>CM060929.1:208734684-210000621 GCA_030765085.1 Allium cepa
ACTCCCGATGAATTTAGGTACAATCTGATTGAAGAAGCAGTCGCACTGCGTATTCAGATATTTCCTTCTATTTCAAGTAAAATTCTTTTATTTGGTTCAATTGGTCTTTCCATTTGTGTTATTTTTCTATGTTCATTGGGTTCTATCTTTGCAGGAATATATAATTTGAATGCTTCTTATTTTTATCCTACTTCATCATTTTATATTGCTAAAAGTATTTTTTTTGTTTAATCAAGGAATTTTCAAGGTGAAACAGCTTGGTTTTGGATCTTTTTCCCATGTTTAGTTACTATTTACATTGATTTTTTGATCTGCTATAGATAATGGAATTTAGTATGTACATTTCTAAAAGGCTGCCTAGATTTAATTACATCGGTTGGATCTGTTTACAATTTGGTATGTTATTTTTACATGTTGGATGAAACTCCTACCTAAGGTATTTCACCCTGGTTTAGATTATATTTTTGCTCATGTTTTGCTACTGCTCGATTAGAATTTGTGGTTTTGTCATAAATAATAAAATCAAATATGTACATTTCCAACAAGCTACTTGGATTTAATTACAACGGCTAACTCTATTTGCCAGCTTGGTATGTTGTTTTTATGATGTAAAGTTTATATATCATAAATCATTTTATTTAACCGAAGTAACTGATCTATCCGTACAAGTATGAAGGCACGTCCGATGGACGTGAGTAAGGCAAGTTGTTGTAAAATTAGTAGTGTGTGAAGAGAGATATGGGAAATGTTTAATGGGGGGGAAAAATATTACAGTGCGAATTTTTTTTGTTCTGTAGTATGCATATTTTGTTAGTTGTCGTGTAGAAAATATGTTGGGGGAATGATGAAAGTAAAGTACCGCAGTTCAGTTAGCCGGTATCTTTGTCAAGCGTGATAACGGATGCTATTTTACTTGAATACAGTTGTGAAAATGAGAGTTGAATGAATAAAGTTGTGGCAATGTCTATTTCAAATATGTAACATACCTTCATAAATTATGAAGTGGGTAATAATATTGTGACGGAAGTTAATGGACGTTTTAAAACTAATCCGTTAGGACGTACAGCCGGTTTGTGGGAAAATGTTGGTTGTGGTGTGTAGTACAAAGATGTACCATTGAATATGGAACTAGAGTAGTGGTGTTGGTGCTTATGTTGGAGAAGGCAAGTGGATTTGGACGTCTGCGTTAAATTGAGTTTGTGAAAAGGGGAAAGCAAATTACATGTATATGTTCACATAGACAGCCAATGTTGTGTTGTGGGTGGAGGTGTATGTGTGAGGAAGTATGAATGCCGAAGTTGATAAAATGTGCAGAAAGCAAAGTAGTGATGCGGGCAAACATATTAAATTTAAAATCTAATTACTTGAAGAAATTGGAACAGACAAAAGGAAATCAAATGATAATTATGAGAGTGGAATGAAAAAATTACATTGCTTAAGTAGAAAAACACATAATGCTGCAGTAGCGAACAAAGGTAAAAAGGAAAATACAAAATGGTGGCCAAAAATGTTAAAAAGATGGATGTCATAAGAGCTCAAGCATGAACGATCAGCTAGAAAACGATCCACAATCTTATCACACTGCTCAATCTGCAAGAGGAATGTAAATTATGATTAGGTATTAGACGATTAAGATTAGTGGGGTAGAGGAGTGGACGTGAATAGTTAAAAACAGATAGGAATATATTAGTAAACAAACATGTTTATATGCGTTTTATGTGTGAATGTATGTTGGTAGTAATGAAGGAAGAAGTAGATGTATTGCAGCATACCACTTCAGGAGTGAAAAAAGTATCCCAGTCATAGTTGTCAGAACAGTCCGGAAGAAGTTGCGGTTCAGCAGTTACTGGTACGTGTACATCATCTTCAGAAATGTGAGAGTAATTGTCATTTAATTCCACGTTTTTTCCAGTAAGCGGTTGTATCAGAAGAGGAACGTTTTTGTTCTAGTCGGTATCATTTTTCGATGGAGTAGGAGGAGCAGTGTGGTTTTTGACGGTGTTTGAAACTCCAACCTTAGCATCAGTAAATGAGTACGTCTGTTTTGTGTGACGTGCGTATAGGATCGATTTCACCCTAGAGGGGGGTGAATAGGGTGATGGTATAAATTATAAAAATTAACTGCGGAAGCTTTTTAAAATAATTTCAACACAAATCACAGAACAATAGTAGCACAGATAATAGCAGAATAATAAATGCAGAAATAAAACGACACAGAATTTACCCAGCTTCGGCAAAACCCTGCCTACGTGCTACCTCCAAGGTTTCTACTAGAAATTAGATAGTCAGACGCTTACACACGTAAACTCGTGACACCTGCTATCGACTAAACCTAACTCTACGCTCAAAACCCTGCCACAACTCAGCTACCGAGTTGCGAATTCTCAAACTACGCCACGTAGTTTGTCCCCTAGTCACGTGACTAGTAAATACAACGGTTAAAGGGATTTTAAAATTAAAAACAAAATTTAAATATAAATTAAAGCCCTTAAACTTTAAACCCTTTTTTAATAATTTAAGCCTTTATTAATATTATCCAAGCCGGCCCCTCTTCTTTTTTTATGTGTCCTGATCCTCTTCTATTAGCTCGGTCCTCTTCAATTTTTGTGAGAAGAAAATATGGCGGCTTCAATTTGATTTTTCTCAGATCTAGAATAATAGGGATTTTTCGAAGTGCCGTTATTACTTCGATCGAATCTGCGGTTGTTTGAGAGTTTCCTTGCTCGATCGATTTCTCGTTGCTCTCTCTGGCTACTTCGAGTTGATGTAGTTCGACTTCGATTCGGTATGTGATTTTCGTTTATGCTATTCTGTTATGCTTGATTGAACTCTATGCTTTCGAAAATTGCCGATGATGATTGTTTATATAACGTTTGTAACCCTAGATTTGCGTTCGTACGAATATATTTGAATTTGTCAATTATGTTTGATCGGCCGTTCGATTTCACTTTGATGCTGAGATGATTTCTGACCTTTTTACATGCGTATATTTTCGTTGCTTGCTTCCCATGGCTTTGATTCATTTCGTGATGACCACGGTTTCGAATTTGAATTGTTCGTTTGATTGCGACTTGTTCAAAATTGACTTTGGCACGAACTTGATATTGATAGCTTCGGTAGTACTTTCGACCTTATTTGATTTTTCCTTTGACTTTGCCAAATTTTTAATTTCGTGAATTTTCTTGTACTGCTTCGGCCTTGACTTGAGAATCTTCACTATCTGTATTTGTGTCATCCTGGACTTGCACGGCTTCAACTTGAATTTGTTATAACTATTAAAGGCTTTGTAGTCTTCAAGCATTGCTGTGTCACTGATGTACTTCATATATGCATTGTGTTGATCTTGCTTGCTACCAGGTCGACACTTGATGTTTGTATGTTGGTTTGTGTTGTTGCTTGATGAAGAGATTGAACTATTGTTTGCATTACATCACCACAGTTGGATTGATGTTCTTCATGTTGTTTGGTGCATTGTCGTTTGCTGTCATGTTCGCTATGTCACTTACAAAAATTGGTGCATTTATTTGCACTGTGCATTGAGCATTGTCACTTGTACCTTGGTCTTGAGCATTGCTGTGTCATTGAGCATTGTTGTGTCCATATTGTATTCGATACTGTTGCATTGCTACTGTGTTATGTAGTAATCTAGTTTCTGGCCACTGGTTCATTTCTTTGGTTGGATCTGCACATTCACCAGTTGTTGTATTCATGTATACTGCTGTGTGGTCTTGTGGCAGTTGCTTTGTCTCCATGTATTTCATGTAGTACGGGCACTTGGTTCATCGTATCTGTTGCACTTGGTCCCTGACCTTTGTTGCCTCTGAATTTGAGCATTTGCACGTTTGTAGCCTTGGTCTTTGTTGGTTTTTTTTTGGTGGCATCTGGTTCTGTCATTTGCTTAGTGCATTGTGCATTTGTTTTGGACTTGAAGTTTGAATTGCATTGAGTCGAGTCGAGTTTGCTGTGATGGCTTGACCTTTGCACTTTGTTTGTTATTTAGTGCCTTCTTGAATTTGTGTAGACTGTGCATTACACTTGAGTTGAATCCAGTTTTACAACTCGGGTTTGACCTTGTGCTGAAGTCGAGATTTTATTTACGCTGCACCTGAGTTGAACCCGTCTTTTTATTTGGGTTTGACCTTGTGCTCACCTGTCCCTGTAAATCAATCAAGTGTATATCGGTGTGCACGGCCTTGTGGCATGCATAGTGAACACTGTGCATGTCACATTGTTCGTGTGTGATGAATTCAATTGGTGACGAACAACCCAAATAACTGAGGCAAATATTATTTTCAAAAATTCATATTTTATTTTATATTGCAAAAATATTTCTTTTTCAATTTTACTGCGTTAGTGAATATTTTTGCAGATTGCTCAGATGCTGGATTCTAACTGGAATGAAGTTGAAGATAAAATACGAATTGAGTGAATGAGTGATGTGTAGTGAGGTTAAATGTAAATATGAAATTGTGATGTATTTGTAATCAAAATTGTGTATGTATAGTGAGAGCTTGAATTTGTACTATTCAAAATTGTAATAAATATTTGTTTGAATAAAATTTCTGTTTGAATTCAAATTCTATGTTATTTAATTTTATTCAACAAATATTTATTTAATCTATGAAAAATAAAATAGTACATTAACAAATACATTTAAATGAATGCATATATGTTTATTATCATCAAACAAAAATCATATAAGCGCATATTCAACAATCTCCCCCTTTTGATGATAACAAACATATATTTAAGATTTTGAATATATTAATTGATCATTGATATGCTCTATTTGCTCCCCCTATTTAAATGCTTCCTCTCTACACAAAGCTCCCCCTACATATATGCATACAAATAAAAATATGCAAATGAGCCTAGATGCAAATAGAAAATTATTTGACATTTGCTTGATTTTATTTGACAAAAAATAAAATAGTACATTAACAAATACATTTAAACGAATGTATATATGTTTATTATCATCAAACAAAAATCATATAAGCATTCAACAATCTCCCCCTTTTGATGATAACAAACATATATTTAAGATTTTGAATATATTAAATGTATTTGATCATTGATATGCTCTGATTGCTCCCCCTATTTATATGCTTCCTCTCTACACAAAGCTCCCCCTACATATATGCATACAAATAAAAATATGCAAATGAGCCTAGATGCAAATAGAAAATTATTTGACCTTTGCTTGATTTTATGTGACAAAAAATAAAATAGTACATTAACAAATACATTTAAACGAATGTATATATGATTATTATCATCAAACAAAAATCATATAAGCGCATATTCAAAAATCTCCCCCTTTTGATGATAACAGACATATATTTAAGATTTTGAATATATTAAATGTATTTGACCATTGATATGCTCTAATTGCTCCCCCTATTTAAATGCTTCCTCTCTACACAAAACTCCCCCTACATATATGCATACAAATAAAAATATGCAAATGAGCCTAGATGCAAATAGAAAATTATTTGACATTTGCTTGATTTTATTTGACAAAATCTTAACTTTTCTCTCCCTCTTTTGTTATCAGCAAAAGAATAATAGTGTTAGAGAAAATAGAGATAAGGTGATCGATATAAATTAAACTTTAAAACTCAATTAAATATAAATATTAAATTTCAATAAAAAATCAAACAAAAATCATAAATATTTTGTTAGGCGCATATTCCAATTTTAGAATGATGAGAATGATGTCATCATATAAAACCATGCAGTTGTGTCTATTTGTGGTATATTTATATCAGGAATTTGAATATCTACTAACCATGCATAACCGTTAGGACTTTTAAATGAGATTAGTAGTATTCCAATTTTGTTCTAAAAAAATGAATTCAAGTATCTTCTAACCACGCATAACCGTGATGACTTTTAAATGGGATTAGAATCAACTTGTTTATTTTAAAAATCAACTTTTGATATGCGTTCCAACATGCATAACCGTGAGGACTTTTAAATGAGCATGGAAGCACATAACAAATTCCAAGTAACTCACCCTTGCATAACCGTGAGGACTTTTAAATGAGAGTGAATACTTTGGTATCTATTTATTTATTTTTACTATATAAATTTATTTATTTATTTATTTTTTAAAGAAAAAAATGTAAAATGAAAAACGAACGATTCCTGCTTAAAGTACCACATATCGACAAACTATATAGAATTTTGATGAGTGATGGTTGTTAGAAATATGATAGAGATAGAGATGGTCATGGATTTTTTACCAACCAAAAGTTTTATAACTCTTGTTTAAATTTCTAAAGAAATTTACTAATTATACCATCTCGAGTCATAATATATGATCAACATTAGCACTCATCACTCTTTCAATCACTATACATCTTTTTTATAATCATAGAGAGTCAGATTGCTCAAAATAGTCATTTAAAATCAAATACAAAAATAATTATAAAATCAATTTTTCAAAAATGACTAATCTGAAAAAAATGGTCAAAAATGATTTTCTCAAAGGGGTTTTATAAGAAAATTTTCTGCTAAAAAAAATTATTTGAAATGAAAAATATGCAGATATTTTCTTTGAAAAACGATGTAGTTACTAAATGTCTCAAAAAGAACACGTTCAGCTAGTAATTTTTCTATCAACTAGATTACCAGTGTAATCCGTATCTGAATTTCTTTTTCACTCAAAATGATCGTTAATTGAATTTGATCGACCAAACCATGAAGCGTGCACCAAAAATTTCAAACTCAATTTTAATAGCAATTTAAATGACATTCTCTTGAATTTTAATTGAAGCCGTGTAAATAATCAAAAAAACTGTGAATATAGAGTTAGCCGTATTATAACCAAATGTATCATCCAACAAAACACTATTTTTAATCCAAATTAATATATATGAAATAATTCAAAGAATCCAGAGAATTTTATAGTGTTTTTTGCATAAGAATATAATTGGCCAACTATTTTGAATAAGTCAGAATCATCATATTTTCATCATCACATTATTGGCTGATTTTAATTTAGAATATCGTGCAGATTATCACATTTAATATATCGTTCAAAATATACCATTACCTGTTTTACCTTTACGATATTTTTCGTTGTTGTTAGTTGTGATTCTGTCACCTTTATACTAGGCTAAGGAACTTTGCTTTGTTGCTCGTTGTGTCCTTGGAACAGCCAAAATCCAAAGAACACTGTTGTTGTTCCTTAGCCTGCCACCACACCTACACGTTGAAAGATTTATGCGACCTATTTGTTTTTATAGGTCCATGGTTGTTAGTGGCAGAAAATTTTGAAAAACAATTTTGTAAAGACCCAAAACTATTTATAATTGTTCCCTTCGGCACCAAAATTTGTTTAACTTTGAGAGTTTTTATATTTGTGCCTTTTGGAACCCAAATCGGTATAGTTTTCACATGTTTGGGCCTATACCAACAATTATTGTGACTATGTCCATATTTTCTACAAATTGTGCACATAGAGTTGACTTGATTGATATTGCTTTCAACAATTTTCGATTTATTATATCCAAGTCCTTGTCTAACCGTATTAACAGTTTGCTTTCCTAATAGCATATTCAACGATTTTTCACTTTTTGAAAATTTATCTAAAGTCGTTTGTTAACCCAGTTTCCTCTACGAGTTAAAGTTTACGACTTAAGGCCTTCACGGGTTAAGGAATCTACGAGTTAAGGAGTCTACGACTTAAGGCCTTCACGGGTTAAGGAATCTACGAGATAGGATTTACGACTTAAGGCCTTCACGGGTTAAGGAATCTACGAGTTAAGGAGTCTACGACTTAAGGCCTTCACGGGTTAAGGAATCTACGAGATAAGGTCTACGACTTAAGGCCTCCACAACCTAAGAACATTACGGCCTGACGACCTAAGGTTGGCATAATCTTACTAGTTAAGGATGACACGACTTAAGGAAGTTTACGACTTAAGTCATTACAACCTAAATGACCCAAGGGAGTAACGGTCCAACAACTTAAAGGAACTATGACTTAACGACTCGAGGGACGAGGAGTTAAGACGACTACGCCTAAGTCGTGACCGACTTACGACCTTTACTAGGTCGTTCACGACCTAAGGCACAGAGGCAAATTCAATACTGCACCATGACTCGTTAACTCCAGTTAAGCCACAAGCCGAGGATCAGTTTGGGTCGGTCACGACCTACGACATATGGTAAGTCGTACACGACTTAAGACTATGGTAAGTCGTACACAAGAATCAGTTCAATGCCGCATCACTTATGAGAGGACAGGTTAACTCATTTGCGACTTAGGACTTGTGATATATCTAGGGTTCAGCAAGGATGCCTTTAAGAAGTCTGGACCCAGCGTTTAAGTGACAACTGACCCACGACTTAGTTTAAGTCGTCCACGACTCAACTTAGGTCGGTTACGACTTAGGACTTGGTAATGTTTCCTGCCTAGAATTGCCTATAAATACGACCCTAGCTCCAACTAGAAGAGGACTTTGGGGGGCTGATTTCCTTCAAACACCGTTACTCTGCTGCATTCCAAACTAATCCAATCCAACACTTGAAGCTCTCAAGATATTAAGAACGCTACAAACAACTTCAAGAAGAGATCACATACATCCAACATGGATTCGAAAACTCTCATCTTCATCGAAGTTTAAGCTACTTGTTCTAAGTCTCTTGTAATTCAAAGTGTATTGTATTTGGGAAGAATTGTATCAGCTTGTAACGAGATTATTAATAAAAGTACTTAAAGTGGACGTAGGCTATACCCTAAAGCCGAACCACTATAAAATTGTTGTTGTTTACCGCTTTTCTACTATTATTCGCTTGTAATCTGTTCCCGAGTCGTCGGGTGGTGCTTTCACAACTACAACTCATACACCGGGGTGTTAGCGTTCAAATTTTAGCGTTAACATTTTTGGTGCTTTCACTGAGAAGATTGAACTCAGGCAAGTTATCATCATTGCTTCACAGAGGTTTGTAGAGAGAATTCCCCTAAAAACCAGAAGTCTATCCGAGATAATGGCTCCTGGAAGGAAGAGTAGATCTGTCAGATCTTAGAATATCCAAGAGGGAACCTCCGCTTCTCCCGTACCTAATCAACCCACTCCGTCTGCTGGGGTTACGAAAGCGGAGTTGGATGCTGTAATATTAGGGCTGAACCAGCAGATAAACGCCCAGAATGCACAATTAGAGGCTCAGAGTGCCCAAAATGCTCTAATTCTGAATAAGTTGAATGATTTGCTCGGGGCAAACAATCAACCGGCTGGTAATGGAAGGAATTATGCTGGCAACGTTCGTGATGCTAATGAAAGGAATGCTCCAGAAAGGGCTGCCAGTCCCTTTGAGCAAACGCTTCCTGAGGTTGGTGGATCTGGAGCTCGACATGATGAGGAGTATCTTTCTGGAATGGTCCGGCAAATCATGAGAGAAAGTATGCAAAGGGTTGAAGATGAGAAAGAATGGGGTTTCGCCCCAAGTAAAACTCCATTTACTGAGAAAATCTTAAAGGCGGAATTTCCAAGGAAATTTGTCCCTCCAACTATCCCAGCTTACAAAGGGACAAGTGATCCGAATGAATTCTTGTATAAATACGATTGGCACATGACAGGTGCCAGAGCCTCTGACGAGATAAAGTGCCGATATTTCCCCGTGTACCTTGAGGGTGTGGCTCTACTGTGGTTCACCAAGTTGCCAGTCCGATCTATTGATCAGTTTTCAGACTTGACCCGAAAGTTCAAGGAGCAGTTCAGACTATATGCTTCAAAGGCCAAGGACATCATGTCATTGTCAAGTATAGAACAGAATCCTGGTGAATCTATCAGATCTTTCTTGAACCGCTTCAATATAGCGCTGGCAGAGGTGGACAATGCTGAACCGCGAATGATATTGACTTATCTGATGAGGGCTATTGATAAGTCGAGCGAATTTGGGAAATGGCTAAACATGAAGGAGCCAACCTCCCTCGAAAAGTTCTACAAAAAGGCAGACGAATTCATACGCCTGGAAAGCCGTCCTGTACCGGTGAAGGCAGTGTCAGAAAAAGCTGAAGATAACACTGTTGCACCGCGCAAGATTGAATCTGTAGGGCAAAAAAGGGAAAATAACAATGGGAAGAAACAGAGTAATCTGAAGAAGCCCCGATCCTTCAAGCCATCAGAGTATACTCCTTTATCAGACACGCCGGAGCATATCTTCCTTGCCATTAAAGATTCTGTTGACCTCCCTAAACCTATCCCTTTGAGGACCGGAAAAAAGGCTATACAAAGTGGGAAGTTCTGCCGCTTCCATAATCAACCCGGTCATGAGACTGATGAATGCCGCCAGTTGAAAAATCTGATTGAAGAATTGCTAAGAGAAAACAAGCTGCAGCAATTTGTGAAAAAGAATAGCAACAATCCTGCATCGTCAAGTCAGGGGCAACAGGCTCCCGTTCATCAGCCTAGGATAGGTGAGAAAGCTACGGGGCATGAATCTAGAAGGCCCATTATCAATGTCATTACAGGAGGGCCTCACCCAGCTGGCAAGAGCTGGGGAGAGATGGAGAGATATGCCAGAGCTTTGAAATATGTTCCAGCCGAAGAAGACGTCTTTGTTTTAGAAGACACTACGCCCCTGAAACAACAGAAAACTTTCAGTGATGATATTATTTTCAGAGCCAGAGATTCCTCAGGTATCGAAGCTCCTACCCTAGATCCCTTGGTCATCTCTGCTGGTATTGGACCGGCCATTGTCAGAAGAGTTCTCATTGACTGCGGAGCATCATGTAATATCCTCTTCAAGAAGACATTCGACCAAATGAAAATCCCTATGGTCGATGTACAAGCCTCATCGCAGAAGATCGCTGGCTTCACCGGGGAGCCAAAGCAACCAATAGGAACCATCGATCTGCTAGTAGAACTTGGGGAAGGAGAAAGGAAAGTGGTCCGCAAGCAAACATTTGTGATTGTCAATGAATTTTCTGCTTATAATGCTTTCCTTGGCCGTCCAACGCTCGCAGCATTCAAAGCTATTCTAGCCCCGTGGTGCCTCACTATTAAATTCCCTATAGACAATGGAGTAGGAGTTATAAAAGGGGATCAAAATGCTGCACGAGAGTGCTATTTGACAGAGTTGCGAGAGTCAAGAAAGAGGGAAATGGGAAAGGATGCGGACACTCCGGTCCGCATCAAAGAGCCAGCCTTGTAGCAATTACGGGGCGGACCCTGCACTGGCGAGCATAGCGGGGCACGGAAAGAGATGGATCCCAGAAAAGCCAGTGCAGGGGAGAATAGAGTAGTGCCGGTTGAAACGACGGTACCGGTACCTGTTGACCCGAAGGACCCAAATAAGGTGTTGAATGTGGGTTCACAACTTAATGTGTCAATTCAGAATATCTTGATATCATTCCTGAAAGCAAATCTGGATGTCTTCGCTTGGACTCATGCTGATATGTGTGGAATATCTCCAGAAGTTGCAGTACACGCTCTGAATATTGACCCAAAGTTTACACCAGTAAAACAGAAAAGAAGAACCCAAGGTCCAGAAAGGTCAGCAACATTAAAAGAGGAAATTGATCGACTCATGGAAAATAACTTCATCAGAGAATCTACATATCCGAACTGGGTTTCAAATCCTGTGTTGGTTAAGAAAGCTAATGGAAAATGGAGAGTGTGCATCGATTTTTCAGATCTGAACAAGGCCTGCCCCAAAGATTGCTTTCCTTTACCCAGGATCGATCAACTGGTAGATGGAACAGCGGGACATGAATTGTTATCTTTCATGGATGCCTACTCCGGATATAACCAGATCATGATGCATGAACCGGATCAGGAGGACACGAGCTTTATCACCGATGTTGGTCTTTATTGCTACAGAGTTATGCCCTTCGGTTTGAAGAATGCAGGGGCAACCTACCAAAGACTTGTTAATGCTATGTTCAAACCGCAATTGGGCAAAACTATGGAAGTCTACGTTGATGACATGTTAGTAAAGTCTAAGAAAGCAGCGGATCACATTGAACACTTGGCAGAAATGTTCGCAGTCCTCCGGAAATACAGAATGAAGCTTAACCCTCTGAAATGCACGTTTGGGGTCGAGTCCGGAAAATTCTTAGGGTTTATCGTCAGCGCTAGGGGCATTGAGGCTAGTCCAGCTCAAATTACTGCCTTGAAAGAAGTCAAAGCTCCTAGAACAAAGAAGGAATTGCAAAGTCTCAATGGAAAAGTTGCCGCCTTAAGTCGGTTCATTTCCAAAGCCACAGATAAATGCATCCCATTCTTTGACGCCCTAAAGAAAGGAAAGAAAAACTTCAATTGGACTCCCGAATGCCAAAAAGCCTTTGATGAGTTGATTCGCCATATGGAGACGCCTCCAATACTTTCTAGGCCTGGCGATGGCGAGGATCTTCTTATATACTTGGCAGTATCATCACACGCTTTAAGTGCAGCGCTGATACGGGAAGACAAAAGGATTCAACATCCAGTTTACTATATCAGCAAAAGACTCACTGGGGCAGAGATGAATTACTCTAAGTTGGAAAAACTCGCCTATTGCTTACTAATTGCGTCTAGGAAGTTGAGGCAATATTTTCAAGCTCATCCTATCAGAGTCCTCACTGATCAACCTTTAAAGCAAGTCCTGTTTCGCCCTGAAACTTCGGGTCGTCTTCTAAAGTGGAATATTGAACTCAGTCAGTATGACATCACTTATCATCCCCGGAAAGCGGTCAATGGACAAGCTTTAGCAAATTTCATTGCAGAGTTTACAGATAAAGGTAATAGTGAGGAAGAAACGTTCGACAATTCCCCTATCCAGTGGAGGTTATATGTCGATGGTGCAAGAAATGATTACTGTTCTGGAGCCGGAGTCGTACTTGAGACTCCTGAAGGTCGGTCATTATGCTATGCACTAAGATTGGAATTTCCTTCAACAAACAATGAAGCCGAATATGAAGCTCTTATCGCAGGACTGAAAATCGCTAAAGAACTAAACATACGAGCATTACAGATCTTTAGCGATTCTCAGCTTATTGTATGCCAAGTCAAGAAGGAATTTCAAACGAAAGGGGGAAACCTGCCCGCTTACTTGTCGAAGGCTTGGGAACTTCTGTGTGAGCTCGATCACTATTCAATAAGCCACATTCCTCGGGAAGAGAATATGAAGACAGATTCCCTCGCAAAGTATTCAAGTTCTGGTGAAGCTCAACTATTGGGATTGGTCCCCGTAGAAGTCCTTTCAGCACCAAGTATAGACGAGATGGATATTGACTGGATTATGAATGTATCTCAAGAACAAGAGTCATGGATGACTCCAATACTGGACTACCTACTCAGAGGTTCTCTGCTAGAAAATTCGATAGAAAGACGAAAGCTACTAAGGAAAGTCTCTCGCTATGTAATTCAGGATGGCCGATTATACAGACGGGGATTCTCAATGCCATTGCTTCGATGTGTATCCCGGGAAGAGTCCAAAACAATCCTAGCTGAGGTGCATGGAGGAGAATGTGGTGATCATTCAGGTGGTCAAACATTAGCAAAGAAAATTCTCCGATACGGATATTTTTGGCCAGAAATTAATCATGATGCTGCAAGCTATTCCCGAAAGTGTGACAAATGCCAAAGATTTGCCAAAATTCCTAGAGCACCTTCAACTGAACTCACACAAATGGTCAGTCCATGGCCATTTGCAATTTGGGGAATGGATCTCATTGGGCCGCTACCGACTGCCAAATCAGGGATTAGATATGCTATTGTTGCAGTTGATTATTTTACGAAATGGGCTGAAGCTGAACCATTGGCTACTATCACCTCTAAGAAGATGATAAGCTTCGTGACCAAGAATATCATTTGCAGGCGATTCAAAATCCAGAAAAGCTTTTCAGCAGTTGCTCATCCGCAGGCAAACGGGCAAGTGGAAGCAGTAAACAAGATCATCAAATCAACCATCAAAAAGCAACTCGAAAGAGCAAAAGGTGGTTGGGTCGATAAGCTACCACTTGCACTATGGGCATAGGGAACCACTCACAAAACTGCGACTGGGCACACTCCTTTCTCATTAGCATACGGGTCGGAAGCAATGATCCCGATAGAAACAGAGGTTCCTTCACATAGAAGGATCCATTTCAACCAAGCAGAAAATGAAAGGCTACAGCTTGAAGCGCTAGATTTCCTTGATGAAAAAAGAGATGAGGCCAATCTCAGAATTGCAGCTCATCAGCAAAGAATAGCCAGACATTTTAATTCCAAAGTTCGCCAACGCAGCTTTGAGATTGGAGACCTAGTCCTGAAGAGAATTATGACAGCGACAGGTGTGTTTGGGCCAAATTGGGAAGGACCGTATGTAATAGGTCAGAAGCTTCTTGACGGCACATTCAAACTCACCACTGTTGATGGAGATCAAATTCCAAGGGCATGGAACAGCAACCATTTGCGTCCATACTTTACTTGAAAATTTTGTTGAAATATTGTAAAAAGAATTATGAATGTATGATTCTTGTAATTGAAAGCAATTGTAAAACTGATGCAAGTAAATAATGAAAGGATATAAAGTGGATGTAGGCCCAATTTCCTGGCCGAACCACTATAAATCTTGTGTTCCTTATTCCTATTACATGTTTGCTTTATTTTCGATATGAAAAGTACATAGAATGTATTGCTGAAATATCGATTTAATTTTTTGCAGACAATGGAAGTGAAACTTGCACGTAAAAAGACCAAGTGATTCTCGCCAAATTTCGAGTCACAAAAGCCCCGAATTCAAATCCTAGATAGGAAGTACTTCAATTGAACGGCCTATGATTTCGACAAAAATGGGTCTTTGCTAATAAATTGAGATCGTTTAAACAAACAAACGTCCAATTAAGAAGCTAGTACTTGTTCTCATGAAATGGCCTGACAGTGAAGCGCACTTCCTTGGATTAAACAAGTTACTAAAAAAAAAAAAAAAAAAGAGAAAGAGAAGGCAGAGGATCATTGAAAAGGCATAAGCAAGTGAACAGAGGAACAACCAAAGCCATCATCGGCAGCACAAGTCCTCTTCGGAGACACAACTCTTCGGAGGATAAAGACCTCTAATGGGTCATACGCCACAAAAAAGAAAGTTCTCTACTCAACAAAAAAGATTGGAGGAGTCATGACCCTCCAACCATGAGAGAGTAACTTCCAGGCGATGGAAACCCTCTCTGAGGCACATTTCACCAGGAGTTGAAGTGTTATGACCCCTCTTCGGGATTTCACTTCACCAGAGTTGAAATGCAAACGAAATAAAAGCCCTCTTCGGAGGCCCATTTCACCAGGAGTTGAAGTGTTAAGACCGCTCTTCGAGATTTCACTTCACCAGAGTTGAAATGTAAACAAAATAAAAGTCCTCTTCGGAGGCACATTTCGCCAGGAGTTGAAGTGTAACAACCGCTCTTCGGAATTTCACTTCACCAAAGTTGAAATGCAAAAACAAAATAAAGACCTTCCTGAAAGCCCACGTTTCACCGAGATTGAAATAAAACTTCCAAGTGTTGAAACGTGAAAAGGCTTTCTTCGAAGGCACAACTCTTTGGAGGTACACGTTTCACCAAGATTGAAATAAAACTTCCAAGTGTTGAAACGTGAAAAATCCCTCCTCAGAGGTACAACCCCCTCCCGGGGACACAATCAAGAAGAAAGACCTCTTCGGAAGCCCACGTTTCACCAAGATTGAAATAAAACTTCCAAGTGTTGAAACGTGAAAAGGCTTTCTTCAAAGGCACAACTCTTTGGAGGTACACGTTTCACCGAGATTGAAATAAAACTTCCAAGTGTTGAAACGTGAAAAATCCCTCCTCAGAGGTACAACTTTGTAAAAAAAAAAAAAAAAAAGTTAAAGTGCCCTTCAGAGGCCCGCTTTACCACATAGAAGAATTAACTTGGTAAAATATGCACATAAGTAAAAGGAAAAAGTGATTTCTTCGAACAACAAAGCGTAGAAACTTATACGAAGGGAGTTGTACTCTACAAAAATTTTCTTTAAAAAAAAAAAATTATTCTTTAGTAAATGAGAGTGCAAGTCCCCTCGAAGTATAAGATATTGCAGCAAGCTTAAGGTATGGGGGCAACATGGTATAATAGTATAGCTGCATCAGTAAAGTAATACTCAAACAACATACCATAAGCCCGCTGCAATATCATATAAATAAACTTGTGCAAAAATGAATAATAAATGCATTCAAACAGAAGTCTGTACAAACAAAGGATCATTTTATTCAATCGAAATGCAGGTACAGGTTTCAAAATAAAGAAAAGCGGGGGCCGGTACCCGCACAATTCTCGACCAGTACATGCAAAAGGCAAAAAGCTAAAATGTTCGCTTCTTTTTACTACCTTTGGACCCTTTTCCCGGCCGAATGATTAGCTTTTCAGGCCGGTCAGTTGGCACAAGGGAAGAAGGAGGGGTAGGTGCAGCTGGTCCAACTTCTAGCTCCCCTTCAGTAACAGTGATTATCTTCCCCCTCCTCTTTGACGTTCCATGCTTTTTCCTCCTCTTTGAGGAAGACTCACTTCCCGGAGTGGCAAGTTTAGACAAAGTTATGTCATCAGAAGGGGTCCGCTCCGGGGATATCTCACCTCCCACAAGTCCCTCGTCTCTATGCTCCTGCGAAGCGATGGGATCGTCTAAACCATGGAGGGCTTCTATTTGTTCCTCTTGCGACCCGGGCTGAGAAGCAGAAGGAGGAGCCACCTGGAGAGACGGAGGAGGGATAACTAGAGGAGGAGAAATCTGAGCGGTGCTTGATACTTTCTCTGTAGAAGAAAAGAGGTTAAAGTCAGTAAAGAGAGGAGATGAAGGCTCATCAAGGTTGAGAAAATAGTCAAGGAGCTCATTAAACCCATGTGAAGTAAATGAGCAATCCACTTGAGCGAAATTTACAGTGGAGTTACCTGCAGAAGTTGTCTTTATTACATTAATTTCATAGTCCGGGGCTTCAGCACTCTCTTGCGATTCATCTGTAACTTGAATAATTTTGGCCCCGGTATCAGTTTGAGCAGGGATCGGTACATAAGAGCTAGAGCCAATAATGCCAGCATCGACCGAAGTTGAAGGAGGGACAGGAACAGTCAAATTTGTTTCTTTTTCTTGATGCTCTTCCCCCACTATTTCAACCCGCGATCTGGCGAGTTGCTCTTTCCCTCTGGCAAGGGCTACGCGAGCCTCAAAGTCTAAGTAGTGCACCTCCAACTCCTCTTCAGTGTACCCGGCCCCTTTAAACATATCTAGTGCGGCCTCCCACACTTCGGCCAGGGTAATCTCATACTTGGGGACCAGGAATGCAAGACTGCCACGCCCTAATATACATTGCAAGTAGAAATCAAATAGTGTCGAGCCAATATCAGCTTTGGTAGCTTCATGGGCCTCTTCAGCGGTAATTCTGCCCGCAACAGCCTCATCCCGCTCTCTCTCGACTTTGGATAACTGGGCGACTTTGGATAACTGGGCTTTCAATTTTTCAATCTCTACAGCCTGAAGGCCAGTTTGTCCTCGCAACTGAGTAATGTCAGTACGGTTGCCCTCTATAATCTGCTCCAACTCATCAGCCTTGGCCTCAGCATCCCTTTGCGCGGCATGAGCATCCCGCACCTGTTGAAGAAGCACACTTTCCCTTTGAGAATAAGAAGTGGAAGAAGTAGCAAGCTCCTCTTTAAGTTTCCCAACTTCTGCCTCAAGTTTCTCATTATAATCGGCGATACTCCTCATTTCTACATCATGCTGTTTAAGGATCTTTTGCCATTCAGTTTTGTCGTTCTCCATGGTAAGCATAGCTTCAAGATTGGCCCTATTCACCCTTTGGAGCTCATCAACGAGTTTCTGCCAAGATGACATCCTCTCAATATCGGTTCTGACTGCATCAAGGTTCCGTAGCATAGCATTTTTATCTGTGGGAACCAGATCGAGGTCAAAGCGAACTCCTTTTAAACACCAATTAGGAAATCGGCGTTGAAGAGTAGCTGGACCTGGTCCAACTTGGTAAGATGGCCTATTAATGATTGCTTGGATATCAGTAGGGGAAGGGGCAGGAGATTGAGAAGAAGTAGGAGCAGTAATCTTCTCTGAAGGCACAGGCATTGGCTCCTCAATAACTTTGGCTCGTTTGCTCGAGTCATCAGTTGTGTGACTCTTCCCTCTATCATCATGAGATTTGCGTTTAAGGGAGTCACTCTCTTTGTAGGAGGAATCATGTCGACTATCTGGTCTTCCAAAGCGTTCTTCATAATCACGTCTTTCCCGAGCCTTCCGGGCTGCCCTTTCTTCATCAGTCTCTCTATGAATAGGAGGATAGGATTGATAGCCATACTGGCTGCGTTTCCCATATCGCTTAAAGTCATCATAGTACGAGCTGCCTCGCCTCATTGGTAAACCTAAAATTTAAAAAGAAGAAATAAAACTTGAGAATCCTTCAAACGTTTAAAAAAGAAAAGAGAGAGCATAAAAGTGCCAGGAATTCTAAGTGTGTGTGATGTGCAAACTACACGCTTCAGTCTACGAACCACTCTTTAATGGGGGAGTAGTTGTGGGTGTAATAGATAGCGTCAACTCTTGAGTCGACGGTTAACTGTCACAAAGCCAGAAGGTGCTATGTCAGCAGTGTTACTTCTCTCAGGAAGAATGGCATCTGATTCAGCAATGCCAAACTGAGCACACAGCTGGCGAAAAACTTTATATGATAGTGTAGTAGGAACTCTTTCGGGAGGATTAACTAGTGGAGCTGGAAGAACAGTTGCCTCTCCCGTCTGAACTGTTGCATCTTCTTCCTGAGAAGTCATTCTACACAAGCAACTGGATATTCAAATATGAAGGTGCACGTTTCCTAAAAGTGTGAAGTGTCGTGCAAAACTGATAAAAATAGCAAGTAAATATAACTGGAATTAAACTGGTCGACGATTGATCGACTATGGTAATTTCAGAACTTGTTAATTTGAAATTCAAGCATAATATTAGTGCAGGCTGGTCAGTTTCATTGACTATTTCAGTGTTGCTTTAATATTCTACTTGAAATCGATAGCACTTCGTTCACACAATTTACTTAAGTTAATTATCTGTTATTAACTAATCTGTCATTTGATGTGGGCGGTTGATGGCAGTATATTCGTCCCAATTTTCTGTAAATATCATATTAAACAGATTGTTAACCCACAAGTTAAAGTAATCTGTAAAAGAATGCAGCAAAGTTCAACAGATCAAAATCCATGCAACAATTCAAGGTCTAAGCAAAGTTTAAAAATGCAAGTGCTGAGTCGTAAACGACTCAAGAGTAAAGTCGTAAACGACTCAAGTGGTAACTCGACAACAACTTAAGTGCTAACTCGTCTACGAGTTAAGAATTTCTCTTCGGTTTAAGTTAAGTCGTTGGTTCACTGGTTGACTCGTCCACGACCTAAAGAATTATGAGGAGAAACAGGATAGGTCGCTTCACTTTTGAGTCGTTGAGGCTTTGAGTCGGAAGTCCTTTGAATCGTGAGTCATAAAAGGAAGACAAGGCTTCAAGTCAGAAAGATACAAATTCTTCTAAGTCTTAACTCAGTTACGACCTAAAAACCTTATCTCCACTCCTAAACCCATAGACCGTCTCACCCCTAAACCGATGAACCCACTAACTATTATCTCGTCTTCTCCAAGCCCCTAACAGCCTGATAAAAATAAAATATAAATAGATTGAAACCCATTATCCTCTCCTCGCGAATTATCCAAAATCTAATCGAACTACCTCAAGCTCACCAGCAATCGATCGTGGCAACAATTGTGATGAAGCGTGGTATAAGGAACTGGATTAAATTCGCAAGTTAATAGCTATCGCGGAATCAAATGAACTGCGGATCTACTTACGCGATGCGATGATGAGGATTGTAGGGACTGAATCAACGGTAAGATGAACTGGTTGAATTTGTTTCCGAAAGCTCGAGGACGTGTTAATGGCAGAAATAGCTCAGAGGTAGGTAATGGGAAGAAGGAAATAGGAGGAACGACCCAAGCATTTTATACCTCAGGGAAGTGGGACTCGAATCGGCACACCAGGGTTATGATGAGTCGAAGCACACGACTTACGACTTAAGGCATGTGCTTCGAGGGGCAAGTGTTAACCCAGTTTCCTCTACGAGTTAAAGTTTACGACTTAAGGCCTTCACGGGTTAAGGAATCTACGAGTTAAGGAGTCTACGACTTAAGGCCTTCACGGGTTAAGGAATCTACGAGATAGGATTTACGACTTAAGGCCTTCACGGGTTAAGGAATCTACGAGTTAAGGAGTCTACGACTTAAGGCCTTCACGGGTTAAGGAATCTACGAGATAAGGTCTACGACTTAAGGCCTCCACAACCTAAGAACATTACAGCCTGACGACCTAAGGTTGGCATAATCTTACTAGTTAAGGATGACACGACTTAAGGAAGTTTACGACTTAAGTCATTACAACCTAAATGACCCAAGGGAGTAACGGTCCAACAACTTAAAGGAACTATGACTTAACGACTCGAGGGACGAGGAGTTAAGACGACTACGCCTAAGTCGTGACCGACTTACGACCTTTACTAGGTCGTTCACGACCTAAGGCCACAGAGGCAAATTCAATACTGCACCATGACTCGTTAACTCCAGTTAAGCCGCAAGCCGAGGATCAGTTTGGGTCGGTCACGACCTACGACATATGGTAAGTCGTACACGACTTAAGACTATGGTAAGTCGTACACAAGAATCAGTTCAATGCCGCATCACTTATGAGAGGACAGGTTAACTCATTTGCGACTTAGGACTTGTGATATATCTAGGGTTCAGCAAGGATGCCTTTAAGAAGTCTGGACCCAGCGTTTAAGTGACAACTGACCCACGACTTAGTTTAAGTCGTCCACGACTCAACTTAGGTCGGTTACGACTTAGGACTTGGTAATGTTTCCTGCCTAGAATTGCCTATAAATACGACCCTAGCTCCAACTAGAAGAGGACTTTGGGGGGCTGATTTCCTTCAAACACCGTTACTCTGCTGCATTCCAAACTAATCCAATCCAACACTTGAAGCTCTCAAGATATTAAGAACGCTACAAACAACTTCAAGAAGAGATCACATACATCCAACATGGATTCGAAAACTCTCATCTTCATCGAAGTTTAAGCTACTTGTTCTAAGTCTCTTGTAATTCAAAGTGTATTGTATTTGGGAAGAATTGTATCAGCTTGTAACGAGATTATTAATAAAAGTACTTAAAGTGGACGTAGGCTATACCCTAAAGCCGAACCACTATAAAATTGTTGTTGTTTACCGCTTTTCTACTATTATTCGCTTGTAATCTGTTCCCGAGTCGTCGGGTGGTGCTTTCACAACTACAGCTCATACACCGGGGTGTTAGCGTTCAAATTTTAGCGTTAACATCGTTGACAAACGTTGGAATTGTGTTTTGAGAGATTCATTTTCATTTAACAATCGTGTGCACCTTTTGATAGAATTCTCTCTCCTAGTATTTTCACTTTCTTTCAAAATCAAAATTTCATTTTCAAGCGATTTCATTTTAATTTTTGATTTTTTAATTTCTTCTTCAAATGTTGGACACTTATCACACTTAGGGATCCTACTTTGATAGGTTTTAACTAATTGGTCAAGTTGTTCATTTAATTCTATCAAAGTGTCTTTTTGTGATTCAAGTTTAGCATATTTTTCCCTAAGTCGTTCAAAACAGCCATTTACTTCGTGGAAATAAATTAGTAATTCAGAGTGTGTAAGTTTTGATACCTCGCTTGGCTCATCATCGTCGCTATCAGTTATATTTCCATGAAGGCACATATCTGCTTTCTCACTCTTACTGCTAGAACTTTGATTATCTTCATCACTTGTATTCCACGTGGCTGTAGTATTTCTCCGTTTTGATTTCTTTTCAAAATCGCGTTGAAATCGGGGATAATTGGGCTTGATATCACTGGGTTTGTTGCAAATGATCCCGTGTTCTTCCGAGTTGTCTAGTGCTTTGATTATTCTTCTTTTTAATTTTTGATTTAGAGCTGGATTTCCATATTTGTGGTTCCACCTTTTGAATTTCTTCATTATTAACGCCAGCTCAGCTGCTCCATCATCATCATCCTCATCACAACTGCTTTTTACAAGTACTGTTAAGCGCATTTCTTAACCTGAGTTGGTTGTGGAGGATTTCTCATTGCTGTTGACTTTTGCACTATATATTGCATCGAAAGTATTCCAGATTTCCTGCGCATTTTCACAATGAGAAATGAAATTAAAATTATCTTTATTAATATGAGAATATAATATGTGCATAGCAAGAGCATTAATCGAGATAATTTTCTTATCTGTTATGTCACACCCATTTTCAATAATATCCCAACATTTAATATTAACAGATTTTAAATAAAATTCCATTTTCAATTTCCAATTCAAAAAATCCGTTCCATCGAAAATAAAAGGAATAATATTGGAACGACCCTCAACAAAAGTATTATTAAAAGAAGCCATTTTAAAAATTCAAATTTTTAAAACAAAAACCAATTTTTGAAACACGAATTTTTAAAACACTAATTGACTTCTATTCCTAGCTCTGATACCACTTGTAGGATCGATTTCACCCTAGAGGGGGGGTGAATAGGGTGATGGTATAAATTATAAAAATTAACCGCGGAAGCTTTTTAAAATAATTTCAACACAAATCACAGAACAATAGCAGCACAGATATTAGCAGAAATAGAACGACACAGAATTTACCCAGCTTCGGCAAAACCCTGCCTACGTGCTGCCCACAAGGTTTCTGCTAGAAATTAGATAGTCAGACGCTTACACACGTAAACTCGCAACACCCGCTATCGACTAAACCTAACTCTACGCTCAAAACCCTGCCACAACTCAGTCACTGAGTTGCGAATTCTCAAACTATGCCACGTAGTTTGTCCCCTAGTCACACGACTAGTAAATACAACGGTTAAAGGGATTTTTAAAATTAAAAACAAAATTTAAATATAAATTAAAGCCCTTAAACTTTAAACCCTTGTTTAATAATTTAAGCCTTTATTAATATTATCCAAGCCGGCCCCTCTTCTTTTTTTATGTGTCCTGATCCTCTTCTATTAGCTTGGTCCTCTTCAATTTTCGTGAGAAGAAAATATGGCGGCTTCAATTCGATGTTTCTCAGATCTGGAATAATAGGGCTTTTTTGAAGTGCCGTTATTACTTCGATCGAATTTGTGGTTGTTCGAGAGTTGCCTTGCTCGATCGATTTCTCGTTGCTCTCTCTGGCTACTTCGAGTTGATGGAGTTCGACTTCGATTCGGTATGTGATTTTAATTTATGCTATTCTGTTATGCTTGATTGAACTCCATGCTTTCAAAAATTGCCGATGATGGTTGTTTATATAGGGTTTGTAACCCTAGATTTGCGTTCGTACGAATATATTTGAATTTGTCAATTATGTTTAATCGGCCGTTCGATTTCACTTTGATGCTGAGATGATTTTTGACCTTTTCATATGTGTATATTTTCGTTGCTTGCTTCCCATGGCGTTGATTCATTTCGTGATGACCACGGTTTCGAATTTGAATTGTTCGTTTGATTGCGACTTGTTCAAAATTGACTTTGGCATGAACTTGATATTGATAGCTTCGGTAGTACTTTCGACCTTATTTGATTTTTCCTTTGACTTTGCCCAATTTTTAATTTCATGAATTTTCTTGTACTGCTTCGGCCTTGACTTGAGAATCTTCACTATCTGTATTTGTGTCATCCTGGACTTGCACGGCTTCAACTTGAATTTTTTATAACAATTAAAGGCTTTGTAGTCTTCAAGCATTGTTGTGTCACTGATGTACTTCATATATGCATTGTGTTGATCTTGCTTGCTACCTGGTCGACACTTGATGTTTGTATGTTGGTTTGTGTTGTTGCTTGATGAAGAGATTGAAATGTTGTTTGCATTGCATTACCACTGTTGGATTGATGGTCTTCATGTTGTTTGGTGCATTGTTGTTTGCTGTCATGTTCGCTGTGTCACTTACAAAAATTGGTGCATTTGTTTGCACTATGCATTGAGCATTGTCACTTGTACCATGGTCTTGAGCATTGCTGTGTCATTGCGCATTGTTGTGTCCATATTGTATTCGATATTGTTGCATTGCTACTGTGTTATGTAGTAATCTAGTTTCTGGCCACTGGTTCATTTCTTTGGTTAGGTCTGCACATTCACCTGTTGTTGTATTCATGTATACTGATGGGTGGTCTTGTGGCAGTTGCTTTGTCTCCATGAATTTCATGTAATACGGGCATTTGTTTCATCGTATCTGTTGTACTTGGTCCCTGACCTTTGTTGCCTCTGAGTTTGAGCACTTGCACATTTGTAGCCTTGGTCTTTGTTGGTTTTTTTTGGTGGCATTTGGTTCTGTCATTTGCTTAGTGCATTGTGCATTTGTTTTGGACTTGAAGTTTGAATTGCATTGAGTTGAGTCAAGTTTGCAGTGATGGCTTGACCTTTGCACTTTGTTTGTTATTTAGTGCCTTCTTGAATTTGTGTAGACTGTGCAATACACATGAGTTGAATCTAGTTTTACAACTCGGGTTTGACCTTGTTTTGAAGTCGAGATTTTATTTATGTTGCACCTGAGTTGAACCCGTCTTTTTATTTGGGTTTGACCTTGTGCTCACCTGTCCCTGTAAATCATTCAAGTGTATATCGGTGTGCACGGCCTTGTGGCATGTGCAGTGATACACTGTGCATGTCACATTGTTCGTGTGTGATGAATTCAAATGATGACGAACAACCCAAATAACCGAGGCAAATATTATTTTCAAAAATTCATATTTTATTTTATATTGCAAAAATATTTCTTTTTCAATTTTACCGCGTTAGTGAATATTTTTGCAGATTGCTCAGATGCTGGATTCTAACTGGAATGAAGTTGAAGATAAAATACGAATTGAGTGAATGAGTGATGTGTAGTGAGGTTAAATGTAAATATGAAATTGTGATGTATTTGTAATCAAAATTGCATATGTAAAGTGAGAGCTTGAATTTGTACTATTCAAAATTGTAATAAATATTTGTGTGAATAAAATTTCTGTTTGAATTCAAATTCTGTGTTATTTAATTTTATTCAGCAAATATATATTTAATCTATGAAAAATAAAATAGTACATTAACAAATACATTTAAACGAATGTATATATGTTTATTATCATAAAAAAAAATCATATAAGTGCATATTCAACAATGCGCTTTTACGTTCTTGTTTTTTTGTGCCGATGGCTGTTGCAGCATTTTTTATTGAAGGACAGATTTCCACTGCGAGGTAAAAAGTGTCTGTTAGTGGCGAGATAAAGTTTAAATGTGGGGTATACAAAATGTGCGCAGTGGAGTTTTAAGTGCAAGTTGAAAATGGAGGGTAGTGTGATGTGTGCTGGCTATGGTGTAAGGAGGTAAAAAAATAAGATGAGGTGGAAGAGAGAAGAATCTTTGTCATAATGCTTGGGGCAAATAAAGTTGGTAGATTATGAAGGAGCAGAATAGGAAGTGGAGGTTATATACTAATAAGAATAGGAGAATGGAAAATGTTGTGGGGTGATAAGTGGACCATGTGGTGGGGAGTAAGTAGCGGAGGTGGAAGAGGACTGATTTAATTGGTTATATGCTTAGATTTGAACAACATTTGGTAAGAAGTGGATGCAAAATATGCGGTTGTGAAGTACATCATGTCAGCTATGCAAATGTTACAGCCGATGGATGTGGTAAAGGTGGAAGGCTGACATTGGGTGATGGGAAGAAAGAAGTTAACGTGTTTAAAATGGGTGTTGTTAATGCCTGCAGTGTGTTATAGTGTGTGCTGTCAGTTCGGCAATGGGTAAAGTGGTATGCAAAGTTAGCAGTAAAAGAAAGTCAAATGTTTAGTACATTAAATTAGAAAACTAAATTTTGTAAGCAGTAGCAGTCGTACATTTCATTCTCCAACAACCCTTAAAGCTGCAAACGTACATATAATGTAGGCTAGTCTGTTGCTAACAGTCATCAATTACTATTGACTGTATATTGTGAGCAGCAAAATAACTGTCAGTTACATTGTCATTGTCATAAGTTTATAATGTAGTAATTTTGTCATGGCGGCTTCATTTTACCATCAGGCTTTGATCTTTTTTCGGTCATTTTGGCCTTATCCTGTTCAAACGCCTGCATGCATAAGTGGAATATTGTTGGGTCGTACTCCGAGAACATTGGGATGAAATTTTGAGCGATGTTTTGAACTCGTTTGTTCCACTGACCTCTTCCTTTTTTTTGCACTGCAGGGAATATAATAGGCAGCATGATCTTTATGTTTTGCTGTATAACATTGTAGATATGATTGCTGGTCCATAACAAAAGTGCCATGTGAGCTATCTAAAAATGCCAATAACAAAATTGATTTAGCTTGCTTGTGTTAACAATCATGCAAAAAAAGGAAAAATAGAAACATAGTAGTCATACATCATGTTATGTATTAATTTTGCAGTATGAACGGAAATATAAATCCAATATCTAATATTGGGGATAGGTAAGAGTGTATATATATATGTATAAATATACGTATACGTATATATATATATATATATATGTATATATATATAAAATGTTGATATGTGTTAGATGTGTACAGTGTTTAAGGAAGTAGTAAGTGAGTGCAGTACTGCAAAGTTACATTGATATATGGAACAATATGCGATAATGGAGTGGAGTAAAAATGTGTAAGTAGAGTGGTGTAAAAATGTGTAAGTGGTGAAGACAGAGAAAACGTGTGTAATGAAATGCAAAAGGTAAAAAGTGGAAACTGTACCGTATTAGTAAAGCAATGATGTAACAAATCATAAAAGCAAGCTATAGCCATTTCCTGAAGGAAAACCGATATATGGTCAACCAACCAATATATGTGTAGTGGATAAAAGAAAAAAATGTTACATGTTTTGTTTTATGTCTTTACAGCAATGACTAACAGGACAGTAGGTAATTATAAGGAGAAAGTAGGAAATGAAGTAATAAATGCAGAGCAGATTTGAACGTACCTGGAGATCAATTTGTGAAATGCAAGTTGACAGATGGTAGACAGATGGGTGGAAATAGGAAACTGAACTGCCCACGTACGTATAATGGAATGAACTTTGAGTAGGGAGACGTATGCAACGTCGTAAGGCCAGTCCTCGTTTATTAGTAATGTTGGAAAAAGAAGAAAAACAGCAGCTTTATTAGTAGATAGAAAGTAAATTAATGCATTTATTTTATGATGAATGAGCCATATTTTCCGTACATGTGAGTAAAACATCTTTGTAAACTACATTTCTAGTATAAGTTCCTCTTTTCCTCTTAACGTTTCCATTTTGTACTAATACCGTTGTTGATCGACGTCCGGTACCAGGGACAAAGCTACGTACAGCTGACCATGAGTGAAAACATGTTGTGAAAGGTAAATGCCAACGTTTGGAATTGTTTGGCCTTGGGACTTGTTAATTGTAATTGCAAAAGCTCATTTTACTGGAAATTGTTTTCGAATTAGGGTGAAAGGCATGTGTACATTTTCTGATGGTTTAAGTGGTATGCGGGGGATAAATACTCTCGTACCGTGGAAGTCACCAACTGTAATTTCAGCATCTATAAGATTTCTGTGGAAAACACGACAGATTAATCGAATACCATTACACAATCCAATCTTGGGGTCAATATTTCGAAGAAGCATTATTGGGGATCCTACTTTAAGAGTTAATTGATGAGGTGGTAATCCACCCGGAGCGAGAGAATGCGAGAATTCTGGTTGGTACAAATTATTTGTATCGTCTTCAACTGAATCGAAGGAGTAATAAATTTGCTCAATGCCTGTGAACATGTGTATTACTTTAATATTGAGTTCGTCAACTGTCTCATTTGTTGGTGCTAATATGGCTCTCTTTATTATGTAATCCATATCGAACAATTCAGTAGCAAGGTTAGGGAAAACAGAGTTAATTAAAGAGTGAGTGGAGTTTGTGTTATTCCAATCTATGACAATATCTTCTGGAAGTTTGATTATGTCATCTTGTACGTATGGTTCGTCCCCATCTCCAGCACGTAAGACAAAGTCGGCATATGGAGTACCATTTCTAGCACACATATTTTCTGTCAAGTGTATGACGTGTACGGACGACCATAAGACTGATCTTACTATGCATGCGTCAACTGTTTGAGCCCTAGTACCTTTACTAATGATGGGAAGAACTTGACGGAAATCACCTCCTAAAATGAAAACTTTACCACCAAATGGTTTGTCGGTATTGGTTAGATCTCTTAACGTTCTGTCCACTTCCTCAAATGCGTGGCGATGAGCCATTGTAGCTTCATCCCATAGTATAACAGTGGACGCACGTAGTAGTTTAGCTGTATCAGATTGTTTGGGAATATAGCAGATGGAGGAGGAATCAAGGTTTATTGGTATTTTAAAGCGAGAATGTGCAGTTCGACCACTGGGTAAGGCTATAGAAGCAATACCTGAAGTGGCAACTTGAATTGCAATAAGTCCCCGACCTCGTGAGTGAGCTAAAATTGCTCGATGTAAATAAATTTTTCCGGTTCCTCCTGGACCGTCGACGAAGTAAATTGAGCTTGTTTTAGATTTTATCGAATTCATTATCATATCAAAAGCCTGCTTCTGCTGTAAATTGAAATTGTTTACGGATTCTATGTCTGCCTGTGGTATTTCGATCGAATGGTCGTATAAAGTAGTGGTTGTAGTGCTATAATCGGTAGAGTAATTACGAGTATCGTGTGGTAAGTCGTAATCAAAAACTGATTTATTGTATTAGTTTAGTAGGTCATTAAGATCAGAGAGACAGTGAAGGAGTGAATGGGCTTTGGTTGATGTGGAAGATGAATTATTCTCATAATCTTCAATTAAATGTGGAGAGAAGTCTTCCCACAGCTATCGCACATGACTTGGTTCACAGTATACCAAAATCGTTACGAATAACTTTCGTAGTGCAGAAGACATATGTGTGTTTGAAGCATAGGTTAAACAGTCTTTAATACTATCCTCATTCTCTAATAGACCTCTATGCTCAGCCGCTTGTTTGAAGGTATGATATTGTACTCCACCAGTGGTAAGTAAATGGTTGAAGGATAATGGTCCCTTAAAATGCGTTAATAACGATCATAAAAAACAACGATCGCCTTCTAGGGGGACGCCGTATACATTCTGCCTATTACCCTACGATTGTTTTGTCTACGAATCCAAGCCTTTTGTTTGTAGTCCCACCAATATTTCTCGGGGAACTCATGATAAAAGTATTATCGTGCATCCGCACAGGTAACATTTGTGTGGAAGAATCTAGTAAGCATTGTTTTTGACCTGGCATGATCGTTGACAACATGCTGTAACTGTTCAATTGAGGAAAACTGGACGGGTAGATGTATTTGTAAACCAATAATGAGGGTGAAATATTATTGAGAGAGAATTTAAATATTCTCCATAAGGCCTCTGGAGCACAGACCCAGCGTGCATTACTGAATTTCGAAATTTCATCGTCCTTATCAGTTGGTGTAGTAGAAACAGTAGCTGACACACGATTTGGTCCCTTGTACACGTACTTGTAAATATATTTTATGGATTTGATACTGGTATAAATTTCAACATTTATATGACAGTCATATTTCAAAAGTAAGTAGGGATTACAAGGAACTACCCAACAGTTGTCAGCTGTATGTTCAACTGTTTGACAATGAGTTTGATTATCGAGACGTCTGTAAATTGAGTATGAGTCATTTCCTTGTAAAGTGATGGGAGCGAAAGGCTTAGGAAACCCTTTGTTACACACACCGTTTTTCATACAAACGGCGGTAGGGTTGAACCGACCACAGGGACGATGAATCATGTGTTTCATGAAGGCAGTATACAAATCAGGTTCAACATCCTTGTTGGGAATTTCAGCTCTAACTATGGCATGGTATTCATCGGGGTTGCTAATTTTATCATTTTTGGCTAAAATAAGTAGAATATGTGAGTGTGGTAGGCCTCTTTTTTGAAATTCAATTACATGCACATGGGCGGCGACCTTACCTAAAACGCCTTTGTCAAACAAATCATGTTTTAACTGTTCTAATTTAGCGCGAAAAACCCTGGTCGTTAAATCAGGTCTGTCGGGTGGTTGTTGACCAGGAAGGAGTTCGTTAGTAATTTCTATCCATTTAGGATTACAGGTTACAGTAATAAATAAATCAGGCTTTCCATACCTCTGAACTACTACCATTGCATCTTAGTACCGCTGGTGCATATCACGTGGACTACCAATGTGAGAGGAAGGAAGAATTCTCCTCACACCAATATTATTTGAGTAGATGAGTTGTTGATTAGGTTAGAAATAAAGGTTGTAGGGAGGTAGTCGTAAGTGGGTAATATGATGTGGTGAGTGTAACGACCCGTAAAATTTCGATAATTAAAATAGCTAATTTAATAAGATTTCGTGATTTAATGTTAGAAAAAAATTTGTAAGTCGTTTGGGATAATAATAACTGGAATGAATTGCAACAATAATTATCCAAGTAATTATTTATAGATTGAATGGAGTTCTAATCTAATTGAATTGACTCAAATGTTATAACTTGGTTATGGGAATATATGGGAAAAAACCAATGCAAATAAGTGAATAAGAATAATGAATGATTTACGTAGAAGTACAAATTTTAATAGATTGGTTGCGAAGATTTGAATAGTAATAAGTATTGGAAAATAAATGCTACTTAGTGAATGCCTTTGAAATCAATAGTTGGATAGGATAATAAATGTTGAATTCATTGGGTATAATAGAGTAATTGATTGATAAGTAAAATCTAGTTCAAATCAAATAATTGAATATTGAACAGGTAAATTGTTTAAAGTAAATATTTAAAACTTATTGAATAATTGAATAACGGAAATTGGATAACTGATTAATGGAAATGGTTGTTCTATAATTTGAATTAGTTTTAAAGGTTAAATCTTATAAGTTCGTTTTGAATATTTCAAAAGATAGTGATTTAAGAATAATCAAATTTGTTTAAATTTAATATTACAAATGTTTGAATAATTAAATTCCGAATTTGGTATGATTAATTTGATATTGAAATTTAATATATGAAAATAGAGTGAAAAATTGAAATTTGATTTAATATGATTCAAATTGGTTTCCAAAGTGAATGTAAGTTATATCGGGATTATAATAAAGTTAATAAAAATTTAATATTTGGAATTTATTGAATAATTGAATAACGGGTTTAATATGATTAAAAATGATTTGTAAAATTTTATTTTATCATATTAAAGTTAGAATGATGTTGTAGAACTTTTAAAAACGAATTAAAAGTAAATTTGTGAAAATTGAATATTTTAATATTTGATTGACGAGTTAAAATAGCCATTTTTCAAACAGTCTCGGATTTCGACGAAACTAGTTTCATCGGATCCATAACGTGTTATTATTGTAAGATTTTAAATTTCAAGTCAATTGGATTTATCATTTGTCCGGGGCGAGCCAAAACGCCTAGAAATTCGTTTAATCGGTTTAATGTAAATTTGATCGTTTATTGCCGTAACCCGCACAGATGATCGAATTAGCTTCCGAAACCTATTCCATTGTGTCTGTAATGCGGGATAAACCCTAGGAATGCCGGTCACCGCGCGAGATTTGGAGCTCAAAATTTAGAAGTGAATAGTGTTTTTCGTTTAAATTCTATAAAAGGACCCCTCTACCATTCATTTGCAAACCCTAATTAAATTAAACCCTAGCCGCCAGTGAATATAATCAATGGCCAGAAAACATTTTCATTCCCCCTCGTTTTCTCGCGATCCCTTCAGTTTCAAGATTCGATTTATAAAGGAAGATTGTAGAGGACATTGAGATCTAGCATCTCAACGGTTGTGACGGTGTTTGGAGGGGTAGATTCGCCGTTATCGGCTGATAAAGTCAGGCCGTTCAAGCACGGTTTCCTAGGCCTCTTGATGACCGAGCTCGACGTGTTCATAGGCGTGAGTAGGGGAGAACACGAGCTACAGGATGGCGGCCTTGGATCAACGCCTCGATGAACTTGGTGGTTGCGGCATAAAGATTTTCGAACGCGAAATGGGTTTGTGCGTGCGTATGGAATTGCCTGGAAACGAACATGAATTGGGAGGGAGGAAAGCAAGGTGCGGCCCAGATTTCATCTCTGGAACATGCGGCCCTGATTAGTTGAGTTTAAAATTAGAAAAGAAATTGTAAATCAAATTATATTATAAATCATGTAAACTTTAAAATATCGTATCTTTGTCATACGAGGTCGAAAACTGATGAGACAAAGTGCATTGGGTTTGTATTGTCGAGCACTACGCTATGGATCTGGATTGGAATCGTTTGGAGATAGTGAAAATTTCGGGTAAAATTAAATGCTCGTTTAATTTTATTCGAAATAAAACGTTGGAACTACACTGAAATCAAGGTGAGTGTTTTATAACGCTCACAACGTACTGAATATCTTTATGGTAGTTAAAAATTGACATTATGAACTGTTATGTTTTTATTTGTCATTGTTTGATAAAATTTAATTGTCACATAGATTGTCATTTGAATTCACCGTTGAAAATTAAATTGACAGTCAAATTGGAATTAAAATTGAATTGCGATTAAATTACCTGACATTGATAACTATGAAATTGTTGGGAATTGTATTATCTATTGGATGATTTATTTTGGGGGATGCTATTGGTTGATATTTTAATGTTTGGAAGTTTATTTTCTTATATATATCCTGTTATGCATACATATGACACTGTGATTTGGTTTAAGTGATATATATTCATCCCTAACATTTAATTGAAATAAATAATCACTTGGCCATAGGATAGAAAATTATATACGGACACCAGATTGGCCAAAGTAAAAAAATTTAAAATCGTCGATTTGAAATTTATTTAAATGTTTTGATTTAAAAGTTATAAATAGAAATCAATTTATAGAAATCGAATTTATCGAAAAAATTGAGTTTGGAAGGTTGAAATAAATTTTGGTTAAAAGAAATTGTTAAATAAAAAGTTGAGACTTTGGAATTTAAAATTTGGATATGATTGAATTTCGAAAATTCATTTCTTTAAAAGATTGAACATTATTTCGAGCTTTGAGTATTACTAAGTAAAGGTGATATAAAAATGATATTCTGAAATGGAGCTTGGAATTGAATCATATTTGAATTTGGATTTAAATTTGAATATTGAAGGATAATCTTGTTAAGTGTTATAAATTGATATTTTGGAAAATCAAGCTCCAAATCGATATAAATTGAAATAATTGAAGGTGAATGAAGAATTGAATTGATTTGAAGTCAAAGTTGACATTGATTTGAAATCGAAATTGAATCGGTAGAATGGAAATTGAAATTGATTTGAATTGGGAAGTTATAATTGAAATGGACTGGTTTTGTAGCTGTTTTATTTTGTTTTCCAAATTACTCTGTTATATAAACCATTTTTGAATACTTGAACTAGTTTAATCTATTTTAAATCTACTTAACCCAATTTAAATTATTTAAACTAATTTATCTATTTTAAATCCATTTTAAGATTTTATGTATTTTAACTATTTTAATTATTTCAAACTACTTTTAAACTACTTAAAACTATTTTCTAAAAATTCAAGCTGGTCAAAAAGGTGAAATGTTTATGTTTAAATCTTAAATGTAAATACGAATTGGGTTAAATGAAGTTGCAACCTAAATCGAAATTCGAACTGATTTTGAACTCGAAATGAGATATTGAGGCGAAAAATGATTTTTGAAACGGAATCTTATATTTCGAATAGATATGATGATATTTGAAATGGATTTGATTTTTGAAGCGAATATGATATTTTGATATCAATTATGAATTGATTGAAATGTAAAAGAGCCACCGGTGTAATAATACGTAGTTATTGAAGGGACGGGGATCGGATATGGACATACTCTCTGTAGATGCCGAATACCACTTTAATAACTATTATATGCGGAGTGCTGACCCAGAATGAAGTGGATGGTTTGGAGAACGCGTTTATTGAAGAAAGAGAACGATATTGGATGACCCCTGACATGACTAAAACAGGAGCCGCGCCGGGCCATTGAGGTTCGCCACCTCTAGCGGACACACTTCTTCGATACGATATCTATTACATTTTGTGATTCGATTTGGGTGCACCCCTCGATTTGGGAGTGTTGTTTCGCGGTGTTGAGGTAGCTGCTGGCTATGCTCAACATCAGTCCGGATCACACAACTATTAGTATCCTAGTTGGTATCGCCTCATGTACCTTGTCATACTGATTATCCTATTCGCGACCACTACGTTTTGTTTTGTGTTATACCTATGGGGTACCCTCTGATAACCACCAGTTTACGGTGGGGCTTACGGTGTTGTATAGACTATGGCATTATAAAAAATATGTTAAGGGGGATTATGGTAATGCCTTAACGCTATTTTAATACCTTTACTTTACTGTAGACATATTATAATAGCGTATAGTACTACATAGTAGATAGTTTAACGAATCCTTAAGAGATGGAAAATCCCGTAACATCTCTTAAGTTATTGCACGCACGTTGACACTGGATATGAGATGTCAAACCCCGTAAACATCTCTTACGCCGTTACACTCATATTTATTTATGATTGATTTAACTTACATGAGGATATTTTAGCCCTGACTTGAGTGTTTTGTCTTTTCATTACGCTCGGGTCAGACCTGAGTTTTTCAGCTTATTGAAGACGTATTCTGGAGGACGACGACGAAGATTTGGTATACTATTACTCTTATTATCTTTGCATTATTTGTCTGCTGCATTATTTTATTTGTTATGTTGTATATGTATAACTTTGATAAAGGTTGTATAAATAATGATCAAAGTATTGTAAACAGCTTCATGAACTATTTATTTGACTATTATATTTTATCGTTCCGCTGCGAGATTCTGTGTTGTTTCATTTCCTTTATTTCTCTTTCTTTTCTTTTCTTATTTACCCCAATAACCATCTGCCCTTTTGAATGGTTTGGAACCGACATGTGTATTTGATCGTCGGTTTAAACTGTCCAAAAAGGTGGGTCGTTACAGTTGGTATCAGAGCTTTGGTTTAGCGATAAGCTTAGCTTTGCAGGGTCTGACTCTTTATAAATAGGGTAGTAATACCCTATGATGAGTCGATGAGTGTATACATATGAGAGAGCGTATTTGTTAGTGATATAAAATGTTTTATATTGTGTCGGTTGATTTGTTGAGTGGCTTATGGATTCTGATCAATACGAGTAATTAACGTCATTGATAGGGATCTCTAAACACTTAAACAGAACAATTCGACATAGTATTGTTTTGAAATTGGGTAAATGAAATAATTTTGCCCTAATTATATTTTTTATATAAATAATTTATTTTCAAAAATTATTGTGACTTATCTAGCTTACCTATTGTTAGAAATGATAATATTGGTTATTATCATTAATTGGATATTGTAATTTAATAAATAAGATGAATTACAAAATGAACAGTGATAAAACAACTTGTGGAATATTTTAAGAAAGTAAAATCCTATAAGAATATTTTATAAAGGTGACTTATAAATTAAAATAGATTTAAATAGGAAAATATTAAATTTAAGACCCGGAGATTTTGGAAAATGGTTCTCAAAGTTTTGAAGAAATATATAGTAATATTAGTTGGAAATTTTTTACGGAAATATTTTGAAAGGATTTTTAAAGGAAGGAATGAATTCAGTGCTCCTCTCTAATGTCATTGGAAAATAATTTCGGTGATGACTGCGCAGCATCATCGACGTTCATTTTCGAGTCTCAAAGTGGGGAAGACTTCAGAGAAGCTTTGCTTTTCTTCGAAATTATTCGGATAAATGGGTTTTGGTTTAAACTCCAAAGGTATAATTTTATATATTAAAGATATAAGTGTATATATTTATTTCAAACGATTTGAAAAGAACAGGGCATTTAAATTTCTAAGTTCTGTTAATTAACAATTTTCAAATAATTTGAATGAAATGTGAATAATCAGAATTTATAAAATAAGAGGATTAAGATATCTAAGCTTATGTTTTGGGAAAACTTTAGAGTTGAAGTGTACCTTTAAAATTGAAAGGTAAATAGGATTTAAATAAATCAAATTTGTGAACATTCTAATTATGTAAAATGAAATTCTATAAATTTGTATAATACCAAATTTGCATTCTAATAACATATAACAAGACTTACCAAATGTTAGAAGTTAAAATGATGTTTTGGATATGTAATGAGATATTGTACAACTAAACAGAACCTGAAAGTAATTGAAATATACAAGTAAGGAAAACTCAAAAGGAATTAAAATGTATATAAATGGAAATTTGGTTGTGATAAAAATTATAAAAAACTTAAATATAGCATGAAATGATGAATGGATAAGTGGAACAAGTAAGTGAACTTAAGAAAAGGTCATTAAGTCAAGCAATGTCTTTGTAAACTGGTTGTAGAATTAAATATAAATTTGCAATAAAAAAAGAAAAATATGTAAAGATAAATTTGTAACTTTTGAGATAACTATAAACTAAGAAAAGTCATATATGAGAAGTTAGACTTTTATGGAATGACTATAAACTTAAGTGATGATTAATAAAATGTTCCACAAATAAATTTGTATTAACTGAAACTATGAATATGAAGTAAATGTAAACAAAAGAATTTGGTATAGCTAAGAATCAATTGGGAAAAGAAATTGAGTTTAATTAAATTATATAGAATGTTTAAAATGAACTTGAGTAAGCAAATTCTTTGATATGATGTTTAAGAAAAGATAATGTTAAAGAATATGTTATGTAAAGAAATGAATATACTAACTGAATAATGGATTGTGGGTAATTAAGTGAAAAATAAAAATAAATAGAAGTCAATAAAATAATTTAGTATAGATAAATTGGATAGAAATCCATTGGAAGGTAATACGTGAGATTGTACGTATATTATTTCATTCGCGTAACAATTTGATCCAAATTCAAGCACAAAATTTCGAGATGATTTATATCCATCCAAGTTAGGATTTTTCACTCGATTTTCGACGGCGAACCCTGGATATGGATTTTTAATTCAATTCTAGAATTCTATATCATAGTATATGGCTATGCAAGGAGAGTAGCAGTTTCCAATCAAGGAACCAAATCTGAGTCCGCACTAGAAAGTCATGTGAACGATACTAGTTTGGAAGCGAAATTGTGTGATCGAATAAGCAATTAGATTGATTTTGCTCACGGATTATATATGTATGGCTTACGGACTTAATTAAAGTTAATATTGAAAATTTATGATGCCAAATATGAAATGATTCTTTTAAAATTATATGATTTGGTTGTTATATGATTGTTAGTTGATTGTATAGAATTCATTAAGTGTTAATGAAATTGAAAGCTATAAGTCATTGAAATCAAATTGGAAGTTAAATAAATTTAAATAGAATTTAATTTGATTCAAATTAGAAGTGAACTAATGTAAATATAAATTAGTGAATGTTAACTAATTGAATTGAGAACGAATGTTAGTAAAATCCAACGTTAATAAATCAACGGAGATTAAAAATTGAAAACCAAGCCAATAAATATTAATGAGAAGTGAATTTATATTGATTGGTTATGGATTTGTAGGATGATTGTTGGATGATAATTGATTTGGTGGATGCATTTGTTGTTTTGTTGCATTTGCTATGTTGGCACATGTAGTTGTTATGTTTTTATATGATGTATATTGATATTATTTTCATATATGCATGTTTCTCATGGTTTGTTGAGTGTTTAGTAGGTGCGGATTGCGCTTGCTTCGCATTTGGAGCTCGCTTTCGCGCTATTTTAGACGTATATGCTCGCTAATTGTAACATCCCAAAAATTATGAATTTAAATTTTAGAAATATATTTGAACTTTTTGAAATAAAAATTGAAAAGTTATAAAGAAATTAAATATTCAACAAAACAAGAAATTGTTTAAGCCTAAAATAAAATAAAATAAAATAAAAGAATATAAACTGTACATATAAAAGAAAATGCAAGAAAGTAAAACATTCAAACAAATAAACATGTTAATAAATCAAATCAGGTAAGTCTAAGAACCTAAAACAAAACAAAATATGCTGAAATTAGCAAAGTAACTACAAACCAGTCAACTAAAATATGTAAGCAAAAGAAAATAAAACAAACTCTTACATTAGCAAAATAAACAAGACATCATGCTGTGATAGATAAGTACACAGGATAGAAGCATCACAAAACATGCTTACATTAAATGCAAGCCTCTACAAAGCAACATACCTGCATTCAATGCTTTTACTTCCAGCATGGTTTATTCTGTACTTGTTTTAATAAGCCTCAGTACACAATCTGTTATATATAAACATCAACCTGCCTCTTTATTTCGTTCAACAAACTTCTGCAAACCTGGAAAAGAAAAAAAGAAAAAGGCATCACTTTATATATTACAAGTTGAAAGGCAAAATTACTGAAAGAAGAAAAGAAACCAGAAAAAAAATTAAGCTGCAGTCTTCCAAAAAACCATAGTGCTCTCTGTTTCTATATTGTTCAGGTGAGTAAACTTATATTTATTTAAAATATAAACACTTAATCCATGAATTTGTGTTTTGTTGTATATAAACAAAAATTACTGTTCTGCATATTGTTCTGTGTTACTGGAAAACACAAGTGAGCTCTGTTCTTTAATATCCATATCTCAGAGCTAGTTATTAAAAAAAAAAAATTCAAATGAACTTCATTTAACATTTTTAACTTAGGATACTTAAAACAAATTAGGTGGTGTATACTTGACTCACAGTTTAAACTTTTGTTTAAGCTTGAAATAAAAACTTTTGACTTTGTAACACGAATATTACAGTAAAAACAAGATTTTAAGGTAAATTCAAACATTTTAAATCATTGAATTGATGTTATAATTTGAACGAACATATGGAAATAGGATTTTTAAAACAGTAATGATGATTTTTAATTCAGTATTTTGAGAGCAGTTCGAGCATGAACCCATATTGGTTTTCTTTGAATTTCTGGTTATAAAACAAATTATAAAAGCTAAAAATTTATTTGTAGCAAGCTTGAACATCATTGATTTTGAGAAAATTACCAGATAATTTTTTCATTGTATGAATTAAACGAACGAGGCCATTCTAGGATTTTGGGGTAGGATGGGTTCGCTGTTATTCACGAGGAGTTTTCATCCTCAACGTGGCAATCTGGCCGATCGCACCGGGGGGAATAGGGGCGTGGCGATGTGTTGGAGGTGAGGTCGAAGATCCATGGTCACCGGAGGCTCGACGTGGTGGGGCGAGGCAGTTTTGTTCTGTTGAGTTCGTGTGCAGTGTCGAACGAAATGTCGAATTTCGTTCTCGAGTGTTTGGCTTTGAATCAAACTTTGATTTTGAGTATGGGTGTGGTTTGCGACTTGCCGAAGTGGGTGGGGTTAGCCAGAACGGCGGCGAGTCACCGTGCATGTGCACGGCGCTGGTTTGGGTGTCAGGAAGTTTTCGCGTTGGCCACTCGAGTTGACTCGAAGTTTTGATCGGGGAAAACTGGGCAGAACTCGAAGGGAGACTCGGGAGGTTTCAGGGTTTTGTCGTGACAAAAAATTGGGACTTAACAAAATTTGTAAAATTTTATTACTCGGCTAGCTTTGGGATGAAACTCGAAGCAGGCAGCGTTCGAACTCGAGCGTGACTCGGGGGAGACTCGGGCTGGCCACCTGAAACAGCATAATTGTCTGAAGCTGTAGAAAACTTGAGTTTAAAACAAATTTTTTTTTAGCATTCTTTATGAAATGAGGATTGTTTGTTAATGGAATGTGGAGTTAACAAAATAATAATTAAATCTTAATTTATTTAATTTTGATAAATCATTATAAAGTCAAAAAAAAATATATAATTTAAAAGAAAATTAAAACATAATGTTGTTTAGAACTAAATTTTAACTTATTGAGGTGAATTATTGAACATGGTTTAAAAGAGATAATCAAAGCAATTTAAATTATCCTTTGGTTCATTTAAACAATTAATGATTAGTTAATATAATCCCTTAAGAAAAAAAAATTATCTAGTAAATTAATTAATATTAAAGTTTTTAAATAAAAAGATAATTAAGATTTAATAAATTAATAATTAAGATGACTTGTTTTTGAAATAAATAAATAAGTGATAAAATTATGGAAATGATTAAGATCTAATCAACTGTAATTAATTGTAAGTAATCATTGATTGAAAAAAAAAATCAATAAAATAATATTTGGTTAATTTATCTCATTCGTTTTGATTAGCAAATAATTAACTATTGTTGTTAACTTATATTGATACCTCTGTTCTGTTTGTAATTCTGTATGATGTAATTGCCATGTTATTGCACTATGATTATGATTTGTTCTGTATTGATGTGAAAACCCTGTTGTCCGTAAAACGGCATTTAAACTTCGATGCGACAGGGAATCGGATTTCAGTTTGTTATCCGAAACCCACATCGACTCTGTGAATATTTGTGAATGACATCCAAATGTTTTAAAATTTGACATTCACTATTTGAATTAGCCGGGTAAGGACCTTTGTGTCATATAACCCATTTCGAATATGTGATTCGACGTTATGGATAGCAATTGAAGACCGGTGTTGAAGACCGGGTATTTGCGAGAGCGATAGGATGATCTGTCGATTGACTCTGCACCGAGTTGCTCCGGTATAGAGTTCTCCATATGTGATGGGGAATCCGATCAGGATTGTGGATATCCGGATTGCAAGGACTTCTTTGGAAGTGCCTTCGGTTCTGCTCGAGCTCGGAACAGACTTGTATGGATAATATGTCTGACATTACAAATTGAGATATAAAGCCGATTTCTTTCAAATATATTTCTGTTGGTGGCGGAGAATTTATTCTTTTAGCTTAACACCCTTCTCTGAGACGTACGAGCTCAGAGGTTATGTAGTTGAAGGTTATCAGCGATATGTTCCCAATTTGGTAATGTGACATGCTGAGTGTTGCTGTGAAATGATCATTGTGTTGATTATTTGTGATAGGATCATTTGTTTGATCGTCTATCTTTGTGATCATTTCTATGATCATTTGTTGACCCAAAGCACGGCTTTTGTATAAAGTGTGTTTTTGTGGACGTGACTTCGTCGGACCTCACACCCCGAAATGGTCAAAACAGGAAAGATGCGGCAAGGTTATTGGGGGTAGCACCCCTTAGGGTATGTGCATTTCCTTCTGGATAGAAGTGGTATCATGGTATGGAGCCCAGATACTTAACTTATATTGATATCGCAGATATATATATATATATATATATGATTTTGTGATTTGTTGCTGAGGCCTCGGTTAAAGGTTGGTTACGACCGGGAGATGGCATACTCGTGTCAGTAGTTACCCAGTTAGGGGTAACCCGGCCTTGTGTTAGCAGAGATCCGGTTTGGTTCTCGGGGACGTCCTTCCAGAGGCGTTCTCATGTGGAAATGGGAAGTTCCTTGGCCTGACCATTTGTTGGAAATCCAAAGAAACAATACGAAACCCTGTACGATTTTAGTTGTAGAACCTGTCATGCAGCGTGGCGGTAACCTGCCACAAAACATGGTAGCTATAGTAGGCATAGTTCGGAATGTCTATGCTGGCTAAGATTTATATTCTACTTTCGAAATGATTTACTTCACTATGCACTAGTAAAAATATCAAAGAATTCTTTTCTCGTACCAAGCATATTTAACTATCATAAGAAGAAATCTCCTCCAATTCTGCGTTTGCATTGTGTGTGTGGCGGGAGGTCTTATGGTAGTTCCATTTTTAAAAGCATTTCGAAAATTCTTTTATAAATCTTGTTTTAATTAAATGCAACTGTTTTTGTTTACTCATACCAGTACCATGACTGATCCGGAGTTTATTGTTTTCTTTCCTAAAGTCTGGGTGCCCATTATTTCCACACGGGCAGCCTAGTAGCAGGTTTCTATATTTTGGAGTAGCAGTATTTTGGAGCTTTATCTTGGAGACATCTTAGGAGCTTTTGGAGATTACAGGTGTTTAGCTTTTGGGAGTTCGTAATCATCTCTCTCATTTGAGAACTTCTGGATATATGTTCACTGTTGTATTATCATGATGTTGTATTTGGAGTTGTAGTGTATGTATTATGTACTCTGTTGCAGTGTGGATATTATGTTGATGTTGTAACAGTGATGTTATTTATGATATTGATTCTGTTCCGCTGTTTTATATTCATCTAATTGTTGTTATAAGCTTCGGCGATGCGAATTTGATGTCGTTTATTGGACATCGAGTTTGGGTCGTCACAAAGTGGTATCGGAGCTGTTGGTTGAGTAAGAACTTTAGCTACGGAGTATAACACATTAGATGGCTCATTAGAGATAGGGTGAAGTATACCCTAGAATGAGTATAATCAAAATTGAAACTTTGAAATTTCTTAGTCTATTTCTTTTTACTGCCGATATTCCTTAAGATATTTCGTCTGTATATCTGAATCAATTTTCTTACTAATCTCAGATAGCGAAAATGAGTGGACGCAGAGGAAGAATTAGGGGTCAAGGCAATGCTGCAGCACCAAATCAAATTCCCGCAGCCGCAGAAGCAGTAATAGAAATTCAGCAGCAGCCGGACTTGGCTGAATTATATAAGAAATTTGAAAAGCTTGGTGGCAAATCATTTATTGGCAAGGAGTCAATTATTGACGCTCAAGCTTGGGTAAGATCGTGTGAAAAGATTTTTAAAGGGCTAAAATTGCAGGATGAGCAGAAAAGACTTATAGCTTCTTGGCAACTCCAAGGAGAAGCTTCAGCTTGGTGGGAAACCATCATTGTAGATGAACCCGAGGAAGAATTTACTTGGGATCGTTTTAAGGAAGTGTTTGAGAAACGTTACATGCCATCGGCGGGAGTTTCCAGAATGTATCAAGAATTTCTGGATTTGAAGCAAGGAAGTTTGTCGTTTGAAGAATACTTGAATAAATTCAGCGAATTATCTCGGTTTGGCCCGGAATTGCTAAATACACCTCTGAAGAAAAACGAAAGGTTTATCCGGGGAATGAACCAGAAATATCATGGAAGAATGACGGGTCATGTTAAAGAATCTTTTTCGGATTTAGTAGATATGGGTTACAGATACGCTACTCTTGATATACAAGAAGCAACTATGGAGAAAGGTAATTCAGGTAGTCAGAATTATAAAAAGCGAAAATTCGGAGGCAAGAAACCTTGGCAAGGCAATGAGAAGAAGAGGAGCATTCAAGGAAGCGCAACAGAAAATGTCACTTGTTACAACTGCAAAGAAAGGCCACTATTCAAATGACTGTCCAAAACCGAAGAAACTAGCTAGAGAATGTTACAATTGTCATAAACCGGGACATTTAGTTAAAGATTGCCCAGTGATGAAGCCAGCAGGTGGCAAAAGTTTACACGATAAAGGAGGACCCCTCATCTTCAAAAGCTGACAAAGGGAAAGGTGTTTTGGAAGGTAACCTTACTATTAATAATAGAACTGTTAGAGTTTTATTTGATACAGGAGCTTCACATAGCTTTATCTCCCAACAAACTATGAATGAATTGGGACTTGAAACTAAATTTGCTGATGATCTTATTTGCGTGAAAAATCCGGTTGGAGGTCCCGCAAATCTTAGTTCATATTGTAAGAGAGTTCCTATTTCATATGCTAGCTATAAATTCCCTATCAACCTTTATGTCCTCGAATTTGACGAATTTGAAATCTTACTCGGTATGAACTGGTTATCGAGATACGATGCTATATTGGAGTGTAGTAATCGGACAGTTTTAATCAAAACAAGTTTTGGAAATTTTATTGAAATCTCTTGTGAGAATCCAAGTCCAAGGAGCGACAGATTGATATATACTTTGGGAAATCTTGAACCCACTTTGCAGTCTATACCTGTTGTTCGGAATTTTTCCGACGTATTTGAAGAAGTGAAATCTTTACCTCCTCATCGAGAAATAGAATTCCAAATCGATCTTGTACATAATACTCGTCCTGTTGTTCACGCAAGTCGCAGGATGGCACCCAGGGAAAAGATTGAATTGGTTCATCAAACTAATGAGCTACTAGCAAAAGGATTAATTCGACCCAGTGTTTCTGAATGGGGTTCAGTCGTCGTATTTGTTGCCAAATCAGACGGATCTTTGAGATTGTGTGTAGATTACCGCGATCTAAATAAACAAACTCTCAAGAATAAATTTCCACTGCCCAGGATTGATGATTTATTTGATCAGTTGCATGGCGCTCGTTTCTTTTCAAAGATGGATCTAGCCCAAGGATTCCATCAATTACGAATCGCCGAAGAGTGTGTCCATTTGACTGCTTTCAGGGGTCCTAATATGTTCTATGAATGGTTAGTTATGCATTTCGGGCTAACCAATGCTCCAGCATACTTCGTAGATCTTATGACTCGTGTGTTTCGGGAAGTTTTGAATAAATTTGTACTAGTATTCATTGATGATATTTTGATCTATTCTAAGACTAAAGAAGAACATGTCGAACATCTTAGAATTGTCTTAGAAATTTTGAGGAGAAATGTTCTATATGCAAAATTTTCCAAATGCCACTTCTGGGTCAATGAAGTCAAATTCCTTGGCCACATTGTTAATGAAGAAGGAATTTCAGTAGATCCTAGCAAAATTTCCGCTATTCTTGATTGGAAACAACCCACTACTCCAAGAGAAGTTCGAAGCTTTTTGGGTTTAGCAGGCTATTACCGGAAATTCGTTCAAGATTTTTCTAAGTTTGCTAGTCCGCTGACTAAGTTAACAATGAAGAATGCAAAGTTCATTTGGACTTCAAGATGTGAAGAAGTTTTTCAAGAGTTGAAAAAGAGATTGACCACTACTCCTGTTCTCACTATTGTTAATGGGAACCAAGGCTTATCTGTCTATACTGATGCATGTGGTGAAGGGGTAGGTGCAGTATTAATGCAAGATGGAAAGGTAGTTGCCTACGCGAGTAGACAATTACGTCCGCATGAGAAGAACTACCCAACGCACGATTTGGAACTTTTGGCTGTTGTTTTCGCTTTGAAAATATGGCGACATTATCTTCTGGGTAAGAATCTTTTCAGCTTTCCTAACGATTTATGAAACTAATTTGACTAAAGAAATATACTTAATAAACTCTCTTTGTTTTAGGTGAAAAATTCGAATTATTCACCGATCATAAAAACTTGAAATATCTTTTCACCCAGAAGGATCTGAATCTGCGACAACAACGTTGGTTGGAATTTCTGGCATCTTATGACTTAGATATCCAATATACGCCGGGAAAAGCCAATGTGGTTGCCGATGCTTTAAGTAGGAGACATGCTGTTCTTGCATACCTTGTTATCACTCCTACTCTCTTTGAGAAGATCGCAAGACAGCAATATGAAGATGAGTTTCTTCGGGGAATTTATAAAAGAATATGCCAGGGAGAAGGCACTAGTTTCGAGATGGATAATAGAGGAGTAATAAGATTAAAAGGCAGGATTTGTGTTCCAGACTTCCCTGATCTAAAACGTGAAGTTTTGGACGAATGCCACAAGTCCAAATTCAGCATCCATCCAGGAGTCAACAAAATGTATCGGGATGTTAAAAGAACATTCTGGTGGAAAACTATGAAGAGAGACATATCTATTTATGTGAGTCGCTGTGCTACTTGTCAACAAATAAAGAGCGACCAAAAGAAAGTGGCCGGTTTACTTCAACCTTTAGAAGTACCGAAATGGAAGTGGGATCAGGTATCGATGGATTTCATTGATGGATTGCCTCGTACCAAGAAAGGCAATGAAGCGATTTGGGTTATTGTGGATCGTCTAACCAAAAATGCTCATTTCATTCCAGTTAAATCCACTCGTACTGCGGCAAGCTTAGCAGGTATTTATATAAAGGAAATTGTTCGCCTCCATGGTATTCCCAGTAGTATAGTGAGTGATCGTGACCCGATCTTCACTAGTAGATTTTGGGAAGCATTTCAGGACGCATTGGGAACGAAATTAAATTTCAGTACTGCTTATCATCCGCAATCTGATGGACAGACTGAGAGAGTTAACCGAATTTTAGAAGACCTACTGCGTGCTTGTGTTCATGATTTTGGTGGTTCTTGGGAGAACCATTTGCATCTGGTTGAATTCTCTTATAATAACAGTTATCAGGCCAGTTTAGAAATGGCTCCTTTCGAAGCTTTATATGGTCGTCCGTGTCGGTCACCTACATGCTGGATCGAATCAGGTGATAGACTTGTTCTTGGACCGGATATGATAAAAGAAGCCACTGAGAAGGTAAATTTTATTCGAAAGAAGTTATTAACTGCCCAAAGCCGTCAGAAGAGCTATTATGACCGTCGAAGGAGAAATTTGGAATTTCAAGTTGGAGATTCTGTATTTCTGAAAGTATCTCCGATGTGGGGTGTGTTGAGATTCGGGAAAACTGGAAAGTTGGCACCGCGTTATATTGGTCCTTTTCCTATTCTGGAAAGGATTGGTTCTCTAGCATATAGAGTGCAGTTACCCAGCTGGTTGTCTGGCGTACATGATGTGTTCCATATTTCTAATCTTCGGAAATATGTGCACGATCCAGATGATATAATTGAAGAAGCTGCTCAGCAGGATCTTGAAATCACTCCCAATTTGGCAGTTAGAAGGGAACCGATGAAAATTGTTGATCGTGATGAGAAGCGATTGAGGAACAAAATTGTGAAATTGGTCAAAGTTAAATGGAGTGGCGATCCAAAGGACTGTACTTGGAAGACTAAAGAGAATATGAAGAAATCATATCCCAAATGCAGAATTGACATCTCGACTTAAAACTGTAAGTAAATTCCTTATTTATAAATTCGTCTATTCTTTGTTTAAGTTTCTCTCTCTTTCAATTTCGAGGACGAAATATTCTTAAGGAGGGGATATTGTAACATCCCGAAAATTATGAATTTAAATTTTAGAAATATATTTGAACTTTTTGAAATAAAAATTGAAAAGTTATAAAGAAATTAAATATTCAACAAAACAAGAAATTGTTTAAGCCTAAAAAAAAGAATATAAATTGTACATATAAAAGAAAATGCAAGAAAGTAAAACATTCAAACAAATAAACATGTTAATAAATCAAATCAGGTAAGTCTAAGAACCTAAAACAAAACAAAATATGCTGAAATTAGCAAAGTAACTACAAACCAGTCAACTAAAATATGTAAGCAAAAGAAAATAAAACAAACTCTTACATTAGCAAAATAAACAAGACAGCATGCTGTGATAGATAAGTACACAGGATAGAAGCATCACAAAACATGCTTACATTAAATGCAAGCCTCTACAAAGCAACATACCTGCATTCAATGCTTTTACTTCCAGCATGGTTTATTCTGTACTTGTTTTAATAAGCCTCAGTACACAATCTGTTATATATAAACATCAACCTGCCTCTTTATTTCGTTCAACAAACTTCTGCAAACCTGGAAAAGAAAAAAAAAAAAGGCATCACTTTATATATTACAAGTTGAAAGGCAAAATTACTGAAAGAAGAAAAGAAACCAGAAAAAAAATTAAGCTGCAGTCTTCCAAAAAACCATAGTGCTCTCTGTTTCTATATTGTTCAGGTGAGTAAACTTATATTTATTTAAAATATAAACACTTAATCCATGAATTTGTGTTTTGTTGTATATAAACAAAAATTATTGTTCTGCATGTTGTTCTGTGTTACTGGAAAACACAAGTGAGCTCTGTTCTTTAATATCCATATCTCAGAGCTAGTTATTAAAAAAAAAAATTCAAATGAACTTCATTTAACATTTTTAACTTAGAATACTTAAAACAAAATAGGTGGTGTATACTTGACTCACAGTTTAAACTTTTGTTTAAGCTTGAAATAAAAACTTTTGACTCTGTAACATGAATATTACAGTAAAAACAAGATTTTAAGGTAAATTCAAACATTTTAAATCATTGAATTGATGTTATAATTTGAACGAACATATGGAAATAGTATTTTTAAAACAGTAATGATGATTTTTAATTCAATAATTTGAGAGCAGTTCGAGCATGAACCCATATTGGTTTTCTTTGAATTTCTGGTTATAAAACAAATTATAAAAGCTAAAAATTTACTTGTAGCAAGCTTGAACATCATTGATTTGGAGAAAATTACCAGATAATTTTTTCATTGTATGAATTAAACGAACGAGGCCATTCTAGGTTTTTGGGGTAGGATGGGTTCGCTGTTATTCACGAGGAGTTTTCATCCTCAACGTGGCAATCTGGCCGATCGCACCGGGGGGAATAGGGGCATGGCGATGTGTTGGAGGTGAGGTCGAAGATCCATGGTCACCGGAGGCTCGACGTGGTGGGGCGAGGCAGTTTTGTTCTGGTGAGTTTGTGTGCAGTGTCGAACGAAATGTCGAATTTCGTTCTCGAGTGTTTGGCTTTGAATCAAACTTTGATTTTGAGTATGGGTGTGGTTTGCGACTTGCCGAAGTGGGTGGGGTTAGCCAGAACGGCGGCGAGTCACCGTGCATGTGCACGACGCTGGTTTGGGTGTCAGGAAGTTTTTGCGTTGGCCACTCGAGTTGACTCGAAGTTTTGATCGGGGAAAACTGGGAAGAACTCGAAGGGAGACTCGGGAGGTTTCAGGGTTTTGTCATGACAAAAAATTGGGACTTAACAAAATTTGTAAAATTTTATTACTCGGGTAGCTTTGGGATGAAACTCGAAGCAGGCAGCGTTCGAACTCGAGCGTGACTCGGGGGAGACTCGGGCTGGCCACCTGAAACAGCATAATTGTTTGAAGCTGTAGAAAACTTGAGTTTAAAACAAATTTTTTTTTAGCATTCTTTATGAAATGTGGATTGTTTGTTAATGGAATGTGGACTTAACAAAATAATAATTAAATCTTAATTTATTTAATTTTGATACATCATTATAAAGTCAAAAAAATAAGTAAATAATATAATTTAAAAGAAAATTAAAACATAATGTTGTTTAAAACTAAATTTTAACTTATTGAGGTGAATTATTGAACATGGTTTAAAAGAGATAATCAAAGCAATTTAAATTATCCTTTGGTTCACTTAAACAATTAATGATTAGTTAATATAATCCCTTAAGAAAAAAAAATTATCTAGTAAATTAATTAATATTAAAGTTTTTAAATAAAAAGATAATTAAGATTTAATAAATTAATAATTAAGATGACTTGTTTTTGAAATAAATAAATAAGTGATAAAATTATGGAAATGATTAAGATCTAATCAACTGTAATTAATTGTAAGTAATCATTGATTGAAAAAAAAATCAATAAAATAATATTTGGTTAATTTATCTCATTCGTTTTGATTAGTAAATAATTAACTATTGTTGTTAACTTATATTGATACCTCTGTTCTGTTTGTAATTCTGTATGATGTAATTGCCATGTTATTGCACTATGATTATGATTTGTTCTGTATTGATGTGAAAACCCTGTTGTCCGTAAAACGGCATTTAAACTTCGATGCGACAGGGAATCGGATTTCAGTTTGTTATCCGAAACCCACATCGACTCTGTGAATATTTGTGAATGACATCCACATGTTTTAAAATTTGACATTCACTATTTGAATTAGCTGGGTAAGGACCTTTGTGTCATGTAACCCATTTCGAATATGTGATTCGACGTTATGGATAGCAATTGAAGACCGGTGTTGAAGACCGGGTATTTGCGAGAGCGATAGGATGATCTGTCGATTGACTCTGCACCGAGTTGCTCCGGTATAGAGTTCTCCATATGTGATGGGGAATCCGATCAGGATTGTGGATATCCGGATTGCAAGGACTTCTTTGGAAGTGCCTTCGGTTCTGTTCGAGCCCGGAACAGACTTGTATGGATAGTATGTCTGACATTACAAATTGAGATATAAAGCCGATTTCTTTCAAATATATTTCTGTTGGTGGCGGAGAATTTATTCTTTTAGCTTAACACCCTTCTCTGAGACGTACGAGCTCAGAGGTTATGTAGTTGAAGGTTATCAGCGATATGTTCCCAATTTGGTAATGTGACATGCTGATTGTTGCTGTGAAATGATCATTGTGTTGATTATTTGTGATAGGATCATTTGTTTGATCGTCTATCTTTGTGATCATTTCTATGATCATTTGTTGACCCAAAGCACGGCTTTTGTATAAAGTGTGTTTTTGTGGACGTGACTTCGTCGGACCTCACACCCCGAAATGGTCAAAACAGGAAAGATGCGGCAAGGTTATTGGGGGTAGCACCCCTTAGGGTATGTGCATTTCCTTCTGGATAGAAGTGGTATCATGGTATGGAGCCCAGATACTTAACTTATGTTGATATCGCAGATATATATATATATGATTTTGTGATTTGTTGCTGGGGCCCCGGTTAAAGGTTGGTTACGACCGGGAGATGGCATAATCGTGTTAGTAGTTACCCAGTTAGGGGTAACCCGGCCTTGTGTTGGAAGAGATCCGGTTTGGTTCTCGGGGACGTCCTTCCAGAGGCGTTCTCATGTGGAAATGGGAAGTTCCTTGGCCTGACCATTTGTTGGAAATCCAAAGAAACAATACGAAACCCTGTACGATTTTAGTTGTAGAACCTGTCATGCAGCGTGGCGGTAACCTGCCACAAAACATGGTAGCTATAGTAGGCATAGTTCGGAATGTCTATGCTGGCTAAGATTTATATTCTACTTTCGAAATGATTTACTTCACTATGCACTAGTAAAAATATCAAAGAATTCTTTTCTCGTACCAAGCATATTTAACTATCATAAGAAGAAATCTCCTCCAATTCTGCGTTTGCATTGTGTGTGTGGCAGGAGGTCTTATGGTAGTTCCATTTTTAAAAGCATTCCGAAAATTCTTTTATAAATCTTGTTTTAATTAAATGCAACTGTTTTTGTTTACTCATACCAGTCCCATGACTGATCCGGAGTTTATTGTTTTCTTTCCTAAACTCTGGGTGCCCATTATTTCCACACGGGCAGCCTAATAGCAGGTTTCTATATTTTGGAGTAGCAGTATTTTGGAGCTTTATCTTGGAGACATCTTAGGAGCTTTTGGAGATTACAGGTGTTTATCTTTTGGGAGTTCGTAATCATCTCTCTCATTTGAGAACTTCTGGATATATGTTCACTGTTGTATTATCATGATGTTGTATTTGGAGTTGTAGTGTATGTATTATGTACTCTGTTGCAGTGTGGATATTATGTTGATGTTGTAACAGTAATGTTATTTATGATATTGATTCTGTTCCGCTGTTTTATATTCATCTAATTGTTGTTATAAGCTCCGGCGATGCGAATTTGATGTCGTTTATTGGACATCGAGTTTGGGTCGTCACACTAATAATATATAAGGTATATATCTCGGATTACATACCGTAATTTTACACTTTTTTCCCCTGCGGGATGCCTCATCACTTGATGAGATGTATATTTGTGATATATATACTGTCATTTTTTTTCCGATCGAGCCATGCAAAGGAGACTCTGCCGAAATTTTTCACAAATCCGGGTGTTATAAAATTTTCAAGTTTTAAAATTTTATAACTGGTTTGATAACTAACTTTTAAAGTTATAAAGTCGTTCGGAGTAACTTAGTGGAAGTGTAGTAATGACTTTATGAATGGAATTTCATTGTTTTATAAGTTGGTAATTTTGAATAAAATATATCTAATGTTGAATTCTTTACTTAGTTCCTTTTCCCTTCTTTTTCCTTTTCGGGGACGAAAAGTTTTGAGTGGGGGAGAGTGTAACAACCCGTAAAATTTCGATAATTAAAATAGCTAATTTAATAAGATTTCACGATTTAATGTTAGATAAAATTTGTAAGTCGTTAGGGATAATAATAACTAGAATGAGTTGCAACAATAATTATCCAAGTAATTATTTATAGATTGAATGGAGTTCTAATCTAATTGAATTGACTCAAATGTTATAACTTGGTTAAGGGAATATATGGGGAAAAACCAATGCAAATAAGTGAATAAGAATTATGAATGATTTAGGTAGAAGTACAAATTTTAATAGATTGGTTGCGAAGATTTGAATAGTAATAAGTATTGGAAAATAAATGCTACTTAGTGAATGCCTTTGAAATCAATAGTTGGATAGGATAATAAATGTTGAATTCATTGGGTATAATAGAGTAATTGATTGATAAGTAAAATCTAGTTCAAATCAAATAATTGAATATTGAACAGGTAAATTGTTTAAAGTAAATATTTAAAACTTATTGAATAATTGAATAACGGAAATTGGATAACTGATTAATGGAAATGGTTGTTCTATAATTTGAATTAGTTTAAAGGTTAAATCTTATAAGTTCGTTTTGAATATTTCAAAAGATAGTGATTTAAGAATAATCAAATTTGTTTAAATTTAATATTATGAATGTTTGAATAATTAAATTCCGAATTTGATATGATTAATTTGATATTGAAATTTAATATATGAAAATAGAGTGAAAAATTGAAATTTGATTTAATATGATTCAAATTGGTTTCCAAAGTGAATGTAAGTTATATCGGGATTATATAGAGTTAATAAGAATTTAATATTTGGAATTTATTGAATAATTGAATAACGGGTTTAATATGATTAAAAATGTGATGACCCGGAATTTTAAAGCAATATCAATTTAATAATCTGAAATAAAATTTAAATTAATTTGATAATCTTTGTAATAAGATTTGAATTAATTTAATAATTTAATAAAATAAATAGTTAATTGATAGATTTCATTTTTTAAAAACTAAATAATTATTTTCTATTTATAATATATATAGAATATTGTATATATTGTATATAGATCTTGTTTTAATCTGATTAATAAATAAATCATGTTTTCTATAAAGTATATATCTTTAGTAAAGTTGTAAATTATGATTTTATTTTAAGGTTAAACTTTTAAAAAGGTTATTTCATAATAAATATGGTTTTAAATACATAAGAAAATATTGAAATGGTTTAAAATATGTTTAGCTCAAGTTTAAAATTTAATAAATAGCAATAAGGTTATTTTGATTTTCTTTTAAATATAATTGAATAAAATAAATAATTTATGAATAAAGAAATAATTTCTTTTATAAGTTATTTATGGTTATTAAATATTGTTATTTTAAAAAATATAATAATACATTGTTTCAACAAATAAATTTTTAACAAAAATTATTGTTTTTCAAAATTCAACTTTGTAGTTGTATTTGTAAATAAACTGGATTTCAAAAATTCAATTTGATCATGAATTCAAAGTATTTAAAATTTAAAGTTTAAATATTTCTTATTTGTTTTGATTTTGAAATATTTGCATAAACTTTGTCTTATAAATTAAATTGAATTTATTCATTTTAATATTATCTACATATAAATAAGTAGATATTAACTAATTAATTAAACATGGATTTATATTTATCTTATATTAACATCTAACTAAATAACTAATTAACATAATTTTAACTAATTAACATTTAATGACAAGTGTAAGCATTTTTCAAATTAAAAGAACATGTGTTAATTAATTAACATACTTACTTGACAAATGTTAAAATAAATGACAAGTGTCATTTTAAAAACCCTTTAATTTTCTTTATTTTAATAAACCACATGTTCATTTATATAAAACCTTCATTTCCTTAACTCCATTTCTTTTCTATTCCCTTATTCAAAACCAAGAAGAATTAAAACAAATTACCTCAAAAACTAAAATCTGTAATCATTTCTTCATCCCAAATCAGTAATCCCTCCTATAAACCAAATTCATGAAATCAAATTCCTATAATCCTTCCAAAACTGTAGCATGCAAATCAAAAATCCACCTGCACATCTTCAAATTGAAAATCTGCATTTTCAAACCTGTCACCTTATTAGAAATCTGTAGCCTGCAATTTTGGGATTCAAAGCAACTGTCTGCATACAGTTTTAAATTAAAGAAGCAAGCATTCCAGTTTAAAAATAAATAAGAAACTCAGTCTTCATCAAAGCAATTCAAGTTCCTGAGTCAAAGATTTTCAAATGAAGGCTGTTTTCAAAACAATGGAGGCTCTGTCTTTTAATTAACAAGTGAGTAACTTTAAAAAATAATAATAATTAGTATTTAAATCTGTTGCATGTTAATTTCTTTGTTAAGTGTGTGTTTTATTTTTATTTTTTTTATTTAGAAAATCTTCTATGTATATATGAATAGATATATTTTGTGTGCATGTTGTGGTCTCTGTACTACTGTTCTTAGTTTCAGGATTAGAAATTGTTCAAAACCCATTATCACGTGATGTAATCAATGTTAGTATTTAAGATTCAAACAAGTTATGTTTGTTGTATTAAGAATTAAGGTTTAAAAATTTATTCAAGTTATAATGACTTGTATTATCTTTGAAAATCAAGAAAAAAACAGAGCAAATTTAATCTAAGTCAAAATTCGAACTTTTTAAATCTTGGATTCAGGATTACATAATGATTACCTAATTAAAAACTAGATTTTTAATACTAAAATCAAGAATTTTAGCAATAAGATTTAGATGAAGTTCTTGTATGAACAGAATAGGGAAAATTCATGATTTCTGGTGATCTGTTGATTTTGGAGGTCGGGCTTTCTGCTTGGAGATGGAAGGGTGATCGGTGAGTAGGGAAAAAATGGTGGAAGTGTAGGCGAATCACTATGGAAGAGGTGGTGGTGGATTATCTCCTGTAGCCCTAGTTTTAACTAGGCATCTTGTGTGGGTCAGTACGGCCTGTTGGGAGGATCGAGTCGATTGAGTTTCTGGGGGATGATAGTAGGTTGAGAGATGAACTCGTGACCGGAGGTGGAAGGACTCTGATGGTCGGAGTACTGTGGGAAAGGTTTTGACAGGTTTTGGGAGGTGGTTGTTCTTGCTGTTCCAGGTTTGAAGTTGAGTACTCAAATTCAATTTCGAGTTTGAAGTGATTATCTGATGATATTGTTTGGATGTGAAGAAGGTTGCATATTTGGGACGACCACCAGAGATGGTCGGAGGTGATCGAAGTCACCGTGCATATGCACGGTGCACTTCGTTTCTGGTGAAGTATGTACTGTTGGAATTGTGGAGTTGTGGCCTCGGGTGTGACTCGATGCATGTGGAAGGTTTGCTCGAAGTTGAGGGCTCGTTGACTCGAAGTAGAATTCGAGTTGGCACGGGTAAATGCAGTTGTTATAGGTTTTTATTCGGAAACCTGTAACTCTGTTTAAATTTTTAAAATAAGATTTAAAAACCTGAATTTAAATGAAGTAAAGTTTTAAATGAGATTTAAATTTAGTTTGCAATCTGAATTAAGTTTAAATCTAAGTTTAAAAATAGTTTCAAGTTAAATTTGAATCTAGCTTGGGAAAAATGAGTTTTTAAATTCAAATTGACTGAATAATATTAAGTGTTTAAGAAGTTTGAAGTGAAATTAAAGAATTTGAATTTAAATGGAGTTTGGATGTAAAAGAGGATTTAATTAAGTTAAATTAGAATTTTAAATTTGAATTCAAAATTTATTTGAATCTTAAATTTTGGAAATAAAGTTTATAAATTTAAATATTGTAAATAAGTTAAAAGTTAACGTAAAATTTAAATGATTAGAGATTTAAATGGAATTTAATTTAAATCTTTAAATTTCTTTTATAAAAGTATTCTTTAACATGTGGAATTCTAAGTTTTTAATTTGGTTAAAGATAATTTAATTTCATTTTTAAACTTGAATTTAAAATGAAAAAAATTATTTGAAATGAATATTTGCAATAGTATGATAATTTAACTATTGTTAAGGAAGGTTTTATATTAAAATAAATTTAGAATTAATTAATGATTTTTAAATGAGTAATTTATTCAATTAAGATAATTAAGAGTTTTAAATTATTAATTTAAAGTTTAAGTTAATTAATTAATTAAGGGTAATTAATCCATAATTAAGGATCACTAATTTGATTTAATTAATAGTTAGTAATTAATTAATCAAGTAATTATGACTAATTAAGTTACAGATAACACTTAATTAACTTAATAATTAAAGATTAATTAATTGGGTATTAAAGATTAATTTTAAATAAATTAATAATGATCAATGAAAGTTGATTACTTAAGAGAAGTAATTAAAGTTTGACTAATAGTTAATGAAGGTCATTAACTAAGGATTATTTAACAATTAATTAATATGATTAATTTTAAATAATTAATTTGATTAATTAATTAAATGATAATCAATTGTGAAGTTTATTTAAGTTATTTACTTAATAGAAGTAATTAATGTAATTAATGGAGTTAAATGTGATTGGTTTGAATTAATTAATTAAGTTTAATTAATTTTAATCACTTGATGATTTGGTAAATAATTACTTAATGTAATTAATGAAGTACAATTACTCAGTAAAGTAATTAATGATAATTACTTGATGTAATTAGTGGATAATGATGAAATTGTGAAATAATTGGATTAATTAATCAAGGAATTAATTAAAGAAATTAATTAAGGATTAATTAGTTGAATGAAGTAATTAAGGTAGTTAATTACAGATTGAGATTTATCAAAGGTGATTGATAATTATGGATTAAGTGAGATTAATTACTGAAAGTAATTAATTTAATGGAGTAATTAATTAAATTAAATTAAGAATCATTAATTAATATAATTAATGATGTAATTAAGATTGATGAATTAATATTAATTAATCAATAATAAGTAATTAAGGATAATTAATTAATTTTAATTAATTAAGGTTAAATGTAATTAATTATAGTTAATTAATTAATGAAGTTGTTTGCACAAAAAATGGACAAACACCTCAAAGTCGTATGATTTAGTTGATTTTATGTTGTTCTTAGCGGTTTGGGTGATTTAGGCAAATATATAAAAAACAGGGGCTAAACTGTAAAGACGCGCAGATTTGTAGTGGTTCGGCCAGAACGTGCCTACGTCCACTTTATATGTTATTCTCTCTTTTCTTTCAGATTACAAGTACAAAGCTTTGTATACAAGTATATGAAAGTTGTTTGAAAGTTCCTTCCGTGCTTGAGCTCTCAAACTTGTCTGCCATTGTTGTACCACTGCCCCTCTATTTATAGAGTGAGGCCAGGGGCAGGGGGTCTTGAATGTATATAGCTGCTGGTGGGCCTGGGCTGAAGCAATCTGGCTTGGCACATCTGGTTCAACGGAGCTTGGTTCGGCCGTAGCTTGGTGGAGTTTGATTCGGTGGTGTATAGAGGGTTGGTCCGGTATGGTTGGTTCGGTGGTAGGTGGTGGGAGATGAGACCCTGGTCCGGTATGGTTGGTTCGGTGGTAGGTGGTTTTGGATTGGTTCGGCAAGGCTTGTGTGGAGAGCTGGTTCGGTAGGAGGTTGGTTCGGCAGGAATGGTTCTCTTTGGTTCGGCAGGCGACTGGTTCGGTAGGAGCTCGTAGAAGGGTGGTTCGGTGGCGAAGGCGTGGAGCAGGTCCGGTGAAAGTTGGTCCGGTGGTGGGGAAGGGCCGGTCGAAACTCACCCAACACTTTCCCCCCCAAAGTAGGGCACGTGCGTGCACGTGTCGTGCTTTGCCTTAAGCTGGGATGTTCTCATCCGGTCTCTAGCGCCGAACCAATCCTGTCCGGCTACTGATATTTACTTATAAATAGGGGTCAAACGCCTCCGTTTTTTCCTCATCAGCCGAACCATTTCCTTGTTTTTACCGAATCAAAGCGTTATCTCTGCCGAATCGAAGTCTTTGCCGAATCAGGTGAGGATCTTCGAATGAACTTTATTTTCAATTACCGAATGCGCTCCGTGGCCTCGAAGTACCAGATGGACTTTCGTCCTTGGCCTGCCGAATGAGGTTTCATTTTGTTCTACCGAATATGCTTTAGGGCTCTGATTACCGAATGAATTGAAGTGTACGATTGCCGAATGAGATCTCGTTTCATACTGCCGAATGGGTTTGAGCGTTGGAGTGCCGAATGGACTCTCGCATTGTTTCACCGAATGAACTTTTATATTCGAACCTTGAGTGAAATCCTAGACTTATACATGCTGGCTCGCTTTATACACTTGCTTGCTTATATTTCTATACTTCTTGTTTTAATACTATGTCTCTCGCCTTTGCGTATGCAGATAAATGTCTCAACGAGCGGAAACTCGATCAGATAAAAGGAAGTCCAAGGACAGAGAAGATTCCTCCACAACGCCCTCAGATCGGGCCGAACGTCCTGGGCCTGCTCCGAGATCGCTAGTAGATGGGTATGGACCCCAGGAGCTCTTGAATTCTCCGCCCGACTGTTTTCCTAGCTCCCTCAGGGAGGAGCAGCTTGATGTCATCTCTCGTTCCTTCGGGATTGACAGGGCTCGATGCTGTTGCCGGGAGAGGGAGTTATGCCATATGACCCTCTCGAAGGATATTTCGCTTATAGCAGATACCACTTTATGTGTGGGGCCATTCCTCCGATCAATGCATGGATAGTCAGCTTCATTACCTATATGAAGGTGGCCCCTCTCCAGCTCCAGCCCAATTCCTACGCTATTCTGGTGTGCTTATTCGTTATCTTCCAGAGGAGGTATGGGCGCCCTCCTTCTAACCGGGAAATTCGATACTTGTATAATCTGAGAGGCTACATGAAGGGGTCTCCGTATGTTAGTATAGAAGCGGCCGTGCCCTTCAAACCGGTCTTGGACTTATATTCAAAGTTCACCATGTTTAAAAAAGAATGGTTTTTTATCAAGGACGATTCTGTCTCCTTCCGCCTCTTCACTTCTGGCTGTAAGTTGAACTTTATTTACAATTCCCTTGTTCCGACTGCAGTGCTTTTTCTGATATGCTTCTATTTCTTGCTAGCGATAGGTGGCTTTGCAGTCGTAGAGAGTGATTCCCTGGTCCAGATGGCTGCGGAAATAAAGGCCATTTCGGGACGGGACAGGTCGGCTTCTTTCCTGATCAGGAATGCTACTCTCCTGGAGCACAATTTGATCCTGCCGCACCAGTCCGTGGTTAAGCAGAGAGACACGGCTGAGGAGAAGGCTGCCAAAGCCAAGGAAGGGGCCACGGTGAAGAGTGGCAAGAGGAAACCTTTTACAAAGCCTCCCGTTGTTGGAGGTAAGAAACTTAAGAAGTCTGATGGTCCCTCTTCTAGCACTTGCCCAATTGCTCCGGTAGAGGAAGATGTGGAGGAAGATAGAGGTGAGGGTGAAGGAGGAGATGGACAGAGCGGTAGTGGCGTTGGTGCCTTAACCTCCGGGCAAGCGGGAGAGATTCATGAGTGGAAGGATGATGCTTTCCGTCAAGCTTTTGGGGAGTCGGAGGAAGGATCGGCTTTGGTTGAGAAGGCAAAGGAGGTTGGCAAGGCTGGGGCTGGCGTCGATTCATTCTCTAAGAGTTCTTCAGTTACGGCGACTCCAGCGATTCAAGGTGAACTTTTGACTTCTGCAGACTCCATTTACGATAGGGACTTAGGAATATTTTATGGTTCACTTTCGTCCTGGAATGAGATTCAGGACTTATTGCAGTATCCTACTCCTCCGCAGGGTTTGTATAATAGATGTGCCTTCTTACTTTCTTTATCTTAACATATTTCTTGAATTGTGGATCATTGTGTGTTCGTAACACTTGGCTTTTATTCCAGGAGCAGGTAAGGCGACCAAGTCATCAGATATCCGGCACAACCTCGAATAGTATAAGCTACTCAAAGCTTCTGTCAAACCAAAGCCGCCAACCAGCCGTCCTGGGGATGAAGTTAGATATCGCCCTCTTCTTGGAGTTGTTGAAGAAGATATGCAAAGGAGGAAGAGGGGCCGATCTTCGTTTGAACCTTCACTTGGCCCTCAGCCTCCAGTCCAGCCCATCCATGATATTACTGAAGAGGATACTGAGTTTATGCCTTCCCCCCATCCGTCCGAAAATCCAACCGTCACTCCGATAGACCGTCCTGGTTTGGATCGCAACCCATTTGCCGGCCACCCTGATCTGGATCTGAGTTTTCAGGATATCTCTTTTGATGAGGTCACGGGTGAGCATCTTCTTCCCTGCAATCCCATGGTACGGGTGCTTGATAAGGCTAAGTCGTTAGACCTCGATTTGCTTACTACTCGAATTGTGACCATGGGGAATGAGGCCAAGGCAATCATCGATCGGGTGGGTGAGGAAACCAAGAGGCTAATGGAGCATCACGCTCGACTGGCCAGGGCTGGGGAGGAAATCGGAAGTGCTAACATCCGGTTGCGGCTACAGGTTTCTGACCAGGCCAAACAGCTTGCCTATCAGGCTATCCAGATATCCCAGCACGAGGCGGCCTCCCGACGACTAAAGAAAACCATGGAGGAGGCTAGCAAGGCTGAGTTGCGAAAGATGGAGGCCGCCTGCAAGGAGCGGATTGACATAGCTATTGCTACGGTGGACGAGGTTCGGAGGGCGGATCTCGAGCAAGTAGAGGAGTTATCTGGGAGGCTTGAGGCCGCAGAGCTTGCTCAGGCCAGGCTAAAGGAAAAGATGGAGGAAATGTGGAGGTCTCTCCAGGCTGACCGCTTGAGATATCGATCGGAGAGGGATGTTGCCGTCGCCAAGTTGTTGTCCTCCGAGGCTCGGGTGAGGGAGTTTGAGGAGAATGAGAGGATGATGGATGAGATGTTGCAGGATATGTACTTCCGTACCTGAAAGCAGGGTAATCTATGCTGGATGGATGACTATCCCCGGATCATGGCTAGGATATATCTCCAGGCTTTGGAGGAGCCAAGGCCGATGCGGATAAGGAAGGTGGAACGGCATTCAGGGTGGACATGGTAACCGCCTAGTTCTCAAAGGAGGAGAAGGTAGTGGTGAAGGAGGGGATGCGGCTACTTGCTGCGAAGGAAGCCGGTGTGCAGTTGGGGGATGAGGACCAAGAAGCGGGTGTTGGTGAGTTCTCCCTATTTTAGTTTTTCATGACTTGATCGTCCGTTGTTTGTTTAATGGATTCCTCTTCTGAATTGGACATGTAGGACTTCTGATAAGCATGCTGGGAGCTCCGACCCTACGGCTAAGTAGGCTTGGAGAGCTGGTAGGATGAGGGTGAGGTGCGGACGCAGCTGGTTCCTTGTCCGGATTCGGTCACCTTTTGATTTCCTTTTATCGTTGTTTATGTTAGTCCAAAACATTGATGTGACTGTAATAAGATTGTTTATGATGAATGACTTTATGTAATTTCATAACATAAGCTGATTCCTTCATGTTGGAATGTTATTGCTATTTTATGGTGCGGTGTAAGTGATGTAGCTATGCATGTTACTAGTGGCTTGACTGTGCCTGATGCCAAGTTTTTTGCTTAAAGTATAATTTTCTCATTTTGCAACGTAAATGTGATGTGTGAATATGAACTGCAGCTATGCATTAATGTATAAAAGTAGAAGGTACCGCCCTTTATGTTTCGGTTGTGGACGACAACTTCGTGCGCCCTGTAAGACTAAGCACGGAATGCTGTTGAGTGTCTCGTCATCCGATTGTAAGTTTCTGTTCCCATTAGCGAGCGTTCCCTATTTCATGTCCTGTACTTTCAAGCACCGTTACGGAGAATAGGAGAAAAGTTTTAAATGAAATGGAAATATAGGAAAAGTAAAACTTCCAGTCACGGAAGGCCGTCGATGTGCTTAAGTTCGTGGCAAACAGGTTTTGTAGTCACATTCCCTAGCTGTGGGTCTAGGAGACATTTGTCACCCATCTTACGCCTCTGCGGGGAGTTTTCTTTTTTACCACAGCCGCACTTAAGACACATCGGAGCCGATCACGCACAGTAACTACCCGTGCCATTATGGCCCGTAATCGCGGGTATTATTCGATTTACTGTGGCCGGCTAGCGTGGGGGCCGATCGTCAACTGTGAACTGCCCCTGGCTGGCCACACCTTATGTTGGGGCTTATGGTCGGTTCATAGTTGCCGACGAGCCGAATCGCTGTAATGGGCTGCCATGGAATAATTGGCCTTCTCGGTGGCTTATACTCGGCTTATTGCAGTCGGCTTTAAGGGCCGAGGCAAACAATGAGTTAACTCGCGGTAGAGGGATACCGGAGCAAAGTGTCTCATTGGCGAGGGCATAGGATCGTAGCGTACCTGTTAGATTTTGTCCAGGCGGGGTTGTGTTGTAAAGCTCTGAATTGAAATGTCATCTGCAAAGTATTTTGTTCAACGGCAAAGGATAAAGCTTAACAAGTAGCCAAGATATAAAGGAACAAGTTAACAAGAGCCAAGTTTTTTAAAGTGGTTCGGCATGAAAATGCCTACGTCCGCTGATTCTCTTTGTTAATTCACCTCATATGGGCAGTACAAGTTAAGAAAAGTATCGACGGAGGCGTCGGATGTTCCATGCCCTCTGGAACACCTCTCCGTCCACTGTTGACAAAATATAAGCTCCGTTGTGGAGATATTTATGAATTACATATGGTCCGTCCCAGATGGGGTCCAGTACCTCGGGGCGCGGAAAGATTCGCTTGAGGACAAGATCTCCTTCTTGTAAGCTGCAATGCTTGACTTTGGAGTTGTATAGTGCTGCCACTTTTTGTCTGTGAGCTGCTGCTTTGAGTGCTGCATCATTTCTTCTCTCCTCAATTAGATCCAAAGACATGTGGAGGAGTTCTTCATTTTCTTCGGGGTTGTAGTGGATCCTACGATGGGAAGGTACAATAGTTTCAACTGGAAGCATGGCCTTTGATCCGTATGCCAAAGAGAACGGAGTATGCCCTGTTGATGTTCTGAAAGAAGTGCGGTAGGCCGATAGTGCTGTAGGAAGTTCGTCCACCCAAGCGCCTTTTGACTTTTCAAGCTTCTTCTTGATTAGAGTCTTGAAATCTTGTTGATAGCTTCGACTTGTCCATTTTCCTGGGGATAAGCTACGGATGAGAAGCCCTTATGAATTCCGTGCACTTGGCACCAGTCGACAAATTCCTCGCTGTCAAATTGAAGCCCGTTGTCTGATATGATTCTGAGTGGAACCCCGTACCTGCACAGAACGTTTTTGATCAAGAAGTTGATAACTTTAGTTGAATATATTTTATTCAGAGGCTCCGCTTCCACCCATTTGGTGAAATAGTAACCTGCTACTATAGCATATTTAGCTCCGCCTCGGCCCATTGGCAGTTCACCAATCAAGTCAATTCCCCATACTGTAAAGGGCCAAGGGCTAGTCATTTGGGTGATCTCATTTGTCGGTAGTCGAGGAATTTTGGAAAATTTCTGACATCTGTCACATTTTCTGACGAAGTCTAAGGCGTCTTTGTTCAAGGTGGGCTAGAAATATCCATATCGGAGTATCTTCTTTGCCAGAGTCTGCCCTCCAGTGTGATCTCCGCAGCTTCCCTGGTGGATGTTGGATAAGATTTCCTTGGCTTCCCTTCCAGCGACACATCGTAATAAGGGGTTAGAGAAGCCACACCGGTAGAGGATTCCTTGTTGCAGTGTGTAGCGGGAGGCTTTCCTTAGAATTTTCTTAATTTCATTTCGCCCATCGGGTAGGGTGCCGTTTTGTAAGTATTCTCGGATAGGGGTCATCCATGTTTCTTCTTCGGTTGCAGCTATCAGATTTACTTGCTCAAAACTTGGTGCCAGCTGTTTTGAGATGGTTAATGCTCCGAAAATAGTGATGTTCTTCATGCTAGCTTGTTTTGCTAGTTCGTCGGCCTCTTGATTCTCTTCTCGGGGAATGTGTTTGATTAAATAGTGATCTAATTGATTGAGCAGTAGCCTGGTCTTCTTTAGATACGCTGTGAGTCGTTCTCCTCGAGTCTGGAATTCTCCCAGTATTTGATTTACAATAAGTTGAGAATCACTATGGAGACATAAAGAACTGACTCCAATTTCCAGTGCAAGTTCTAATCCAGCTATCACCGCTTCGTATTCTGCGTCATTGTTGGTGGCAGCGAATTCCAATCTTAGGGCGTAGTGCAGCTTCTTTCCCCTGGGGGTGATTATCACAACACCTGCCCCCGAGCCTTGTTCGTTCGACGCTCCATCTACGAAGAGATTCCACTTGATATCTTCTGCTATTTCAGATTGGTCCTTACCTACGCTAGTAGTGAAATCAGCAATGAAATCAGCTATGGCTTGCCCCTGGATAGCGATGCGAGGATGGTAAGTGATATCATATTGACTTAGTTCGATGCACCACTTAAGTAATCACCCAGAAGTGTCGGGGCGATGGAGCACTTGCCTTAGCGGTTGATCGGTTAAAATTCTGATGGAATGAGACTGGAAATAGTGTCGCAGTTTCCACGACGTGATAAGCAAACAGTATGCCAGTTTCTCGAATTTGGGATACCGGGCTTCTACTCCCGTGAACCTTTTGCTTATGAAGTACACTGGCCGTTGTGTGCGGTTTTCTTCTCTTACCAAAGCGGCGCTTAGAGCATGGGATGACACAACAAGATATAGGTATAGTTCTTCGCCTTCATTCGGAGTCGAGAGTACTGGTGGCCGTTAGAGGTGCTCGATTAGGTTAAGGAAAGCTGCTGAACATTCGTCGGTCCACTCGAATTTTCCTTTGTCTCTCTTCAGGGCTTCAAAGAAGGGAATGCATTTGTCGGTTGCTTTAGAGATGAATCGGCTTAGGGCGGCCACCTTCCCGTTTAGGCTTTGCATTTCTTTTCGAGTGGATGGTATCTTGATATCTTGCAAGGCTCGGACTTGTTCGGGGTTTGCTTCGATCCCTCTGGCATGGACGATGAATCCCAAGAACTTTCCTGATGACACTCTGAAGGAGCACTTTAGAGGATTCGGCTTCATTCCATCTCGTCCAGGTGGTTTATATGGTCGTTGGCTTTCCTCGATTTTACCAGCATGTCATCCATATAAACTTCCATAGTTCGTCCTATCAGTTCTGCAAACATCTTGTTGACGAGGCGCTGATAAGTAGCTCCGGCGTTTTTAAGTCCAAATGGCATTACCTTGTAGCAGTACAATCCTCGGTCAGTGATGAAGCTAGTGTGGTCTTGATCGGGGGCGTGCATAGGGATCTGGTTATATCCTGAGTATGCATCCATAAAGGATAAGAGTTCGTGTTCGGCAGTGCTGTCCACGAGTTGGTCGATTCGGTTGAGTGGGAAGCAGTCTTTCGGGCAAACGTCATTTAAGTTGGAGAAATCGATGCATGTTCGCCACTTCCCATTAGCTTTCTTTACCAGTACCGGATTGGCGATCCATTCCGGGTAGATGGCTTCACGTATAAAGTCATTGGCAAGCAGGTTCTTTACCTCTTCTTCGAGGGCTGCCGATCGTTCTGCCCCCATACTTCTCTTTTTTTGCTTTACCGGTACCTTGGTAGGATCGATGTTTAGTGCGTGGCATGCTATGTCCGGGGAGATTCCAGCCATATCAGCGTGTGTCCATGCAAACACATCCAAGTTGTGGCGAAGGAAATCAATAAGTTGGTCTTTCAATTCTGTTTTAACTGAGACCCGATTCTCAGTAGTCTACTCGAGTCACATTTGTCTACAGATACAAACTCCATAGCCTCTGCGGGCTCGGCGGTGGCCTCCTCCTCTCTGTCCCTAGGGTCTAATTCATTAAAGGGATCGCTTGTATATCGAAGAGGAGGGGCTTTCTTTAGTTGCTATGCTTCCAAGCTTTTCTTGCAGAGAGCGGTCTCTGCATTCTTCCCTTTATCTCTCCTGCGATTATTGCGAAGTTCGGTTACATAGCAGTCCCGAGCGGCGTCTTGATCCCCTTCTACTTCTCCCACTCCATTATTCGTTGGGAACTTCATCTTCAGGCACCATGGGGCAAGGACAATTTGGAAGTCGGACAAGGCTGGTCTTCCTAAAAAGGCATTGTAGGCCGAGTGGTTGTCTATTAGCACGAATGTTTGTTTCCGAACGGCGGAGCGGGGATGACTTCCCAATTCAACAAAGAGATCCAATTGTCCGAGGGGCATCTTTGCTTCTCCAGTGAAACCGTGTAGCGGTTTGCTGCAGGGAGACACGTCCTTCATTGACAGCTTCATTTTATCGAAAGCATGCTTGAACAGAATATTCACTGAGCTTCCAGTGTCTACTAGGATTCGAAAAACTTCAGCTGGGCCGAACCAGGCAGAGATGACCATAGGATCCATATGAGGGTATTGCCTTCCTTCTATGTCGCGCCCACTGAATGTGATGTCATTATTTTCCTTCCGCTTAGGGTGGCGTTCTTCCATAACAGAATTGACGCAGTCTCCCTCGCTTCTGAGTGAGTTTCCATATCTTTCCATTTCTTCCCAGCTTTTGTCGACGATGTGTGGCCCCCCAGATATTGTATGAACCACTATCTTCTCTTGGCTGGAACCACTGGTCTTGCGGTTTCCTCCGCCTGTTTCTGGATGGAGCTGCCCTGGGTTTTCCTTGGCGGGAGCTGGAGTCCTGTCCTGGCCCTTTACATAGCGTTCCAGCCTCTTTCCCCTGATGTGTTCTTCAATTAGGTCTCGGAGATGGCGGCATTCATTGGTATCGTGCCCATGAGACTCGTGGAAACGGCAGAATTTTCCGGACTGGATTGCACGATCTGACTCTTTCTTGTACGGGGGGCGCTTGTATGTAAGCTCGTCCTGGGTGGCCAGGAAGATGTTCTCGACTGTTTCATTCAAGGGAGTGTAAGCGTCAAATCTCGGTCCTAGTCGGTACAAGCGCTTTTCTCCCTTCTTGCCCCCTGCATTGTCTCTGGAGTCGTTTCTCCGAATGTCCTTCGCTGTGGCGGGGGCGTTTGCATGAGCCGTCTTAGCCTGTGGTCCTGTCTGTCTTTCAGTGGCAGCCTCTTCGAGTCTCATGTACTTCCCACCTTCATGGAAGAAATCGGGCAAGGTAGCTGGTTTTTCTTTAGTTAGTCTTCTAGCAAACTTGGTATCTGGGTGCACACCACTACAGAGGGCCATTAGGGTGAGTTTCTCATCGGCATCTTGGACTGCGGCCGCTGCGGCGTTGAACCGGGTTAGATATTGTTGCAGTGTCTCTCCGGATTTCTGTTTGACAGTAGATAGAGAATAAGCATCCTTGGGTTGTTCCACATGAATGCGGAACTGGCTAATGAACTTTTCTTTCAACATCTCCCATGAGCTGGTAGATCCTTGGGGTAGATGGCAGAACCAGGAGGTAGCTAGGTCTGCTAGGAATAGCGGAAAGCATTTACACAACACTCCTTCCATTGCTCCGCTCATGAGCATATGCTGTGTGTATCTCTGCAAGTGTACAACGGGGTCGGAAGTTCCCTTGTACGGTTCCATCGTCGGCATTTTCCATTCTCGAGGGGTGATGCGGTTTCGATGTCGTGGGTGAAAGGGCTGGTTACCCTAGCGCCTATCCCTCGATCCCTTTGCTCCCGTCGGACGCATTCCCTGAATAATCGTGCCATTCTTTCATCAGAATTTGGAGCAGACAAAAATGAGCTTGGTTCTTCGCTGCGGGATCGATCTTGTCCAGATGACCTGTAGGGATGGTATAGTCTATCACTTCTGACGTTATCCAGTGGCTGTCTTTGGCTGCTCGGATGCATGCTAGGACCAGCTACAGTTGGCCCCTGCCTTGATCTTCCCCTGTGGGGTTCTGTTTCGAGCATTTCCATGGGGTCAACTTCGGGCTGGGTTCTAGCTCGGCTCCGTTCAGCGGGGTTTCTATGATTAGGCGGCATGACTGGCTCAGTTACATCCGACCCTCGCCTGATGCCTCCCCCATTGGGTTCGGTTCCAAGCGCTTCCTCGAGTCGGAGTTCTGGCTGAGTCCGGGTGCGGCCCCTATCATTGTTGTTCCTGTTGATAGCTTCTTCGAAGAGGGAAGACCTTTGTTGTCTCCAAGATCCTCCAGATTGAGACTCACCCCATGATTCAGTGTTGCGGTTGGATTCTTCGGCATCCCTCAAGCATGACATGAGTTGGTTCACCAAAGCTTCTTGTTGGGATGCAAAGAGGTTAGTCACTTCAGCCACAACTCTGTCTAGATCTGCCCTAGTAATTGTTGTCGGTTGTTCCGTGGCAGGGGCTGTCGGGTTTGTCTGATCCTCGTTCAGTACTGCTGTTGGAATGAGATGATTCTCTTGATCTGTGATTACTGGATCCGGAATGCTGCTAGTTGCGATGTTCTTTCCCTTTCTCTGCCCGAAAGTCATGTTGTCCAGGCACCAAGCGATGCTGTTAGGAAGAAGGCTGAGTGGGGGAAGCTTGAAGCTTCGGGTTCGAAGATTTCTCAGTGAAAGCACCAAAAATGTTTGCACAAAAAATGTTTGCACAAAAAATGGACAAACACCTCAAAGTCGTATGATTTAGTTGATTTTATGTTGTTCTTAGCGGTTTGGGTGATTTAGGAAAATATATAAAAAATAGGGGCTAAACTGTAAAAGACACGCAGATTTATAGTGGTTCGGCCAGAACGTGCCTACATCCACTTTATATGTTATTCTCTCTTTTCTTTCAGATTACAAGTACAAAGCTTTGTATACAAGTATATGAAAGTTGTTTGAAAGTTCCTTCCGTGCTTGAGCTCTCAAACTTGTCTGCCATTGTTGTACCCCTGCCCCTCTATTTATAGAGTGAGGACGAGGGCAGGGGTCTTGGATGTATATAGCTGCTGGTGGGCCTGGGCTGAAGTAATCTGGCCTGGCACATCTGGTTCAGCGGAGCTTTGTTCGGCCGTAGCTTGGTGGAGTTTGATTCGGTGGTGTATAGAGGGTTGGTCCGGTATGGTTGGTTCAGTGGTAGGTGGTGGGAGATGAGACCCTGGTCTGGTATGGTTGGTTCGGTGGTAGGTGGTTTCGGATTGGTTCGGCATGTCTTGTGCGGAGAGCTGGTTCGGCAGGAGGTTGGTTCGGCAGGAATGGTTCTCTTTGGTTCGGCAGGCGACTGGTTCGGTAGGAGCTCGAAGAAGGGTGGTTCGGTGGTGAAGGCGTAGGTCCGGTGAGAGTTGGTTCGGTGGTGGGGAAGGGCCGGTCGAAACTCACCCAACAGAAGTAATTAAAGGCTAATTACTGTAATTGGTTTAGAGTAATTAATTTTGTGAAATTAATTAAAGTATAATTAATCAGGATTGATTAATTAAGATGATAAGATTAGAGGTTAATTAATTAATTAAATTGTAATTAATTAATGATAATATAAGCAAGATTGATATTGTATAAATAATTAATTTAATTCATTTTAAATTAATTAAAGATGATGTAATTAATTTAATTCAATTTAAATTAACTATAAATAGTATGATTATGAATCATTGCTTATGAATGGTTGTTATTGGTTGCCTTGAATGGTTTGGAAAATCTCAACTACGAGATTAGTATTTGATTGATATGTATGCAATTGTTGCATTATGATATGGATTATCTTTTGATAGTAATAATATGGATTATCTATTGTTATGATAATGACAATTATCTGTTGTGAATCTATGAATATCTATCTGTGTGTATATAGATAATATAATTGAATTTGTTTTAAACTTTAAAACAACTTGGACCTAAAAGACACCCTTTGGATTTCGATGAGACCGGGATCGGGTTTCCATATTTGGATATCCGAAAACCACATCGATCCAAATTAACGATAGGTCGTGAATCTTATGGGAAGAGTGAAGACTCGAGGTGTAAGGGCTATACGTCAGTATAACTCTGTGGGTGATTCTGTAATGAGTTTGAAGGAATAGTACTTATAGATTCGAGATGGAGATTCAGAGTGCAAGGGTTATCGTCGTTAACTCTGAGGGTGATTCAAAAATGAGTATAACGAGATAATGCCTTCGATTTCGTTCGAATCTGGAACGAACTTGTATGGATTGAATACTTTCAGAACATCGTCAGGTGGACGATGAGCATTCTAAGTAATGTGTCCTATAAAGGTAATCGTAGCCTCAAGCCTCATCAACCGGGAATGGCTAAAACAGGGGAGGTGCAGCAAGGCTTCGTGGGTAGCACCCACTGGAGAGCAAGATTGATCCCTGTCTAGAGGTCCCTTTTTATTCGGCTTAGTGGGCAGTTGGAATCGCACGCCAACTGTGGGGTTGTCTTGTCCGGAACTGTTCAATAAGGAATGGGTCCGGCCTTGTGTTGCAGGAGAGTGGGAGTACTCCTCGGTACTCCCCAGTAGCCCAGCCATTGTATGGAATCCAAAATCCAATAAGTGCCAACGGTTTTGATTGTATTACCCACTTTTATGGCTAGTAGCTGGAATTTAATAGATGTAACAATTTCGGCTATTTCATATTTACTTGAAAACCCTAGACCTATTATAATATCACTGGATTTTCTATCAAATGTTTTGGTTAGCGTAAGGTAAAAACTTTTCCATGTTTATGTGTGGGAAGTCTTACGTGATACCTTTCTTTTCAAAAGGTTTTTGAAAGTTAAGCAACTTTAACCTGTTACTCACACCAGACCCATGTCTGACCCAGAGTTTATCTTTTGTTTTCATAAACTCTTGGGTACTCAAATTTTTAAGAGTAGCCAAGGGATTCAGGTTAGCTTTGACGAATATTGGAGGAGCAATGGAGCAGGAGGCTTTTGCGTTAGATATTAGTATTCCGATGTGTGTTCTGTGATTTTCTCTGAGGTTGTATTATGTTGTAAATACTAGACAGGTGTTATAACTGTCTAGTATGTGTTGTATTATCTGTGTACTCTGATAGTGATTGTAAACTATGTAATATTTTATGTTATTAATATAATTTATTCGTTCCGCTGTTTAGATTCTGATGTATTGTTTCTTCTTCTTCTCTTTCTTTCTCTTTTCTATCCGTTTCTTTCTTATTAGCGATACGACTTCTTTAGATATGGAAGTTGGGTCGTTACAAAAAATGATTTGTAAAATTTTATTTTATCATATTAAAGTTAGAATGATGTTGTAGAACTTTTAAAATCGAACTAAAAGTAAATTTGTGAAAATTGAATATTTTAATATTTAATTGATGAGTTAAAATAGCCATTTTTTAAACAGTCTCGGATTTCGACGAAACTAGTTTCATGGGATCTGTAACGTGATATTATTGTAAGATTTCAAATTTCAAGTCAATCGGATTTATCGTCTGTCCGGGGCGAGCCAAAACGCATAGAAATTCGTTTAATCGGTTTAATGTAAATTTGATCGTTTATTGCCGTAACTCGCACAGATGATCGAATTGGCTTATGAAACCTATTCCGTTGTGTCTGGAACGCGTGATAAACCCTAGAAAAGCCGGTTACCACGCGATATTTGGAGCTCAAAATTTAGAAGTGAATAGTGTTTTTCGTTTATATTCTATAAAAGGACCCCTCTACCATTCATTTGCAAACCCTAATTAAATTAAACCCTAGCCGCCAGTGAATATAATCAATGGCCAGAAAACATTCTCATTCCTCCTCATTTTCTCGCGATCCCTTCACTTTCAAGATTCGATTTATAAAGGAAGATTGTAGAGGACATTGAGATCTCGCATCTCAACGGTTGTGATGGTGTTTGGAGGGGTAGATTCACCGTAATCGGCTGATGAAGTCAGGTCGTTCAAGCACAGTTTCCTAGGCCTCTTGATGACCGAGCTCGACGTGCTCATAGCATGAGTAGGGGAGAACACGAGCTACAGGATGGCGGCTTTGGATCAACGCCTCGATGAACTTGGTGGTTGCGGCATAAAGATTTTCGAACGCGAAATGGGTTCGTGTGTGCGTATGGAATTGCCTGGAAACAAACGTGAATTGGGAGGGAGGAAAGCAAGGTGCGGCCCAGATTTCATCTCTGGAACATGCGGCCCTGATTAGTTGAGTTTAAAATTAGAAAAGAAATTGTAAATAAAATCATATTATAAATCATGTCAACTTTAAAATATCGTATCTTTGTCATACAAGGTCGAAAACTGATGAGACGAAGTGCGTTGGGTTCGTATTGTCGAGCACTACGCTATGGAGCTGGATTGGAATCGTTTGGAGCTAGTGAAAATTTTGGGTAAAATTAAACGCTCGTTTAATTTTATTCGAAATAAAACGTTGGAACTACATTGAAATCATGGTGAGTGTTTTATAACGCTCACAACGTACTGAATATCTTTATGGTAGTTAAAAATTGACATTATGAAGTGTTATGTTTTTATTTGTCATTGTTTGATAAAATTTAATTGTCACATAGATCGTCATTTGAATTCACCGTTGAAAATTAAATTGACAGTCAAATTGGAATTAAAATTGAATTGCGATTAAATTACCTGACATTGATAACTTTGAAATTGCCGTGAATTGTATTCTCTATTGGATGATTTATTTTGAGGGATGCTATTGGTTGATATTTTAATGTTTGGATGTTTATTTTCTTATATATATCCTGTTATGCATACATATGACACTGTGATTTGGTTTAAGTGATATATATTCATCCCTGACATTTAATTGAAATAAATAATCACTTGGCCATAGGATAGAAAATTATATACGGACACCGGATTGGCTAAACTAAAATTTTTTAAAATCGTCGATTTGAAATTTATTTAAATGTTTTGATTTAAAAGTTATAAGTAGAAATCAATTTATAGAAATCGAATTTATCGAAAAAATTGAGTTTGGAAGGTTGAAATAAATTTTGGTTAAAAGAAATTGTTAAATAAAAAGTTGAGACTTTGGAATTTAAAATTTGGATATGATTGAATTTTGAAATTTTTTTTTTAAAGATTGAACATTATTTCGAGCTTTGAGTATTACTAAGTAAAGGTGATATAAAAATGATATTCTGAAATGGAGCTTAGAATTGAATCATATTTGAATTTGGATTTAAATTTGAATATTGAAGGATAATCTTGTTAAGTATTATAAATTGATATTTTGGAAAATCAAGCTCCAAATTGATATAAATTAAAATTGAATTAATTGAAGGTGAATGAAGAATTGAATTGATTTGAAGTCAAAGTTGACATTGATTTGAATTGAAATCGAAATCGAATCGGTAGAATGGAAATTGAAATTGATTTGAATTAGAAAGTTATACTTGAAATGGACTGGTTTTGAAGCTGTTTTATTTTGTTTTCCAAATTACTCTGTTATATAAACCATTTTTGAATACTTGAACTAGTTTAATCTATTTTAAATCTACTTAACCTAATTTAAATTATTTAAACTAATTTATCTATTTTAAATCCATTTTAAGATTTTAAGTATTTTAACCATTTTAATTATTTCAAACTACTTTTAAACTACTTAAAACTATTTTCTAAAAATTCAAGCTGGTCAATAAGGTGAAATGTTTATGTTTAAATCTTGAATGTAAATACGAATTGGGTTAAATGAAGTTGCAATCTAAATTGAAATTCGAACTGATTTTGAACTCGAAATGAGATATTGAGGCGAAAAATGATTTTTGAAACGGAATCTTATATTTTGAATAGATATGATGATATATGAAATGGATTTGATTTTTGAAGCGAATATGATATTTTGATACCAATTATGAATTGATTGAAATGTAAAAGAGCCACCGGTGTAATAATACGTAGTCATTAAAGAGACCGGGATCAGATATGGACATACTCTCTGTCGATACCGAATACCACTTTAATAACTATTATACGCGGAGTGTTGACCCAGAATGAAGTGGATGGTTTGGTGAACGCGTTGATTAAAGAAAGAGAACGATATTGGATGACCCCTGACATGACTAAAACAGGAGCCGCGCTGGGCCATTGAGGTTCGCCACCTCTAGCGGACACACTTCTTCGATATGACATCTATTACATTTTGTGATTCTATTTGGGTGCACCCCTCGATTTGGGAGTGTTGTTCCGCGGTGTTGAGGTAGCTGCTGGCTATGCTCAACATCAGTCCGGATCACGCAACTACTAGTATCCTAGTTGGTATCGCCTCATGTACCTTGTCATACTGATTATCCTATTCGCGACCACTACATTTTGTTTTGTGTTATACCTATGGGTACCCTCTGATAACCACCAGTTTACGGTGGGGCTTACGGTGCTGTATAGACTATGGCATTATAAAAAATGTGTTAAGAGGGATTATGGTAACGCCTTAACGCTATTTTAATACCTTTACTTTACTGTAGACATATTATAATAGCGTATTGTACTACATAGTAGATAGTTTAACAGATCCTTAAGAGATGGAAAATCCCGTAACATCTCTTAAGTTATTGCACGCACGTTGGCACTGGATATGAGATGTCAAACCCCATAAACATCTCTTACGCCATTACACTCATATTTATTTACGATTGATTTAACTTACATGAGGATATTTTAGTCCTGACTCGAGTGTTTTGTCTTTTCATTACGCTCGGGTCAGACCTGAGTTTTTCAGCTTATTGAAGATCTATTCTGGAGGACAAAGACAAAGATTTGGTATACTATTACTCTTATTATCTTTCCATCATGTTGTCTGCTGCATTATTTTATTTGTTCTGTTGTATATGTATAACTCTGATAAAGGTTGTATAAATAATGATCAAAATATTGTAAACAGCTTCATGAACTGTTTATTTGACTATTATATTTTATCGTTCCGCTGCGAGATTCTGTGTTGTTTCATTTCATTTATTTCTCTTTCTTTTCTTTTCTTATTTACCCCAATAACCATCTTCCCTTTTGAATGGTTTGGAACCGGCATGTGTATTTGATCGTCTGTTTAAACTGTCCAAAAAGGCGGGTCGTTACAGTGAGTGTGGAAAACTTACTTGTCAATGTCTCTCCCATGGTGAGAGCATCTTGCAAACCTTGATATAGATCATCTCTAATGGTATCTTGGTTGGTGCGAATAAATCTAGGGCGCATGGTTTCTATTTTCATAAACATGTCAATTGCATATTGTTGAAATAGGCGTCCACCAAGCAAAATAACTGATACATCTGCTGGTCGAATCTAAGTAGAAAAAAATGTTTAAATGCAACAGTAGCAGGGCAATAATATGTAACAGATAACAGTATGATGTGGAAAATACTTGTGTATTGACTAATATATTTCTAATGGTCAGATAGTGGTATTTATGTTTACAGCATAGGATGGTTGTGGGAGTAAAAGCAAAGGTGGAGTTATTTTTATAGGACCTGAAAATCTATTACTATATGGATAACTGGTGGTGTAGCATTTATACCTGCATAAGATGGGAGTAGTAAGATGCACAACTGATGTGGTTGTTTCCATTATCGTGAACGTTCAAATCCCACCCGTGGTCACCATACGGGAGCAGCAGAGGATATTGTAGTGGGTCATAAAATCCGGCTGTATATGGAACTCGTTGAAGATTTCCACTTCTTGTTTCAATAATGATATCCCTACCTTGCAAGTCACATTCTTCGTCTCCTACAACTATCGCAGCTACTTGTGATGCGGTTGGTAAGTCATGAAGATGTCGGTTTACTGTAATTCCTTTATTTTAATTCTACAGTTTTCAACATCTTCACGTTGCCCAAGTTGATGGAAGATGGATACGTAAGGATTGTAGGTATCTAGAATGTGCTGTAAGCGGAGAAGTACATCCGATCTCAATGTCTCATTATCAGTTTGTCGCTTTTGAATCTCATGGTCTGTGTCGTAGATGTAAAGTTGTAGATATCTCGGTCTGCTTTTAGTTGTTGGTAAAACACTTTTCGATGATATATGGAACCTTGGGCATGATAGGAATAAATTCTGGTTGTTGCATTTTCTAGGTTTTGTTCTATATGTGCATAAAAGCAAATGCATTACTATAAGCTCTGATGTTTTTACTATAATGCGTACCAACTTCGCCTTAATCCATAAATAAGTTGTTTAGTTCCTGTGGAGAAGTGGATCGGCAAATACTAATACTTCCACTGGAGCAACAGATTTGCGAAGTTTCAGCATATAATTTTTTGGCTCCACAGAATGAGCAGTATGTGGGTTATGGTAGTAGGTGAGGAAGAAGAGCAGTCGTTGGGATAAAGTTTCGACCGCAATTGTGAGTGGTGGGAAAAGGGGGCAGAGGTTCTAAATCTTGTTGATTTTCAGTTGGTGCATTTCCTAAAGATGGAGTACGAACCGTGAGATAAATAAAACATATATTGATAATGGAGGATGAAAGCGGGGTAGAAAAAGGTGGAGAAAGTTATGGACGTAATTAAAAAGGGAGGGTCGATGAGGTATCAAATTGTGAAATATATTGTCGAACAAAGCTGTTGTTACTACGGCAAAGGTTAACTGTATTGTGATTTGATTTACTTTTATACGGTTTGTAAAAAAATATGTTGCCCATGTGAACGAAGAATTTATTGATAGTTATAACAGTTAAAATTTTAATCTTTGTTACGAATAGAACAGTTATATGAGTGGAGCGTATGTGTTAAGGGGAAAGTAAAAAACAGTAGACAATAGGGAGTGGTAATAGGGGGAAATAGAGGCAAGTGAATAGCAGTGTATAAAACCGGGTAGGTGGTACATAGGTATGTAGAAACGAGCATAGGTAAATTATGTAATCATGCATGCAAAATCAAACGGGACTTGTTTAGTAGAATAAGTACTATTTGTTGTAACACGTGTTATAAAAATAAGTAATAACGTAGAGTTCGTGAAATATTGCAAAATGCTAATGGTTAATATATGGGGTAGATCAGTATTAGTGAAATAAAAGAAGGGCCAAAACAGTATTGTCGGAAACTTCAAATTATGTATAGGTTTATGGGAAAATGTTAAGAACGGGAGGTGGCTAGTTTGCCATCTTTTTGTTATGTGTTTGATAATATTTTATTGAAACCTCAAATGTTCAAACCAAAATGTGTTATGCTTTGAAAACCAAATTTATATATACCTTTTTCAAAACCCAATTTTGTATATACCTTTTTCAGAACCCAAAGGTATACATGTTTGGAGTCCATTTGTGAACTTTAAGATGCATAAACAGTGATATACAGTCCATAGGTTATGCATTTTAAATTATATGTTGAAATGACAATTCACATGAAATTCAATATGCTTAAAACTAAAAATTTTAGAAAAAGCCTTTATTTTAAAACTCAGACATATGCTGAAAACTAAGTTATTTGAAACCTGGTGATGTGCACATAAATTGATGCGTATGTAAGAAAAAAAAATAGGTTTTTAAACCTGCAATCCCTATTCTGCTGCAATTTTGAAATACATATAAGGCTCCGTAATAGTTACACATATGAATCTATACATTTGAAACCAAATACGCTTGAACGTTACATATTTCGAAGTATACAGTATGAATTCTGAGGCAGTGGAATGCAGTATGTACGACAATCTATATACTTTAGAAATGTCTGCACTTGGTGAACCTGGTACATATAAAAATTATTTTTCTTACGTAAAATTCCGAAGAAGGTTTTCGGTAATCGAAGCTCAAGTATATATGTATATTTGAAACCGTATATATTTATAAGACCTTATACTCATTTGAAAAACGATGTATATTTCAAGCGTCAAGACTGCATAGATATGTATGTAAAGAAATATTATATATTTTAAAACATGACACATTATAAATGTTTGTGAATTTAAAATATAATATCTACATTCTTAACCTTATAATTGTATTGACACGACGGTATATGTTCGAAAATAGGTACATCCCAAAGCTTCGATATGCATAAAACTGGGTAAAGTTGATATTTGTAAGGTCTTAAACCCAAATTTACGGAACTGCAGTTGTAATTTGCAGTTTGAGAAGTTGGTATGGAAAAAATAATTGTGTACGGTGTGTAGTAAATTTTAGAATTCACGGATATACACAGAAATTTGCAATTGGTACTATTAGTGAAATAAAAGAAGGGCCAAAACAGTATTGTCGGAAACTTCAAATCATGTATAGGTTTATGGGAAAAAGTTAAGAACAGTAGGTGGGTAGTTTGCCATGTTTCTGTCATGTGTTTGATAACATTTTATTGAAACCTCAAATGTTCAAACCAAAACGTGTTATGCTTTGAAAACCAAATCTATATATACCTTTTTCAAAACCCAATTATATATATACCTTTTGAGAACTCGAAGGTATACATGTTCGAAGTCCATTTGTGAACTGTGAAGATGTATAAACATTGATATAAAGTCTATAGGCTATGCATTTTAAATTATATGCTGAAACGACAATTAACATGAAAGTCAATACGCTTAAAACCTGAAAATGTAGAAAAAGCCTTCATTTTAAAACTCAAACACGTGCTGAAAATTAAGTTATTTGAAACCTGGTGATGTGCACATAAATTAATGAGTGTATAAAAAAAAATTAGGCTTTTAAACCTACAATCCCTATTCTTTTGCAATTTCGAAATATGTCTAAGGCTCCGAACTTTCATTAGTTATACATAAGAATATTTACATTTGAAACCAAATACGCTTGAACCTTAGATATTTCGAACTATACAGTATGAAGTCTGAGGCAGTGGAATGCAATATGTATGGTAGTCCATATACTATACAAACGTGTGCATGTGGGGAACCTAGTATATATAAAACTTTATATTCTTACGTAAAATTCCGAAGAAGGTTTTTGGTAATCGAAGACCAAGTATATATGTATATTTGAAACCGTATATATTTATAAGACCTTATACTCATTTGAAACCAATGTATATTTCAAGCATCAAAACTGCATAGAAATGTATGTAAAGAAATATTATATATTTTAAAACATGACATAGTACAAATGTTTGTGCATTCAAAATCTAATATCTACATTCTTAACCTTATAACTGTATTGACACGACGGTATATGTTCACAAATAGGTACATTCCAAAGCGTTGATATGCATAAAACTGTGTAAAGTTGATACTTGGCGGAACTGCAATTGTAAGTTGCAGTTTGAGAAGTTAGGGGGAAATAATTGGGTAGGATGTGTAGTAAATTTTATGATTCACAGAAATACATGGAAATTTGCAATTGGTACGCACGTTGTCGACCTATGCATGGACTGTATGGGATGATGGTGAAGTAAAACTGCATGAAATGCAGACCCAGTAACGGCGTGGGAAAGGAGTTGTAATTAAAGCAAAATGGAGAAGATCAAAAGACAAACCTGATGTAGATGGTAGCTGCAATTCTGATGTCAGCAGCTAATGTGCACGTCGTTGTCATGTACGGTTAGCCAGCTGAACTTGTCTTGCATCGTTGGATAGTCGTTGTCGTCGGGCTCGTTGTGCCAACCGATGGTATTCACGTTGCTCAGAATCCATCTGCTTGGAAGTCAGAGCTGGAAAATAATGAGTGACTGAGTTAGTGATGAATATACAAGGCAATTAGGCGATGTAAAGTTGGTGTAATTGGAAAAAGTGGTGTTGTGGAACAGTGGGTGAAAAGCGATGGAGGACTGTCAGTGTAGAAGGAGAGACATTAACTGTGGAGCAGTGATGTGAGCAGGGAAGAAGGGGGGAATACGTAGGTGGTGTAAGTTTGGAAACGTGTGAACAGACAAAGGGGGATGCAGAGGTCAAATAAACTTGGTATTTGTGTACGTAGTCAGTGTAGGAGGAGAAAGAACGAGATTTTTTTAGAGTTTGAACGGAAAAAAAAAATGTTCAAAGTGGAAAAAGTCAGCAGGGATTAGCTGCTTTTTGTGCAATATATGGGCTAAAAGTAGACTGTGCATTATGATATTTGAGAAGTAGGAAAAACAGTTGATTTTGAAAGTAAGTAAACGGAAAAACCGGTAAACAGTAAAGATCAAAACAGAAAAAAAGTATCAGATATTTTAGATTTTGAATCAATAAAATAGATATAATGTGAAAGTGGAATAAGTCAAAGTGTAGTAACTGAAATAGTGAAATATTTTTCAGAGATCAGTTGGAGGCTGCTGAACAGCCAAAAAATCAGTAAATTGACATTCCTGCATACTGCAGTTTTCTAATTAGTAGGCAAATGGTTGAACATCAAAACAAACTAATGCTGCGCTGAAATGTTATGTACTGTTGGAGTACAAACAAAATTTAACCAAAATAAAAACATATATATATATATATATGAATAATATATATATATGATTTTATGTCCAAAGTAATAGTGTATATTTATGTTTCGCAAAATACCTATCAGCATTTGAACGAAATTTGATGTATTGCCTCGTGAAGGATTAGTCAATGTTAAAAAAATAAATCGTAGTGAATGCAGCAGATGAACAGGTTGAGTTGTGTGTAATAAATTATATGTTCTAAATTCATAAAGTAAATAGTTGTGAGAAGTTAAATATTGGTTGTGAAAAATAAATACCGAAGACAAAGCATACATATTTTAGTTAACGGACAAACAAAGCGGGGAGTCATGTTGTACCTGCCAGCATCGACGTCCGCGTCATCCACCACACTGTCTCCATCAGAAGCATGGGTCGGCATCGCCCACGTGAGCCGACTCTTCAATGAATGAGCCAGCAGGTAGAGCTACCACAACATGGCTCGATGTTGAAATGATATTTTACATGAGTAAATGGAAAGTGTCAATCTAATGGAATAATTTATGTTTAATCACTGAAGATAAATTTCCAGCTGAATAAAATGACTGTAAAACGTGAGTGAAGAAAATAAAGTCAAGCGTATAAAATTTCAAATTATACCAACTGAATTACTGTGTAACGAAATTTAGTGTAAGGAAAGTCATATATAGGTTGTCAGAAATAAATATTGTAAACAAAGCGTACATACAGCAGGCGTGGAGATCGGAAACAATGGATTGTTGGAGTACAAACAAAATTTAACCAAAATACAAACACACACAGATATATATATGTATGAAATATATATATATATATATATGATTTTATGTCCAAAGTAACAGTGTATATTTCTGTTTCACAAAATACGTATCAGCATTTGAACGAAATGTGATGTATTGCCTCGTGAAGGATTAATCGATGTTAAAAAAATAAATCGTAGTGAATGCAGCAGATGAGCAGTTTGGGTTGTGTGTAATAAATTGTATGTTCTAAATTCATAAAGTAAATAGTTGTGATAAGTTAAATATCGGTTGTCGAAAATAAATATCAAAGACAAAGCATACATATTTTAGTTAATGGACAAACAAAGTGGGCAGTCATGTTGTACCTGCCAGCGTTGACGTCCGCGTCATCCACCACACTGTCTCCATCTGTAGCATGGGTCGGCATCGCCCACGTGAGCCGACTCTTCAATGAATGAGCCAGCAGGTAGAGCTATCACAGCATGGATTGATGTTGAAATGCTGTTTTACATAAGTAAATGGCAAGTGTTAACCTAATGGAATAATTTGCGTTTAATCGGTGAAGATAAACTTCCAACTGAATAAAATGTCTGTAAAAGGTGAGTGAAGAAAATAAAGTCAACCGTATAAAATTTCAAACTATACCAACTGAATTACTGTGTAACAATATTTAGTGTAAGGAAAGTCATATATTGGTTGTCAGAAATAAATATTGTAAACAAAACGTACATACAGCAGGCATGGAGATTGGAAACAGTGGATGCATGCAGAACATGCACAGTAATGCAAAAGTAAGTTGATAAAATTTGGGAAGGGAAAATGGTGGAAAGAAACAGGTGTCTATTCAGTACTACTTACTGCAGTAAAATCTATGTCATGTAAAAATATTGCACCTGTTGAATACATAAAGTCTGACTCATAGGGTTTATTTCAATAAACTGTTACCATTTAATAAATGGGCGTCACTATTTGTGTGTAACTAAATAGTTGGTTAATCTTGTTTGAAAAGGGAAAAGAAGTAAAGAAGTGGTGCAAAGATCAGGATGGAAGCAAGGGTGATTGAATAAAAGGCAATAATGGTGATAAACCGTAAGTGTAAATGTAACAGTTCATTATGTATTAATTTACAAAGGGTATGACAAAACATATATCAAATGGGTGAATCAGCAGATAAATTGATAAACAATAAATTTGTTGAAAAATCAGTTTCGGAAAATCAGCCATATAAAATTCCAAAGTAGACCAACTGAATTACTGTGCAACAAAATGTAGTTGTAGAAAAAGTTATATATTGATTGTCGAAAATAAATAAGTTGTGACGATCCGGAATTTTCGAGCATTAAAATTGGAATATTAATTGATTTTAAATTGTTTAAAGGTTAATTATCAACTTAAATTACGAACATCATGATTTATTTGACAATTAAATTGTAGAATTAAATAATTTGAATTGGATAAAATATGAAACCTGAGATTTTAAGCCTGTTATAAATAATCTGAAGGCTTGTAAAATTTATATTGATAGTATAGAGGATAATAGAAGTTGTAAAATTGAAGCAAACAGTGGGTTGTTCAGTTTTAAGATTTAATCGTTTAAATTGAATTTAAAAATAGTCTTCCGAGGCACGGTCTCGGAATCCGACAAAACCATTCCCATTGGATCCGTAATATTGAATTATTACTGGATTTCAAATTTTATAGCATTCGGAGTCATCGTGTGAGTGTACGAGATAAAAACGTCTAGAAATAATTAATCGTTTAATTTAAATATCCTATATCTTTTCACCTGTCAAAATCCTTTCCCACCAGCCACCTTTTTTCCTATCAAGCCGACAAACCCTTATTCCTTCAGAACAAAGTCAATAAAAAAAATCTTAAAAATGGCCGAAGACGTATTCCTCCAATCGAAAACCAAATTAACCTAAACCCTAAGCATCGTGCTCATCTTGAGTCTAATAAAGTGCGAGCTATTGATCAGCTTCATCGAGCATCGTCAGTGGCCACGAGCTGAAGCTAGGGCGCGAGGCGAAGAGGCGCGGTCGGTCGAAGGGGATGTTGACTTCAATACGGCAGTGAGGTGATGGGTTATCGCGTTCGTGTGCTTGTGGCGGCTAGGGTTTAGAGAAGGGGAGGGGGCCGAGCTGGGTTAGTTCGTACATTTGGGTTTCCGTAGGGTGGCTGTTCACGCGTACTTCGATGGAGATGGGTATCGCGATGTCTCGAGCTCGCGTAAGGGACGGCGTGGTCGATAAAGATTTTTGCTGTAAGGTATTATAGTTTTATTTCTTATTTATTTATTTGAAACTGAATGAATTTATATATATGTGTGTACATTAGGATTTAGATTTACAGTAAAAGAAAAAATAAATAATAAAATAATAAAATAAAATTGGATCAGCTATATATGTATGTAGAACAGCAAGGTCTGGATTGATTTGATTTAAGATTTTAGGAAAATCAGAAATGTTTAGAATGTCTAAAGTTTATATATGTGAAATTAAAAACCTTGGATCTGTAAAACATTTTTATAAAGTATATATGATATTTTGAAATATAGGAGGATTCATAAATATTTGAGAAATTTATAAAAGTAGATTTTTGAAATCTATAACTTATTTTTATTAGTAGTTCCAGAAAGGAAAAATTTATAGTTTAATTAATTATTTTTGTAACGTAAAATTTTATTTATTATGAGGAAAATTAGTAATAGAATAATTTGGCTAATTAAATTTATCTAACGGTAAAAAGATCATTAGACTAGTTCAAATTAAAAGTGTTAATTAATTAAATCTATTAAAAGGAAATTGATTGTTCGATAAATCATATAAATTGTTTATTCTAGGTCAATAACCGGAAAACCAAGACAATAAAGAAGTGGATTGCAAATAAAAAGCAAAGGTGAGTTAATCTCACTCAGTTAAATTTAAATTTAAATAATTGTTTGAAATGGTTGAATTGATTTATGTTCTGTAATGTGGTATATACTTGGAATTGGCATTTTATATTGTGCTAACGTCTGTGAATGCAGGGAGAAAAGGTTGGAGGGATCCAACTGGACCCCTCAACTTTATTTAATTATTTAATATTCTCTGTTCTGAATATTTGATATCCTGTAATGAATTATGTGGGAATATTGAATGCTATGGCTTGATTGTTATAATCGGGCAATAATTAATTACTAATATATATTTTGAGTTTGGGAATGAAAATAAAAGAAGTGAAATTGTAAGTAAAATAATTATGGGAACTTGAATAAATTTAAAAATGAATTGGAAAAGAAATAAAATGCCTTTAAAATTCTAATAAATAAAGCTTAAGTTTAGTAAAGGGAATTTGAATAATCAGAAGTTAATGAATTTTAAAATTCAGTGTTATTATTTAAAAAGAACAAAACATTTATTTAAAATTCAGGATTTAAATTATTGGAAAGAATAAAGAAGAATTTGGGAATAACCTGAATTTTGTATATTCCAGTTAAAAGGGGTTTGAAATCACATAGAAAATAATAACAATTAAGTCCATAACTAATGAATTTTTGAAATGAACTGATAAGTAAAGAAATTGATTTCAAATGGAATAAAATTGAAAATCAATTTGGGAAATTGATTTAAATGGTTGAGATTTGAAATTCTCCCTGGATAACCAAGTACGTTTCAAAGTAAATTTTTAAATATAAGTTAAAAGATTTTAAAGTTGTTTTAGAATGTATGTTTTGTAAAATTTATTATTTTTAATATTTAAATTCTAAAGTAGGTATTTCCTGTAACCTATTATAGTAGTAATTATTTAAAAAAAATGACTTGGTATTTGTTTTAAAAGAGAAAATGAGTTCTTATATTCTATAAAATAGCCTCATTTTAAATATTCTTAAAGTATATATTTTTATAAAGCATTAAAGTAATTTTTAATTTAAATGCCTTAAAGGATAAGTTATAATAAGAGTTTTAAATTATTTTCAAATCTAAAGTTTTGTGCTTGGTTATTTCCAGCGAAAATTAATATTTGGGAATTCTTTCCATTGAGAAGAGAATGATTTGAAACTGTTTTCAAAGGATTGAAAATAGAAATATATCTTGTGAAGATATTTTGAGGTAAATAAATAATTTGGGAACTTATTTATTGTTTGATGGATGTTTGTGAATATTAATTGATAGTTAAATAACCTACTATCACTATTGGCCAACTGCGATGATCGTTTCGAAGAGACCAGGATCGAGATTTATTTCTCGAAAACCACTTCGATCCGGTTTGTACGTTTCGTGGAAACGATTTCGGAGTCGAAGATGGAGCAGTGAAGTGCAAGGGCTAGTCGCTACTAATCCTGAGGATTTTCCAAAATGGATGTAGTAGGAATAGTGCCTTCGGTTCCGTTCGAACCCGGGACGGACTTGTATGGATGAATGCTTGCGAAACATCGTCAGGTGGACGATGGGCATTCAAAGGGATATGTTCTAAAAGGTAACGCTTAGCCTCAAGCCTCATCAAATGGGAATGACTGAAAAACAGGGGTTATACAGCAAGGCTAGGTGAGTAGTACCCAAGCAGGGTGAGGTCATTCCAGTCTAGATGTCCCTTTTTATTTTTCGGCTTAGTGGGCGGTTGCTGATCCCAACCGCGGGGTGATCTCACTCGGGATTATCCAATAAGGGGTAGTCCCGGCCTTGTGTTGCAGGGGAGCGGGCGTACTCCTCGGTACGGTGATCTAGGCCCCGTACTGTGACAGGTGGTACCCCAGTGCCTAGTCATTGGTTGGAAATCCATTTTCCCTACGAGCTTTGTACGAGTTTTGTTTGTATTACCCACTCTGTGGCTAGTAGCTGGAATTTAATGAATGTAACAATTTCGTCTATTTTATAAGTATTTGTATATAGGCCCTATTATAATATCAGAGGATTTCTATAAATATTGTTTTAGCTATCGTAAGGTAAAAACCCGACATGTTTATTTGTGGCGTGGTCTTACGAGATGCTTTTGTTTCCAAAGGGATTTTGAAACTTTAATAATCAATTGGGTGTGATTTTCTCACGCTGGTATTTCAGACTAACTCGGGTATTATTTAACTGTAATGCTCGGGTCAGACCGAGTATTATAGGATACAGGATATGATGCTTTGGAGCTCAGAAGACGAGCTGGATGACGATACGTACTTACGTACTTGTCTATGTATATATTCCACTGTGTTGAGTTGTTGTGTATCCATTGTATGATATTGATATTGAGTTGAAATTGATGTACTCTGATGTTGTAATATATGTAAACAGAAATATTTGACTTTTGAGTAAAGATTATTTATTATCTATTATATTTTATTCCGCTGCGATGGTTAGATTCTGTTGTTGTTTTCTCTACTTTCTTCTTCTACCTCTTCTTCTTTAAACCAAATGGTTCGTATTTCTGTACAACTTGAGTTGATTGTTGTAAAATAGTGTTGACTCAAGGGGGACGGATTTGCGGGCTGTTACACTTGGTATCAGAGCTTAGGTTGGTGATAACCTTGGCTCTGGTGGGAATTACTCCTAGAAAAGAGTCTATAGTACTCTAGAATGAGTTTGAGCGTATTAATAGATATGAGCGTGTATTTGTTAGTGAATATAAATTGTTTTAATATTGTGTTGATTGATTTATTGAGTGGCATATGAACCTTCGTCGACACAGTCTGCGCAACTGTATCGAAGGGGTTTCTAAACACTTGAATAGAACAATCGACACGGTATTGTTTTAAATATGGGTAAATGAAATAATTTTACCCAAAAACATATTTTTATATAAAGAATAGTTTTTGTAAACTATCTAGCTAATATATGGTTGCTTCGATGTTAGGAAGAATAGTATTAAATTATTATCATTATGAAGTGAAAATTTAACTAGAAATTGAAATATAACTAAAATTTAGGAAGATAAATTCATTATAAAATGAAATTTATAAATATGGATTATGAATGTAATTTATGAATTGTAAATGTGCATTATAAATTAAAATATAATTAAATAAGAATTTGTATGAGCATAAGCTATGCAAATGAATTATAGTAAAATTGATTTAAGCAGGATTTGGAAATTTAAATCCCAGAAATTTGGAAGTGTTTGTCGAAGTATTTGAAGATGAATAATAGCACAATTGTTTTGAAGATATTTCTGAAAGGAAATTGTTTTAAAGAGTTTTGAAAGTGATATAGCATTGAAATCACTTGGATTATTGGAAAAATAATCCTGATGATGACGGCCGCATCATCAGTATTCATTTTCGAATTTCTAAGTGATGGATTGCTGCCAAATTGATTTGATCAGAAGAACTAGTTTGTGTTTGAAAATTTTCAAAGGGAATTTGTTGAAAATAAAGCCAGGGTTGGTTTAATTTTTGAGAAGTGTGATTTTGAAGTGTTGGAGATTTTAAAATAATTTGAAACCAAAGCCAGGTGTTTAAAAATTCTGATGAGATAGGTTGTAAGCTTATAAATTGAGATGATTTTTAAATCGGGAAGGAAATATAAGCTTGAATGTTGGAATGTAAATTTAAAGAGAAAGGTTAAAAATGAAATTAACTTGGATTGGAAAATAAAATTTAACTGGATTAAATAAATTGAATAAGCTGAAAATAGTATCCAGTTGTATTCGAATTAAGTTAAAATCGATCTGAGTTAAATAAAACTGAGTTAAAATAAAATTGAATTGGAATAAAAATTCAATTGAGTTATCAAATGGAATTAAATTCTTACCTGAATAAATGGAAAATATGTTGGATAAGGATTGGATTGAAATAAATGAATCAGGATAACTTATAAAAGAATTAAAATCCATGGAAATAAAATATGCTTGGGCTATAAATAAATAGAAGGCTTGAGTTAAAAATAAAAGATGAATATATTCAAGCTTATGATGAAATAGAATTGTATAAAACGATAAGTTGTGACTTATTAAATTGAAAATGGAATACAAAGCCCAAAATCAATATTTTGATGAATTGAAAAATGAGAAGAAAATCCAAACTTGAATTATAAAGTATATTGAACTTAAGAAAATAAAATGAAGTGATATTTGGAATATAAAAAATTCAAGTGTTGGATTATAAATAAGGGAAGAACTAACTAGATAATAAATTAGTTAATGAAATTGAATTGTGAGTTTATGATGAAGTTTGGAAATAAACTCAAGTTATAAATTAAAATTGATTCAAATTGTTGATGAAGTGAAAGTAATTGAGAATGAAGCTGAATTGTGAGTAAATAAATTGGGTGGTAAATTAAAAGTGAATAACAGAATCAGAACTTGAGTTATTAATTAAAATTAGACTTGAAGTGTTAACAAAGTAAATATAATTTGAAAAGTATAGAATAAAAATGATATAGATTAAAATAGTGATGGAATGAATTATAAATAAAATCCAAATAAGTGGAAGTAAATTGGAAATGGCCTTGTAATAAATTGAATGAGTGAATCTGGAAAGTTAAATTTTATAATAACCAATCAAATGAAATTGCATATTTAAAAATGAGATTTAATTGAGAGAGGGTTTACTTGAAAAATGAAAATGAGCTTAACTATAAAATTTGAATAAATTGAAGTAAATTGACTTAAGCTAAATAGATGAGGAGATGAATGGAAATCAAATTGAGCAAACTTTAATAATATTGGATTGCTTTTAAATCAAGTAAAAATAAATTTAAATTGGAATAAAATTCGGTGAGTTGTCGATAATTTTTAAAGGAATGAAATTCTTAAATAAGAAATTGTAAACCATTTAACTTGGAGTCAATGAGAAAAACAGAATGGTTTTAAATGAAATGCAAATGAACAGATCATGAATGAAATTGAAATGGTTATTGAATGAAATAGCTTGGATTGTCTTCAAGCTAAATAAAATAGTTTGGAATAAACAAATTTGGAATGAAATGTAAATAAATGGATTGTAAATAAAATTTAAATGGAATGTGTCGAGCAAAATAAATGATTGTGAATGGATTAAAATAAAAAGGAAATTTAATTGGTAATGGAGATGGAACCTAAGTTGTTAATGGTTTTGAATGGACTAGTTTGGTTAATAAAATTAAAATACAATGAAACTGAGAATATATGGATTGTGAATAAATCCGAAATGGAATAGAATTAAGTACAAATTGAGTTGAAGTCCATTCAAATTGGTTATAAAACATAAATACTTGTTTATTCACATAGATCTCGTCAAATTGCAAAGAATAAATTATCATTGGATGTAAATGGAAGTAATTAAAATTCTATGAGTTGATAGAAGTAAAATAAATTGATTTTGAAAGCAATTGAATTAAATATGAGTTCAATTTGCTTAAGAATAAATTAAAAGTAAGCAATTGAGTTCTAAACCATTCAAATTGATGGAGTTGTATACGAATGAATCGAAAACCATCCGAATTGAGTGAAAATGGTTATAAATAAATTGGAACAGTAGAATTAGCATGGAAACTATATAAATTGCTTACACAAAAATTTTTGGTATGAGTTTCTTTTAGAATTCATATGTTTTAACTATTATAAATAAGTGAAATATAGTTAAACTGCATATATTTGGCACTTACATGTTTAAATTGAGTAAGTACAAGTACCTGGAAGCCGTATGGCTAGATTTTGGTTGGGCTATTTGCTAAAAATAATAAGATGCTTGCTTAAAATGCTAAATAAGGTATGCCTACGCAATAAAAATAGGAAATATGAACTGTTTTTGGTTTTTTCGACCGTGTGGGTCGATGTATATATATTTATCTCTTTTGTCAAATTGCAAAAGCTCCTCCGTACAAAGGGGACTCTGCCAAAAAAATTCAGAAATTTTGGGAGTTAGAAAATTTTTGAAAATTTTGAAAATTTTGTTAACGACAAACAAATTCAAATTGAAAACTAAAACAAGTTAGTAAATAAAACTAATTGGAATAATGATATGAATTAGTAATAAATGACAAATAAAATTTATATATGCAGAGTTAAGATAAATTGAATTCATATGGAAATGAAAGAATCGATTTGAATAGAAATAGGTATAAACTAAAATGGTAAGATGAAAATGAATATAAGAGACATGTAAATTGCTTATGCTAATTTAAGAAGGGAATAGTGAATTCTTGATTGGAAAATGATACTACAAATATAATCTAAGTTAATATTTGAATGAATATTGACATTTGGTAGGGAAGTCGATAAAATGTTTTTGGAATATTGTGATTGGCTATTATTGTTATAAAGGATATGCAGGTATGAAAAAGGGAAAAGAAAAAAAAAATTGGTTTTGATTTCAGGAGATAAATTTGAAATGCTCGACAAAAGGTATGTATTTAATTTGGTATGAAATTTTGATTGGGATTTGGATTGAGCCACTTGGCCATTGTTTTCTTTTTGGATTTGGGGAGGCCGTAAAGCCATTTAGTAGTTGTACCGAGTCAGCCGCGCAAAGGAGACGCTGGCGAAATTTTTCGAAAATTTAGAGAGTTGGAAAATTTTTGAGAAAATTTTAATAATCTAAAATTGGTTTTAAGATTAAAACTTGGATGGTTGGGCAAATAGGAATGTTTACAAACTAGGAAAAGGTTTGGAAAGTTAATAAGAATGATAATGGGTATTTATAAAAAGATAGTTAGTAAGGTGTTGAATTGTTTGGTTTTAGGGGTAAGTAAACGGGTAATGGACCATTCTTCCTAACTAGTAATTTCGGGGACGAAATTCTTTTAAGGGGGGAGGAATGTGACGACCCGGAATTTTCGAGCATTAAAATTGGAATATTAATTGATTTTAAATTGTTTAAAGGTTAATTATCAACTTCAATTACGAACATCATGATTTATTTGACAATTAAATTGTAGAATTAAATAATTTGAATTGGATAAAATATGAAACCTGAGATTTTAAGCCTGTTATAAATAATCTGAAGGCTTGTAAAATTTATATTGATAGCATAGAGGATAATAGAAGTTGTAAAATTGAAGTAAACAGTGGGTTGTTCAGTTTTAAGATTTAATCGTTTAAATTGAATTTAAAAATAGTCTTCCGAGGCATAGTCTTGGAATCTGACGAAACCAGTCCCATTGGATCCGTAATATTGAATTATTACTGGATTTCAAATTTTATAGCATTCGGAGTCATCGTGTGAGTGTACAAGATAAAAACTTCTAGAAATAATTAACCGTTTAATTTAAATATCCTACATCTTTTCACCTGTCAAAATCCTTTCCCACCAGCCAACTTTATTCCTATCAAGCCGACAAACCCTTATTCCTTCAGAACGAAGTCAATAAAAAAAAATCTTAAAAATGGCCGAAGCCGTATTCCTCCAATCGAAAACCAAATTATCCTAAACCCTAAGCATCGTGCTCATCTTGAGTCTAATAAAGTGCGAGCTATTGATCAGCTTCATCGAGCATCGTCAGTGGCCACGAGCTGAAGCTAGGGCGCGAGGCGAAGAGGCGCGGTCGCTTGAAGGGGATGTCGACTTCAACACGGCAGTGAGGTGATGGGTTATAGCGTTCGTGTGCTTGCGGCGGCTAGGGTTTAGAGAAGGGGAGGGGCCGAGCTGGGTTAGTTCGTACATTTGGGTTTCCGTAGGGTGGCTGTTCACGCGTACTTCGATGGAGATGGGTATCGCGATGTCTCGCGCTCGCGTAAGGGACGGCGAGGTCGATAAAGATTTTTGCTGTAAGGTATTGTAGTTTTATTTCTTATTTATTTATTTGAAACTGAATGAATTTATATATATGTGCGTACATTAGGATTTAGATTTACAGTAAAAGAAAAAAAAATTGGTTCAGCTATATATGTATGTAGAACAGCAAGGTCTGGATAGATTTGATTTTAAGATTTTAGGAAAATCAGAAATGTTTAGAATGTCTAAAGTTTATATATATGGAATTAAAAACTTTGGATCTGTAAAACATTTTTATAAAGTATATATGAGATTTTGAAATATAGGAGGATTCATAAATATTTGAGAAATTTATAAAAGTAGATTTTTGAAATCTATAATTTATTTTTAGTAGTTTCAGAAAGGAAAAATTTATCGTTTAATTAATTATTTTTGTAACGTAAAATTTTATTTATTATGAGGAAAATTAGTAATAGAATAATTTAGCTAATTAAATTTATCTAACGGTAAAAAGATCAAGAGACTAGTTCAAATTAAAAGTGTTAATTAATTAAATCTATTGAAAGGAAATTGATTGTTCGATAAATCATATAAATTGTTTATTCTAGGTCAATAACCGGAAAACCAAGACAATAAAGAAGTGGATTGCAAATAAAAAGCAAAGGTGAGTTAATCTTACTCAGTTAAATTTAAATTTAAATGATTAAATTTAAATAATTGTTTGAAATGGTTGAATTGATTTATGTTCTGTAATGTGGTATATACTTGGAATTGGCATTTTATATTGTGCTAACGTCTGTGAATGCAGGGAGAACAGGTTGGAGGGATCCAACTGGACCCATCAACTTTATTTAATTATTTAATATTCTCTGTTCTGAATATTTGATATCCTGTAATGAATTATGTGGGAATATTGAATGCAATAGCTTGATTGTTATAATCGGGCAATAATTAATTACTAATATATATTTTGAGTTTAGGAATGAAAATAAAAGAAGTGAAATTGTAAGTAAAATAATTATGGAACTTGAATAAATTTAAGAATGAATTGGAAAAGAAATAAAATGGCTTTAAAATTCTAATAAATAAAGCTTAAGATTAGTAAAGGGAATTTGAATAATCAGAAGTTAATGAATTTTAAAATTCAGTGTTATTATTTAAAAAGAACAAAACATTTATTTAAAATTCAGGATTTAAATTATTGGAAAGAATAAAGAAGAATATGGGAATAACCTGAATTTTGTATATTCCAGTTAAAAGGAGTTTGAAATCACATAGAAAATAATAACAATTAAGTCCATCACTAATGAATTTTTGAAATGAACTGATAAGTAAAGAAATTGATTTCAAATGGAATAAAATTGGAAATCAATTTGGGAAATTGATTTAAATGATTGAGATTTTAATTTCTCCCTGGATAACCAAGTACGTTTCAAAGTAAATTTTTAAATATAAGTTAAAAGATTTTAAAGTTGTTTTAGAAAGTATGTTTTATAAAATTTATTATTTTTAATATTTAAATTCTAAAGTAGGTATTTCCTGTAATCTATTATAGTAGTAATTATTTAAAAATAATGACTGGGTATTTGCTTTAAAAGAGAAAATCTAGTTTTTATATTCTATAAAATAGCCTCATTTTAAATATTCTTAAAGTATATATTTTTATAAAGTATTAAAGTAATTTTTAATTTAAATGACTTAAAGGATAAGTTATAATAAGAGTTTTAAATTATTTTCAAGTCTAAAGTTTTGTGCTTGGTTATTTCCAGTGAAAATTAATATTTGGGAATTCTTTCCATTGGGAAGAGAATGATTTGAAACTGTTTTCAAAGGATTGAAAATAGAATTATATCTTGTGAAGATATTTTGAGGTAAATAAATAATTTGGGAAGTTATTTATTGTTTGATGGATGTTTGTGAATATTAATTGATAGTTAAATGACCGACTATCAATATTGGCCAACTGCGATGATCGTTTCGAAGAGACCGGGATCGAGATTTATTTCTCGAAAACCACTTCGATCCGGTTTGTACGTTTCGTGGAAACGATTTCGGAGTCGAAGATGGAGCAGTGAAGTGCAAGGGCTAGTCGCTACTAATCCAGAGGATTTTCCAAAATGGATGTAGTGGGAATAGTGCCTTCGGTTCCGTTCGAACCCGGGACGGACTTGTATGGATGAATGCTTGCGAAACATCGTCAGGTGGACGATGGGTATTCAAAGGGATATGTTCTAAAAGATAACGCTTAGCCTCAAGCCTCATCAAATGGGAATGACTGAAAATCAGGGGTTATGCAGCAAGGCTAGTTGGGTAGCACCCAAGTAGGGTGAGGTCATTCCAGTCTAGATGTCCCTTTTTATTTTTCGGCTTAGTGGGCGGTTGCTGATCGCAACCGCGGGGTGATCTCACTCGGGATTACCCAGTAAGGGGTAGTCCCGACCTTGTGCTGAAGGGGAGCGGGCGTACTCCACGGTACGGTGATCTAGGCCCCGTACTGTGACAGGTGGTACCCCAGTGCCTAGTCATTTGTTGGAAATCCATTTTTCCTACGAGCCTTGTACGAGTTTTGTTTGTATTACCCACTCTGTGGCTAGTTGCTGGAATTTAATGAATGTAACAATTTCGGCTATTTTATAAGTTTTTGTATATAGACCCTATTATAATATCAGAGGATTTCTATAAAAATTGTTTTAGCTATTGTAATTTAAAAACCCGACATGTTTATTTGTGCGTGGTCTTACGAGATGCTTTTGTTTCCAAAGGGATTTTGAAACTTTAATAATCAATTGGGCGTGATTTTCTTACACTGGTATTCCAGACTGACTCGGGTATTATTTAACTGTAATGCTCGGGTCAGACCGAGTATTATAGGATACAGGATATGATGCTTTGGAGCTCAGGAGACGAGCTGGATGACGATACGTACTTACGTACTTGTTTATGTATATATTCCGTTGTATTGAGTTGTTGTGTATTGTATGCTATTGATGTTGAGTTGAAATTGATGTACTCTGATGCTGTAATATATGTAAACAGAAATATTTGACATTTGAGTAAAGATTATTTATTATCTATTATATTTTATTCCGCTGCGATGGTTAGATTCTGTTGTTGTTTTCTCTACTTTCTTCTTCTATCTCTTCTTTTTTAAACCAAATGGTTCGTATTTCAGTACAACTTGAGTTGATTGTTGTAGAATAGTGTTGACTCAAGGGGGACGGATTTGCGGGCTGTTACATAAGTGGACAAAGATAACATATTGTAGTTAATGGTCAATGGAAGGGGTGGAAAAAAAACAACTTAGCATTTCATTATATATTAATTTCTGACGGTTGTGAGAGAAGAAAGGTTACCAAATGGGTGAATCAATTGGTAAATTAACAGAAACTGATTTTGATGAAAAATCAGTTTTGGAATAACTTATGTGCAATCCGTGAAGATAAACTTCCATCTGAATAAAATGTCTATAAAACGTGAGTGAAGAAAATAAAGTCAACCGTATAAAATTTCAAAGTATACTGACTAAATTACCGTGTAACGAAATTTAGTGTAAGGGAAGTCATATATTGGTTGTCAAAAATAAATACTGTAAACAACGCGTACATACAGCAGGCCTGGAGATTGGAAACAGTGGGTGCATGCAGAACAGGCACAGTAATGCAAACATAAATTGATAAAATTTGGGCATGGAAAATGGTAGAAGGAAACAGATGTATGTTCAGTAGTACTTAATGCAGTAAAATCTATGTCATGTAAAAATAGTACACCTGCTGAATACGTAAAGTCTAACTCATAAGGTTTATTTCAATAAACTGTTACCATTTAATAAATAGGCGTCACTATTTGTACCCAACTAAACAGTTGGTTAATCTTGTTTGAAAAGGAAGAAGAAGTAAAGAAGTGGTGCAAAGACAGGGATGGAAGCATGGGTGATGGAATAAAAGGCAGTACTAGTGATAAACCGTAAGTGTAAATGTAGCAGTTCACTATGTATTAATTTACAAAGGGTTTGACAAAACATATATCAAATGGGTGGATCAGTAGATAAATTGATAAACAATAAATTTGATGAAAAATCAGTTTCAGAAAAATTTGTTTTCATTTAGGGAAGATAAATTTGCACGTAAATAAAATCTGTTTAAAACGTCAACGAAAAAAATGAAGTAAGCCATATGAAATTTCGAAGTAGACCAACTGAATTACTGTGCAACAAAATATAGTGGTAGAAAAAGTGATACGTTTATCGTTGAAAATAAATATAGTAGACAACGAATACATATTGTAGTTAATGGACAAAGGAAGGGGTGGAAAGAAAACAATTGAGCATTTCAGTATAAATTAATTTCTGACGGTTATGAGGAAAGAAAGATTACCAAATGGGTGAATCAATTGGTAAATTAACGGAAACTAATTTTGATGAAAAATCAGTTGTGGAATAGTTTGTGTTTAATAAGTGAAGATAAATTTCCTACGGAATAAAATGTCTATAAAATGTGACTGAAGAGAATAAAGTAAGCCATATAAAATTCCAAAGTAGAGTATACGATTGAAAACAAAAGAATATGGATAACGGAAGAAAAATTAAAATTTTTGGCAATTACGACGAAAGCGGAAGGACGGCGGATGCAATGAAGCGACGATGAAAGTGATAATTATTTCTCCAAATAAGAAATTTTTCATTTTATATGTCAGTGTTATTTTTTTCAAATTGTTGTTTTTTAAAAATACGTACACCGTGTATACGATTTTTGGAAAGGAACACAAAATTAAAAATACCGAACCAAACGGGAGTTTTTTCGACATTTTCTAGTTACAAACTGGGCCTCGTCGTCTCTTTATTATCCAATAACAAAGCGAGTTTTATGTCTAGTCACGTAAAGACGATTGGCTTGCAGATTCCAAAATAAAAATGGAAAGGTATGTGAAGCGAAATTGGTTATCTTTAATTTTTGGAAAAGACAATGCGTGCAAAAGTTCTTCAAAATCCACCGTCCTTTACGGTTGTTTTTAAAATACCACTGTAAACTCCTGGTATGGTTGAAGGACGAGATGTAGTGGTTTAACCTTTAGAGATTTGATTTAAGATTTTGACCAAAAAGGTCGGATTATTTGCTTCACTAGTTATTATAATCAAAAAAATCGAGATATTTTTATCTCATTACGCTAATCTCAGTTCATTTAATCCTTCTTTCCTAAACATGGAATTAACTTTCTGTAAACAAATTAAATCGTGGATATCTTCTATTTTTATCGTCTCCATTTTTTTCAAAATTTGTATAAATAAATTCAATTGAAATAATTAAACAATTGGATCTGTGGCGCAATGGTAGCGCGTCTGACTCTAGATCAGAAGGTTGCGTGTTTGATTCACGTCAAGTTTATATTTTTTTCCCACCGTTTACTGCTCCCCACCTGCCCCGCTTCTGCTATTTTTTCCCCCTTTTGCTACAAAAAATAATTCTACCCACCACAATTGTTTTCCCCCAATCTGTAACATCGAATCCTTAGCAAGGATCCAGATTATGGGCAGAAAAGATTTCTTTTTCCCCTGGAATCCTCTTGCAGGTTTGCCACTCCAACTTTGTTCACTGTAAGTACTGCTTTTCCTCACTTTCTCTTACAGCTGCAGATTATGTGAAGAAGATCCAGTATTCATTTTCCACTGTTATATTCTCTTCTGCCTTAGCTCTTATAATCACTAATGTACCCAATCTCAAATTTGTGCTGGATTTCCTTGTTAAATTTCGGAAGCATTGATACGTCGCTAGGTTTGTACATATTATTCAAAGAGCCAGTATAATGCACTGTTAGGTCTGCTGTAAAATAATAATAAATCTTAACCCTTAAGACTTAACATTAGATTCAGTCCTCTTTACGTTTGCTATATATATATTGCAAATTTCTCACTTGTGAGAGGAAGGTGTGTGGTTTATGTTACTTATTATACATTAGTAAGATAGGAAGAATAGGTCTCAACTCAGAATACACGAAGTGTCTGGTTGATGTGGTATGTAGATTAGTTAACAATCATCGTTTGCTCTTTATTTTCTACATTTTGGATATTGGTTGTGAATGGTTTTTTTGGCTGTTCATGTTGATGATTAGCTACGTAACATACATTTATTTTTGGCCCCTTGTTCTTGCCTATGACCATGAGGCAATCTCAACCCTTTTTTTTTACCGTGGATGTGAATACGTCAAAATATCGAGAAACCTTCAGACACGAACATTAGTTTCCAGTACTCATGCCCATGAGATGCATGTATACCTAGAAAAACCATTTCACTTTTTCTTTCAAAAAAAGTTTTGGTAAAAAAATGGTGAAACTGATAGTAATATAATTTTGATGCATCTGAGATTCAAACTAAAGATCTTTAGAGCCTGCATCTAAAGTACTCCTTTAAGATGGATATCAGTTGCAGTTTCAAATTAAATGGGCATATATTGCTCTGAAATTGATATCCGTGTTTGTATAAGTTTTCAAGTGACGTCTATTCTTGTAATAAGTTTTCTTAGGAGGCCTATTAGTAAAATGAGTCCTATGAATTTGTCTAATTAGATGTAGGGGTAAATGACAACTGTTTAAAGTACATTTTTAATCTTGTTTCTATGGCGAGTATTGAGCATCAAAACATTACTGTCACGACCCGACTTCCACATACCAGGAAGTCGCATCGTTAAGAAGAAAGAAAGGGATAGAAAAGAGAAAAGAAAGAAGAGAAAGAAGAAACAACACAAGAATCTCAACATCGGAACGAATAAATTATATTAATAACATAAGTATTACATAGTATATATATCAAATATCAGAGTACATAGACATATACGACATATACTAGACAGTTATAAACACATGTCTAGTTATTACAACTCACTACAATATAGAAACACTCAGAGATACCAACACAACGGAACTATATAACTATACGCAGAAGCCTCCTGCTCCATATGCTCCTCCACAATTCGTCAAAGCTAACTCGAATCCTAAGCTGAATTCTCTTGACTAATCATATAGTTTGAGTACCCAAGAGTTTATGGAAAACAAAAATAAACTCCGGGTCAGACATGGGTCTGGTGTGAGTAACAGGTTAAAGTTGCTTAACTTTCAAAACCTTTTGAAAGAAAAGGTATCACGTAAGACCTCCCACACATAAACATGGAAAAGTTTTTACCTTACGCTAACCAAAACATTTGATAGGAAATCTGATGATATTATAATAGGGTCTAGGGTTTTCAAATAAATAAGAAATAGCCGAAATTGTTACATTTATTAAATTTCAGCTACTTGCCACAAAAGTGGGCAATACAATCAAAACCGTTGGCACTTATTGGATTTTGGATTCCATACAATGGCAGGGCTACTAGGGTACCGCCCGTCACAGTACGTGGCCTAGATCACTGTACCGAGGATTACTCCCTTCATCCCCTGCAACACAAAGCCGGACCCGTTCCTTACTGAACAGTTCCAAATAAAACAACCCCGACGATTGTCATGATCAACCGTCCACACAGCCGAAATATAAAGGAACCTCTAGACAGGGGTAAATCTTACTCTCCAGTGGGGGCTACCCACGAAACTTTGCTGCACCTCCCCTGTTTTAGCCATTCCCGGTTGATGAGGCTTAAGGATACGATTACCTTTATAGGACACATCACTTAGAGTGCTCATCGTCCACCTGACGATGTTCTGAAAGCATTCGATCCATACAAGTTCATTCCGGGTTCGAACGAAACCGAAGGCATTATCTCGTTACACTCATTTTGAAATCACCCTCAGAGTTAACGACAATAACCCTTGCATTCTGAATCACCATCTCGAATCTATAAGTACTATTCCGTCAAACTCATTACGGAATCACCCACAGAGTTATACTGACGTATAGCCCTTACACCTCGAGTCTTCACTTGCTCCACTTGGATTAACGACCTAACGTTAATTGGAATCGATGTGGTTTTCGGATGTCCAAATATGGAAACCCGATCCCGGTCTCATCGAAAACCAAAGCATGTCTTTTAGGTCCAAGTTGTTTTAAGTTTAAAACAATTTAATTTATTATTTAAATATACACATATAGATAATTCACAACACAACAGATCATCAACCTTATCATTATCAACAGATAATTTATATCAAAATCAGATAATCCATATTATCATCCAAAAGAAACCAATGCATCCATATCACATACATTACTCATCTCATAACTGAGATTACAAACCATACCAGGCAACCAATACCATTCATCAAACATAAGCAATGATCTAATGATCACACTTTCTATAATTAATTTAAAATGAATTAAATTAATTACTTCATCATCAAAATTTTGCTTAACTTAACCATCCATTGATTTCAAATCAATTTATAAATCATCATCTCAATATTCATTTCAATTAATCATTACTGATTAACTATCCCTAACTACAATAAGTAATTAGCTTATAAATTAATCACATAAGTTAATTACTTAAACCCTTGCAAATAATTAACTTGTAATTACTAAATTAATTGATTAACTAAAATTAATTACATTAAATATTTATTTATTATTAATTATACCTTAATTAATCAATTTCAAATTGCATCATTAATTAATTAATTAAGTATAATTAATCAATTCCAAATTACATCATTAATTAATTAATTAATGATTCTAATTACATTTAATAAATTATAAATTAATTATATAAGTAATTAATCTAAAATTAATCCACATATAAATATTAATCACCCATGATTAATAACCATTCAGTAATTAATTACTTTAATTACTCATCCCATAATTAATTATTCTTAATTAATTATCTAAATTAATCCCCTTGATTAATTTCAAAGTAATTTAAAACCAATTACTTCTATATCAAATATCTTTAATTACATGCTGTAATTATTATTTAATTACTTCCTTAAGTAATTACAAATTCATAAATTACATAAAGTAATTATCAAACAATCAACAAATGTTTAAATTAATTTAACTTAATTAATCTAAACTAATCACATTCATTAAATTAATTACACCAAGTAATTAATTCTTTAATTACCTTCATTGAGTAATAAACAATTGATTATTCTTAATTAATTAATCTAAAAAAAATTGATCACATTAATTAATTGTTAAATAATATTAAGTTAGTGACCTTAATTATTGATTAATTAACCTTATTTAATTAATCTCAAATCAAATTAATTAACTTAAAATCATTAATTACTTAATTAAACATCCACATAATTAATTAATTAAATAATTAATTTTATCTTAATTACCTTAATAATTAAATGAATCCAATCATTTAATTTTATTTATCTTTTAAATAAACATTTCTATTTAACCTAGCATTTAAAAACAAAATGTTTTTAAAGTTTACTTTAAATCCCATTTAACATTTCATTTTAAACTTAAGTCTCAAATTTATTTTAAATAAGATTTTAAAACAATTCAAAACTTAATCTTATATGTATAAAAGAAACATTTACTTATTTAATAAGTTTTAAAAGGATTTAAATGCAATCCAAATTTTAAAATTTCAAAATTTAAATACAACTTCCAGACTCATTCTAGTTTTAATTCCTTAAAACTCTTTCCATATTTTACACCTTCAATTCAAATGCAAATCATTTTAATCAATTTAAAACAATTTAAATTTAAACCTTTATTTTAAAAACTGAAGTTTAAATTTATTTTCAGATTTAAAAACTCAGATTTGAGTTCACTTTGAATTTCTAATTTAAATATTTAACCTTCCAATTCAAATGCAAATCACATATGCATTTACACTTGTAAGTTTGAAAACCAAATTTAAATTTAAAAACATGAATGATTTCAAATCTCAGAAAATCAAATTTGAATTCATATTCAAATTTCAAATTAAAAACTCAGCTAAATTTCCACTTGCAAATTTAAATTTACCTTTATATTTAAAAACAGAATACAGTTTCTGTTTTATTTAAAAACCCAAACTTTGAAATTTTTGAATTTAAATTATTTTAAAGAAACCAGAATTCAAACTTATTTGAATTCATATTTAAACTCAGCTTCAAAATCCTAAGTTAAAACTTAAGTTTGCATTTATTTCAAACTTTATAAATCTGGAAACAAGTTTTCCTGTTCCTTCTTTTTAAAAAAAAAACAAACTTGAATTCCTTGATTCAAATTATTTCAAAATAAAAATTCAAACTATTTGAATTCATTCTAGATTCAGGTTTAACCTAAGTTAAATTTCCAGATTAAGTTTAAACTTTACTCTTTAAATTCCTGAAAAACAGAACAGGTTCTGTTTTACTAAGACCTGAAACAAAAATACCCGAGCAAACCCCTATTTACTTCGAGTCAGTAAACCACTTACTTCGAGTTTCCCCTCAAAAATCCCGAGACTATCCCGAGACAAAAATCTCTGCAATCCAAACATCAACCCCACCTGGAACAGACCAAACCCCCACCACTTCAAACCTGTCATCACCATTATCTCCCATCTCCAGTCACCATCATCGACCAAACTCCGGCAATAACTTCATCACTACACCATCTACCAATTCCCAAAACAGCTTTGAACTCGATGCACCTTTGAAGCCGCAGCACCCACAACATCTTAAACCCAGTAAACTAGGGTTCTACACCTTAAATCCCAAATTTCAACACCAAAACCAAATTTCAACTCAATTAAATAATTTTCCCATGATCATTGATAGATAAAGTATCACCAGAAACAATTTCAACCAAATCAAATGTAAGCTTCAATTGAATTTGACTAAACTGTAAAATACAGTGTTCTTGAAACTGCACCATATTTCAATCACAATAAATTGAAATTTTTGTTTTAAAATTCTTGAATTTACTCACTGATTTTATTAATAAACCTGGAATATTAAATCATATAGTTTAAATTATCAATCTAGTCAAATTGGTTCTATATGGTTTTTTTTTTTTCAGGTTACAGATATCATATTTAATTTATATACACTTAGAACTTACACCATTCCAAAACAAACATGACATGTTCAAGAATTTAAGTCCTATTCAGTAAACAAGTTAAAGGAAATATTCAAGAATCAAACATAAATTTGAAATTTGAAGAACACATATGCACAGTCATCTTCTTGTTTACAGACATATATGTGCAGGTAATTGCATAAATATTCATTTGTACCTTATAAGCATGCACACATATAATCTCACATATAAATATTCACTGCAAATTTCATCTTATTTCAGATTTAAACATGCAGTCAACCTACTTAATTTTAGAAAAGAGGAGTCACTCACCTTATTTGCCAAAATGCAGAGCATGCACTGTCCAGATTGAACATGCAAAAGCTTGAATGCCCATTAAACTTGAATGTTGCTTTTTAAAACAAAAATGCTGTTGCTTTTTAAAAACATGCAGGCTTCCAACTTTGCTTCCAGATTTGAGAATTCATGTATGCAGACCTATGCTTGCTTTTAAATCTTGATTTATACATGCTTTCAGTTTTTTTTACATGCAGGCTTCAAATTGTTGCAAGCAGGCCTTTGTTTCAGTGAACAAGAACATGTAGGTTTGTATTTTGTATTTTGAGGAGCTACAGGCTTTATTTAGAGGATGCAGACTTGATGTAATTTGCATGTTTGTATTTTGAAAAGAGGGGTTGAATGCAAGTGTTTTACTTGATTATGAAGAGGGTTTCAGATTTCTTTTATTAAGGAATGAAAAAAAATGAATATGAATGAAAAAAAAAGATGATATAAAGGAAATTTTCAGATTTAATGAATTAAAATAAAATTTTTAAATAAAATTGACACTTGTCATTTAAAAATGGTGATAAGTTTACATTTGTTAGTTTAAGCTTTAATATATTCACACTTGTATCCTTATGCTTACATATGTCTTTAAAAATGTTTTTGTTATTAAATTTAAGATTAATCAAACTTAGTTAATTAGTTCATATACATAGTTATGCATTTAAATAATTCTAAAGAACAAAGTAAAACAATACACAATAAATCATTTGAAAAAGAAACTTTTAAATAGTTAAAATGAATTTATAAAAGAGTTTGCAATAACTTACATGAATACATATTTCATATATTAAATTATATTTTAAATTTCATATTAATTTTACAAATCAAAATTATCAATTAATAATTTGAAAAGAATTAACACAACATTTTTAACCTTATTTTAATATTCAAACTTTAAAATAAAAATGAATTTTAAACTAATTAAAGCATTTATCTCATATCTAAAATCATATAGTTATTAAATTAAATATTTTTGAAAAGCTTAAATCCAAAATAAATCAAAATTTCTATTCTTAAAACACTAAAATTATGCTATACTAATTTAATTAAGAACAACTTATCTATTTAAAATATATACAAATACATATACATTATTAAATAGAATATAGATTTATTAACTCATTAAAAATAATTTCACAAATTAAATATTTAAATAAACAAGATTATAGAATCAAATCCAATTTGTTAACAAAAATTATCAATTCAATATAAATTTAAACACAGGTTATTAAATTTATATTGTCCAAAATTCCGGGATATTACAATTACAGAAAACATTGAGCATCAAAACATCAAAACATTCCAATATAGGGGAATCCATCTTCAACTGATAATTGTTGCTACTGTTATTATTATTTAAACTATTATATTATTATTGACTCTCATTTCAAGTGCGTAAAAGCAACCTCAATATTTTGTGAAACGAAGCATCACATTTTTTCTCTTCTCTTCGTTTCCATCTCTCCGCTTCTTGCTTATACTCCAACCTTTCTTCAACTCTTCAATCACGTCTTCCCCCTTCTTCTTATTTCCTCCTCTTCAATATCCTCTAAACCTAAACATTCTTACTCGTTTTCCCTTCTCTTGCTTCTTATCCAAACCTAAACATTCATTTCCCTCAATTGTTAACTCAATTCAAATCGAGAAACCATATCCCAAGACAAACACAGATCTCCAACCATGGGAGACTTCTCTGCTCTTAAGGCAGACTTGGATTACGGCAGCAAGGAAAGCGGCCCCCATGACGCCATTCAAATCAGCAATCATCGGGTCCAAATTTACCAAACCGCTATCGTTCGAAGACGTTTTCAGTTTCTCCAAATACCAAGAAATAGATCAAGTTCTGGTATGATTTTTTGCTACTTCGAATTTTTTTTGATGTTTTCGAACCTGATATGTCAATACTGTCCTTGAAAATTATATTGAAATTTAATATCGTTTTCCTTCTGTTCGTTGTATCCTTTTCTGTTTGATGCAGTAGTGGAACTACTATTTGATGACACTCCCAATGAATTTAGGTACAATCTGATTGAAGAAGTAGTCGCCCTGTGTATTCGGATATTTCCTTCTATTTTAAGTAAAATCCTTTTATTCGGTTCAATTAGTCTTTCCATTTGTGTTATTTTTCTATGTTCATTGGGTTCTATCTTTACAAGAATATATAATTTGAATGCTTCTTATTTTTATCCTACTTCATCATTTTATATTGCTAAAAGTATTTTTATTGTTTAATCAAGGAATTTTCAAGGTGAAACAGCTTGGTTTTGGATCTTTTTCCCATGTTTAGTTACTATTGACATAGATTTTTTGATCTGCTATAGATAATGAAATTTAGTATGTGCATTTCTAAAAGGCTTCTTAGATTTAATTACATCAATTGGATCTGTTTACAATTTGGTATGCTATTTTTACATGTTGAATGAAACTCCTACCTAAGGTATTTCACCCTGGTTTAGATTATATTTTTGCTCATGTTTTGCTGCTGATTGATTAGAATTTGTGGTTTTGTCATAAATAATAAAATCAAATATGTACATTTCCAACAAGCTACTTGGATTTAATTACAACGGCTAACTCTATTTGCCGGTTTGGTATGTTGTTTTTATGTTGTAAAGTTTATATATCATAAATCATTTTATTTAACCGAAGTAACTGATCTATCCGTACATTTATTTGTTTATTTATTTATACCTATGTAAGCAGCAACGTGATTTTTTATATTATCTTTTACCATAACTTTACTAATACACTAGCATAAGTGCAGCAACATACATACATTATAAAACAACAATAGTAAAAAACACCATGTTTTTGAGAAAAAACTACTTTATGCTGATGACATAAAACAGACCTCTTCTCTTTATACTTATTATATATGTATTTTATAGTCCATCATGAAATAAATTGTGATAATATGATGAGATTAGTGGGTAGACATTAACAGGATGTGGTTAACATATAAAATTTATATCTATTGATTTGGTTGCTTAATCATGAGTTGTTCTTGCAAACTCATGAAAACCAGCGATGAATACAAATTATCATTGGCAGTAATTGAGGCCTAATCAATGGCATATAACTTCCTATAACCAATGCCTTCACCACATGTATTACACCCATCATATTTTTGCCCATATACACACTAGCTATCATGGTTCTTCGGAAAAATTCATAATCAATGTAGAACCAAACCAAATCCTTTTGTACCAAAAAATAATAGTAAATAATGAAACAAACTTTGTTAATCCATATTATAATGCATACGCAAGAGAACCACATGGCACCCAAATGATGTTTCTTTTGAACACACAATTAATTAGGTAAAATACAAAAATATGTTGATTTGACAAAGTAATTGCTAGAAATTATTTGTTTCCAATAAGGGGAGCAATTATTTGTTTCCATTCGTGTCTAGTTTTTTCAGAAGTTAAACCATTTCTTTCTCGCTGCTTCCATTAGATTAATTATACATTAGTTGGGTTTCTGACCTTTTTCATTCACTCTGTTATGATTAATATGTATTTGTAATTAAACATGGCATGTCAACCATAGGGAATGTATATCAATAACATGCCGGTTATTGCTCCTTCCACTTTTTTTGTATTATTTATGACAATGATGCCAAAATGCTTAGCTACTATTTAAACCTAAAATAATACATTAATTGACATGATGTCAACAACCACGAATGTGCATTCTAATATACTATAGTATCCTATACATGATCCTAACTATGACTGTGCGTTATAATATACAACAGTATCCTATATGTGATTGAATTTAATGGAAAATCAATGCTCTATTGGTTTGGAGATAACTAATTCAACACTCCAGATTGTATTCACTTTTCCTGGATCATAAAAAATGTGTTGGATTCAAATAAGGCTTGTGACTTTACCTAATACTTTACAAAAGAACTGAGCTTGACTGGACTTGGTTGTGAATTACACTTCTTTGGATTCAAGCTAAACACTCATTTTTACAATCTATCTATTACTTAAATAGGAAAGGAGAAACCAACAAAATTATTTGATTACATTTGTCCCAATTCAGAAATACTATTTTCTATTATCAAAAATATATCAATATTCAGTAAATGCTAATGTTTTCTTTCTTTCCCTTCAATCATCGTTATCCCTTTTCAATTATGCTTCTAGCATCTCCTCAATATCCTAATTATCGTTCTAAACACTGTGTTCAACCTTGTGTCTCTCTACCTGTCGAGTGATCCTACCATAGTTATGTCCACATCCATGATCAACATTCCTTACTTTAACCATGAATGTGAAAAATAGGGTAGAAAAACTTCGAGGTCGTTGTCTAATTTTTAGATTGCGATGATTAGGCGGATTGCCGTCATCATGCTCTGTCGCATCGCTGCATCATCACCCACCATCGTCAACCGCAAGCCGTGCGCAACTGATCCTTTCCTAAATTCCTTTACCACCACTATAGTGGGAACTTTATCACCAAGGAAAGCCATCCTTGGCAGCAAATTACTATTCAAGTTAGCCATTTTATACAACTCATATTTGGGATTTTGTTCAGATTTGAACACATAGTGGGAACTATGTACGTTTGAATCCATAGTTTCATTGTCTGTTGTTTCAATCTATTGTCACGAATGTTTTTTTTCAATTGTACTAATATGGATAAATATGAAGACATTGTTGCTTAGTTTTGTTTGCTTTGATAATTTGATGATCTTTTGTGCCAGTAAGTTTCAGTCTCCAACTAATTTATTTCACATGTCATGCATTTCATAACTAATAGATTTTCCATAGATAATTTAGGTATGCTGTCAAAATTGGTTTCCTCAACTATTAAATCAAGATTATATAAACCCTTAGTTGTAAAATAATTTCATTACTTTTTATGGTTGCTTTGGTATATATTCCTCTGTTATCTTAAATCCAATACAACTGTACAAATAATCAACTTTCCTATGTTTGTAAGTGTACGATTAAGGCATATTAAATTATAATGCGATAAATTTTAGTACCCACATTTACAAAAATGATGTCATGTAAGGTAGACATAATTTTTTTTTGTGTTTCCTAAAATTATCTCGAGCTATGTAGAATAAACGTTTGTTAACGGTCACGCATTTTACTGACCTTTTGATATGTAGACATGGGATGTACTAAGTTTGTGTTTTCAATATGCAATGTTAATTTGATGTTATGCATAGATTTGAAGATTTGTATGCACTTTCAGTCATGTATACAGAAGATTGAGTTTCATATTTTGTTTTTTTATTTCTTGGTCGGAGAGCATACCCACAAGATAGGTTGAAATTCATCTAACCCTTATTTCCTTATAATGCGATATTATTGCAGATTATCATGCCATGATGTTCTAATCTGAATTTAGTTGCATTTTATACTAACTTAAATCATCACCATGGTTGATTTTGGGGTAGTTTTTCAAACTTCCGGTTGACTGTTCCAAGCTTAGGGTTTTCAAACAGTGAGTTAGAATAATTCGCAAGTGAGAGATAATATACCACATAGGTATGAATTTGTTGTGCGAGATTGTTATTTCATACAACTTCAAACCCATTGGAAATTATTATGCTTTTTTGTTGTGTCGTCAACTCAGTTGCCTTTTTTGTTGTATTAATTTTTTTTGTGACTGCATTTGGGGATTTGTATGCATTTCCCCCTATTCCGTTGTTATGGTTTCCTTTTTTAACTTTAGTAATTTACAGCTGATAGAAGCTATGTACCACACCTGTATAAAGTCATGTTACTCGAAGTTATTTAGCGGGCATTTTTGATAAATTTGGATTCATAAACTAATTTATGACTATACTTTAAATGATCACAAAACAAATATCTGTCAATTATACTCAATAATGATGCACCTATATTGTGCATGCTGTAAGTTTATGATTATAAATATGTGAAGCATCAACAAATTTCAAAATTACAAATATCCTTCTTTAAAGGCATTTTTGTTTTGTAATAATGTAATATGTCATAACTACAAAGTTCACTATTTGTTGCTCATCAATGTATGATGTGTTGCTGTGTACTTTATTTACGTTGCAATTTGAATCATTCTACATTAGTTCCATTTGAATGAATTTTTGCCGATCACCCTGATTTCATAAAATATCAACTAAAAGACTACTACAATTAGCATGACTAAATATGGTTATGTAGAATGTGATAATCTTATTTTACAATAATGTATGGTCTTCAATTGAAAACATTACTTAATTTTCAAGTATTGTGTTCTAACAATAGAAGTTCAATTCCCTTATAAGTTTAGTGAACCCTTTTTATGAACAATTTTGCCTCTGTAAAAATTTAATCTATATGTTCAGTTCTCAGTCTATAAGAAGTTCTACTATCAACGTCTGTTGCTTTTGAACGTGAGTATAATAAATCTGTACCAAACCAAAGCATATGGAAAACAATAAACATTGGTTCAGGCTGTCCATATCTACCAACCTGCTAAATTAGGTTTTGGATAGAAAAAATATCATACCATTCGCACTCTGGATGAGGTTTTTTATTTCTTAAGCAGTTCATAATAATTTACTTATTTGTTGCTGTTTTTAGATGGTTCTATTTGTCACAGTTTTTAATTAGCTATCTTTTGTTTTATTTGCAGATCACAACAACTAGATTGGTTTTGCAAATATCTTTGACTAGAAGGTTTGCAAGTTTGTAGGGAAAATTATCATATTGCTTATATTTTATTTTACAAGGTATGCCGAGGGGTTTAGCTTACAGAGTGAAGAAGGGTTAGCGATTGAAGAGAATTCGAGAGTGGAGAGGAGATTTGTTAGTGAAGTGGAGAGGACTTAGGGAAATTGGAAGTGAAGGGAAAAGCAAAGTATGGCGGCCAATAATAAGAAGAGGGAAACAGGTAGAATATGACCGCTAAAATTTATTTTTCTCAAAGATTGCGGGAACACAAGCTATCGCAGATGTTAATGACCACTGATATACTTAACTATATCAAGGCAGGTTTCAATGCCATTCTTGGTTGCAATTAATTGACCTTTTTGTTGTAGTGATTAAAGCTAGTAGCTTGTTCTCTTTAGAAGAAACTCTACTAGCGTTGCATCCGCTATTCAATTTTCAGTGAAAATTATCTCAATTAGTTATAGGAATAGAGAGCTTTATATGATAACATTATGATCATAAGTTGTTGTAGGAGTCAAATTTACTTTCAAGTAGTTATAGGAGCAGCGAGTTTTGTTTGTTATTAGTTGAACTGCAGTTCCATTGAAGCTAATGGCATGTCTAGGACTGAAGTTTCTTCTAAATGAAGTATTTTTCTATGCGTTATTTTAATCTTTATATGATAAAAGTGTGATCATTGTAATAATTGGTTCAGTAGCTAATTCAGCTAATAATGTTTACATATAAAATTAGAGGGTAAATTCAGTCATATATTATCTTTTATTATTCCGGCAACTTATCCTACATAAATAAGATTGCTAGCTGACATATTATCTCTGTATATGAAAAATTAACTACAAAATAGTGAAATTCATAATAAAAAATGGTCATCTTAAAAAAGATATTTCAAAGCAATCTAAAGTAAAAAATATAAATATGAATTTGTATATAGTCATAGGTACCCAGATATAGACATTATATACACTGAAGCATGTTGAAATCTTGACATTATGTACACTGAAGCATGTTGAAATCTTGAAATATAGCCTTAGTACTGATAAATGTAAAATAAAATTAAACAAAATTTTTAATTCAACTAACATCATGTAGGGAAAATAGGTAAAGAAATTAAAGGTTTTATTTTTGCTTTTTACTCCCACAAATTCATGTATCATACGCTATATAAACTATGGCAATTGAAAATGAAAATGTGACATAAACTAATAAGAGTATATAATATTATTCCATTACATTAGAATAGAACTTTAAAATTAATGAAGCATGAGCATAGATATAAGCATCAGAAAGGGAAATAAGTCATTCCTTATATGCTTAATCATCTTATATCTATTCTATATTTAATCTATTTTGTATTTAATAAAGCTGAAGGCTGGTCAACCTTTTTTTCCTTTTTCTTACAATTTAGAGAAAATAATACTGGATTCTCCGCGTTTTCAGGTAATAACATCAATGCATAAGCAACTCAACGTCACAAACACAACGTTCTTATAATTGATTAATACCTCATTCCCCTTGCTTCTTCATATCAAATTAATTATCATTTGCTCTTCACCTCTTTCCAGTGTCACCTGCTGCATCTTCGAGTCCAAATTTCTCCCTGTCCAGCATAGTAAATCCTAAATCTTGGCCTATGTAAATCTAGAAAGGCTCAAATTCAAATGTAATTATCCTATTCTTTTTATTTGTTTTTAATTTCCATATTTTTCCTAATTTTTTCATTCTGAAATCATATATGATATTTTTAGACAACTTAATTTCAATTGTACCTGATTAGGTTACTAGATATGAGATGATATACAAAAGCATTTTTTGCCTGTCTTCTAGCAAAATAAGAGTCATGAACTCTACGAACTTGACTATCTAATGTTTCTTCATATTATTCATATTTTTTGGCACTTGAGCTAATCTTTTGATTTATTTCACATATATATTGATTTCAAATATTCAATTGTCTATGAAGTTTTCAGGATTTTGATCGTCTTGGATTCACTAATTTCGAACCGATGCTAGATTCATGTTTTTTTACTGAAAAGTTCAATTCTGATATGTTAATAGTAAGTCTATTTAGTTCTGTTTTTCTTATCATTCTGAAGCTAAAATGTAGCACGGTTTTACATTAGAATTTGCTTATTGTGATTCTGTGAAGCAAGTATTGTATTTTAAGAATGTTCGAAATTACAATGCTACGGTGACCTTAATATCAAGAAAAGGCTCTTAAGATCTTTAGTTTGATAGATCATCTTCCAAGGAATACATCAACACGTGTTTCTTATGATGATAGGAATGATGATGAGAGGGACAAGACGATGGAAGAGATCTCTGAAAAATGAACTATTCTATAAGTGAAAAGTAATAATAGCTTACTAGATGAGGTACACTTTACGTGAATTCGTAATAGCTTTTGTAATAGATGTATATGTAATGTGAAACAAAGACGACTTAATTGCTAATATCTTACAGTTTCATATCAACAAACCCTTTAGACTATTGTTAAACGTGAATGATGTAATTCATTTTTGTTAAATGATTCTACCCAACTCTGATGAGATCCTAAACAAAATATATTCCATTATTGGAAGAAGGGAACATTTTTCCTTTATAATCCTACATTTAGGTGTGCTATTTGCAATTTTAAAATGTGTTATATTTAATATAGAGCACAAATATTCAGTATTCCGTGTGATTTATTTTCCTAGGATCTTCTTATGTTCATTTCCAAGCTCTCCATCTACTACATAGGCTTAACCGAATTCCGCTTAATGGAAAAAAGGACGGGAACAAAATTACAACTCTAGACGTAACGGAATCATAGAATGGATTGAATCATGTTCATTTCCTCACAGTCTACGTAGCCTAAAGTCACAAGCAGGGACGACCCTAGGGCAAGACGAGTAAGACGGTCGCCTAGGGCGACGCAAGACGAGTAAGACGGTCGCCTATGATAACGGATCCGGCAAGGGCAACTGGTGGTGGTGGTTGTTTAGCATTTTATGAATATAAAAATATTTTGTAGAAGATTGTTAATAATTGAGTGTGTCGTGGAGTGGTAATTGCATTGTTTCCTCAACACCAGATTGTTGTTCTGACCCCTCCTCATTACAACTCACATATAGATTTAGAGGGACAAGTTACTGGTGTAAAGCTGGAATGGTTGTTGGTCAAGTCTTCTTATTCATGCTCGATGCCCATAAGGCAACTAGATATTTAAGGAACGCTATTGGTTCAAAGGTAGTAGCTTCAGTCGGTATTTATATTTTACTATATTTTTCTATTCCGCTGTAAGTTTATATTGATCACTTCTGATATACTTTTGTTTATTACAGGTTACTAAAACTAACGATTTGTATCTCGATGGACTTGAGATTCGATTTAATAAAAATTCGGACCTATTATGATGTAGGTTGTTACACAGTGATTATCAAGATTCAAAGTGGAATAAGGTCGTCTTCCGTATTGAGCCAATTGAAGACATAAAGCTCCTGTTTGACCGCCAACGCCATAAAAAATAAGACGAAGGAAAGGCTATGAATGTTTTTATTCGAAAAATTAACCATAAACACACTTGAATGAGCCAATAATATCAACACCCCAATTAAGCACATCTGTCTAATGGGGGAAATACTGAGAAAAATGTTATATATGAGAAATTTCCAACGTCCTATTGCAAAATTAAGGGACGCGGGACTAATCTCTAATAACTCATTGACTTCCTTTTCCACTGTTGTACACGTACTATGCTATAATTACTTCGTCGCCCATTTTATAGAACAGTAATTGAACTACAACTTAATTAGGAATCTAGAAAAATACAATTCAGAATCTAATAACCATAAAGTATCACTGAAGATATATTTCAAATGTATTTCTAAACAACATGCTTGTAACAACCCTGTATTTTCTGATTATTGTAATTGTATATTTTAATTATTTTAATTTAAATTCCTAATTTAAAAACTTTATTTTATTTATTAAAATTAATATATTTTGTTAATTGAAATATAAATGTTGATTTTGATGTGGATTAGAATTTCAAACATGCATAAATTGAATATTTCCAGAAAATGTTGATTTTGGTCAAAATAGTCAAACTTTGACTTTTAACTTAAAAATTTAAAAGTTTGAAATTTTAAATTTTATCTTTTATTATGAAAATAGATTTAATAACTTGAACATTTCTTTTTGTTTCATGGAAAACGGAGTTAAACTGCAAAAGATATGTACATTTCAATTTTGAGTATAAATTGTTTATTTTGCAATTTTGTTATTTTAAATTGTATAAATTTTATTTTTCTTTGTCATATTTTAATATGTGTCAATATGTTATATTATGTATATTTTGACTTTTAAATATTTTTTAAATGATAATAGAATTTTTCTAAAATTTACTATGATTATTTCCTATTTTTAAAAGGCTGTTTTCCTTTTTCTGTTATTTTCTTCATCTAAACTATATTTAAATTAAAATTTATTTATTTATTTTTGTGATTTCCTTTTTATTTTGTGTTCTTATCTTTATTTATAAATATTTTTAAGAACATAAAAATTTTCCCAAGTTCATTGCACTTATTTTTCATATTTTCAAGACTAGTTGCAAATTTTGCTGTTTTATTTAATTAAACTATATATAATTAATAATTAATTTATTTATTTTTGTTTATTCACTATATTTTTGTATTTTAACTGAATTTATATATGTTTTTCAGTTATATAAGAATTTCAAAAGAAATAATGAATATATGAAGAGTTTGAGATCTTTTGTATGCTTAGTCCTTTTGCATTCCGACCTTTCACTTTCCAAACTCCATTCATCAATGCTTTGACCGTACCCTACTCCATCTTTCAGCCACGTTCCTCACTCTTTCTCACGAAAATTTTATCATCTTTCTTGAGAAAAAAACTCATGGCCATTTGTTTTACAAAAATTTGGTAAATTCTATCATCTTTCTTCTTTTTTTATGATTTTCCAATTGATTTTTGCATTGATCCTTCTTGTGTTTTGCTAGGCCTAGCCTCTACCACCACCACTACCATCCTCTCCATCAACATCTCCTCCTCCTCTGACCATGACAAACCATGCCATCCAATTGGAGCCATCTCCACAAAACTTTGCTTAAAACTCCAAATATTGCCTAACCAAGCCTTGTATTCCCATTTCCTTCATGTTTAGCCATGGCCACCACCTTTAACACCACCACCACTTGCTGCCATGACCTATAGCCATCATCATCATCTCTGAGCCTAGTGTGGTGAGGTCAAGCCCATTTGATCATGTGACAAGCTTATGTTGTCGTGTGCAAGTCGTTTGCTTCTAAGGTTTGGTCATCTCTCTTGTTTTGCAACTGTTCTGCAAACTAAAGTTGTTGATTATATTTGTATGTCGATATCTATATTTGTGCTTATGTATGTTATATTTTGTGTTGTTTACAAGGTTCTCCATCAATTCAAATCAAATCGTGCTTGTTGTGCCTTTGGAATCGCTCTTGTGTGTGTTGTTTGTCTCTAGCTTCGTAAAAGGTGAGTCTTTCTCACTCTGACATTTATACTTATGAAATAGTGAATTGATGACAAGTGTTTAGTAATATAAAATGTTTATGCAAGTTAATGATGATCATATGATATGTTATGCCATGTTATTACCATGTTAAAACTGTTAATTATCACCTGACATATGATATATGACATTATATTGTGACATTGACATTGTTTATATTGTTTATGCATATATTCACACTACAAGTTCCCTGTTAGAATAGAATCACTATTGGTTGAAATAATACATACCCAAACGGACTTTAGATTAGGGAAAAATCATTATGGGCTGAAATGATAGGCCTGAGCGATTTTTATTGTATTTTTATTTGACTTGGGATTGCGGGTTTGAAATGATAGAACCCGGGCTTTCTTTGTAAACTGCGGATTGAAATGATATATATCTGTATCACTTGACCTAGGTTAGAAAATTATATACAGACCCCGTGGTATATTTTTAAATGATATTTAATAAAATATGTATTTTTAAAAGTATGAAATTTTGATTTAAAAATATATATTTTATGGTTTTAAGAAAATTAAATATTAAGTCTTGAAATTGTGAATTTGAGTACGTAAATGTAAAATAATTGAGATTTTAGACTTTAAATTTTATTTTAAAATGTAAATAAATAATGGAAATTAAATTTAAAGTTTTAAAATTATATATGAAGTAAAATTTTAAGTTTTATTTAATTTATATGTTAATAAACAGTGAATTTTGACTTAATAAATGAATGGAGTTTCTAAATTGAATATTTGATCTAAAAATTTTGTTGTGTTAAATCATATGTTAAAATGATTTTAAATGGGAAATTTTGAAGTCTAGAAATATGATTTTTAAGTTATAATAAAAATTTGGAGTTTTTTTTTTTTTGAAAAGCTAAAAATGAAATCTGGAATTCATAACATTTTCAAAATGTTGTAGTCTTTTGACAGCATTTTTAAATGCTATTGTTTTGAATCTAACAATGTTTGAAATAACTAAATATCTATTACGACATTTTATAAATGCCGTTATTCTTGAACTAAACCATTTTTGGAAGCTATAAGCTACGATAACACTTTATAAATGCTGTCGTTGCTATAATTTGACAATGTTTGAAATGTTATAGTTTTTAACACTGTTTGAGTTATATTTTAAAGTGTTAAATGATTTAAATTTTGGAAATTGATTAATTGTGAAATTTAAGAAGTTTTGAATATATTTTAATATTTAAATTTGAATTTTTAAGGAATTTAAATTTGAATTTGAATTTAAGTAAGGTTTACTTGGTTATGCGTTAAATGGAATGAAATGTAATGAGATAAATGAATTTTTGAATGGAATTTTTAATGTATTTTGTAATGATACTTGAAATAACAAATGAATGACTTATTTGATTTAAAAATGATATTTAATTTTGAGTATTTGAATTTGAATTCAAATAATGATTTGATAATAAGGTTTGGAAATGATTTGATCTTTATTTTGATAAAGAATATGAATTAGAATGATATGTACTTTTGATAAATGAATATTTGAAGTTTATATTGGTATGAAAGGATATTTAGTTTAATTTTAAATTGAGTTTATTTAAATAATATTGGATTTATGAAATGAATATTTCAAAACTAAGTAATAATGAAACTAGGTTTGAGATATATGAAATTATAAAATTTATTTTTGAAATGCGGGATATTAAAGCTTTGAAATTTATTAAAAATTGAATAGTTTAATTTGTGGATCAAATCTATATTTGAAAATGATATGATTTGAAATGGTTATTGGAAAATTTAATTGAAACTGATGGTTTGAATTGAATTAAGTTGGAAATTGAAAATTTGGGATTAATTGAATGAATTGTAAAATGTAAAGAATTAAATGAATATCCCATGATTTCAAATGTATGATTTTGAAATGTTATGATTTTCAAAGTGTAATTGTTTCAAGTATTTTTGGTTCGAAAGAGTTATACTTTGAAAATATTATGATTTTGAAATGAATATATGTTTGAAATGTTTTTGGTTTTGAAGTATAAACTATTTTGATTGAATAAATAGTTTTGAAATAAAAATGGTTTTGGTTTCGAAGTATAAACTATTTCGAAAGAAATATAGTTCGAAATGAAATGATTTGATCTTTTAAAAGTATAAACTATTTTGAAATGACCACGGCGTTATAATAACTTTTGGTTGTTAAAGAGACCGGGATCGGAAGTTGTCATACTCTCTGCCAACTCCGAAAACCACTTTAACAACCGTGTACACGGTGGAGATTCCAAAATGAAGTAGGATGGTGGCGACGTTCTTGAGGTATATTACGTGGACCCAACTCCCATGAGTTGGCATAAGGTGGCTAAAACAGGAGCGATCTCGGGCCAAGTGAGGTCATTCCTCCGATCGAACACATTCCTTCGATACTATACTCTTACTAGTGATTGATTAGATGGCCATCCTCCGATTTTGATATGGGAGTGTGTTCCGAGGTGGGCGTATGTGGCTGCTGCGTTACCACCAGCCCGTGTGCGTAATTGGTATATCTACCCTGGCATTGCCTTGTGTGCCGTGTCACCTACCACACCGAGCCTTTACTACGAGTTTTTTTTCTCCCGTAGCCCTTGTGGTATCCTCTGACAGTCACCCGGAGTGGAGATGGCATGATATTGGATGGACTACTGGGACTATTATGTGTGAAGGGTGATATGGGTAGCCCGGAACGCTATTTAAAAGTATGTTTATTTTACTGTAGACATTATTATAGTAGCGCAATATTACTACATAGTAAATAGTTTAACGGATCCTTAAAGGATGGGCGATCCCAAGCATCCTTTAAGTTACTGATGCATTTTTGTTACTGTTCACTTGAGTTTATTTACAGTTCATAAGTATTTATGTCCTGACTCGAGTGTTTTGTGTTTTGCTTTACGCTCGAGTCAGATTGAGTGATTCAGCATTCAAGACTCACCTTTGGAGTTGGAGCTTTGCTTGAAGATCCAGCCATCTATTTGTTTTCAGTATCCAGTGTTTCCAGTGATGTATTTTGATTTGTACCTGATGTATCTTGTTACTCTTCTGTTGTATCTTGTTTAACCCTGATGTATCTTATTTTTATATAGTAGCTTCATGAACTACTATCTCTTTTATTTCCACTGCATTATTATTTACTCTGTGTCTGTGATCTGTGACTATGTATTTACTGTATATTCTGAGATTTGCCAAATTTTATTTACAACGCGGTATTTTGAGCAATTCAAGTCTGACATGTGCGGATGCGAATGGTTGAAAATATCGGGTCGTTACAGTTGGTATCAGAGCTTTGGTAGCTCTAGGCAAAACTCAGTATATAGGGTAAATGTATTTACAGAATCACTTTCATTCAAGTTTAAATCTCTTCCTTTTTGACTCGATTCCTTTGAATTTTGGAACATTCCCTGTGGTTCCAAAATCCATTCGTGTCCCTCACTATTTATCTTCTTCTGTTTCTGGAGTATCCCATAACTCCACTTCAAAAGATCTTCATATTGAGTCGGCGGTCTCGCCAACCTCAAATTTATTTGTAAAGGGGGAAAACTCCTTTACAACAACATCGATTCACCAGAGATTCTATATCCTCGGTTTAGATGCTAGTATCTCTTATAATTTCGAACTCTACATCTTGAGATCGAATGTCGATTTACCCAAGAAATCCACATCGGTCTTATTCTTTAAGTCACGGTTGACCGGGTTAAGCTTGCCCGCGATTTATATAAGCTTATCCATCTTTCTATTCTATTATTTAATTATCTCATCTTTGTTTCCAACTTATCTTCAAATTATTCTTGAAGTGTATTTGTAAACTAATATTTAAAATGTTTTATATATTGTGTTGTTTGATTTGTTGATGTTGATTTGGGTTTCTAATCGATTCGTCTGATCAACGCTATCGATAAGATTTCCAAAACACTTGAACAGAGCAAACTGACACAATATGTTTTTAAAATTTAGTAAGGAAATAAATTTGTGAAATAAATTTTGTAACTATATTATAAATCTTTATCTGGATTTTATTTGAATTGGTTGTTAAGAAATAATATTTGTTTTATATATGATTTTCTATTGTTTCATATATCTAATTGAATTATAAAACATGGTTATAAATTTATTTGGAAATTTAAAATGAATGTAAAACAAGAATTTGAGAATTTAATTTCCGATGGATTTCAAACTTTGTGTTTAAAGTTTTAAAGGATATATTATTTAAAGTATTTTCGAATAGAAATTTGTTTCCAAAGAATTTTAAATTTAAATTTAGTGTTCTTCTCTTTGTCGCTGGAAAATAATTTCGGTGATGACTGCAGCATCATCGACATTCATTTTCGAGTTTCGAAGTGAAGAGACCATTCTGTAGTCTTGCTACATTTTGTTTTGGGAAAATTTAATTGATTTTAATTTCAAAAATAAGAATGGATTTATAACATATGCTGATATATGATTTTAATTTGAATGTACATATATATAGTATATGAGCATTTATTTATCTCTAAATAGTTCGGAATTTATCGGAAATTTAATTCCTAAATTTTTTCTTCAAAGATAATTTCTAAGTATAATTTCAAGATTCGGATTAATATTCAAGCTTGAAATAATTGAATTAGAAAGTTTTATTTGTATAATACACAATTTCATTCCAATATAACTTATCTTAATTTTCAGAAGTTGAACATGTAATTGGATAATATACAATATAAAAAAAAAGTTTTTATAAATAAAATTTGAGTGGTTATTATAAATGTAATATACTTAAATTTAAGTTATAAAAGGATTAACGGAGGTAAATAAAGAAAAAGGGTAATGGAATAATTTACAATATAAAATGATGATAAAGGAACTAAGAATAAATTTAAGGCAGTTGCAATGAGTGTGAGTATATTTAAGATAGGTGATAAAATATATTGAGAGGAACAATTTTAATTTTAATTAGTAGTGAAGAAGAATTAAATTTTATTTGGCACATTTTGAGTATAATAAAAGATTTTTCAAATACATGATCTTAGGGATTTGTTAATTTAAGATAATTGGATGATAAGATAATGAAAATAGAGATGCTTAAGATTTATTTGACTTATGTAAAATTAATTTTCAGTTTAAGTTGAAATTTTATGGTTTCAAAATTATTATCTTATTTTGTTTTTCAAACTATCTTTTGGTTGTCCTAATTTCCCTTGTCTTGCTACAGAATGAGAAGTTATTGCTTATACCAGTCTGTTTAGAAATCTTTCTATAATCTTTAATAATCTTTGGTACTCATCTTTGAATCTAAGCACGGCTTGCCATCCACAGACCGTCGGTTAAACGGGAAGGGTGAATCAGATTCTAAAAGATTTTTTTCATGCTTGTGTTCTTGATTCTGGAGGATGTTGGAAAGATCATCTCCACATTGTTAAACTTACCTATAGCAACAGTTATCAGGTATAATTTTAATCTTCTTGTCATCTTGTCTTAATACTATTCCATTCAATCTTTTTCTGCGCTTTCCCGTACCTCATTCCTTTTCGGGGACGAAAAGTTTTGAGTGGGGGAGAGTGTAACAACCCTGTATTTTCTGATTATTGTAATTGTATATTTTAATTATTTTAATTTAAATTCCTAATTTAAAAACTTTATTTTATTCATTAAAATTAAAATATTTTGTTAATTGAAATATAAATGTTGATTTTGATGTGGATTAGAATTTCAAACATGCATAATTGAATATTTCCAGAAAATGTTGATTTTGGTCAAAATAGTCAAACTTTGACTTTTAACTTAAAAATTTAAAAGTTTGAAATTTTAAATTTTATCTTTTATTATGAAAATAGATTTAATAACTTGAACATTGCTTTATGTTTCGTGGAAAACGGAGTTAAACTGCAAAAGATATGTACATTTCAATTTTGAGTATAAATTGTTTATTTTGCAATTTTGTTATTTTAAATTGTATAAATTTTATTTTTCTTTGTCATATTTTATTTTAATATGTTTTAATATGTTATATTATGTATATTTTTACTTTTAAATATTTTTTAAATGATAATAGAATTTTTCTAAAATTTACTATGATGATTTCCTATTTTTAAAAGGCTGTTTTCCTTTTTCTGCTATTTTCTTCATCTAAACTATATTTAAATTAAAATTTATTTATTTATTTTTGTGATTTCCTTTTTATTTTGTGTTCTTATCTTTATTTATAAATATTTTTAAGTACATAAAAATTTTCCCAAGTTCATTGCACTTATTTTTCATATTTTCAAGACAAGTTGCAAATTTTGCTGTTTTATTTAATTAAACTATATATAATTAATAATTAATTAATTTATTTTTGTTTATTTAATATATTTTCGTATTTTAACTGAATTTATATATGTTTTTAAGTTATATAAAAATTTAAAAAGAAATAATGAATATATGAAGAGTTTGAGATCTTTTGTATGCTTAGTCCTTTTGCATTCCGACCTTTCACTTTCCAAACTCCATTCATCAATGCTTTGACCGTACCCTACTCCATCTTTCAGCCACATTCCTCACTCTTTCTCACGAAAATTTTATCATCTTTCTTGAGAAAAAAACTCATGGCCATTTCTTTTACAAAAATTTGGTAAATTCTATCATCTTTCTTCTTGTTTTTATGATTTTCCTATTGATTTTTTCATTGATCCTTCTTGTGTTTTGCTAGGCCTAGCCTCTACCACCACCACTACCATCCTCTCCACCAACATCTCCTCCTCCTCTGACCATGAAAAACCATGCCATCAAATTGAAGCCGTCTCCACAAAACTTTTCTTAAAACTCCAAATATTGCCTAACCGAGCCTTGTATTCCCATTTCCTTCATGTTTAGCCATGGACACCACCTTTAACACCACCACCACTTGCTGCCATGACCTATAGCCATCATCATCATCTCTGAGCCTAGTGTGGTTAGGTCAAGCCCATTTGATCATGTGACAAGCTTATGTTGTCGTGTGCAAGTCGTTTGCTTCTAAGGTTTGGTCATCTCTCTTGTTTTGCAACTGTTCTGCAAACTAAAGTTGTTGATTATATTTGTATTTTGATATCTATATTTTTGCTTATGTATGTTACATTTTGTGTTGTTTACAAGGGTCTCCATCAATTCAAATCAAATCGTGCTTGTCGTGCCTTTGGAATCGCTCTTGTGTGTGTTGTTTGTCTCTAGCTTCGTAAAAGGTGAGTCTTTCTCACTCTGACATTTATACTTATGAAATAGTGAATTGATGACAAGTGTTTAGTAATATAAAATGTTTATGCAAGTTAATGATGATCATATGATATGTTATGCCATGTTATTACCATGTTAAAACTGTTAATTATCACCTGACATATGATATATGACATTATATTGTGACATTGACATTGTTTATATTGTTTATGCATATATTCACACTGCAAGTTCCCTGTTAGAATAGAATCACTATGGGTTGAAATGATACATACCCACACGGACTTTAGATTAGGGAAAAATCGTTATGGGCTGAAATGATAGGCCTGAGCGATTTTTATTGTATTTTTATTTGACTTGGGATTGCGGGTTTGAAATGATAGAACCCGGGTTTTCTTTGTAAACTGCGGATTGAAATGATATATATCCGTATCATTTGACCTAGGTTAGAAAATTATATACAGACCCCGTGGTATATTTTTAATGATATTTATTAAAATATGTATTTTTAAAAGTATGAAATTTTGATTTAAAAATATATATTTTATGGTTTTAAGAAAATTAAATATTAAGTCTTGAAATTGTGAATTTGAGTACGTAAATGTGAAATAATTGAGATTTTAGACTTTAAATTTTATTTTAAAATGTAAATAAATAATGGAAATTAAATTTAAAGTTTTAAAATTATATATGAAGTAAAATTTTAAGTTTTATTTAATTTATATGTTAATAAACAGTGAATTTTGACTTAATAAATGAATGGAGTTTTTAAATTGAATATTTGATCTAAAAATTTTGTTGTGTTAAATCATATGTTAAAATGATTTTAAATGGGAAATTTTGAAGTCTAGAAATATGATTTTTAAGTTATAATAAAAATTTGGAGTTTTTTTTTTTGAAAAGCTAAAAATGAAATCTGAATTCATAACATTTTCAAAATGTTGTAGTCTTTTGACAGCATTTTTAAATGCTATTGTTTTGAATCTAACAATGTTTGAAATAACTAAATATCTATTACGACATTTTATAAATGCCGTTATTCTTGAACTAAACCATTTTTGGAAGCTATAAGCTACGATAGCACTTTATAAATGCTGTCGTTGCTATAATTTCACAATGTTTGAAATGTTACAGTTTTTAACACTGTTTGAGTTGTATTTTAAAGTGTTAAATGATTTAAATTTTGGAAATTGATTAATTGTGAAATTTAAGAAGTTTTGAATATATTTTAATATTTAAAATTTGAATTTTTAGGGAATTTAAATTTGAATTTGAATTTAAGTAAGGTTTACTTGGTTATGTGTTAAATGGAACGAAATGTAATGAGATAAATGAATTTTTGAATGGAATTTTTAATGTATTTTGTAATGATACTTGAAATAACAAATGAATGACTTATTTGATTTAAAAATGATATTTAATTTTGAGTATTTGAATTTGAATTCAAATAATGATTTGATAATAAGGTTTGGAAATGATTTGATCTTTATTTTGATAAAGAATATGAATTAGAATGATATGTACTTTTGATAAATGAATATTTGAAGTTTATATTGGTATGAAAGGATATTTAGTTTAATTGTAAATTGAGTTTATTTAAATAATATTGGATTTATGAAATGAATATTTCAAAACTAAGTAATAATGAAACTAGGTTTGAGATATATGAAATTATAAAATTTAGTTTTGAAATGCGGGATATTAAAGCTTTGAAATTTATTAAAAATTGAATAGTTTAATTTGCGGATCAAATCTATATTTGAAAATGATATGATTTGAAATGGTTATTGGGAAATTTGATTGAAACTGATGGTATGAATTGAATTAAGTTGGAAATTGAAAATTTGGGATTAATTGAATGAATTGTAAAATGTAAAGAATTAAATGAATATCCCATGATTTCAAATGTATGATTTTGAAATGTTATGACTTTCAAAGTGTAATTGTTTCAAGTATTTTTGGTTCGAAAGAGTTATACTTTGAAAATATTATGATTTTGAAATGAATATATGTTTGAAATGTTTTTGGTTTTGAAGTATAAACTATTTTGATTGAATAAATAGTTTTGAAATAAAAATGGTTTTGGTTTCGAAGTATAAACTATTTTGAAAGAAATATAGTTTGAAATGAAATGATTTGATCTTTTAAAAGTATAAACTATTTTGAAATGACCACGGCGTTATAATAACGTTTGGTTGTTAAAGGGATCGGGATCGAAAGTTGTCATACTCTCTGCCAACTCCGAAAACCACTTTAACAACCGTGTACGCGGTGGAGATTCCAAAATGAAGTAGGATGGTGGCGACGTTCTTGAGGTATATTACGTGGACCCAACTCCCGTGAGTTGGCATAAGGTGGCTAAAACAGGAGCGATCTCGGGCCAAGTGAGGTCATTCCTCCGATCGGACACATTCCTTCGATACTATACTCTTACTAGTGATTGATTAGATGGCCATCCTCCGATTTTGATATGGGAGTGTGTTCCGAGGTGGGCGTATGTGGCTGCTGCGTTACCACCAGCCCGTGTGCGTAATTGGTATATCTACCCTGGCATTGCCTTGTGTGCCGTGTCACCTACCATACCGAGCCTTTACTACGAGTTTTTTTCCTCCCATAGCCCGTGTGGTATCCTCTGGCAGTCACCCGGAGTGGAGATGGCATGATATTGGATGGACTACTGGGACTATTATGTTTGAAGGGTGATATGGGTAGCCCGGAATGCTATTTAAAAGTATGTTTAATTTAATGTAGACATTATTATAGTAGCGCAATATTACTACATAGTAAATAGTTTAACGGATCCTTAAAGGATGGGCGATCCCAAGCATCCTTTAAGTTACTGATGCATTTTTGTTACTGTTCACTTGAGTTTATTTACAGTTCATAAGTATTTATGTCCTGACTCGAGTGTTTTGTGTTTTGCTTTACGCTCGAGTCAGATTGAGTGATTCAGCATTCAAGACTCACCTTTGGAGTTGGAGCTTTGCTTGAAGATCCAGCCATCTATTTGTTTTCAGTATCCAGTGTTTCCAGTGATGTATTTTGATTTGTACGTGATGTATCTTGTTACTCTTCTGTTGTATCTTGTTTAACCCTGATGTATCTTATTTTTATATAGTAGCTTCATGAACTACTATCTCTTTTATTTCCGCTGCATTATTATTTACTCTGTGTCTGTGATCTGTGACTATGTATTTACTGTATATTCTGAGATTTGCCAAATTTTATTTACAACGCGGTATTTTGAGCAATTCAAGTCCGACATGTGCGGATGCGAATGGTTGAAAATATCGGGTCGTTACAATGCTTTTCATATTAATTTGAATACCTTGAAATTATTCATAGGTAACCTTAACATAACCATATATATGAAAATGGATATATGCTTGGGTACATGAACATTGTTTAAATCATTCATATTGTATAAGCTTGAGCATATTAAGTTAATATAATAACCGAAAAGCACACATTCCATCCATTTTATCGATTAAATTATCAAAACCTTAAACCCGATATTGGCACCATTCGACTCACAATTTGATCATGGTAATTGTGGTACGAAGTGTCGATTTAAGTGGACTTCAACAATTTATTAGTGATCATACGCATTGATGCCATTCTTCTAAAATGTCTTACATAATTGCATGTTCTTCATATTTTCAATGGTGCAATGATAAGAGTAAACCTATTTAGGGTTGAATGTTCAGTCGGTATGGTTGGTTTTGTGAAAAAAACGTCAAATCATATTGAAATCCAAAAATTTGAAAAATAAACCGAATCCGGTAACTGATTTAATCGAACTTGAAAAGTTGTAAGAGAAATAATCATATATTATTATTCAAAAGTTTACTTTACTCAAAGAAAAACATAAAATAAATTTTCAAGAGTTTTTATTGAGTATTTCGTTTTGTTTAAAAGAAAATTTGGCTTATTTTCTATAGGTAAATATTGTTTATATTATTTAACCAATTATAGAAGATACTATAATATCATAAATTTTGGTAGTCTAATAGAATCTTGGCTAATTCGATTAAAACGATAGTTGAATAAAATTATTTTATAAACCAAAGTTAAACCGATTTTATTTTGTAATCTAACTGGACCGATTGAAATGAACTGCTTCGGTTGGTTAATGTTGTTTTAACAGAGCATTCTCAGCCTTTTAACCTATCACACGTAACAATTATCGATTTGGTAAGATATATGTACTTATCCTCAACTCAAATTTATCTGGACACTAGTTAGTTATCGCAAACCATTAAGTTATCATCAATCCTTAATTGTGCTAACAAATTTTTCGGCTATATGTAAATATTACCTTAATTAGTAATCCTATAGCTTCTACTATGTCTTTAAAATTAATTCTAAAGTCCATGGGTGCGGCGCAGTGGAAAGGAGGCTTGTGTTCAGGTAAAAAGATCCAGGTTTGATTCCTACCATGTGCTTCCCTATCCTATATAAATTTACCAAGGGGTATGAGGTTTGGATTCACGGATGGCTTTACTATACCTTCCTCAGGAGTTTACTGACCCACCGTGTTCTTCTTGGTTTTCAAAGAAACAAAAAAATATATTTAATTTTGAAAAAAATTCTAATTATCAACTTCCTTGTATGTTGGTTTCTAAAAGTTTTAAAAAAGTTAAAACAGTACGTTGCTAATGGATTTGCCATGTTTCTTAAAATGTCAACTTAGGATACCAGCACAAATATGAAAATATATTAAATCCACATAAACTATTGAATAACTTAAAAAAGGTTAAATGGTAGCTTCAAATTCACAAAGTCTACAGGACATATTACGCAATCACCTAAAAACTTTAGCTGTTTACATCGAAACTTCAGACCTACATCCTAATTCCTAAGCAAACTTCTTTGTTACTAATTACTAAAGTCAAAATGCATAATGCAATTTAACATTGATAAAGTGACGATCTTCAAATTCTTTTCATTTAAAATTTGGGTATTATTTCCACTTACAAGTTCTATACGTTTCAAATTGGTTCTTTCATGGTTTGAAGATGTCTCTTTATGGTTTTAAGGTCATTCTCCTTTTTTGATGTCTCAACCGACGTCGATACTCGGCCTATCTCTACATCTTCCATATTGAATTCCGGAGTTATGTTCTTGAAACGACCCGCAAATCCGTACCCCTTGAGTCAACACTATTCTACCTAAATCAACTCAAGTTGCACAGAAATACGAACCATTTGGTTTAAAGAAGAAGAGGTAGAAGGAGAGAAAACAGAGAACAACAACAGAATCCAACCATCGCAGCGGAATAAAATATAATAGACAATAATGCTCTTTACATAAAACAAAACTATATATGTTTATACATACATCATCAGAGTACATCAATCACAACTCAACATCAATAACATACAAATGGATACACAGCAACTCAACACAGCGGAATATATATATAAACAAGTACGGAAGTACGTATCGTCATCCAGCTCGTCTCCTGAGATCCACAGAACCATATCCTGTATCCTATAATACTCGGTCTGACCCGAGCATTACAGTTAAGTAATACCCGAGTCAGTCTGGAATACCAGCGTGAGAAAATCACACCCAATTGATTATTAAAGTTTCAAAAATCCTTTGAAAACAAAAGCATCTCGTAAGACCACGCCACAAATAAACATGTCGGGTTTTTACCTTACGATAGCTAGAACAATTTGTATAGAAATCCTCTGATATTATAATAGGGTCTATTTACAAATACTTATAAAATAGCCGAAATTGTTACATGATTAAATTCCAGCTACTAGCCACAGAGTGGGTAATACAAACAAAACTCGTACAAGGCTCGTAGGAAAAATGGATTTCCAACAATGACTAGGCACTGGGGTACCACCTGTCACAGTACGGGGCCTAGATCACCGTACCGAGGACTACTACCTTCATCCCCTACAACACAAGGCCGGAACCATTCCTTACTGAACAGTCCCGAACAAGATAAACCCCGTGGTTGGCGCGACCAACCACCCACTAAGCCGAAATATCTATATAAGGGACATCTAGACAGGGAAATATCTTGTCCTGCTTGGGCATGACCCACCTAACCTTGCTGCATATCGCCTGATTTTCAGTCATTCCCAGTTGATGAGGCTTGAGGCTAAGCGTTACCTTTAGAACGTTTTCACTTAGAATGCCCATCGTCCACCTGATGATGTTTCGCAAGCATTCATCCAAACAAGTCCGTCCCGGGTTCGAACGGAACCGAAGGCACTACTCCTACTACATCCATTTTGGAAATATCCTCAGGATTAGTAGCGACTAGCCCTTGCACTTCACTGCTCCATCTTCGACTCTGAACACGTTACACGAAACGTACAAACCGGATCGAAGTGGTTTTCGAGAAATAAATCTCGATCCCGGTCTCTTCGAAACGATCAGCGCATATGGCCAATATTGATAGTCGGTTATTTACTATCAATTAATATTCACAATCATCCATCCAAAAATAAATAATTTCTCAAATTATTTATTAATTCCAAAAATATCTTCACAAGATATATTTCCACTTTTCAAACCCTTTTGAAAACAGTTTCAAAACTATCTTCCTTTCTCAGAATCAATTTCCCAAATAGTTTCTATTTCCACTGGAATCGCCAAGCACAAAACTTAGATTTTTAAAATAATTTAAAATTTTTTACTTTAAATATACTTTTAAACGTTTAAGTTAGAACTACTTTAATAATTTACTAAAAATACATACTATATGATTTTTAATAATAAGGTTACTTTATAAAATATAAAACTAGGTTTTCACGTTTAAATATAAAATACTAAGTCACCTTTAAATAGTTATTTCAATAATAGATTTGAAAAATATTTACTTAAGAATTTTAAACATTCATAAATAATAAATTTTCTAAAATATGCTTTTTAAGACCATATTAAAACTTTTATCTTATATTTAAAATTCTCTTTTAAAACGTACGTGGCTATCCAGGGAAATATACTTCCTTCCACATTCTTCTTGAAATTCCAATTTCAAACACCTGAATCAATTTACAAATTGATTTCAAATTGACTCTATTTTATCTCAAAAACCATTAATTTCAAATTTTATTTCTTACATATTATTTAACATACTTTAACTGAAAATACAGGTTTTAGATTTTTCAGATTACTTCTTAACCCTTTTAAATAAATTTAGACTTTGAATTTTAACACAATTCTTTATTTCTTTGATTGATATCACTTAAGTTATAATTCATTAATTTTATGTCTATTCACAATTCTTGTTCTTTTCCATACTCGAAACTATTTATTTATATTTAACATACTTCTATTTCTTTCAATTCATTCTAATTTCATTAAATTTTCTAAGATTATTTCGTTTACAACTTTACTTCCCTTTTTTTTTCTCTTTCCAAAACTCAATTTATATATTTTTGGTAACCTATTGTACCCAAATATATCCAATCAAATCATAACATTCAATATTCCAATATATTCATCATATAATATCAAGTAATCACAACAGAGAATATTAAATAATAAATGTTGAGGGATCCAGTTGGATCCCTCCGACCTGTTTTCCCTGCATCCACAGACGTTAGCACAATAATATGCCAATTCTAAAATATCATACTATATCACATCAATCAATTTAACCATTCAAACAATCATTTAAATTTAATTATTTAAATTTAAATTTAACTGAGTGAGATTAACTCACCTTTTTATTTTATTCGCAATCCATCCAGGCCAGCTTGTTTCTTTCATGGTTTTGGACCTTGAATAAACATTATTCGATTTATTAATATTTGAACCAATCAAATGACTAATTTCTATTTATTAATTTAAATTAATTTAGTTAACCTTTCTATTACCCTATGTTTGAAATAAACAAAATAGTTATAAAAGTCAATTAAATAATTTAATTGCCTTAATATAACTTAAAATTAAACAGTAGGTTAATAATCCATATTTAAAATTAAAGATCTAAATTTTTATACCACTCTTCAATATTAAAAATTCCCTTCAACCCTATATATTAAACAAACAAAATTGTTTTGTATACCTTGCAAAATACAGAACCTCATATGTCTAAATTTTCCTAATTAAACCATATACTTCTAATTTCCTATATCTTCATATTAATGGATGAATTAAATCAAAATGCCAGAAGACAACAATTCGAACCTCTCTGCTGCAACTCCAGAACTCACGGGACACGCATACCCAAACCCTCGAAATGCCACTGCACGAACCACCATCGCGGTCCATCATGCAAACCCACCACGCCGCTCCTGTCGCCGACCCCTCTAAAGACCATCGCGTGCGCTCGAGTCACCACAACTCGACTTCGATTCCATGCCTCGCGGTTGACGTCGCCACCTGAAATCTCTCATCGGCCCGTCGCCGAGCACGAGCCCCTCCCCCACCAGTTCGATTTGAAGAAAACGTCGTGATTTCCCCTGTGTTCGAGCACGTGAGTTTCCCCCTTGTTCCGCCATTTTTTTTTAACTCGGCCATTGATTTATTTTTTTGTTTCTATTTCCATAATTCGAAAGACTGGAAAAGGGGAAAGAAATAGATAATGAAGGGAAGCGTGCTTTGGAAGATTTGGACATAGGGTTTAATATTTTTTATCCATTATAATATTTGATTAATATCCTCCAACCAACAACTTTTACAAACAAACTCCAAATCACACGTGCCGCCTGGCGTCTATAAGGGTTTACCCGCGTTTCGAACACGATGGAACGTGTTTCGGAGGTTTATTCGATCATATGCGCAAGTTACGAAAATAAACGACCAATTTTACATTAAATCGATTAAAACAATTTCTAAGCGTTTTGAGCTGTCAGGGTCAAACGACAACTCCGATTGCTACGAAAATCGAAATCCGATAATAACTAACTATTACAGATCCAATGAAACTAGTTTCGTCAAATTCTGAGACTGTGCCTCGGAAGGCTATTTTTAAATTCAATTTAAACTATAAAATTTCAAAACTGCACAAATCAGTGTTAAATTCAATCTTACAACTTCTATTATCCTCAGTATTATCAATATAAAATTTATACACCTTCAAATTATTTTTAACCAGCTTAAAATTCCAAATTCAATATTTTATCCAACTCCAAACTATTTAATTCAATAATTTAATTATCAAATAAATTGTGATATTTGAATTCGAGTTAAAATTAACCTTCCAAATATTTAAAATTAATTAAATATTCCAATTTAAATTGCTTAAAAATTCTGGGTCGTCACATTTCTCCCTCCTTAAAAGAATTTCGTCCCCGAAATTACTAGTTAGGAAGAATGATCTAATGCCCATTTACTTTTCCCAAAACTAACAATCCAACTTCCTACCAATTATCTTTTTATAGAAGACTCATTACTCTTCTAACTAACTTCTCAAACTCTCCCTAGTTTTCAAACAACTTTACTTATTTAACCATTCAAATTACAATTTAAAACCCAGTCGTAAATTGTCAAAATTTCTCAAAAATTTTCTAACTCCCTAAATTTTCGAAAAATTTCGCCAGCGTCTCCTTTGCGCGGCTTGCTCGGTACTACTACAAAAATGGCTCTACGGCCTCCCAAATCCAAAAAGAAAACAAAACGCCAAGTGGCTCGATCCAAAAACCCAATCAATTTCATATAGAAATTTAAACACATACCTTTTTGTCGAGCAATTCAAATTTATCTTTTGAAATCAAATCCAATTTTCTTTTCCCCTTTTTAATACCTGCGTATCCTGCTTAGCACTAATATCCAATCACAACATTCAAAACATGTTATGGACTTCCTTACCCAATGTCAATATCTATTCATTCAAATATCAACTTAGAATATATTTGCAGTATCAATTTCCAACTAAGAATTCACCATTTCTTTTTCTAAGCATAGTACAAGCATTTAATGTGCTTCTTTTTTGATTTTCACTTCATTATTGGAGTTTATGTCCATTTCCATTCACTATGCCTTAACAATCCAATTTGAGTTTAATTGGTTTCAATTTACTAGTTGCTTTTCAATCTAAATACCATTGCAAATTTCTATTCAGATTTCCATTTTCCGATACTATTTGAATTCAATTTCATCTTCAAACTTTGAATATTGATTTGTATTCGCCTTATCTCAAACCATTTGTAATTAGTCATTTTCTTTTATTAGTTCTGCTTACTAATTTATTTAACATCTTAAATAAAAGTTTACTTGCAAACTTTTCTTCCTTTAGTTTCTTCAAACAACTTCTTCAATTTCACTTTATTTTACTTTCTCGCTTTTAAATTAGATCTCAACATTCAGCTTCATATTTATTTGCTTACAAGTTTTAAATTCTTAGTCGTTAGAGGAAATTTTAAAAATAATTCTAACTCCCAAAATTTTCGAAAATTTTTGGCAGAGTCCCCTTTGTACGGAGGGACTTCCGCGATATCGCAGGATACACAAATATATATATATATACATCGGCCTCAGGCCGGAAATCACAATATATATCGATATATGCAGTTCATATCCCCTATTTTGAATTTTTTTGCGTAAGCGTACCTTTATTTAGCATTTTTAAGCGAGCGGCTTACTTAATTTGCATTTAGCGCGATCAAATCCATCCATATGGCTTCCCTGAACCTGTACTTACTCAATTTGAAAATGTAAGTACCAAATATATGCAATGTATTAACATTTCAATTACTTTCAATAGCAAACACATAGATTTTACATATAAATCATGTTATATAATTTCCATAAGCATATATGCAAGGTTCCAACACTTACTACCATTGATTACAACCGATTCCCAAACCATTTCATTCAGTTTAAGCGATTTACAATTTACTCGCCTATATTTAATTCATTCTAAGCAAAACAAACTCATACTCATTCCAATTTATGCCAACATCAATTTATTAAACTGCAATTGATTCGTATGATTTTGTTTACTTCCGTTTACGTCGAACGACAAATTTTCTAAAGCAATTCGACAATATTAATGTGAATAAATAATAACATAAGCTTTATAACCAATTTACATTGATTCCAACTCAATGTATATAAATTCCATTCCAATCTAGCTTATTTACACACCATATTGTTGCATTCCCGATTTACTTAATTCACAAATTTTTCATTACATTTTCTTCCATATCCAAAAGGTTTGATTCCTAACCATTTTATTAAACTCGACATCTAATAACCATCTTATAATTTACTTAAGTTATTTAATTCTTCAACTATTATACCCAATAACTTAAGTTTATTCCATTCAACCAACTTCTATTAACTTTAAACTTAAGTTAATTTACTTCAATTCACTCTCATTTCATAACTTAAGTTCATTCTCGTTTTTAATTTATTCATACTCGAATTGGATTTATTTTCATCTCCAATCATTTTTATTTTAACCCAATTTCATACAACTTCAATTCATATTTGATTCGTTTACAATTCATTTTAGAATTTATTTATAACTAGGTCATTCAATCTATGCTTGAATTGGATTTGTTTACAATTCACACCATGTCCATTTTAATTCAATTCATTTTTCATTCAACAACATTTCCAATTTATAATCTCATCCTTGATTTCCTTAGGTTCAATCTTATTTTATATACCAAGTTTGGATTTTTACATTTATTTGTTTGAGTAGAATTTTATTCCATTCAATATTATCTATACTCAGTTGAATTTATTCCAATCCAATTTAATTTAATTTCAATTTCAATTTTATATAACTTATTTCAGGTTACATTCAAATATTTTTTCTTCACTTTCATTCACTTGAGTTAAATTTTAATCCTGGATTACAATTTTCCAATTTCTTCTTATTAATATCAACTTCACTTTATAAGTACAATAGTTGATCCATTTATTCATTCACCAATTCATTATTTAACCAATAAATTTTATTTCCAAACATTAATTGGTTTTAGTCCATCCTGACAAATTTCCCATTCCATATAACTTCAAACAATTCATTTTTAATTCCAGTACTCAGGTTCACTTTACTTACTTACAAAGTTGAATTTTATTTCAACAAATTCCAAATTTACAAGTTATCAAACTTATTATATGCTATCAACCTTCTTAGTTAAGATTTCAGAGTTTAAACAGTCTTTTTACATTGCAAGATTCCCTTTGAAATCACATATATCCAAAATTTCTTGCATTTCTAAAACCCAAATTTATCCTTTGTAAACAATTTCGATTTAAAACCATTTGGTAGCAATTTCTCTTCTAGAAACTCGAAAATGAACATCGATGATGCTGCAGTCATCACCGAATTTATTTTCTAGCGACCAAAAGAGTTCAATGCTTTTATTCACTTTCTAAAATCCTTTCAAAAATTTTCCCAAACCCCAAATTCGAAATCCATCCGAAACATTACTCTGGAACTTCCAGAAACATTTTCTAATTCAAAGGAAATTTAAATTTCCAATTTTTTCCAAATTCCAAATCCTTTAAATTTATATTCAAACATTACTTTGGAATTTTATCTTATTTTAATTATTAATCACACTATAAGTTACATTAATAATTTATACTTACCAATTTCATTTGTATATGAATTTATTTCTTAATCTTTGGTTATTATTTCAATTTCTTATTCAATTCTCTTACCAAAATGATAATAATTAAATACTATCACTTTCTATCAACCAAGCATCCATATATGCTATAATGTTTTGAGAAAAATTATTTCCTTTATATAAAAAATAATCTGGGTAAAATTATTTCATTTACCCTATTTAAAACCATACCGTGTCGGTTTATCTTGTTTAAGAGTTTAGAAATCCCTATCGATAGCATGGCGTCCCATATATCGACCAGAATCCATAAACACTCAACCGATAAGTCAACACAATATAAAACAAATTTTTATTCACTAACAAATACGCGCTCATATTTATTAATACTCTCAAACTCATTTTAGAGTACTATAGACTCTATTCTATGAGTAATTCCCACCAGAGCCAAGGTTATCACCAACCTAAGCTCTGATACCAAGTGAAACGACCCGCAAATCCGTACCCCATGAGTCAACACTATTCTACCTAAATCAACTCAAGTTTCACAGAAATACGAACCATTTGGTTTAAATAAGAAGAGGTAGAAGGAGAGAAAACAGAGATCAACAACAGAATCTAACCATCGCAGCGGAATAAAATATAATAGACAATAATGATCTTTACATAAAACAAAACTATATATGTTTATACATACATCATCAGAGTACATCAATCACAACTCAACATCAATAACATACAAATGGATACACAACAACTCAACACAGCGGAATATATATATAAACAAGTACGGAAGTACGTATCGTCATCCAGCTCGTCTCCTGAGATCCACAAAATCATATCCTGTATCCTATAATACTCGGTCTGACCCGAGCATTACAGTTAAATAATACCCGAGTTAGTCTGGAATACCAGCGTGAGAAAATCACACCCAATTGATTATTAAAGTTTCAAAAATCCTTTGAAAACAAAAGCATCTCGTAAGACCACGCCACAAATAAACATGTCGGGTTTTTACCTTACGATAGCTAGAACAATTTGTATAGAAATCCTCTGATATTATAATAGGGTCTATTTACAAATACTTATAAAATAGCCGAAATTGTTACATGATTAAATTCCAGCTACTAGCCACAGAGTGGGTAATACAAACAAAACTCGTACAAGGCTCGTAGGGAAAATGGATTTCCAACAATGACTAGGCACTGGGGTACCACCTGTCACAGTACGGGGCCTAGATCACCGTACCGAGGACTACTCCCTTCATCCCCTGCAACACAAGGCCGGAACCATTCCTTACTGAACAGTCCCGAACAAGATAAACCCCGTGGTTGGCGCGACCAACCACCCACTAAGCCGAAGTATCTATATAAGGGACATGAAGACAGGGGAAATATCTTGTCCTGCTTGGGCATGACCCACCTAACCTTGCTGCATATCCCCTGATTTTTAGTCATTCCCGGTTGATGAGGCTTGAGGCTAAGCGTTACCTTTAGAACGTTTTCACTTAGAATGCCCATCGTCCACCTGACGATGTTTCGCAAGCATTCATCCATACAAGTCCGTCCCGAGTTCGAACGGAACTGAAGGCACTACTCCTACTACATCCATTTTGGAAATATCCTCAGGATTAGTAGCGACTAGCCCTTGCACTTCACTGCTCCATCTTCGACTCCGAACACGTACACGAAACGTACAAACGGGATTGAAGTGGTTTTCGAGAAATAAATCTCGATCCCGGTCTCTTCGAAACAATCAGCGAATTTGGCCAATATTGATAGTCGGTTATTTAACTATCAATTAATATTCACAATCATCCATCCAAAAATAAATAATTTCTCAAATTATTTATTAATCCCAAAAATATCTTCACAAGATATATTTCCACTTTTCAAACCCTTTTGAAAACAGTTTCAAAACTATCTTCCTTTCTCAGAATCAATTTCCCAGATAGTTTCTATTTCCACTGGAATCGCCAAGCACAAAACTTAGATTTTTAAAATAATTTAAAAACAATTTACTTTAAATATACTTTTAAACGTTTAAGTTAGAACTACTTTAATAATTTACTAAAAATACATACTATATGATTTTTAATAATAAGGTTACTTTATAAAATATAAAACTAGGTTTTCACGTTTAAATATAAAATATTAAGTCACCTTTAAATAGTTATTTCAATAATAGATTTGAAAAATATTTACTTAAGAATTTTAAACATTCATAAATAATAAATTTTCTAAAATATGCTTTTTAAGACCATATTAAAACTTTTATCTTATATTTAAAATTTTCTTTTAAAACGTACGTGGCTATCCAGGGAAATATACTTCCTTCCACATTCTTCTTGAAATTCCAATTTCAAACACCTGAATCAATTTACAAATTGATTTCAAATTGACTCTATTTTATCTCAAAAACCATTAATTTCAAATTTTATTTCTTACTTATTATTTAACATAATTTAACTGAAAATACAAGTTTTAGATTTTTCAGATTACTTCTTAACCCTTTTAAATAAATTTAGACTTTGAATTTTAACACAATTCTTTATTTCTTTGATTGATATCACTTAAGTTATAATTCATTAATTTTCTGTCTATTCACAATTCTTATTCTTTTCCATACCCGAAACTATTTATTTATATTTAACATACTTCTATTTCTTTCAATTCATTCTAATTTCATTAAATTTTCTAAGATTATTTCGTTTACAACTTTACTTCCCCTTTTTTTTTCTCTTTCCAAAACTCAATTTATATATTTTTGGTAACCCATTGTACCCAAATATATCCAATCAAATCATAACATTCAATATTCCAATATATTCATCATATAATATCAAGTAATCACAACAGAGAATATTAAATAATAAATGTTGAGGGATCCAGTTGGATCCCTCCGACCTGTTTTCCCTGCATCCACAGACGTTAGCACAATAATATGCCAATTCTAAAATATCATACTATATCACATCAATCAATTCAACCATTCAAACAATCATTTAAATTTAATTATTTAAATTTAAATTTAACTGAGTGAGATTAACTCACCTTTTTATTTTATTCGCAATCCATCTAGGCCAGCTTGTTTCTTTCATGGTTTTGGACCTTGAATAAACATTATTCGATTTATTAATATTTGAACCAATCAAATGACTAATTTCTATTTATTAATTTAAATTAATTTAGTTAACCTTTCTATTACCCTATGTTTGAAATAACCAAAATAGTTATAAAAGTCAATTAAATAATTTAATTGCCTTAATATACCTTAAAATTAAACAGTTGGTTTATAATCCATATTTAAAATTAAAGATCTAAATTTTTATACCACTCTTCAATATTAAAAATTCCCTTCAACCCTATATATTAAACAAACAAAATTGTTTTGTATACCTTGCAAAATACAGAACCTCATCTGTCTAAATTTTCCTAATTAAACCATATACTTCTAATTTCCTATATCTTCATATTAATGGATGTATTAAATCAAAATGCCAGAAGACAACAATTCGAACCTCTCTGCTGCAACTCCAGAACTCACGCGACACGCATACCCAAACCCTCGAAATGCCACTGCACGAACCACCATCGCGGTCCATCATGCAAACCCACCACGCCGCTCCTGTCGCCGACCCCTCTAAAGACCATCGCGTGCGCTCGAGTCACCACAACTCGACTTCGATTCCATGCCTCGCAGTTGACGTCGCCACCTGAAATCTCTCATCGGCCCGTCGCCGAGCACGAGCCCCTCCCCCACCAGTTCGATTTGAAGAAAACGTCGTGATTTCCCCCGTGTTCGAGCACGTGAGTTTCCCCCCTGTTCCGCCATTTTTTTTTAACTCGGCCATTGATTTATTTTTTTGTTTCTATTTCCATAATTCGAAAGACTGGAAAAGGGGAAAGAAAGAGATAATGAAGGGAAGCGTGCTTTGGAAGATTTGGACATAGGGTTTAATATTTTTTATCCATTATAATATTTGATTAATATCCTCCAACCAACAACTTTTACAAACAAACTCCAAACCACACGTGCCGCCTGGCGTCTATAAGGGTTTACCCGCGTTTCGAACACGATGGAACGTGTTTCGGAGGTTTATTCGATCATATGCGCAAGTTACGAAAATAAACGACCAATTTTACATTAAATCGATTAAAACAATTTCTAAGCGTTTTGAGCTGTCAGGGTCAAACGCCAACTCCGATTGCTACGAAAATCGAAATCCGATAATAACTAACTATTACAGATCCAATGAAACTAGTTTCGTCAAATTCTGAGACTGTGCCTCGGAAGGCTATTTTTAAATTCAATTTAAACTATAAAATTTCAAAACTGCACAAATCAGTGTTAAATTCAATCTTACAACTTCTATTATCCTCAGTATTATCAATATAAAATTTATACACCTTCAAATTATTTTTAACCAGCTTAAAATTCCAAATTCAATATTTTATCCAACTCCAAACTATTTAATTCAATAATTTAATTATCAAATAAATTGTGATATTTGAATTCGAGTTAAAATTAACCTTCCAAATATTTAAAATTAATTGAACATTCCAATTTAAATTGCTTAAAAATTCTGGGTCGTCACATTTCTCCCTCCTTAAAAGAATTTCGTCCCCGAAATTACTAGTTAGGAAGAATGATCTAATGCCCATTTACTTTTCCCAAAACTAACAATCCAACTTCCTACCAATTATCTTTTTATAGAAGACTCATTACTCTTCTAACTAACTTCTCAAACTCTCCCTAGTTTTCAAACAACTTTACTTATTTAACCATTCAAATTACAATTTAAAACCAAGTCGTAAATTGTCAAAATTTCTCAAAAATTTTCTAACTCCCTAAATTTCTGAAAAATTTCGCCAGCGTCTCCTTTGCGCGGCTTGCTCGGTACTACTACAAAAATGGCTCTACGGCCTCCCAAATCCAAAAAGAAAACAAAACGCCAAGTGGCTCGATCCAAAAACCCAATCAATTTCATATAGAAATTTAAACACATACCTTTTTGTCGAGCAATTCAAATTTATCTTTTGAAATCAAATCCAATTTTCTTTTCCCCTTTTTAATACCTGCATATCCTGCTTAGCACTAATATCCATTCACAACATTCAAAACATGTTATCGACTTCCTTACCCAATGTCAATATCTATTCATTCAAATATCAACTTAGAATATATTTGCAGTATCAATTTCCAACTAAGAATTCACCATTCCTTTTTCTAAGCATAGTACAAGCATTTAATGTGCTTCTTTTTTGATTTTCACTTCATTATTGGAGTTTATATCCATTTCCATTCACTATGCCTTAACAATCCAATTTGAGTTTAATTGGTTTCAATTTACTAGTTGCTTTTCAATCTAAATACCATTCCAAATTTCTATTCAGATTTCCATTTTCCGATACTATTTGAATTCAATTTCATCTTCAAACTTTGAATATTGATTTGTATTCGCCTTATCTCAAACCATTTGTAATTAGTCATTTTCTTTTATTAGTTCTGCTTACTAATTTATTTAACATCTTAAATAAAAGTTTACTTGCAAACTTTTCTTCCTTTAGTTTCTTCAAACAACTTCTTCAATTTCACTTTATTTTACTTTCTCGCTTTTAAATTAGATCTCAACATTCAGCTTCATATTTATTTGCTTACAAGTTTTAAATTCTTAGTCGTGAGAGGAAATTTTAAAAATAATTCTAACTCCCAAAATTTTCGAATTTTTTTGGCAGAGTCCCCTTTGTACGGAGGGACTTCCGCGATATTGCAGGATACACAAATATATATATATACATCGGCCTCAGGCCGGAAATCACAATATATATCGATATATGCAGTTCATATCCCCTATTTTGAATTTTTTTGCGTAAGCGTACCTTTATTTAGCATTTTTAAGCGAGCGGCTTACTTAATTTGCATTTAGCGCGATCAAATCCATCCATATGGCTTCCCTGAACCTGTACTTACTCAATTTGAAAATGTAAGTACTAAATATATGCAATGTATTAACATTTCAATTACTTTCAGTAGCAAACACATAGATTTTACATATAAAGCATGTTATATAATTTCCATAAGCATATATGCAAGGTTCCAACACTTACTACCATTGATTACAACCGATTCCCAAACCATTTCATTCAGTTTAAGCGATTTACAATTTACTCGCCTATATTTAATTCTTTCTAAGCAAAACAAACTCATACTCATTCCAATTTATGCCAACATCAATTTATTAAACTGCAATTGATTCGTATGATTTTGTTTACTTCCGTTTACGTCGAACGACAAATTTTCTAAAGCAATTCGACAATATTAATGTGAATAAATAATAACATAAGCTTTATAACCAATTTACATTGATTCCAACTCAATGTATATAAATTCCATTCCAATCTAGCTTATTTACACACCATATTGTTGCATTCCCGATTTACTTAATTCACAAATTTTTCATTACATTTTCTTCCATATCCAAAAGGTTTGATTCCTAACCATTTTATTAAACTCGACATCTAATAACCATCTTATAATTTACTTAAGTTATTTAATTCTTCAACTATTATACCCAATAACTTAAGTTTATTCCATTCAACCAACTTCTATTAACTTTAAACTTAAGTTAATTTACTTCAATTCACTCTCATTTCATAACTTAAGTTCATTCTCGTTTTTAATTTATTCATACTCGAATTGGATTTATTTTCATCTCCAATCATTTTTATTTTAACCCAATTTCATACAACTTCAATTCATATTTGATTCGTTTACAATTCATTTTAGAATTTATTTATAACTAGGTCATTCAATCTATGCTTGAATTGGATTTGTTTACAATTCACACCATGTCCATTTTAATTCAATTCATTTTTCATTCAACAACATTTCCAATTTATAATCTCATCCTTGATTTCCTTAGGTTCAATCTTATTTTATATACCAAGTTTGGATTTTTACATTTATTTGTTTGAGTAGAATTTTATTCCATTCAATATTATCTATACTCGGTTGAATTTATTCCAATCCAATTTAATTTAATTTCAATTTCAATTTTATATAACTTATTTCAGGTTACATTCAAATATTTTTTCTTCACTTTCATTCACTTGAGTTAAATTTTAATCCTGGATTACAATTTTCCAATTTCTTCTTATTAATATCAACTTCACTTTATAAGTACAATAGTTGATCCATTTATTCATTCACCAATTCATTATTTAACCAATAAATTTTATTTCCAAACATTAATTAGTTTTAGTCCATCCTGACAAATTTCCCATTCCATATAACTTCAAACAATTCATTTTTAATTCCAGTACTCAGGTTCACTTTACTTACTTACAAAGTTGAATTTTTTTTTTTTTTTTTTTTTTTTTTTTTTTTTTGAAACTGGGTACTTATATTTACAAAGTAGGCAGCACACAAGTCTGCAAGAATCATCATGGCGCACAGTTTAATATGCCGGAGGCAGGGATCGAACTACCGACCTTGTCGTCAACAGCCTGGCGTTTTACCACTGCACCAAGGCCTCGGACTACAAAGTTGAATTTTATTTCAACAAATTCCAAATTTACAAGTTATCAAACTTATTATATGCTATCAACCTTCTTAGTTAAGATTTCAGAGTTTAAACAGTCTTTTTACATTGCAAGATTCCCTTTGAAATCACATATATCCAAAATTTCTTGCATTTCTAAAACCCAAATTTATCCTTTGTAAACAATTTCGATTTAAAACCATTTGGTAGCAATTTCTCTTCTAGAAACTCGAAAATGAACATCGATGATGTTGCAGTCATCACCGAATTTATTTTCTAGCGACCAAAAGAGTTCAATGCTTTTATTCACTTTCTAAAATCCTTTCAAAAATTTTCCCAAACCCCAAATTCGAAATCCATCCGAAACATTACTCTGGAACTTCCAGAAACATTTTCTAATTCAAAGGAAATTTAAATTTCCAATTTTTTCCAAATTCCAAATCCTTTAAATTTATATTCAAACATTACTTTGGAATTTTATCTTATTTTAATTATTAATCACACTATAAGTTACATTAATAATTTATACTTACCAATTTCATTTGTATATGAATTTATTTCTTAATCTTTGGTTATTATTTCAATTTCTTATTCAATTCTCTTACCAAAATGATAATAATTAAATACTATCACTTTCTATCAACCAAGCATCCATATATGCTATAATGTTTTGAGAAAAATTATTTCCTTTATATAAAAAATAATCTGGGTAAAATTATTTCATTTACCCTATTTAAAACCATACCGTGTCGGTTTATCTTGTTTAAGAGTTTAGAAATCCCTATCGATAGCATGGCGTCCCATATATCGACCAGAATCCATAAACACTCAACCGATAAGTCAACACAATATAAAACAAATTTTTATTCACTAACAAATACGCGCTCATATTTATTAATACTCTCAAACTCATTTTAGAGTACTATAGACTCTATTCTATGAGTAATTCCCACCAGAGCCAAGGTTATCACCAACCTAAGCTCTGATACCAAGTGAAACGACCCGCAAATCCGCACCCCATGAGTCAACACTATTCTACCTAAATCAACTCAAGTTTCACAGAAATACGAACCATTTGGTTTAAATAAGAAGAGGTAGAAGGAGAGAAAACAGAGAACAACAACAGAACATAACCATCGCAGCGGAATAAAATATAATAGACAATAATGATCTTTACATAAAACAAAACTATATATGTTTATACATACATCATCAGAGTACATCAATCACAACTCAACATCAATAACATACAAATGGATACACAACAACTCAACACAGCGGAATATATATATAAACAAGTACGGAAGTACGTATCGTCATCCAGCTCGTCTCCTGAGATCCACAGAATCATATCCTGTATCCTATAACACTCGGTCTGACCCGAGCATTACAGTTAAATAATACCCGAGTTAGTCTGGAATACCAGCGTGAGAAAATCACACCCAATTGATTATTAAAGTTTCAAAAATCCTTTGAAAACAAAAGCATCTCGTAAGACCACGCCACAAATAAACATGTCGGGTTTTTACCTTACGATAGCTAGAACAATTTGTATAGAAATCCTCTGATATTATAATAGGGTCTATTTACAAATACTTATAAAATAGCCGAAATTGTTACATGATTAAATTCCAGCTACTAGCCACAGAGTGGGTAATACAAACAAAACTCGTACAAGGCTCGTAGGGAAAATGGATTTCCAACAATGACTAGGCACTGGGGTACCACCTGTCACAGTACGGGGCCTAGATCACCGTACCGAGGACTACTCCCTTCATCCCCTGCAACACAAGGACGGAACCATTCCTTACTGAACAGTCCCGAACAAGATAAACCCCGTGGTTGGCGCGACCAACCACCCACTAAGCCGAAGTATCTATATAAGGGACATGAAGACAGGGGAAATATCTTGTCCTGCTTGGGCATGACCCACCTAACCTTGCTGCATATCCCCTGATTTTTCGTCATTCCCGGTTGATGAGGCTTGAGGCTAAGCGTTACCTTTAGAACGTTTTCACTTAGAATGCCCATCGTCCACCTGACGATGTTTCGCAAGCATTCATCCATACAAGTCCGTCCCGAGTTCGAACGGAACCGAAGGCACTACTCCTACTACATCCATTTTGGAAATATCCTCAGGATTAGTAGCGACTAGCCCTTGCACTTCACTGCTCCATCTTCGACTCCGAACACGTACACGAAACGTACAAACGGGATTGAAGTGGTTTTCGAGAAATAAATCTCGATCCCGGTCTCTTCGAAACAATCAGCGAATTTGGCCAATATTGATAGTCGGTTATTTAACTATCAATTAATATTCACAATCATCCATCCAAAAATAAATAATTTCTCAAATTATTTATTAATCCCAAAAATATCTTCACAAGATATATTTCCACTTTTCAAACCCTTTTGAAAACAGTTTCAAAACTATCTTCCTTTCTCAGAATCAATTTCCCAGATAGTTTCTATTTCCACTGGAATCGCCAAGCACAAAACTTAGATTTTTAAAATAATTTAAAAACAATTTACTTTAAATATACTTTTAAACGTTTAAGTTAGAACTACTTCAATAATTTACTAAAAATACATACTATATGATTTTTAATAATAAGGTTACTTTATAAAATATAAAACTAGGTTTTCACGTTTAAATATAAAATATTAAGTCACCTTTAAATAGTTATTTCAATAATAGATTTGAAAAATATTTACTTAAGAATTTTAAACATTCATAAATAATAAATTTTCTAAAATATGCTTTTTAAGACCATATTAAAACTTTTATCTTATATTTAAAATTTTCTTTTAAAACGTACGTGGCTATCCAGGGAAATATACTTCCTTCCACATTCTTCTTGAAATTCCAATTTCAAACACCTGAATCAATTTACAAATTGATTTCAAATTGACTCTATTTTATCTCAAAAACCATTAATTTCAAATTTTATTTCTTACTTATTATTTAACATAATTTAACTGAAAATACAAGTTTTAGATTTTTCAGATTACTTCTTAACCCTTTTAAATAAATTTAGACTTTGAATTTTAACACAATTCTTTATTTCTTTGATTGATATCACTTAAGTTATAATTCATTAATTTTCTGTCTATTCACAATTCTTATTCTTTTCCATACCCGAAACTATTTATTTATATTTAACATACTTCTATTTCTTTCAATTCATTTTAATTTCATTAAATTTTCTAAGATTATTTCGTTTACAACTTTACTTCCCTTTTTTTTTCTCTTTCCAAAACTCAATTTATATATTTTTGGTAACCCATTGTACCCAAATATATCCAATCAAATCATAACATTTAATATTCCAATATATTCATCATATAATATCAAGTAATCACAATGGAGAATATTAAATAATAAATGTTGAGGGATCCAGTTAGATCCCTCCGACCTGTTTTCCCTACATCCACAGACGTTAGCACAATAATATGCCAATTCTAAAATATCATACTATATCACATCAATCAATTCAACCATTCAAACAATCATTTAAATTTAATTATTTAAATTTAAATTTAGCTGAGTGAGATTAACTCACCTTTTTATTTTATTCGCAATCCATCCAGGCCAGCTTGTTTCTTTCATGGTTTTGGACCTTGAATAAACATTATTCGATTTATTAATATTTGAACCAATCAAATGACTAATTTCTATTTATTAATTTAAATTAATTTAGTTAACCTTTCTAATACCCTATATTTGAAATAACCAAAATAGTTATAAAAGTCAATTAAATAATTTAATTGCCTTAATATACCTTAAAATTAAACAGTAGGTTTATAATCCATATTTAAAATTAAAGATCTAAATTTTTATACCACTCTTCAATATTAAAAATTCCCTTCAACCCTATATATTAAACAAACAAAATTGTTTTGTATACCTTGCAAAATACAGAACCTCTTCTGTCTAAATTTTCCTAATTAAACCATATACTTTTAATTTCCTATATCTTCATATTAATGGATGTATTAAATCAAAATGCTAGAAGACAAAAATTCGAACCTCTCTGCTGCAACTCCAGAACTCACGCGACACGCAAACCCAAACCCTCGAAACGCCACTGCACGAACCACCATCGCGGTCCATCATGCAAACCCACCACGCCGCTCCTGTCGCCGACCCCTCTAAAGACCATCGCGTGCGCTGGAGTCACAACAACTCGACTTTGATTCCATGCCTCGCGGTTGACGTCGCCACCTGAAATCTCTCATCGGCCCGTCGTCGAGCACGAGCCCCTCCCCCACCAGTTCGATTTGAAGAAAACGTCGTGATTTCCCCCGTGTTCGAGCACGCGAGTTTCCCCCTGTTCCGCCTTTTTTTTTTAACTCGGCCATTGATTTATTTTTTTGTTTCTATTTCCACAATTCGAAAGATTGGAAAAGGGGAAAGAAATAGATAATTAAGGGAAGCGTGCTTTGGAAGATTTGGACATAGGGTTTAATATTTATTATCCATTATAATATTTGATTAATATCCTCCAACCAACAACTTTTACAAACAAACTCCAAATCACACGTGCGGCCTGGCGTCTGTAAGGGTTTACCCGCGTTTCGAGCATGATGGAACATGTTTCGGAGGTTTATTCGATCATATGCGCAGGTTACGGACATAAACGACCAATTTTACATTAAATCTATTAAAATAATTTCTAAGCGTTTTGAGCTGTCAGGGTCAAACGACAACTCCGATTGCTACGAAAATCGAAATCCGATAATAACTAACTATTACAGATCCAATGAAACTAGTTTCGTCAAATTCCGAGACTGTGCCTCGGAAGGCTATTTTTAAATTCAATTTAAACTATAAAATTTCAAAACTGAACAAATCAGTGTTAAATTCAATTTTACAACTTCTATTATCCTCAGTATTATCAATATAAAATTTATACACCTCTCCAAACTATTTAATTCGATAATTTAATTATCAAGTAAATTGTGATATTTGAATTCGAGTTAAAATTAACCTTCCAAATATTTAAAATTAATTAAATATTCCAATTTAAATTGCTTAAAAATTCTGGGTCGTCACAGTTCTTCTCAAGATTTCTGCAATGCACAGTTTCTTCTTACACTTCAACATTTACCTTCTTAATCGATTTACCCATTTCGCAAGAATTTGGTGATCAAACAGTGGTTAATATTCCTGAGTTCAACTGTTAATGGAAGCACCAATTAATGTTAGACTGAAATTTGGTCTAATCTAATATGTTGTGGTCATGAAGAGTCAATGATAATTGAATAAGGCTTAAACGCTTATTCAAGTGTGCTATTGTTGAGTTCACATGATGACATTATGCAATAGTAATTTGTCAGATTCCTTGACTAAAAAGTCACAAGTTCGAACATGACCAGCGACCATTAAAGTACCAAATTTGAGCTTTTATTATGCACAAGATAAAAATGTAAATGAGATGAAGATCAGTTCAGAATTCTTCCATATAGGGGATACATGCCTACTTATAGAGAACCTAAGCCCCCGGATTCATGACATGTGTCATTTGGGTAAAGTAAATGGTTATGTTTTGTTGATGTTGTTTGGAATGACATGTGGCACAATCTATCTCTAGCTTCCCTATGATGGTGTGGCACAGTTAGTCTAATAGGAGAATGCCACGAGCCAGTTGGTGTATTTTCAAAGCGCGATAGCTCAGAATTTTCAACTTCTAATAGCTCGACCAATCAACATGTGATAGCCCTGAAATATCAACATTCTGTAGTTTAATCAATCAACATGCGATAGCCCTAAAATATCAACATTCGGTATTTTAATCAATCAACATGCGTTAGCCTTGAAATATCAAACTTCGATAGCTTAAACAGTCAACGTGAGATAGCCTTAATAAATCAAACTTCGATAACTCAACTAAGTCAACATGCGATAACCTTGAAGTATCAACATTCGATAGCTTAATAAATGAGCATGCGGTAGCCTTGAAATATCAATCTTCGATAGCTCAACTAAGTCAACTTGTGATCGCCTTTAAATATCATCCTTTGATAGCTTAATAAATCAATGTGCGAAAGCCTTGAAATATAAACCTTTGATAGCTTTATCAATTAACATGCGACAAATTTTAAATGTCAACCTTCGATAGCTTAATCAATCAACATGTGATAACCTTGAAATACCAACCTTCCATAGCTCAACTAAGTCAGTATGCGATAGCCCCAAAATATCAACTTTTGATAGCTTAATCAGTAAACATGCAATAGCCCTGAAATATCAACATTCGATAGCTCAATAAGTCAATACGCAATTGTTCTAAATCACCAACCCGCGATAGCTCCACCTTTAACTTTATCATGCATTGATTTAATTTGCATCAACTTTTGATAGCGTCATTTGTCAATTTACGATTGCTTTGATCAACTCAACTTTTGATAGCCTTATTATATTCAACCAGCAATTACAACATTATTCTTCAATTCACCAAGGCTCTTTTGCTTATCAACTTGTGATAGCCCTCTTTCATTAACTTGCGATGGTCCTACTCATATCATTCTACAGTAGTTCTATAATGTCAACTTGCCACGGCTTATTGCTATCAGCTTACCATAACATGTTTCTTGTCAATCTGCGATAGTTTCGCTTCAATATGTGATGGCTAATCTCAATGTCTAATAGCCTTTATTCCTTAATTTGTGGTAGTTTCAAAGTGCAATCTTTTTCACATATTGTCCATTTTTGGATATTTTGGATGTAACACTTGTCCCCTCTCCTGTAAGAAGATTTAATATGCTTTAACTTAAGAAAACTTCTGTTCTTATTTTTTTTTTCTCTTCTCAGGTTGTCAACCCTTGTTGTTGTGCTTTCCGTCATTGATCGTTTGTGCTCCTTGACATGTAATAACTTCTGGTCTCAAGAATCTTGATTTTTCAGCAAGTTGCTTTATTGAAGAGATTTTTCAACACATAGAGGTTTTTACAATATATTTATATTTGTAATAATCATTTTATTGAAAATGTTCTAAGGGGTGTACAAAAAGATTTACCCACCCCCCTCCCCTAATGGAAAAAAAATCTGTAGTTGCTCTCGTTTTTTCGGTGACCAGTTATCGTTTTTTCACTAGTACCCATTGAAAATGGTTTTTGCTGAACCATCATCGCCTTTTGTTATTTTCCAATAACTTGTCAATGAATTTTGCTATGCATGAGGAGTAAAATTTCAAACCATTTTATTTTGGTGGAGTCCTCATAACAGTTTTTTTCTAGGTGAAGTCGTACTAAAATTTGCCTCACCCACATCAATTATGAAGTCACTTTAAAGTGTTGTTTCTTGAATGATCCATAACATCACATTTTTATGCATTATACAAATTACTAAATACTAATATTGCTAACCATATATTACAAAAGTCATAGCAATATAAACGTAAGAAGGGAAAAACATGGAGATTGTCGTTAATTCTTTTTCGATGTTGTAAATATGTTTCAGGCTTTAACCCGATTATCGGATGAAATATGAACCCATAGCTAATGGGGGTTTTCAACTTTTTTGTTCGAATCACTTCTTCCTCTAGTCATCTGCTGCTTCTCCAAGGTCTACCATTATTACGTTGACTATCTATCATCGGTTGAGCTCGTATGGGTCTGACCGCCAGTTGTTTAAACTAGGGATAACAATTGAGCGGGTTAGGACCGGTTTTTCATGCCCCAAACCTGCCCTGGGTTTTTCAAACACTGACTAAAACCCATTCTGTAGATCTAGTGTGGATCAATATTTTTACTCGGATCCCGGAACCAGTTCGAGTCAGGATAGACCTGCCCCATCCCGACTTTATATGTTCATTCAGAATTGTATATTAATGTACATGTATTTAATTTATTTTATTTGTAAGAGACATTCTCTAAATGATATTGAATATAAAGGATTAACAAATCATCATTATAGTAGTAAAGTGATTTTATGATATATCAGTAGTATGGGTTGGTTAGGGCGCGTCATTCAAGCCCCAACCCGACCGTAGATCCGGAGCTTCCAAGAGCGGGTCATGGGTCCACACGCTCCAACGACCCAATGGGACGGGTCTTAGCGGGTCAAAACTAGGGTTGGTCTACCAGTTTTAGACCTTAGATCTGTCCTATTGCCATCCCTTATTTAAAACATGAAGCTAAAAATGAATAGGGTAGATAAAATAGTGAAGAGGGTGATTTGTAATGCAATCAGGATGAACTTGAAAAAGAAAACAGTTTGTTTTTCTATGATCGAGAAAAGGAGAGCCAAACATTCGAGAATTGAGAGTTTTTATGTCTCTGTTATGATCAGTCCCGCAATGATACCTGATTAGTTTGAGTAGCAATATTTTAGGCGCTATTTGGTTTAATTTTGCGTTTTATGTTTTGCGTTTGCAACATTCAAAACAAAAGAATGAGGATAACGGAAGAAAAATTAAAAATTTAGGCAATTACGATGACAGCGGAAGGACAGCGGAAGCGACGAAGCGACGGTGAAAGTGATAATTATTTCTCAAAATACGAAAATTTTCATTTTATATGTCAGCGTTATTTTTTCGAAATTGTTGTTTTTTAAAAATATGTACATCGTGTATACGATTGTTGGAAAGAAACACAAAATTAAAAATACCGAACCAAACGGGAGTTTTTTCGACATTTTCTAGTTGCAAACTGGGCCTCATCATCTCTTTATTGTCCAATAACAAAGCGATTTTTATGTCAAGTCGCGTAAAGACGATTGGTTTGCAGATTCCAAAATAAAAATGGAAAGGTATGCGAAGCGAAATTGGTTATCTTTAATTTTTGGAAAAGACAATGCGTGCGAAAGTTCTTCAAAATCCATCGTCCTTTACGGTTGTTTTTAAAATACCACTGTCAACTCCTGGTATGGTTGAAGGACAAGATGTAGTGGTATAACCTTTAGATTTGATTTAAGATTTTGACAAAAAAGGTCGGATTATTTACTTCAGTAGTTATCATAATCAAAAAAATCGAGATCGTTTTATCTCATTACGTTAATCTCAGTTCATTTAATCCTTCTTCCATGAACGTGGAATTAGCTTTCCGTAAACAAATTAAATTGTGGACATCTTCTATTTTTATACTCTCCATTTTTTTCAAAATTTATATAAATAAATTCAATTGAAATAGCAGAACCATTGGATCTGTGGCGCAATGGTAGCGCGTCTGACTCCAGATCAGAAGGTTGTGTGTTCGATTCACGTCAGGTTCAAAATTTTCCCCACCGTTTACTACTTCCCACCTGCCCCGCTTCTGCTATTCCCCCCCCCCCTTTGCTACAAATAATTCTACCCACCACAATTGTTTTCCCCCAATCTACAACATCAGCTTTTAAAATTCCAAAATGTTAAATTTTAGCCGAATCTTAAGCAAGGATCCAGATTATGGGCAGAAAAGGTTTCTTTTTCACCTGGAATCCTCTTGCGGCTTTGCAACTCCAACTTTGTTCGCTGTAAGTGCTGCTTTTCTCCTCGTTCTCTTACAACTGCAGATTATGTGAAGAAGATTCAGTATTCATTTGCCACTGTTATTTTCTCTTTTGCCTTACCGCTGTTTCACCTTGAAAATTCCTTGATTAAACAATAAAAATACTTTTAGCAATATAAAATGATGAAGTAGGATAAAAATAAGAAGCATTCAAATGATATATTCCTGCAAAGATAGAACCCAATGAACATAGAAAAATAAAACAAATGGAAAGACCAATTGAACCAAATAAAAGAATTTTACCTAAAATAGAAGGAAATATAGAAATACGCATTGCGGCTGCTTCTTCAATCAGATTGTACCTAAATTCATCAGGAATGTCAACAAATAGTAGTTCCACTACTGTATCAAACAGAAAAGGATACAACGAACAGAAGGAAAACGATATTAAATTTCAATACAATTTTCAAGGACAATACTGACATATCAGGTTCAAAAACATCAAAAAAAGTTCGAAGTAGCTAAAAATCATATCAAAGCTTGATCTATTTCTTAGTATTTTGGAGGAACTGAAAACGTCTTCGAACGATAGCGGTTCGGCAGATTTGGACCCGATTATTGCTTATTTGAATGGCGCCATGGGGGTCGCTTTCCTTGCAGCCATAATCCAAGTCCGCCTTAAGGGCGGAGAAGTCGCCCACGGTTGGAGATCCGTGTTTGTCTTGTGATATGGTTTGTAACGACCCTAGATTTTTATTTAATTTAAATTAATAATTAAATGAATTTTTGAATAAAAATTTGTAGAATTAATTATAAATGGAAGCGAGTTTCCTCGATTCAAATAGAAAATATGTAAAGTCATATGGATTTGAAAATTTGTATATATGTGAATATATATATATATATATTGGATTTTAAGTAAATTCTTAAATAAACGATTTTGAAAAATAAATAATATACTTTGGACACAAGTATAAAAATAAATAAATAAATTGATTTAAAAATTTATAAATGATGATAATTTGAGTTATATAAAATATATGTGTACATAGAGAAATGTAAAACAATAAATTTAAAAGTAAAATTTATGATAAATATTTAAACTAAAAATAGAAGTAAAAAGAACAAGTAAAAGAGATAAGAATAAAACATAAAGTACATAAACAATTAAAGCTTTCATCTCAACTCAAACAAACAAATATATAAATTGTACATACATAATAGAATAACATAAATATGTACACTTAAAACAAAACCAAAGCAAAAGCTTGTAAAGAAAGTACAAATAAAGCATCTCTAAGTATATACAACATATCAGCAGAGATGATAGCTTCATTTCAGTAAACAAAATAAAGTATGCTAGGCAAATAAATATTATAAGTTGCCTGTAAAATTTTGAGATGCAAAGCTAAGGAAATCTAAAGTAAATCTCATCTCAAAAAGCTTAAACAAAATGCCATCTTATAACAATAATTAACAACACATTAAAATAGAAGTTATTTATAGTATAAAATAATATACTTAAAACCTGGAAACAAGTAGGCTAGGCTGTAAACAAAAGATACAACATTGTGTAAGCTAGGCTAGGCTAGAAATAATAAGAAGACTAAGAACTAAAGTAATATACTTTAACCTGGAAAATAACACAGCAACAAGTACTGAAGTAAGGCAAGCATGGGAATAAAGGTCATGCATTTAATGAAAGCATCCTCAACCATGACTTGTTGTACAAAATATAATATCACTGGTAAGTTTCTTTTTATACATCAAACTCTTCATTTTTGTTCGTCCATTCAAAGTTGAGAAACAACTAAAGTAAACATTATCTTAAAAACATCAATCAATGAAAACCAGAGAAGCAAAGAAGATCTCAGCAAGCATGCAGGTTCAACAATAAGTAGCTCTGTTCTTTCCTGGGAAACATGCGAGTAATATAACTGTAAAAACAAATTTAAAAGTAAAATTTTGTTGCAAGTATGTATGCGGATGAGTATGTTTAAATTTATATACATATAAATGCCTGTGAATATTGAAAGCTTATGTGTACAGGCTGTTATTTTTCTCTGCTCTTTGTTTGGAGTTTTCAAAACAAAACTTTGATTTAAAATCCATTTCTACTTGATCTATTAAACATTTGAACTCGAGATCAAAACTGTCAGGATCCGATTCTTCGTCTTCCGAAAATTCAACATCGATACTCACTTTATCGACTACCGAGAAATCGAACGACGGAAAACCGAACACTGAGGGTTTTAAGAAAAAGAAAAGAAAAAGAGAAAGAGAGAAAAGAAAATAGGGATAGGGAAAAGAAGATAGAAAATTTTAAAATAGAAGAAAACAGAAAATTAGAAAATAGAATAGAAAGAGAATAGAGGAAAAAGAAACACGGAAGAAAATAGGACGGAACGAAAAACAACAGAACAACATCAGAATCTCACAATTCGCAGCGGAACAACATATAATAATAAATGAATAATCTTTAAACAAAGAACTATCAGTTATTACATTACATCACATTTCATTACATCATATCATCAGAGTGTACAACAACATACAACAACAACAGTGCAGCGGAAAAAGAAATACTATATACTAGTATGCGCCATGCCATCCAGCTTGCCTCCAGCAACTCCAGAATATCCTGATAAACCTTAACTCTTAACTGCCCGTGTGGAAATTTGTGGGCACCCAGAGTTTAGGAAGGAAAACAATAAACTCCAAGTCAGTCATGTGACTGGTGTGAGAACTCAAAACAGTTTATTTATCTTTAAAAATCAAAATAGAGGAATATTTTTATTTCAATTCGCAATGCTTTTAAAAATGAGACTACCATAAGGCCTCCCGCACACACACACAATGCAAACGCAGAATCGGAGGAGATTTCTCCTTATGATAGTCAAAGATGCTTGATACGCATTTAAAATAACATTTGATATTATTACTAGTGCATAGTGTAGGAAAAATTCATTTCAAAAGTAGAATATAAATCTTAGCCAACATACGACCATTATCGTATGCCTACTATAGCTACCATCCAAACAGTGGTGACCACCATAAGTGAATGGCAGGTCCTACAACTAATACCGTACAAGTTTCGTATTGTTTCTTTGGATTTCCAACAAATGGTCAGGCCAAGGAACTTCCCATTGCCACATGAGAATGCCTCTGGAAAGACATCCCCGAGAACCAAACCGGAACTCTGCCAACACAAGGCCGGGTTACCCCTAACTGGGTAACTACTGACACGAGCACGCCATTCCCCGATCGTAAACGACCTTTCTCACGGGATCCCGAAAGCCAACAACCACAAAGTAATAAATTCGTAGTAACCACATAGGTTAAATATCTGGGCTCCATACCATGATACCACCTCTATCCAGAAGGAAATGTACATACCCTAAAGGGTGCTACCCCTCATAACCTTGCCGCATCTTTCCTGTTTTGACCATTTCCGGGGTGTGAGGTTCGACGAAGTCACGTCCACAAAAACATACTTTATACAAAAGCCATGCTTCGGGTCAACAAATGATCAACACAATGATCACTAAGATAGACGATCAAATAAACGATCCTATCACAATAATCAACACAATGATCATTTCAGCTACACTCAGCATGTCACATTACCAAATTGGGAATATATCGCTGATAACTTCAACTATATAACCTCTGAGCTCGTACGTCTCAGAGAAGGGTGTTAAGCTAAAAGAATAAATTCTCCGCCACCAACAGAAATATATTTGAATGAAATCGGCTTTATATCTCAACTTGTAATGTCAGACATACAATCCATACAAGTCTGTTCCGGGCTCGAACAAAACCGAAGGCACTTACAAAGAAGTCCTTGCAATCCGGATATTCACAATCCTGATCGGATTCACCATCACATATGGAGAACTCTATACCGGAGCAACTCGGTGCAGAGTAAATCGACAGGTCATCCTATCGCTCTCGCAAATACCGGGTCTTCAACACCGATCTTCAATGCAATTCACAACGACGTATCACATATTCAGAATGGGTTATACGACCCCATGGTCCTTTCCCGGTTAACCCGAATAGTGAGCGCTTATTCAAAAATAAGTGTAGCATTCACATTCAAACAATTCACATCATATACCCATTCAAAGGGAAATATTGATAGTCGGTTATTGAACTATCACTGGATATGCACACATCACCAGTTTCCAAATAATTTTCCAAATTATTTATCTTCCAAAAATACCTTTACAAGATATATTATTTCAACACTTCAAAAATAAATCAATATTTATTTTTAAACAAGTTTCCCTTTCATTTATAAATTCCTTAGTGAATTTATAATCCAAAATATCTATGAATATTCAATTTCGATTATTCATTTCAATTTATCTTCAAAAAGATAAATTCTTAAGATATTCACTTTATATTGGAAAACATTTCCATACTTACTTATTTATAAGTAATTCACAAATTTTATTTATTTTCAACACTTAGAAAATATTCAATATACTTCAATCGAAATTAAGTATATATTTCATTCTTTAAGGAAATCATTCTCTTAAACATATTTATTTGGGCCAAAACGAATGTTGCGTAAAACATCATTACAACAACCCAAAATCACTAGTATAGGGATTCGAAATTAAAATAGATATATAAATCCCAATACTATACAAAACATTTCCTTTCGGAAATCATTTACTATAACAACAGTGTTATAGTCCATCATCTCCTTTTATTTCTCGAAAACGTCTATCTCAACAAATAAATATTGAAATCTATGGTTTCGAATCTCAACACAATTAAAACATCGTTAGATCGTTTTAATTCAATTTAAAACATCATATCTAAAACAATTTCTTTAACATATTATTCACTATTCAAAAACGTGAATATACTTCTTTAACAAATTCCATCCTTTCTATTCATTTCATTTCAAAGGATTATTCACAGTCAAAAACGTGAATATAACTCCATTTATAAGTCATAACAATTAACTTATCAAAATAAGTTGTTTGCGAATTTATAAAACAACGTTTATAAATTCCATTCCTATTTATTTATAAAAACTTCCTTTTTATAAATTCCTTTATTAACCTATTCCAGTTTATAACTCAATTATAAACTAAAAGTTCATATTATAAGTCAAATGCTTATAAAACGATTATTTTACAAAATCGTTCTTTTTAACTTCCCAAATTATAAATCTTATAACTTATAAGATTCATTCATTTATCCAAAATCATTCTTTCAATAACTTCACAAATTTATAAATCTTACTATTTATAAATTTTATTTATAACTTCTCAGTTTATAATTCCATAAATTTCATTCACTTATGCAATCCATTTGCACTTCATTCAAACACTTATAAAAACTCGTTTTATAATGTCAATACTTCAATTTATAAATATCCATTTATAAATCTCTTAATATAAATCAATTTATATTATTCTTTTTAAACGTCTTTAAATTCCTTAAAAAACTTCATCCTTTTGATTCATAAAATAATTAAATTTTATAAACCCTATATTTCAACTTTTCATAATAAATTCAAAAATTCCGATTTAACTATTTTATAAAATCATTAGCATCATATTCTCAAAAATCAATTTTTAACTATATTTCTCAAAAATCATAATTTTTATAACTTTAAAAATTATAACGTTTATTTATTTAAAATGGATCAATTCCAAAAATATAGTATATTTTCAAAAATCACTTTGAAATCATTTTAAAATTCCAAATTTGGTCCAATGATGCTACACACCAAATAGTCAATCACGACTACAACGATATCATATATCAATATGAAAATCCATCAAATATCAAAATATCTGAAATCAAATAAAAACTGTTGAGGAATCCAGTTGGATCCCTCCAACCTGTTTTCCTGCATCCAAAAACATTAGCACAATACCAATTTCGCTCCAGTACGAAATTATCGCGGTATATGTTCTTATTAAATATTATCCGCTTAATAACGGCGCAATAGGGTCTCATCCGCTAAAAAATGCGGGGAATCAACAACTGCAATATATACATATGCCAATATATATATATTGATATTATATATAATACCAATTTCACTGTTTATGAAATATTCGCGGTATATGTTTTTAATAAATAACATCCGCTTACTAACGACGTATAATGTCTATTTTAACAATAAATATATATATCAATCAACATTCAAACATGCATTCAAATATTTTAAATCTAACTATTTAAAATAAAATCGAAACTGATTCGATTGAGTGAGAAGTTCTCACCTTGATTTTATTTCCGTTTTAGCGATTTATTTCGAATAAAATTAAACGGACGTTTAATTTTACCCAAAATTCTCACTAACTCCAAACGACTCCAAACTAACTCCATCGCGTAGTGCTCGTCCATACGATTCCAACGCAACTGAGTTTGCATTTTTTCGACCTCGTATGAAAAAGTTATGAATTTATGAAGTTTACTCGATTTTTTATAAACTAATTACAACATTAATTAAAATTATAAAACCTACAACTAACATGGGCCATTGGATCCTTCATCTTTCCATCATAGCCGTCCCCTACCTTCATCTCCCTCACTCATTATCTACAGGTTTAAGGCCGACATCACAAACCCATAGCATAGAACTAGGGTTACAAATATCCACCACCTCGCTCGACTAGAACTCGATCAACAACTTGCAAATCGAAGCTCTTCGCGAGAGCTACCACCACCATCCCCCACCTGAAGCTCGGCCACCTTTACAGCCCCAAAACGCGCGCGTGACCTGCTGCAAACGGCCCCACATAGCTCCTCCATCGTCGCTCCAAATTCGATCATCACCGTATGGAATCGAAGCTCTCGTCGAGCTCTTCGACTTTGTAGTTGAGCACTTCGCGTAATTCCTTACGGATTGAGAGAGATTGAGGAGAGAAGAGTACTAATTTCTGGCCATTGAATTATAAGAAGGTGGCGGCTACAGATTTTAGCCCTAGGGTTTTAGTTTTTGTGAAAAAATGAAGAAAAGGGGGGGTTTTATAGAAAATTTCACCAATTACTATTCATCCGGAATTTCCGAACTCCGATTTACGTGCCGAAACTGACGTTCCTAGGGTTTACCCCGCGTTCCGGACACAATGGAACAGGTTTCGGAAGCTAATTCGGAAGTATGTGCGAGTTATGGCTGTAAACGCTCAATTTGAATTAAACCGATTTAAGCGATTTTCTAGGCGTTTTAATTTGTAACGGACAAAGAGTAAATCCAATTGACTTGAAATTTGAAACCTTAAAATAATATCACATTACGGATCCGATGAAACTGGTTTCGTCGAAATCCGAGACTTTTTGAAAAATGGCTATTTTGACTCGCCAAATTTAAATAAAAAATAAATCGATGCGTTTCGAGCTGCCACGATCAAACGGTAACTCCGATTGACACGAAAATTGAAATCCGGTAATAACTAACTATTACGGATCCAATGGAACTGGTTTCGTTCAATTCTGAGACTGTTCAAAAATTGACTATTTTCACTAGTCGATTAAATATTAAAATATTCAATTTTCACAAATTAACTCTTAATTCGATTTTAAAAGTTCTAAAATATCGTTCTAACTTCCATATGATAAAATAAAATTTTAAAAATCATTTTCAATCATATTTAACTCAATTATCAATTATTTCCATAATTTATCATATTAAATTATCGATTTACTTATCCAATTAAATCCAATAATTCAAATAAAAATTTATTTGACTTATAAATTCACTTATTAATATTTAAAATTAATCAAATATTCAAATTTTAATTTCTAAAAATTCTGGGTCGTTACAATCTTCCCCACTTAAAAGAATTTCGTCCTCGAAATTATTAAGTAAGAAAAGTTATAGAATTTATTAATTTTCCATAAATCCATAATTAAACTTCTTATAATAACTTACTAAGTTTTCCAAATCATACTTAGTTATCTTTTCAAAAACAATTACTATTGTTTAACTTTCAATTCCAAATCAAAGTTTAAGTTTTCAAAATTTTCCAAATTTCTCAAATTTTTTTCTAACGCCTTAAATTTCCGGAAAAATTCGCCATAGTCTCCTTTGCGCGGCTCGATCCGAAAAAAAAATGACAGTATATATATCACAAATATACATCTCATCAAGTAATGAGGCATCCCGAAGGGAAAAAAGTGTAAAAGTACGGTATGTAATCCGAGATATGTACCTTATATTTTATTAGCAAGCATATACGGCTAATATAGCGCAAAAGCGAGCTCCAAATGCGAAGCAAACGCGATCCGCACCTACTAATTACTCAACAAACAACATGAGAACATGCATATATGACAATAGTATCAATATACAACATATAGCAACATAATTACTATATATGCCAACATAGCAAATGTAACTAAACAACAAATGCAACCATCAACCAACTATCATCCATAACCAATAAATATTCATTCATATTCTCATTAATATTAAATGAATTGGTTTTCAATTTAAATCACATTTGATTTATTGTAGTGGATGTTCTAACTAACATTCACTTTCAATTAGTTTATATTCAGTAATTCATATTCAAGTTGGTACACTTCCAATTCAAATTCAATTTTATTTAAGATTCATTTAACTTCCAATTGAATTTCAATTACTTTAGCTTTCAATTTCGCTAATTCACTTTCATTAATACTTAATGAATTATATACAATCAATCAACTAACAATCATATATCAACCAATGTATATATAATTACAACCAAATTCCTTTACTTACAATTGGTTTAATTAAATTGATTTTCATTCAATTATTCAACTTTCTAATAACATTAGATTTTAATGAATTAACACTTATATTCATTATTCCATATCAGCTTAATTTACCTTCAATTGATTAACATTCAATCCATTCATTCAATTCAATTCAACTAACTTAAATACCAATATCAACTTCATTCAATATCTCTTAAGTTATATTCCATTTAACATTATTTGGTTTTACATAACTTAAATTCCTACTTGTAAATAAATTCAAATTTCAATTCTAAAGTAAATTTCCATTTAACTTTAAATTCATTTGCTTATTTACAACTCATATTCATAAATATATTCATATAGTTTCACTTCTTATACATATATAAGTTTATTCACAATTGTAAATCACTTTAATTATAATTCAATTCTTATAATTCATTTTGCTTATACAATTATTCTTTTATTTAGATTATTCAAACAACTAAACAATCAACTTATATACTTCTTTAATAATTCTAAAAAATTATTTCTTTACATACAAAATATACTCAAGTAAAATTATTTCATTTACCCAATTTTAAACAATACTGTGTCGAATTGTTCTATTCAAGTGTTTAGAGATCCCCATCAACAACGTTAATTACTCGTATTAACCAGAATCTATATACCACTCAACAAACCAATCATCACAATATAAAACAATTTTATATTCACTAACAAATACGCTCTCATAGCTATTATTACACTCAAACTCAATCTAGAGCACTACTGACTCTATCTCTAATGAGTAATACCCAACAGAACCATGGTTGTCGCTTAACCATAAGCTCTGATACCACATTGTCAGGATCCGATTCTTCGTCTTCCGAAAATTCAACATCGATACTCACTTTATCGACTACCGAGAAATCGAACGACGGAAAACCGAACACTGAGGGTTTTAAGAAAAAGAAAAGAAAAAGAGAAAGAGAGAAAAGAAAATAGGGATAGGGAAAAGAAGATAGAAAATTTTAAAATAGAAGAAAACAGAAAATTAGAAAATAGAATAGAAAGAGAATAGAGGAAAAAGAAACACGGAAGAAAATAGGACGGAACGAAAAACAACAGAACAACATCAGAATCTCACAATTCGCAGCGGAACAACATATAATAATAAATGAATAATCTTTAAACAAAGAACTATCAGTTATTACATTACATCACATTTCATTACATCATATCATCAGAGTGTACAACAACATACAACAACAACAGTGCAGCGGAAAAAGAAATACTATATACTAGTATACGCCATGCCATCCAGCTTGCCTCCAGCAACTCCAGAATATCCAGAATATCCTGATAAACCTTAACTCTTAACTGCCCGTGTGGAAATTTGTGGGCACCCAGAGTTTAGGAAGGAAAACAATAAACTCCAAGTCAGTCGTGTGACTGGTGTGAGAACTCAAAACAGTTTATTTATCTTTAAAAATCAAAATAGAGGAATATTTTTATTTCAATTCGCAATGCTTTTAAAAATGAGACTACCATAAGGCCTCCCGCACACACACACAATGCAAACGCAGAATCGGAGGAGATTTCTCCTTATGCTAGTCAAAGATGCTTGATACGCATTTAAAATAACATTTGATATTATTACTAGTGCATAGTGTAGGAAAAATTCATTTCAAAAGTAGAATATAAATCTTAGCCAACATACGACCATTATCGTATGCCTACTATAGCTACCATCCAAACAGTGGTGACCACCATAAGTGAATGGCAGGTCCTACAACTAATACCGTACAAGTTTCGTATTGTTTCTTTGGATTTCCAACAAATGGTCAGGCCAAGGAACTTCCCATTGCCACATGAGAATGCCTCTGGAAAGACATCCCCGAGAACCAAACCGGAACTCTGCCAACACAAGGCCGGGTTACCCCTAACTGGGTAACTACTGACACGAGCACGCCATTCCCCGATCGTAAACGACCTTTCTCACGGGATCCCGAAAGCCAACAACCACAAAGTAATAAATTCGTAGTAACCACATAGGTTAAATATCTGGGCTCCATACCATGATACCACCTCTATCCAGAAGGAAATGTACATACCCTAAAGGGTGCTACCCCTCATAACCTTGCCGCATCTTTCCTGTTTTGACCATTTCCGGGGTGTGAGGTTCGACGAAGTCACGTCCACAAAAACATACTTTATACAAAATCCATGCTTCGGCTCAACAAATGATCAACACAATGATCACTAAGATAGACGATCAAATAAACGATCCTATCACAATAATCAACACAATGATCATTTCAGCAACACTCAGCATGTCACATTACCAAATTGGGAATATATCGCTGATAACTTCAACTATATAACCTCTGAGCTTGTACGTCTCAGAGAAGGGTGTTAAGCTAAAAGAATAAATTCTCCGCCACCAACAGAAATATATTTGAATGAAATCGGCTTTATATCTCAACTTGTAATGTCAGACATACAATCCATACAAGTCTGTTCCGGGCTCGAACAAAACCGAAGGCACTTACAAAGAAGTCCTTGCAATCCGGATATTCACAATCCTGATCGGATTCACCATCACATATGGAGAACTCTATACCGGAGCAACTCGGTGCAGAGTAAATCGACAGGTCATCCTATCGCTCTCGCAAATACCGGGTCTTCAACACCGATCTTCAATGCAATTCACAACGACGTATCACATATTCGGAATGGGTTATACGACCCCATGGTCCTTTCCCGGTTAACCCGAATAGTGAGCGCTTATTCAAAAATAAGTGTAGCATTCACATTCAAACAATTCACATCATATACCCATTCAAAGGGAAATATTGATCGTCGGTTATTGAACTATCACTGGATATGCACACATCACCAGTTTCCAAATAATTTTCCAAATTATTTATCTTCCAAAAATACCTTTACAAGATATATTATTTCAACACTTCAAAAATAAATCAATATTTATTTTTAAACAAGTTTCCCTTTCATTTATAAATTCCTTAGTGAATTTATAATCCAAAATATCTATGAATATTCAATTTCGATTATTCATTTCAATTTATCTTCAAAAAGATAAATTCTTAAGATATTCACTTTATATTGGAAAACATTTCCATACTTACTTATTTATAAGTAATTCACAAATTTTATTTATTTTCAACACTTAGAAAATATTCAATATACTTCAATCGAAATTAAGTATATAGTTCATTCTTTAAGGAAATCATTCTCTTAAACATATTTATTTGGGCCAAAACGAATGTTGCGTAAAACATCATTACAACAACCCAAAATCACTAGTATAGGGATTCGAAATTAAAATAGATATATAAATCCCAATACTATACAAAACATTTCCTTTTGGAAATCATTTACTATAACAACAGTGTTATAGTCCATCATCTCCTTTTATTTCTCGAAAACATCTATGTCAACAAATAAATGTTGAAATCTATGGTTTCGAATCTCAACACAATTAAAACATCGTTAGATCGTTTTAATTCAATTTAAAACATCATATCTAAAACAATTTCTTTAACATATTATTCACTATTCAAAAACGTGAATATACTTCTTTAACAAATTCCATCCTTTCTATTCATTTCATTTCAAAGGATTATTCACAGTCAAAAACGTGAATATAACTCCATTTATAAGTCATAACAATTAACTTATCAAAATAAGTTGTTTGCGAATTTATAAAACAACGTTTATAAATTCCATTCCTATTTATTTATAAAAACTTCCTTTTTATAAATTCCTTTATTAACCTATTCCAGTTTATAACTCAATTATAAACTAAAAGTTCATATTATAAGTCAAATGCTTATAAAAAGTTTATTTTACAAAATCGTTCTTTTTAACTTCCCAAATTATAAATCTTATAACTTATAAGATTCATTCATTTATCCAAAATCATTCTTTCAATAACTTCACAAATTTATAAATCTTACTATTTATAAATTTTATTTATAACTTCTCAGTTTATAATTCCATAAATTTCATTCACTTATGCAATCCATTTGCACTTCATTCAAACACTTATAAAAACTCGTTTTATAATGTCAATACTTCAATTTATAAATATCCATTTATAAATCTCTTAATATAAATCAATTTATATTATTCTTTTTAAACGTCTTTAAATTCCTTAAAAAACTTCATCCTTTTGATTCATAAAATAATTAAATTTTATAAACCCTATATTTCAACTTTTCATAATAAATTCAAAAATTCCGATTTAACTATTTTATAAAATCATTAGCATCATATTCTCAAAAATCAGTTTTTAACTATATTTCTCAAAAATCATAATTTTTATAACTTTAAAAATTATAACGTTTATTTATTTAAAATGGATCAATTCCAAAAATATAGTATATTTTCAAAAATCACTTTGAAATCATTTTAAAATTCCAAATTTGGTCCAATGATGCTACACACCAAATAGTCAATCACGACTACAACGATATCATATATCAATATGAAAATCCATCAAATATCAAAATATCTGAAATCAATTAAAAACTGTTGAGGAATCCAGTTGGATCCCTCCAACCTGTTTTCCTGCATCCAAAAACATTAGCACAATACCAATTTCGCTCCAGTACGAAATTATCGCGGTATATGTTCTTATTAAATATTATCCGCTTAATAACGGCGCAATAGGGTCTCATCCGCTAAAAAATGCGGGGAATCAACAACTGCAATATATACATATGCCAATATATATATATTGATATTATATATAATACCAATTTCACTGTTTATGAAATATTCGCGGTATATGTTTTTAATAAATAACATCCGCTTACTAACGGCGTATAATGTCTATTTTAACAATCAATATATATATCAATCAACATTCAAACATGCATTCAAATATTTTAAATCTAACTATTTAAAATAAAATCGAAACTGATTCGATTGAGTGAGAAGTTCTCACCTTGATTTTATTTCCGTTTTAGCGATTTATTTCGAATAAAATTAAACGGACGTTTAATTTTACCCAAAATTCTCACTAAATCCAAACGACTCCAAACTAACTCCATCGCGTAGTGCTCGTCCATACGATTCCAACGCAACTGAGTTTGCATTTTTTCGACCTCGTATGAAAAAGTTATGAATTTATGAAGTTTACTCGATTTTTTATAAACTAATTACAACATTAATTAAAATTATAAAACCTACAACTAACATGGGCCATTGGATCCTTCATCTTTCCATCATAGCCGTCCCCTACCTTCATCTCCCTCACTCATTATCCACAGGTTTAAGGCCGACATCACAAACCCATAGCATAGAACTAGGGTTACAAATATCCACCACCTCGCTCGACTAGAACTCGATCAACAACTTGCAAATCGAAGCTCTTCGCGAGAGCTACCACCACCATCCCCCACCTGAAGCTCGGCCACCTCTACAGCCCCAAAACGCACGCGTGATCTGCTGCAAACGGCCCCACATAGCTCCTCCATCGTCGCTCCAAATTCGATCATCACCGTATGGAATCGAAGCTCTCGTCGAGCTCTTCGACTTTGTAGTTGAGCACTTCGCGTAATTCCTTACGGATTGAGAGAGATTGAGGAGAGAAGAGTACTAATTTCTGGCCATTGAATTATAAGAAGGTGGCGGCTATAGATTTTAGCCCTAGGGTTTTAGTTTTTGTGAAAAAATGAAGAAAAGGGGGGGTTTTATAGAAAATTTCACCAATTACTATTCACCCGGAATTTCCGAACTCCGATTTACATGCCGAAACTGACGTTCCTAGGGTTTACCCCACGTTCCGGACACAATGGAATAGGTTTCCGAAGCTAATTCGGAAGTATGTGCGAGTTATGGCTGTAAAAGCTCAATTTGAATTAAACCGATTTAAGCGATTTTCTAGGCGTTTTAATTTGTAACGGACAAAGGGTAAATCCAATTGACTTGAAATTTGAAACCTTACAATAATATCACATTACGGATCCGATGAAACTGGTTTCGTCGAAATCCGAGACTTTTTGAAAAATGGCTATTTTGACTCGCCAAATTTAAATAAAAAATAAATCGATGCGTTTCGAGCTGCCACGATCAAACGGTAACTCCGATTGACACGAAAATTGAAATCCGATAATAACTAACTATTACGGATCCAATGGAACTGGTTTCGTTCAATTCTGAGACTGTTCAAAAATTGACTATTTTCACTAGTCGATTAAATATTAAAATATTCAATTTTCACAAATTAACTCTTAATTCGATTTTAAAAGTTCTAAAATATCGTTATAACTTCCATATGATAAAATAAAATTTTACAAATCATTTTCAATCATATTTAACTCAATTATCAATTATTTCCATAATTTATCATATTAAATTATCGATTTAATTATCCAATTAAATCCAATAATTCAAATAAAAATTTATTTGACTTATAAATTCACTTATTAATATTTAAAATTAATTAAATATTCAAATTTTAATTTCTAAAAATTCTGGGTCGTTACAAAAACAAATTTTGTTTGTTATGGTACGATTTATCACCTAAAAATGGTTGTGTGAAGAATAAAGGTATGTGGAGTAAAAGAACAAGTTTTTACAGTAAAAACTTAAGTCTCTGGAAATGTCGAATATCATGAATTATGGATTAAATCATATAGCTTGAATTTACAGCCCAAGATAGGATTTTTGAAACAAATATAGTGATTTTTAGTTGTATGTATCTTGAGCAATTTACAGTGGAACGAAATCTGCCTTTAAATCATTTTCTCGTGATTGGGTGATTCAAGTTGGTCAGGGTTGTTTGTGGAGATGGAGGAGGCTACGGGGTTGACTAGAAAAATGGCCGGAGGTGGCGAAGATGGACGTGGCGGCGGCGGCGAACATTTAAATTTTTTTAACCTAATTTTGGCATGGCCGAGGAATTTGACTCGCTTATCGTTGACGTACGATCGAGTTCAACGTGCTTCTAAAGGATGGTAGAGGAGGTGTCGACGAATCGATGGCCGAGGTTGTAGGCTGGCTAATGGTCGGGGAGTGGCGAACGAGGCACTGCCAGATTTGGATGGTGGTGGGTACTTTCGTTTCCAGGTTTGGGATTTTGCCTCGATTTCGATTTTGAGGCAACGGTGAAGTTCGAGGGATCAGAACGTGCTCGGGGGAGGATGGTCGATATGCTTGACGTCGCGGTGAGGCCGGAAGATGGCCAACGGCGATGTGCACGTACACCATGCACTATATTTGACGATCTGGGTTGTTGTGGCCTGAAGCATTTCCAGGCTTGCATTTTTAAGTTAACTCGAAGTGTTACTCAGGGCATTGAAGTGTTGGTCTCGAAGCAGGTTTTAATAGTTCTCAGGTCGAATTCCTATTTCAGTTTTAAACTGAAACCTTGTTTTTTTCTGTTTTGAAAATTTTAAAAACCAAATTTGAGTATTAAACAAAGTTAAAGAAACTGAGTTCAAATGAAAACGTAAATGTAAATCCAAGTTGAATTAGAATTTAGTTTGGACATGAATAAAGCTTTAAAGTCAATTTGTTTTAATAATTTAAAAGCAATTGAATGTATGAGAAAAATTTGAATTTAGAAAAAAATGGTAAAGTTAAATTTGTAGCTATTGTAAATTCTTTTTTTTATTTGAAATGGAATTTAAAAGTCAATTTGAAACAAAATGTTTTCAAATGTATTTGAGTATGATAATTAAATCATTACTAAAATAATGTTTTATCTTTTAAAGATCTTAAGTAATTATGGTTTATAAATGTAAATAATTAAAGGTTAGTTATTAATTACCTTATGAACTTGATTAAAGATAATTACTTGATTTAAAGTAATTAATTAATGATTGAAGATTAAGTAATCAAGTGATTAACGAGAATTACTCAACGTCATTAATTGATAAATAAAAGTGATTAAGAATAATCACTTATGAAAATTAATTAAGGGTTAATTTATTCTAACTAATAATGATTAATCTAAGATAATTTCTTAAGGAAGTAATTTAAGAAACGTTATTTGTTAATGAAAATAATTAAGGATTAATCACTTATTGTAAATTATTTTGGGTATTTTGATTTATTAAAGTAAATTTAATTATATAATTGGTTCAAAAGTTAATTTAATTAATATGATTGATTAAGAATAATTTAATTAATTCAAAGTGCTTGATAAATTAATTTATATCAAATGATTTGGAATTAATAAATCAGAATTGGATAATAAATTCATAAGTAATTAATTTAATTTGAGATAAATTAATTAGATTAAACAATTAATTAATCGTGCCTATAAATATTTATTAAATGCTTGACCTTACTTATGAATGATTATATTGCATTGTGTTGTATGAGAAACCCTTAATTGACTGTCTTATCTGATCAGTAATATTTTGTTCTGTGACTGTGTATGATTTATCCATTTATTTACATTGTTATATTATCTATGAATCTGTGAATTGACGATAAGCGTTATAGTTATACCGCTTATCAAAGATATTGTTGTACTTAAATCTGCGATGATTGAATGATATTGCACTATTGTGTTAAACCCCTAGACTACACCATACACACACAAATATGGATTTCACGAGAAAATCGGTTAAGTCATAGATAATTTAAATTTAATGTTTTTGAAATTAAAGTTTTAATTTCAAATTGATTTTGAAAATGGATTTGGGTTAAACGATAAAGCTTTTGAAAAAGGTTTTCATGGATAAAAGCTATTTTGAATAACTCGGTAAAATCTCCAATTTAAATAATTCAATTTGAATTTGAATTCGATATTTGGAATTGAATTCAATGATTGGAAATTATGGTTAAAGATATTATAAACATGTTGTATGAATTTAAACCATTTTAAAGGCATGGTTTTTGGAATTTGAATTTTAACCAAGGATTTCAACTCGTATAAATGAATCAGATTTCCAAAATGAAAACTGTTGTTTTCAAATGATAAACACTTTTAGATAAGAACACAGATTCCAGTTAATTAGGGGAATTTCAAGATTGAATAGAGAAATGATTTTCCTAAGTTATGAATGAATTCTTTTTGAAAGCTATGAATTAAATCTGTTTATTTTTAACAGATTTAAATTGATGATTTGTTTAAATCAAATTGAAATGAAATTGTTTTGAAGGCTATAAGTTAAATCTTTGATTTAAAGATTTAACGAGTTAATCAAATTGAAATGAAAATTGATTTGGAAAATCTGTGAATGAATCTTTTGTTTAAAAGATTAAAATGTGAAAATTGTTTAAACCGTTAAAGGTTGTGAAAATGAGTCTTTTTGCTTAAAGATTTAAAATGGTAATTTGTTAAGCCATTTGAAAAAAAGTTTTGGATAATAAGTTGTGACTTAATTGAAATCCCATATCCATATGTTTTAAAAATATTTTCGCTCACTATTCGGTTTAACCGAGAAAGGACCTTTGTGTCGTATAACCCATTCCGAATATGTGATTCGACGTTATGGATAGCATTTGAAGACCGGTGATGAAGACCGGGTATTTGCGAAAGCGATAGGATGACCTACCGATTGTTTCTGCACCGAGTCGAGCCAGTATAGAGACTTCCTAAGTGATGGGAAATCTGATCGGGATTGTGAATATCCGGATTGCAAGGACTTCTTTGGAAGTGCCTTCGGTTCTGTTCGATTCCGGAACAGACTTGTATGGATTGATATGTCTGACATTACAAATTGAGATATAAAGCAGATTTCTTTCAAATATATTTCTGTTGGTGGCGGAGAATTTATTCTCTTAGCTTAACACCCTTCTCTGAGACGTACGAGCTCAGAGGTTATATAGTTGAAGGTTATCAGCAATATATTCCCAATTTGGTAATGTGACATGCTGAGTGTTGCTGTGAAATGATCATTGTGTTGATCATTTGTTGTAGGATCATTTGTTTGATCGTTTATCTTTGTGATCATTTCTATGATCATTTGTTGACCCAAAGCACAGCTTTTGTATAAAGCGTGGCTTTGTGGACGAAACTTCGTCGGACCTCACACCCCGGAATGGTCGAAACATGAAAGATGCAGCAAGGTTATTGGGGGTAGCACCCCTTAGGGTATGTGCATTTCCTTCTGGATAGAAGTGGTATCATGGTATGGAGCCCAGATACTTAACTTATGTTGATATTGCAGATATATATATATATATATATATATATATATATTACTTTGTGATTTGTTGCTGGGGCCCCGGTTAAAGGTTGGTTACGACCGGGAGGTGGCATACTCCTGTCAGTAGTTACCCAGTTAGGGGTAACCCGGCCTTGTGTTGGCAGAGATCCGGTTTGGTTCTCGGGGACGTCCTTTCAGAGGCGTTCTCATGTGGCAATGGGAAGTTCCTTGGCCTGACCATTTGTTGGAAATCCAAAGAAACAATACGATCTTGTACGGTATTAGTTGTAGAACCTGCCATTTACTTATGGTGGCGCCCCACTGTTTAGATGGTAGCTATAGTAGGCATACGATAATGGTCGTATGTTGGCTAAGATTTATATCTTTATTTTCGAAATGATTTTCTCTACACTATGCACTAGTAATAATATCTAATGTTTCTTTTTAATGCGTATCAAGCATCTTTGACTATCATAAGGAGAAATCTCCTCCGATTCTGCGTTTGCATTGTGTGTGTGTGCGGGAGGCCTTATGGTAGTCTCATTCTTAAAAGCATTGCGAATTGGTTTTTGAATACTTCTTGGTTTGATTTTAAAGATAAACTATTTTTATTGCTCACACCAGTCCCACGACTGATCCGGAGTTTGTTGTACTTTCCTAAACTCTGGGTGCTCATTATTTTCTACACGAGTAGTCTAGAGTTTGGTTTTTCAGATAGCTAGATTCAGTAGATTATCTGGAGTTAGTTCAGTCTTTGGATCACACCAGTCTTGCTTATCTTTGTGTATCGTTATTGGGAGTTCGAGCTATTGATGGATTGATTCTTGGAAATGGAGTTGCAGTTTCTCGGAGTTTTCTTTTGAAAACTATCTTAGAGTTAGTGGTTCCGCTGCTTGATGTCATCTATTTTCTTTTCCGCTGCTATTTTATTGTATCATATCTCTGATGTATATTGATATCTATTGGATCATCTGTTGTATCAGATATTGTATCAAAGCTGTATATCAATGTATTATTCTTTTATTCCGCTGTGTTATTTACTTAATGTTGTTATAAGCTCTGGCGAATCGGATTTGAACGGTCGAATCTACGGCATTCGAATACGATTTGAAGTATGGATGTCGATTTTCGAGCGGGCAAAATCCGCGTCGTCACATTTGGTATCAGAGCTAAGGTTGAACTTTAGCTCAGGAGTGTAACACATTAAGTAGCTCATTAGAGATAGGGTGAAGTATACCCTAGAATGAGTAATCCTTAAGATATCTGTTTGAATGCCTCAGTAAATTCTCTTACTATCCACTGATAGTGAGTATGAGTGCAAGAAGAAAACGAGATAAGGAACATGGGAATACGACTATAAATGGTCGATACTCTGTAACAACAGTGGAAACATCTTTCTTATCAATTTTCTTTGATTTGTCTTTTCTATTCTTTTGATTGCCTTGTGACAATTACAAGAAGAACATTCGTTGTGATGAGGACCCTATGAATCGTTGTAGAAATTCTTTCTTCGTATCTTCATCGATTTCTTATCGGCTTTTCGATTTAAACCTTAAAGAAAATGGGAAATTTGAAATTGAAAATTTAAATAAATTGGAAATTTTAAATTGAGTTAAAATTGATTAATAGAATATAGGGCTAAATTGAATTATATCAATAAAACAATTTTTGTTTAAAACCAAATTTAAAATTCTATTGTAATTTCTCGTGAATACCAAAGTCCGAAGAGGGACAAATTGGTATGTATTCTGAGATATTCTGACTGGAGTTTGGAATTCATATCTTAAGTTTGAGGAATTATAAGAGTTCGACTCTGTCTATCTCTGTGTTGTTTTCGTGCCTGCGAATTTCGAGGGCGAAATTCTTTTAAGGGGGGAAGTTTGTAACGACCCTAGATTTTTATTTAATTTAAATTAATAATTAAATGAATTTTTGAATAAAAATTTGTAGAATTAATTATAAATGGAAGCGAGTTTCCTCGATTCACATGGAAAATATGTAAAGTCATATGGATTTGAAAATTTGTATATATGTGAATATATATATATATATATATATATATATATATATATATATATTGGATTTTAAATAAATTCTTAAATAAATGATTTTGAAAAATAAATAATATACTTTGGACACAAGTATAAAAATAAATAAATAAATTGATTTAAAAATTTATAAATGATGATAATTTGAGTTATATAAAATATATGTGTACATAGAGAAATGTAAAACAATAAATTTAAAAGTAAAATTTATGATAAATATTTAAACTAAAAATAGAAGTAAAAAGAACAAGTAAAAGAGATAAGAATAAAACATAAAGTACATAAACAATTAAAGCTTTCATCTCAACTCAAACAAACAAATATATAAACTGTACATACATAATAGAATAACATAAATATGTACACTTAAAACAAAACCAAAGCAAAAGCTTGTAAAGAAAGTACAAATAAAGCGTCTCTAAGTATATACAACATATCAGCAGAGATGATAGCTTCATTTCAGTAAACAAAATAAAGTATGCTAGGCAAATAAATATTATAAGTTGCCTGTAAAATTTTGAGATGCAAAGCTAAGGAAATATAAAGTAAATCTCATCTCAAAAAGCTTAAACAAAATGCCATCTTATAACAATAATTAACAACACATTAAAATAGAAGTTATTTATAGTATAAAATAATATACTTAAGACCTGGAAACAAGTAGGCTAGGCTGTAAACAAAAGATACAACATTGTGTAAGCTAGGCTAGGCTAGAAATAATAAGAAGACTAAGAACTAAAGTAATATACTTTAACCTGGAAAATAACACAGCAACAAGTACTGAAGTAAGGCAAGCATGGGAACAAAGGTCATGCATTTAATGAAAGCATCCTCAACCATGACTTGTTGTACAAAATATAATATCACTGGTAAGTTTCTTTTTATACATCAAACTCTTCATTTTTTTTCGTCCATTCAAAGTTGAGAAACAACTAAAGTAAACATTATCTTAAAAACATCAATCAATGAAAACCAGAGAAGCAAAGAAGATCTCAGCAAGCATGCAGGTTCAACAATAAGTAGCTCTGTTCTTTCCTGGGAAACATGTGAGTAATATAACTCTAAAAACAAATTTAAAAGTAAAATTTTGTTGCAAGTATGTATGCGGATGAGTATGTTTAAATTTATATACATATAAATGCCTGTGAATATTGAAAGCTTATGTGTACAGGCTGTTATTTTTCTCTGCTCTTTGTTTGGAGTTTTCAAAACAAAACTTTGATTTAAAATCCATTTCTACTTGATCTATTAAACATTTGAACTAGAGATCAAAACAAATTTTGTTTGTTATGGTATGATTTGTCACCTAAAAATGGTTGTGTGAAGAATAAAGGTATGTGGAGTGAAAGAACAAGTTTTTACAGTAAAAACTTAAGTCTCTGGAAATTTCGAATATCATTAATTATGGATTAAATCATATAGCTTGAATTTACAGCCCAAGATAGGATTTTTGAAACAAATATAGTGATTTTTAGTTGTATGTATCTTGAGCAATTTACAGTGGAACGAAATCTGCCTTTAAATCATTTTCTCGTGATTGGGTGATTCGAGTTGGTCAGGGTTGTTTGTGGAGATGGAGGAGGCTACGGGGTTGACTTGAAAAATGGCCGGAGGTGGCGAAGATGGACGCGGTGGCGTCGGCGAACATTTAAATTTTTTTAACCTAATTTTGGCATGGCCGAGGAATTTGACTCGCTTATCGTTGACGTACGATCGAGTTCAACGTGCTTCTAAAGGATGGTAGAGGGGGTGTCGACGAATCGATGGCCGAGGTTGTAGGTTGGCTAATGGTCGGGGCGTGGCGAACGAGGTGCTTCCAGGTTTGGATGGTGGTGGGTACTTTCGTTTCCAGGTTTGGGATTTTGCCTCGATTTCGATTTTGAGGCAACGGTGAAGTTCGAGGGATCAGAACGTGCTCGGGGGAGGATGGTCGATATGCTTGACGTCGCGGTGAGGCCGGAAGATGGCCAACGGCGATGTGCACGTACACCGTGCACTATATTTGATGATCTGGGATGTTGTGGCCTGAAGCATTTCCAGGATTGCATTTTTAAGTTAACTCGAAGTGTTACTCAGGGCATTGAAGTGTTGGTCTCGAAGCAGGTTTTAATAGTTCTCGGGTCGAATTCCTGTTTCAGTTTTAAACTGAAACCTTGTTTTTTTTCTGTTTTGAAAATTTTAAAAACCAAATTTGAGTATTAAACCAAAGTTAAAGAAACTGAGTTCAAATGAAAATGTAAATGTAAATCCAAGTTGAATTAGAATTTAGTTTGGACATGAATAAAGCTTTAAATTCAATTTGTTTTAATAATTTAAAAGCAATTGAATGTATGAGAAAATTTTGAGTTTAGAAAAAAATGGTAAATTTAAATTTGTAGCTATTGTAAATTCTTTTTTTTATTTGAAATGGAATTTAAAAGTGAATTTGAAACAAAAAAATTTTCAAATGTATTTGAGTATGATAATTAAATCATTACTAAAATAATGTTCTATCTTTTAAAGATCTTAAGTAATTATGGTTTATAAATGTAAATAATTAAAGGTTAGTTATTAATTACCTTATGAACTTGATTAAAGATAATTACTTGATTTAAAGTAATTAATTAATGATTAAAGATTAAGTAATCAAGTGATTAACGAGAATTACACAACATCATTAATTGATAAATAAAAGTGATTAAGAATAATCACTTATGAAAATTAATTAAGGGTTAATTTATTCTAACTAATAATGATTAATATGAGATAATTTCTTAAGGAAGTAATTTAAGAAATGTTATTTGTTAATGAAAATAATTAAGGATTAATCACTTATTGTAAATTATTTTGGGTATTTTGATTTATTAAAGTAAATTTAATTATATAATTGGTTCAAAAGTTAATTTAATTAATATGATTGATTAAGAATAATTTAATTAATTCAAAGTGCTTGATAAATTAATTTATATCAAATGATTTGGAATTAATAAATCAGAATTGGATAATAAATTCATAAGTAATTAATTTAATTTGAGATAAATTAATTAGGATTAAACAATTAATCAATCCTGCCTATAAATATTTATTAAATGCTTGACCTTACTTATGAATGATTATATTGCATTGTGTTGTATGAGAAACCTTGAATTGACTGTCTTATCTGATCAGTAATATTTTGTTCTGTGACTGTGTATGATTTATCCATTTATTTACATTGTTATATTATCTATGAATCTGTGAATTGACGATAAGCGTTATAGTTATACCGCTTATCAAAGGTATTGTTGTACTTAAATCTGTGATGATTGAATTATATTGCACTATTGTGTCAAACCCCTGGACTACACCATACACACACAAATATGGATTTCACGAGGAAATCGGTTAAGTCACAGATAATTTAAATTTAATGTTTTTGAAATTAAAGTTTTAATTTCAAATTGATTTTGAAAATGGATTTGGGTTAAACGGTAAAGCTTTTGAAAAAGGTTTTCACAGATAAAAGCTATTTTGAATAACTCGGTAAAATCTCCAATTTAAATAATTCAATTTGAATTTGAATTCGATATTTGGAATTGAATTCGATGATTGGAAATTATGGTTAAAGATATTATAAACATGTTGTATGAATTTAAACCATTTTAAAGGTATGGTTTTTGGAATTTGAATTTAACCCAAGGATTTCAACTCGTATAAATGAATCAGATTTCCAAAATGAAAACTGTTGTTTTCAAATGATAAACACTTTTAGATAAGAACTGAGATTACAGTTAATTAGGGGAATTTCAAGATTGAATAGAGAAATGATTTTCCTAAGTTATGAATGAATTCTTTTTGAAAGCTATGAATTAAATCTGTTTATTTTTAACAGATTTAAATTGATGATTTGTTTAAATCAAATTGAAATGAAATTGTTTTGAAGGCTATAAGTTAAATATTTGATTTAAAGATTTAACGAGTTAATCAAATTGAAATGAAAATTGATTTGGAAAATCTGTGAGTGAATCTTTTGTTTAAAAGATTAAAATGTGAAAATAGTTTAAACCGTTAAAGGTTGTGAAAATGAATCTTTTTGTTTAAAGATTTAAAATGGTAATTTGTTAAGCCATTTGAAGAAAAGTTTTGGGTAATAAGTTGTGACTTAATTGAAATCCCATATCCATATGTTTTAAAAATATTTTCGCTCACTATTCGGTTTAACCGGGAAAGGACTTTTGTGTCGTATAACCCATTCCGAATATGTGATTCGACGTTATGGATAGCATTTGAAGACCGGTGATGAAGACCGGGTATTTGCGAAAGCGATAGGATGACCTATCGATTGTTTCGGCACCGAGTCGCGCCGGTATAGAGACTCCCTAAGTGATGGGAAATCCAATCGGGATTGTGAATATCCGGATTGCAAGGACTTCTTTGGAAGTGCCTTCGGTTCTGTTCGATCCCGGAACAGACTTGTATGGATTGTTATGTCTGACATTACAAATTGAGATATAAAGCAGATTTCTTTCAAATATATTTCTGTTGGTGGCGGAGAATTTATTCTCTTAGCCTAACACCCTTCTCTGAGACGTACGAGCTCAGAGGTTATATAGTTGAAGGTTATCAGCAATATATTCCCAATTTGGTAATGTGACATGCTGAGTGTTGCTGTGAAATGATCATTGTGTTGATCATTTGTGATAGGATCATTTGTTTGATCGTTTATCTTTGTGATCATTTCTATGATCATTTGTTGACCCAAAGCACAGCTTTTGTATAAAGCGTGGCTTTGTGGACGAGACTTCGTCGGACCTCACACCCCGGAATGGTCGAAACAGGAAAGATGCAGCAAGGTTATTGGGGGTAGCACCCCTTAGGGTATGTGCATTTCCTTCTGGATAGAAGTGGTATCATGGTATGGAGCCCAGATACTTAACTTATGTTGATATCGCTGATATATATATATATTACTTTGTGATTTGTTGCTGGGGCCCCGGTTAAAGGTTGGTTACGACCGGGAGGTGTCATACTCGTGTCAGTGGTTACCCAGTTAGGGGTAACCCGGCCTTGTGTTGGCAGAGATCCGGTTTGGTTCTCGGGGACGTCCTTCCAGAGGCGTTCTCATGTGGCAATGGGAAGTTCCTTGGCCTGACCATTTGTTGGAAATCCAAAGAAACAATACGATCTTGTACGGTATTAGTTGCAGAACCTGCCATTTACTTATGGTGGCGCCCCACTGTTTAGATGGTAGCTATAATAGGCATACGATAATGGTCGTATGTTGGCTAAGATTTATATCTTTATTTTCGAAATGATTTTCTCTACACTATGCACTAGTAATAATATCAAATGTTTCTTTTTAATGCGTATCAAGCATCTTTGACTATCATAAGGAGAAATCTCCTTTGATTCTGTGTTTGCATTGTGTGTGTGCGGTAGGCCTTATGGTAGTCTCATTTTTAAAAGCATTGCGAATTGATTTTTGAATACTTCTTGGTTTGATTTTAAAGATAAACTATTTTTATTGCTCACACCAGTCCCACGACTGATCCGGAGTTTATTGTACTTTCCTAAACTCTGGGTGCTCATTATTTTCTACACGAGCAGTCTAGAGTTGGGTTTTTCATATAGCTAGATTCAGTAGATTATCTGGAGTTAGTTCAGTCTTTGGATCACACCAGTCTTGCTTATCTTTGTGTATCGTTATCGGGAGTTCGAGCTATTGCTGGATTGATTATTGGAAATGGAGTTGCAGTTTCTCGGAGTTTTCTTTTGAAGACTATCTTAGAATTAGTGGTTCCGCTGCTTGATGTCATCTATTTTCTTTTCCGCTGCTATTTTATTGTATCATATCTCTGATGTATATTGATATCTATTGGATCATCTGTTGTATCAGATATTGTATCAAAGCTGTATATCAATGTATTTTTCTTTTATTCCGCTGTGTTATTTACTTAATGTTGTTATAAGCTCCGGCGAATCGGATTTGAACGGTCCAATCTACGGCATTCGAATACGATTTGAAGTATGGATGTCGATTTTCGAGCGGGCAAAATCCGCGTCGTCACATGGTTTCTCGATTTGAATTGAGTTAACGATTGAGGGAAATGAATGTTTAGGTTTGGATAAGAGGCGAGAGAAGGGAAAACGATTAAGAATGTTTAGGGTTAGAGGATATTAAAGAGGAGGAAAATGGAAGAATGGGGAAGACGCGATTGAAGAGTCGACGAAAGGTTGGAGTATAAGAAAGAAGCGGAGAGATGGAAACGAAGAGAAGGAAAAAATGCAACGCTTCGTTTCACAAAATATTGAGGTTGCTTGTACGCACTTGAAATGAGACTCAATAATAATATAATAGTATAAATAATAATAACAGCAACAACAATTATCATTTGAAGATAGATTCCCACATATTGGAATGTTTTGATATTTTGATGCTCAATGTTTTCTGTACTGTTTTGATGCTCAATACTCCCCACAGAAATAAGATTAAGAAAAAGTACTTTAAACAGTTGTCATTTACCCCTGTATCTAATAATACAAATTCATAGGACTCATTTTACTAATAGGCCTCCTAAGATAACTTATTGCAAGAATTGACGTCACCTGAAAACTTATACAAACATGGATATCAATTTCAGAGCAATATATGCCTATTTAATTTGAAACTGCAAATGATATCCATCTTAAAGGAGTACTTTAGACGGAGGCTTTTAAGGTCTTTAGTTTGAATCTCAGATGCATCAAAATTATATTACTATCAGTTTCACCATTTTTTTACCAAAACATTTTTTTGGATACCCAGGAGAACCCGGCAGACCGATAAACTCCTGAAGGTTTTTTTTTTGCCAAAACGTTTTTTGAAAGAAAAATAGAAATGGTTTTTTCTAGGTATACATGCATCGCATGGGCATGAGTACTGGAAACTAATAAAAGTAGTGTTCGTGTATGAAGGTTTCTTGATATTTTGGCATGTTCACATCCACAGTAAAAGAAGGGTTGAGATTTCCTCATGGTCTTAGGCAAGAACAAGGGGCCAAAAATAAATATATGTCACGTAGCCAATCATCAACATGAAAAGCCAAAAAAACCTTTCATAACCAATATCCAAGATATAGAAAATAAAAAATAAACGATGATTGTAACTAATCTACATATCACATCAACCAGACACTTCGTGTATTTTGAGTTGAGACTTATTCTTCCTGACCACACGCCTTCCTCTCATAAGTGAGAAATATGCAATATATATGTAGAAAACGTAAAGAGGACTGAATCTAATGTTAAGTCTTAAGGGTTAAGATTTATTATTATTTCACAGCATACCTAACTGTGCAGTATACTGGCTCTTTGTATAATTTGTACATACCTAGCGACGTATGAAGACTTCCGAAATTTAACAAGGAAATCTAGTACAAATTTGAGATTGTGTACATTAGTGATTATAAGCTGTAAGGTAGAAGAGAAAATAATAGTGGAAAATGAATGCTGAATCTTCTTCACATAATCTGCAGCTATAAGAGAAAGAGGGGAAAAGCAGCACTTGCAGCGAACAAAGTTGGAGTTGCAAAGCCGCAAGAGGATTCCAGGTGAAAAAGAAACCTTTTCTGCCCGTAATCTGGATCCTTGCTCAGGATTCGGCTAAAATTTGACATTTTGGAATTTTAAAAGCCGATGTTATAGATTGGGGGAAAACAATTGTGGTGGGTAGAATTATTTGTAGCAAAAGGAGGGAAAATAGCAGAAGCGGGGCAGGTGGGAAGTAGTAAACGGTGAGAAAAAATTTGAACCTGACGTGAATCGAACACGCAACCTTCTGATCTGGAGTCAGACGTGCCACCATTGCGCCACAGATCCAATTGTTCTGCTATTTCAATTGAATTTATTTATACAAATTTTGAACAAAATGGAGACGATAAAAATAGAAGATATCCACAATTTAATTTGTTTACGAAAAGTCTTCATACGTAATAATAGCGGACGTATTTCACCTGGAATCCTGAGCATTTAATTTGTTTACGGAAAATTTTATCACAGTGGACTATATTTCAAAGAGTAGGCTATCTGCTATTACAATAACTTAGCAAACTTTAAATTTTTGATTACAAACTCTACCCTTTAACATCGAATACACACATATATATATATATACTAGTACATTTGGTTATTAGGTTTGCATAAACCGACATCTTCCATTCTTCTGCATCCTTATCAATAAGCTTTCCATCTTTTCTTCAGCAAAACTTAAGCTTTTATCACATCATCATTTGTCTTAAGCCATCCATTTGCCACCTTATTCCTTATCTTTAGCAATTATAATGCTTTTGTCACATCAGGTCATATCACCTTTTGAAATAACATTACGTGTATGAAATATTTGCTGCCATTATTTCATTCTTGTCTTTATTAGATTTTTTGGCTAGAATTTTATCCTGTCTGCGGAGGGCCTTCTGGAAGTGTCTAGGTGGAGGAAATCCTGGAGGCGGTGAAAATGGTATTTCATCCATACTGAAAGTTACAATACCTGGATGGTGAAAATATACATATACTATCCAGACTCCATTAAACTTCTTTTTAACGCATCTCACATTGTGTCTTTGGCTTTTAGCATATATCTTCCATTTCTCCTTGGTCTCTTTATGAACTTTGATCTGTAGACAAGCTTATAAGCTCATCATCACTATCTGAATCCAATATGGCTTTGAGTTGTATTTTTAAATTTCTTTTTGAGGAATTTTGTCATTAATTCTTTTAGTAAGTCAGATAATTCCCTTTTAAGCGAATCTGGTATTTTTTGCGGTTCATGGCTAATTAAATCCTTTTATGAATAAATTGAATCTTTGAAAAATTCAAATTTATCCCACCATTTGATTAAAATCCTTCTTCCTAAATAAGGAATATTTTCAAATTTTATTTCAAACTTTTGTAAAGTTCTTGGAACAACAATGACATCCCATTTCAAAATCCAAGGTACTTGATAAAGTGCTGCAAAATGTAGATTATGATATTTCATGGAAATATTTATTCGAACAAATTCGTTATAAATATTTCTTATTTTTTGTGGTAAAATCACTGGATATAATCCAAAGTTTGAAAACCAAACTACAAACCAATTTGAAAAATTAGTGATATTTTGAGTTTTAAATTGAATAAACAACCTATGTTTTCTCTACCTTCTTTCATAAGAGAAAGCAAGCTCCCAAGCTTTAATATAGTCAAAGTAGTTAAAATTTAATTTGTTCCTATAATGATTTTTGAATTTGTAATTAATTCTTTAGGTTTATATAAATCACTTTCCCATTGTTCTGGGGTAATTATTTTATCAATGGTAGCCTTTGTGAAAGCTCATTCTCCACCAGTTCTCATGGCGGATTCAAATTGAACTGAACCTGTGTAGGTTAAAATTTCTTGGTAGAAATTAAAATCCTTTGGATAAAGGTATGGATCGGTAAAGTTTTTTAAATACAAAGTCATAACCTCTTCTGCATATAAATGAATATATTTTTTCTCTGCAGGAGATACCCATATGGTTGATGTTGGAATATACGGGTGTAGGTATTCTCTTGTAGATGTAGAGTTTATTGCCAACTCATAAGCATCAGCTCTGTGTTATTCATCAACTGTAGTAGTCTTTAAGATCTCTTCCTTAAGAATTTTCTTCATCCTTCTGAAAGGCCGACTTATAAGTCGTTAAGGGTCGAGATAGTGCAGTTTTACTGCTTTCTGCCTTTTCTTTGCCTTTATTCATTTTTTCCCTGTAAAAATTCTCGAGTTAAGAAATCTGGTAACGCATTATTAAATCCTTTAATAAACTCAATATCAAAATAGAATACTGGTAATATTGCTTGCCATCTAGGAAATATTTGATTTGGTGCTATGTTTTTAACATCCTCTTGTAAAATTTCTTTGGCAGACTTACAATCTACTCTTAGCAAGAACTTTTGATTTAATAAATCACTTTCAAATTTTTGCACACGTAATACTATTGCTAATATTTTTTTTTAACAGTAGAGTAATTAACTCTGGGTCCTTGCCAAATTCCCGAAGTAAATCTGACTAAGGATTCTTTATTAGTGATTCTTTGTTTAAGAATACCACCATATTATAGAGAGATATCATATTGCAACCACGGATGAATAGTATAAAATAGTACCTTAGTACAAAATAGTACCTTCTCTCTTGAGCGTTTAAGTCTGAGCAAACATAGCCTCTACCACCACCTAGCTCTGATAACAAACGGCTTCGGACCTTCGTTTGCTCCTTGTTTGATGGAAAGATGTAAGATAACAGTAGTAGATTTTGCAAGCGCAGATATTATATTACAGAGAGAGAGATTTATTTGAGAAAAATAAAATTTTATTACAGTGAACTATATTACAAAGAGTAGGCTATCTGCCATTACAATAACTTAGCAAACTTTAAATTTTTGATTACAAACTCTCCTCTATAACATCGAATACACACACATATATATACTAGTACATTCGGTTATTAGGTTTGCATAAACCGGCATCTTCCATTCTTCTGCATCCTTATCAACAAGCTTTCCATCTTTTCTTCAGCAATAATTAAGCTTTTGTCACATCATCATTTGTCTTTAGCCATCCATTTGCCACCTTATTCCTTATCTTTAGCAATTATAATGCTTTTCTCACATCAGGTCATATCACCTTTTGAAATAACATTATGTGTATGAAATATTTGCTGCCATTATTTAATCCTTATCTTTATTAGATATTTTTGGCTAGAATTTTATCCTGTCTGCGGAGGGCCTTCTGGAACGTGTCTAGGTGGAGGAAATCCTGGAGGCGGTGAAAATGGTATTTCATCCATAATGAAAGTTACAACATGTGGCTGGTGAAAATATACATATACTATCCAGACTCCATTAACCTTCTTTTTAACGCATCTCACATTATGCCTTTGGCTTTTAGCATAAATCTTCCATTTCTCCTTGGTCTCTTCATGAACTTGGATCTGTAGACATGCTTATAGGCTCATCATCACTATCCGAATCCAATATGGCTTTGAGTTGTATTTTTAAATTTCTTTTTGAGGAACTTGCCATTAGTTCTTTTATTAAGTCAGATAATTCCCTTTTAGGTGAATCTAGTATTTTTTGCAGTTCATGGCAAATTAAGCCCTTTTGTGAATAAATTGAATCTTTGAAAAATTCAAATTTATCCCACCACTTAATTAAAATCCATCTTCCTAAATAAGGAATATTTTCAAATTTTATTTCAAACTATTATAAAGTTCTTGGAACAACAATAACATCCCATTTCATAATCCATGGTACTTGATAAAGTGCTGCAAAATGTAGATTATGATATTTCATGGAAATATTTATTCGAACAAATTCGTCATAAATATTTCTTATTTTTTGTGGTAAAATCACTAGATATAATCCAATGTTTGAAAACCAAACTACAAACAAATTTGGAAAATTTGTGATATTTTGAGTTTTAAATTGAATAAACCAACTATGTTTTCTCTGCCTTTTTTCATAAGAGAAAGCAAGCTCCCAAGCTTTAATATAGTCAAAGTAGTTAAAATTTAATTTGTTCCTATAAGGATTTTTTGAATTTGTAATTAATTCTTTAGGTTTATATAAATCACTTTCCTTTTGTTCTGGGGTAATTATTTTAACAATTGTGGCCTTTGAGAATGCCCATTCTCTACCAGTTCTCATGGCGGATTCAAATTGTACAGAACCTGTGTAGGTTTAAATTTCTTGGTAGAAATTAAAATCCTTTGGATAAAGTTATGGATCAGAAAAGTTTTTTAAATACAAGGTCATAACCTCTTCTACAGATAAATAAATATACGGGTATAGGTATTCTCTATGGTTGACTAATCCCATATGGTTAATGTTGGAATATACGGGTATAGGTATTCTCTTCTAGATGTAGACTTTATTGCCAACTCATAAGCATCAGCTATGAGTTGTTCATCAACTGGAGTAGTCTTTAAGACCACTTCTCTAAGAATTTTTTCATCCTTTTGAAAGGCCGACTTATAAGTCGTTATGGGCCGAGATAGTGCAGTTTTACTGCTTTCTGCCTTTCTTTGCCTTATTCATTTTTTCCCTGTAAAAATTCTCGATTAAGAAATCTGGTAACGCATTATCAGAACCTTTAACAAACTCAATAACAAAATCGAATACTGATAATATTAGCAAGAACTTTTGATTTAATAAATCACTTTCAAATTTTTGCACATATAATACTATTGCTAATATTTATTTTTTAACAGTAGAGTAATTAACTCTGGGTCCTTGTCAAACTCCCGAAATAAATTTGACTAAGGATTCTTTATTATTAATTCTTTGTTTAAGAATACCACCGTATCCTTTATCCGATGCATCAGTTTCGACTATTTTGAGTGCATCAGGATTAGGAATTGCAAGACAAGGTATTTTTTTAATTTTTGCTTTTATTTTTATAACCGCTTTAGTATGTTTCTCTGTCCAAGCTGGTGGATTTTTCCTTAATCTTTCAGATAATGGTTTAGCATTATAAGCTAGTTCTTAATAAAATTCTGAAACATAATTTAAGCTGCCTAAAAATCTTTGTAATTGATTTTTATCCTTAATTTCGTTTGGAAATTTTTCTGCAAATATAATTGCTCTATCAATAGGAAATATTGTTCCATCTTTTATAATATGTCCAAGAAATCCAATTTCTGTTTGAAAAAGCTTTATCTTTTTAGCTGATATAGCTAATCCAGCTATTTTAGTGGCATTTATAGAAATATTTAAGTGTTTAAAATGTTGGTCAACTGATTCTGAAAATATAAGAACATCGTCAATATATACTATGGTAAATGCTGTATAAACACTATAAATATCATTCATAATTTTTTAAAATTCTGAAGGGGCATTTTTTAACCCAAACGACATTACATTCCATTCATAGTGGCCAAATGGAACAGTAAATGCAGTTTTATATCTATCTTCTTCTTTAATCTGAATTTGCCAAAATCTAGATTTCATATCAAATTTAGACATTACTTTGGCCGAATAAAGCCTTGCTAATAAATCCTTTTTATTAGGAATTGGATATCTAATCCATCTTAATGCTTTGTTAAAAGATTTATAATTTATTGCTAGTCTTGGGACTCCTCTTTTAAGTTCTGCTGCATTTTCTACATAAAATGCTCAAAAGCTCCATGGACTTTTAGATGGTCTAATAAGGCGTTTCTGTAGTAATTCTTCAATTTCCTTTTGACAAATTTCTAGATGTCTTTGAGACATGGCTATAGGTCTAGCTTTTGTTGGGATTTGACTTTCTTTGAAGTCTGGTTCATAAGGTAAACCTATTTCATGTTTTTTCCTCGGCCAAAAGGCATTAGGAGTGCCTGCACAAATAGTTTTCTCAATATAATTTTGTAGATCTTTAATCTTTTATTGTAAACTGGGTTGCAATAATTTTTCTTTTATTCTTTGTAATTTATCTCCTGAGATAAAGAGTTTAGAAAATTCACTTTTCTTTTAATACTCTTTTGAAAAATATCAATTTTATGATGTTGTGGTTGAGATACAAATTTGAATGTTAATTCTTGATTATTAATAGTACTAGTAATTCCTTCTTTTGATATTTTTGTTATAGGACATAACAAATTTAAGAAGGGATTTCCTAGTATAACGTTATGAGATAAATTTTTAACCATTGTAAATGGCATTTCTAGATAAATACCTTTATTGCAAACAGATGTGTTTTGTAGCTTAGAATTAACTAACAACTTTCTACCATCTGCAGCATTTAGTAATTCGGTAGTTTTAGAAAAATATTTTGACGGTATTAACCCTTCATTAATGCAGTTTAAGTCTGCATCCGAATCTATCATTGCTATTACAGTAAAATAATATTCTTTGTGGACTACAATAGTAACTTTAGTGTGCCATTTATGAGTGATTACCTTGACAACAACATTAATAAATGTTAAAGAGTTTAATTATTCCTCTCCTAAAATATTGTTATTATTCTGGTTATCGTTCTTAGGGTTTATCTCTATTAAAAAATTCTTTCTTTTAATTCTTTTATTTCTTGTTTAAGCATTTTTAACTTCATGCTGTAATTCTGCAATTGTACTTTCAGTACTTACTGGATTAATATTATTGGAAGTTTTAACGCTGCTTAATATATCTTTTAAACTATAAGTTTCCGATTCTTTTAACTTTAGTTTCTTTTCTCCTTTATGTGATTCCAAATATTTCTTTAACATATTTTTCTTTTCTTCTGGATCAGAAATTTTGTCTATGATGTCCAAAATAAAATTTTCTTCTTTTTTTAACATAAACAGTCCATTTGATTTACATAAAACTTTATAATAGTCACAATTTCCATCGCAACTATCAGATTCTGAATCGTTATCTGAATAATATTCATTTTTAGTTTCTGAATCAATTTCTGTGATAACAGATAATTTTAAATTTTTTTTTCTCATAATCAGAGCTCGATATAAATAATTTTGTGAATGAATTTTTTAATTCTTCGTCTATTTCAAGATTATTTATTTTATTTTTTAATTTACACTTATTAGCATAGTGACCTGGTGTTTTACATATCCAACATATTGGAATTTTTCTTTTAGTAGGTTTATTTTGCTCATTTTTTTATAAGGTCTTTGTGATTCCTTTTAGGAATTTTACTACTTTCTGCATAATTTTCTTTTCAAAAATTTTAATTTTTATAAAATTTTCTCTTAGATGGTTTTCTAAATCTTCTTTCCTCATTGGTTGGTGTTTAGGTGATAAACCAAGTTGTTCACGGAAATTTCCTAGAATTATTTTTCCATTAATTTTCTCTTTTTGGATTTGTTTATGTAATTTTATTTCATTACAAAAATGAATTCCTTCTGCAACAACTTCTGCTACTAATTCTCCATAAGTATATTGATTATAAGGAATAGTTCCATTTTTTTGTTTTATTCGATTTTTAACTCTTTCTGAAAAGAAATGAGGTAGTCCTGATAAGAACTTTTCTTTTCAAAATTCATGATTACTATCACTTCTAGTAAATAGCTTAGAAAAATATACATCTTTATACCATCTGAACTGAGATAAATTCTGACATTTTAGATTCATTAATTGTTCTTGTGTTCTGTCTGTTTGAAGAGCAATTGCTCCAATGAAATGTTTAGCTATTGTATATATTAGCGTATTTACGCAATCGGTTTTGGGCATTCCATTTTCTAATTTTGTCGCAATAAATATATGTGCTTTTGCTTCATTGGAAAGATGAAAATCCCACCAACCTTTTAGTTGTCAGGCAAATCCTTGTACAATAGCTTTTGCTATTTTATCGTCTGAATTATTTTTAATAAAAATGTAGTCGCATACATCGTCATATAATTCAGACAACTTTGTATTTGGTATTCTGAATAACCGTCTATATTCCATTCTACAATGGAGGTACTGTCAAAAGGTACAGCTCCAAAATTGTTTTGTTCTTCAAATAAGACGTCGACCGGTGTTGGTCTCGTATAATAAGGTTTACTATACGAGGTATTTCCATAATTAATTTTATTAATTTCAAAATTATTTTCTGGTTTATTTTGTTCTATATTTAAGAACATATTTTGTAAATTACTTACTTCTTCATCTGAATTATTATCAGATTCTAGTTCTGAAGTTTCTCTGGATTCCTTGCTTTCAATTATGGATGCAACTTCCTTTTCACTAACGTTTAAGGCGTTTAACCTTTTCATTATTTCTTTCAACGTTTTGGAGTTTTCCCCTGGTTTATCCATATTCGTTTCTAAATTTTGTGCAGACCAGGGTTTGAATAGAACTTCATCTGTATCACAGAATTTTGTTTGATCTTTATTAGATCCTTGCTCAATTCTTGTAAGTTGATTACCTATTGATTGTAATGTTAAATTTGTAAAATTATTCTGCTCAATAATAGCTTCAAATGTTCTATCTTTTCTTTAAGGAGTAGCTACATTTTCTTCTTTATCAATTTTAACTGATAAATTTGCTTCCGAGGGATGTATACTCCTAATAGTTTTTCCTGCTTTTGTTGTATACTCTTTATAAGCAGAATTAGTATTGAAAACTGTTAATAAATCATCAAAATCTTGAAAACTATCCTTTTGTTTTCCTATTTTGTAAGATTTTTCTATCATTATAAAGATATCATAACTTTCTGGTAAGTCATTTCCCATTTTATTTAAAAATAATTTATATTTTTTAATCCACATTTCTTGTTCCTTTTGATCTTTCATAAAGAACCATTTTCTTTTATATTTATTGTCTTCCGAATAATTTTTTTTCAGATTCTGAAAAAGGAAATTTGAATTCTTCATCAAGAGTTATGGTATTTATACCAAACACTGATTTATCCTCATTATATCCTATATTTGAAGGTGTCGGCGATCTGGGATTTGATGGAGGAATTTCAACCCCATATTCAGGTTGACTAACTCCATCCATTGTGTTTCTTACAATTACATTTTCCTTTTCTATTCTTAAAGGAGTAGCTTCAGCATTGCTGAATCTTGGTTCCTCTAATTTAGAGTTAGAACCTAATTTTAGATGTGTGACTCTATCTTTTGAAAATCTAATTTCAACATTACCATCAGAATATTCAACAATTTCTTTTAATTTTTTAATAGGTTCATTTGCTTCTTCAAGAAGCCATTTTTCTGGTAAATTTATCTCATTCCAGCTAATCGATTTGGGAATCACAACATTACTTTTATTGATATCTGTTATAAACTGTGTAGTTGTACCTTGATTTTTAATTGGTATATGTTTTGTATCAGTAATAATAGTATTCATTACTTTATAGCATATTCTATAAATAAGAATTACATTCTGTGTTCCTGGTTTCATATTAAAACCTTCAGTTTTTATGTCCAAACAAATATACTGGAGTAAATTTGGATCAGACAAGGACATAGTAAAATTAGAAAAACATGAAAAATAAATTGGTCCATCACATAATGTTGATCCAACTATTCCTAATAAGGAATCATGGAATTTATTATGTCTTTTATCTCTAACTGCAATAGTAGCAGATGTATTTAGACCTAATCTTGTAGCTGGTTTTAAGGCGACTTGAATTAATCCAACATGAATAAATTTATATTTTTCTTTATGTAAATTTAAAAGCTTTTTTGAAAATAAACTAAATGAACTGTATCCTTCAGATAAAGGGATTACCTGTTCAACCGTTTTAATTATATAATCAGTTTTTGTAATAAAACTTCCAGTTTTCTTATAAATCTTTGAAGGCGAATAAGCCGGAATATTCCAAATGTTTAAACTAGATTCTAAATCTTCATTTATAGTAATTTCTTTATTTTTACTGAGAATATCTCTGTCTAGATTGTCTAGACCGTTATTATTATTATTTCCAAGTGATAATGCTCTAGATAGTCTTTCCATATTATCTACCTTATCATTGTCAACGATTTACGCAAAACTTCCCTAAACGCCTATTCACGGCAAACAAACGGGAAAAACGCTGCTACGCGACTTAAGGACAAAGTCCCGGGTTTCAAAGGCAAATTATAAGTAGGATTAGCTAGATTTTATCAGATGGAATTAAAATAATAATAGTTTGATAAACTAGCGCCGAAAAATTTCTACAGTAATTGTTAAAAAACGATGATGAATAGTACGGTGAATAGTAACCACGAATGAATAGTACAAAATAGTACCTTCTCTCTTGGGCGTTTAAGCCTGAGCAAACATAGCCACTACCACCATCGGGCTCTGATACCAAACGGCTTCGGACCTTCGTTTGCTCCCTGTTTGATGGAAAGATGCCAGATAACAATAGTAGTTTTTGCAAGCGCAGATATTACATTACAGAGAGAGATTTATTCGAGGAAAAGAAAATTTTATTACAGTGGACTATATTATAAAGAGTAGGCTATCTGCCATTACAATAACTTAGCAAACTTTAAACTTTTGATTACAAACTCTGCCCTTTAACATCGAATACACACATATATATACTAGTACATTCGGTTATTAGGTTTGCATAAACCGGCATCTTTCATTCTTCTGCATCCTTATCAACAAGCTTTCCATCTTTTCTTCAGCAATAATTAAGCTTTTGTCACATCATCATTTGTCTTTAGCCATCCATTTGCCACCTTATTCCTTATCTTTAGCAATTATAATGCTTTTTGACATCAGGTCATATCACCTTTTGAAATAACATTACGTGTATGAAATATTTGCAGGCATTATTTCATCCTTATCTTTATTAGATATTTTTGGCTAGAATTTTATCCTGTCTGCGGAGGGCCTTCTGGAACGTGCCCATGTGGAGGAAATCCTGGAGGCGGTGAAAATGGTATTTCATCCATAATGAAAGTTACAATACCTGGCTGGTGAAAATATACATATACTATTCAGACTCCATTAACCTTCTTTTTGACGCATCTCACATTGTGCCTTTAGCTTTTAGCATATAATCTTCCATTTCTCTTTGGTCTCTTCATGAACTTGGATCTGTAGACATGCTCATATGCTCATTATCACTATCCGAATCCAGTATGGCTTTGAGTTGCATTTTTAAATTTCTTTTTGAGGAACTTGCCATTAATTCTTTTAGTAAGTCAGATAATTCCCTTTTAGGTGAATATGGTATTTTTTGCGGTTCATGGCTAATTAAACTCTTTTGTGAATAAGGAATATTTTCAAATTTTATTTCAAACTTTTGTAAAGTTCTTGGAACAACAACGACATCCCATTTCATAATCCAGGATACTTGATAAAGTGCTGCAAAATATAGATTATGATATTTCATGGAAATATTTATTCGAACAAATTCGTATAAATATTTCTTACTCTTTGTGGTAAAATCATTGGATATAATCCAATGTTTGAAAACCAATTTGGAAAATTTGTGATATTTTGAGTTTTAAATTGAACCAACCAACTATGTTTTCTTTGCCTGTTTTCATAAGAGAAAGCAAGCTCTCAAGCTTTAATATAGTCAAAGTAGTTAAAATTTAATTTGTTCCTATAAGGATTTTTTGAATTTGTAATTAATTCTTTAGGTTTATATAAATCACTTTCCCATTGTTCTGGGGTAATTATTTTAACAATGGTGGCCATTGAGAAAGCCCATTCTCCACTAGTTCTCATGGCGGATTCAAATTGTAAAGAACCTGTATAGGTTAAAATTTCTTGGTAGAAATTAAAATCCTTTGGATAAAGGTATGGATCAGTAAAGTTTTTTAAATAGAAGGTCATAACCTCTCCTGCAGATAAAAGAATATATTTTTTCACTACAGGAGATACCCATATGGTTGTTGTTGGAATATACGGGTATAGGTATTCACTTGTAGATGTAGACTTTATTGCCAACTCATAAGCATCAGCTCTGGGTTGTTCATCAACTAGAGTAGTCATTAAGACCTCTTCTCTATGAATTTTTTCATCCTTCTGAAAGGCCGACTTATAAGTCGTTATGGGCCGAGATAGTGCGGTTTTACTGCTTTCTACCTTTTCTTTGCCTTTATTCATTTTTTTCTTTGTAAAAATTCTCGAGTTAAGAAATATGGTAACGCATTATCAGATCCTTTAATAAACTCAATATCAAAATCGAATACTGATAATATTGTTTGCCATCTTGCAACTATTTGTTTTTATGCTATGTTTTAACATCATTTTGTTAAATTTCTTTGGCAGACTTACAATCTACTCTTAGCAAGAACTTTTGATTTAATAAATCACTTCCAAATTTTTACGCACATAATACTATTGCTAACATTTCTTTTTTAACAGTAGAGTAATTAACTCTGGGTTCTTGCCAAATTCCCGAAGTAAATCTGACTAAGGATTCTTTACTATTGATTCTTTGTTTAAGAATACCATCATATCCTTTATCTGATGCATCGGTTTCGACTATTTTGAGTGCATCAAGATTAGGAATTGCAAGACAAGGAATTTCTTTTATTTTTACTTTTATTTTTATAACCGCTTTAGTATGTTCCTCTGTCCAAGCAGGTGGTTTTTTCCTTAATCTTTCAAATAATGGTTTAGCGTCATAAGCTTGATCTTTATAAAATTCGAAAACATAGTTTAAGCTTCCTAAAAATCTTTGTAATTGATTTTTATCCTTAATTTCATTTGGAAATTTTTCTGCAAATATAATTGCTCTATCAATAGGAAATATTGTTCCATCTCTTATAATATGTCCAAGAAATCTAATTTCTGTTTGAAAACGCTTTATCGTTTTAGCTGAAACAGCTAATCCAGCTCTTTTAGTTGCATTTTTAAAAATATTTAAGTGTTTAAAATGTTGGTCAACTGATTCTGAAAATATAAGAACATCGTCAATATATACTATGGTAAATGCTGTATAAGCACTATAAACATCATTCATAATTTTTTGAAATTCTGAAGGGGAATTTTTTAATCCAAATGGCAACATTCCATTCATAGTGGCCAAATGGAACAGTAAATGCAGTTTTATATATGTATCTTCTTCTTTAATCTAAATTTGCCAAAATTCAGATTTCATATCAAATTTAGACATTACTTTGGCCGAATAAAGCCTTTCTAATAAATTATTTTTATTAGGAATTGGATATCTAATCCATCTTAATGCTTTGTTCAAAGGTTTATAATTTATCACTAGTCTTGGGACTCCTCTTTCTAGTTCTGCTGCATTTTCTACATAAAATGCTGAACAGCTCCATGGGCTTTTAGATGATCTAATAAGGCCTTTCTGTAGCAATTATTTACTTTCCCTTTTACAAATTTCTAGATGTCCTTGAGACATGGCTATAGGTCTAGCTTTTGTTGGGATTTGACTTTCCTTGAAGTCTAGTTCGTAAGGTAAACATATTTCATGTATTTTCCTCTTCCAAAAGGCATTAGGAGTGTCTACACAAATAGTTTTATCAATATAATTTTGTAGATCTTTAATCTTTTGTTATAAACTTGGTTGCAATAATTTTTCTTTTATTCTTTTTAATTTATCTCCTGAGATAGGGGTTTAGAAAATTCACTTTTCTTTTAATACTTTTTTGAATAATATCAATTTTATGATGTTGTAGTTGAGATACAAATTTGAATGTTAATTCTTGATTATTAATAGCACTAGTAATTCCTTCTTTTGATATTTTTGTTATAGGATATAACAAATGTAAGAAGGGATTTCCTAGTATAACATTATGAGATAAATTTTTAACCATTATAAATGGCATTGCTAGACAAATACCTTTATTGCAAACAGCTGTGTTTTGTAGCTTATAATTAACTAACAACTTTCTACCATATGCAGCATTTAGTATTTCGGTAGTTTTAGAAAATTGTTTTGAAGGTATTAACCCTTCGTTAATGCAGTTTAAGTCTGCACCTGAATCTATCATTGCTATTGTAGTAAAATAATATTCTTTTTGGACTACAATAGTAACTTTAGTGTGCCATTTATGGGTGATTACCCTGTCAACAGCATTAATAAACGTTATAGAGTTTAATTCTTCCTCTCCCAAAATGTTGTTATTATTTTGGTTATCGTTTTTAGGGTTTATCTCTATTAAAGACATTCTTTCTTTTAATTCCTTTATTTCTTGTTTAAGCATTTTAACTTCATGCTGTAATTCTGCAATTGTAGTTTCAGTACTTAGAGGGTTAATATTGTTGGAAGTTTTAACTCTGTTTAATATATCTTTTAAACTATAAGTTTCTGGTTCTTTTAATTTTAGTTTCTTTTCTCCTTTATGTGATTCCAAATATTTCTTTAACATACTTCAGGATCAGAAATTTTGTCTATGATGTCCAGAATAAAATTTTCTTCTTTTGTTAACATAAACAGTCCATTTGCTTTACATAAAGCTTTATAATTGTCACAATTTCCATCGCAACTATCAGATTCTGAATCGTTATCTGAATCATATTGATTTTCAGTTTCTGAATCAATTTATGTGATAACAGATAATTTTAAATTTTCTTTCTTTGAATCAGAGCTCGATATAAATAATTTTGTGAATGAATTTTTTAATTCTTCGTCTATTTCAAGATTATTTTTTTTTTATTTTTTAATTTACACTTATTAGCATATCAACCCGGTGTTTTACATTTCCAACATATTTGAATTTTTCTTTTAGCAGGTTTATTTTGCTCTTTTCTTTTATAGGATCTTTGTGATTTCCTTTTAGGAATTTTACTACTTTCTGCATAATTTTCTTTTCGAAAATTTTTATTTTTATAAAATTTTCTCTTAGACGGTTTTCTAAATCTTCTTTCTTCATTGGTTGGTTTTATAGGTGTTAAACCAAGTTGTTCACAGAAATCTCCTAGAATTCTTATTCCATAAATTTTCTCCTTTTGGATTTGTTTGTGTAATTTTATTTCATTATATAAATGAATTCCTTCTGCTACAACTTCTGCTGCTAATTCTCCATAAATATATCGACTATAAGGAATAGTATCAATATTTTTTGTTTTATTCGATTTTTAACTCTTTCTGAAAATAAATGAGGTAGTCTTGATAAGAGCTTTTCTTTTCAAAATTCATGATTACTATAACTTCTAGTAAATAGCTTAGAAAAATATACATCTTTATACCATCTGAACTGAGATAAATTCTGACATTTTAGATTCATTAATTGTTCTTGTGTTCTGTCTTTTTGAAGAACAGTTGCTCCAATGAAATATTTAGCTATGGTATACATTAGCGTATTTACACAATCGGTTTTGGACATTCCATCTTCTAATTTTGTCGTAGTAAATATATGCGCTTTCACTTCATTGGAAAGATGAAAATCCCACAAACCTTTTAGTTGTCCTGTAAATCCATGTACGATAGCTTTTGCTATTCTATCGTCTGAATTATTTTTAATTAAACATGCAGTAGCGTACATCATTATATAATTCAAACAAGTTTTTATTTGGTATTATGAAAAACCATCTATATTTCATTCTACAATGGAGGCACCTTCAAAAGATATAGCTCCATAACTGTTTCGTTCTTCAGATAAGAGGTCGACCGGTGTTGGCCTCGTATAATAAGGTTTACTATACGAGGTATTTCCATAATTAATTTTATTAATTTCAAAATTATTTTCTACTTTATTTTGTTCTACATTCAAGAACATATTTTGTAAATTACTTACTTCTCCATCTAAATTACTATCAGATTCTAGTTCTGAAGTTTCTCTAGATTCCTTGCTTTCAATTATGGGTGCAACTTCCTTTTCACTAACGTTTAAGGCGTCTAACCTTTTCATTACTTCTTTCAACATTTCGGAGTTTTCCTATGGTTTATCCATATTCATTTCTAAATTTTTTGCAGACCAGGGTTTGAATAAAACTTCATCTGTATCACAGATTTTAGTTTGATCTTTACCTGATCCTTGCTCAATTCTTGTAAGTTGATTACCTATTGATTGTAATGTTAAATTTGTAAAATTATTCTGCGCAATAATAGCTTCAAATGTTCTATCTTTTCTATAAGGAGTAGCTACAATTTCTTCTTTATCAATTTTAACTGATACATTTGCTTCCGGGGATGTATACTCCTAAAAGTTTTTCCTGCTTTTGTTGTATACTCTTTATAAGCAGAGTTTATATTGAAAACTGTTAATAAATCATCAAAATATGGAAAATTGTCCTTCTGTTTTCCTATTTTGTAAGATTTTTCTATCATTATAAACATATCATAATTTTCTGATACGTCATTTCCCATTTTATTTAAAAATAATTTATATTTTTTAATCCACATTTCTTGCTCCTTTTGATCTTTCATAAAGAACCATTTTCTTTTATATTTATTTTTTTCTGAATAAAACTTTGTTTTTTTAGATTCTGAAAAAGGAAATTTGAACTCTTCATCAAGAATTATGGTATTTATACCAAACACTGATTTATCCTCATCATATCCCATATCTGAAGGTGTCGGCGACCTGGGATTTGATGGAGGAATTTCAACCCTATATTCAGGTTGACTAACTCCGTCCATTGTGTTTCTTACAATTACATTTTCTTTTCTATTCTTAAAGGTGTAGCTTCAACATTGCTGAATCTTGGTTCCTCTAATTTAGAGTTAGAAACTAATTTTAGGTGCGTGACTCTATCTTTTGAAAATCTAATTTCGACGTCACCATCAGAATATTCAACAATTTCTTTTAATTTTTTATTTTCTACTTTAGTAGGTTCATTTGCTTCTTCAAGAAGCCATTTTTCTGGTAAATTTATCGCATTCCAGCTAATCGATTTGGGAATTACAACATTACTTTTACTGATGTCTGTTATAAACAGTGTAGTTGTACCTTGATTTTTAATTGGTATATGTTTTGTGTCAGTAATAATATAATTCATTACTTTATAGCATATTCTATAAATAAGAATTACATTCTGTGTTCCTGATTTCATATTAAAACCTTCAGTTTTTATGTCTAAAAAATAGACTGGAGTAAATTTGGATCGGTAAGGACATAGTAAAATTAGGTAAACATAAAAAATAAATTGGTCCATCACATATGTTGATTCAACTATTCCTAATAAGGAATCATGGAATTTATTATGTCTTTTATCTCTAACTGCAATAATAACAGACGTATTTAGACCTAATCTTGTAGCTGGTTTTAAGGCGACTTGAATTAATCCAACATGAATAAATTTATATTTTTCTTTACGTAAATTTAAAATCTTTTTTGAAAATAAACTAAATGAACTGTATCCTTCAAATAAAGGGATTACCTGTTCAACCGTTTTAATTATATAATCGGCTTTTGTAATAAAACTTCCAGTTTTTTATATATCTTTGAAGGCTAATAAGCCAGAATATTCCAATTGTTTAAACTAGATTCTAAATCTTCATTTATAGTAATTTCTTTATTTTTACTGAGAATTTCTCTGTCTAGATTATCTAGACCGTTATTATTATTATTTCTAAATGATAATGCTTTAGATAGTCTTTTCATATTATCTACCTTATCGATGTCAAAGCTTTACGCAAAACTTCCCTAAACGCCTAATCGCGACAAACAAACAGGAAAAACACGGCTACGTGACTTAAGGACAAAGTCCCGGGTTTCAAAGGCAAATAATAAGTAGGATTAGCTAGATTTTATCAGATAGAATTAAAATAATAACAGTTTGATAAACTAGCACCGAAAAATTTCTACGGTAATTGTTAATAAACGATGATGAAAAGTACGGTGAATAGTAACCACAGATGAATAGTACAAAATAGTACCTTCTCTCTTGGGCGTTTAAGCCTGAGCAAACCTAGCCTCTACCACCACCGGGCTCTGATACCAAACGGCTTCGCCCGGGTTTGAACTGGAGACCTTAGTACAAAATAGTACCTTAGTACAAAATAGTACCTTCTCTCTTGGGCGTTTAAGCCTGAGCAAACCTAGCATCTACCACCACCGGGCTCTGATACCAAATGGCTTCGGACCTTCGTTTGCTCCTTGTTTGATGGAAGATGTAAGATAACAGTAGTAGTTTTTGCAAGCACAGATATTATATTACAGAGAGAGATATATTTGAGGAAAAGAAAATTTTATTACAGTGGGCTATATTACAAAGAGTAGGCTATCTTCCATTAAATAACTTAGCAAACTTTAAATTTTTGATTACAAACTCTGCCCTTTAACATCGAATACACACACATATATATACTAGGACTGCAGTTGTTAGGTTTGCATAAACCGGCATCTTCCACTCTTCTACATCCTTATCAACAAGCTTTCCATCTTTTCATCAGCAATAATTAAGCTTTTTTCACATCGTCATTTGTCTTTAGCCATCCATTTGCCACCTTATTCCTTATCTTTAGCAATTATAATGCTTTTGTCACATCAGGTCATATCAACTTTTGAAATAACATTACGTGTGTGAAATATTTGCTGGCATTATTTCATCCTTATCTTTATTAGATATTTTTGGCTAGAATTTTATCCTGTCTGCGGAGCGCCTTTTGGAACGTGTCCAAGTGGAGGAAATCCTTCTTTTTAACGCATCTCACATTGTGCCTTTGTTTTTTAGCATATAATCTTCCATTTCTCCTTGGTCTCTTCATGAACTTGGATCTGTAGACATGCTTATAAGCTCATCATCACTATCCAAATCCAATATGGCTTTGAGTTGTATTTTTAAATTTCTTTTTGAGGAACTTGCCATTAATTCTTTTAGTAAGTCAGATAATTCCCTTTTAGGCGAATGTGGTATTTTTTGCGGTTCATGGCAAATTAAACCCTTTTGTGAATAAATTGAATCTTTGAAAAATTCAAATTTATCCCATCATTTAATTAAAATCCTTCTTCCTAATTAAGGAATATTTTCAAATTTTATTTCAAACTTTTATAAAGTTCTAGGAACAACAATGACATCCCATTTCATAGTCCAAGGTACTTGATAAAGTGCTGCAAAATGTAGATTATGATATTTCATGGAAATATTTATTCGAACAAATTCGTCATAAATATTTCTTATTTTTTGTGGTAAAATCACTGGATATAATCCAAAGTTTGAAAGCCAAACTACAAACCAATTTCGAAAATTTGTGATATTTTGAGTTTTAAATTGAATAAACCAACTATGTTTTCTCTGCCTGTTTTCATAAGAGAAAGCCAGCTCCCAAGCTTTAATATAGTCAAAGTAGTTAATATTTAATTTGTTCCTATAAGGATTTTTTCGAATTTGTAATTAATTCTTTAGGTTTATATAAATCACTTTCCCATTGTTCTGGGGTAATTATTTTAACAATGTTGGCCTTTGAGAAAGCCCATTCTCCACCAGTTCTCATGGTGGATTCAAATTGTACAGAACCCGTGTAGGTTAAATTTCTTGGTAGAAATTAAAATCCTTTAGATAAAGGTATGGATCAGTAAAGTTTTTTAAATAGAAGGTCATAACCTCTTCTATAGATAAATGAATATATTTTTTCTCTACAGGAGATATCATATGGTTGATTTTGGAATATACGGGTATAGGTATTCTCTTGTAGATGTAGACTTTATTGCCAACTCATAAGCATTAGCTCTGAGTTGTTCATTAACTGGAGTAGTCTTTAAGACCTCTTCTCTAAGAATTTTTTCATCCTTCTAAAAGGCCAACTTATAAGTCGTTGTGGGCCGAGATAGTGCAGTTTTACTACTTTCTGCCTTTTCTTTGCCTTTATTCATTTTTACCCTGTAAAAATTCTCGAGTTAAGAAATCTGGTAACACTTTATCAGATCCTTTAATAAACTCAATATCAAAATCGAATACTGATAATTTTGCTTGCCATCTAGCAAATATTTGTTTTGATGCTATGTTTTTAACATCGTTTTGTAAAATTTCTTTGGCAGACTTACAATCTACTCTTAGCAAACTTTTGATTTAATAAATCACTTTCAAATTTTTACACACATAATACTATTGCTAATATTTCTTTTTTAACAGTAGAGTAATTAACTCTGGGTCCTTGCCAAATTCCCGAAGTAAATCTGAATAAGGATTCTTTATTATTGATTCTTTGTTTAAGAATACCACCATATCCTTTATCTTATGCATCGGTTTAGACTATTTTTAGTGCATCAGGATTAGGAATTGCAAGACAAGGAATTTCTTTTATTTTTGTTTTATTTTTATAACCGCTTTAGTATGTTCCTCTGTCCAAGCAGGTGGATTTTCCTTAATCTTTCAAATAATGGTTTAGCATCATAAGCTAGATCTTTATAAAATTCGAAAACATAGTTTAAGCTTCCTAAAAATCTTTGTAATTGATTTTTATCCTTAATTTCATTTGGAAATTTTTCTGCAAATATAATTGCTCTATCAATAGGAAATATTGTTCCATCTTTTATAATATGTCCAAGAAGTCTAATTTCTGTTTGAAAAAGCTTTATTTTTTTAGCTGATACAGCTAATCCAGCTCTTTTAGTAGCATTTATAAAAATATTTAAGTGTTTAAAATGTTGGTCAACTGATTCTGAAAATATAAGAACATTGTCAATATATACTATGGTAAATGCTGTATAAGCACTATAAATATCATTCATAATTTTTTGAAATTCTGAAAGGGCGTTTTTTTAACCCAAACGGCATTACATTCCATTCATAGTGGCCAAATGGAACAGTAAATGCAGTTTTATATCTATCTTCTTCTTTAATCTGAATTTGCCAAATTCCAGATTTCATATCAAATTTAGCATTACTTTGGCCGAATAAAGCTTTGCTAATAAATCCATTTTATTAGGAATTGGATATCTAATCCATCTTAATGTTTTGTTCAAAGGTTTATAATTTATCACTAGCCTTGGGACTCCTCTTTCTAGTTCTGCTGCATTTTCTACATAAAATGCTGAACAGCTCCATGGAATTTTAGACGGCCTAATAAGGCCTTTCTGTAGTAATTCTTCAATTTACTTTTTACAAATTTCTACATGTCTTTGAGACATGGCTATAGGTCTAGCTTTTGTTGGGATTTGACTTTCTTTAAAGTCTGGTTCGTAAGGCAAAACTATTTCAAGTTTTTCCTCTACCAAAAGGCATTAGGAGTGTCTGCACAAATAGTTTTCTCAATATAATTTTGTAGATCTTTAATCTTTTGTTGTAAACTCGGTTCCAATAATTTTTCTTTTATTCTTTTGTAATTTATCTCCTGAGATAAGGAGTTTAGAAAATTCTCTCTTCGTTTAATACTTTTTTGAATAATATCAATTTTATGATGTTGTTGGTTGAGATACAAATTTTAATGTTAATTCTTGATTATTAATAGCACTAGTAATTCCTTCTTTTGATATTTTTGTTATAGGATATAACAAATGTAAGAAGGGATTTCCTAACATAACATTATGAGATAAATTTTTAACCATTATAAATGGCATATCTAGACAAATACATTTATTACAAACAGCAGTATTTTTTAGCTTATAATTAACTACCAATTTTCTACCATCTGCAGCATTTAGTATCTCGGTAGTTTTAGAAAAATATTTTGAAGGTACCAATCCTTCATTAATGCAATTTAAGTCTGCACCTGAATCTAGCTATTGTAGTAAAATAATATTCTTTTTGGACTACAATAGTAACTTTAGTGTGCCATTTATGGGTGATTACCTTATCAACAACATTAATAAATGTTAAAGAGTTTAATTCCTCCACTCCTAAAATATTGTTATTATTCTGGTTATCGTTCTTAGGGTTTATCTCTATTAAAGATATTCTTTCTTTTAATTCTTTTATTTCTTGTTTAAGCATTTTAACTTCATGTTGTAATTCTGCAATTGTAGTTTCAGTTCTTACTGGGTTAATATTATTGGAAGTTTTAACTCTGTTTAATATATCTTTTAAACTGTAAGTTTCGGTTCTTTTAATTTTAGTTTCTTTTCTCCTTTATGTGATTCCAAATATTTCTTTAACATATTTTTCTTTTCTTCTGGATCAGAAATTTTGTCTATGATGTCCATAATCAAATTTTCTTCTTTTGTTAACATAAACAGTCCATTTGCTTTACATAAAGCTTTATAATAGTCACAATTTCCATCGCAACTATCAGATTCTGAATCGTTATCTGAATCATATACATTTTAAGTTTCTGGATCAATTTCTGTGATAACTGATAATTTTAAATTTTCTTCCTCTGAATCAGAGCTCGATATAAATAATTTTGTGAATAAATTTTTTAATTTTTCGTCTATTTCCAGAATATTTATTTTTATTTTTTAATTTACACTTATTAGCATAGTGACCTGGTGTTTCACATTTCCAACATATTGGAAATTTTCTTTTAGTAGGTTTATTTTGCTCTTTTCTTTTATAGGGTCTTTGAGATTTCCTTTTAGGAATTTTACTACTTTCTGCATAATTTTCTTTTCAAAATTTTTTATTTTTATAAAATTTTCTCTTATATGGTTTTCTAAATCTTCTTTCTTCATTGGTTGGTTTTATAGGTGATAAACCAAGTTGTTCGCAGAAATCTCCTAGAATTCTTTACCCATAAATTTTCTCCTTTTGGATTTGTTTATGTAATTTTATTTCATTACATAAATGAATTCCTTCTACAACAACTTTGCTGCTAATTCTCCATAAGTATATTGATTATAAGGAATAGTTCCACTATTTTTTTGTTTTATTCGATTTTTAACTCTATCTGAAAAGAAATGAGGTAGTCCTGATAAGAACTTTTCTTTCCAAAATTCATGATTACTATCACTTCTAGTAAATGGCTTAGAAAAATATACATCTTTATACCATCCGAACTGAGAGAAATTCAGACATTTTAGATTCATTAACTATTCTTCTGTTCTGTCTGTTTGAAAAGCAATTGCTCCGATGAAATGTTTAGCTATTGTATATATTAGCGTATTTACACAATCAGTTTTGGGCATTCCATCTTCTAATTTTGTCGCATCAAATATATGCGCTTTCGCTTCATTGAAAAGATGAAAATCCCACCAACCTTTTAGTTGTCCTATAAATCCTTGTACCATAGCTTTTGCTATTCTATCTTCTGAATTATTTTTAATTAAACATGCAGTAGCGTACATCGTCATATAATTCAGACAAGTTTGTATTTGGTATTCTGAATAACAGTTTATATTCCATTCTACAATGGAGGTACCGTCAAAAGATACAGCTCCATAATTTTTTTGTTCTTCAATAAGAGGTCGACCTGTGTTGGTCTCGTATAATAAGGTTTACTATACGCGGTATTTCCATAATTAATTTTATTAATTTCAGAATTATTTTCTGGTTTATTTTGTTCTATATTTAAGAACATATTTTGTAAATTACTTACTTCTTCATCTGAATGATTATCAGATTCTAGTTCTAAAGTTTCTCTAGATTCCTTGCTTTCAACTATGGGTGCAACTTCCTTCACTAACGTTTAAGGCGTCTAACCTTTTCATTATTTCTTTCAACATTTCGGAGTTTTCTCCTGGTTTATCCATATTCATTTCTAAATTTTGTGCAGACCAGGGTTTGAATAAAACTTCATCTGTATCACAGAATTTTTTTGACCTTTATTAGATCCTTGCTCAATTCTTGTAAGTTGATTACCTATTGATTGTAATGTTAAATTTGTAAAATTATTCTGCTCAATAATAGCTTCAAATGTTCTATCTTTTCTATAAGGAGTAGCTACAATTTCTTCTTTATCTATTTTAACTAATAAGTTTGCTTCCGGGGGATGTATACTCCTAGTAATTTTTCGTGCTTTTGTTGTATACTCTTTATAAGCAGAATTTATATTGAAAACTGTTAATAAATCATCAAAATATGGAAAACTGTCCTTTTGTTTTCCTATTTTGTAAGATTTTTCTATCATTATAAAGATATCATAATTTTATGGTAACTCATTTCCCATTTTATTTAAAAATAATTTATATTTTTTAATCCACATTTCTTGTTCCTTTTGATCTTCATAAAGAACCATTTTCTTTTATATTTATTTTCTTCTGAATAAAACTTTGTTTTCTCAGATTCTGAAAAAGAAAATTTGAACTCTTCATCAAGTGTTATGGTATTTAAACCAAACACTGATTTATCCTCATCATATCCCATATCTGAAGGTGTCGGCGATCTGGGATTTGATGGAGGAATTTCAACCCTATATTCAGGTTGACTAACTCCGTCCATTGTGTTTCTTACAATTACATTTTCCTTTTCTATTCTTAAAGGAGTAGCTTCAACATTGCCGAATCTTGGTTCCTCTAACTTAGAGTTAGAACCTAATTTTAGGTGTGGAACTCTGTCTTTTAAAAATCTAATTTCGACGTCACCATCAGAATATTCAACAATTTCTTTTAATTTTTTATTTTCTACTTTAGTAGGTTCATTTGCTTCTTCAAGAAGCCATTTTTCTGGTAAATTTATCTCATTCCAGCTAATCTGTTAACGCTAAAAATTGAACGCTAACACCCCGGTGTGTAGAAGGTAATTGTGAAAGCACCACCCGTTGGTACGGGAACAAAATATAAGCAGAGAAATCACAGCTATAAAAGACACAATATTTATAGTGGTTCGGCTTAAGATCTAGCCTACGTCCACTTTAAAGCTCTTTATTGCTGATTTGATTACAATTCTTTACAACAATCTTCAATTACAACACACTTAGACAAATAGCTCAAACTCTGATGTAGAAGAATCCCTCGAATGCATGGTGAATGAGTTAGATTTCCACTTGAGATTTGTTGAAATGTCTTTGGTGATTGGAGTGATAGAAGTGTTGCTTGAACGTTGCTTGAAGTCGAGTCAATGGCAGAGTAATGGCGTCCAGGAAGTCAGTCCAAAAGTCCCCCCTCTGTTGGAGTTATGGGCGTATTTATAGGCATCTTTGGAGTTAGGTCGTAACTCGTGTACGACTCATGATGAGTCGTAACTCGTGTACGACTCATGATGAGTCGTAACTCGTATATGACTCATGGTAGGTCGCGGCTGATTTACTGGGTTATCTTGTAGACTCTTTAACTCGTGGAGGCCTTAAGCCGTAGATCCTTATCTCGTAGACCTTTTAACTCGTAGAGTCTTTAACTCGTAGTGGCCTTAACTCGTAGATCTTTTAACTCGTAGAGTCTTTAACTCGTAGTGGCCTTAACTCGTAGATCTTTTAACTCGTAGAGTCTTTAACTCGTAGATCCTTAACTCGTAGGTCGTTCAGCCCTTGAATTGTTAGGTCGTGAAGACCTTGAGTCGCACAGTTCTTGAGTCGTTGATCCACTGAGTCGGCCTGTCTCATGAACCGTTAACACCATGAGTCGTTAACCCGTTGAGTCGGTCTGCCCCATGAGTCGCTAACTCCATGAGTCGTTAACCCGTTGAGTCGGTCTGCCCCATGAGTCGCTAACTCCATGAGTCGTTATTCCTCCTGAGTCGTTGAGTCGTAACCCTTCAAGGCCGTTAAGTCGGCAACCAGATAAGTTGAGTCGCTGGCTTACTTCACTCTTTAAGTCGTATACCGTTTTGGTCGGGGCGTTGCCCCGCACCCCGCCGGGGGCGCTGCCCCCTAGACCCCTGCGACCTGACCGGTCAGGTCGAACACCGTAGGCGGTGGCGTTGCCCCCGCACCCCCACCTTGGGGGGTTGGCACCCCCCCTGGACCCCCCCTCCGTAGGGGATCTTATCTGAAAATTCATTCAACAGAACTTGCTTTATTGGGAGGTTAAATCGACCATCCTTCGAGATGAACTATCATTGGCTTCTCGGTCGATTTTTGATGTCACGGCCTTGCTGAAAAAGCAGAGTTAACATAATCGATTTGGGAATTACAACATTACTTTTACTGATGTCTGTTATAAACAGTGTAGTTGTACCTTGATTTTTAATTGGTATATGTTTTGTATCAGTAATAATAGTATTCATTACTTTATAGCATATTCTATAAATAATAATTACATTCTGTGTTCCTGGTTTCATATTAAAATCTTTAGTTTTTATGTCCAAACAAATAGACTGGAGTAAATTTGGATCAGACAAGGACATAGTAAAATTAGGAAAACATGAAAAATAAATTGGTCCATCACATAATGTTGATTCAACTATTCCTAATAAGGAATCATGGAATTTATTATGTCTTTTATCTCTAACTGCAATAATAGCAGACATATGTAGACCTTATCTTGTAGCTGGTTTTAAGGCGACTTGAATTAATCCAACATGAATAAATTTATATTTTTCTTTATGTAAATTTAAAAGCTTTTTTGAAAATAAACATAATGAACTATATCCTACAGATAAAGGGATTACATGTTCAACCGTTTTAATTATATAATCAGTTTTTGTAATAAAACTTACAGTTTTCTTTTAAATCTTTGAAGGCGAATAAGCCGGAATATTCCAATTGTTTAAACTAGATTCTAAATTTTCATTTATAGTAATTTCTTTATTTTTACTGAGAATTTTTCTGTCTAGATTATCTAGACCGTTATTATTATTATTTCTAAATGATAATGCTCTAGATAGTCTTTCCATATTATCTACCCTATCGCTGTCAAAGATTTACGCAAAACTTCCCTAAACGCCTATTCACGGCAAACAAAAGGGAAAAACACTGCTACGCGACTTTAGGACAAAGTCCCGGGTTTCAAAGGCAAATAATAAGTAGGATTAGTAAGATTTTATCGGATAGAATTAAAATAGTAACAGTTTGATAAACTAGCATCGAAAAATTTCTACAGTAATTACTAAGAAACGATGATGAATAGCATGGTGAATAGTGACGGTGAATAGTAACCACGGATAAATAGTACAAAACAGTACCTTCTCTCTAACTTAGCAATCAAATTAAATTGTGAATATCTTCTATTTTTATCGTCTCCATTTTGTTCAAAATTTGTATAAATAAATTCAATTGAAACAACAGAACGATTGGATCTGTGGCGCAATGGTAGCGCGTCTGACTCCAGATCAGAAGGTTGCGTGTTCGATTCACGTCAAGTTCAAATTTTTTCCCACCGTTTACTACTTCCCACCTGCCCCGCTTCTGCTATTTTCCCCCCTTTTGCTACAAATAATTCTACCCACCATAATTGTTTTCCCCCAATCTATAATGTCAGCTTTTAAAAATCTAAAAATGTCAAATTTTAGCCGAATCCTGAGCAAGGATCCAGATTACGGGCAGAAAAGGTTTCTTTTTCACCTGGAATTCTCTTGCGGCTTTGCAACTCCAACATTGTTCGCTGTAAGTGCTGCTTTTCCCCTCTTTCTCTTACAGTTGCAGATTATGTGAAGAAGATTCAGTATTCATTTGCCACTGTTATTTTCTCTTCTGCCTTACCGCTTATAATCACTAATGTACACAATCTCAAATTTGTACTGGATTTCCTTGTTAAATTTCGGAAGTCTTCATACGTCGCTAGGTTTGTACAAATTATGCAAAGAGCCAGTATACTGCACTGTTAGGTATGCTGTGAAATAATAATAAATCTGAACCCTTAAGACTTAACATTAGATTCAGTCCTCTTTACGTTTGCTATATATATTGCAAATTTCTCACTTGTGAGAGGAAGGTGTGTGGTCAGGAAGAATAAGTCTCAATTCAAAATACACGAAGTGTTTGGTTGATGTGATATGTAGATTAGTTAACAATCATCATTAGTTTTTTTATTTTCTATACTTTGGATATTGGTTATGAATGGGTTTTTTGGCTGTTCGTGTTGATGAGTGGCTACGTAACATATATTTATTTTTGGCCCCTTGTTCTTGCCTAAGACCATGAGGAAATCTCAACACTTTTTTTGCTGTGGATGTGAACATGTCAAAATATCAAGAAACCTTCAGACACGAACACTACTTTTATTAGTTTTCAGTACTCATGCCCATGCGATACATGTATAACTAGAAAAATCCATTTCACTTTTTCTTTCAAAAAACGTTTTGGCAAAAAAAAACCTTCAAGAGTTTACCAGCCTGCCGGGTTCTCCTGGGTATCCAAAAAAATGTTTTGGTAAAAAAATGGTGAAACTGATAGTAATATAATTTTGATGCATCTGAGATTCAAACTAAAGACCTTAGAGCCTCCGTCTAAAGTACTCCTTTAAGATGGATATCATTTGCAGTTTCAAATTAAATGGGCATATATTGCTCTGAAATTGATATCCATGTTTGAATAAGTTTTCAGGTGACGTCAATTCTTGCAATAAGTTTTCTTAGGAGGCCTATAAGTAAAATGAGTCCTATGAATTTGTCTTATTAGATACAGGGGTAAATGACAACTGTTTAAAGTATTTTTTTTAATCTTGTTTCTCTAGGGAGTGTTGAGCATCAGAACATTACTGAAAACATTGAGCATCAAAACATCAAAACATTCCAGTAGAGGAATCCATCTTCAACTGATAATTGTTGCTGCTGTTATTATTATTTATACTATTATATTATTATTATTGAGTCTCATTTAAGTGCGTACAAGCAACCTCAATGTTTTGTGAAACAAATCCTTCTCTTCGTTTCCGTCTCTCCGCTTCTGGCTTATACTCCATCCTTTCGTCGACTCTTTAATCGCATCTTCCCCCTTCTTCCTTTTTCATCCTCTTTAATATCCTCTAACCCTAAACATTCTTAATAGTTTTCCCTTCTCTTGCCTCTTATCCAAACCTAAACATTCATTTCCCTCAATCGTTAACTCAATTCAAATCGAGAAACCATATCCCAAGACAAACACGGATCTCCAACCGTGGGCGACTTCTCCGCCCTTAAGGCAGACTTGGATTACGGCAGCAAGGAAAGCTGTTTTCTATTATCAAAAATATATCAACATTCAGTAAATGCTAATTTTTTCTTTCTTCCCCCCAATCACCGTTATCCCTTTTTAATTATGCTTCTGGCAACTCCCTAATATCTTAATCGTCGCTCTAAACACCGTGTTCCACCTTGTGTCTCTCTACCTGTCGAGTAATCCTACCATAGTTATGTCCACATCCATGATCAACATTCCAATGAATTTGAAAAATAGGGTAGAAAAACTTCAACATCGTTGTCCAATTTTTAGATTTCGAGGATTAAGCAGATTGCCTCCGTCATACTCTGTCGCATCGCTGCATCATCACCCACCATCGTCAACCGCAAGCCTTGTGCAACTGATCTTTTCTTACATTTCTTTACCACTACTATAGTGGGAACTTTATCACCAAGGAAAGCCATCCTTGGCGGCAAATTACTATTCAGGTTAGCCATTCTACAACTCATATTTGGGATTTTGTTCAAATTTGAACACATAGTGGGAACTATGTACGTTTGAATCCATCATTTAAGTGATTGTTGTTTCAATCTATTGTCACGAATGTTTTGTCTTTCAATTTTAATAATATGGATAAATATGAAGACATTGTTGCTTAGGTTTGTTTGCTTTGATAATTTGATGATCTTTTGTGCCAGTAACTTTCAATTTCCAACTAATTTATTTCACATGTCATGCATTTCATAACTTATAGATTTTGCATAGATAAATTTAGGTATGCTGTTGAAATTGGTTGCCTCAACTATTGAATCAAGATTATATAAACCCTTAGTTTTAAAATAATTTCATTACTTTTTATGGTTGCTTTGGTATATATTCCTTTGTTATCTTAAATCCAATACACCTGTACAAATAATCAACTTTCCTATGTTTGTAACAGTATACGATTGAGTCATATTAAAGTATAATGCGATAAATTTTAGTACCCACATTTACAAAATTGATATCATGTATGGTAGACATAATTTTTTTTTTACGTTTCCTAAAATTATCTCGAGCTAACTAGAATAAACGTTTGTTAATGGTCATGTATTTTACTGACCTTTTGATATGTAGACATGGGATGTATTAAGTTTGTGTTTTCAATATGCAATGTTAATTTGATGTTATGCGTAGATTTGAAGATTTGTATGCACTTTCAGTCATGTATACAGAAGATTGAGTTTCATATTTTGTTTTTTTATTTCTTGGTCGGAGAGAATACCCACAAGATTGGTTGAAATTCATTTAACCCTTATTTCCTTATAATACGGTATTATTACAGATTATCACGCCCTAATATTCTAATATCAATTTAGTTGCATTTCCTACCAGCTTAAATCATCACCATGGTTGATTTTGGGGGCTGTTTTTCAAACTTCCGGTTGACTGTTCCAAGCTTAGGTTTTCAGACAGTGAGTTAGAATAATTTGCAAGTGAGAGGTAATATATCACATAGGTATGAATTTGTAGTGCGAGATTGTTATTTCATACAACTTCAAACTCATTGGAAATTATTATGCTTTTTTGTTATGTCATCAATTTAGTTGCGTTTTTGTTGTATTAAATTTTTTTGTGACTACTTTTGGGGATTTGTATGCATTCCCCCGTATTCCATTGTTATGGTCTCCTTTTTTACCTTTAGTAATTTATAACTGATAGACCTATGTACCAAACCTGTATAAAGCCATGTTACACGATGTTATTTAACGTGCATTTTTGATAAATTTGGATTCATAAACTAATTTATGACTATACTTTAAACGATTGCAAAACAAATATTCGTCAATTATACTCAGTAATGATGCACCTATATTGTGCATGCTGTAAGTTTATGATTATAAATATGTGAAGCATCAACAAATTTCAAAATTACAAATATCCTCCTTTAAAGGCATTTTTGTTTTGTAATAATGTAATATGCCATAACTACAAAGTTCACTGTTTGTTGCTCATCAATGTATGATGTGTTGCTGTGCACTTTATTTACGTTGCAATTTGAATCATTCTACATTAGTTCCATTTGAACGAATTTTTGCCGATCACCATGATTTCATAAAATATCAACTAAAAGACTACTGCAATTAGCATGACTAAATATGGTTATGTAGAATGTGATAATCTTATTTTACAATAATGTATGGTCTTCAATCGAAAACATTACTTAATTCTCAGTCTATAAGTGGTTCTACTGTCAACATCTGTTGCTTTTGAACGCGAGTATAATAAATCTGTACCAAACCAAAGCATATGGAAAACAATAAACATTGGATCAGGCTGTCCATATTTACCAACCTGATAAATTATGTTTTGGATAGAAGAAATATCATACCATTTGCACTCTGGCTGAGGTTTTTATTTCTTAAGCAGTTCATAATAATTTCCTTATTTGTTGTTGTTTTTAGATGGTTCTATCTGTCATAGTTTTAATTAGGTATTTTATTGTTTTATTTGCAGATCACAACAACTAGATGGGTTTTGCAAATATCTTTGACTAAAAGGTTTGCAAGTTTGTAGGAAAAATTATCATATTGCTTATATTTTATTTTACAAGTTATGCCAAGGGGTTTCATGGTAATTATAGTTCTTGGATAATATATGTAATTATTGGTTAATGATTACGTAATGGTGGATGTAGACAATCAAGTACTTGAAAATGATTGTCGTATTCTCTTATTTGAATTAAGCTAAACCTTATATTCAATACACGCATAGTGATAAAAAAGAAAACATAGTTTACATGTAATATACTAACAAACCATTTTAATACCCAAATTTTATAAACTGTAATTTTGGATGAATATTTTGTATTTTCCAACTTATTTAGTATGCGTATAGTGGATTTTTTTTAATACCACAATGCACAGATTCCATGTGTATTCCAACTGTTTCACGGATTAGTTTTATTTTGTATTATATAGTTATTATGTTCAACGACTTAATAGGTCATAAAATGCACTAAATACATTCCTACTTTCATATTATACGACTGATTTTTAATACTTACCTGCTTCAGGTTTAATCCAAATTAGTTACACAGTACTACACTTTTACTATTGACGCAGTTGCATATGTTTGATCCTGCACCTTAGGAAGTTTTGAGCAAATTGGTGTCTATAATTTCACTAATACCCTATTACGTTATAATGGTAGCATTTCTTTTAACCTACATATGACACGCTTGGACTATATGCTTTGCTATTCAAACTATTAGCTATACGAAAAGTTTGTGGTGTCAATTATGTCAATTACGTTATTAAACATTTAGCCATCAAAACTTAACTTAACATCTATAGCTATGTTGAAATTCAAGATATTTTGAAATGAAACGACAATAATATTAAACTACAAACTTATTACTCGTAGATAAATCATTAAATGCAAATATTGCAGCAGTACTCATATTTGTTTGGTTAAAGGAATTTTATTTTTGTTTACCTAAACCTCCAAATCTTTCTAGGTAAAAAAAATATTGTTCCTTAAATCATTATTTTCTATTAACATATTGCTGTTTTCGACTACTGATTATTATAATCCTAAATAAAGATTTAAGTACACTGTTTACTGTTTTATAAAATTTAAAATTATGATTCATAAATAAATTATTACATGCTAATATTGTTATGCTACTCCTGTTTATGTTTGCCTTGCCAATTCTCTCTAATACCAGCATTACACTTAGTATTACCATTTCCAGACGTATCTTCCCAGTTATTAATTTTTAATACCTACTTTTAATATGAATCTACTAACAATCTATTTCTAGAAAAGATTTCCACAATTACCTAAGACCCAATGAAGGATAATTCTGACTATCATATGCTCCTCTAAACGTATCAACAGATAATTAGATAACGACAAATTATACTACTCAATATTTGAATAAAATCATGTTATATGCAACCTATGTTGAATACCCCCATATGCAAATGCTTACGAAATTGTGGATAAAAACCGAGAATTGAATAGCCTCTTCTTCTTCATCCTATTCATGGGGAAGGACATATTAATATGCATGTCAACTTACTATTCTCGTTAGTTTCAAGATTATTAGGTAGTGTATGGTTTGTTAATTTTAGTTTTGGGTTTTCCTCCATAAAAATATGCACAAGACACATATATATTACCGAAAACGATCAATTTAGAAAACGAAGTTAACATACGAAATAGAAATTTTTGGACATAACAATTTATATTATTATTTTGCTAGCTTCCTAAGCTTATTAATAGCAGGTTTGGACTGCCTATTCAATTTAGCATCTTCTTCACCAATGACCTCAAGCTCAACCATGAAATGTTCAACTATTAAAGCAATTTCAACGGGTGACTTCTCATTTTTCTTCTTTTTCTTTCCCTTTTTAAAGAGATTACTACATCATCATCATCCTCACCTTCTTCTACATAAAAAAATGATAACACTAATTTTTTTAAAAGGATTTAGTCCAGATAGCATGGGGCAACGAAGATAATGTGACTGTAGCAGTGGCTACAGTTTGGGTTTTTCTTTCTTTTTTTCGTATTATTTTCTGCATATACACCCAAATGAATTTGAATCACCTATCTGGTGGAATATTATAGTAGGTACACGCCCTTCCTTTGTGGACTAAATAATCCAAATATAAATAGATAGGAGAAGTTATGTCTATCTCCATTTGTATTTGAAATAATCTTAGAATAGAATGATCAGTCAATCCGCACAACTGCTTTAAATTTGTTTTCTATAATTTACTACTTTGGTATATAGGATAATTATGTTTATTACTTCTGTATAGGATAAAAAATTCGACCCATTATGTTGCTTGGTCCCTCAATGATTTACTTACAAATGACATTTTATATTTCTTTTTTTAACTAAGAACTTTCATATTTGTAATTAAAACTAACATTACTTCTACTATTGTACATGTGTTTGATTATCGGCACTAAAATATTTACAGCCATGTCTTGATATTCCTATTACAATTTCATATTATGCAATGTTAATAATCATTAAGTCAATCATCATGTGACTTTATAAATGTATATTGATTCTTATATGTAAGTGGGGAGTATAACAAAAGAAATAAAAGTTGACAAGTTGAATATTTTTATTTTTGTATGCCAAATCCAAGGCTATGCAATCGATCTCATGACTAGCTTGAAACTGGTTTATAAAACCTTTTATTCATGCTATTTTTCTCCCAACCAATGAATCCTCGAAATAATAATCACGCTTTACTACTGGTCTGATATGAGTTGTTTTCTGCGCATTGGACTTAAATCTACATGAGATTGATGAATACAATATTATCAGACTGCCCATCATTTACGTGTTAGGGTCATACTCATTAGTCATATTCATTAAACCATGGATGAGTTTAATTTTTTTTTCTATTCAAGAGCTTTGTCTTTGAGGGAAAATAGCTACTGCGCTATTTTTCTTTTAATATTCCATTTATAGTACGTTTTTTAATGGACTGTGTCTGAAGTTTTGGAAAGTAACATCATTTCCTTTAATTTGACATTACCAAACACAAAGTCAACTAAAATTGTGAAGTTCATTATTTTGTAATTCATGGGAGAAGTTTGTAACTTTTTGCAGATTGGTTTTGGAATGGGAAGTTATGAGTTTGTCCGAAGTGAGTGCTCATTATTTTATAATGGTTCACTGAAAAATGATGATACCATAATTGTTAGAAAAAAATGTGAAGTTTTTTCTTTCTTTCTTAGCTTAAATATTTATTTTGTTATTAGTTGTTAAATAGTTCTTTAGCTAACAAATGAGCTAGCTTGTACTTTACATGGCCATATATTCGACATAGCCCTTATTTTTTGCCATTATTTTCAGTCTTCTTCTTGATTTTAGGTGAATTTTCCAAGAAAATCTATAGTTGGTATTGTATGTTTACTGAACAAAAATATGAAATTAAACCTTTCCCTTCTGTTTCCCAGTTTACAAATTTGTGTTTAATGCATTTAATGTAGTTGCTTATTTTAAGCTTCATTGGTGTTGTCATTTAACAACCAAGCACAAACAATGTCAAATAAAAAATGCACTTAACTGAAAATTTTCACTAACATTTATGGTTCTTCATTAGTGTTTTTGCACTTATTTCGTCAAAAACAACTGTCTTTAGCACAGTCCACTGTATTAATTTAAGTTAAGTATGGAAGTTATGAAATGTTAGCATGTTGTTTTGTTCCTCTATGTAATCCATTTCAATTTCTAAACAATTGTTGCCTGTGCAGGTCGTTTGTGCGTTGTTACTGCAAAAATATCACGACTAAGAATCAAGATTTTAACAAATATTACCACATATTTTTACTCTCAAAGAGTTGAGTACTCCAAATTCTAGCCATAACAGATAATTATAGGCAATAAATATATTTGTATAAATGTCTTTCATTTCCTAATTTTAGGTCCATGCTTTGCTTTTTCACTATGTACTCCAAAAGCACCAAAGAAAAATACCAGCGATAAAAGATCGATTTGAAAAGTGATTTTCACACATAACATAAAAGATATTTTTTTTTATTATCCTTTTGAGCCAATTCAAAAATACCACACACTGCCCCTGCAAATGTTTTACAGACTTCAAAAATAACATACTGTCCCTGCAAAAATTGTTGTACTACATACAACTACTATAAAGGACATGCGATATTTTTTCATTGACCCTGTCAGCCAACTTGCACCTTTTGTAAAAAACTACTGTGCATCAGATTATAGCCTGAACTCAACAAATATTATGTACTGTCATTACACCTTCTTTCTTAGTAAAGTTCACACCCAACATACCCATGTTGTAACATACTGCTGTGCAACAACTTAGACCTCAATTATCAGTACAACTTTCTTTACTTCATTCGATTACTACCTTGCTGCTACACTCTGTTACATACTACATACAATAATGGACCAGCTATTTTGTCTTCGCTTTTATACTGACAATAATACGTCTGTGTTGCTGGGACATATTCAGCACAGTTCTTGGGACATATTCAGGACAAAGGAGAAAATGCTGCAAGGTTCAATATAAGCTAGAAAAAAATATGTGTTGCACCAATTTGTTGGGAATCTTCAGCAAACATTTTTTTAAAACCGTTGTTGCCTTTTTCCATGCTACGTTTTAACTTCTATCTGTCTTCCGCATAAATATTTATGTAACTATGTTAATGTGCGAATACATAAAAAGGTATATATATTCTATATGTCTGTTATCTTAGAAATCAAACTCTTATTATTTGATATAGACATGTTCGTCTTCATAATCTATTCATACAGCATAACTTTGACAGCTGGTTATACTTTTGGGTTCACTGCCAAACAGAGCAATTTATGCTTTTTGTTTTTTATTTTATTTAAAGAAACGGGAAAAAAACTCAAATTAGGTTCCCATCACATATTTTAGTACCAACAGTAAGTTGTACATCAAAAAACAAGTCACCTTGGCGTTTAATTGCTCGGTTCGCCAACAGTACAATGCTCCCGTGTCACATATTGATGGGGTACTTGTAGGTTTGAAGTTTAAATATAGCATATGGTCACCAAGACTCAATGAATTTAAAATTTAAACATTGAATGATTTCTAAAAATAAAATTTTAAAAAAAATGGTGCATGCAGTCAGTTGGGCATATCCTAATATTTTTACTAACTTGCCTTCATTTTTATGTATATTGTCAAGCTAGCTATCTTTATGTATGTGCTACGAAATCGCAGGTTACGGGCAATATGCTCTGTAGTTGAAAGCTATGAAATATACAACTGCATCCGCTTACAAAAATCATTGATTTAGTGCAAGATAACAACGATTGCCAATGTCCGATGCGTTTGTCAAGCAACGCAACCATGAAATATACAATGCAAATTTTCTTTACTTATATTGTTCAATCCCATGTGCAAAGCACAGGTTCATACTAGTTATTATTATTATTTACATTAAAATGACGGTGATCTCAAATTAGTTATCATACGTACGTACCGAGCAATGCATGCGTGATTGTTGAATTGGTTGAAGAATTGGTTTCAGAGTCAGTCTAAGTTTTCATCTACTCACTGTAATAACTCCTGAAAGGCTAAAATGTCTTATCAAGTATGACAAACAGGTACAAGTAATTCACAACTAAAAGTTGTTACTGAAGTTAAATTTAGATATTTGCATTTAAATCCATCTTTGCACTACGGTGATAATATGTGTTTATGTACATTTATTTTCCATGTTTAGGTATCATACCACTTGTCGGTATTGTTGTTTGTCTTAATATGTCTCTGCTAATCTAAACATCACAGTTCTTACTTATCTTGATATATTGTTATAGTTTATATTGATTGGAAATATTTTTTGGAAGGTTTTACTGAAAACTTTTAATAGTTCAAAATGTTGTATTTACTTATATGATCCATCATCCGCTGCGTGAGACAGAATAGTTAGAACATCTTTCTTTTCTATTTCTATTTTGTTAATCACATAATGCTCAATGTAGGACATTTTTCACCGTAAACATGTTGAAGCTTTGGTCAAGCATTTAATGCTGTGATAATTAGCTCAACGTATGGTTTTCCTACAAGCATTGCTGCAATATCTGAATTAAGCCATGAAAAAATTCTTGTGGTCATGCTTGTCAGGTATGTATTAATGAATTGACAACTTTGAATGAAACGTTGATAGCTTAGCTGGCCTTAAAAGAATCGAGAAACATGTCTATGTAACTTAAAGTGATAATTTATGTAACTTGAAAAAGGTGGATGGATACCTATATTAAAACTCATTACATTAGACATGATGATTATAATAATGAAAAAGTATTTTATAAAATTCAAAAAGTGTCAACAAGGAATTTCAGATGGATTATGTTGCACAAACGTTTGCCTTCTTATGTGGAATTATAGAAGATATCTAAGTATAAAGTTAATAGGCTATCATATGCAAGTGAAATTTCACCACACCATATCTATATATGGAGCATTATTGTCTTTGTGGTACATCGGTACCTTTATAACTTATTTCATATTTATATTTCTAGCAATAGTTAATAGATCCTGTAACACCCAGGATTTTTAATGAAAATAATTAATCAACTTAAAATGGTATTTTGATAATATCACACTAGTATTGGTCGGTGCTTCGCACACAAACTGTTTGATTATCCTAAACAGAAAGCAAGGGCTTTTCTGAATTTCAAAATGACACCGAGTAATTTAGTTTAATGAATTTTCTTTATTAGTAGCAGAAATAAAATAAGGAACATAATTCTTACAAATTGAGAAATTTGGAAAATCAGACTTCACCATCGCATCGAAAATATTTTGTACCCTAAATTCATATATAAAACGTTAAACATGAATGTCGGATGAAGGAGAAATAGATCATTTACTAAAACACTGTAACAACCCATTTCAGCGATTCGCGTCCGCACATGTCGGACTTGAATTGCTCAAAACACCGCATTGTAATAAAATTGGAGAAAATAAAATCATCACAGAATCCCAGACACAGAATATCAGAATAACTCGCAGTGGAAATAAAATACCATGGTAGTTCATGAAGCTACTATAACAAAGTCTCAAAAAAATACATAATATCAGTTTGAAACAAATCATATAGAAATCCCAAATACATAGAAGTCACAATACAATAGCTGAAGTAGAATAACTGAAACTGGAAGATATAAATAACCAGATAAGAAGAATCTCTAGCGATTTCTAGCTCCAGAAAGAGAAATCCAAAGCTAAGCCGTGAATACTCAGACTGACCCGAGCGTAAAGAAAAACACAAAACACTCGAGTCAGGACATACATACTTATACAATGTAAACCAACTCAAGTGAAAATAAATGTAAGTAACTTAAAGGATGCTTGGGATCACCCATCCTCTAAGGATCCGTTAAACTATTTACTATGTAGTAATATTGCGTTATTATAATAATGTCTACAGTAAAATAAACTTACTTTAAAATAGCATTAAGGAGCGATCCAATATTCCCCTTAGCACGTAATAGTCCCAGTAGTCTATCCAGTATCAACGTACCTTCAGATCGGGAGGCTACCCTAAATACTCCATGTGCTACGGGAGAAAAATAAACTCGTAGTAAGACTCGCTATGGTAGGTGACACGACACAACGAGGCAATGCCAGGGTAGATATACCAATTGCGCACACGGGCTGGCGGTAACATAGCAGCCACTACGCTCACCTTAAAACACACTCCCAACCAAAATCGGAGGATGGCCATCAAATCAACCACAAGTAAGAGTATAGTATCGAAGAAGTGCGTCCGACTAGAGGAGATACCCCTTTGGCCCAAGATCGCTCCTGTTTTAGCTACCTTAAGCCAACTCACATGAGTCTGATCCACGTAATATACCTCAATAACGTCGTCACCATCCTATTTCATTCTGGAATATCACTCAGGTATTAAAGTGGTTTTCGGTATCGACAGAAAGTATGTCCATATCCGATCCCGATCTCTTTAACAACCAATCGTTATTATAACCGGCGGTTATACATTTCAAAAATAGTTTTTATATTTCAAAACCAAAACCATTTTTATTTCAAAACTATATTCAAATCAAATAGTATATCATTTTCATTTCAAACATATATTCACCTTTTAAAATCATAATACTTTCAAAGTTATAACTTTTTGAAACCAAAATACTTGAAATCATTACGTTTTGAAAATCATAACATTTCGAAATCATACATTTGATAGCTTCCTTTATTTCTTTTACATTTACAAATTTATTCAATTAAACCTAAATTTGCAAGTTTCCAATTTAATTCAATTCAAACCATCAGTTTCAACTCAAATTAGTTTCCCAACAAACCATTTCAAAATTCAAATATCATATCCTTTCAAAATATCATTCATTTTTATATTATTAAAGACCATTCCAAATCATATTTCAAAATGTTATATTTCAAATCAAAATGCTCCATTTAAATCATTTAAAAGTGAAGTTATTATACTTATAAATCAAGTATTCAATTCCTAAAAGTTTAGCCTTTCTGAGTTCATTTATTTACTTAAATACATTAAAACAGTGAAACTTCAGCTTTCCACAGCACTTAGAAAATGCTGCGGTAAGTTACGTTTGGAAACAATTCATTTAAGCCAAGACAGCATTTTAAAACTGCTGTAATAGTTCAAGGTTCAAATTAAAAGATTTAATTTAATTCAGCCAACTGCAGCACTTAACAAGTGCTACTGTAGACCTTTTATTAGTTTTAGATTTTAGTTATAGTTCTACAACCACAGCACTTACCAAGTGCTGTAATATTACTTAGTTAAATTTAGCCTTTTAGTTCATTTGCATCAACCACAGCACTTACAAAGTGATGTAATATCCTTTACAATATGTTAATGTGAAAATATGACACTAACACCTCGGTGTGTGTAGAAACGATGTGAAAGCACCACCCGTGAATACGGGAATCAAGAAATAACAGTAAGTAACAGAAAATGTAGTAAATGAGCACAAAGTTTATAGTGGTTCGGCTTATGCTCAAGCCTACGTCCACTTTAATCCTTTTTATTGCTGATCAGATTACAACTTATTACAATCTCCTTCAGTTACAACCCAATTCAATTCAAAAAGAAACAAGTAGCTAGGGAAAAACTTCGATGTGACAAGGTTCTTCGAATTCATGATTGAATGTGTTGAATTTCTGTGCGAAGTTGATCTAAGCGTCTTGCGTGTGCTTGAAGTGATGAAGTGTAGATTGCTTTGAAGATAGTGAAGTTTCAATGTCTTGAAGAAAATGATCCCAAAGTCCCCCGAATGTTGGAGGTGGTAGTGTATTTATAGGCGTGATTCTGGGCAGCGGTTTTCGCCCAAGTCATGAGTCATGCCCGACTCAGGGAAAGTCGTAGGTCGCGCTCGACTTAAGGGCCAAGAGTTAGCAAGCAGTGAAGTAGGTGAAGCGGTTCTGAGTTGTTCACCTGGATATAAGCCTTAACTCGTTTGCGAGTCAAAGGTCATGGGACAAGGAAGCATTAAATTTATGTTTTGTAGTTTCAGGTCGTGAACGACTCATCCTAGGTCGTAGATCAGTCACGACTTAAATGCAGTTTCTTGTGCTTTTTTCTATCTTGAGTCACTAGGTCGTAGCTCCTTAATTCATTGAGTCGTTGGAGGTCTTGAGTCGGTTTGCTTCTTTAAGTCGTAAATCTTCTTGAGTCGTAGACCCGCTGAGTCGTTAGGAACCTCAAGTTGATGAGTCGTGGATAGCTCTGAGTCGTTCACTCACTTCTTTCCTTGGCCATGCCATCTCTTGAACCGTTGAGTCGTAGCCTTCTCTAAGTCGTAAGTCGCCTGGTCTCTCGGCCCACTAAGTCGCACAACTTTTAAGTCATGGATCACAACGGGGTTCACATTTTCCCCTCGAAGTATGCGCCTACGTCGTAGGTCGTGTGCTTCGACTCATCTTAACTCGTGTGCCGATTCATGCTCCACCGTTCAGAGCTATAAAAGGCTTGACCCATTCTCCCTACTTCCTTCTTCTTGTTGTTGCAACGATCTCTTCCGCCATTATCAAGCTTCGAGCCTTCAAAAACAAATTCAACCAGTTTATCCTACCGTTGATTCAGTCTCCATCATCGCATCGTGCAAGTAAGTCTGCAGTTCGTTTGGTTCTACGATTGCCATTAACTTGCAAATCTGGACTCCCCATTGTCAATTTTAATTCAGTTCCTTATACCACGCTTCACCACGATTGTAGCTACGATCGATTGCTGGCAAGCTCGAGGAAGTTTGATTAGGTTTTGGATAATTCGCGAGGAGAAGATATTGGGTTTCGATATCTTTTAGGCTATTAGAGGTTTGGAGAAGACGAGATAATAGTCAGCGGGTTCATGGGTTTAGGAGTGAGACGGTTTATGGGTTTAGGAGTGGAGATACGGTCATTCGACTAGTTGTGGCATGAGTCTTAGGTCGTAACCGAGTTAGGTCGTATCTTTCTGACTCGAAATCTTGTCTCTCTTTTATGACTCACGACTCAAAGGACTACCGACTCAAGGTATCAACGACTCAAAAGTGAAGCGACCTGTCCCGCCTCGAAGTCCTTTAGGTCGTGGACGAGTCAACCAGAGAACTGACTTAGCTTATTCCCGTAAGGAAGATCCTTTAGGTCACGGACAAGTCAACCTGAGACGTTGTTGAGTCAACCTAAGTCGTCGCTGAGTCAGCACTTGTTATTTACAGCTTGGCATTTTGCACTTTTAACCCTTTTTGAACTTTGAACTGTTTAATCTTTGCACTGTTGCTTAAACTTTGAACTGTTAAACTTTGCTGCATTTTTTCACAGATCACTTTGACTTGCAAGCTAACAATCTGTTCAACACAACATTTGCAGAAAAATGGGACGAATATACTGCCATTGATTGCCCACATCAAATGACAGATTAGTTAATAACAATTAATCAACTTGAACAGATTGTGTGAACGAAGTGCTTTAGAACAACGAATTCAGGCAAAGTATCAAGGCAACATCGGAATAGTCAACTAAACTTTCTTGTTTGCATTAACACTGTACTTGAACTTCAAATTAACAAGTCCTGAAATTTGATAGCCAATCAGTTGTTGACGAGCTTAACTCCAGTTATATTTACTTGTTTATTTTTATTAGTTCTGCACAACACTCCACACTTTTAGGAAACGTGCACCTCCAAATTTGAATATCTAGTTGCTTATGTAGAATGGCCTCACATCAAGAAGAAGTAACGGAACAGATTGGAGAGGCTCTTCCAATAGCTGCTCCACTGGCTACTCCGCCGGAAAAAGTCCCAACTTTCTTAAACTACCGGACGTTTAGCTTATTGCGTGCTCAGTTTGGCATCGTTGAAACGGATGCTATATTGCCTGGGCCAAATGATTTTGCTGATAGACCTCCCCGTGGTTTCGTCGCTGTCAACCGCCAAATGTGCTTGTGTGGTGCTATTCCTCCCTTCAACGAGTTCCTTCAGCAATTTCTACTTCGATTGACTATCTCCCCGTTTCAACTGCACCCCAATAGTTACGCCATTCTGATGGGGTTGTGTGTTTTATTCATGAGAACCCTGGGTCGGTTAACGAGCTTTGAAGAAATTTGTTACTTATGTTCCTTCACCAAGATTAAAGACCATCCCTCCATTGTCGTCATAAGGAGTGTTAGGAACCGCAAACTCGTGACTGACCTACCCGAAAGTGCTCATGGATTTTTAAATCGGTTTTTCTTCGTTCGCTGCCCCCCAGGGTTTTATGCCATCTGGAGAGTAGGAAGTAAGATTACCTGCTTCTATTTTCCATTCCCGAACTTTTCGAATTTTGAGTTTTTAATCGTTAATTTCACTCTTTCCTTTTTCAGCACTTCCTTCCCTATCCAGAGATCCAGGCCATAGGCAAGTTTTTGAGAGATTGAATGCTGTGGCCGCAGGAGAGAGGAGTATAAAGTTTTTGTTGAGGGATGAACTTTTGCATCAGTATGGGCTTTTGCACGCTTCTCGCTCTACACACCCTCATGAAATTCCAAACTCCCCTGCTAAAACTCCAGATGCCCCACCTCCTGCTAAAGAGCTTATGCAGGGAGAAACTACCATTGAGGCCTCGCTAGTGAAATGTTCGACTCCAAAAGACCCTGCGGGGCCCTCCGATAAGCCTGCACTTGCCCCAATCATTGAAGAAGAGGAACCTCTTCTTCAAACCGGGGAGAACATTGAGAAAGGAGTTGATGGAGGGAGCTCCGCTAAGCATGGCGGTGATGACATCTTCGAAGATTTGAGCGACATAATGATCACCTCTCAAGAGCTCTTCAAAGATGACCTCGTTGTTACCAAAGTTATATCTCCGACAGTTGAAGCAACTTCTGCCCTTAAACAAACCCCCTCATCCGGAGAATTGCCGTTAGCTATAAAACCTGTTGTTACCCCTCGACTGACGAGCGGTTCGTGGTTCATCGCGTGTAGTTTACACATCACACATGACTAGGATTCTTTGACATTTTACACACTTAGCTTTTCACACTTTCAAAAAATTCTAAAGTTGTGCTTTTTCCAATTTCAGGTTCTTCAATGAAGCGAGGCGGCTCGTATTATGATGACTTCCAGCGATACGGAAGACGCGGCCAGTATGACTATAAGCGCTATCTCCCTGTTCATAGAGAGACTGATGAAGAGAGGGCCGCTCGGAAGGCTCGGGAGAGACGTGCCCATGAAGAACGCTATGGAAGATCGGATGACCGATACGATTCTTCCCATAAAGAGGGTGACTCCCACAAACGCAAATCTCACGATGATAGAGGGAAGAGTCACATAACTGATGACCCGAGTAAACGGGCTAAAGTCAGTGAGGAACCAATGCCTGCAACTTTGGAAAAGATTACTGCTCCTACTTCTTCTCAGTCTCCTGCCCCTTCCCGTACTGATATCCAGGCGATCATTAACAGGCCTTCTTACCACGTTGGACCAGGTCCGGCCACTCTCCAAAGTCGATTTCCAAATTGGTGCTTAAAAGGAGTTCGCTTTGGCCTTGATCTGGTTCCCATAGATAAGAATGCCATGTTACGGAACCTTGATGCCGTTAAAGCTGACATTGAAAGGATGTCAAATTGGCAAAAACTTGTTGATGAGCTTCAAAGGGTGAATCGGGCCAATCTCGAAGCTATGTTAACCATGGAGAATGAAAAATCCGAATGGCAAAAGACCCTTGAGCAGCATGATGCGGAAATAAATAGCATTGCCGCTTACAACGAAAAACTTGAAGCGGAAGTGGAAAAGCTTAAAGAAGAACTTGTTACTTCTTCCGCTTCCTACTCTCAAAAGGAAAATGTGCTTCAACAACAAGTGCGGGATGCTCATGCTGCGCAAAGGGATGCCGAGGCCAAGGCTGATGGACTAGAGAGAATTGTGGCGGGCTGCCGTACTAACATTACTCAGTTGCAAGAGCAAACTAGCTTCCAGATTGCGGAAATTGAAAAATTAAAAGCTCAACTATCTAAAGTCGAAAGGGAGCGAGATGAAGCGGGTGCTGGAAGAATTGCAGCTGAAGAAGCTCATGAAGCTACTAAAGCTGACATCGGCTCGACATTATTTGAATTCTATTTGCAAAGTGTGTTAGGGCGTGGCAGTCTTGCATTTTTGGGTCCCAAATACGAGGTTACCCTAGCTGAAGTATGGGAAGCCGCGCTTGATATGTTAAAAGGCGCCGGGTACACTGAATAGGAGCTAGAGGCGCACTATTTAGACTTCGAAGCTCGCACAGCCCTTGCTAGAGGGAAGGAGCAACTTGCTAGATCGCGAGTTGAAATAATGGGGGAAGAGCACCAAGAAAAAGAAACAACTTTGACTGCCCCTGTCCCTCCTTCAACTTCATCCGATGTTGATATTGCTGGTTCTAGCTCTCATACACCGATTCCTACTAAAGCTGATACCGGAGCCATAATTACACAAGCCGTAGATGAGCCACAAGAGAGTGCTGAAGCTCTAGACTACGAAGTTGATGTGATACCACCAACTTCTCCAGGTAACCCTAATAATGCTCATGGGGACAACTTGCCAGTTTCTTACGGATTTGACGAGCTTCTTGATTATTTCTTGAATCTCAACGAGCCGTTGTCTTCTCTTTTTGCGGGAATTACTGTCACTTTTAACTTTTCCTTTGTAGAGAAAGCGCCGAGCGTTATTCAAACTTCTTCACCTCCAGTTACTGTTCCTCTGCCTCCCCCAATCACTCCTACTCCTCATCCGGGATCACAGGAAGAAATAATAGGTGCCCTTCGGGGCTTGGATGACCCAGCTGCTTCGCAAGAGCAAAAGGACGATGGGCTTGAGGGGGGTGAGATATCTCTGGAGCGGACTCCTTCTGATGACATAACTTTGTCTAAACTTGTTACTCCAGGAAGTGAATCTTCCTCAAAGAGGAAAAAGAAGCGCGGAGTATCAAAGAAGAGGAGGAAGAGCATCATTGCTACAAAAGAGGAACCAGAAATTGAACCAGTTGTACCTCCCTCTCCTTCTTCCCTCATGCCTAAAGATCGACCCAAAAAGCTAACCATCCGGCCGGGTGAAGGGTCCAAAGGTAGCAAGAGGAAATGAAGATTCCAGTTTTTAGCTTTTTGTTTTTTGCACGTACTGGTCGGGGATTGTGCGGGTACCGGGCCCCGCTTTCTTTATTTCGAAACTTGTATCTGTAAGAAGTTGTAATAGAATTAAATAAAATGATCCTTTATTTGTACAAACTTCTTGTTTGAATTTGAGAATGCATTTGTTATTCACTTTTGTACAAGTTTCTTTGCACGATATTGCAGTGAGCTTGTGGTATACTGTTCGAGCGCAATTTTACCGATGTATTTATACCATGTTGCCCCTATACCATAAGCTCGTTGCAATATTTTATTTTTTGAGGAACTTGTACTCTTTTTTAGAGAATAATTATTCCATACTTGGAGGAATATTATTTCGTTAAAAAACAGAGTACAAATAAGTTTTTACGCTTCATCCTTCGAAGATATCACTTCTTCTTTTGTGCATATACACATTTTACCGAATGAATTCTTCTATGTGGTAAAGCGGGTATCTGAAGGGTACTTTAACTTCTTTTTGAGGAAGAGAATTTTCCAGAATAGGTGGATCATTCTTCCTTTGAGAGTTAAAGTGTGCCTTTGAAGATGGCTTCTTTTTTTTTTTTTTTTTGAAAAGTTACACCTCTGAGGAGGGCTTTCTCACGTTTCAACACTTGGAAGTTTTATTTCAATCTCGGTGAAACGTGTGCCTTCGAAGAGGTCTTTCTGCTTGCTTGTGCCTTCGGGAGGAGGTATTTTCATTTCTGCCTCTGGGAAGAGGTCTTTCTGTCTTGTTGTGCCTCTGGGAAGAGGTCTTTTGTTTCTGCCCCTTGGAAGAGGCTTTTATTTTTCCCTGTTCGCTGGGAAGCGGGCCTCCGAAGAGGGCTTTTTTCACGTTTACCTGAAAGTTTTATTTCAATCTCGGTGAAACGTGTGCCTCTGAGTAGGACTTTTGCCTGGAAGTTTGGAGTTTCTTTCTCTCGGTTGGACGGATTCACGGGAGTGTATCGACCGATCATTCCGCAACTTTGTAACGAGAAAGATCTCTCTTTTTCTGGATAGGCCCGCTCGAGCTCTTTCTCCTCCGAAGAGTTGTGCCTCCGTAGAGGGCTTGCGCCTCCGAAGAGGTCTTTTGGTGATTGATGCTTGCTCGCCCATGTCTCTTTTGCCATCCACTCATGTTGGCGATCCCCGTTGTCTTTTGCAAGTGTCAACACTTTTTAGTTGCCAACAATTTTCCTTTATCCAAAGAAATATACTTCACAGTTAGGTGAGTTGGTGGTGGTGGACACAGTTTGCTTAACTGGCTGTTTGTTCAAACATTTATAGTTAGTTAGAGATGGTCCACTTCCATCCACATTGCTCACTTTTGTTTGAAGCACTTCTTTTGTAGGATTTGAGTATGGAAATTTTTGATGGTTTATTGTGTGTTTGCTTGGTCTTGGGATGGGTAAGCTTTACTTTCATGACCTGCATTATTAAATCGACATTTTAATGACACAATTAATGTATTTTATATGTCGAAATAAAACAATGCAGTTTATAATAGTAGAGAACACAAGATTTATAGTGGTTCGGCCAAAAACTGGGCCTACATCCACTTTATAGCTTTTCATTATTCACTTGCTTTACAATTGCTTTCAATACAAGAATCATATTTTTGCAATTCTTTTACAATATTTCAGCAAAGCTTTCAAGTAAAATAAGGACGCAAATGATTGATGTTCCAAGCTCTTAGGATTGGTTCTCCTTCGACAGTTGTGAGTTTGAATGTGCCGTCAAGAAGCTTCGCGCCTATAACGTATGGCCCTTCCTAGTTTGGCCCAAACACACCTGTGGCTGTCATGATTCTTTTCAGAATTAGGTCCCCAACTTCAAAGTTGCGCTGACGAACTTTGGAATTGAAGTGCCTGGCTATTCTTTGTTGATGAGCCGCAATTCTAAGTCTAGCCTCTTCTCTTCTTTCATCAAGGAGGTCAAGTGCTTCCGATTGCAGTTTTTCATTCTCATCTTTATCAAAATGGATTCTTCTATGTGAGGGGACTTCAGTTTCCACTGGAATCATTGCTTCTGATCCATATGCCAACGAAAATGGAGTATGCCCAGTCGCAGTTTTGTGGGTGGTTCTGTATGCCCATAGTGCAAGCGGTAACTTGTCAACCCAGCCACTTTTCGCTTTTTCCATCTGCTTTTTGATGGTTGATTTGATGATTTTGTTTACTGCTTCCACTTGCCCGTTTGCCTGCAGATGGGCCATTGCTGAAAAACTCTTCTGGATTTTGAATCGTTTGCAGACGTCCTGGAATTCCTCGCTTTCAAATTGAGTACCATTGTTTGTGATTATTTTCTGCGGCACACCACACCTGTAAATGATATTTTTAGTCACAAAATTTATCATTTTCTTAGAAGTAATAGTAGCCAAAGGTTCAGCTTCAGCCCATTTAGTAAAATAATCAACTGCAACAATAGCATATCTAATCCCTGATTTGGCAGTTGGTAATGGCCCAATGAGATCCATTCCCCAAATGGCAAATGGCCACGAACTGACCATCTGTGTTAGCTTAGTGGAAGGTGCTATAGGAATTTTGGCGAATCTCTGGCACTTGTCACATTTCCGAGAATATGCAGTGGCGTTTTGATTAATTTCCAACCAAAAATATCCATAACGGAGAACTTTCTTTGCTAATGTCTGACCACCCGTGTGATCGCCACATTCCCCTCCGTGTACTTCAGCTAGAATTGTCTTGGCTTCATCTTTAGTTACACATTGGAGTAATGGCATTGAAAAACCCCACCTGTACAATCGGCCGTATTGGACTATATATCTGGAGGCTTTCCTTAGAAGCTTCTGTCTTTCTCTCGAATTTTCTGGCAAAGAACCTCTGAGTAAATAGTCCAGTATTGAAGTCATCCATGATTCTTGTTCCTGAGATACATTCATAATCCAGTCAACATCCATCTCGTATGTACTTGGTGCTGAGAGGACTTCTACAGGGACTAATCCCAATAGTTGAGCTTCACCAGTACTTGAATACTTTGCGAGGGAATCTGCCTTCATATTCTCTTCCCGGGGAATATGGTTTATTAAATAATGATCAAAATCTTCAAGAAGCTCCCAGGCCTTTGACAAATAAGCAGGTAAATTTCCTCCTTTAGCTTGGAATTCCTTCTTGACTTGGCATACGATAAGCTGAGAGTCAATGAAGATCTGTAATATTCTGATATTCGGCTCTTTAGCGATTCTCAAACCTGCAATGAGAGCTTCATATTCTGCTTCATTATTAGTCGAAGGAAATTCCAGCCTCAGTGCATAACACAATGATCGTCCTTCAGGGGTTTCAAGGACAACCATTGCCCTAGAACAGTAGTCATTCCTTGCGCCATCAACGTATAATTTCCATCTCACCGGGACGTCATTAGTTTCTTCTTCCTCACTATCACCTTTATATGTGCATTCAGCAATGAAGTCTGCTAAAGCTTGTCCGTTGATAGCTCTTCGGGGATGGTAAGTGATGTCATATTGACTTAGTTCAATATTCCTCTTTAAAAGACAGCTCGAAGTCTCAGGGCGAAACAGGACCTGCTTCAGAGGTTGATCAGTGAGGACTTTGATGGGATGAGCTTGAAAATACGGCTTCAATTTCCATGATGCAATCAATAGGCAATAGGCGAGTTTCTCCAACTTCGAGTAATTCATCTCTGCCCCAGTGAATCTTTTACTAATGTAATAGACTGGTCGCTGGATCCTTGTATCTTCTCGAACCAATGCTGCACTCAGAGCGTGAGATGATATTGCCAGATATAAGTAGAGATCTTCACCATTGTCGGGCTTTGAGAGTATTGGAGGCACTTCCATATGACAAACCAGCTCATAAAATGCGTTCTGGCACTCGGGAGTCCAATCAAAGTTTTTTCTTCCTTTCTTTAGGGCGTCAAAGAATGGAATGCATTTATAAGTAGCTTTAGAAATGAATCGGCTCAAAGCAGCAACTTTTCCGTTAAGACTCTACAGTTCCTTCTTTGTTCTAGGAGCTTTGACCTCCTTCAAGGCAGTGATTTGAGCAGGGTTAGCCTCAATGCCCCTAGCGCTCACAATAAATCCCAAAAAGCTTCCGGACTCCACTCCAAATGAACATTTCAACAGGTTAAGCTTCATTCCGTATCTCTGGAGGACCGCGAACATTTCCGCCAGGTGATCCATGTGGTCCACTGCTTTCTTTGACTTTACCAACATATCATCGACATAGACTTCCATTGTCTTTCCGATCTGCGGTTTAAACATGGTATTAACAAGCCTTTGGTAAGTTGCCCCCGCATTCTTGAGTCCGAAGGCATGACTTTGTAGCAGTAAAGACCAACATCCGTTATGAAGCTCGTGTCCTCCTGATCCGGCTCATGCATCATGATCTGATTGTACCCGGAGTAAGCATCCATAAAAGACAACAATTCATGTCCCGCCGTTCCGTCCACCAACTGATCAATTCTAGGCAGCGGGAAACAGTCTTTGGGGCAAGCTTTATTCAGATCTGAGAAGTCAATGCATACTCTCCACTTCCCATTAGCCTTTTTAACCAGGACAGGATTTGAGACCCAATCCGGGTAAACAGATTCTCTGATGAAACCATTCTCCATGAGTCGATCGACTTCTTCTTTCAACGCTGCTGACCTCTCTGGACCTTGATATCTTCTTTTCTATTTTACTGGCGTGAACTTTGGATCAATTTTGAGAGCATGTACCGCAATCTCTGGTGATATTCCGCACATGTCAGCATGAGTCCATGCGAATACATCCAAATTTGCCTTCAAGAACGAGATCAGAATGTTCTGAGCCGTAGTGTTTAGTTGTGAACCCACATTCAGCACCTTGTTTGGGTCCTTTAAGTCAACAGGTATCGGCACTGTCACCTCTACCGGCACTACCCTATTCTCCCCTGCACTAGCTTTTCTTGGATCCATCTCTCTCCGGGCACCGCTATGTTCGCTAGTGCAGGGACCGACCTGTAGTTGCTACAAGATTCGTTCTTTGATGCGGACTGAAGGCGCCGCATCTTTTCCCATTTCTCTCTTCTTTGTTTCACGTAGCTCTGCAAGATAGCATTCCCGTACACGTTCTGATCCCCTTTAATTACCCCAATCCCGTTATCAGTGGGAAATTTTATAGTTAGACACCATGGGGCGAGAACAACTTTGAATGCAGCCAGGGTCGGTCGGCCCAAGAAAGCATTATAAGCAGAGAATTCTTCAACAATTATAAAGGTCTTCTTTCGAGCTACCATTCTCGGCCCCTTTCCGAGCTCTACAATCAAGTCTTTAGTCCTAATCGGCTGTCTTGGCTCCCCAGCGAAGCCAGCAATTTTTAATGACGAAGCCTGAACGTCAGCCATTGGTATCTTCATCTGGTCAAAAGTTTTCTTGAAGAGAATATTACACGAAGCCCCGCAATCGACCAGAATTCTTCTCACAGTGGCCGGGCCAATACCGGCAGAAATGACCAGAGGATCTATCGTAGGGGCTTCAATACACATAGAGTCCCTGGCGCTAAATATGATGTTATCAGGGAAAGCTTTCTGTTGTTTCAATGGCGCAGCATCCTCTAGCACAAAAACACTTTCCTCTGAGGGTGCATGCTTCAGTGCACGAGCATACCTTTCCATCTCACCCCAGCTTCGACCTGCCGGGTGAGGACCTCCTGTTATCACATTAATGACAGGCATGTCTGACTCATGTTCTACGGCCTTCTCACTCGAGCTTGGATGGTGAGCGGGGACTTGTTGCCTTTGGACCGATGAGGTTGTTGTGTCCCTACCCCTTTTAACGTACTGTTGGAGCTTGTTATCTTTCAACAGTTGCTCAATTACTTCCTTCAAGTGTCGGCATTCGTTAGTGTCATGACCAGGCTGATTGTGAAACTGACAGAATCTTCCACTTTTCTCCATTTTTCCTCCAACCCTCATCTTAGGTGGCGTAGGATAACTGATATTATCTTTGGTTGCAAAGAAGATATTTTCAAGGGTATCAGTCAAGGGTGTGAAGTTGAAAGCTCGACCCTTCTTTGCATCCCCTTGTTTCTTTCCGCCGTCATTCCCCCTTTTCTGAGCATTGGATTCCTTTTTGTCTGGAGCGTTGCTGTCATTCTTAGTTTCTGCTGACGCCACCTTAGCCGGTGTTTGAAGGCTTTCCAGGCGCATGAACTCATCGGCTTTTTTATAGAATTTATCGAGTGAATTTGGTTCTTTCGTTTTCAACCATTCTCCAAACTTGCTCGATTTATCAATTGCTCTCATCAAGTATGTTAAGACCATGCGTGGTTCAGCATTGTCAACCTCGGCCAAAGCTATGTTGAATCGATTCAGAAATGATTTGATGGATTCCTCTGGGTTTTGCTCCAGATTTGACAATGACATTATATCCTTTGCTTTAGAGGCGTACAACCGAAACTGCTCCTTGAACTTCTTAGTTAAGTCCGAGAACTGATCAATGGATCTAACTGCCAGCTTGGTAAACCATAATAAAGCTACTCCTTCCAAATACACCGGGAAGTATCGGCACTTAATCTCATCGGATGCCCTGGCGCCAGTCATATGCCAGTCATACTTATACAGAAATTCGTTAGCATCACTTGTTCCTTTGTAAGCTGGAATAGTGGGCGGAACAAATTTTCTCGGGAATTCAGCTTTCAGAATCCTCTCGGTGAATGGAGTTTTGCTTGGAGCAAAGCCCCACTCTTTCTCATCCTCGTCCTTTCGCATACTTTCTCTCATGATTTGACGGACCATCCCTAAAAAATACTCTTCATCATCCAAAGGTCCTGCGGGGAAAATATCAGCCATTCTTTTAGAGTTCTGCCTTGATAATCGTTCACGAAGGGTCGGTTAAGGTCCCGATCCTCCATCCTGAGGAAGTGGCCTTTCAATGGGGCTTACCGCCCTTTGAGAAGTATTCCCTCTAGCACCCTGGGCCCTATCAGCAGAGTTTCCTTCTTTATTTGTTGGCTGACGATTAGCCTCGAGCAAATCATTTAGCTTATTCAATATCAAGGTATTCTGAGCATTCTGAGCCTCTAATTGTGCATTTTGAGCATTTAACTGTTGATTCAATCCCAAAACCACAGCGTCTAATTCCGCTCGCGTAACTCCCACAGTTGGAGTTGTCTGACTCAGAGGAGGAGAAGTGGCGGTGTTCTCTTGAACATCATCAGATCTGGCAGATCTACGTTTCCTTTCGGGAGCCATAATTTCTGTTAGACTTCTGGTCTTAACGGAGATTCTTTCCGCAAAGTTTGGTGAAGCAATGATGTAAATACCCTGAGATCGATCCTTCTCAGTGAAAGCACCAAAAATGTTAACGTGAAAATCAGACGCTAACACCTCGGTGTGTGTAGAAACGATGTGAAAGCACCACCCGTGAATACGGGAATCAAGAAATAACAGTAAGTAACAGAAAATGCAGTAAATGAGCACAGAGTTTATAGTGGTTCGGCTTATGATCAAGCCTATGTCCACTTTAATCCTTTTTATTGCTGATCGGATTACAACTTATTACAATCTTCTTCAATTACAACCCAATTCAATTCAAAAAGAAACAAGTAGCTAGGGAAAAACTTCGATGTGACAAGGTTCTTCGAATTCATGATTGAATGTGTTGAATTTCTGTGCGAAGTTGATCTAAGCGTCTTGCGTGTGCTTGAAGTGATGGAGTGTAGATTGCTTTGAAGATAGTGAAGTTTCAATGTCTTAAAGAAAATGATCCCAAAGTCCCCCGAATGTTGGAGGTGGTAGTGTATTTATAGGCGTGATTCTGGGCAGCGGTTTTCGCCTAAGTCATGAGTCGTGCCCGACTCCGGGAAAGTCGTAGGTCGCGCTCGACTTAAGGGTCAAGAGTTAGCAAGCAGTGAAGTAGGTGAAGCGGTTCTGAGTTGTTCACCTGGATATAATCCTTAACTCGTTTGCGAGTCAAAGGTCACGAGACAAGGCAGCATTAAATTTATGTTTTGTAGTTTCAGGTCGTGAACGACTCATCCTAGGTCGTAGATCAGTCACGACTTAAATGCAGTTGCTTGCGCTTTTTTCTATATTGAGTCACTAGGTCGTAGCTCCTTAATTCGTTGAGTCATTGGCGGTCTTGAGTCGGTTTGCTTCTTTAAGTCGTAAATCTTCTTGAGTCGTAGACCCGCTGAGTCGTTAGGAACCTCAAGTTGACGAGTCGTGGATAGCTCTGAGTCGTTCACTCACTTCTTTCCTTGGCCATGCCATCTCTTGAACCATTGAATCGTAGCCTTCTCTAAGTCGTAAGTCGCCTGGTCTCTCGGCCCACTAAGTCGCACAACTTTTAAGTCGTGGATCACAACGGGGTTAACACAATAGATTTTAAGTTAACTTCAGAAATGGTAGCATTTCTGAAGTGCTGTTAACTAAATTTCCAGATTTCAATATAATTTCAGAAACAATTAAACTTCAATTTAAACCATTTTAACTTATAAAAATCATATTTTTACACTCAAAATATTCATTTAAATACCCTTTAACATATGATTTTTTTTATAAAGAAAATTTCACAAATAAATATCAAATTTTCAACACTTCACTTATTTATTCAAGTGTACAAATTTCTATTTCTTTGCAATTTAAAAATTAACTTATCACTTAAGTTTTATTTACCATTTCAAAATATATTCTTAAATTTCCATTTTATTTCTTAACTTAACTTTTATTTTTAAACCAAATTTCAAATTTAAATATTTAAGTTATATTCAACTTTCACTTTTAAGCATTCATTTATTTAAACATTTTAATTCATAGAAAAATCAATAACACTTTATTAAGTCATTTTAAATTCAAATTAAATCAAATTATCATACTTTATTTACTTAACTCAAACTCCATTTTTAGACAAAATCTCAAATTTCAAAATTAAGTTATATTTCAAATTTCAGCTTAACCATTTATTTATTAACATATTTAACTTGTAGAAAAATCATTAACACTTTATAAAAATCATTTTTAATTCAATTAAATCAAAATATCATAACATGCAATTTTAAAATACTTAAAAATTATAGAAATATAGATGTATATATATATATATGTATATATGTAATAACCACGGGTCTGTATAATATTTTCTAACCTAGATCAAGTGATGCAGATAATATATCATTTCAATCCGTAATTTACAAAGAAAAATCCGGGTTCTATCATTTCAAACCCGCAATCCAAAGTAAAATAAAATAAATAAAAATCGCTCAGGCCTATCATTTCAGCCAATAACGATTTTTCCTTATTCTAAAGTCCGTTCGGGTATGTATCATTTCAACCCCTAGTGATTCTATTCTACATGGAACTTGCAGTGTGAGAAATAGAAATAAATAAATAGTATAACAATATATGGCAGTAACAGATGATATGACAGGGTTATAAACAGGGTTAACATCATAAATTCATATCATAGGCAGGTATAACTTGATAAATATTTCTACACATTCACTTGTTATCAATTCACAGCTATATAAGTATAAATGTCAAGCGTGATTACTCACCTTTAAGTTGGAGATAGCAATTCAAACTACACAAATGAATTCCAAAAAGCACGATACGACACGACACAACACGACTTCGATTCAAGTGAGTGGAGAGAGCCAAGATATTGATCCTGTAAGCAACAACCAAACAAAGAAAAACAATATACACATAGATATATTTAACACAAAATACATAGAAACAAATTGAATTTACAAAGCAACAAAGACAAGACCTTGCCTTTACCATTCAATTGCTTGGCCATAAGGGATCATATGCACAGCTATGATGTGATATAGCTCGGGTATGGCATCATGTAGGCACGGCAAGAAGTGGATGAAGATGGTTGAAGTTGCAACATGAAGCATACATAGGGTCAAGGCCAAAAGTGAAGAGTTTTGTCAACAACTAGGCTCGGCCAAAGGGTAAATGGGCTCGTTCAAAGCATGGTACAGGTCTGGTGGTGGCTGGAGCTACGGCCAGAGGTGGAGTAGCAGCTGGTGGTGGTGGCTAAGGGGGTGGCCGAAGCAACTATGAAGGGGTAGGTGATGTTATGGCTCGGCTAGGTACTAGTTTTGGTGGAGTTTGTGCAAAATTTGTGGTGCTAGCTTCAACAAATGGTCACGGCCAGATCATGGTCAGAGGAGGGAGAGGAGATGCTGCAGTGTATGGTGGTGGTGGAGAAGATGTGGTGGCGAAGGGGCAGTGGCCGAGCAAGGCTAGGAAGAAGAGGAAGGCAAAAACATTGAAAAATAAAGGAGAAAAAAAATAAGAAAGTGAAGCCATATCAATCTTTTTCTTTGGCCGTGAGTTTGAATGAGGAGAAATATTTTTTCACCTGAAAACTAAAGAGAAATACACGGCTACAGCAAGGATTTGTACGGCCAAAAAATGGAATAAAAAGGAAAAAAGGAAAATGGAAAGACAATGGTTAATGGAAAGACACAAGAAAAATGAAAGGGTTTTGTCCTTTGGAATTTCCATTTCTTTTAATCAAAATAAAACAAATTAATTTCAGTAAATAAAAATAAAAATGAAAGAAAAATAAAGTGAAAAAGAGAATAAATAAATAATCTAAGGGAAAATAGAAAATAAATAATAAAATAGCTTAATATATTGCAACTAGAATTTAAAAATATAAACAACATATAATAAACATTTGAAAAATTATAAATACACTTTAAAAATGTTTTAAAAATAAAATAAATACATAACATGTCATGTTACACAAGTTAAAACATGAATATGACAAACAAAATAATATTTATATAAATTAAAATAAACAATTTTGTTAAATAAATCAATTTACATACAATATTGTAAAAAGCATAACTTTCACAATATAAATCAGATTTCAACGAAAAGAAAAGCAGTATACATTAAATTTTATTTATTTTCATAATAAAAGATAAAATTCAAAAATTCAAAAATTTAAATTTTAAAGTCAAAGTTTGACCATACTGACCAAAATTCACATTTTTGGAAAATATTCTATTTATTCATGTTTGGAATTATAATTCACATAAAAATCAGAATTTATATTTATAATAACAAAATTATTCATTTATATAAATAAAATAAAGTTTTTAAATCAGAAATTCAATTAAAATAATTAAAATATACAATTAAAATAAACATAAAATACAGGGTTGTTACACTCTCCCCAACTCTAAACTTTTCGTCCCCAAAAGGAATAAGGTACGGGAAAACACAGAAAAAGATAGAATTAAAAAGGATTAAGACAAGATGACAAGAAAATTGAAATTATACCTGATAACTGTTGTTATAGATAAGCACACAAGCACAAAGAATATCTTTGAGAAATCCGATTCACTCTTTTCGTTTGACCGTCGGTCTATAGATGGTAAGCAGTGCTCAGATTCAGATGAGTACTCAAAGATTTCTGAAAAGCTTTCCAAAACTGACAGACAAAGATAGGATCATGATCATAAACAATACTGAGAGGAACACCATGGAGACGAACCATCTCTCTCATGTATATCTCAGACAAGCTAGAAGCAGAAGGGGTAGACTTGACTGGAATGAAATGAGCGGACTTGTTCAGTCTATCCACAAAACTCACATTAACTAAAAATTCTTACGAGTCAAAGTAGTGAGAGGTGTAGAAATTCGAGAAAAATTCTCAATGAATCTCCAGTAATAACTGGCAAGGCCCAGAAAACTACAAATCTCATAAGGAATCTTAGAGGTTTCCCAATCCTGAAACAGAAAAGGGGGAAATAAGAACAACAGAAAAGATAGAATAATTAAATGATGAAGGAAAAAGAGAAAGAAGGAAAGACTTCCATTGATCGCAGCGATCATGACTGGATCAACAGAAACTCCATTACTAGAAATAATATGTTTAAGGAATCAAACATCATCCTTTCAGAAATGCCATTTAGAAAATTTAGCCTTCAATTGATAATTTCTAAGAATTCCAGAACAGATTTCAAATGCAAATCATGTTCTTTCTTGGTCTTAGAAAAGACAAGGATATCATCAACAAAGACTAGAACAAATTTATTAAGCACAACACAAAAAACATGATTCATCAAATCAACAAAGGAACCAGGAGCATTAGTCAAATCAAAAGGCATGACCAACCATTCACATAACCAATTCTCAGTACAGAAAGTAGTCTTGGGAATACTTTCCTAAGCAACATTGAGCTGGTGAAAACTTGTGGTAAGATCAAGCTGAGAGAAACAGAGGCACCATAAAGCTGATCAAACATATCATTGATACGAGGCATTGGATATCTATTTTTCATTGTGAGCTTGTTCAGCTCCCTATAATCAACACAAATTCCTTAAAGAACCATCAGACTTGGTGACAAAAATCATAGCTGCTCCTTGAAATCAACAAACATTCCTTAAAGATCTCACTGCAGATTTGGATTATGCTATTAAAACTGCTCCTATTTGATACCATTTTTATTTTGTTCTAGCGACCAGCGTCAGGGCTGGAGTGAATGAATAGAAAAGACTATATCTTAAAAATAGACATAATAACTATAGTAACATATAATAATAAAAAATACTATGCATAAGAATTAAGAAGATATATCAATTTATCTTTTTTAACAGAACTAACAATATTGTATTCCAAACAACAGTTAAACATAAACAACTGCATACAAACAAAAGTAATCAAAATCAGATCATAACCAATTCAACGTATGAAATTATCCAAATATTCAGCTCAAAGTATTCATAAAACAACCAAGCATTCATAGAACAACCAATCAAATACATTGGACTAAAACAATCAACTCAATTATTCAACTCAAATTATTCATGGAACAACCAATCAAATACATTGGACTAAAACAATCAACTCAATTATTCAAAGAACACCCCCTTCTATTATGTCCTAGTTTTTTACACTTTCCACATCTGTTTTGCTTAGCATGAAAATCAGCACCTTCAATCCTATTCATCCTAGGCCTGCCAGCTCCATGAACATGCTTAAGAGGAAGAACAATAGATGATTCTTCAGCTTCAATTGCTTCCTTATCAAAAGTTGGAATAGGATTGATCAAATGTGAATACGAATCTCAATAATACTTAACAGTAAAGTAATTCTCAATATATTTATAAACAAAATTTCTGGTTAAAAAAATACACTTCAAAGCATGCGTATAATGAAAACCTGTCACTTTCCATTGATTGCAACTGCAAATGCGATTTTTAAGATCAACCTTTTGAGATGTTAGAGAATGAACTTCAAAAATATACCACAAAATGTCAAATTAAAAACAGTTAAAATATATAAGCAGACTGCATTTTCAAAAAAGGATATAGCACTATATATTCTTTCTAATCTATCTAATAAATAAGACCCAATTCATGTGCATTGAACTAATAGTGAAAAATAAGACTCATAAACCAAAACAAATAACAATGGTCATACTGTTCATATTCTTAAAGATCACAGACTAATGCATCATACTCCTATGCACAACAATAGTTTTTACCGTAACAAAATCTCAAAAGTAAAACACCATAATGATACTTGCTTTATATTGCTTGGTCCTTACATTATTCATATTATCATAAGCCTCAATGCAGACAAAGAGAAAATATGTAGCAAGGGACACCTACAAAATGAAATCATAACACAGGCTACAAAGCAAGTTGAAAAAAGATAAATGCATTTATCAATTTTTCAAAAACTGTGAACATCATGTAAAAAATATAAATACATACCTAGATGATTTAGAAACACTCCAGCCAAATCCTTCTTCCTTCAATTTCGACAAACGAGCTTCCATTTTAGGACATAGCACACTAGTCCACTTTGATGCCTCTTCTCTACGATTAGATATTTGCATCATAAATTTTACCCTAATTCCATCAAAACAAGCAGTAACAGGCAAACTTCTTTCATCCAAAATCAAAGAATTAAAACTCTCAGCTACATTTGACTTATTTTAACCATATCGCTTCCCTGGAAAAAACAAATCTGCCCAATGATCGTACGGTTTATCATTCAAGTACTCTATAGCTTCGGCACCTCCAATTTCTTTGTACTTGGACATAGCTTTTTCAAACTCATGATGATTAGAAACTATAGCACAATACTCAAGTAAATGAGCTACCCAAATACCCCTTCCACTTTTCACAATGCTAGCAATATTATTTTGCATATGATGCAAACAATAAGAATGGTGACTATTTGGAATTTTTTTGGAATACTTAACAATAAACCCCATTGTCTATCACTTAAAAAAGTTAATATTCTATCACAACTGAGAGCATTCTTTAGGTGTTTTAAAAACCAACTCCAACACTCTTCATTTTCTTTGGAGCAAGAGCCATTGCTAATGGAAAAAAACCTGGAAAAAACAAAAAATAATAATTCACTTTTTATGTATTACATTTGAAACAACAAAATGCACTATATTTGAAACAATATTATCTAATAGTAGACAATCACATGAACATTATGCCCTCGGCCCGAATAAAAAAGGAAAAATAAATTTCCTAGAGGCAATTCATCCTTTTTTCCTTTTTTCTAAAAAAATTGCTACTTGAATGTGTAGTCTACGCAGAAAGGGCAGAAATTGCAAAGATATGATACATAATTCATGCATAGAGTACAAAGAATTGTATTCAAACTTCTAAAACATATATGCTTTTATCTTTTCTATATGCAGTTTAAATTGTTTGTACACCTTATGTAAGAACTTCAAATAAAGAGAAAAATGATAAATATGTTTAACATATAGTAGTATCTATGATATATAAGTAAGGCTTAATATGTTATTTAATTCTTTATCTTAAAGGATAAATGCATTTATCTTTTTAACTCCTGTACACAGTAACATTTTGTACATTAAATTAAATAATATTAAATCTTTTACAGGGTTTGTTTTGAATCAAATTTACAATAACAAAGAGCATGGCTGTACATTGAATAATTGTATCTACTTGGTAACTAGTGCAAATAGTACAAAGTAAATACAACGAAAAAAGAAGAAGATCAAAATCAGTACCTTGATTCCCATTTTTTGCAGTGGCAGCCATCAAAATACCACTTTGGCCTTTCAAAAAGGTAGCATCTAAAAACACTATAGGATGACAATAGCTAAACCAAAATATACATGCCTCATAACATACAAAAACTCTGTCAAATTGATTTGTGTTAGAATCCACATCCATACTTGAATAACTATTCAGGTTATTTCTTTCCAATGCCTTCAAGTACTAAACTAATTCATTGTAAGATTTATTTTCATCACCATAAATGTCATTCATGGCCAATTTCTTACCCTTATAAGTAAAGTAATAGCTTAGCTCCACATCATAATTGAAAGAGTAGGTTATGCGGTAGGATCGTGTAATATTGAATAACGGAATAGTCTAGGTAGATAAAGTAGGTAAATGCAAGGAGACACTAGAATTTTATACTGGTTCAGACCTCTCGTCCTACGTCCAGTCCCTAAGCTTCACTTAGGAATTTCACTAACTAACACCCTCACTTCACCCGGAGGAATAGGTTTACAAATTACCCGAACAACCGAACGAGATTTCTTGCCTCAACTACCGAAGAGGACTTCAACTCAATTACTAAAATACAATATTTGACTTGTTGTTTTCTTATCAACACTAATGAGTCTAATGTAGTACAATATTCCTATAATCTTATCCTCGAGAATATGCAATGTGTTTGTGAAGATTTAGGAAATGTGAATTGCTATGAATCAAAAGAATGTTATAAACAAAAACAATGATTCAAGCAATAGATTAGTGATTGCTTTTGAGAATATCTAGAAAATATGAATAAGAGAATACTTAGATTAAAGCAAGAGAATTCGGTAAATTAAATGATGTTAGAATCATGTATATATACTTGTAGAAGAGAAGCATATGTTGTCAAAGGTTGAAAACAAGAGATGCTTCCATTTCCATTAATGAATGGTTGCAACTCTTGGGAGGAAGAAGGTGTCTTTTCATAGAAAATTCGCAGGTTCAAATTCAATCGACTGAGCAGGGAATTCAGTCAACTGAAGAAATAAAGTAAAATTTTCGGGACCAAATTCAGTCGACTGTGCAGGAACATTCAGTCGACTGAAACTGTGCTTGTGTATAAATTTGTTCCAGTTTCAGTCGACTGACTATTCCTGTTCAGTCGATTGAACTCATAAAACCTGCATAGTTAAAACTTAATTGAAAAATGAAGTTTATAAAAAATTTCAAGTGTTCGTGCAACCTTCTTGAGGATAGATTTTAACAATATATCTAGACTAATGACATATGTAAAAACATACTTTAAGTTTGTTTGGTCTTCATCTATCTTCCTTTAGCATTTGCATATATTTCTTCCTTGTTTGTTAAAGCACATTGTCATTGATCAAAATCTTCATGTATCAACAATAATCTCTTCTAAAACTTTTAATGATATCATTGGTTTTTCTTTTTGGCTCATCATGAATTTGATTGACGATTAAACTTTTCACAAGATCACTATTAATAGTTGGACTACCAAGCGAACGAAATCCACCACCATAAGTATGAATCGGGTGAATGTTTTTAACAAACAGTTGGTCCAATCGCTTCAGTTTGCAAGAAGCATGAATCCTAAACGGACAATTACCTACAACACATCGAACTGTCAAACGTTCTTTACAATTCTTAATATATTGTACTTTAAACCCATTCTTCAAACAATAAGCACTAACTGTTCTACGGAATCCAATAGCAGAATCAAACTGTTGACCAACCCCAGTAAAAAATTTCACATTTGAATTCTTTTTTCAACAACTCATGTAAATACTTTTATTGAGTAAAACTAGAATCTAAATCATCATCATAACCTAGCATATTATTACTTGACTCACCACCAACTACTGAACCAGACTTGCTACTTTCACCAACAAAATTATCCATTGAATCATTCTTTAACCGTAGAAAACATACGAAAAATTCTTCCTTTTTAAACCAATACAAACACGATACAGCTTGAAGATCACTATCCATTCCAACAAAGGTAGTCTTTGGTTCTCGAATATAAAAAATATCAAAGCACAATGGACTAAAATTATTCCACTCTTCCCAAATCATATTCCTAACATAAGAAATGGAAGCATCCAATCCAAAACGAGCACTAAAACAATTGTTATTGAAATCGAACACAACTATAACAAATGAATCACACCTGCAAAAAAAATGTAAACAAAAAAATAACTATGTGAAATTGATCTTAATTAAAAACTAATAGCATAAAATACTACGTAACAAATCATTTTCTATCCCACTTTTTGAAAAAAGATAAAACAATATGTCTTTTGTAGATCACAAACCACCAAGAACTAAAGAACAAACAACATCAACTAATATTATTTCAGATCCAATTTCATACCCAAAGTGAGTGCAAATAGAATTGACTGACAAAAATAACTGCTTCGATTGCTCAAACCAAATATGAAGTGATAGTCTAAATACTAAAATCATAATCTAAAATGAATGATGCAACCAGGCTAAATACACAATGCTTGTGTTATCAGAATAAAATAATACCATTCAGAAGCCATTATTCCAACTACATTAACAAAACCTTCCTCCAATAGATCAAAACCGCCTCCCCTGATAAGAAATATACAATAACATCATGAACATCATAAAACATCGAATTGAGAGTGAAAAACACTAAATAAAATTGAGACTCACCAAAGAACAAGCAATCCAATAGAGAAAACCGATTAGCCTATCCAAATAAAGAAAATCGCCTCACGATTTCCCACAGTTAAAGTCGAATTTGATTTGAGAAGAAACTAACGCCTAATTTAAAAAAAAAATCAACGACCGCTTTGACTGCAAAAGAAACGACCACCTAATTTCCACGATCGGTAGATTTCAGAAGATACGTTGTTTGAGAAGATGAAGATGCACGCCACACATATTTGTCCTGGAAAATAATAATTTCAAATCCGTGTCCTAAAAATTGGGCCGTATAATTAGGCCCTTCACACCAATATCCACTTTGCAAATATATGCATATTTTTAATTTTGTTGACAAACATAAGAGATAAAGCATGCTGGTTTCGAATTGACGTGTTAAGCAAAAAGGTCCAAACATGTATTTCTCTAATAACATGATAAACAACAAAGGGTATATAAAATTTCTCTAAATGAAAGATCACAACTAACCTCTTATTTTTGTAAGATTCTTTATGCAGAAGTTGGCAATAAAAATACAGATAGGAAGCAAATTGTTTGCTCTTCTGTTTTGGTCATGAAAGGAGGTTTAGGAAGCAACATTATTACCTAAAAATTCAAAGAGAAAAATATACTGAAACAACACAACAATGAAATAAGAAAACAATGCAAAAATTATAGTTGATGTTTAAAGATTGTATAACCAAACAGTTAAAACACTTATTCCAACAACAACCGTTTTTTGCCAATAAAAATCCAATGACAGCAAATATGGATTTCATAATGCAAAGCATTGGGCTAACATCTAGGAATTCAAATGTTATCGAATAACTGAAAAAAAAAATCCCTAACCATGCATTGAAATCAACTCGAATTGATAAATCAATTTTACGTAAATTGAAATCAACTCAAATATACCTTACCGATCCAAATCAATTTTCTCACAAATTGGAATCGACTCAAATTGATAATACTTACCGATAAGAAATAAATTACCTACAAATTTATGTGACAGGAAATTATGGAATATAGGGGATTGACTTGCAAGTAGAAGGTGGGAGTCCCTACATGGTCGACGATTGAAGTGCGTCCATGGAAGTGTGGCAGTATTGTTGCAGAGAGCCAGGGCCATCTGCGACAATCAACTTCGCGCTTGGTAAACAAATAGAGCTTGGTCAAAAATCAAAATCATGCTTTAGATTCATTGAGGGATCGAGCTTGGTCGAGAAATAGAGCTTCGTTGCAGAATCGTGCCTAAGAAGCCTTGGATCGTGCTTCGTTGTAGAATCGTGCTTCGGCTTCATGGAGGAATCAGCGTCATTGAAGAAACGCACGGTGAGGGAATACAGCGCGTGGCAGAATCGAGCTTTCAGAGTGAAGAGGGGTTAGTGATTGAAGAGAATTCGAGAGTGGAGAGGAGAATTGTTAGTGAAGTGGAGAGGACTTAGGGAAATTGGAAGTGAAGGGAAAAGCAAAGTATGGCGGCCAATAATAAGAAGAGGGAAACAGGTAGAATATGACCGCCAAAATTTTATTTTTCTCAAAGATTGCGGACACACAAGCTATCGCAGACGTTAATGACCACTTATATACTCAACTAAAGCAAGGCAGGTTTCAATGCCATCCTTCGTTGCAATTAATTGACCATTTTGTTGTAGTGATCAAAGCTAGTAGCTTGTCTGCTCTTTAGAAGAAACTCTACTAGCGTCGCATCTGCTATTGAATTTTCAGTGAAACTTATCTCAATTAGTTATAGGAATAACGAGCTTTATATGATAACATTATGATCGTGAGTAGTTCTAGGAGTCAAATTAATTTTCAAGTAGTTATAGGAGCAGCGAGTTTTGTTTGTTATTTGTTGAACTGCAGTTCCATTGAAGCTAATAGCATGTCTAGGACTGAAGTTTCTTCTAAATGAAGTATTTTTCTATGCGTTATATTAATCTTTATATGATAAAAATGCGATCATTGTAATAATTGGTTCAGTAGCTAATTCAGCTAATAATGTTTACATATAAAATTAGAGGGTAAATTCAGGTATATATTATCTTTTATTATTCCAGCAACTTATCCTACATAAATAAGATTGCTATCTGACATATTATCTCTGTATATGACAAATTAACTACAAAATAGTGAAATTCATAATAAAAAATGGTCATCTTAAAAAAAGATATTCAAAGCAATCTAAAGTATAAAATATAAATATGAATTTGTATATAGTCATAGGTACCTATATATAGACATTGTATACACTGAAGCATGTTGAAATCTTGAAATATAGCCTTAGTATTGATAAATGTAAAATAAAATTAAACAAAATTTTTAATTCAACTATCATCATGTGGGGAAAATAGGAAAAGAAATTAAAGGTTTTATCTTTTCTTTTTACTCCCACAAATTCATGTATCATATGCTATATAAACTATGGCAATTGAAAATGTGACAATAAATAATAAGAGTATATAATATTATTCCATTACATTAGAATAGAACTTTAAAATTAATGAAGCATGAGCATAGATATAAGCATTAGAAAGGGAAATAAGTCATTCCTTGTATGCTTAATCATCTTATATCTATTCTATATTTAATCTATTTTGTATTTAACAAAGCTGATGGCTGGTCAACTTTTTTTCCTTTTTCTTACAATTTAGAGAAAATAATACTGGATTCTCTGCGTTTTCAGGTAATAACATCAATGCATAAGCAACTCAACGTCACAAAAACAACATTCCCATTCTTGATTAATACCTCATTCCACTTGCTTCTTCATATCAAATTAATTATCATTTGCCCTTCACCACTTTCCAGTGTCACCTACTTCATCTTCGAGTCCAAATTTCACCCTGTCCAGCATAGTAAATCCTAAATCTTGGACTATGTAAATCTAGAAAGTCTCAAATTCAAATGTAATAATCCTATTCTTCTTATTTGTTTTTAATTTCCATATTTTTCCTAATTTTTTCATTCTGAAATCATATATGATATATTTAGATAATTTAATTTCAATTGTACCTGATTAGGTTTTCACCAGATATGAGATGATATTCAAAAGCATGTTTTTGCCTATCTTCTAACAAAATAAGAGTCATGAACTCTACGAACTTGACTATCTAATGTTTCTTTATATTATTCATATTTTTTTGCCACTTGAGCTAATCTTTTGATTTATTTCACATATATATTGATTCAAAATATCCAATTGTCAATGAAGTTTTCAGGATTTTGATCGTCTTGGATTCACTAATTTCACGCTCATGGTAGATTCATGTTTTTTAACTAAAAAGTTCGATTTTCTTCTGATCTGGTAATAGTAAATCTATTTAGTTCTGATTTCTTATCATTCTGAAACTATAATGTAGCACGATTTCAGACTGTTGTACATTAGAATTTGTTTACTATGAAGCAAGTATTGGACTCTTAGAATGTTAGAAATTACTTTGCTACAATATGGTGACCTTAATATCAAGAAAAAGCTCTTAAGATCTTTAGTTTGATAGATCATCTTCCAAGGAATTCATGAACACGTGTTTCTTATGATGATAGGAATGATGATGAGAGGGACAAGACGATGGAAGAGATCTCTGAAAAATGAACTATTCTATAAGTGAAAAGTAATAATAGCTCAGTAGATGAGGTAAACTTCACGTGAATTTGTAATAGCTTTTGTAATAGATGTATATGTAATGTGAAACAAAGATGACTTAATTGCTAATATCTTATAGTTTCATATCAACAAACCCTTTAGACTATTGTTAATTGCGAATAATGTAAATATTCATTTTTGTTAAATGATTCTACCCAACCCTGATCAGATCTTAAACAAAATATATTCATTATTGGAAGAAGGAAACATTTAGCCTTTATAATCCTACATTTAGGTGTGGAAATTGCAAATTTAAAATGTGTTATATTTCATATAGAGCATAAATATTCAGTATTCCGTGTGATTTATTTTCCTAGGATCTTCGTATGATCATTTCCTAGCTGTCCATCTACTGCTTAAGCTTAACCGAATTCCACATAATGGAAAAAAGGATGGGAACAAAATTACAACTCTAGACAAAATGGAATCGTAGAATGGATTGAATCATGTTCATTTCCTCACCGTCTACATAAGCCTAAAGTCACAAGCATTATTATCAAAACTGGATCCAACCGGATAACCTTCAGCCAATGGTTAAAACCTGTAAAATTAACGGTAATTAATAAAAAAATTAACGTCATGAATAAAGTATGTAATTTTCCATTCACCGGATTTTTGTTCTAACATCTCTTCATTACGACTCACATATAGATTTAGAGGGACAAGTTACTGGTGCAAAGCTGGAATGGTTGTTGGTGAAGTCTTCTTATTCATGCTCGATGCTCATAAGGCAGCTAAATATTCAAGGAACGCTGTTGATTCAAAGGTAGTAACTTCAGTCGGTACTTATAGTTTATTATATTTCTTTATTCCGCTGTGAGTTTATATTGATCACTTTTGATGTACTTATGTTTATTATAGGTTACTAAAACTAACGATTTGTATCCCGATGGACTTGAGTTTCGGTTTAATCGAAATTCGAACCCATTAAGATGCAGGTTGTTACATAGTGATTATCAAGATTCAAAGTGGAATAAGGTCGTCTTCCGTATTAAGCCAATTGAAGACATAAAGCTCCTGTTTGATCGCCAACGCCATAAAAAATAAGACGAAGGAAAAGGCTACGTACATTTTTATTCGAAAGTTAACCACAAACACACTTGAATGAGCCAATAATATCAACACCCCAATTAAGCACATCTGTCTAATAGGGGAAATACTGAGAAAAATGGTTATATATGAGAAATTTCCAACGTCCTATTGCAAAATTAAGGGACGCGGGACTAATCTTTAATAACTCATTGACTTCCTTTTCCTCTATAGTACACGTACTATGCTATAATTACTTCGTCTCCCATTTTATAGAACAATAATTGAACTATAACTTAATTAGGAATCTAAAAAAATTCAATTCAGAATCTAATAACCATAAGGTATCACTGAAGATATATTTCAAATGTATTTCTAAAAAACATGCTTTTCATATTAATTTGAAATACTTTGGAATTATTCATAGGTAACCTTATAATAAAGTTATGTTTGCAACATAACCATATATATGAAAATGGATATATGCTTGGGTACATGAACATTGTTTAAATAACTCATATTGTATAAGCTTGAGCATATTAAGTTAATATAATAACCGAAAGTACACATTCCATCCATTTTATCGATTAAATTACCAAAACCTTAAACCCCATATTGGCACCATTCGACTCACAATTTGATCATGGTAAATGTGGTACGAAGTGTCGATTGAAGTGGACTTCAACAATTTATTAGTGATCATATGCATTGACGCCATTCTTCTAAAATGTCTTACATAATTGCATGTTCTTCATATTGTCAATGGTGCAATGAAAAGAGTAAACCTGTTTAGGGGTGAATGTTCAATCGGTATGGTTGGTTTTGCGAAAAAAACGTCAAATCATATTGAAATCAAAAAATTTGAAAAACAAACCGAATCCGGTAACTGATTTAATCGAACTTGAAAAGTTGTAAGAGAAATAATCATATATTATTATTCAAAAGTTTACTTTACTCAAGGAAAAACATAAAATAAATTTTCAAGAGTTTGTATTGAGTATTTCGTTTTGTTTAAAAGAAAATTTGGCTTATTTTCTATAAACATTGTTTTTATTATTTAACCTATTATAGAAGATACTGTAATATCATAAATATTGGTAGTCTAATAGAATCTTGGCTAATTCGGTTAAAACGATAATTGAATAAAATTATTTTACAAACTAAAGTTAAACCGATTTTATTTTGTAATCTAACTGGACCGATTGAAATGAACTGCTTCGGTTGGTTAATTCTGTTTTAACAGAGCATTTCTTAGGGTTTTATCCCATCACACGTAACAATTATCGATTTGATAAGATATATGTACTTATCTTCAACTCAAATTTATCTGGACACTAGTTAGTTATCGCAAACCGTTAAGTTATCATCATTCCTTATTTGTGCTTACAAATTTTTCGGCCATATGTAAATATTACCTTAATTAGTAATCTTATAGCTTCTACTATGAATGTCTATAAACTTAATTCTAAAGTCCACGGGTGCGGCGCAGTGGAAAGGAGGATTGTGTTCTGGTAAAAAGACCCAGGTTTGATTCCTACCATACGCTTCTCTATCCTTTATAAATTTACCAAGGGGTATGAGGTTTGGATTCGCGGACGGCTTTACTATACCCTCCTCAGGAGTTTACTTACCCGCTGTGTTCTTCTGGGTTTCCAAAAAAAACAAAAAAAATATTTAATTCCGGAAAAAATCTAATTGTCAACTTCCATGTGTGTTGATTTCTAAAAGTTTTAAAAAGTTAAAACGGTACGTTGCTAATGGATTTGCCATGTTTCTTAAAATGTCAACTTAGGATACCAGCACAAAGATGAAAATATATTAAATCTACATAAACTATTGAATAACTTAAAAATGGTTAAATGGTAGCTTCAAATTCACAAAATCTACAAGACATATTACACAATCACCTCAAAACTTTAGCTGTTTACATCAAAACTTCAGACTTACACCTTAATTCCTAAGAAAACTTCTTTGTCACTAATTACTAAAGTCAAAACGCATAATGAAATTTAGAGTTGATAAAGTGATGATCTTCAAATTCTTTTCATTTAAAATTTGGTATTATTTCCACTTACAAATTCTATTCGTTTCAGGTTCCTTCATGATTTGAAGATGTCTCTTTACGGTTTTAAGGTCGTTCTCCTTTTTTGATGTCTCCACCAGCGTCGATGCTCGGCCTATCTCTACATCTTCCATATTGAATTGCGGAGTTATGTTCTTCTCAAGATTTCTGCAATGCACATTTTCCTCTTGCACTTGAACAATTAACTTCTTAATCGGTTTACCCATTTCGCAAGAATTTGGTGATCAAATAGTGGTTAATATTCCTGAGTTCAACTGTTAGTGGAAGCACCACTTAATGTTAGACTTCAATTTGGTCTAATCTAATATGTTGTCGTCACGAAGAGTCAATGATACTTGAATAAGGCTTAAACGCTCATTCAAGTGTGCTATTGTTGAGTTCACATGATGACATTATGCAATAGTAATTTGTCAAATTCCTTGGCTAAATAGTCACAAGTTTGAACATGACCAGCGACCATTAAATTACCAAATTTGAGCTTTTATTATGCACAAGATAAAAATGTAAATGAGATGAAGATCAGTTCAGAATTCTTCCATATAAAGGATACATGCCTACTAATACAGAACCTTAGCCCCCGGATTCATGACATGTGTCATTTGGGTAAAGTAAATGGTTATGTTTTGTTGATGTTGTTTGGAATGACATGTGGCACAATCTTTCTCTAGCTTCCCTATGATGGTGTGACACAGTTAGTCTAATAGGAGAATGCCATGAACCAGTTGGTGTATTTTCAAAGCATGATAGCTAAGAATTTTCAACTTCTAATAGCTCGACCAATCAACATGTGATGGCCTTGAAATATCAATATTCGGTAGTTTAATCAATCAACATGCGATAGCCTTGAAATATCAATATTCGGTAGTTTAATCAATCAACATGCGATAGCCTTGAAATATCAAACTTCGGTAGCTTAATCAATCAACGTGTGATAGCCTTAATATATCAAACTTCGATAACTCAACTAAGTCAACATGCGATAACCCTGAAGTTTCAGCATTCGATAGCTTAATAGATGAGCATGCGGTAGCCTTGAAATATCAACCTTCGATAGCTCAACTATGTCAACTTGTGATCGCCTTTAAATATCATCCTTTGATAGCTTAATAAATCATTGTGCGAAAGCCTTGAAATATAAACCTTTGATGGCTTAATCAATCAACATGCGACAGATTGTAAATGTCAACCTTCGATAGCTTAATCAATCAACATGTGATAGCCTTGAAATACCAACCTTCCATAGCTCAACTAAGTCAATATGCGATAACCCCGAAATATCAACTTTTGATAGCTTAATCAATAAACATGCAATAGCCCTGAATTATCAACATTCGATGGCTCAATAAGTCAATACGCAATTGTTCTAAATCACTAACCCGCGATAGCTCCACCTTTAACTTTATCATGCATTGATTTAATTTGCATCAACTTTTGATAGCTTCATTTGTCAATTTACGATTGCTTTGATCAACTCAACTTTTGATAGCCTTATTTATATTCAACTAGCAATTACTACATTATTCTTCAATTCACCAAGGCTCTTTTGCTTATCAAGTTGTGATACCCCTCTTTCAATAACTTGCGATGGTCCTATTCATATCATTCTACAGTAGTTCTATAATGTCAACTTGCCATGGCTTATTACTATCAGCTTACCATAGCATGTTTCTTGTCAATTTGCGACAGTTTCTCTTCAATATGTGATGGCTAATCTCAATGTGCAATAGCCTTTATTCCTCAATTTATGGTAGTTTCAAAGTGCAATCTTTTTCACATCTTGTCCATTTTTGGATATTTTCGATGTAACACTTGTCCCCTCTCCTGTAAGAAGATTTAATATGCTTTAACTTAAGAAAACTTCTGTTCTTATTTTTTTCTCTTCTCGGGTTGTCAACCCCTATTGTTGTGCTTTCCGTCATTGATCGTTTGTGCTCCTTGACATGTAATAACTTCTGGTCTCAAGAATCTTGATTTTTCAACAAGTTGCTTTATTGAAGAGATTTTTCAACACATAGAGGTTTTTACAATATATTTCTATTTGTAACAATAATTTTATTGTAAATATTATAAGGGGCGTAAAAAAAGATTGACCCACCCCCTCCCCTAATGGAAAAAAAAACTGTAGCTGCTCTCGTTTTTTCGATGACCAATTATTGTTTTTTCACTAGAACCCATTAAAAATGGTTTTTGCTGAACCATCATCGCCTTTTCTTATTTTTCAATAAGTTGTTGCTGAATTTTACTATGCATGAGGAGTAAAATTTCAAACCATTTTATTTTGGTGGACTCTTCATAACAGTTTTTTTCTAGGTGAAGTCATACTAAAATTCGCCTCACCCACATCAATTATGAAGTCACTTTAAAGTGTTGTTTCTAGAATGATCCATAACAACACATTTGAACGCATTATACAAAATTACTAAATACTAATATTACTAACCATATATTACAAAAGTCATAGCAATATAAACGTAAAAAGGGCAAAAAATGGAGATTGTCGTTAATTCTTTTTCGACGTTGTAAATATGTTTCAGGCTTTAGCCCGATTATCAGATGAAATATGAACCCACAACTATTGGGGGTTTTCAACTTTTTTTGTTCGAATCACTTCTTCCTCTAGTCATCTGCTGCTTCTACAAGGTCTACCATTTTTGCGTTGACTATCTATCATCGGTTGAGCTCGTATTGGTCTCACCGCCAGCTGTTTAAACTAGGGATAACAATTGAGCGGGTTAGGACCGGTTTTTCATGCTCCAAACCTGCCTTGGGTTTTTCAAACACTAACTCAGACCTGTTCTGTAGATTTAGTGTGGACCAAGATTTTTACTCGAAACCCGAAACCGGTTCGAGTCAGGATAGACCCGCCCCATCCCAAGACCCGATGAGACTTTATATGTTCATCCAGAATTGTATATTAATGTACATATATTTATTTATTTTATTTCTAAGAGACACTATCTAATTGATATTGAATATAAAGGATTAACAAATCATCATTGTAGTAGTAAAGTGATTTTATGATGTATCAGTAGTATGGGTCGGGTTAGGGCGGTCATTCAAGCCCCTACCCGACCGTAGATCCGGAGCTTCCAAGAGCGGGTCATGGGTCCACCCGCTCCGACGACTCAATGGGGCAGGTCTTAGCGGGTCAAAACAAGGGTTGGTCTACCAGTTTTAGGCCTTAGATCCGTCCCATTGTCATCCCTAGTTTAAAACATGAAGCTAAAAATGAATAGGGTAGATAAAATAGTGAAGAGGGTGATTTGTACTACAATCAGGATGAACTTGAAAAAGAAAACATATTGTTTTTGTATGATCGAGAAAAGGAGAGCCAGACATTCGAGAATTGAGAGTTTTTATGTCTCTGTTATGATCACCGCAATGATACCTTATTAGTTTGAGTAACAATATTTTAGGCGCTGTTGGGTTAATTTTATGTTTTATGTTTTGCGTTTTCAACATTCAAAACAAAAGAATGAGGATAACGAAAGAAAAATTAAAAATTTAGGCAATTACAACGACAGCGGAAGGACGGCGGATGCAATGAAGCGACGATGAAAATGATAATTATTTCTCAAAATACGAAAATTTTCATTTTATATGTCAGCGTTATTTTTCAAAATTGTTGTTTTTAAAAAATATGTACATTGTGTATACGATTTTTAGACAGAAACACAAAATCAAAAATACCGAACCAAACGGGAGTTTTTTCGACATTTTCTAGTTGCAAACTGGGCCTCATCGTCTCTTTATTATCCAAGAAAAAAGCGAGTTTTATGTCTAGTCGCGTAAAGACGATTGGTTTGCAGATTCCAAAATAAAAATGGAAAGGTATGCGAAGCGAAATTGGTTATCTTTAATTTTTGGAAAAGACAGCGCATGCGAAAGTTTTTCAAAATCCACCGTCCTTTACGGTTGTTTTTAAAATACCACTGTCAACGCCTGGGATGGTTAAAGGACAAGATGTAGTGGTTTAACCTTTAGATTTGATTTAAGATTTTGACCAAAAAGGTCGGATTATTTACTTCACTAGTTATTATAATCCAAAAAATCGAGATCGTTTTATCTCATAATCTCAGTTCTTTTAATTCTCCTTCCCCAAACATGGAATCAACTTTCTGTAAGCAAATTAAATCGTGGATATCTTCTATTTTTGTCATCTCCATTTTCTTTAAAATTTCTATAAATAAAGTCAATTGAAACGATAGAGCAATTGGATCTGTGGCGCAATGGTAGCGCGTCTGACTCCAGATCAGAAGGTTGCGTGTTCGATTCACGTCAGGTTCAAAATTTTTACATCATCCTTTTACTCCTCTCCAGCTACCACACTTCTGCTATTTTTTTTATTTTTCCCCCTTTTGCTATAAATAATTCTATTCACCACAATTGTTTTCCCCAATCTATAATATCGGCTTTTAAAATTCCAAAATGTCAAATTTTAGCCGAATCCTGAGCAAGGATCCAGATTACGGGCAGAAAAGGTTTCTTTTTCACCTGGAATCCTCTTGCTGCTTTGCCACTCCAACTTTGTTCACTGTAAGTACCGCTTTCCCCTCTTTCTCTTACAGCTGCAGATTGTGTGAAAAAGATTCAGTATTCATTTCCCACAATTATTTTCTCTTCCGCCTTACCGCTTATAATCACTAATGTACACAATCTCAAATTTGGGCTGGATTTCCTTATTAAATTTCGGAAGCCTTGATACGTCGCTAGGTTTGTACAAATTATGCAAAGAGCCAGCATACTGCACTGTTAGGTATGCCGTGAAATAATAATGAATCTTAACCCTTACCACTTAACATTAGATTCAGTCCTCTTTACGTTTGCTATATATATTGTAAATTTCTCACTTGTGAGAGGAAAGTGTGTGGTTTATGTTCCTTACTATACATTAGTAAGACAAGAAGAATAAGTCTCAACTCAGAATACACGAAGTGTTTAGTTGATGTGATATGTAGATTATTTAGCAGTCATCATTTGTTTTTTATTTTCTATATTTTGGATATTGGTTGGGAATGGTTTTTTTGGCTATTCATGTTGCCCATGGGATGCATGTATACCTAGAAAAAACCATTTCACTTTTTCTTTCAAAAAACGTTTTGGTAAAAAAATAGTGAAACAGATAGTAATATAATTTTGATGCATTTGAGATTCAAACTAAAGACCTTTAGAGCCTCCATCTAAAGTACTCCTTTAAGATGGATATCACTTACAGTTTCAAATTAAATGGGCATATATTGCTTTGAAATTGATATCCATGTTTGTATAAGTTTTCAGGTGACGTAAATTCTTGCAATAAGTTTTCTTAAGAGGCCTATTAGTAAAATGAGTCCTACGAATTTGTCTAATTAGATGCAGGCGTAAATGACAACTGTTTAAAGTACTTTTTTTAATCTTGTTTCTGTGGGGAGTATTGAGCATCAAAACATTACAGAAAACATGGAGCATCAAAACATCAAAACGTTCCAATATGGGGGAATCCATCTTCAACTGATAATTGTTGCTGCTGTTATTATTATTTATACTATTATATTATTATTGAGTCTCATTTCAAGTGTGTACAAGCAACCTCAATATTTTTTGAAATGAAGCGTCGCATTTTTTCTCTTCTCTTCATTTCCATCTCTCCGCTTCTTGCTTATACTCCAACCTTTCTTCAACTCTTCAATCGCGTCTTCCCCCTTCTTCCTTTTTCCTCCTCTTCAATATCCTCTAACCCTAAGCATTCTTAATCGTTTTCCCTTCTCTTGCTTCTTATCCAAACCTAAACATTCATTTCCCTCAATTGTTAACTCAATTCAAATCGAGAAACCATATCACAAGACAAACACGGATCTCCAACCGTGGGCGACTTCTCCGCCCATAAGGCGTACTTGGATTACGACAGCAAGGAAAGCGGCACCCATGGCGCCATTTAAATCAGCAATAATCAGGTCCAAACCTGCCAAACCGCTATTGTTCGAAGACGTTTTCAGTTTCTCCAAAATACCAAGAAATAGATCGAGCTCTGGTATGATTTTTTGCTACTTTGAACTATTTTTGATGCTTTCGAACCTAATATGTCAGTATTGTCCTTGAAATTTGTATTGAAATTTAATATCGTTTTCCTTCTATTCGTTTTATCCTTTTCTGTTTGATGTAATGGTGGAACAACTATTTGTTGACACTCCCGATGAATTTAGGTACAATCTGATTGAAGAAGCAGTCGCACTGCGTATTCAGATATTTCCTTCTATTTTAGGTAAAATCCTTTTATTTGGTTCAATTGGTCTTTCCATTTGTGTTATTTTCTATGTTCATTGGGTTCTATCTTTGCAGGAATATATAATTTGAATGCTTCTTATTTTTATCCTACTTCATCATTTAATATTGCTAAAAGTATTTTTATTGTTTAATCAAGGAATTTTCAAGGTGAAACAACTTGGTTTTGGATCTTTTTCCCATGTTTAGTTACTATTTACATTGATTTTTTGATCTGCTATAGATAATGGAATTTAGTATGTACGTTTCTAAAAGGCTGGTTAGATTTAATTACATCGGTTGGATCTGTTTACAATTTGGTATGCTATTTTTAGATGTTGGATGAAACTCCTACCTAAGGTATTTCACCCTGGTTTAGATTATATTTTTGCTCATGTTTTGCTACTGCTTGATTAGAATTTGTGGTTTTGTCATAAATAATAAAATTAAATTGTACATTTCCAACTAGCTACTTGGATATAATTACAACGGCTAACTCTATTTGCCAATTTGGTATGTTGTTTTTATATTGTAAAGTTTATATATCATAAATCATTTTATTTGACCGAAGTAACTGTAACGACCCGATATTTTCAACCATTCGCATCCATTATAAGTGTATAGGTAGACACTCATGCCAGAATTGAATTGCTCTAAATACTGCGTTGTAAATAAAAATTTGGAAAATCTCAGAATATACAGTAAATAAAATCACAGATCACAGACACAGAGTAATAATAATGCAGCGGAAGTAAAAGAAATAGTAGTTCATGAAGCTACTATATAAAAATATCAGAGTTACATAAAATACAATAGAAGAAATAAAGTACAAAGGAAGTCTCACTACATAGAAGTCTACTAATACAAGAGCTGAAAGGAACAACAGACTGCAAAAGATTAAACTTGACAAGTAGATAATCTCCAGCGATTTCAATTTCCAGAAAGTGGAAATCCAAATCTTTGAATAACTCAGGCTGACCCGAGTGTAAATAAAAATACAAACACTCGAGTCAGGACATACATACTTATACAATGTAAACCAACTCAAGTGAACTGTAGTAAAGGTACAAGTAACTTATAAGATGCTTGGGACCGCCCATCCTCTAAGGATCCGTTAAACTATTTACTATGTAGTAATATATGCTATATACAATAGGGTCTAATCAGTAAAGTATAATCATATAGAAAATAGCGTTAAGGGATGGTGAACCTTAATGCGGTCGGATCTTTATAACCAAAATCGTAGTGGGCTCGATATAAGGATATGACACGGCACGCGAGGCTATGCCAGGGTGGATACACCGTTTGCACTCCCGGACCGGTGGTGACGGCAAGCCAGCAACTTCCGCCCACCTCGAACAATGCCCCCGAATCAAAGTGGTGCCTCGTATCGAATCACAAAAGTAATAGAATGGTTTCCGATGGAGCATGCTCGATGAAAGGGTGCGACCCTTTGTGCAGCCCGGTATAGCTCCTGTTTTAGTCATATATGCCAACTCACGGGTGTTGGGTCCACGTAATATACCTCGAGAACGTCGCCACTATCCTACTTCATTCTGGACTCTCCACCGCGTACACAGTTGTTAAAGTGGTTTTCGGTATTGGCCGGCTATAATACAATATCCGATCCCGGTCTCTTTAACAACCAATCGTTATTATAACCCGTAGTTATAACTTTAAAACAATATTTTATTCTTCAAAATAAAATGTCATTTCAACCCAAATCTTTGTCAAAATAAAGATTAAATCATTTCCAAACCATTTCAATATATCATCATACCATATATTTCAATTCAAATATTTATCAAAATAAATATCAAGTCATTTCTAACCATTTCAATATATTAAATTATCATATCCTTTCAATTTAACTTCCTTTCAAATTATTTTAATATATCAAAATATCATAACCTTTCAAAGCTTCATTTCCAAAATATCATATCTTTCAGAACTTCTTTTCAAATCATTTTAATATCAAAATATCATATCTTTCAAAACTCCATTTTTCAAATCATTTAATATCAAAATATCGTATCTTTCAAAACTCCATTTTTCAAATCATTTAATATCAAAATATCATATCTTTCAAAACTCCATTTTTCAAATCATTTAATATCAAAATATCACATCTTTCAAAACTTCGTTTCAAATCATTTATTATATCAAAATATCATATCTTTTCGAAACCACATTTCAATCATTTTAATATATCAAAATATCATATCTTTCTAAACCACATTTCAATCATTTTAATATATCAAAATATCATATCTTTCGAAACCACATGTAACGATCGTGATTTTTCGTTGCCGAAAAACCGAATAGTTAGGGTTTAAGAAAAAGAATTTAAGAAAAAAAAAGAGAGAAAAAGATAGAAAATAGGGAGGAGAGAAAATAGCAGAACAATATCAGAATCTCAAAATTCGCAGCGGAACAACATACAATAATAAATGAATAATCTTTAAACAAAGAACTATATCAGTTATTACATTACATCACATTTCATTACATCATATCATCAGAGTGTACTACATCAAACAACAACAATGCAGCGGAAAAAGAAATACTATATATTAGTAATACGCCATGCCATCCAGCTTGCCTCCAGCAATTCCAGAATATCCAGAATATCCTGATAAACCTAACTCTTGACTGCCCGTGTGGAAATTGGCGGGCACCCAGAGTTTAGGAAGGAAAACAATAAACTCCGAGTCAGTCATGTGACTGGTGTGAGAACTCAAAATAGTTTATTTAACTTTAAAATCAAAATAGAAGAATATTTTTAAAGTCAATTCGCAATGCTTTTAAAAATGAGACTACCATAAGACCTCCCGCCACACACACAATGCAAACGCGGACTTGGAGGAGATTTCTCCTTATGATAGTCAAAGATGCTTGATACGCATTAAAATCAAATCAATTTTGATATTATTATTAGTGCATAGTGTAGAAAAAATTCATTTCGAAAGTAGAATATAAATCTTAGCCAGCATAGACATTCCGCACTTATGCCTACTATAGCTACCATGTTCAATAGCAGGTTACCGCCACATTCCATAACAGGTTATACAACTAAAACCGTACAAGTCACGTATTGTTTCTTTGGATTTCCAACGAATGATCAGGCCAAGGAACTTCCCATTGCCACATGAGAATGCCTCTGGATGGACATCCCCGAGAACCAAACCGGATCTCTACCAACACAAGGCCGGGTTACCCCTAACTGAGTAACAACTGACCGAATATGCCATCCCTCGGTTCTTTGGGACCTTTCACCGAGCGCTCGCAATCAATTCACACAATCATAACAAAGTGTTTTCAACATGAGTAAATATCTGGGCTCCATACCATGATACCACCCTTTTCCAGAAGGAAATGCACACATCCTAAAGGGCGCTACCCCTCATAACCTTGCTGCTTCTTTCCTGTTTTGACAATTCACGGGGGGTGAGGCTCGACGAAGTCACGTCCACAAAAACATACTTTATACAAAAGCCATGCTTTAGGTCAACAAATGATCATAGAAATGATCACCAAGATAGACGATCAAATAAACGATCCTATCACAAATAATCAACACAATGATCATTTAACAGCAACACTCAGCATGTCACATTACCAAATTGGGAATATATCGCTGATAACCTTTAACTACATAACCTCTGAGCTCGTACGTCTCAGAGAAGGGTGTTAAGCTAAAAGAATAAATTCTCCGCCACCAACAGAAATATATTTGAAAGAAATCGGCTTTATATCTCAACTTGTAATGTCAGACATACAATCCATACAAGTCTGTTCCGGGCTCGAACAAAACCGAAGGCACTTTTTACAAAGCCCTTGCAATCCGGGTATTCACAATCCCGATCGAATTTCCCATCACTTAAGGAATCTCTATACCAGGAGCTACCCAGTGCAGAGACAATCGATAGGTCATCCTATCGCTTTCACAAATACTCGGTCTTCAACACCGGTCATCAATGCAATTCACAACGACGTATCACATATTCGGAATGGGTTATACGACCCCATGGTCCTTTCCCGGTTAACCCGAATAGTGAGCGCTTATTCAAAAATAAGTGTGGCATTCAAATTCAAACAAACCACATCAATTACCCATTCAAAGGGAAATATTGATAGTCGGTTATTGAACTATCAATGGATATGCACACATCACCAGATTCCAAATAATTTTCCAAATTATTTATTTCACAAAATATCTTTACTAGATATATAATTTTCAACACTTCAAAAATAAATCAATATTTATTTTTAAACAAGTTCCCCTTTCTTTTATAAATTCCTTAGTGAATTTATAATCCAAAATATCTATGGATATTCGATTTCAATTATTCATTTCAATTTATCTTCAAAAAGATAAATTCTCTAAGTATTCACTTTATATTGGAAAACATTTCCATACTTATTTATTCATACGTAATTCACAAATCTTATTTATTTTCAACACTTAGAAAATATTCAATATACCTAAATCGAGATTAAGTATATATTTCATTCTTTAAGGAAATCATTCTCTTAAACATATTTATTTGGGCCAAAACGAATGTTACGTAAAACATCGTTACGACAACCCAAAATCACTAGTATAGGGATTCGAAATTAAAATAGATATATAAATCCCAATACTATACAAAACATTTCCTTTCGGAAATCATTTACTATAACAACAGTGTTATAGTCCACTATTTCCTTCTATTTCTCGAAAACGTCTATTTCAACAATAAATGTTGAAATCTATGGTTTCGAATCTCAACACATTTTAAAACATCGTTAGATCGTTTTAATTCAATTTAGAACATCACATTCTAAATAATTTCTTTAACATATTATTCACTATTCAAAAACGTGAATATACTACATTAATCAATCTCATCCTTTAATTCATTTCATTTCAAAGGATTATTCACAGTTAGAAACGTGAATATAACTCCATTAATAGGTTTCAACAATTTACTTATCAAAATAAGTTGTTTGCGAATTTATAAAACAACGTTTATAAATCCCTTTTCTTTTATTTTATAACAACTTTTTATAAATCTCCTTTATTAATCTATTCGATTTATAACTCAATTATAAACCAAAAGTTCACATTATAAGTTAAATGCTTATAATTTATTTGTTTGCAAAAATCGTTCCTTTGAACTTCATAATTATAAATCTTATAACTTATAAGATTCATTTATTTACCCAAATATATTCTTTAATAACTTCACAAAATTTATAAATCTTACTATTTATAAATTTCATTTATAACTTCACCATTTATAATTTTATAAATTCCATTCACTTATGCAATCCATTTTCACTTCATTCAAACACTTATAAAAACTCGTTTTATAATTCAAATGTTTTAATTTATAAATATCAATTTATAAATCCTTTATAAAATCAATTTATACTATTATTTTAAAACATCTTTAATCTCCTTTATAATTTCGCCATTCTCTTGATTTATAAAATAATTAAATTTTATAAATCTTATATTTAAACTTTTCACAATAAATTCTAAAATCCCGATTAAACTATTTTATAAAATCATTAGCATCATATTCTCAAAAATCAGTTTTTAACTATAGTTCTCAAAATCAATTTTTAACCGTATTTCTCAAAATCATAATTTTTATAACTTTAAAAAATTATAACGTTTATTTATTTAAAATGAATCAATTTCCAAACATACAGTATATTTTCAAAGATCACTTTAAAAATCATTTTAAAATTCCAAAACTTGGTCCAATGATGCTACATATCAAATAGTCAATCACGACAACAACGACATCATATATCGTATATGATAATCCATCAAATATCAAAATATCTGAAATCAAATAATTACTGTTGAGGAATCCAGTTGGATCCCTCCAACCTGTTTCCTGCATCCACAAACATTAGCACAATACCAATTTCGCTACAGTACGAAATTATCGCGGTATATGGGATTTAAAATATTATCCGCTTAATAGACGGCGCAATAGGGTCTCATCCGCTAAACAAAAAATATGGGAAATCAATAACTCCAATATATACATATGCCAATATATATATATTGCTATTATATATAATACCAATTTCACTGTTTATGAAATATTCGCAGTATATGTTTTTAATAAATAACATCCGCTTACTAACGGCGCATAACGTCTATTTTAACAATCAATAGATAACAATCATCATTCAAACATGCATTCAAATATTTTAAATCTAACTATTTAAAATAAAATCGAAACTGATTCGATTGAGTGAGAAGTTCTCACCTTGATTTTATTTTCGTTTTAGCGATTTATTTCGAATAAAATTAAACGGACGTTTAATTTTACACGAAATTTTCACTAACTCCAAACGACTCCAATCCAATTTCATCACGTAGTGCTCGTCCATACGATTCCAACGCAACTGGTTTCGCGCGTTTTCGACCTCGTATGAAAAAGATATCAATTTTTGAAGTTACACGATTTTATAAAGCATATAAATTACAACATTTATTTAACCATTCCCTCATCATAACCGTCCACACCAGATCCAACGCCCCCCCTTCATCTTCTCATGCGCACGAAGGAGCTCCAGTAGCCAACACGCAACGCCGAACCCATTATCATAAATTAGGGTTAGATTTTTCGCCACCATCACTCAACGATATTTCGATCAGAGAGTTCCATCGCGAAGAGCACGACAAGAATGACACTCGGCCAAGATAGCATGGAGCTCGCCCCCCTCCTCCTCCTCGTGTTGCGTGCGCAGCCGGCCCCCTTCAAACCCAATTTCCCGTCGTTCCATTGCTCCAAACGCGATCATAACCGTTGGATCTCTAGCTCTCTTCATGCTCTACCACTTCCTAGTTGGAAGTTTTCTCTAATTGTTAGTGGATTGGAAGAAATCGAGGGAGAAAGGATTGTGATTCTCGGCCATTGATTGATAAGGAGGCGGCTGTGCATTGCTAGAGTTTTGGTTTCTTTTTTTATTTTTTATTTTTTTGATTTTAAGGTGTATTTATAGAGAATTTTCGAACACTATTCATCCGGAAATCCCGAACTCCGATTCATGCGTCGTAACCAGCGTTTCTAGGGTTTACCCCGCGTTCCGGACACAATGGAACAGGTTTCGAAAGCTAATTCGGACATCTGTGCGAGTTATGGCTATAAACGTTCAATTTAAATTAAACCGATTTAAACGATTTTCTAGGCGTTTTAATTTGTACCGGACAAACGGTAAATCCAATTGATACGAAATTTGAAACCTTACAATAATATCACATTACGGATCCGATGAAACTTGTTTCGTCGAAATCCGAGACTTTTTGAAAAATGGCTATTTTAACTCGCTAAATTAAAATTAAAAATAATTCGATGCGTTTCGAGCTGCCACGATCAAACGATAACTCCGATTGACACGAAATTTGAAATCTGGTAATAACTAACTATTACGGATCCAATGGAACTGGTTTCGTTCAATTCTGAGACTGTTCAAAAATTGACTATTTTCACTAGTCGATTTAAATATTAAAATATTCAATTTTCACAAATTAACTTTTAATTCGATTTTAAAAGTTCTAAAATATCATTCTAACTTCAATATGATAAAATAAAATTTTACAAATCATTTTCAATCATATTTAACCCAATTTTCAATTATTTCCATAATTTAACGTATTAAATTATCGATTTAATTATTCAATTAAATCCAATAATTCAAATAAAATTTATTTGACTTATAAATTCACTTATTAATATTTAAAATTAATTAAATATTCAAATTTTAATTATTAAAAATCCTGGGTCGTTACAATCTTCCCCACTTAAAAGAATTTCGTCCTCGAAATTATTAAGTAAGAAAGTTACAGAATCTATTAATTTTCCAAAATCCATAATTAAACTTCTTACAAATCTTTACTAAGTTTTCAAATCATACTTAGTTATCTTTTCAAAAATAACTACTATTGTTTAACTTTCAATTCCAAATCAAAGTTAAAGTTTTCAAAATTTTCCAAATTTTCTAAAAAAATTTCTAACGCCTTAAATTTCCGGAAAAATTTGCCATAGTCTCCTTTGCGCGGCTCGATCCGAAAAAAAATGATAGTATATATATCACAAATATACATCTCATCAAGTAATGAAGCATCCCAAAGGGAAAAAGTATAAAAGTACGGTATTTAATCCGAGATATGTACCTTATATTTTATTAGCGAGCATATACGGCTAATATAACGCGAAAGCGAGCTCCAAATGCGAAGCAAACGCGATCCGCACCTACTAAACACTCAACAAACAACATGAGAATCATGCATATAGATAATAGTATCAATACACATCACATAGCAACATAATAACTATATATGCTAACATAGCAAATGCAATAAAACAACAAATGCAAACATCAACCAACTATCATCCAACAAATTCATAACCAATAAATATTCATTCATATTCTCTTTAATATTCAATGATATGGTTTTCAATTTAATCACATTTGATTCATATACAGTGGATGTTCTTACTAACATTCATTTTCAATTAGTTTATATTCACTAATTCATCTTCAAGTTGGTTCACTTCCAAATCAAATTCAATTCTATTTAAGATTCATTTAACTTCTAATTGGATTTCAATTACTTCAGCTTCCAATTTCATTAATTCATTTTCATTAACACTTAATGAATTATATACAATAAATCAACTAACAACCATATAACATTAGATTTTAATGAATTAACACTTATATTCATTATTCCATATCAATTATTTTCATTCAATTGATCATCATTCAATCCATTAATTCAATTCAATTACAAAAGTTGAACTTCATTCACTTAACTTAAGTTCACATTTATCAATCAATTCAGCTTCCAAATTCTAAAGTAAATTTTTATTTAACTTTAAATTCATTTTTATTTACAACTTATATTCATAAATATATTCATATAGTTTCACTTCTCATATATATATAAGTTTATTTCACAATTGTAAATCACTTTAATTATAATTCAATTCTTATAATTCATTTACTTATACAATTATTCTTAAATTTAGATTATTCAAACAACTAAACAATCCACTTATATACACTTTTAATAACTCTGAAAAATCATTTCTTTTATATACAAAATATAATCAAGGTAAAATTATTTCATTTACCCAATTTAAAACAATATTGTGTCGGTTTATCTTGTTTAAGAGTTTAGAAACCCCTTTCTACGATAGTTAGCTAGACTACATCGGCCGAAATCTATAAACAATCAACCGATAAGTCAACACAATACAAAACAATTTATATTCACTAACAAATACGCTCTCATAGCTATTATTACACTCAACTCATTCTAGAGTACTACTGACTCTATCTCTAATGAGTAATACCCAACAGAACCATGGTTGTCGCTTAACCATAAGCTCTGATACCAAATTGTAAAGGTCGACGACAGTGGTCACAACCGGTAGGCTTTTCAACCATCCCAGCCCCACCGTGGCTTACACTGATATCCCAAACTTGCTTTTACGGCGAGCCTCTCGACTGTCTCAGGTTACACCTAACCAACCCCCTAAAAGAGAACGTGTAGGGGTAAGAGTCTCCCGTTCGCCACCAAACCGCGAAGCGAGAACCCCCCATCACATAGCCCAAAGCTTAGCAAGACTGGTGCGAGAACTCAAAACAGTTTATTTAACTTTAAAATCAAAATAGAAGAATATTTTTAAAGTCAATTTGCAATGCTTTTAAAAATGAGACTACCATAAGACCTCCCGCCACACACACAATGCAAACGCAGGCTTGGAGGAGATTTCTCCTTATGATAGTCAAAGATGCTTGATACGCATTAAAATCAAATCAATTTTGATATTATTATTAGTGCATAGTGTAGAAAAAATTCATTTCGAAAGTAGAATATAAATCTTAGCCAGCATAGACATTCCGCACTTATGCCTACTATAGCTACCATGTTCAATAGCAGGTTACCGCCACATTCCATGGCAGGTTATACAACTAAAACCGTACAAGTCACGTATTGTTTCTTTGGATTTCCAGCGAATGATCAGGCCAAGGAACTTCCCATTGCCACATGAGAATGCCTCTGGATGGACATCCACGAGAACTAAATCGGATCTCTACAAACACAAGGCCGGGTTACCCCTAACTGAGTAACAACTGACCGAATATGCCATCCCCTGGTCCTTTGGGACCTTTCACCGAGCGCTCGCAATCAATTCACACAATCATAACAAAGTGTTTTCAACATGAGTAAGTATCTGGGCTCCATACCATGATACCACCCTTTTCCAGAAGGAAATGCACACATCCTAAAGGGCGCTACCCCTCATAACCTTGCTGCTTCTTTCCTGTTTTGACCATTCACGGGGTGTGAGGCTCGACGAAGTCACGTCCACAAAAACATACTTTATACAAAAGCCATGCTTTGGGTCAACAAATGATCATAGAAATGATCACTAAGATAGACGATCAAATAAACGATCCTATCACAAATAATCAACACAATGATCATTTAACAGCAACACTCAGCATGTCACATTACCAAATTGGGAATATATCGCTGATAACCTTCAACTACATAACCTCTGAGCTCGTACGTCTCAGAGAAGGGTGTTAAGCTAAAAGAATAAATTCTCCGCCACCAACAGAAATATATTTGAAAGAAATCGGCTTTATATCTCAACTTGTAATGTCAGACATACAATCCATACAAGTCTGTTCCGGGCTCGAACAAAACCGAAGGCACTTTTTACAAAGCCCTTGCAATCCGGGTATTCGCAATCCCGATCGAATTTCCCATCACTTAAGGAATCTCTATACCAGGAGCTACCCAGTGCAGAGACAATCGATAGGTCATCCTATCGCTTTCACAAATACTCGGTCTTCAACATCGGTCATCAATGCAATTCACAACGACGTATCACATATTCAGAATGGGTTATACGACCCCATGGTCCATTCCCGGTTAACCCGAATAGTGAGCGCTTATTCAAAAATAAGTGTGGCATTCAAATTCAAACAAATCACATCAATTACCCATTCAAAGGGAAATATTGATAGTCGGTTATTGAACTATCAATGGATATGCACACATCACCGGATTCCAAATAATTTTCCAAATTATTTATTTCACAAAATATCTTTACTAGATATATAATTTTCAACACTTCAAAAATAAATCAATATTTATTTTTAAACAAGTTCCCATTTCTTTTATAAATTCCTTAGTGAATTTATAATCCAAATTATCTTTGGATATTCGATTTCAATTATTCATTTCAATTTATCTTCAAAAAGATAAATTCTCTAAGTATTCACTTTATATTGGAAAACATTTCCATACTTATTTATTCATACGTAATTCACAAATCTTATTTATTTTCAACACTTAGAAAATATTCAATATACCTAAATCGAGATTAAGTATATATTCATTCTTTAAGGAAATCATTCTCTTAAACATATTTATTTGGGCCAAAACGAATGTTACGTAAAACATCGTTACGACAACCCAAAATCACTAGTATAGGGATTCGAAATTAAAATAGATATATAAATCCCAATACTATACAAAACATTTTCTTTCGGAAATCATTTACTATAACAACAGTGTTATAGTCCACTATTTCCTTCTATTTCTCGAAAACGTCTATTTCAACAATAAATGTTGAAATCTATGGTTTCGAATCTCAACACATTTTAAAACATCGTTAGATCGTTTTAATTCAATTTAGAACATCACATTCTAAACAATTTCTTTAACATATTATTCACTATTCAAAAACGTGAATATACTACGTTAATCAATTTCATCCTTTAATTCATTTCATTTCAAAGGATTATTCACAGTTAGAAACGTGAATATAACTCCATTAATAGGTTTCAACAATTTACTTATCAAAATAAGTCGTTTGCGAATTTATAAAACAACATTTATAAATCCCTTTTCTATTTATTTTATAACAACTTTTTATAAATCTCCTTTATTAATCTATTCGATTTATAACTCAATTATAAACCAAAAGTTCACATTATAAGTTAAATGCTTATAATTTATTTGTTTGCAAAAATCGTTCCTTTGAACTTCATAATTATAAATCTTATAACTTATAAGATTCATTTATTTACCCAAATATATTCTTTAATAACTTCACAAAATTTATAAATCTTACTATTTATAAATTTCATTTATAACTTCACCATTTATAATTTTATAAATTCCATTCACTTATGCAATCCATTTTCACTTCATTCAAACACTTATAAAAACTCGTTTTATAATTCAAATGTTTTAATTTATAAATATCAATTTATAAATCCTTTATAAAATCAATTTATACTATTATTTTAAAACATCTTTAATCTCCTTTATAATTTCGCCATTCTCTTGATTTATAAAATAATTAAATTTTATAAATCTTATATTTAAACTTTTCACAATAAATTCTAAAATCCCGATTAAACTATTTTATAAAATCATTAGCATCATATTCTCAAAAATCAGTTTTTAACTATATTTCTCAATATCAATTTTTAACCGTATTTCTCAAAATCATAATTTTTATAACTTTAAAAAATTATAACGTTTATTTATTTAAAATGAATCAATTTCCAAACATACAGTATATTTTCAAAAATCACTTTAAAAATCATTTTAAAATTCCAAAACTTGGTCCAATGATGCTACATATCAAATAGTCAATCACGACAACAACGACATCATATATCGTATATGATAATCCATCAAATATCAAAATATCTGAAATCAAATAATTACTGTTGAGGAATCCAGTTGGATCCCTCCAACCTGTTTCCTGCATCCACAAACATTAGCACAATACCAATTTCGCTCCAGTACGAAATTATCGCGGTATATGGGATTTAAAATATTATCCGCTTAATAGACGGCGCAATAGGGTCTCATCCGCTAAACAAAAAATGCGGGAAATCAATAACTCCAATATATACATATGCCAATATATATATATTGTTATTATATATAATACCAATTTCTCTGTTTATGAAATATTCGCGGTATATGTTTTTAATAAATAACATCCGCTTACTAACGGCGCATAATGTCTATTTTAACAATCAATAGATAACAATCATCATTCAAACATGCATTCAAATATTTTAAATCTAACTATTTAAAATAAAATTGAAACTGATTCGATTGAGTGAGAAGTTCTCACCTTGATTTTATTTTCGTTTTAGCGATTTATTTCGAATAAAATTAAACGGACGTTTAATTTTACACGAAATTTTCACTAACTCTGTGAACGCTAAAATTTAAACGCTAACACCCCAGTGTGTAGATAGCAGTTATGAAAGCACCACCCGTTGGTACGGGAACAAGATACAAGTAGAGAAATTGTAGAAAAGCAGTAAAAGACAACAGTTTTATAGTGGTTCAGCCTAAAATCGAGCCTACGTCCACTTTGATCTCTTTATTGCTGAAACAAGTACAACTTATACAACTTTCTTCAATTACAATCCACTCTAGTCTGTTAGTACAGACTTTGACGGAGAATTATCTTTCAAACTCATGATGAATGATGTAGATTCTCTCTCTTGGAATTTGATGTAATGTCTTCGATGTTTGGAGTGCTCGAAGTGTTGCTTGAGTCGAGGAAATGGCAGAGTATTGGCGCTTCGAGAATGAACCAAAAGTCCTTTTCATGTTGAATGCGGCCTTGTATTTATAGGCAAACTGTTTAGGCTGAAATTGCTAAGTCATGAGTCGTGACCGACTCATGATGAGTCGTGACCGACTCATGATGAGTCTTGAGTCGTCTGCGAGTCACCCTTTTGCAACATGATTTTGAACTTGCCTCTGAGTCTTGTGTCGTGTGTCGACCTATCCTTTGAGTCGTAGGCTTTCCTGAGTCGTGCCATCCTTAACCCAGAATCTCCTTAACCCGTCAGGTTCCTTAAGTCGTAGCGGCCTCTTGAGTCGTTCATCTCTTGAGTCGTAAACCCAATGAGATACTTAAGGACCTTGAGTGGATGAGTCGTGATCAGATGAGTCGGTCTTTGATGAGTCGGAACTCGAATGAGTCGTTGGATCGGTCTAGGCCTTGAGTCGCAGACCGCTGAGTCGTTGATCCATACTGTATCTTTAAGGCGCTAACTCGCTGAGTCGTTGCTATCAATGAGTCGTTGACCCATTGAGTCGGCAATCCCTGAGTCGCTTCATTAGTTGAGTCGCTGATTCCTATGAGTCGCTGACTGCCTTATCTGTTGAGTCGGCCTAAGTTTTAGTGGGGTTAACATTTGCCCCTCGAAGCACGCGCCTGAGTCGTGGGTCGCGTGCTTCGACTTATCTTAACTCGCTTGTGCCGACTCATGCCCTACTTCCTTGGTATAAAATGGATGAACCGTCACTTCTATCTTCTTCTTCCTTTATCAGTCTCTTGAGTCGTGCTCCGCCATTAACACATCTCCAAGCTCCCAAAAATAATTTCAACTCGAATTAGCACCCAATCCTCTCTAGCAACATACAATCGTAAGCGATTTCTTCCCTTTCTTCGATCGTTGATCATTATTGTCTTACACGCTTAATCCTTCGCCTCCGATTTGCCTCTTCGTGTCTTACGAGTCTGGTTAGATTTGATTGCTGATGAACTTAGGTTTGCTTGATTTTACTTACGGCGATTCATCACTCGAGGCAATCGTGTAGTGTGACGAACTTGTGGTTAACCATTGCAATGTTATTGGGTTATCGGGTTAGATGGTTAATGGGTTAGGAGCTAGAAGGTTAGTGGGTCAGAGTGATTCGAACATTGCCGTAGGTTTGACTTAGCTATTCCTGTATGACCCAGTGACTCCTATGATTTAGCCATGGTACGATTCATCATACTCCTCGACCTGAGCTTTGAGTCACGGCCGAGACAAGACTTTTGAGTCGTGGTCGAGATAAAACTTTGAACCTGAGCTCTTTTAACATTCCCCACGGTCTAGCCTTTGAGTCGTTGCCGAGACAAGACTAGGAGATAATCTCCTTATTTCCACGACTCATGACTTGGCACTGCCGACTCAGAACTTTTGAACCGTTGATGGGTTATGACTTGTGAATTCTGTCTGAACACTGGACCATTGTATTAACTTTGAACTGTTGAATTTTATTGCACTCATTCACAGGTTATTTTGACTTGCAAGCTAACAATCTGTTCAATATAACATTCACAGAAAACTGGGACGAATATACTGTCATTGATTGCCCACATCGAACGACAGATTAGTTAATGATAGATGAATAAACTGCATGTATGAAGTGCTTTTAACATATCAATTTCAAACAAAATACCAAAGCAATACTGAAATAGTCAATTGAAATCGACTTGCTTGCACTAATATTATGTTTGAACTCTTAGATTAACAAGTTCTGAAATGTTTACAATCGATCAAGCATCGATTAGTATAATTCCAGTTATGTATACTTGTCACTTTTATTAGTCTTGCACAACACTTCACACTTTTTAGGAAACGCGCACCTTCGCATTTGAACATCCAGTTGCTTGTGTAGAATGACCTCTCACCGAGAAGAAGAAGTGGTAACTCAAGAGGAAGAAACTTTTCCGATAGCTGTTCCCATAGAGAATCCTCCGGAGAGAACCCCGACTATTCTAACTTCGAGAGCGTTTGTCCAGCTGCGCACTCAATTTGGCTTTGCTGAAAGCGATGTTCTTTTCCCTGGGCCAAGTGATACTGCTGACAACCCTCCCTACGGCTTTGTTGCAGTCAATCGCCAAATGTGCTTAAGTGGGGCGATTCCTCCTTTTAACGACTTTCTTCAACAGTTCCTGCTTCGGTTGTCTATCTCTCCATTCCAATTACACCCCAATGGCTACGCCATTCTGATGGGGTTATGTGTTCTATTTAGGAGAGTCTTGGATCGATTACCAAGCTTCGGGGAGATCTGCTATTTTTGCTCATTCACGAAAATTAAAGACCATCCCTCCATCGTGGTTATAAGAAGCGCTCGAAACCGCAAACTTATTACTGATCTCTCCGAAAGCGCTCACGGATTTTTGAATCAGTTTTTCTTTGTTCGCTGCCCTCCAGGGTTTTATGCCATCTGGAGAGTGGGAAGTAAGATTTCCTGTCTTTACTTTTTCCGTTTTGAAACTTTCTCAAGATCTGAACTCTCAGTTGCTAATTTCATTCTTTTCCTGTTTTAGCACTTCCACCCCCTGCTAGGGACCCAAGTCTTAAGCAAATTTTTGAAAGATTAAATGCCGTGCCAGTAGAAGAGAGGAGCATAAAGTTTCTGCTAAACGACGAATTTTTACATCAATACGGACTCCTCCATCCCTCTCGCTCTACTCAGCCTCATGAAGCTCCAACGGAGGTTCCTGATTCTCCGGTGAAAACTCCTGATCTTCCGATCTCCACTAAAGAGCACATGCGAGGAGAAATTTCTGCAGAAACCTTATTAGTAAAGTGCTCTACTCCAAGAGACGATACGGGACCCTCCGAAAAGCCCGCACTTGCTCCCATTATTGAAGAAGAAGAGGAGCCCCTTTTCCAAACCAGGAAGAGTGCTGACAAAGGAGCTGATGGAGGGAATCAGGTTGGCCATGACGGTGATGACGTCTTTGGGGATTTAAGTGACATAATTATTACTTCCCAAGAGCTCTTTAAAGAAGACCCTGCTCATGGTAAAGCTATACCTCCGACGATTGAAGCAACATCTGCCCTCCAACAGACTCTAACTCCTTTATCTCAAGAATTGTCATCAACAGTGAAATCTATCACTTCCCCCAACAGAGGAGTGGTTCGTTAGTCCAACGCGAGTAGCTTGCACTTCACACACAACTAAGGATTTTCCAGCACATTTATGCACTTATCTTCTTATACTTTAGAGATTTCTAAAGCTTATCTTTTCTTATTTCAGATTCTTCAATGACACGCGGCGGATCGTATTATCAGGATTTCCAACGCTACGGGGGGCGTGGTCAATATGACTATCGGCGTTACTTTCCCTCCTATAGAGAGTCTGATGAAGAGAGGGCTGCTCGAAAGGCTCGTGAAAGGAGGGATGCAGAAGAGCGTTATGACAGAAGGGATAGGGATGAGCACCATGATTCTCTGCAGAGAAGTGACGACTCTCACAAAAGGAAATCTCACGACGACCGAGGAAAAGGTCATGTAGCTGAAGATTCAGGCAAACGAGCCCGACATGGTGAGAGACATACTTCCACTATTCCCGAAAAGCCTACTGCCCCTGCCCCTCTTGACATTCCTTCCGACTCTCCTGCTCTCGGGAAGGAGGACATCCAGACAATAATAAGCAGGCCTAAATTTCAAGTGGGACCTGCCCCAGCCACTTTACAAAGTCGTTTTCCACAATGGTGCTTAAAGGGTGTGAGATTCGACCTTGACCTGGTTCCTATTGACAAGCCTGCTATGCTATGAAATCTTGACGCCGTCAAACTTGATATCGAGAGGATGTCAAACTGGCAGAAGCTTGTCGATGAGCTTCAAAGAGTTAACCGTGCCAACTTAGAGGCCATGCTCACCATGGAAAATGATAAGGCCGAATGGCAAAAGGTCGTTAAGCAACACGACACCGAAATGAGGAACATTGCTTCTTACAATGAGGAGCTTGAAGCAAAAGTCGAGGAATTGAAACATGAGCTTGCTGCTTCCTCTACTTCATATTCTCAGAAAGAAGAAGTGCTCCTGAAGCAAGTGAGAGACGCTCACGCTAGCCAGAGGGATGCCGAAGACAGGCTCGAAGCACAAAAAAGAATCAGTGAAGGCTATGTCTCTGATATTGCTGAGCTTCGAAAGAAAAACAACTCCCAGGAGGCGGAGATACAAATGCTTAAGCTTCAGCTTGCCAAAACTGAAAGGGAGCGCAATGAGGCTGTCGCCGGCAAAATCGCAGCCGAAGAATCTCATGAGGCGACCAAAAACAGCTTCGGCTCAACATTATTCGACTTCTACTTGCATAGCGTCTTGGGGCGTGGAAGCCTCGCCTTTCTTGGTCCCAAGTATGAGATCACTTTAGCTGAAGTGTGGGAGGCCGCCCTCGATATGCTTGGTGCTGAAGGTGCTGGTTATGACGAGTCAGCCCTGGAAAGGCATTATTTTGATGAAGACGCTCGCGCTGCTCTCGCCAGGGGAAAGGAACAACTTGCCAAACTAAGAACCGAAGTGACGGAAGGGGACCGGCTGGGGAAAACCACTTCAACTACTCTAGTCCAGCCACCTTCTTCGTCTGAAGTCGACATTATTGGTTCCAGTTCCCATCTTGCATCTCCCACCAAAGTTACCACTGAGATTACAAGCATACCAGGTGGAGATGAGGGTGATGAGAGCGCTGATGTGCAAGATCATGAAGTCGATATCAGGAAACCAGCTTCTCCAGGTAATTTCACTGTTAATCTCGCTACTGTCAATTCTGCTCAAGCGGGTTACTCATTTATTTCGCATGAGTTTCATGAGCTCCTTGGCTATTTTCTCAACCTTGATGAGCCTTCATCTCCTCTCTTTACTGACTTCATTGGTGAACCTTCATCTCCTCTCTTTACTGACTTTAACCTCTTTTCTTCTGTAGAAAAAGTATCAAGCACTGCTCAAATCTCTACTTCTCCGGTAATCCCTCCTCCATCTCTTCAAGTGGCTCCTCCTTCTGCTTCGCAGCCTGGATCACAGGAGGAACAAATAGAAGCTCTCCATGGCCTGGATGACCCCATTGCTTCGCAAGAGCAGAAAGATGAGGGACTTGAGGGAGGCGACATATCTCCGGAGCGGACTCCTTCTGACGATATAACTCTATCTAAACTTGTCACTCCAGGAAGTGAGTCTTCCTCAAAGAGGAGAAGGAAGCAAGGAGCATCAAAGAGGAGAGGGAAGATAATCACTGCCACTGAAGAGGAGCCAGAAGTTGGGCCAGCTGCGCCTACCTCTCCTTCCTCCCTTATACCCACTGGTCGACCTGAAAAGCTGGTCGTTCGGCCAGGTAAAGGGTCCAAAGGCAGTAAAAAGAAGTGAAGACTTTAGCTTTTTGTCTTTTATATGAACTGGCCGAGAGTTGTGCGGGTATCGGCCCCCGCTTTTATTTTGAAAACCTGTATCTGCATTATAGTTGAATAAAATGATTCTTCGTTTGTACAAACTTCTGTTTGAATTTGAGAATGCATTTACTATTTATTTTTGCACAAGTTTATTTATATGATATTGCAGCGGGCTTATGGTATGTTGTTTGAGTATTACTTTACTGATGCAGCTATACTACTATACCATGTTGCCCCCATACCTTAAGCTTGCTGCAATATTTTATACTTCGAGGGGACTTGCACTCTTATTTGTTAAAGAATAATTATTTTATTCTTTAAAAAAAAAATTTATAGAGTACAACTCCCTTCGTATAAGTTTTTACGCTTTGTCGTTCGAAGAAATCACTTTTTTCTTTTGCTTATGTGCATATTTTACCAAGTGAATTCCTCTATGTGGTAAAGCGGACCTCTGAAGGGTACTTTAACTTCTTTTCTTTTTATTTTTTTTTACGATCATTTTCCATAGTAGGCAAATTACTTTTCCTTTGAAAGTTAAAGTATGCTTTTGATGAGGATTTTTTTTTATATATAGAAAGTTGTACCTCTGAGGAGGGATTTTTCACGTTTCAACACTTGGAAGTTTTATTTCAATCTCGGTGAAACGTGTACCTCCAAAGAGTTATGCCTTAGAAATCCTTTTCACGTTTCAACACTTGGAAGTTTTATTTCAATCTCGGTGAAACGTGGGTTTCCGAAGAGGTCTTGCTTCTTAATTGTGTCCCCGGGAGGGGGTTGTACCTCTGAGGAGGGATTTCTCACGTTCCAACACTTGGAAGTTTTATTTCAATCTTGGTGAAACGTGTACCCCCAAAGAGTTGTGCCTTTGAAGAAAGCCTTTTCACGTTTCAACACTTGGAAGTTTTATTTCAATCTCGGTGAAACGTGGGCTTTCAGGAAGGTCTTTATCTTGTTTTTGCATTTCAACTTTGGTGAAGTGAAATTCCGAAGAGCGGTTATTACACGTCAACTCCTGGCGAAATGTGCCTCCGAAGAGGGCTTTTATTTTGTTTACATTTCAACTCTGGTGAAGTGATATCCCGAAGAGCGGTCATAACACTTCAACTCCTGGTGAAATGGGCCTCCGAAGAGGGCTTTTATTTTTTGGCATTTCAACTTTGGTGAAGTGAAATTCCGAAGAGCGGTCATAACACTTCAACTCCTGGTGAAATGGGCCTCAGAGAGGGTTTTCATCGCCTGGAAGTTACTCTCTCATGGTTGGAGGGTCATGACTCCTCCAATCTTTTTTGTTGAGTAGAGAACTTTCTTTTTTGTGGCGTATGACCCATTAGAGGTCTTTTATCCTCCGAAGAGGACTTGTGCTGCTGATGGTAGCTTTGGTTGTTCCTCTGTTCACTTGCTTATGCCTTTTCAGCGATCCTCTCTTTTTTTTTAGTTTTCATTCCCCTTTTCTTGCAAGTAGCTTGTTTAATCCAAGGAAGTGTACTTCATTGCCAGGCAAGTTCGTGAGAACGGGCACTAGCTTCCTAATTGGATGTTTGTTTGTTCAAACAATCTCAATTTATCAGCAAGGGCTCGTTTCTATCGAAATCATTAGCCGTTCAATTGAAGTATTTCCTATCTAGGATTTGAATTCGGGGTCTTTGTGACTTGAAATTTGTTTGTTGAATGATGGTGAGAATCGCTCGGTCTTATTATGCGCAAGTTTTATCTCCATTGTCTGCAAAAATTTAAATCGACATTTCAGCAATACATTTTATGTATTTTTATATCGAAAACAAAGCAAACCTATAATGATAATAAGGAACACAAGATTTATAGTGGTTCGGCCAAGAATTTGGGCCTACATCCACTTTATATTCTTTCATTATTTACTTGCATCAGTTTCACAATTGCTTTCAATTACAAGAATCATACATTCATAATCCTTTTTACAATGTTTCAACAGAATTTTCAAGTAAAGTATGGACGCAAATGATTGTTGTTCCATGCCCTTGGGATTTGATCTCCATCAACAGTGGTGAGCTTGAATGTGCCGTCAAGAAGTTTCTGACCTATTACATACGGTCCTTCCCAATTTGGCCCAAACACACCTGTCGCGGTCATAATTCTTTTCAGGACTAGATCTCCAATTTCAAAGCCGCGTTGTCGAACTTTGGAATTGAAATGTCTGGCTATCCTTTGCTGATGAGCTGCAACTCTGAGATTAGCTTCATCTCTTTTTTCATCAAGGAGATCCAGCGCTTCAAGTTGTAGCTTTTCATTTTCTGCTTGATTGAAATGGATTCTTCTGTGTGAAGGGACCTCTGTTTCAACCGGGATCATTGCTTCCGATCCGTATGCTAACGAAAAAGGAGTATGCCCAGTTGCAGTTTTGTGAGTAGTTCTGTATGCCCATAGTGCAAGTGGTAGTTTATCGACCCAACCACCTTTTGCTCTTTCGAGTTGCTTTTTGATGGTTGATTTGATGATCTTGTTCACTGCTTCCACTTGCCCGTTTGCCTGCGGATGAGCTACTGCCGAAAAGCTTTTCTGGATTTTGAATCGTTTGCAAAAACCCTGGAATTCCTCACTTTCAAACTGAGTACCATTGTCTGTGATTATTTTCTGAGGCACACCGTATCTGCAAATGATATTCTTGGTCACAAAGCTTATCATTTTCTTTGAAGTGATAGTAGCCAATGGTTCAGCTTCAGCCCACTTAGTAAAATAATCAACTGCAACAATAGCATATTTAATCCCTGATTTAGCAGTTGGTAGCGGCCCAATGAGATCCATTCCCCAAATTGCAAATGGCCATGGACTGACCATCTGTGTGAGTTCGGTAGAAGGTGCTCTAGGAATTTTGGCATATCTTTGGCATTTGTCACATTTTCGGGAGTAATCTGCAGCATCCCGATTAATTTCTGGCCAAAAATATCCGTATCGGAGAATTTTCTTTGCTAATGTTTGACCACCTGAATGATCACCACATTCTCCTCCATGCACTTCAGCTAGGATTGTTTTGGACTCTTCCCGGGATACACATCGAAGCAATGGCATTGAGAATCCCCGTCTGTACAATCGGTCATCCTGAATTACATAGCGAGAGGCCTTCCTTAGTAGCTTTCGTCTTTCTATCGAGTTTTCTGGCAGAGAACCTCTGAGTAGGTAATCCAGTATTGGAGTCATCCATGACTCTTGTTCTTGAGATACATTCATAATCCAGTCTATATCCATTTCGTCTATACTTGGCGCTGAAAGGACTTCTACAGGGACCAATCCCAATAGTTGAGCTTCACCAGAACTTGAATATTTTGCGAGGGAATCTGCCTTCATATTCTCTTCCCGAGGAATGTGGCTTATTGAATAGTGATCGAGTTCACATAGGAGTTCCCAAGCCTTTGACAAGTAGGAAGGCAGGTTTCCACCTTTTGCTTGAAATTCCTTCTTGACTTGGCATACAATGAGCTGAGAATCACTGAAAATTTGTAATGCTCGAATGTTTAGCTCTTTAGCGATTTTCAGACCTGCAATAAGAGCTTCATATTCTGCTTCATTGTTTGTTGAAGGAAATTCCAGTCTTAGTGCATAACATAATGATCGACCTTCAGGAGTTTCAAGTACCACTCCGGCTCCAGAACAGTAGTCATTTCTTGCGCCATCAACATACATCTTCCACTGGATTGGAGAATCATTGATCGCTTTTTCCTCACCATTATCTTTCTCTGTGAATTCTGCAATGAAATCAGCTAAAGCTTGTCCGTTGATTGCCTTTCGGGGATGATAAGTGATGTCATATTGACTGAGTTCAATGTTCCATTTCAGAAGGCGACCCGAAGTTTCTGGGCGAAATAGGACTTGCTTTAGAGGTTGATCAGTGAGCACTTTGATAGGATGAGCTTGGAAATATTGCCTCAGTTTCCTCGATGAAACTAGTAGGCAATAGGCGAGTTTTTCCAACTTGGAGTAATTCAGCTCTGCCCCAGTGAGTCTTTTGCTGATATAGTAAACTGGATGTTGAATCCTTTTGTCTTCCCGTATCAGCGCTGCACTTAGAGCATGAGATGATACTGCCAAGTATATAAGAAGATCCTCACCATTGCCTGGTCTAGAAAGTATCGGAGGCGTTTCCATATGACGGATCAACTCTTCAAAAGCTTTTTGGCATTCGGGAGTCCATTCAAAGTTCTTCTTTCCTTTTTTCAGGGCATCGAAGAATGGGATGCATTTATCAGTAGCTTTGGAAATGAACCGACTCAGGGCGGCGATCTTTTCGTTGAGACTCTGCAATTCCTTCTTTGTTCTAGGAGCTTTAACTTCTTTCAAGGCAGTAATCTGAGCTGGACTAGCCTCAATGCCCCTAGCACTGACGATAAAACCTAAGAACTTTCCGGATTCGACCCCAAATGTACATTTCAGGGGGTTAAGCTTCATTCTGTATTTTCGGAGGACTGCGAACATTTCTGCTAAGTGTTCAATGTGATCCGCTGCTTTCCTGGACTTCACTAACATGTCGTCGACATAGACTTCCATAGTTTTGCCCAATTGCGGTTTGAACATAGCATTAACAAGTCTTTGGTAGGTTGCCCCTGCGTTTTTCAATCCGAAGGGCATAACTCTGTAGCAATAAAGTCCAACATCTGTAATAAAGCTTGTATCCTCCTGATCCGGCTCATGCATCATGATTTGGTTATAACCGGAGTAGGCATCCATGAAGGATAACAATTCATGTCCCGCAGTTCCGTCTACCAGTTGATCGATCCTGGGTAATGGGAAGCAATCTTTGGGGCAAGCTTTGTTTAGATCAGAAAAATCGATGCACACTCTCCATTTTCCATTGGCTTTCTTGACCAACACAGGATTTGAAACCCAATTCGGATATGTAGATTCTTTGATGAAGTTATTTTCCATTAGTCGATCAACTTCTTCTTTTAATGCTGCTGACCTTTCTGGACCTTGGGTTCTTCTTTTCTGTTTAACTGGCGTAAACTTTGGGTCAATATTCAGAGCGTGTACGGCAACTTCTGGGGATATTCCACACATATCGGCATGAGTCCAAGCAAAGACATCTAGATTTGCCTTCAGGAAAGATATCAAGATATTCTGAATTGACACATTAAGCTGTGAACCCACATTCAACACCTTATTTGGGTCCTTCGGGTCAACAGGTACCGGAACTGTCGTTTCCACCGGTACTACTCTATTCTCCCCTGTACTGGCTTTTCTGGGATCCATTTCTTTCCGTGCCCCGCTGTGCTCGCCAGTGCAGGGTCCGCTCTGTAATTGCTACAAGGCTGGTTCCTTGATGCGGACTGGGGTTGCCGCACCCTTTCCCATTTCTCTTTTTCTTGACTCTCGCAGCTCTGTCAAATAGCACTCTCGCGCAGCATTTTGATCCCCTTTTATAACTCCTACTCCATTGTCAGTAGGGAATTTAATAGTGAGGCACCACGGGGCTAGGATAGCTTTGAATGCTGCGAGTGTTGGACGGCCAAGAAAAGCATTATAAGCAGAAAACTCATCGACAATCACAAATGTTTGCTTGCGGACCACTTTCCTTTCTGCTTCTCCAAGTTCTACAAGCAGATCGATGGTCCCAATTGGTTGTTTTGGCTCCCCAGTGAAGCCAGCGATCTTCTGTGATGAGGCTTGCACATCGATCATAGGGATTTTCATCTGGTCAAATGTCTTTTTGAAGAGGATATTACATGATGCTCCGCAGTCAATGAGGACTCTTCTGACAATGGCTGGTCCAATACCAGCCGAGATGACCAAGGGATCTAAAGTAGGAGCTTCAATACCTATAGAATCTCTGGCTCTGAAAATAATATCATCACTGAAAGTTTTCTGTTGTTTAAGGGGCGTAGTGTCTTCTAGAACAAAGACGTCTTCTTCGGCTGGAGCATATTTCAAAGCCCTGGAATATCTCTCCATCCCACCCCAACTCTTGCCATCTGGGTGAGGTCCTCCGGAAATGACATTGATAACGGGTCTTCCAGATTCATGCCCCGTAGTTTTCTCACCTGCCCCAGGCTGATGAACAGGAGCCTGCTGCCCCTGACTCGACGATGCAGGATTGTTGCTATTCTTTTTCACGAATTGCTGCAACTTGTTTTCTCTTAGCAACTCTTCAATCAGATTTTTCAGCTTGCGGCATTCATCAGTTTCATGACCTGGTTGATTGTGGAAGCGGCAGAATTTCCCACTTTGTATGGCTTTTCTCCCGGTTCTCAAAGGGATAGGTTTAGGGAAATCGACGGAATCTTTAGTGGCCAGGTAGATGTGCTCCGGTGTATGTGATTATGGAGTATATTCTGATGGCTTGAAGGATCGGGGCTTCTTCAGATTACCCTGTTTCTTTCCATTACTATTCTCCCTTTTTTGCCCCACCGATTCATTCTTGCGTGGAGCGACAGTGTTGTCTTCTGCTTTTTCCAACACTGTCTTTACTGGTAAAGGACGGCTTTCCAAGCGAATGAATTCATCTGCTTTTTTGTAGAACTTCTCGAGAGAGGTTGGCTCTTTCATATTTAACCATTTCCCAAATTCGCTTGACTTATCGATAGCCCTCATTAGATAAGTCAAGATCATTCGTGGTTCAGCATTGTCCACTTCTGCCAGCGCTATATTAAAGCGGTTCAAGAAAGATCTGATAGACTCACCAGGATTCTGCTCTAAACTGGACAATGACATGATATCCTTGGCCTTGGAAGCATAAAGTCTAAACTGCTCCTTGAATTTTCTGGTCAAGTCTGAAAACTGATCTATAGATCGGACTGGCAGCTTGGTAAACCATAGTAGAGCCACCCCTTCAAGGTATACGGGGAAATATCGGCACTTTATTTCGTCAGAAGCTCTGGCACCTGTCATGTGCCAATCATATTTATACAAAAATTCGTTTGGATCACTTGTCCCTTTGTAAGATGGGATGGTCGGAGGGACAAACTTCCTTGGAAATTCCGCCTTTAAGATTCTTTCAGTAAACGGAGTTTTGCTTGGAGCGAAACCCCATTCCTTCTCATCTTCAACCCTTTGCATACTTTCTTTCATGATCTGTCGGACCATTCCAGAAAGATATTCTTCATCATGCCGAGTTCTAGATCCACCGGCCTCAGGTGCTGCCTGCTCAAAGGGACTAGTAGGCCTTTCAGGAACATTTCTTTCATCGTGAATGTTGCCAGCATGGTTCCTTTCATTACCAGCCGGTTGATTGTTTGCCCCAAGTAAATCGTTCAACTTATTCAGAATCAGAGCATTCTGGGCACTTTGAGCCTCTAGTTGTGCATTTTGGGCGTTTATCTGCTGGTTTAACCCTAGAATCACAGCATCCAACTCCGCTTTCGTAACTCCAACAAACGGAGTAGGTTGATTAGGCACAGGGGAAGCGGAGGTTCCCTCTTGAATGTTTCCAGATCTGACAGATCTACTTTTCCTTCCAGGAGCCATAATCTCAGATAGACTTCTGGTTTTTAAAGAAATTCTTTCTTCAAATCTCTGCGAAGCGATGATGACAGCTGTCCTGAGTTCAATTCTCAGTGAAAGCACCAAAAATGTTAACGCTAAAATTTAAACGCTAACACCCCAGTGTGTAGATAGCAGTTATGAAAGCACCACCCGTTGGTACGGGAACAAGATACAAGTAGAGAAATTGTAGAAAAGCAGTAAAAGACAACAATTTTATAGTGGTTCGGCCTAAAATCGAGCCTACGTCCACTTTGATCTCTTTATTGCTGAAACAAGTACAACTTATACAACTTTCTTCAATTACAATCCACTCTAGTCTGTTAGTACAGACTTTGACGGAGAATTATCTTTCAAACTCATGATGAATGATGTAGATTCTCTCTCTTGGAATTTGATGTAATGTCTTCGATGTTTGGAGTGCTCGAAGTGTTGCTTGAGTCGAGGAAATGGCAGAGTATTGGCGCTTCGAGAATGAACCAAAAGTCCTTTTCATGTTGAATGCGGCCTTGTATTTATAGGCAAACTGTTTAGGCTGAAATTGCTAAGTCATGAGTCGTGACCGACTCATGATGAGTCGTGACCGACTCATGATGAGTCTTGAGTCGTCTGCGAGTCACCCCTTTGCAACATGATTTTGAACTTGCCTCTGAGTCTTGTGTCGTGTGTCGACCTATCCTTTGAGTCGTAGGCTTTCCTGAGTCGTGCCATCCTTAACCCAGAATCTCCTTAACCCGTCAGGTTCCTTAAGTCGTAGCGGCCTCTTGAGTCGTTCATCTCTTGAGTCGTAAACCCAATGAGATACTTAAGGACCTTGAGTGGATGAGTCGTGATCAGATGAGTCGGTCTTTGATGAGTCGGAACTCGAATGAGTCGTTGGATCGGTCTAGGCCTTGAGTCGCAGACCGCTGAGTCGTTGATCCATACTGTATCTTTAAGGCGCTAACTCGCTGAGTCGTTGCTATCAATGAGTCGTTGACCCATTGAGTCGGCAATCCCTGAGTCGCTTCATCAGTTGAGTCGCTGATTCCTATGAGTCGCTGACTGCCTTATCTGTTGAGTCGGCCTAAGTTTTAGTGGGGTTAACAAACTCCAAACCACTCCAATCCAATTTCATCGCGTAGTGTTCGTCCATACGATTCCAACGCAACTGGTTTCGCGCGTTTTCGACCTCGTATGAAAAAGATATCAATTTTTGAAGTTACACGATTTTATAAAGCATATAAATTACAACATTTATTTAAATTTTCACCATTCCCTCATCATAACCGTCCATACCAGATCCAACGCCCCCCTTCATCTTCTCATGCGCACGAAGGAGCTCCAGTAGCCAACACGCAATGCCGAACCCATTATCATAAATTAGGGTTAGATTTTTCGCCACCATCACTCAACGATATTTCGATCAGAGAGTTCCATCGCGAAGAGCACGACAAGAATGACACTCGGCCAAGATAGCATGGAGCTCGGCCCCCTCCTCCTCCTCGTGTTGCGTGCGCAGCCGGCCCCCTTCATACCCAACTTCCCATCGTTCCATTGCTCCAAACGCGATCATAACCGTTGGATCTCTAGCTCTCTTCATGCTCTACCACTTCCTAGTTGGAAGTTTTCTCTAATTGTTAGTGGATTGGAAGAAATCGAGGGAGAAAGGATTGTGATTCTAGGCCATTGATTGATAGGGAGGCGGCTGTGCATTGCTAGGGTTTTGGTTTCTTTTTTTTTTCTTTTTTCTTTTTGATTTTAAGGTGTATTTATAGAGAATTTTCGAACACTATTCATCCGGAAATCTCGAACTCCGATTCATGCGCCGTAACCAACGTTTCTAGGGTTTACCCCGCGTCACGGACACAATGGAACAGGTTTTGAAAGCTAATTCGGACATCTGTGGGAGTTATGGCTATAAACGTTCAGTTTAAATTAAACCGATTTTCTAGGCGTTTTAATTTGTACCGGACAAACGGTAAATCCAATTGATACGAAATTTGAAACCTTACAATAATATCACATTACGGATCCGATGAAACTGGTTTCGTCAAAATCCGAGACTTTTTGAAAAATGGCTATTTTAACTCGCTAAATTAAAATTAAAAATAATTTGATGCGTTTCGAGCTGTCACGATCAAACGATAACTCCGATTGACACGAAATTTGAAATCCGGTAATAACTAACTATTACGGATCCAATGGAACTGGTTTCGTTCAATTCTTAGACTGTTCAAAAATTGACTATTTTCACTAGTCGATTTAAATATTAAAATATTCAATTTTCACAAATTAACTTTTAATTCGATTTTAAAAGTTCTAAAATATCATTCTAACTTCAATATGATAAAATAAAATTTTACATATCATTTTCAATCATATTTAACCCAATTTTCAATTATTTCCATAATTTAACGTATTAAATTATCGATTTAATTATTCAATTAAATCCAATAATTCAAATAAATTTTATTTGACTTATAAATTCACTTATTAATATTTAAAATTAATTAAATATTCAAATTTTAATTATTAAAAATCCTGGGTCGTTACACCACATTTCAATCATTTTAATATATCAAATAGTTATATTTCAAAACAAATTACTTCATTATTAAATCATAAAAATGAAGTTATTACATTTAATAATTAGATTATGAAATTCCAAAAGTTTAAACCTTTCAATGTTCATTTATGCACTTAAATTTATTAAAACAATGAAAATTCAAGTTTCGCAGCATTTGGAAAATGTTGCAGAAAGTTACATTCAAAACAATTTAATTTAACAAAAGACAGCATCTAAAATGCTGTTAATTAACTTCAAATATTCAATAGAATTTCATAAACACTTATATTTTTATTTAAATCATTTTTGACTTATAAAATCATACATTTTCACATTTATAAGCATCATTTAATTTTCTTTAAATTCATGATTTTATAAAGTTAAGTTTCCTTTCAAAAATCAATATTTATTAATAATTCACTTATTAAATTTCAACATTCAAATTTAAATTCATTAAATTAAATTTCAACTTAACACTTAAGTTTAAAATTTCAAATATAACTTAAATCCATTTTATTTAACTTAACTTAAAATTTCACTTTTAAACCAAATTCATAAATTCCAATTTAAGTTATATTTCCAAATTCAACTCAATATTCACTCATTAACATTTTAACTTTATTCAAAAATCATTAATATGTTATAAAAATCATTTTAAATTAATTTAAAATTCAAAATATCATAAATTTATCATATTTTCAAAGTTAATTTAAATTCCATTAAAGATTAAACCAAAATTACCAAAATAACTTACATTCAGATTTTCTAACTTTTCCATAATTTATTTAACTTATAGATTTCCAGAAAATCAATAATACTTTACAAAAATTATATTTTTATTTAATTTTAAATAAAAATATTATAATAATTAAATTTCTAAAATATGCTAAATTTTTTAGAAAACATATTTTTAACTACGGGCCTGTATATAATTTTCTACGCTAGGTAAAGTGATACGGGTAATGTATCATTTCAACCCGTAATTTACATAGAAAATCCGGGTTTTATCATTTCAAACCCGAAGTCCCAAATAAACAAAAGAAGTTGAAAATCGTTCAGGCCTATCATTTTAGCCCATAACGATTTTCCCCTCTTCTAAAGTTCGTTCGGGTATGTATCATTTCAACCCATAATGATTCTAATCTAAAAGGGAACTTGCAGTGTGATAAACAGATATAAATGACCAGTTAACAAAATATATAAATAACAGATGATATGACATGAAATTTAACAGGTTTAACATCATATATAAAAAATCACATGGTAGTTATAACATCATATTTAATTCTACACATTCAGTTGTTGTTGTTTCACAACTGCATAAGTATAAATGTCGTGTGAGCTTTACTCACCTTTTTGTGCTGGAGATTGCAATACAAATGACACAACGGATTCCAGAAGGCACGATGACACAACAATAGGCTCAAGTGGGAAGAGATCTAAGCTTACAACTTGTGTTACAACCCAAAACAAAACAAAATAAAATTACAATTCAATACAACATCGAATAGGAATAACTTTGAAATAAAAAGAGATACGAATATATAGTCTTTTGCCTTGCCTTCTACACTTGCTAGCACGGCTTAGGGAATGTTTTGGCTCAGGTTTGGACATACTATAGTTCAGGTTTGGGTCCTATAAGGCATGGCTACAAGGTATTGAAGTGGTGGAGGAGTTACTATGCTTGAATATGAAGAGGCTTATGCAAGTAGTGGGTTTTTGGTTTATTTTGGGATAGGCTATATGGATCTATGGCTCGGCTATGGCATGTTTCAGATCTGGACAGAGGATGAAGGTGATGGTTAGGGGTGTGTCAAGGTGGTGGTGGAGCAATAGGAGGTGGCCAAGGTCATCTAAGGTGATGGTGATGAAGACTTGGTGGCTAGACATGCTTTTAAGGAGTTTTGTGCAACTTTAGAGGTGTTTGTCTTCATTTAAAGGCCATGGCCTGATCTGGACAGAGGTGGAAAGAGGGATTTGAAGCCATGGAAGGGGAGGAGGAAGGTGGAGGTGGTGGCTAGAGGTGGTGGTGGTGGAAAAAGAGGTGGTGAAGCAACAAGGCTCAACTACCATGTTTTCAAGGAATATGTTGTATTTTTTTTGGATTTTAGCATCACGGTGGGTTCGACCATGGTTCAGATATAAGGAGTAGGTGGTGATGATGACAGGGAAGAGGTGTAGGAGGTGGTGGCCATGGCTATGGAGTGGAGGCCGAGCAAAAGAGTGGAGAGAACAAGGCAAAAATTCAATGGAAAAATCAATAAAATGAAGAGAGAAAGCAGAAAAAAGAGGAAGAAGACATTACCATATGTGTTTCCAAGATGAATGGCCGAAAATATGATGAAATGAGATGTTATACACGTGAAAATGAGTTAATAAACTCACGGCTAATAAATAGAAAAAAACGGACAAAGAGTAAATGAGGAAACAGTAAAAGAAACGACTAGAAATGAAACGTCTAGAAATGAAACGCATTTCCGTTTTCTAAAGATCAAATAAAAACAAAAGTAAATCAACAAATACTTGTAAAAACCGAAACCAAGTGAAATAATATGAAAATAAATAATAAAATTTAAAGAAAATAGGAAAAGAATAAAAAGAATTGCTTAAAAATTAAAAACAGGGTCTAGAAATTACATATAAATCACTACTAGTCTTGGAAAAATGTCCACTTCATTTTAAAAATATCATGAAGTGAATATTTGAAATAAAATAATTTATTTATCATTTTTAAAATAAAATAAATAATTAAATTGGGGAAAAAAGAAAAAGGAAAAAAAGAAATTGTTTAAAAATAGCAATCAGGACATAAAAATTACAAGAAATTTACCAATGGCTTTGGAAAATTATTTACTTCATTTTAAAAATATTATAAGATAAAGATATACGTACAATAACATATTAACACATATTAAAATAAAATAAGACAAGGAAAATATAATTTTTATAATTTAAAATAACCAAAATTTGCTGAATGAACAAATTGCGCTCAATATTGAAATATACATAACTTTCACAATTTAAATCCGTTTCCAACGAAACAAAAAGCAATGTTCTTAAAATTTTATGTACTTCCATAATAAAAGATAAAATTCAAAAATTTCAAACTTTTAAAATTTTAAATTAAAAGTCAAAGTTTGACTATTTTGACCAAAAATTCACTTTTTGAAAAATATTCTTTTTAGTCATGCTTTGGAATGATAATTCATATCAAAACTAAAGTTTATATTTAAAATAACAAAATTAATCATTCAAAATAAATAAAATAAGTTTTAAAATCAAAATTCAATTAAAATAATTAAAATATACAATTAAAAATAATCACAATATACAGGGTTGTTACACTCTCCCCCACTCAAAACTTTTCGTCCCCCAAAAGGAATGAGGTACGGGAAAGCACGGAAAAAGATAGAGTGAAATAAGATTAGGACAAGATGACAAGGAGAATGAAATTATATGTGATGACTATTGTTATAGGTAAGTTTAACAAGGTGCAGATTATCAAAGATTATAGAAAGATTCTAAACAGAAATTTTTTTTATAGAAAGATGCCTATACCAGTCTATAACAAGATAAGGATGATAAGGACAACCAAAAGATAGTTTGAAAAAAAACGAAATAAGGAAATAAGTTTGAAACCATGGAAATTTCAACTTAAACAGAAAATAAATTTTTACCCAAGTTAAATAAATCTTAACTATCCCAAATTTTATTATCTTATTATCCAATCATCTTAAATTAACAATTTTTAAAACCATGGGTTTTGAAAAATAATCATTTAATATACTCTTAATGTACTTAATAAATTTAATTCTTCTTTATTTCTAACTAAAATTAAATTTATTCCTCTCAATATATTTATCACTCATGTTAAATATGCTTACACTTATTATAACTGCTTTATTTTATTCTTAGTTCTTCTAACATTAATTTATTGTAAGTTATTCAATTACCCTTTATTATATTTACCTCTGTTAATCGTTTTAAAATTTAAGCGTATAACATTTATTATAACTACTCAAATTTTATTTATAAAATCTTTTTATATTGTATATTATCCAATTACATTGTTAACTTCTGAAATTTAGGTAAGTTATATTTGAATGCAATTGTATTATACAAATAAACTTTCCAATTAAATCATTTCATTCTTGATATTCATCCAAAATTTTGATTTTTTTTATAATTGGAATTATTCTTTAGAATAAAATTTAAGAATTAAATTTTCGTTTTCTTCAAACCATTTAGAGATAACTAAAGGTATGTACATAGTTTATCAAATCAAATTCAAATTATATGTATATATATATATTATAGATCAAATCATACTTATAAATTCAAATCAAATTGATTTGCAAAACAAAGCTGTAGCAAGACTACAGAGCGGTCTCTTCACTTCGAAACTCGAAAATGAATGTCGATGATGTTGCAGTCATCACCGAAGTTATTTTCCAGCGACAAAGAGAAGAGCACTGATTTTTAAACTTTAAAATCCTTTGAAAACAAATTTCTATTCAAAAATACTTTAAATAATATAATCTTTTAAAACTTAAGCACAAGGTTTGAAACCATCGGAAATTAAATTCTCAAATTTCTTGTTCTAAATTCATTTCGGTTCCCAAATAAATTTATAAACAACTATCTATAAATTCATTTATAGAACAATAAATGATAAATTAAGTATTATCATTTCAAATAATCAATTTTAAATCAATTTATTAAGTTCCATAAATTTACTTATATATCAAAATTTTATTTCATTAACCAAATTTTAAAACAATATTGTGTTAGTTTGTTCTGCCAATGTGTTTTAGAAATCCTATCGATGGCGTTGATCAAACGAATCGATCAGAAACCCAATTCAACATCAACAACGCAAACAAAACAATATATAAACAAAACATATATTTACAAGTACAATTCAAAATGTTTGAAAATAGGTTGGAAACAAAAGACAAGATGATTAAATAACAAAATAGGGAGGTGGATAAGCTTAAATAAATCATGGGCAACCTTAACCGGGTCAACCGTGACTTAAAGAATAAGATCAATGTGGATTTTTTGGGGTAAATCTACATTCGATCTCAAGAGTTCGAGTTTGGAATAACAAAAGATATTAGCATCTAAACCAAGGATAAATATAAATCTCTGGTGAATCGATGTTAATTATAAAGGAGTTTCCCCTTTTTTTCAATTCAATTTGAAATTGGCGTGACTGCCGACTCACTAAAAAGATCATCCGAAGTGGAGTTATGGAATACTCCAGAGTCAAAAGAAGGTGCATAGTGAGGGATACGAATGGATTTTGGAACCGTAGGGAACGTTCCAAAAGTCAAAGGAATTGAGTCAAAAAGGAAGAGATTCAAACTCGAATGAAAGTGATTCTGTAAATACATTCACTCCATATGCAGAGTTTTGCCTAGAGCTACCAAAGCTCTGATACAAACTGTAACGACCCGATATTTTCAACCATTCGCATCCATTATAAGTGTATAGGTAGACACTCATGCCGTAACTGAATTACTCTAAATATCGCGTTGTAAATAAAAATTTGGCAGATCTCAGAATATACAGTAAATAAAATCACAGATCACAGACACAGAGTAATAATAATGCAGCGGAAGTAAAAGAAATAGTAGTTCATGAAGCTACTATATAAAAATATCAGAGTTACATAAAATGCAACAGAAGAAATAAAGTACAAAGGAAGTCTCACTACATAGAAGTCTACTAATATAAGAGCTGAAAGGAACAACAGAATGCAAAAGATGAAACTTAACAAGTAGATAATCTCCAGCGATTTCAATCTCCAGAAAGTGGAAATCCAAATCTGTGAATAACTCAGGCTGACCTGAGCATAAATAAAAATACAAACACTCGAGTCAGGACATACATACTTATACAATGTAAACCAACTCAAGTGAACTGTAGTAAAGGTACAAGTAACTTAGAAGATGCTTGGGACCGCCCATCCTCTAAGGATGCGTTAAACTATTTACTATGTAGTAATATACGCTATATACAGTAGTGTCTAATCAGTAAAGTATAATCATATAGAAAATAGCGTTAAGGGGATGGTGAACCTTAACGCGGTCGGATCTTTAAAACCAAAATCGTAGTGGGCTCGATATAAGGATATGACACGGCACGCGAGGCTATGCTAAGGTGGATACACTGTTTGCACTCCCGGACCGGTGGTGACGGCAAGCCAGCAGCTTCCGGCCACCTCGAACAATACCCCCGAATCAAAGTGGCGCCTCGTATCGAATCACAAAAGTAATAGAATGGTTTTCGATGGAGCATGCTCGATGAAAGGGTGCGACCCTTTGTGTAGCCCGGTATAACTCCTGTTTTAGTTATATATGCCTACTCACGGGAGTTGGGTCCACGTAATATACCTCGAGAACGTCGCCACCATCCTACTTCATTCTGGACTCTCCACCGCGTACACAGTTGTTAAAGTGGTTTTCGGTATTGGCCGGTATAAGACAATATCCGATCCCGGTCACTTTTACAACCAATCGTTATTATAACCCGTAGTTATAACTTTAAAACAATATTTTATTCTTCAAAATAAAATGTCATTTCAACCCAAATCTTTATCAAAATAAAGATTAAATCATTTTCAAACCATTTCAATATATCATCATACCATATATTTCAATTCAAATATTTATCAAAATAAATATCAAGTCATTTCTAACCATTTCAATATATTAAATTATCATATCCTTTCATTCCTTTCAAATCATTTTAATATATCAAAATATCATAACCTTTCAAAGCTTCATTTCCAAAATATCATATCTTTCAGAACTTCTTTTCAAATCATTTTAATATCAAAATATCTTATCTTTCAAAACTCTATTTTTCAAATCATTTAATATCAAAATATCGTATCTTTCAAAACTCCATTTTTCAAATCATTTAATATCAAAATATCATATCTTTCAAAACTCCATTTTTTAAATCATTTAATATCAAAATATCACATCTTTCAAAACTTTGTTTCAAATCATTTTAATATATCAAAATATCATAGCTTTTCGAAACCACATTTCAATCATTTTAATATATCAAAATATCATATCTTTCGAAACCACATTTCAATCATTTTAATATATCAAAATATCATATCTTTCGAAACCACATTTCAATCATATTAATATATCAAATAGTTATATTTCAAAATAAATTACTTTATTATTAGATCATAAAAATGAAGTTATTACATTTTTAAATTCCAAAAGTTTAAACCTTTCAATGTTCATTTATGCACTTAAATTTATTAAAACAATGAAAATTCAAGTTTCGCAGTATTTGTAAAATGCTGCAGAAAGTTACATTCAAAACAATTTAATTTAACAAAAGACAGCATTTAAAATGATGTTAATTAACTTCAAATATTCAATAGAATTTCACAAAAACTTATATTTTTATTTAAATCATTTTTGACTTATAAAATCATACATTTTCACATTTATAAGCATCATTTAATTTTCCTTAAATTCATGATTTTATAAAGTTAAGTTTCCTTTCAAAAATCAATATTTATTAATAATTCACTTATTAAATTTCAACATTCAAATTTAAATTCATTACATTAAATTTCAACTTAACACTTAAGTTTAAAATTTCAAATATAACTTAATTCCATTTTATTTAACTTAACTTAAAATTTCACTTTTAAACCAAATTCATAAATTCAAATTTAAGTTATATTTCCAAATTCAACTCAATATTCACTCATTAACATTTTAACTTTATTCAAAAATCTTTAATATGTTATAAAAATCATTTTAAATTAATTTAAAATTCAAAATATCATAAATTTATCATATTTTCAAAGTTAATTTAAATTCCATTGAAAGTTAAACCAAAATTTCCAAAATAACTTACATTCAGATTTTCTAACTTTTCCATAATTTATTTAACTTATAGATTTCTAGAAAATCAATAATACTATACAAAAATTATATTTTTATTTAATTTTAAATCAAAATATTATAATAATTAAATTTCTAAAATATTTTAAATTTTTTAGAAAACATATTTTTAACTACGGGCCTGTATATAATTTTCTACGCTAGGTAAAGTGATACGGGTAATGTATCGTTTCAACCCGTAATTTACAAAGAAAATCCTGGTTTTATCATTTCAAACCCGCAGTCCCAAGTAAATAAAATAAGTTGAAAATCGTTCAGGCCTATCATTTCAGCCCATAATGATTTTCCCCTATTCTAAAGTTCGTTCGGGTATGTATCATTTCAACCCAGAGTGATTCTAATCTAAAAGGGAACTTGCAGTGTGATAAACAGATATAAATGAACAGTTAACAAAATATATAAATAACAGATGATATGACATGAAATTTAACAGGTTTAACATCATATATAAAAAATCACATGGTAGTTATAACATCATATTTAATTCTACACATTCAGTTGTTGTTGTTTCACAACTGCATAAGTATAAATGTCATGTTAGCTTTACTCACCTTTTTGTGCTGGAGATTGCAATACAAATGACACAACGGATTACAAAAGGCACGATGACAAAGCAATAGGCTCAAGTGGGAAGAGATCTAAGCTTATAACTTGTGTTACAACCCAAAACAAAACAAAATAAAATTACAATTTAATACAACATTGAATAGGAATAACTTTGAAATAAAAAGAGATACGAATATACATTCTTTTGCCTTGCCTTCTACACTTGCTAGCACGGCTTAGGGAATGTTTTGGCTTAGGTTTGGACATATTTTGGTTCAGGTTTGGGTCCTATAAGGCATGGCTACAAGGTATTGAAGTGGTGGAGGAGTTACTACGCATGAATATGAAGAGGCTTATGCAAATAGTGAGTTTTTGGTTCATTATGTGCTAGGCTACATGGATCTATGGCTCGGCTATGGCATGTTTCAGATCTGGACAGAGGATGAAGGTGATGGTTAGGGGTGTGTCAAGGTGGTGGTGGAGCAATAGGAGGTGGCCAAGATTATCTAAGGTGATGGTGATGAAGACTAGGTTGCTAGACATGCTTTTAAGGAGTTTTGTGCAACTTTAGAGGTGTTTGTCTTCATTTAAAGGCCATGGCCTGATCTGGTCAGAGGAGGAGAGAGTTATTTGAAGCCATGGAAGGGGAGGAGGAAGGTGGAGGTAGTGGCTAGAGGTGGTGGTGGTGGTGGAAAAAGACGTGGTGAAGCAATAGGGCTCAACTACCATGTTTTCAAGGCATAGGTTGTATTTTTTTTGGATTTTAGCATCATGGTGGGTTAGACCATGGTTCAGATCTGAGGAGTAGGTGGTGATGATGACAGGGAAGAGGTGTAGGAGGTGGTGGCCATGCCTATGGAGTGGAGGCCGAGCAAAAGAGTAGAGAGAACAAGGCAAAAATTCAATGGAAAAATCAATAAAATGAAGAGAGAAAGCAGAAAAAAGAGGAAGAAGACATTACTATATGTGTTTCCAAGATGAATGGCCGAAAATATGATGAAATGAGATGTTATACACGTGAAAATGAGTTAATAAACTCACGGCTAATAAATAGAAAAAACGGACAAAGAGTAAATGAGGAAACAGTAAAAGAAACGACTAGAAATGAAACGTCTAGAAATGAAACGCATTTCCGTTTTCTAAAGATCAAATAAAAACAAAAGTAAATCAAAAAATACTTGTAAAAACCGAAACCAAGTGAAATAATATGAAAATAAATAATAAAATTTAAAGAAAATAGAAAAAGAATAAAAGGAATTGCTTAAAAATTCAAAACAGGGTCCAGAAATTACATATAAATCACTACTAGTCTTGGAAAAATGTCCACTTCATTTTAAAAATATTATGAAGTGAAAATTTGAAATAAAATAATTTATTTATCATTTTTAAAATAAAATAAATAATTAAATTGGGGAAAAAAAGAAAAAGGAAAAAAAGAAATTGTTTAAAAATAGCAATCAGGAGATAAAAATTACAAGAAATTTACCAATGGCTTTGGAAAATTATTTACTTCATTTTAAAAATATTATAAGATAAAGATATACGTGCAATAACATATTAACACATATTAAAATAAAATAAGACAAGGAAAATATAATTTTTATAATTTAAAATAACCAAAATTTGCTGAATGAACAAATTGCGCTCAATATTGAAATATACATAACTTTCACAATTTAAATCCGTTTCCAACGAAACAAAAAGCAGTGTTCTTAAAATTTTATGTACTTCCATAATAAAAGATAAAATTAAAAAATTTCAAACTTTTAAAATTTTAAATTAAAAGTTAAAGTTTGACTATTTTGACCAAAAATTCACTTTTAAAATATTCTTTTTAGTCATGCTTTGGAATGATAATTCATATCAAAACTAAAGTTTATATTTAAAATAACAAAATTAATCATTCAAAATAAATAAAATAAGTTTTTAAATCAAAATTCAATTAAAATAATTAAAATATACAATTAAAATAATCACAATATACAGGGTTGTTACAGTAACCGATCTATTCGTATTTTTATTTGTTTATTTATTTATACCTATGTAAGCAGCAACGTGATATTTTATATTATCTTTTACCATAACTTTACTAATACACTAGCATAAGTGCAACAACATACATACATTATAAAACAACCATAGTAAAAAACACCATGTTTTTGAGAAAAAACTACTTTATGCTGATAACATAAAACAGACCTCTTCTCTTTATACTTATTATATATGTATTTTATAGTCCTTCAGGAAATAAATTGTGATAATTTGATGAGATTACTGGGTAGAAATTAGCATGATGTGATTAACATATAAAATTTATGTCTATTGATTTGGTTGCTTAATCATGAGTTGTTCTTGCAAACTCATGAAAACCAACGATGAATACAAATTATCATTAGCAGTAATTGAGGCCTAATCAATGGCATATAACTTTCTATAACCAATGCCTTTACCACATGTATTACACCCATCATATTTTTGCTCATTACACACTAGCTATCATGGTTCTTCGGACAAATTCATAATCAATGTAGAACCAAACCAATTCCTTTTGTACCTAAAAATAATAGTAAATAATGAAACAAATTTTGTTAATCCATATTATAATGCATACACAAGAGAACCACATGGCACCCAAATGATGTTGTTTTTGAACACACAGTTAATTAGGTAAAGATACAAAAATATGTTTATTTGACAAAGTAATTGCTAGAAATTATTTATTCTATTAATGGGAGTAATTATTTGTTTCCATTCGTGTCCAGTTTTTTCAGAAGTTAAACCATTTCTTTCTCGCTGCTTCCATTAGATTAATTATACATTAGTTGGGTTTCTGAACTTTTTCCATTCACTCTGTTATGATTAGTATGTATTTGTAATTAAACATGGCATGTCAACCATAGGGAATGTATATCAATACCATGCCGGTTATTGCTCCTTCCACTTTTTTGTATTATTTATGACAATGATGTCCAAAATGCTTAGCTACTATTTAAACCTAAAATAATACATTAATCGACATGATGTCAACAGCCACGAATGTGCATTCTAATATACTATAGTATCCTATACATGATCCTAACTATGACTGTGCGTTATGATATACAACAGTATCCTATATGTGATTGAGTTTAATGGAAAATCAATGCTCTATTTGGTTTGGAGATAACTAATTCAACACTCCAGATTGTCTTCACTCTTCCTGGATCATAAAAAATGTGTTGGATTCAAATAAGGCTTGTGACTTTACCTAGTACTTTACAAAAGAACCGAGGTTGACTGGACTTGGGCGTGAATTCCACTTCTTTGGACTCAAGCTAAACACTCATTTTTACAATCTATTACTTAAATAGGAAAGGAGAAACCAACACAATTATTTGATGACATTTGTCCAGAAATACTGTTTTCTATTATCAAAAATATATCAATATTTAGTAAATGCTAATGTTTTCTTTCTTTCCCCTCAATCACCGTTATCCCTTTTTAATTATGCTTCTAGCATCTCCCCAATATCCTAATCGTCGCTCTAAACACTGTGTTCCACCATGTGTCTCTCTACCTGTCGAGTAATCCTACCATAATTATGTCCACAACCATGATCAACATTCCTTACTTTTGTAACAACCCGCAAATCTAAACTCCTTGAGTCAACACTATTCTGCATCAATTAACTCAAGTGGAACAGAAGTACGAACCATTAGGGTTAAAGAAGAAGAGGTAGAAGAGAGAAGGAATTAAACAATATCAGAATCTCACAATCACAGCGGAATAAAATATAATGTATAATATCATCTCTTTACACAAAATGAAACTATATCTATTTTATACAATATATCATAGAGTATCTCAAACAAACAACAACTACCAGTCAGACAATTCCATACAATCACAGCAGCGGATATATATACAAGTATGGATAATACGTCTCGGACTCCAGCTCCTCTCCTGCTCCATAGCACCCTGTCCTGAACATATAATACTAGGTCTGACCCGAGCATTATAATGAAATAACACCCGAGTCAGTCTGGAATACCAGCTGATAATAATGCACCCAAATTGATTATTAAAGTTTCAAAATCATTTTGAAAACAAAAGCATCTCGTAAGACCACGCCACAAATAAACATGTCGGGTTTTTACCTTACGATAGCTAAAACACTTTTTATAGAAATCCTATGATATTACAATAGGGTCTATATACAAATACTTATATAAAATAGCCTAAATTGTTACATTATTAAATTCCAGCTACTAGCCACAGAGTGGGTAATACAAACAAAACTCGTAAATGGCTCGTAGGGAGAATGGATTTCAACTAATGACTAGGCACTGGAGTACCATCTGTCACAGTACCTGGTCTAGATCAGTGTACCGAGGACCACGCCCGATCCCCTGCAACACATGGCCCAGATTATCCCTTACTGGATAATCCCGAGTAAGATCACCTCGTGGTTGGGATCATCAACCGCACCACTAAGCCGAAATAAAAGGGACATCTAGACAGGAATGACCTTACCCGGAAATGGGTGCTGCCCACCAAGCCTTGCTGCATATCTCCTGATTTTCGGTCATTCCCGGTTGATGAGGCTTGAGCTAAGCGATATCTTTTAGAACGTTTCACTTAGAATGCCCATCGCCCACCTGACGATGTTTCGAAAGCATTCATCCATACAAGTCCGTCCCGGGTTCGAACGGAACCGAAGGCACTAATCCTACTACATCCATTTTGGAAATATCCTTAGGATTAGTAGCGACTAGCCCTTGCACTTCACTGTTCCATCTTCGACTCCGAACTCATTTTTCCTACGAAAACGTACATACCGGATCGAAGTGGTTTTCGATAAATATTCTTGATCCCGGTCTCTTCGAGACGATCAACGCATTTGTCCAATATTGGTTGTCGGTGATTTAACAATCAATTAACATCCATAAGAATCCATCACATAATAAATAATTGTCCAATTATTTATTTCTTCAAAATATCTTTGCAAGATATATTTCCGCTTCCAAACCCCTTTTGAAACATATTCAATACCAACTCTTTTCATGGAATAAATTTTCCAAATTGTTACTTCCCTTGAAAAACATCCAAGTACCAACGTTTAAGGTTTAAAATAAATTTAAATACTTTATTCTTGAAAATACATTAAACATTTATATTAAAACTTCCTACATATTGATTTAAAATATATATCCTTTAGAAATATCTTAAATAAAACTGCTTAATAAAATCTTATCTTTAAAATAAAGTTAAATCATACTAGATTTTGAAATAAGGCTATGAAATTCTATTACAATTTGCAATAAAACTTTAATTGATTATCTTTAAAATGAAACCATTTATAAAGTATAAATGTTAATAATATTATTTTAAATAAAAAAGCTAATTATCGTTTTAAAATAATTACTTCTATAATTACCTTGATAAAGTTCACTTTTAAAATTTTTATCACTTAAATGATTTTCTAGAAATCATTCTTAATGTAACTTCAAACTTCTAACCTTTCAAAAAAATCAGCTAAAAAAAGTACTTGGCCTTTTAGGGAAATATCCTTCCATTTTAGGATAACCCAAAGAATTCTTTTTATCAATCCAACATGATTTACCCAATTCAATTTTTACGTTCATCCCGTAAAATCCTTTCCATACTTTTAAAAATAGCTCCTTTTATTTTTAAACACTTTGCTATTTCCTTGAAATCATTTCCAAATATATGTTTAAAATAGTTAAATAAAGCTTCTAGAAAATTATTTAATTGAAAATAATACTTAAGGAAATATATAGGGGTTTCCTAAGTCCTTTAAGTCAATTTTAGTTTTTTTTAAAATAAAGTTATTAAGTCAACTATTTATATTAAAATTCCCTTTTGAAAACTTAATACTACTTTACTTTTAAAAATAATTAAATACCATAATTACTTAATCAAATATTTGCTTTCACTTAAAAATAATTTAAAATAATATTTCTTTCTAAAATATTCTAAACTTATTTAAACAACAGATTTATATTTTGAAATCTTTTCTTAAAAACATACTAAAATTTCCAGGAGAAAGCACACTTCCCATTCTTTTTTTAAAATAAATCTTGCTATTATTTTAAACAATTCACCTTTCCCTTTTTAAATAAAATTTCAAACCCCTCAAATTACCATCCAATTTCTTGAATTTAATTCCTTTTAAATTCTTTACTTAAGTATTTCTTTAATTTCCTTTAAACCTAATTTATTTATTTATATTTAAAATTCCCAGGTTGTCTTCATCCAAATCGTAGGACAACACAGTTTAATTTGCAATTTAATCTATCATAGTATATAAATGAACACAGCATAATAAGATCTCAATTAATTTATCACCGAATATAAATGAGGTTTATCACAGAATATAAATAAATTTCTATTTGTGAGGAATCCAGTAGGATCCCTCCAACCCGTTTCCCTACATTCACAGATATTAGCACAACAAATAAATATCTATTTAATTTGATAAAAATTATCATACTCAGCAAATCAACCTATCAAACATTTACTGGTATCTAGATGTGAGTGAGAATAACTCATCTTGGGTTTTCGACGAGCATTCAAATTTAAATTAAATCGAACAGCGTTCGATTTAACATAAATTTTTACTTGCTCTGAATAAATTCAAAAATTGCTCCACTGCGTAGTACTCGTCTCTACGATTTCGGCGTCGCCAATTTCATCGAAATTTGATAACGTATGCACAAGTTATAGAAATTTAAAGTTTGAATATAAATTTGAAAACAATTTTTTTTATTTATTTACCAAACGAAAAACAGGCCGCAACCCATCTTCTTCCTTCTCGCGTTCGCACGCAGGAAATTCGAACCCAAAGTCGCGATTAGGGTTTACAACCGCTCCACTTACGATCCACACGAGCTCAATCAAAACCCACGACGGAGCAGCTCGACGCGGCCTCCACCTTCACCCAAAGCGCACGCGAGCTTGGCTGTAAGCTCGTCTTGAAAAACGTGCCCAAACACGTCACTTACTCGAGCAGATCCTGGCCTCCACGACGAATTTTCGAGCCACTCCACCATACGGATGCGAAGCCCTTGTCGAGTACTTTGATTCTCTAGTTGAGAGCTTCTCGCGAAAACTTGAGGATTGATAGAAAAACAAGGGAGAACGAAATGAAGTTTCGGCCATGAAAACGTGAGCGGCGGCTGAAGACAATTGCTAGGGTTTCGGCCTCTTCCCTCTAAACGTATATATATACGTGTAACCAATTAATTAATTATTTAATCCACTTTAAAGCAACTTTTTCACACGATCTCCAAACGACGCGTGCCGACAGACATTTATAATGTTTTACGTACGTTCCGAACAAAACGGAACGTGTTTCAGAGGCAAATTTGGTCGTATGCACGAGTTACGGAAATAAACAATCAATTTTAAATTAAATCGATTAAAGTATTTTCTATGCGTTTTAAGCTGTCGGGGTCAAACGACAACTCTGATTGCTACGAAAATTGAAATCCAATAATAACTAATTATTACGAGTCTAATGGAACTGGTTTCGTCGAATTCCGAGACTGTGCCCCGGAAGGCTAATTTAACTTGTCGATAAATTCGAGCGATTTTCAAAATCATCGAAATCACTTAAAATTTCACTTTTAAAACTTTATTAACTCTATTATAACTCATATAAAATTTATATTCCTATTAGAAATCATTCCGATTCAGTTTAAATCAAAATTTGATTATGTGCATTATTATATTATTAAATTTCATTATTGAATTAATATAGAATTTCAAATTCAACCTATCGACTTTTAATTCCCTCCAACAGCCCAATATTATATTTCAAATCCAAATAGACTTAAAATAAATTTTAGAATCTATTTTATATCTATTTACACCCAGAATCACCAATTATCCCAATTCTAATATTAAATTATTATTATTCAAATTTCAATTAAATTCCCGTATTTGAAATTTTACTAATTATATTAATTTAACCAAAATCTTTTATTTCAAAACCAAAATACAATGCATATTCAATATTTAAAATGAATTAAATGTTCAAATCTAGCGACCCAAAATTTCGGGTCGTTACATTCCTCCCCCCTTATAAAAATTTCGTTCCCGAAATTTGCTAAGGTAGAAGAATGTTCCAAACCCAATAGTAAAACCTACTTAGTGAAAATTTCAATTTCACTTTGCCTAAATTCTTTAGTTTCAAATCGAAACTACAAGTTTCAATTCCTACCCCAAAATTCTTTTTTATTAAATTTTAATTTGAAATCAATTTGTCGTTATCAAAACATTTCAAAATTTTCAAACTCCTAAAATTTCAGAATTTTTTTGGCAGAGTCTCCCCTGTACGGAGGAGCTTTTGCAATATCACAATAGATATAAATATATATACATCGACCCACACGGTCGGAAAAACCAAAAAACAGTTCATATTTCCTATTTTTATTGCGTAGGCGTACCTTTTATTAGCATTTTAACATCATGTGGCTAATTTATATTGCATAAACACACTCCAACTCTACCTACTGCTCCCCGTACACGTACTTAAGCAAACACACCAGTTTTCAATAATATTAGAATTTATTAACATTCCATTCATTAATCTTAACCAAACATATCAATTTCATAGCTTAAGCAAGCAAACTTCATAATTTAACAATGTTAACCATATTTTATCAACACTTCAAAGATTTCAATCACCATTTAATTTCTCGACAAATCCAAACTTCACTTTTATTTCACTTGAATGGTTTAAATTCAAGTTTACTACTCTCAAACCATATTCTCATCAATAAAATTAACATGTGCTTCACTAACATCAGTCTATTTCAATTCAATTCCAAATTGATTCACAATCAAATTCTTATTTTCAATTGAAGCATTTGCATTTTCTTTTACGATCCATTTTCATTTATATGCAAAACCACTTAATAAAATTTCAATCCATTCCAATTAATTCAAAAACCAATTCCATTTGCTTCTTTAAACCAACTCAATTCCGAATACAACAAAACGATCAATTCTTATGCAAATTTTCCATGTCATTCAAGCAAATAATCATCACTTAAGCTTATAACCATTTAAAATTAATTCTAGTTTAAAGTTACATTAATTTTATTCCATTCGGAATTATTCACAACCCCAAATATTCTTATTTCCTTGCAATTTTTAAATCAAATCCTTATTCTCACTTCAAATTTATCATTCAATTTAAGTTTAAATTAATATCATCCCATCCTATATTATTTACAACGCATGCATTCTTATTTTATCACAATAATTAATTAAAATCCTTTCACTTGGATTTCAATTCTATTATATAAACAAATTTCATTCATAATCACTTATAAAGCTCATCCACAATCATCGTCTTTTTTTCTTCTAATCTGCTTAAGTTCTTTCAATTTCACCATATTTCCATTTCTACTTATATCACTTTTATTTTTATTTTCATTTGATTCTCATCCAAATCAATTCCAATTCATTTATAAATTTTAATTCAATTTGTTTATTTATCAATCCATTTTAAATTTATTTTATTGACAAATGAGACCACTTTAAATTATTTCACTCATTTGAATTTATTTACAATTCAAACCATCACTATTATAATCTAATTCCATTATTCATTTACACTCTCAACTTTCATTTTCAAAATTAAATCCCATACTAGAACTAGGTTTTTAATATTTCTTTCAAAAATTTCCTTAACAAACCACCAAAATTTCATCCATGCCAATATAAATTCCATTTAATTTAGTTTACACTAAATTCATCTTCAAGCTTCTTTTTATTTAATTTAGCTTACGCTAAATTCATTCTCAAATAATTCATTTGAATTTAGTTGAGTGAGGATCTAATTATTCAATATCATTTCAAGTAAATTCAACTTTCCTTCAACTCAACTCTTTTCCAATTTAAATTCAAGTTTTAACTAAATTTATTCAGCCAACTTAAATTCATGCTATTTCTTTTGCTATTTTAAATAAGAATTTAATTCTATTCATAATTATTTGTAACACAACTGAATTTTGATTTTAATTCAATCCAAATTCAACTCCATTCATTTAATCGAACTTAAATCTAATTCAATCCAATTTTAATTTTCCATATACAAGTTCAAAATTTATTTACTGACTTAAGTTCATTCACCCTTGTATATTTTATATTTTCTTCACCTTATCTTACTTTACACTTCATTTTGGATTAAATTTGAATCCCCCATACCATTCAACTATTTCCCATTTGTGATTATAATTCCATTTCCTATTTATAAGTTCACCAACTTATTTACTTAAAGGTTTATATTGCTCCTTTGAGTTATTTTCATCTTATAATCACAATTCCAAATATTATATATATATATATATATATATATATATATATATATATATATATATATATATCACTGAATTCTTAAGGATACAAATTTTCTTCAATTTAATTCTTTGCACCATTTTAAATTCACAAATTTAGATTATAAATATAACACTTACTAGCTTATGAGTACAATTTATTACACAATGACCCTTAATTACCAAGTTATTTTACATTTCAATTTAATCCAAATCAATTTAATTCTAGGTCCAACTTATTTAACTTATCCCAAGTTAAATTCAAATTTTCTATTCACTTCAATACATTCAAGTTAAATTTTAATTCTAAGGTTAAAATTTTCATTTCCTTCTTATTAATATCAACTTCACTAAATAATTTCAATAGTTAATTCATTTTAACTTTACATATTATTTAAATAGAATTTTCCAGAATTCAATTACCAGGTTTTATTTCAAAGCCATCTTGAAATAATAAATAACTCATACTCTCTTGGTATATCAAACCAAACTTCCAGATTTTCTAAAACAATCTGTTTTTACCAAGCAATTTCCCTTTTTGAAACTTCTAAAACCACCTGTATATCCAACAACTCTAACAGATATCATACCCTATTACTATGGAAGCAATCCATCACTTTATAAACTCGAAGTAAATTCTAATGATGTGGCCATCATCATAAGGATTATTTTCCAGCGACTGAAGTGAGTTCAGTGCTTCCTTACTTTTCCAAATTCATTCCAAAATAGTTTCCATTCAAACATATTACCCAAAACAATATTCCATCATTACCTTCAAACCTTTGGACTCCCAAGATTTTAAATTTCCAAACTTTGGGTTTCACCACGTTTAAAACATTTTTCAAAATTTCCGGGATTTAAATTCTAGTTTAGTTCAAATTTAGTTATTTTTCTTCTGTATAATTTATACTTATAGAATTTTATTTGATTATAACCATTTCAAACTTTTTGATCAAATTTTAGATTCTTAGTTGATTAAGATATCCACATCCAAACAATCAAATATATATAATAATTTCAGAAAATTATTTCTTTTATATCAAAATATAATTTTTGGGTAAAGTTATTTCATTTACCCAATTCAAAAACAATACTATATCGGTTTAACTTGTTTAAGAGTTTAGAAACCCCTATCGATACGGTTGTACTTCCCGTACCGAACAGAATTCATATACACTCAACCGATAAGTCAACATAGTATAAAAACAATTTTATATTCACTAACAAGTACGCTCTCATATCTATTAATACGTTCGACTCATTATAGAGTACTATTGACTCTGTTTAATGAGTAAATTACCCACCAAAGCCTAGGTTGTCGCCAACCTAAGCTCTGATACCAAGTGTAACAACCCACAAATCCGAACCCCTTGAGTCAATACTATTCTACATCAATTAACTCAAGTAGAACAGAAATACGAACCATTAGGGTTGAAGAAGAAGAGGTAGAAGAGAGGAGGAACTAAACAATATCAGAATCTCACAGTCGCAGCGGAATAAAATATAATATATAATATCAGCTCTTTACACAAAATGAAACTATATCTATTTTATACAAATATCATCAGAGTGTCTCAAACAAACAACAATTACCAGCCAAACAATTCCATACAATCATAATGGCGGATATATATACAAGTACGGATAATACGTCTCGGGCTCCAGCTCCTCTCCTGCTCCATAACACCCTGTCCTGAACATATAATACTCGGTCTGACCCGAGCATTATAATGAAATAACACCCGAGTCAGTCTGCAATACCAGCTGATAATAATGCACCCAAATTGATTATTAAAGTTTCAAAATCCTTTTGAAAACAAAAGCATCTCGTAAGACCACGCCACAAATAAACATGTCGGGTTTTTACCTTATGATAGCTAAAACATTTTTTATAGAAATCCTCTGATATTATAATAGGGTCTATATACAAATACTTATAAAATGGCCGAAATTGTTACATTATTAAATTCCAGCTACTAGCTACAGAGTGGGTAATACAAAAAAAACTCGTAAAAGGCTCGTAGGGAAAATGGATTCCAACTAATGACTAGGCACTGTGGTACCACCTGTCACAGTACCTGGTCAAGATCAGTGTACCGAGGACCACACCCGATCCCCTGCAACACAAGGCCCGGATTATCCCTTAATGGATAATCTCGAGTAAGATCAACCCGTGGTTGGGATTAACAACCGCACCACTAAGCCGAAATAATAGGGACATCTAGACAGGAATTGACCTTACCCGGAAATGGGTGCTGCCCACCAAGCCTTGCTGCATATCCCCTGATTTTTAGTCATTCCTGGTTGATGAGGCTTTAGGCTAAGCGTTACCTTTTAGAACGTTTCACTTAGAATGCCCATCGCCTACCTGACGATGTTTCGAAAGCATTCATCCATACAAGTCCGTCCCGGTTTCGTACGGAACCGAATGCACTACTCCTACGACATCCATTTTGGAAATATTCTCAGGATTAGTAACGACTAGTCCTTGCACTTCACTGTTCTATCTTCGACTCCAAACTTGTTTTTCCCACGAAAACGAACAAACCGGATCGAAGTGGTTTTCGTAAAATAATCTCGACCCGGTCTCTTCGAAACGATCAACGCATTTGTCCAATATTGATAGTCGGTGATTTAACTATCAATTAACATCCATAAGCATCCATCACAAAATAAATAATTGCCCAATTATTTATTTCTTCAAAATATCTTTGCAAGATATATTTCCGTTTCCAAACCCCTTTTGAAACAGATTCAATACCAACTCTTTTCATGGAATAAATTTCCCAAATTGTTACTTCCCTTGAAAATCATCCAAGTACCAATGCAAGGTTTAAAATAAATTTAAGTACTTTATTCTTGAAAATACACTAAACATTTATATTAAAACTTCCTACATATTGATTTAAAAAATATATATCCTTTAGAAATATCTTGAATAAAACTACTTAATAAAATATTATCTTTAAAATAAAGTTAAGTCATACTAGATTTTGAAATAAGGCTATGAAATTCTATTACAAGTTGCGATAAAACTTTAACTGATTATCTTTAAAATAAAACCATTTATAAATTATAAATGTTAACAATATTATTTTAAATAAAAATGCTAATTACCTTTTTAAAATAATTACTTCTATAATTACCTTGATAAATGTTCATTTTTAAAAATTTTATCACTTAAATGATTTTCTAGAAATCATTCTTAATATAACTTGAACCTTCTACCTTTCAAAAAAATTAGCTTAAAAAAACGTACTTGGCCTTTCAGGGAAATATCTTTCCATTTTAGGATAACCCAAAGAATTCTTTTCATCAATCCAACATGATTTGCGCAATTCAGTTTTTACGTTCATCCCGTAAAATCCTTTCCATACTTTTAAAAATATCTCCTTTTATTTTTAAACACTTTGCTGCTTCCTGGAAATCATTTCCAAATATATGTTTAAAATAGTTAAATAAAGCTTCTATAAAATTATTTAATTGAAAATAATACTTAAGGAAATATATAGGGGTTTCCTAAGTACTTTAAGTCAATTTTAATTTTTTTAGAATAAAGTTATTAAGTCAAATATTTATATTAAAATTCCCTTTTGAAAACTTAATACTACTTTACTTTTTAAATATAATTAAGTACCATAATTACTTAATCAAATATTTTCTTTCACTTAAAAACAATTTAAAATAATATTTCTTTCTTAAATATTCTAAACATATTTAAACTGCAGATTTATATTTTGAAATATTTTCTTAAAAACATACTAAAATTTCGTGGAGAAAGCACACTTCCCATTCTTTTAAAAAAAATCTCGCTATTATTTTAAACAATTCACCTTTCCCTTTTTAAACCAAATTTCAAACCCCTCAAATTACCATCCAATTTCTTGAATTTAATTCCTTTTAAATTCTTTACTTAAGGATTTATTTAATTTCCTTTAAACCAAATTTATTTATTTATATTTAACATTCCCAGGTTGTCTTCATCCAAATCATAGCACAACACAATTTAATTTTCAATTTAATCTATCACAGTATATAAATGAACACAGCATAGCAAGATCTCAATTAATTTATCACCGAATATAAATGAGGTTTATCATAGAATATAAATAAATTTCCATTTGTGAGGAATCCAGTTGGATCCCTCCAACCTGTTTCCCTGCATCCACAGATATTAGCACAACAAATAAATATCTATTTAATTGGATAAAGATTATCATATTCAGCAAATCAACCAATCAAACATTTACTGGTATCCAGATGTGAGTGAGAATAACTCACCTTGGGTTTTCGACGAGCGTTCAAATTTAAATTAAATCGAACGTCGTTCGATTTAACCTAAATTTTTACTTGCTCCGAATAAATTCCAGAATTGCTCCACTGCGTAGTACTCGTCTCTATGATTTCGGCGTCGTCAATTTCATCGAAATCTGGCAACGTATGCACAAGTTATAGGAATTTAAAGTTTGAATATAAATTTGAAAACAGTTTTTATTTTTATTTTTATTTACCAAACGAAAAACCGGCCGCAACCCATCTTCTTCCTTCTCGCATTCGCACGCAGGAAATTCGAACCCAAAGTCGCGATTAGGGTTTACAACCGCTCCACTTACGATCCACACGAGCTCAATCAAAACCCACCACGGAGCAGCTCGACGCGGCCTCCAACTTCATCAAAGCGCGCGCGAGCTCGGATGTAAGCTCATCTCGAAAAATGCTCCCAAACGCGTCACCTAATCGAGCAGATCCTCCTCGGCGAATTTTCCGAGCCACTCCACCATACGGATGTAAAGCCCTCGTCGAGTACTTTGATTCTCTAGCGGAGAGCTTCTTGCGAAAAATTGAGATTGAGAGAAAAACGAGGGAGAACAAAATGAAATTTCAACCATGAAAACGTGAGCGGCGGCTGAAGACAATTGCTAGGATTTCGGCTCTCCCTTCTAAACGTATGTATATACGTATAACCAATTATTTAATTATTTAATCCATTTTAAAGCAACTTTTTCACACGATCTCCAAACGACGCGTGCCGACAGGCGTTTATAATGTTTTACGTACGTTGTAAACACAATGGAACATGTTTCGGTGGCAAATTTGGTCGTATGCACGAGTCACGGAAATAAGCGATCAATTTTAAATTAAATCGATTAAAGTATTTTCTATGCGTTTTAAGCTGCCGGGGTCAAACGGCAACTCCGATTGCTACGAAAATTGAAATCCAATAATAACTAACTATTACGAATCCAATGGAACTGGTTTCGTAGAATTCCGAGACTGTGCCCCGGAAGGCTAATTTATTTCGTCGATAAATTCGAGCGATTTTCAAAATCGTCGAAATCACTTAAAATTTCACTCTTAAAACTTTAATAACTCTATTATAACTCGTATAATATTTATATTCCCAACAGAAATCATTCCGATTCAGTTTAAATCAAAATTTGATAATGTGCATTATTATATTATTAAATTTCATTATTAAATTAATATAAAATTTCATATTCAACCTATCGACTTATAATTCCCTCCAACAGCCCAATATTACAATTCAAATCCAAATAGACTTAAAATAAATTTTAGAATCTATTTTTATATCTATTTACACCCAGAATCACCGAATATCCCAATTCCAATATTAAATTATTGTTATTCAAATTTCAATTAAATTACCGTATTTGAAATTTAACTAATTCTATTAATTTAACTAATTTTTTTTATTTCAAAACCAAAATACAATACATATTCAACATTTAAAATGAATTAAATGTTCAAATCTAGCGACCCATGGTCGTTACAACTTTAACCATGACTTTGAAAAATAGGGTAGAAAACTTCGACGTCGTTGTCCAATTCTTAGATTTCGAGGATTAGGCGGATTGCCGCCATCATGCTCTGTCGCATCGCTGCATCATCACCCACCATCGTCAACCGCAAGCCTTGCACAACTGATCCTTTCCTACATTCCTTTACCACCACTATAGTGGGAACTTTATCACCAAGGAAAGCCATCCTTGCCAGCAAATTACTATTGAAGTTAGCCATTCTATACAACTCATATTTGGGATTTTGTTCAGATTTGAACACATAGTGGGAACTATGTACGTTTGAATCCATAATTTCATTGTCTGTTGTTTCAATCTATTGTCATGAATGTTTTTTTCCAATTGTACTAATATGGATAAATATGAAGACATTGTTGCTTAGGTTTGTTTGCTTTGATAATTTGATGATCTTTTGTGTCAGTAAGTTTCAGTCTCCAACTAATTTATTTCACATGTCATGCATTTCATAACTTATAGATTTTCCATAGATAAATTTAGGTATGCTATTAAAATTGGTTGCCTCAATTATTGAATCAAGATTATATAAACCCTTAGTTGTAAAATAATTTCATTACTTTTTATGATTGCTTTGGCATATATTCCTCTGTTACCTTAAATCCAATGCACCTGTACAAATAATAAACTTTCCTATGTTTGTAAGTGTACGATTGAGGCATATTAAATTATAATGCGATAAATTTTAGTACCCACATTTACAAAAATGATATCATGTATGGTAGACATATTTTTTTTTTGTGTTTCCTAAAATTATCTCGAGCTAAGTAGAATAAACGTTTGTTAACGGTCATGCATTTTACTGACCTTTTGATATGTAGACATGGGATGTACTAAGTTTGTGTTTTCAATATGCAACTTTAATTTGATGTTATGCATAGATTTGAAGATTTGTATGCACTTTCAGTCATGTATACAGAAGATTGAGTTTCATATTTTGTTTTTTTATTTCTTGGCCGGAGAGCATACCCACAAGATAGGTCGAAATTCATCTAACCCTTATTTCCTTGTAATACGATATTATTGCAGATTATCATGGCGTAATGTTCTAATATGAATTTAGTTGCATTTTCTACTAGCTTAAATCATCACCATGGTCGATTTTGGGGTAGTTTTTCAAACTTCTGGTTGACTGTTCCAAGCTTAGGGTTTTCAAACAGTGAGTTAGAATAATTTGCAAGTGAGAGATAATATATCACATAGGTATGAATTTGTTGTGCGAGATTGTTATTTCATACAACTTCATACTCATTGGAAATTATTATGCTTTTTTGTCATGTCATCAACTCAGTTTCCTTTTTTGTTATATTAAATTTTTTTGTTACTGCTTTTGGGGATTTGTATGAATTTCCCCCCTATTCCGTTGTTATGGTTTCCGTTTTTAACTTTAGTAATTTACAACTGATAGAAGCTATGTACCACACCTGTATAAAGTCATGTTACTCGGTGTTATTTAACATGCATTTTTTATAAATTTGGATTCATAAACTAATTTATGACTATACTTTAAACGATCGCAAAACAAATATCTGTCAATTATACTCAATAATGATGCACCTATATTGTGCGTGCTGTAAGTTTATGATTATAATTATGTGAAGCATCAAAAAAATTCAAAATTACAAATTTTCTCCTTTAAAGGCATTTTTGTTTTGTAGTAATGTAATATGTCATAACTACAAAGTTCACTGTTTGTTGCTCATCAATGTATGATGTGTTGCTCGGTACTTTATTTACGTTGCAATTTGAATCATTCTACATTTGTTCCATTTGAATGAATTTTTGCCGATCACCATGATTTCATAAAATATCAACTAAAAGACTACTACAATTAGCATGACTAAGTATGGTTATGTAGAATGTGATAATCTTATTTTACATTAATGTATGGTCTTCAATTGAAAACATTACTTAATTTTCAAGTATTGTGTTCTAACAATAGAAGTTCAATTCCCTTATAAGTTTAGTGAACCATTTTTATGAACAATTTTACCTCTGTAAAAATTTAATATATATGTGCAGTTCTCAGTCTATAAGTAGTTCTACTGTCAACATCTGTTTCTTTTGAACATGAGTATAATAAATCTATACCAAACCAAAGCATATGGAAAACAATAAACATTAGTTCAGGCTATCCATATTTACTAACCTGATAAATTATGTTTTGGACAGAAGAAATATCATACCATTTGCACTCTCGCTGAGGTTTTTTATTTCTTAAGCAGTTTATAATAATTTACTTATTTGTTGTTGTTTTTAGATGGTTCGATTTGTCACAGTTTTTAATTAGCTATCTTATTGTTTTATTTGCAGATCACAACTAGATTGGTTTTGCAAATATCTTTGACTAAAAGGTTTGCAAGTTTGTAGGGAAAATTATCATATTGCTTATATTTTATTTTACAAGGTATGCCGAGGGTTTAGCTTTCAGAGTGAAGAGGGGTTAGTGATCGAAGAAAATTCGAGAGTGGAGAGGAGATTTGTTAGTGAAGCAGAGAGAGGACTTAGGGAAATTGGAAGTGAAGGAAAAAGCAAAGTATGGCGGCCAATAATAAGAAGAGGGAAATAGGTAGAATATGATCACCAAAATTTTAATTTTCTCAAAGACTGCGGGCACACAAGCTATCACAGACGTTAGTCACCACCGATATACTTAACTATAGCAAGGAAGGTTTCAATGCTATCCTTGGTTGCAATTAATTGACCATTTTGTTGTAGTGATTAAAGCAAGTAGCTTGTCTTCTCTTTAGAAGAAACTCTACTTACGTCGCATCCGCTATTGAATTTTCAGTGAAAATTATCTCAATTAGTTATAGGAATAGCGAGCTTTATATGATAACATTATGATCATAAGTAGTTGTAGGAGTCAAATTTACTTTCAAGTAGTTATAGGAGCAGCGAGTTTTGTTTGTTATTAGTTGAACTGCAGTTCCATTGAAGCTAATATCATGTCTAGGACTGAAGTTTCTTCTAAATGAAGTATGTTTCTATGCGTTATATTAATCTTTATATGATAAAAATGGGATCATTGTAATAATTGGTTCTGTAGCTAATTCAGCTAATAATGTTTACATATAAAATTAGTGGGTAAATTCAAGCATATATTATCTTTTATTATTCTAGCAACTTATCCTACATAAATAGGATTGCTAGCTGACATATTATATCTGTATATGACAAATTAACTACAAAATAGTGAAATTCATAATAAAAAATGGTCATCTTAAAAAAGACATTTCAAAGCAATCTAAAGTATAAAATATAAATATGAATTTATATATAGTCATAGGTACCCATATACAGACATTGTATACACCGAAGCATGTTGAAATCTTGAAATATAGCCTTAGTATTGATAAATGTAAAATAAAATCAAATTTTTTTTTAATTCAACTACCATCATGTGGGGAAAATAGGTAAAGAAATTAAAGGTGTTATTTTTGCTTTTTACTAAAAGTTCAATTTTTTCTGATCTGGTAATAGTAAATCTATCTAGTTCTCTTTTCTTATCATTCTAAAACTAAAATGTAGCACGATTTCAGACTGTTGTACATTGGAATTTGTTTACTTTGAAGAAAGTGTTGGACTCTTAGAATGTTCGAAATCACAATGCTAAATATGGTGACCTTAATATCAAGAAAAAGCCCTTAAGATCTTTAGTTTGATAGATCATCTTCCAAGGAATTCATCAGCACGTGTTTCTTATGATGATAGGAATGATGATGAGAGAGACAATATGATGGAAGAGATCTCTGAAAAATGAACTATTCTATAAGTGAAAAGTAATAATAGCTCACTAGATGAGTTGCACTTTACGTGAATTTGTAAAATCTTTTGTAATAGATGTATATGTAATGTGAAACAAAGACGACTTAATTGCTAATATCTTATTGTTTCATATTAACAAACCCTTTAGACTATTGTTAAATACGAATAATGTAAATATTCAATTTTGTTAAATGAATCTACCCAACTCTAATAAGATCTTAAACAAAATATATTCTATTATTGGAAGAAGGCAACATTTTTCCTTTATAATCCTACATTTAGGTGTGGAATTTGCAAATTTAAAATGTGTTATATTTCATATAGAGCACAAATATTCAGTATTCCGTGTGATTTATTTTCCTACGATCTTCGTATGTTCATTTCCTAGCTGTCCATCTACTACATAAGCTTAACCGAATTCCGCTTAATGGAAAAAAGGATGGGAACAAAATTACAACTCTAGACATAACAGAATCATAGAATGGATTGAATCATGTTCATTTCCTCACAGTCTACATATGCCTAAAGTCACAAGCAGGGCCGGCCCTTTGGCAAGGCGAGTTAGACGGTCGCCTAGGGCAACAGATCCGGCATGGGGAACCGGTGGTGGTGGTTGTTTAGCATTTTATGAAGATAAAAATATTTTGTAGAAGATTGTTAATAATTGAGTGTGTGGTGGAGTGGTAATTGTATTGTTTGCTCAATGGGGCAACCTAGATTCAATTCCCAGCAAAGTGCAAATTTTTTGGTTATGTTACTTAAAATCTTGGCTAGGGCAACCAAATTACTTGGGCCGGTCCTGGTCACAAGCATTATTATCAAAACCGGATCCCAGTTTAACCAGTTAACCATCAGCCAATGTTCAAAACCTGTTAAATTAACGGTAATTAATAACTAAATTAACGTCATGAATAAAGTATGTAATTTTCCATTCACCAGATTGTTGTTCTGACCCCTCCTCATTACAACTCACATATAGATTTAGAGGGACAAATTACTGGTGCAAAGATGGAATGGTTGTTGGTGAAGTCTTCTTATTCATGCTCGATGCCCATAAGGCAACTAGATATTTAAGGAACGCTATTGATTCAAAGGTAGTAGCTTCGGTCGGTATTCATATTTTATTATATTTTTCTCTTCCGCTGTAAGTTTATATTGATCACTTCTGATATACTTTTTTTTATTACAAGTTACTAAAACTAACGATTTGTATCCCCATGGACTTGAGTTTCGATTTAATCGAAATTCGGACCCATTGTGATGCAGGTTGTTACACAGTGATTATTAAGATTCAAAGTGGAATAAGGTCATCTTCCGTATTGAGCCAACTGAAGACAAAAAGCTCCTATTTGACCGCTAACGCCATAAAAAATAAGACGAAGGAAAAGGCTATGAACGTTTTTATTCGAAAAATTAACCACCAAACACTTGAATGACCAATAATATCAACACCCCAATTAAGCACATCTGTCTAATGGGGGAAATACTGAGAAAAATGGTTACATATGAGAAATTTCCCATATCCTATTGCAAAATTAAGGGACGCGGGTCTAATCTTTAATAACTCATTGACTTCCTTTTCCACTATAGTACACATACTATGCTATAATTACTTCATCGCCCATTTTATAGAACAATAATTGAACTATAACTTAATTAGGAATCTAAAAAAATACAATTCATAATCTAATAACCATAAAGTATCACTAAAGATATATTTCAAATGTATTTCTAAACAACATGCCTTTCATATTAATTTGAAATACTTTGGAATTATTCATAGGTAACCTTATAATGAAGTTATGTTTGCAACATAACCATATATATGAAAACGGATATGAAAACGGATATATGCTTGGGTACATGAACATTGTTTAAATCATTCATATTGTATAAGCTTGAGCATATTAAGCTAATATAATAACCGAAAAGTACACATTCCATCCATTTTATCGATTAAATTATCAAAACCTTAAACCCCATATTGGCACCATTCGACTCACAATTTGATCATGGTAATTGTGGTACGAAGTGTCGATTGAAGTTGACTTCAACAATTTATTAGTGTTCATATGTATTGAAGCCATTCTTCTAAAATTTCTTACATAATTTCATGTTCTTCATATTGTCAATGGTGCAATGAAAAGAGTAAACCTGTTTAGGGGTGAATGTTAAGTCGGTATGGTTGGTTTTGTGAAAAAAATGTCAAATCATATTGAAATCCACAAAATTTGAAAAACAAACCGAATACGACAACTGATTTAATCGAACTTGAAAAGTTGTAAGAGAAATAATCATATATTATTATTCAAAAGTTTACTTTACTCAAAGAAAAACATAAAATAAATTTTCAAGAGTTTTTATTGAGTATTTCTTTTTTTAAAGAATATTTGGCTTATTTTCTATAGGTAAACATTGTTTTTATTATTTAACCAATTATAAAAGATACTGTAATATCACAAATTTTGGTAGTCTAATAGAATCTTGACTAATTCGATTAAAACGATAATTGAATAAAATTATTTTACAAACCAAAGTTAAACCGATTTTATTTTGTAATCTAACTGGACCGATTGAAATGAACTGCTTCAGTTGGTTAATTCTGTTTTAACAGAGCATTTCTCAGCCTTTTAACCCATCACACGTAACAATTATCGATTTGATAAGATATATGTACTTATCTTCAACTCAAATTTATCTGGACACAAGTTAGTTATCGCAAACCATTAAGTTATCATCTATCCTTATTTGTGCTTACAAATTTTTCGGCCATATGTAGATATTGCCTTAATTAGTAATCTTATAGCATCTACTATGAATGTCTTTAAACTTAATTCTAAAGTCCACGGGTGCGGCGCAGTGGAAAGGAGGCTTGTGTTCTGGTAAAAAAACCGAGGTTTGATTCTTACCATGCGCTTCCCTATCCTATATAAATTTACCATGGGGTATGAGGTCTGGATTCGTGGACGGCTTTACTATACCCTCCTCAGGAGTTTACTTACCCGCCGTGTTCTTCTGGGTTTTCAAAAAAACAAAAAAAAAACATTTAATTCTGAAAAAATGTAATTATCAACTTCCATATGTGTTGATTTCTAAAAGTATTAAAAAGTCAAAACAGTACGTTGCAAATGGATTTGCCATGTTTCTTAAAATGTCAACTTAGCGTACCAGCACAAGGATGAAAATATATTAAATCTACATAAACTATTGAATAACTTAGAAAAGGTTAAATGATAGCTTCAAATTCACAAAGTCTACAGGACATATTACGCAATCACCTCAAAACTTTAGCTGTTTACATCGAAACTTGAGACTTACATCCTAATTCCTAAGCAAACTTCTTTATTACTAATTACTAAAGTCAGAACGCATAATGCAATTTAACATTGATAAAGTGACGATCTTCAAATTCTTTTCATTTAAAATTTGGGTATTATTTCCACTTATAAATTCTATTCGTTTCAAATTGGTTCTTTCATGGTTTGAAGATGTAACTTTATGGTTTTAAGGTCGTTCTCCTTTTTTGATGTCTCCACCGGCGTCGATGCTCGGCCTATCTCTATATCTTCCATATTGAATTGCGGAATTATGTTCTTCTCAAGATTTCTGCAATGCACAGTTTCTTCTTGCAATTGAACATTTACCTTCTTAATCGATTTACCCATTTCGCAAGAATTTGGTGATCAAATAGTGGTTAATATCCTGAGTCCAACTATTAATGGAAGCACCACTTAATGTTAGACTGAAATTTGGTCTAGTCTAATATGTTGTGGTCATGAAGAGTCAATGATACTTGAATAAGGCTTAAACGCTCATTCAAGTGTGCTATTATTGAGTTTACATGATGACATTATGCAATAATAATTTGTCAGATTCCTTGGCTAAAAAGCCATAAGTTCGAACATGACCAGCGACCATTAAAGTACCAAATTTGAGCTTTTATTATGCACAAGATAAAAATGTAAATGAGATGAAGATCAGTTCAGAATTCTTCCATATAGGGGATACATGCCTACTTATAGAGAACCTTAGCCCCCGGATTCCATTTAGGTAAAGTAAATGGTTATGTTTTGTTGATGTTATTTGGAAAGACATGTGGCACAATCTTTCTCTAGCTTCCCTATGATAGTGTGACACGGTTAGTCTAATAGGAGAATGCCACAAACCAGTTGGTGTATTTTCAAAGCACGATAGCTCGAAATTTTCAACTTCTAATGGCTCGACCAATCAACATGTGATAGCCCTGAAATATCAACATTCGATAGTTTAAGGGGTGTAAACTATAGCTATATTTATATTTTTCAACACATAGAGGTTTTTACAATATATTTATATTTGTAACAATCATTTTATTGAAAATATTATACGGGGTGTAAAAAAAGATTGACCCACCCCCCTCCCCTAATGGAAAAAAAATCTGTAGCTGCTCTCGTTTTTTCGATGACCAATTATTGTTTTTTCACTAGAACCCATTGAAAATGGTTTTTGCTGAACCATCATTGCCTTTTCTTATTTTTCAATAAGTTGTTGATGAATTTTTCTATGCATGAGGAGTAAAATTGCAAACCATTTTATTTTGGTGGAGTCTTCATAACAGTTTTTTTCTAGGTGAAGTCATACTAAAATTTGCCTCACCCACTGTTAACGCTAAAATTTGAACGCTAACACCCCGATGTATGAGTTGTAGTTGTGAAAGCACCACCCGACGACTCGGGAACAGATTACAAGCAGATAATAGCAGAAAAGCGGTAAACAACAACAATTTTATAGTGGTTCGGCTTAAGGGTATAGCCTACGTCCACTTTAAGTACTTTTATTAATAATCTCGTTACAAGCTGATACAATTCTTCCCAAATACAATACACTTTGAATTACAAGAGACTTAGAACAAGTAGCTTAAACTTAGATGAAGACGAGAGTTTTCGAATCCATGTTGGATGTATGTGATCTCTTCTTGAAGTTGTTTGTAGCGTTCTTAATGTCTTGAGAGCTTCAAGTGTTGGATTGGATTGGTTTGGAATGCAGCAGAGTAACGGCGTTTGAAAAAAATGAGCCCAAAGTCCCCTTCTAGTTGTAGCTAGGGTCGTATTTATAGGCAATTCTAGGCAGGAAACATTACCAAGTCCTAAGTCGTAACCGACCTAAGTTGAGTCGTGGACGACTTAAACTAAGTCGTGGGTCGGTTGTCACTTAAATGCTGGGTCCAGACTTCTTAAAGGCATCCTTGCTGAACCCTAGATATATCACAAGTCCTAAGTCGCAAATGAGTTAACCTGTCCTCTCATAAGCGATGCGGCATTGAGCCTTAACTTCGTAGTCTTAAGTCGTGTACGACTTATCATATGTCGTAGGTCGTGACCGACCTAAACTGATTCTCGGCTTGTGGCTTAACTGGGTTAACGAGTCATGGTGCAGTATTGAATTTGCCTCTGTGGCCTTAGGTCGTGAACGACCTAGTGAAGGTCGTAAGTCGGTCACGACTTAGGCGTAATCGTCTTAACTCCTCGTCCCTCGAGACGTTAAGTCATAGTTCCTTTAAGTTGTTGGACCGTTACTCCCTTGGGTCATTTAGGTTGTAATGACTTAAGTCGTAAACTTCCTTAAGTCTTGTCATCCTTAACTAGTAAGATTATGCCAACCTTAGGTCGTCAGGCCGTAATGTTCTTAGGTTGTGAAGGCCTTAAGTCGTAGACCTTATCTCGTAGACCCTTTAACCCGTGGAGGCCTTAAGTCGTAGACTCCTTAACTCGTAGATTCCTTAACCCGTGAAGGCCTTAAGTCATAGACTCCTTAACTCGTAGATTCCTTAACCCGTGAAGGCCTTAAGTTGTAGACTCCTTAACTCGTAGATTCCTTAACCCGTGAAGGCCTTAAGTCGTAAACCTTAACTCGTAGAGGAAACTGGGTTAACACTTGCCCCTCGAAGCACATGCCTTAAGTCGTAAGTCGTGTGCTTCGACTCATCATAACCCTGGTGTGCCGATTCGAGTCCCACTTCCCTGAGGTATAAAATGCTTGGGTCGTTCCTCCTATTTCCTTCTTCCCATTACCTACCTCTGAGCTATTTCTGCCATTAACACGTCCTCGAGCTTTCGGAAACAAATTCAACCAGTTCATCTTACCGTTGATTCAGTCCCTATAATCCTCATCATCGCATCGCGTAAGTAGATCCGCAGTTCATTTGATTCCGCGATAGCTATTAACTTGCGAATTTAATCCAGTTCCTTATACCACGCTTCATCACAATTGTTGCCACGATCGACTGCTGGTGAGCTCGAGGTAGTTTGATTAGGTTTTGGATAATTCGCGAGGAGAGGATAATGGGTTTCAATCTATTTATATTTTATTTTTATCAGGCTGTTAGGGGTTTGGAGAAGACGAGATAATAGTTAGTGGGTTCATCGGTTTAGGGGTGAGACGGTCTATGGGTTTAGGAGTGGAGATAAGGTTTTTAGGTCGTAACTGAGTTAAGACTTAGAAGAATTTGTATCTTTCTGACTTGAAGCCTTGTCTTCCTTTTATGACTCACGATTCAAAGGACTACCGACTCAAAGCCTCAACGACTCAAAAGTGAAGCGACCTATCCTGTTTCTCCTCATAATTCTTTAGGTCGTGGACGAGTCAACCAGAGAACCAACGACTTAACTTAAACCGAAGAGAAATTCTTAACTCGTAAACGAGTTAGCACTTAAGTTGTTGTCGAGTTATCACTTGAGTCATTTACGACTTTACTCTTGAGTCGTCTACGACTCAGCACTTGCATTTTTAAACTCTGCTTAGACCTTGAACTGTTGCATGGATTTTGATCTGTTGAACTTTGCTGCATTCTTTTACAGATTACTTTAACTTGTGGGTTAACAATCTGTTTAATATGATATTTACAGAAAATTGGGACGAATATACTGCCATCAACCGCCCACATCAAATGACAGATTAGTTAATAACAGATAATTAACTTAAGTAAATCGTGTGAACGAAGTGCTATCGATTTCAAGTAGAATATTAAAGCAACACTGAAATAGTCAATTGAAACTGACCAGCCTACACTAATATTATGCTTGAACTTTAAATTAACAAGTTCTGAAATTACCGTAGTCGATCAATCGTCGACCAGTTTAATTCCAGTTATATTTACTTGCTATTTTTATCAGTTTTGCACGACACTTCACACTTTTAGGAAACGTGCACCTTCATATTTGAATATCCAGTTGCTTGTGTAGAATGACTTCTCAGGAAGAAGATGCAACAGTTCAGACGGGAGAGGCAACTGTTCTTCCACCTCCACTAGTTAATCCTCCTGAAAGAGTTCCTATACACTATCATATAAAGTTTTTCGCCAGCTGTGTGCTCAGTTTGGCATTGCTGAATCAGATGCCATTCTTCCCGAGAGAAGTAACACTGCTGACATAGCACCTTCTGGCTTTGTGATAGTTAACCGGCAAATGTGCCTAAGTGGGGGCGCTCCTCCTTTCAATGACTTTTTCCAACAACTTCTTCATCAATTGGCCATTGCTCCATCCCAACTACACCCCAATGGCTACGCCATTCTAATGGGGTTGTGTGTGCTATTTAGGAGAACACTTGATCGACTTCCGAGCTTTGATGAAATTTGTTACTTATGCTCCTTTAGCCGGACCAAAGATCATCCTTCTATTACTGTTGTGAGAAGCTCCCGAAACCGCAAATTAATTGTTGGCCTTCCCGACACTGCTCACGGGTTTCTAACCCAGTTCTTCTTCGTTCGTTGCCCCCCGGGGTTTTATGCTCTGTGGAGGGAAGGAAGTAAGATCACCCATCCTTGCTTCGTTTGTTATCTGGCCTTATTGAGACTGACCTGCTAAGTGTTAACTCTGCTTCTTTTATTTTCAGCGCTGCCTCCTCCCTCTAGGAATCCCAGTCACAAGTCGACTTTTGAGAGGCTTAAGGCCGTACCGGTTGAGGAGAGAGATATTCAATTTCTGTTGAAAGATGAGTTTTTGCATCAGTACGGACTTTTGCATACTTCTCGTTCTACGCGTCCTCATGAAATTCCAGACTCCCCAGCTAGAGTGTTGGATGCCTCAGTTTCTACTAGCACATCCATATCTAAAGGACCTGCTCCTGAGACTTCGCTAGTGAAGTGTTCCACTTCTGTTGATGCTGCAGGGCCGTTTGACAAACTTGCCCCGGTTATCGAGGAAGAAGAGCCTCAGGGATCTTCCCATCATTCACAAGAATCTGGTGAAAAAGCTGAGAAATCCAGTCCTGTTAAGCAAAGCAGGGACGATACTTTCGAAGGACTGAGCGACCTTTTTGCTACTTCACAAGAGATCTTTAAAGAAGATCCTATCACTGCCGGGATTTCTTCTTTAGTAGTTGAAGCTACTTCTACTTTGCAACAGTTGCCGTCGACTCAAGAGTTGACGCTATCTATTACACCCACAACTACTCCCCAATTAAAGAGTGGTTCGTAGACTGAAGCGCGTAGTTTGCACATCACACACACTTAGAATTCCTGGCACTTTTATGCTCTCTCTTTTCTTTTTTAAACGTTTGAAGGATTCTCAAGTTTTATTTCTTCTTCTTAAATTTTAGGTTTACCAATGAGGCGAGGCAGCTCGTACTATGATGACTTTAAGCGATATGGGAAACGCAGCCAGTATGGCTATCAATCCTATCCTCCTATTCATAGAGAGACTGATGAAGAAAGGGCAGCCCGGAAGGCTCGGGAAAGACGTGATTATGAAGAACGCTTTGGAAGACCAGATAGTCGACATGATTCTTCCCACAGAGAGAGTGACTCCCTTAAACGCAAATCTCATGATGATAGAGGGAAGAGTCACACAACTGATGACTCGAGCAAACGAGCCAAAGTTAATGAGGAGCCAATGCCTGTGCCTTCAGAGAAGATTACTGCTCCTACTTCTTCTCAATCTCCTGCCCCTTCCCCTACTGATATCCAAGCAATCATTAATAGGCCATCTTACCAAGTCGGACCAGGCCCAACCACTCTTCAACGCCGATTTCCTAATTGGTGTTTAAAAGGAGTTCGCTTTGACCTCGATCTGGTTCCCATAGATAAAAATGCTATGCTACGGAACCTTGATGCAGTCAGAACCGATATTGAGAGGATGTCATCTTGGCAGAAACTCGTTGATGAGCTCCAAAGGGTGAATAGGGCCAATCTTGAAGCTATGCTTACCATGGAGAACGACAAAACTGAATGGCAAAAGATCCTTAAACAGCATGATGCAGAAATGAGGAGTATCGCCGATTATAATGAGAAACTTGAGGCAGAAGTTGGGAAACTTAAAGAGGAGCTTGCTACTTCTTCCACTTCTTATTCTCAAAGGGAAAGTGTGCTTCTTCAACAGGTGCGGGATGCTCATGCCGCGCAAAGGGATGCTGAGGCCAAGGCTGATGAGTTGGAGCAGATTATAGAGGGCAACCGTACTGACATTACTCAGTTGCTAGGACAAACTGGCCTTCAGGCTGCAGAGATTGAAAAATTGAAAGCCCAGTTATCCAAAGTCGAGAGAGAGCGGGATGAGGCTGTTGCGGGCAGAATTACCGCTGAAGAGGCCCATGAAGCTACCAAAGCTGATATTGGCTCGACACTATTTGATTTCTACTTGCAATGTATATTAGGGCGTGGCAGTCTTGCATTCCTAGGCCCCAAGTATGAGATTACCCTGGCCGAAGTGTGGGAGGCCGCACTAGATATGTTTAAAGGGGCCGGGTACACTGAAGAGGAGTTGGAGGTGCACTACTTAGACTTTGAGGCTCGCGTAGCCCTTGCCAGAGGGAAAGAGCAACTCGCCAGATCGCGGGTTGAAATAGTGGGGGAAGAGCATCAAGAAAAGGAAACAAATTTGACTGTTCCTGTCCCTCCTTCAACTTCGGTCGATGCTGGCATTATTGGCTCTAGCTCTTATGTATCGATCCCTGCTCAAACTGATACCGGGGCCAAAATTATTCAAGTTACAGATGAATCGCAAGAGAGTGCTGAAGCCCCGGACTATGAAATTGATGTAATAAAGACAACTTCTGCAGGTAATTCCACTGTAAATTTCGCTCAAGTGGATTGCTCATTTACTTCACATGGGTTTAATGAGCTCCTTGACTATTTTCTCAACCTTGATGAGCCTTCATCTCCTCTCTTTACTGACTTTAACCTCTTTTCTTCTACAGAGAAAGTATCAAGCACCGCTCAGATTTCTCCTCCTCCGGTTATCCCTCCTCCGTCTCTCCAGGTGGCTCCTCCTTCTGCTTCTCAGCCCGGGTCGCAAGAGGAACAAATAGAAGCCCTCCATGGTTTAGACGATCCCATCGCTTCGCAGGAGCATAGAGACGAGGGACTTGTGGGAGGTGAGATATCCCCGGAGCGGACCCCTTCTGATGACATAACTTTGTCTAAACTTGCCACTCCGGGAAGTGAGTCTTCCTCAAAGAGGAGGAAAAAGCACGGAACGTCAAAGAGGAGGGGGAAGATAATCACTATTACTGAAGGGGAGCCATAAGTTGGACCAACTGCACCTACCCCTCCTTCTTCCCTTGTGCCAACTGACCGGCCTGAAAAGCTAATCATTCGGCCGGGAAAAGGGTCCAAAGGTAGTAAAAAGAAGTGAACATTTTAGCTTTTTGCCTTTTGTATGTACTGGTCGAGAATTGTGCGGGTACCGGCCCCCGCTTTTCTTTATTTTGAAACCTGTACCTGCATTTCGATTGAATAAAATGATCCTTTGTTTGTACAGATTTCTGTTTGAATGCATTTATTATTCATTTTTGCACAAGTTTATATGATATTGCAGCGGGCTTATGGTATGTTGTTTGAGTATTACTTTACTGATGCGGCTATACTATTATACCATGTTGCCCCCATACCTTAAGCTTGCTGCAATATCTTATACTTCGAGGGGACTTGCACTCTTATTTGCTAAAGAACAATTATTTTATTCTCTTTAAAGAAAATTTTTGTAGAGTACAACTCCCTTCGTATAAGTTTCTACGCTTTGTCGTTCGAAGAAATCACTTTTTTTTTTACTTATGTGCATATTTTACCAAGTGAATTCTTCTATGTGGTAAAGCGGACCTCTGAAGGGCACTTTAACTTCTTCTTTTTTTTATATATATATACAAAGTTGTACCTCTGAGGAGGGATTTTTCACGTTTCAACACTTGGAAGTTTTATTTCAATCTCGGTGAAACGTGTACCTCCAAAGAGTTGTGCCTTTGAAGAAAGCCTTTTCACGTTTCAACACTTGGAAATTTTATTTCAATCTTGGTGAAACGTGGGCTTCCGAAGAGGTCTTTCTTCTTGATTGCGCCCTTGAAGAGATCTTTCCTTTGAACCGTGTCCCTGGGAGGGGGTTGTACCTCTAAGGAGGGATTTTTCACGTTTCAACACTTGGAAGTTTTATTTCAATCTCGGTGAAACGTGTACCTCCAAAGAGTTGTGCCTTCGAAGAAAGCCTTTTCACGTTTCAACACTTGGAAGTTTTATTTCAATCTTGGTGAAACGTGGGCTTTCAGGAAGGTCTTTTATTTTGTCTCTGCATTTCAACTTTGGTGAAGTGAAATTCCGAAGAGCGGTTGTTACACTTCATCTCCTGGTGAAATGGGCCTCTGAAGAGGGCTTTTATTTTTGTTTACATTTCAACTCTGGTGAAGTGAAATTCCGAAGACCGGTTGTTACACTTCAACTCATGGTGAAATGGGCCTCCAAAGAGGGCTTTTATTTTGTTTACATTTCAACTCTGGTGAAGTGAAATTCCGAAAAGCGGTTGTTACACTTCAACTCCTGGTGAAATGGGCCTCCGAAGAGGGCTTTTATTTTGTTTACATTTCAACTCTGGTGAAGTGAAATTCCGAAGAGCGGTTGTTACACTTCAACTCCTGGTGAAATGGGCCTCCGAAAAGGGCTTTTATTTTGTTTACATTTCAACTCTGGTGAAGTGAAATTCCGAAGAGCGGTTGTTACACTTCAACTCCCGGTGAAATGTGCCTCAAAAAGGGTTTTCATCGCCTGGAAGTTACTCTCTCATGGTTGGAGGGTCATGACTCCTCCAATCTTTTTTGTTGAGTAGAGAACTTTCTTTTTTGTGGCGTATGACCCATTAGAGGTCTTTATCCTCCGAAGAGTTGTGCCTCCGAAGAGGATTTGTGCTGCCGATGATGGCCTTGGTTGTTCCTTTGTCCACTTGCTTATGCTTTTTCAGTGATCCTCTTTTTTTTTTTACAAGTGACTCGTTTTAATCCAAGGAAATGTACTTCATTGCCAGGCCAGTTCGTGAGAACGAGCATCAGCTTCTTAATTGGATGTTTGTTTGTTCAAACGATCTCAACTTATTAGCAAAGGCCCGTTTCTATCGAAATCATAGGCTGTTCAATTGAAGTACTTCCTATCGAGGATTTGAATTTGGGGCTTTTGTGACTTGAAATTTGGCGAGAATCACTTGGTCCTTTTATGTGCAAGTTTCACTTCCACTGTCTGCAAAAATTTAAATCGACATTTCAGCAACACATTCTATGTACTTTTCATATCGAAAATAAAGCAAACATGTAATAATAATAAGGAACACAAGATTTATAGTGGTTCGGCCAGGAAATTGTGCCTACATCCACTTTATATTCTTTCATTATTTACTTGCATCAGTTTTACAATTGCTTTCAATTACAAGAATCATACATTCATAATTCTTTTTACAATATTTCAACAAAATTTTCAAGTAAAGTATGGACGCAAATGGTTGCTGTTCCATGCCCTTGGAATTTGATCTCCATCAACAGTGGTGAGTTTGAATGTGCCGTCAAGAAGCTTCTGACCTATTACATACGGTCCTTCCCAATTTGGCCCAAACACACCTGTCGCTGTCATGATTCTCTTCAGGACTAGGTCTCCAATCTCAAAGCTGCGTTGGCGAACTTTGGAATTAAAATGTCTGGCTATTCTTTGCTGATGAGCTGCAATTCTGAGATTAGCCTCATCTCTTTTTTCATCAAGGAAATCTAGCGCTTCAAGCTGTAGCCTTTCATTATCTGCTTGATTGAAATGGATCCTTCTGTGTGAAGGAACCTCTGTTTCTACCGGGATCATTGCTTCCGACCCGTATGCTAATGAGAAAGGAGTGTGTCCAGTCGCAGTGTTGTGAGTGGTTCTGTATGCCCATAGTGCAAGTGGTAGCTTATCGACCCAACCACCTTTTGCTCTTTCAAGTTGCTTTTTGATGGTTGATTTGATGATCTTGTTTACTGCTTCCACTTGCCCGTTTGCCTGCGGATGAGCAACTGCTGAAAAGCTTTTCTGGATTTTGAATCGCCTGCAAAAATCTTGGAATTCCTCGCTTTCAAACTGAGTACCATTGTCTGTGATTATTTTCTGAGGCACTCCATACCTGCAGATGATATTCTTGGTCACGAAACTTATCATCTTTTTAGAGGTGATAGTAGCCAACGGTTCAGCTTCAGCCCATTTAGTAAAATAATCAACTGCAACAATAGCATATTTAATCCCTGATTTGGCAGTCGGTAGCGGCCCAATGAGATCCATTCCCCAAATTGCAAATGGCCATGGACTGACCATTTGTGTGAGTTCAGTTGAAGGTGCTCTAGGAATTTTGGCAAATCTTTGGCATTTGTCGCACTTTCTGGAATAGCTTGCAGCATCATGATTAATTTCTGGCCAAAAATATCCGTATCGGAGAATTTTCTTTGCTAATGTTTGACCACCTGAATGATCACCACATTCTCCTCCATGTACCTCAGCTAGGATCGTTTTGGACTCTTCCCTGGATACACATCGAAGCAATGGCATTGAGAATCCCCGTCTGTATAATCGGCCATCCTGAATTACACAGCGAGAGGCTTTCCTTAGTAGCTTCCGTCTCTCTATCGAATTTTCTGGCAGAGAACCTCTGAGTAGGTAGTCCAGTATTGGAGTCATCCATGACTCTTGTTCTTGAGATACATTCATAATCCAGTCAATATCCATCTCGTCTATACTTGGTGCTGAAAGGACTTCTACGGGGACCAATCCCAATAGTTGAGCTTCACCAGAACTTGAATACTTTGCGAGGGAATCTGCCTTCATATTCTCTTCCCGAGGAATATGGCTTATTGAATAGTGATCGAGTTCACACAGAAGTTCCCAAGCCTTTGACAAGTAAGCGGGCAGGTTTCCCCCTTTCGTTTGAAATTCCTTCTTGACTTGGCATACAATAAGGTGAGAATCGCTAAAGATCTGTAATGCTCGTATGTTTAGTTCTTTAGCGATTTTCAGTCCTGCGATAAGAGCTTCATATTCGGCTTCATTGTTTGTTGAAGGAAATTCCAATCTTAGTGCGTAGCATAATGACCGACCTTCAGGAGTCTCAAGTACAACTCCGGCTCCAGAACAGTAATCATTTCTTGCACCGTCGACATATAACTTCCATTGGATAGGGGAATTGTTGAACGTTTCTTCCTCACTATTACCCTTATCTGTAAATTCTGCAATGAAATCAGCTAAAGCTTGTCCATTGATTGCTTTCCGGGGATGATAAGTGATGTCGTACTGACTGAGTTCAATATTCCACTTTAGAAGACGACCCGAAGTTTCAGGGCGAAACAGGACTTGCTTTAAAGGTTGATCAGTGAGGACTCTGATAGGATGAGCTTGAAAATATTGCCTCAATTTCCTAGACGCAATTAGTAAGCAATAGGCGAGTTTTTCCAACTTAGAGTAATTCATCTCTGCCCCAGTGAGTCTTTTGCTGATATAGTAAACTGGATGTTGAATCCTTTTGTCTTCCCGTATCAGCGCTGCACTTAAAGCATGAGATGATACTGCCAAGTATATAAGAAGATCCTCGCCATCGCTAGACCTAGAAAGTATTGGAGGTGTCTCCATATGGCGAATCAATTCATCAAAGGCTTTTTGGCATTCGGGAGTCCAAACGAAGTTCTTCTTTCCTTTCTTTAGGGCGTCAAAGAATGGGATGCATTTATCTGTGGCTTTGGAAATGAACCGACTTAAGGCGGCAACTTTTCCATTGAGACTTTGCAATTCCTTCTTTGTTCTAGGAGCTTTGACTTCTTTCAAGGCAGTAATTTGAGCTGGACTAGCCTCAATGCCCCTAGCGCTGACGATAAACCCTAAGAATTTTCCGGACTCGACCCCAAACTTGCATTTCAGAGGGTTAAGCTTCATTCTGTATTTCCGGAGGACTGCGAACATTTCTGCCAAGTGTTCAATGTGATCCGCTGCTTTCTTAGACTTTACTAACATGTCGTCGACGTAGACTTCCATAGTTTTGCCCAATTGCGGTTTGAACATAGCATTAACAAGTCTTTGGTAGGTTGCCCCTGCATTCTTCAATCCGAAGGGCATAACTCTGTAGCAATAAAGACCAACATCGGTGATAAAGCTTGTGTCCTCCTGATCCGGTTCATGCATCATGATCTGGTTATATCCGGAGTAGGCATCCATGAAAGATAACAATTCATGTCCCGCTGTTCCATCTACCAGTTGATCGATCCTGGGTAAAGGAAAGCAATCTTTGGGGCAGGCCTTGTTCAGATCTGAAAAATCGATGCACACTCTCCATTTTCCATTAGCTTTCTTAACCAATACAGGATTTGAAACCCAATTCGGATATGTAGATTCTTTGATGAAGTTATTTTCCATGAGTCGATCAATTTCCTCTTTTAATGCTGCTGACCTTTCTGGACCTTGGGTTCTTCTTTTCTGTTTCACTGGTGTAAACTTTGGGTCGATATTCAGAGCGTGTACTGCAACTTCTGGAGATATTCCACACATATCAGCATGAGTCCAAGCGAAGACATCCAGATTTGCTTTCAGGAAAGATATCAAGATATTCTGAATTGATACATTAAGTTGTGAACCCACATTCAACACCTTATTTGGGTCCTTCGGGTCAACAGGTACCGGTACCGTCGTTTCAACCGGCACCACTCTATTCTCCCCTGCACTGGCTTTTCGGGATCCATCTCTTTCCGTGCCCCGCTATGCTCGCCAGTGCAGGGTCCGCCCCGTAATTGCTACAAGGCTGGCTCTTTGATGCGAACCGGGGTGGCCGCATCCTTTCCCATTTCCCTTTTTCTTGACTCTCGCAACTCTGTCAAATAGCACTCTCGCGCAGCATTTTGATCCCCTTTTATAACTCCTACTCCATTGTCTGTAGGGAATTTAATAGTGAGGCACCACGGGGCTAGGATAGCTTTGAACGCTGCGAGCGTTGGACGGCCAAGGAAAGCATTATAAGCAGAAAATTCATCGACAATCACAAATGTTTGCTTGCAGACTACTTTCCTTTCTCCTTCCCCAAGTTCTACAAGCAGATCAATGGTTCCTATTGGTTGCTTTGGCTCCCCGGTGAAGCCAGCGATCTTCTGCGATGAGGCTTGTACATCGACCATAGGTATTTTCATTTGGTCGAATGTCTTTTTGAAGAGGATATTACATGATGCTCCGCAGTCAATGAGAACTCTTCTGACAATGGCCGGTCCGATACCAGCTGAGATGACCAAGGGATCTAGGGTAGGAGCTTCGACACCTGAGGAATCTCTGGCTCTGAAAATAATATCATCACTGAAAGTTTTCTGTTGTTTCAGGGGCGTAGTGTCTTCTAAAACAAAGACGTCTTCTTCGGCTGGAACATATTTCAAAGCCCTGGCATATCTCTCCATCTCTCCCCAGCTCTTGCCAGCTGGGTGAGGCCCTCCTGTAACGACATTGATGATGGGCCTTCCAGATTCATGCCCCGTAGCTTTCTCACCTATCCTAGGCTGATGAACAGGAGCCTGTTGCCCCTGACTTGACGATGCAGGATTGTTGCTATTCTTCTTCACGAATTGCTGCAGCTTGCTTTCTCTTAGCAATTCTTCAATCAGATTTTTCAACTGGCAGCATTCATCGGTCTCATGACCGGGTTGATTATGGAAGCGGCAGAACTTCCCACTTTGTATAGCTTTTTTCCGGTCCTCAAAGGGATAGGTTTAGGGAGGTCAACAGAATCTTTAATGGCAAGGTAGATATGCTCCGGCGTGTCTGATAAAGGAGTATACTCTGATGGTTTGAAGGATCGGGGCTTCTTCGGATTACTCTGTTTCTTCCCATTGCTATTTTCCCTTTTTGGCCCTACAGATTCATTCTTGCGTGGAGCAACAGTGTTATCTTCAGCTTTTTCCGACACTGCCCTCACCGGTACAGGACGGCTTTCCAGGCGTATGAATTCATCTGCTTTTTTGTAGAATTTTTCGAGGGAGGTTGGCTCCTTCATGTTTAACCATTTCCCAAATTCGCTCGACTTATCAATAGCCCTCATCAGATAAGTCAATATCATTCGCGGTTCAGCATTGTCCACCTCTGCCAGCGCTATATTAAAGCGGTTCAAGAAAGATCTGATAGATTCACCAGGATTCTGTTCTATACTTGACAATGACATGATGTCTTTGGCCTTTGAAGCATATAGTCTAAACTGTTCCTTGAACTTTCGGGTCAAGTCTGAAAACTGATCAATAGATCGGACTGGCAACTTGGTGAACCACAGTAGAGCCACACCTTCAAGGTATACGGGGAAATATCAGCACTTTATCTCGTCTGAGGCTCTGGCACCTGTCATGTGCCAATCATATTTATACAAGAATTCATTCGGATCACTTGTCCCTTTGTAAGCTGGGATAGTTGGAGGGACAAACTTCCTTGGAAACTCCGCCTTTAAGATTTTCTCAGTAAATGGAGTTTTACTTGGGGCGAAACCCCATTCTTTCTCATCTTCAACCCTTTGCATACTTTCTCTCATGATTTGCCGGACCATTCCAGAAAGATACTCCTCATCATGTCGAGTTCCAGATCCACCAACCTCAGGAAGCGTTTGCTCAAAGGGACTGGCAGCCCTTTCTGGAGCATTCCTCTCATTAGCATCACGAATGTTGCCAGCATAATTCCTTCCATTACCAGCCGGTTGATTGTTTGCCCCGAGCAAATCATTCAACTTATTCAGAATTAGAGCATTTTGGGCACTCTGAGCTTCTAATTGTGCATTCTGGGCGTTTATCTGCTGGTTCAGTCCTAATATTACAGCATCCAACTCTGCTTTCGTAACCCCAGCAGACGGAGTGGGTTGATTAGGTACAGGGGAAGCGGAGGTTCCCTCTTGAATATTCCCAGATCTGACAGATCTACTCTTCCTTCCAGGAGCCATTATCTCGGATAGACTTCTGGTTTTCAGGGAAATTCTCTCTACAAACCTCTGTGAAGCAATGATGATAACTTGCCTGAGTTCAATTCTCAGTGAAAGCACCAAAAAAATGTTAACGCTAAAATTTGAACGCTAACACCCCGATGTATGAGTTGTAGTTGTGAAAGCACCACCCGACGACTCGGGAACAGATTACAAGCAGATAATAGCAGAAAAGCGGTAAACAACAACAATTTTATAGTGGTTCGGCTTAAGGGTATAGCCTACGTCCACTTTAAGTACTTTTATTAATAATCTTGTTACAAGCTGATACAATTCTTCCCAAATACAATACACTTTGAATTACAAGAGACTTAGAACAAGTAGCTTAAACTTCGATGAAGACGAGAGTTTTCGAATCCATGTTGGATGTATGTGATCTCTTCTTGAAGTTGTTTGTAGCGTTCTTAATGTCTTGAGAGCTTCAAGTGTTGGATTGGATTGGTTTGGAATGCAGCAGAGTAACGGAGTTTGAAGAAAATGAGCCCAAAGTCCCCTTCTAGTTGTAGCTAGGGTCGTATTTATAGGCAATTCTAGGCAGGAAACATTACCAAGTCCTAAGTCGTAACCGACCTAAGTTGAGTCGTGGACGACTTAAACTAAGTCGTGGGTCGGTTGTCACTTAAATGCTGGGTCCAGACTTCTTAAAGGCATCCTTGCTGAACCCTAGATATATCACAAGTCCTAAGTCGCAAATGAGTTAACCTGTCCTCTCATAAGCGATGCGGCATTGAGCCTTAACTTCGTAGTCTTAAGTCGTGTACGACTTATCATATGTCGTAGGTCGTGACCGACCTAAACTGATTCTCGGCTTGTGGCTTAACTGGGTTAACGAGTCATGGTGCAGTATTGAATTTGCCTCTGTGGCCTTAGGTCGTGAACGACCTAGTGAAGATCGTAAGTCGGTCACGACTTAGGCGTAATCGTCTTAACTCCTCGTCCCTCGAGTCGTTAAGTCATAGTTCCTTTAAGTTGTTGGACCGTTACTCCCTTGGGTCATTTAGGTTGTAATGACTTAAGTCGTAAACTTCCTTAAGTCGTGTCATCCTTAACTAGTAAGATTATGCCATAGGTCGTCAGGCCGTAATGTTCTTAGGTTGTGAAGGCCTTAAGTCGTAGACCTTATCTCGTAGACCCTTTAACCCGTGGAGGCCTTAAGTCGTAGACTCCTTAACTCGTAGATTCCTTAACCCGTGAAGGCCTTAAGTCGTAGACTCCATAACTCGTAGATTCCTTAACCCGTGAAGGCCTTAAGTTGTAGACTCCTTAACTCGTAGATTCGTTAACCCGTGAAGGCCTTAAGTTGTAGACTCCTTAACTCGTAGATTCCTTAACCCGTGAAGGCCTTAAGTCGTAAACCTTAACTCGTAGAGGAAACCGGGTTAACACCCACATCAATTATGAAGTCACTTTAAAGTGTTGTTTCTAGAATGATCCATAAAAACACATTTGAATGCATTATACAAAATTACTAAATACTAATATTGCTAACCATATATTACAAAATACATAGCAATATAAACGTAAAAAGGGCAAAACATGGAGATTGTCGTTAATTCTTTTTCGACGTTGTAAATATGTTCAGGCTTTAACCCGATTATCGGATGAAATATGAACCCTCAGCAATTGGAGGTTTTCAACTTTTTTTGTTTGATTCACTTCTTCCTCTAGTCATCTGCTGCTTCTCCAAGGTCTGCCATTATTACGTTGACTTCTATCATCGGTTGAGCTCGTATGGGTCTCACCGCCGGCTGTTTAAACTAGGGATAACAATTGAGAGGGTTTGGACCGGTTTTTCATGCCCCAAACCTGCCCTAGATTTTTCAAATGCTAACTCAGACCCATTCTGTAGATCTAGTGCGGATCAAAATTTTTACTCGAAACCCGGAGCCGGTTCGAGTCAGGATAGACCCGCCCCATCCCAAGACCCGATGAGACTTTATATGTTCATTCAGAATTTTATATTAATGAACAAATATTTATTTATTTTATTTGCAAGAGACGTTCGCTAAATGATATTGAATATAAAGGATTAACAAATCATCATTATAGCAGTAAAGTGATTTTATGATATATCAGTAATATGGGTCGGGTTTGGGCGGGTCATTCAAGCCCCAACCCGACCGTAGATCCGGAGCTTCCAAGAGCAGGTCATGGGTCCACCCGCTCCGACGACCCAATGGGACAGGTCTTAGCGGGTCAAAACTAGGGTTGGTCTACCAGTTTTAGACCTTAGATCCGTCCCATTGTCATCCCTAGTTTAAAACATGAAGCTAAAAATGAATAAGGTAGATAAAATAGTGAAGAGGGTGATTTGTAATGCAATTAGGATGAACATGAAAAAGAAAACAGTTTGTTCTTGTATGATCGAGAAAAGGAGGGCCAGACATTCGAGAATTGAGAGTTTTTATGTCTCTGTTATGATCAATCCCGTAATGATACCTGGTTAGTTTGAGTAGCAATATTTTAGGCTCTATTTGGTTTAATTTTGTGTTTTATGTTTTGCGTTTTCAACGTTCAAAACAAAAGAATGTGGATAACAGAAGAAAAATTAAAAATTTAGGCAATTACGACGACGGCTGGAGGACTGCGGATGCGATGAAGCGACGGTGAAATTGATAATTATTTCTCAAAATACGAAAATTTTCATTTTATATGTCAGCGTTATTTTTCGAAATTGTTGTTTTTAAAAAATACGTACATCGTGTATACGATTTTGGGAAAGAAACACAAAACTAAAAATACCGAACAAAACGGGAGTTTTTTTGACATTTTCTAGTTGCAAACTGGGCCTCATCGTCTCTTTATTATCCAATAACAAAGCGAGTTTTATGTCTAGTCGTGTAAAGATGATTGGTTTGCAGATTCCAAAATAAAAATGGAAAGGTATGCGAAGCGAAATTGGTTATCTTTAATTTTTGGAAAAGATAATGCGTGCGAAAGTTCTTTAAAATCCACCGTCCTTTTTAAAATACCACTGTCAACTCCTTGTATGGTTGAAGGACAAGATGTAGTGATTTAACCTTCAGATTTGATTTAAGATTTTGATAAAAAAGGTCGGATTATTTACTTCACTAGTTATTATAATCAAAAAAATCGAGATCGTTTTGTCTCATTATGTTAATATCAGTTCATTTAATCCTTCTTCCCTAAACGTGGAATTAACTTTTCGTAAACAAATTAAATTGTGGATATCTTCTATTTTTATCGACTCCATTTTGTTCAAAATTTGTATAAATAAATTCAATTGAAACAGTAGAACAATTGGATCTGTGGCGCAATGGTAGCGCGTTTGACTCCAGATCAGAAGGTTGTGTGTTCGATTCATGTCAGGTTCAAATTTTTTCCCACCGTTTACTACTTCCCACCTGCCCTGCTTATGCTATTTTCCCCCCTTTTGCTATAAATAATTCGACCCACCACAATTGTTTTCCCCCAATCTATAACATCAGCTTTCAAAATTCCAAAATGTCAAATTTTAGCCGAATCTGGAGAAAAAGGATCCAGATTACAGGCAGAAAAGGTTTCTTTTTCACTTGGAATCCTCTTGCAGCTTTGCAACTCCAACTTTGTTTGCTGTAAGTGCTGCTTTTCCCCTCTTTCTCTTACTGTGCAGATTATGTGAAGAAGATTCAGTATTCATTTGCCACTGTTATTTTCTTTTCTGCCTTACCACTTATAATCACTAATGTACACAATCTCAAATTTGTACTGGATTTCCTTGTTAAATTTCGGAAGTCTTCATACGTCGCTAGGTTTGTACAAATTATGCAAAGAGCCAATATACTGCACTGTTAGGTATGCTGTGAAATAATAATAACTCTTAACCCTTAAGACTTAACATTAAATTCAGTCCTCTTTACGTTTGCTATATATATCTTGCAAATTTCTCACTTCTGAGAGGAAGGTGTGTGGTCAGGAAGAATAAGTCTCAACTCAAAACACACGAAGTGTCTGGTTGATGTGATATGTAGATTAGTTAACAATCATCATTTGTTTTTTATTTTCTTTATTTGGGATATTGGTTATGAATGGTTTTTTTGGCTGTTCCTGTTGATGATTGGCTACGTGACATATATTTATTTTTGGCCCTTTGTTCTTGCCTAAGACCATGAGGAAATCTCATTCCTTTTTTTACTGTGGATGTGAACATGTCAAAATATCAAGAAACCTTCAGACATGAACACTACTTTTATTAGTTTCCAGTACTCATGCCCATGCGATGCATGTATACATAGAAAAATCCATTTCACTTTTTCTTTCAAAAAACATTTTGGCAAAAAAAACCTTCAGGAGTTTACCGACCTGCCGGGTTCTCCTGGGAATCCAAAAAAAATGTTTTGGTAAAAAAATGGTGAAACTGATAGTAATATAATTTTGATGCATCTGAGATTCAAACTAAAGACCTTTAGAGCCTCCGTCAAAAGTACTCCTTTAAGATGTGAAACTAAATAATTGCTTAATCATGTGTTGTTCTTGCAAACTCATGAAAACCAGCGATGAATACAAATTATCATTAGCAGTAATTGAGGCCTAATCAATGGCACATAACTTCCTATAACCAATGCCTTTGCCACATGTATTACACCCATCATATTTTTGCTCATACTCACACCAGCTATCATGGTTCTTCGGAAAAATTCATAATCAATGTAGAACCAAACCAATTCCTTTTGTACCTAAAAATAATAGTAAATAATGAAACAAACTTTGTTAATCCATATTATAATGCATACACAAGAAAACCACATGGCACCCAAATGATGTTGCTTTTGAACACACAATTAATGAGGGAAAGATACAAAATTATGTTGATTTGACAAAGTAATTGCTAGAAATTATTTGTTTCCATTAACGGGAGCAATTATTTATTTCCATTCGTGTCCAGTTTTTTCAGAAGTTAAACCATTTCTTTCTCGCTGCTTCCATTAGATTAATTATACATTAGTTGGGTTTCTGACCTTATGATTAGTATGTATTTGTAATTATACATGGCATGTCAACCATAGGGAATGTATATCAATACCATGCCGGTTATTGCTCCTTCCACTTTTTTGTATTATTTATGACAATGATGTCCAAAATGCTTAGCAACTATTTAAACCTAAAATAATACATTAATCAGCATGATGTCAACAACCACGAATGTGCATTCTAATATACTATAGTATCCTATGCATGATCCTAACTATGACTGTGCATTATGATATACAACAGTATCCTATATATGATTGAGTTTAATGGAAAATCAATGCCCTATTTGGTTTGGAGATAACTAATTCTACACTCCAGATTGTCTTCACTCTTCCTGGATCATAAAAAATGTGTTGGATTCAAGTAAGCCTTGTGACTTTACCTAATACTTTACAAAAGAACTGAGGTTGACTAGACTTGGGTGTGAATTACACTTCTTAGGATTCAAGCTAAACGCTCATTTTTACAATCTATCTGTTACTTAAATAGGAAAGGATTAGGAATTGCAAGATAAGGAATTTATTTTATTTTTTCTTTTATTTCTATAACCCCTTTAGTATGTTCCTCTATCCAAGCAGGTGGATTTTTCCTTAATCTTTCAAATAATGGTTTAGCATCATAAGCTAGATCTTTATAAAATTCAAAAACACAGTTTAAGCTTCCTAAAAATATTTGTAATTGATTTTTATCCTTAATTTCATTTGGAAATTTTTGTGCAAATATAATTGCTCTATCAATAGAAAATATTGTTCCATCTTTTATAATATGTCCAAGAAATCTAATTTCTGTTTGAAAAAGCTTTATCTTTTTAGCTGATACAACTAATACAGCTCTTTTAGTGGCATTTATAAAAATAATTAAGTGTTTAAAATATTGGTCAACATATTCTGAATATATAAGAACATAGTCAATATATACTATGGTAAACGCTGTATAAGCACCATAAATATCATTCATAATTTTTTGAAATCTGAAGGGCATTTTTTAACCCAAACGACATTACATTCCATTCATAGTGGCCAAATGGAACAGTAAATGTCACTTCTAGTAAATAGCTTAGAAAAATATACATCTTTATACCATCTGAACTGAGATAAATTCTGACATTTTAGATTCATTAATTGTTCTTGTGTCATGTCTGTTTGAAGAGCAGTTGCTCCAATGAAATGTTTAGCTATTGTATATATTAGCGTATTTACGCAATCGGTTTTGGGACGGCTTCGGACCTTCGTTTGCTCCTTGTTTGATGGAAAGATGTAAGATAACAGTAGTAGTTTTTGCAAGCGTAGATATTATATTACAGAAAGAGAGATTTATTTGAGGAAAAGAAAATTTTATTACACTGGACTATATTACAAAGAGTAGGCTATCTGCCATTACAATAAATTAGCAAACTTTAAATTTTTGATTACAAACTCTGCCCCCTAACATAGAATACACACACATATGTATACTAGTACATTCAGTTATTAGGTTTGCATAAACCAACGCCTTCCATTCTTCTGCATCCTTATCAACAAGCTTTCCATCTTTTCTTCAGCAATAATTAAGCTTTTGTCACACCATCATTTGTCTTTAGCCATCCATTTTCCACCTTATTCCTTATCTTTAGCAATTATAATGCTTTTGTCACATCAGGTCACATCACCTTTTGAAATAACATTACGTGTATGAAATATTTGCTGGCATTATTTCATCCTTATCTTTATTAGATATTTTTGGCTAGAATTTTATCCTATCTATGGAGGGCCTTCTAGAACGTGTCCAAGAGGAGGAAATCCTAGTGGGGGTGACAATGGTATTTCATCCGTAATGAAAGTTACAATACCTGGCTGGTGAAAATATACATGTACTATCCAGACTCCATTAACCTTCTTTTTAACGCATCTCACATTGTGCCTTTGGCTTTCAGCATATAATCTTCCATTTCTCCTTGGTCTCTTCATGAACTTGGATCTATGGACATGCTCATAAGCTCATCATCACTATCTGAATCTAATATGGCTTTGAGTTGTATTTTTAAATTTCTTTTTGAGTAACTTGTCATTAATTCTTTTAGTAAGTCAGATAATTCCTTTTTAGGTGAATCTGGTATTTTTTACGGTTCGTGGCTAATAAAACCATTTTGTAAATAAATCGAATCTTTGAAAAATTCAAATTCATCCCACCATTTAACTAAAATCCTTCTTCCTAAATAAGGAATATTTTCAAATTTATTTCAAACTTTTGTAAAGTTCTTGGAACGACAATGACGTCCCATTCCATAATCCAGTGTACTTGATAAAGTGCTACAAAAAGTAGATTATGATATTTCATGGAAATATTTATTCAAACAAATTCATCATAAATATTTCTTATTTTTGTGGTAAAATCACTGGATATAATCCAAAGTTTGAAAACCAAACAACAAACCAATTTGGAAAATTTGTGATATTTTGAGTTTAAATTGAATAAACCAACTATGTTTTCTCTGCCTGTTTTCATAAGAGAAAGCAAGCTCCCAAGCTTTAATATAGTCGAAGTAGTTAAAATTTAATTTGTTCCTATAAGGATTTTTTGAATTTGTAATTAATTCTTTAGGTTTATATAAATCAATTTCCCATTATTTTGGGTAATTATTTTAACAATGGCGGGCTTTGAGAAAGCCCATTCTCCACCAGTTCTCATGGCGGATCCAAATTGTACAGAACCTGCGTAGGTTAAAATTTCTTGGTAGAAATTAAAATCTTTTGGATAAAGGTATGGATCAGTAAAGTTTTTAAATAGAAGGTCATAACCTCTTCCGTAGATAAATGAATATATTTTTTCTCTACAGGAGATACCCATATGGTTGATGTCGGAATATACGGGTTTAGGTATTCTCTTGTAGATGTAGACTTTATTGCCAAATCATAAGCATCAGCTCTGAGTTGTTCATCAACTGGAGTAATCTTTAAGACCTCTTCTCTAAGAATTTTTCCACCCTTCTGAAAGGCCAACTTATAAGTCGTTATGGGCCGAGATAGTGCAGTTTTACTGCTTTCTGCCTTTTCTTTGCCTATATTCATTTTTTCGCTGTAAAAAATCTCGAGTTAAGAAATTTGGTAACGCATTATCAGATCCTTTAATAAACGCAATATCAAAGTCGAATACTGATAATATTGCTTGCCACCTAGCAAATATTTGTTTTGATGCTATGTTTTTAACATCCTTTTGTAAAATTTCTTTGGCAGACTTACAATCTACTCTTAGCAAGAACTTTTGATTTAATAAATCACTTTCAAATTTTTGCACACATAATACTATTGCTAATATTTCTTTTATAACAGTAGAGTAATTAATTCTGGGTCCTTGCCAAATTCCCAAAGTAAATCTGACTAAGGATTCTTTATTATTGATTCTTTGTTTAACAATACCACCATATCCTTTATCCGATGCATCAGTTTCGAATATTTTGATTGCATCAGGATTAGGAATTGCAAGACAAGGAATTTCTTTTATTTTTGCTTTTATTTTTATAACCGCTTTAGTATGTTCCTCTGTCCAAGCAGGTGGATTTTTCCTTAATCTTTCAAATAATGGTTTAGCATCATAAGCTAGATCTTTATAAAATTCGAAAACATAGTTTAAGCTGCCTAAAAATCTTTGAAATTGATTTTTATCCTTAATTTCATTTGAAAATTTTTCTGCAAATATAATTGCTCTATCAATAGGAAATATTGTTCCATCTTTTGTAATATGTCCAGGAAACCTAATTTCTGTTTGAAAAAGCTTTATCTTTTTAGCTGATACAGCTAATCCGGCTCTTTTAGTGGCATTTATAAAAATATTTAAGTGTTTAAAATGTTGGTTAACTGATTCTGAAAATATAAGAACATCGTCAATATATACTATAGCAAATGTTGTGCAAGCACTATAAATATCATCCATAATTTTTTGAAATTCCGAAGGGGCATTTTTAACCCAAATAGCATTACATTCCATTCATTGTGGGCAAATGGAACAGTAAATGCAGTTTTATATCTATCTTCTTCTTTAATCTGAATTTTCCAAAATCCAGATTTCATATCAAATTTAGACATTACTTTGGCCAAATAAAGCCTTGCTAATAAATCCTTTTTATTAGGAATTGGATATCTAATCCATCTTAAAGCTTTGTTCAAAGGTTTATAATTTGTCACTAGTCTTGGGACTCCATTTTCTAGTTATGCTGCATTTTCTACATAAAATGCTGAACAGCTCCATGGACTTTTAGATGGTCTAATAAGGCCTTTTTTAGTAATTCTTCAATTTCCTTTCTACAAATTTCTAGATGTCTTTGAGACATGGCTATAGGTCTAGCTTTTGTTTGGATTTGTCTTTCTTTAAAGTCTGGTTCGTAAGGGAAACCTATTTCATGTTTTTTCCTCTGCCAAAAGGCATTAGGAGTGTCTGCACAAATAGTTTTCTCAATATAATTTTGTAGATCTTTAATCTTTTGTTGTAAACTGGGTTGCAATAATTTTTCTTTTATTCTTTTGTAATTTATCTACTGAGATAAGGAGTTTAGAAAATTCTCTTTTCTTTTAATACTTTTTTGAGTAATATCAATTTTATAATTTTGTGGTTGAGATACAAATTCGAATGTTAATTCTTGATTATTAATAGTACTAGTTATTCCTTCTTTTGATATTTCTGTTATAGGATATAACAAATGTAAGAAGGGATTTCCTATTATAACATTATGAGATAAATTTTTAACCATTATAAATGGCATTTCTAGACAAATACCTTTATTGCAAACAGCTGTGTTTTGTAGCTTATAATTAACTAACAACTTTCTACCATCTGCAGCATTTAGTATTTAGGTAGTTTTAGAAAAATATTTTAAAGGTATTAACCCTTCATTAATGCAGTTTAAGTCTGCACCTGAATCTATCATTGCTATTGTAGTAAAATAATATTCTTTGTGGACAACAATAGTAACTTTAGTGTGCCATTTATGGGTGATTACCTTGTCAACAACATTAATAAATGTTAAAGAGTTTAATTCTTCCTCTCCTAAAATGTTGTTATTATTCTGGTTATTGTTTTTAGGGTTTATCTCTATTAAAGACATTCTTTCTTTTAATTCCTTTATTTCTTGTTTAAGCATTTTAACTTCATGTTGTAATTCTGCAATTGTAGTTTTAGTACTTACTGGGTTAATATTATTGGAAGTTTTAACTCTGTTTAATATATCTTTTAAACTATAAGCTTTTGGTTCTTTTAATTTTAGTTTCTTTTCTCCTTTATGTGATTCCAAATATTTCTTTAACATATTTTTCGTTTCTTCTGGATATGAAATTTTGTCTATGATGTCTAGAATAAAATTTTCTTCTTTTGTTAACATAAACAGTCCATTTGCTTTACATAAAACTTTACAAAGAGTCACAATTTCCATCGCAGCTATCGGATTCTGAATCGTTATCTGAATCATATTCATTTTCAGTTTCTGAATCAATTTATTTAATAACAGATAATTTTAAATTTTCTTTCTCTAAATTAGAGCTCGATATAAATAATTTTGTGAATGAATTTTTTAATTCTTCGTCTATTTCAAGATTATTTATTTTATTTTTTAATTTACACTTATTAACATAGTGACCTGGTGTTTTACATTAGCATAGTGACCTGTTGTTTTACATTGCCAAAATCTAGATTTCATATCAAATTTAGACATTACTTTGGCCGAATAAAGCCTTGCTACTAAATCCTTTTTATTAGGAACTGGATATCTAATCCATCTTAATGCTTTGTTCAAAGGTTTATAATTTATCACTAGCCTTGGGACTCCTCTTTCTAGTTCTGTTGCATTTTCTACACAAAATGCTTAACAGCTCCATGGAATTTTAGATGGTCTAATAAGGCCTTTCTGTAGTAATTCTTCAATTTCCTTTTTACAAATTTCTAGATGTCTTTGACACATGGCTATAGGTCTAGCTTTTGTTGGGATTTGACTTTTATTAAAGTCTGTTTCGTAAGGCAAACCTATTTCATGTTTTTTCCTCTACCAAAAGGCATTAGGAGTGTCTGCACAAATAGTTTTCTCAATATAATTTTGTAGATCTTTAATCTTTTGTTGTAAACTGGGTTGCAATAATTTTTCTTGTATTCTTTTGTAATTTATCTCTTGAGATAAGGAGTTTAGAAAATTCTCTTTTCTTTTAATACTTTTTTGAATAATATCAATTTTATGATGTCGTGGTTGAGATACAAATTTGAATGTTAATTCTTGATTATTAATAGTACTAGTAATTCCTTCTTTTGATATTTTTGTTATAGGATATAACAAATGTAAGAATGGATTTCCTACTATAACATTATAAGATAAATTTTTTACCATTATAAATGGCATTTCTAGACAAATACCTTTATTACAAACAGTTGTGTTTTGTAGCTTATAATTAACTAACAATTTTCTACCATTTGCAGCATTTAGTATCTTGGTTGTTTTAGAAAAATATTTTGAAGGTACCAACCCTTCAATAATGCAATTTACGTCTGCACCTGAATCTATCATTGCTATTGTAGTAAAATAATTTTCTTTATGGACTACAATAGTAACTTTAGTGTGCCATTTATGGGTGATTACCTTGTCAACAGCTTTAATAAATGTTAAAGAGTTTAATTCTTCCTCTCCTAAAATATTGTTATTATTCTGGTTATCGTTCTTAGGGTTTATCTCTATTAAAGACATTCTTTCTTTTATTTCTTTTATTTCTTTTATTTCTTGTTTAAGCGTTTTAACTTCATGCTATAATTCTGCAATTGTAGTTTCAGTACTTATTAGGTTAATATTATTGGAAGTTCTAGTTCTGTTTAATATATCTTCTAAACTATAAGTTTTTGGTTCTTTTAGTTTTAGTTTCTTTTCTCCTTTATGTGATTCCAAATATTTCTTTAACATATTTTTCTTTTCTTCTCAATCGGAAATTTTGTCTATAATGTCCATAATAAAATTTTCTTCTTTTATTAACATAAACAGTCCATTTTCTTTACATAAAGCTTTATAATAGTCACAATTTCCATCGCAACTATCAGATTCTGAACCGTTATCTGAATCATATTCATTTTCAGTTTCTGAATCAATTTCTATGATAATAGATAATTTTAAATTTTCTTCCTCTGAATCAGACCTCGATATAAATAATTTTGTGAATGAATTTTTTAATTCTTCGTCTATTTCAAGATTATTTATTTTATTTTTTAATTTACACTTATTAGCATAGTGACCAGGTGTTTTACATTTCCAACATATTGGAATTTTTCTTTTAGTAGGTTTATTTTGCTCCTTTCTTTTATAGGGTCTTTGTGATTTCCTTTTAGGAATTTTACTACTTTCTGCATAATTTTCTTTTCGAAAATTTTTATTTTTCTAAAATTTTCTCTTAGATGGTTTTCTAAATCTTCTTTCTTCATTGGTTGGTTTTATAGGTGATAAACCAAGTTGTTCACAGAAATTTCCTAGAATTCTTTTTCCATAAATTTTCTCCTTTTGGATTTGTTTATGTAATTTTATTTCATTACATAAATGAATTCCTTATGCAACAACTTCTGCTGCTAATTCTCCATAAGTATATTGATCATAAGGAATAGTTCCATTATTTTTTTTGTTTTATTCGATTTTTAACTCTTTCTGAAATGAAATGAGGTAGTCCTAATAAGAACTTTTCTTTCCAAAATTCATGATTACTATCACTTATAGTAAATTGCTTAGAAAAATATACATCTTTATATCATCTGAACTGAGATAAATTCTGACATTTTACATTCATTAATTGTTCTTGTGTTCTGTCTGTTGGAAGAGCAGTTGCTCCAGTGAAATGTTTAGCTATTGTATATATTAGCGTATTGTAACAACCCGTAGATTCAACCGGTTTTAGTAACGTTATTAATTGAAATTTTGTGGGAAATTAAAAAATAAAATTTTGAAAAATAAATTTTATATTTGGAATGCGTCTAGTTAAACATAGCGACTGGTAAATTTTCGTCCGAAAATATAAAAGTTTTTTTCGTGCGTAAATTTACTTCAATTTAATCAGTTAAAAAGCGATGAAAATAAAACCTTTTCGAAACCTAAATATTTTTACAGAGAAAAATTCTAAATCTCCTTCTGAGCAAACGCTATTTTTCGTTTTTCCAAATTCGGACATCTTTAGCCTCGTCGATCTTATTTTTCTGAGATTTTCATGCATTTTCCGCTTGTATAAAAAATTCGAATTTTTATGATTCAATCATATCACTGATATCCATATACCATTTTATCCGTCTCGTCGTCGAGATCTCTACGATATATTCAACTGTAAATTTCAAAGTCTGGTGCGCGGCGAAACCGCGTTACGCTTAGCCATATCGGTTCCATACTTTTGGGTCTTTTGCATTTCTGGTGACCATTCATTTTACATCGGTTTAAACATTATAGCCTCCAGCCTTTATTGTTTTCAAATTTCAATGTCCGACTCTTGCTTTTCCTAGCTTTGATTCATTTTGTCTTAGCCTTTTCGTTTGCACGCAGAAGAAAAACTATATATTTTATTTTACCAAGTTTCTCAGTAAATAGACATTTCCCAGAAGCCATGATTGTTCTTCTTCCAATCTTTCACCTCAAGACCCTTCCCATCCGTTCAAACCTTCCACTACCGGGGCATGCACATCGCTCCACCTTCACTCGCTGTGAACCACCATGGCCGGCCGAAATCTGCTCCTCTCACCTCCACCAACGTGCTCCTCCACCGAACGCCACCTTCTCTCTCTCTCGGCCATGGTCATCTACAACCGATGTACCCCATCACCTTAGCCCAAGTTGTAACAACCCTCATATTTCACGATTGAATATTTAAATATTTTATCGTTAGTCGGATTTTAGTCCAAAAAGTTACTTTTTTCATACGGTCGAATTAGGACTCGGGACCACTTCCATTGGGTCCAAAATACCGTTTGCGATCATTTTGAGTATAAACTTTGATATGTTTGGAGTTAGTGGAATTTTGCCAGTTTTTCACTTTCGGCTTTGGGTTTTGATTTAGCCCATTAACCTAAACTATTAGCTCTAGCTCAAACCCCCCTCTTCCCTTCATAACTTCAATTTCATTTCCTAACACTCAAGCTTCATCAAAAATGGAGGGAGGAATGGAAAATTAAAACTCCAAGCCCTATTTCATTTGCAAATCCAACATCTAACTCTAAATTCAAAGAGAAGCCATTGATTCAAGCTTCTTGTGTTGAGATTGAAGTGTGGTTGATTCTTCCTTTGCTTTCAAGCTTCTTCTTCATTGATTTTGTGAAAAGGTGAGATTTTTATCTCACATCTTTGTCTATAACTATCTTTGATTGTTGGTATGAATTCCAAACACTTTTTCATATGCATTTGCTCTTGGTTTGGATTGAATTGGTGAAAATCCCAATTTTTAGTGTTTCGGGTTCAAATCTTTAAAAATGCTAACTTTGATGATTGAACACGTTTTTGGTGATGCATCGAAGAGCCAATAGGACCGGGTAGTAGATGGGCGCAATCCCCTAGTGTCCGTGCTCGATCAGTTGCAAATTGAGAGAGTTTTTGCATTTCTGTTGCTTAGGTCGTTCGGCCTGCACACATATCTCTCGGCCTGTAGTTAGGTCGCACCAACATAGGTCGCGCCATAGTTAGGTCGTTCCTTAACTTAGGTCGCTCAGCCATGTGTTAGGTCGTTCCAACTTAAGTCGCTCAGCCTTCTCTCACAACTTAGGTCGTTCTACCACTTAGGTTGCTCGACCTGCTTGCATCTTAGGTCGTTCCAGTACCTAAGTCACTCGGCCATATGTTAAGCTGCGTCCCTTAGGTCGCACCTCCTTAAGTCACTCTACCCCCTTATGGTCGCTGACCTTTAGGTCGCACCCCTTAGGTCGCACGTCCTTAACTGCCCCCTTTAGGTCGCACCCCATAGGTCGCGCGGTTTGCTCTTATGCTGTAGGTTGGCTATGTTAGGTCGCTCGGCCTGCTTGCATCTTAGGTCACACCATTCATCCGCATCTCTTAGGTCGCTCGGCCATTTGCTATGGGTCGCGTCATGCTTTAGGTCGCAACCATTTAGGTCGCTCGGCATGTTATGCCGCTAGCTCCTTAGCTTGCATCACTTAAGTCGTATGTTGTGGAGTCGCATGTGTTGAGCCGCTGATTTCTTGTGTTGAATTATGTTACGTCGTAAGTCGTGGCTGTTAAGTCGCAAGGGTATTTCCACTTTGATGGAACTGGAATTGAATTCTTTGAATTTTATTCACATCTTCGAATGTGAATTTTCGTGATTTATTGTCTCTACAATCATTTTTGTGATTTGTCACTTTAAAAATATGAAGGTTTCAATACTAGCAGTAAATATCAAAACTCCTTCAACAAAACGATTTCAACCCTATTTTTATTACAAAGCTCGTTTCTTAAACCGTTTTCCAATCTACTAGTATGTACAAACCTTTATCTCACTCGTACGAGAAATCTAATTAAACGGCTTAGTAAAACAAGTGGTATGAAACGCTTGCGTTTACTTCGCCGGTTAATTCTTGGACTTGTTCGATTGAATCTCTTGTGACAATTTTCGAGTGGAGATCTACAATTTTTTCGTAAATATTTAAGTTAAGCTAGTGGTTATGGGACATGATGCTAAGCTTATATATTTACTAGCTTACTGTAATTGACACCTGATGATCGTTGATGATCATTTTTGTGATTAGACTAGCAAATGTGCGATGTCTCTTTGTCTACGAGGGAGACTAAACCCCGTTTCTGTGGAGCTTCAGCTCAATTTGGTGGGGTAGCTACCCATGGTCTTCGGTCCATTTTGTGGAGCTTCGGCTCAAAATTAATGGTCAGCAACCATGGAATAGCGTTCCATTTTGTGATACACGTGTTGGTGAGTTTTCATGCTCCCGTTTTATGATAGGCCCCCCCCTTTTTGTGATTTCTGGATTTCCATTGATGATTCCTAGAACTTGTGTTTCACCAATTTTTGTGATTTACATTGATATGTTTTATCAATATTTGTGCATTGGTGAATTTGTGTATCATTAATTTTGTGATTGACATTGATATAATTGTCAATATTTATGGTTTGGTGAATAAAAATAAAGAGTTTGACATTCTTTTTTATCTTTGAGAAGATTCTTGTGATATTGATTAATCTCTTGTTGATTTTCAATTACATACTTATTACAGTATGGCTTTATGGTTATCATACGTTTTCGTTATATCTCTTATTCTATATCATTTTATCTGATATTTACAGCTAGACTGATCTGTTTATTATTTTCTTATTAAATAATACTCAGGTCAGACCGAGATGTTATAGGTGCTTCTGCTTGACTTCACATCTGGGATTATCACCCTGACTTTTGGCTAACTACTTAGATTAGTAGTTTTTGTTGTATACATTTGACATATAGACTCATTGATGTATCCATATTCTTTTGTCTAGCAATTGTAACTATTCTTTTCTGACATTGTGGATCTTGTCTGACCACTACTCTGATGAACACTTTTATGTGTTATATATTCATATCTATTTCCGCCTTTTGATATGGATGTCTGTGACTGACTTGTGTTATGTTTATTTCTATATTTGTTTACGAAGAATATATACAGCCACTGGGTAGTAGCTTTGAGTTTGTATCAGTATGTCGGATTTCCTCCTGAAACCAGATGCATGTTGTACTATCTGTCATATCGGTGCTCGCACAAAGCAATTACGCAGATGGTCGCTCCTCAACAACCTTATTCTCCGCGCTAGTTAACGGCATTACACCGTAGTGACCTTTGCTAGAGTGGGTATAGAGGTGGGGTGTCATGGCTTGGTATCAGAGTAAAACTTCGGAACAATGCAGAATAATCTCGCAAGGATCATCGTCCTAAGTCCATCTTAGGAGTCGTGCTTTAGGATTTAATTCGAGTCTTCGTACCGATTCATCATATTTCCTTTATGATTCCTTGTTTATCTATCAAGATTGCCTTGATATTCATTTGGTGAATAACCTTATCCTTCTTCTTTCTTTCTTTCAAAAGGAAGAGAAATGGTTAGACCTGGCCGTCCCAGCGCCGGTCATTCTAGTGCTACTCCCGAAGATGGAGTATTTATGTATGCCCAGCAGCTTCTTGATCTAGTAAGAAATGCTCAAGCAGCCGGATCTAATCCGGAGTCTACTCACCCTAAGTCTGGATTCGCACGTTTGTGCAGCGATTATACCAATTTGGGTGGGAAGCCATTCAAAGTTTCTGAAACTATTATTGAAGTCCAGGCTTGGCTGCGAACGTGCGATCAAATCTTTTCTCGCATGAATCTTATTGATCTTCACCGTGTTCAGGTGGCCTCTAATATGCTCCAAGAAAGAGCATTAGATTGGTATGAGCTTCTGATTTCTGAAATAAATTAAGCGGATCTTACTTAGGAGAAATTCCGGGAACGCTTCGAATTAAAATTTGTGCCAGAAGCTGAGAAGGTGACTTTGGCTCGCCGTTTCATTGACCTTGTTCAAGGTGAATCCTCTGTGGCAGACTATGTGGCATCATTCGAGTCACTTTCTAAATACGGGGTCGAGTACATAAACACCCCATTGAAGAAGAACCAAAGATTTGTCTATGGCTTGAATAAAAATCTCAAGCAACCATTACTTCTAAAGTTAGAAGTTTCTTTTGATCAATTCATTGATATCGCTCTTCGTCTTGAAGAGGCAGATAGGGAGAGTGATGTTGAAGTTATGGGTGCCAAACCAAACTTCAACAACAAGAAAATACCTAATAGGTTCAGAGGTCCTTATCCCCATAAGAAAGGGAAGCAGGCAACTTCGGTGGCAAAGATTTCTATCTCTAGTAGTGGGCAATGCTACAACTGTGGTTCTAAGGACCATTATGTGAATAAGTATTCAAAGCCCCGTGCTTGTCGCTATTGCAAATTCCCAGACCATTATATATCTTTGTGTCCCAAACTTCAAAACAGGAAGGAGGGAAAGTTTAATGTTGTTCAAGCCCCTGGCAACACATCTCGTGGTCAAGGTATTTCTCATTCTATCCTTGATGGCATTATTTTATTTCGTGGTCATCCTATTCAAGTTCTTTTTGATACGGGTGTGTCCCACTCTTTCATTTCAAAAGAACTTGTTGATACTTTTTCTTTGGATGTTTTGTGTTTAATGTCTTCTTTGAGAATTGCGAATCCGGTTGGTGGATCCGCAACAATCAGTTTATTGTGTATAGATGTCGAGATTATTTTGTGTGATTTTTCTTTCTGATCCGATTTGCATGTTATGCGCTACTTAGGCTTTGGAATGATTTTGGGAATGGATTGGCTTAACCGCTATGAAGCCCAAATCATATGTCCTTAGCGGACTATTCATCTTCGACATACTCAATCTATTAAGCAGATTTCTATTGACCTTAAAGATTCGGATTCCAGCTTGGTTGCATCTTTATATTCTTTAAATCCTCATGATAACGATAATGATGATGAGGAAGATATTATTTCTCTTATTCACGTTGTTCGTGAATTTTCCGACATATTTGAGCCCGTTTTAGGATTACCACCTAAGCGAGCAATTGAGTTCAAAATTAATCTCATCCCGGGAGCTCAACCTATCACTCGTCCTCCTTTCGTATGTCCAATAAGGAAAATGAGGAGATGCGTAAATAATTATCCGAATTGGAGACGAAGCAATTTATTTGCTTTAGTTCCTCGCCTTGAGGAGCTTCGGCTATTTTTGTGAAGAAATCCGATGGCACACTTAGGCTTTGCATTGACTACCACAAGCTTAGATCTTACTATCAAGAATAAATATCCTTTACCTCTGATTGATGATTTATTTGATCAACTTAGTGGTGCTAGAGTCTTTTCACAATTAGACTTAGCTACCAGTTTTCATCAGCTTCGTAGTGCAGAGGATAGCATTCCTTTGACATCTTTCCGTACTCGTTATGGATCTTATGAATGGCTTGTTATGCCATTTGGTTTAACGAATGCACCGACTTATTTCGTTGACCTAGTGAATAGAGTTTTTAAAGACTTCCTCGATCGGTTTGTTATCATCTTTATTGATGATATTCTTGTGTATTCAAAAACCGAGGAGGAGCATGAAAAGCATCTTCGGATTGTGTTGGAAACACTTAGAAGCAATCAATTAAAAGCAAAATTTTCTAAATGCCACTTTTGGCAATCTCGTGTGAAGTTTCTCGGTCATATTATTTCCGAATCCGGAATTTCCATGGACCCTAAAAAGATTGAAGCGATTCAAAATTGGAAGAGACCTGAGAGTGTGATGGAGATCCGTAGCTTCCTTGGATTGACGGGCTATTACCGTCGTTTTATAAAAGACTTTTCAAAAAATTTCATGCCTCTTGCTAGTTTGACAAAGAAGGGAGTTAAATACCTTTGGTCGGACAATTGTGAAGCTTCTTTTCAGAAATTAAAAGAACTCATATCCGATGCTCTTATTCTTGTGATTCCCGAGGGAAACCAAGATTTTATTGTTTATATTGATGCTAGTCGCGTTGGTTTGGGTGCCGTTCTTATGCAAAGAGAACGTGTTATTGCTTATGCTTCTAGAAAATTGAAGCCAGCCGAGACTAGATATGCCACTCATGATTTAGAGCCCACGGCTATTGTTTTCGCCCTTCGTATTTGGCGTCATTATCTTTTGGAAGAAAAAATTATTCTATACACCGATCATAAATCTTTGAAGTATCTATTTTCTCAAAAGGAACTTAATTTGCGTCAACAACGTTGGGAACGAATTTCTCGCAGCTTATGATCTTGATATTCTTTATACCCCCGGAAAGGGAAATCGTGTTGCGGACGCACATAGTCGTAAGCAACAAGTGGTTGTTTCTATGATGATATATGAATGGAATGATCTCGGAATTCTGTCCACTTGTGAGATTCGAGATCGTGTTTTCGATTTATGTTCATCTCTTGTTTTATGTAGCCTTATGGCTCATCCTTCTCTTTTAGACCACATTCTTGAAGCTCAAAGGCTAGATCCTGAATTGGCTCTTCTTGGCCAAAATTTTAGGGATAAAATTGATATTGAAGGTTTGAAAGACTTTGATATTGATTCTCGTGGCGATATTTGGTAGACTTATCGTGCCAAATATTAGTAATCTTCGTAAAGATATTTTAGAAGATTCTCATCGTTCGAAATTTACCATTCATCCCGGTAGTAGTAAAATGTATGCGGACATGAAACGACTTTATTATTGGGAGGGAATGAAATCTGATATTGCTAACTTTGTTAAGTGTTGCATGACTTGCCAACTCATTTAGTCCGAACATCAAAGGCCCACTGGGTTATTGCAACCTTTAGAAATTCCAATTTGGAAGTGGGACCAAATTTCCATGGATTTTATAGACGGCCTTCTCCGTTCTCGTTCGGGTCATGATAGCTTATGGGTGATAGTTGATAGACTTAATAAATCCGCCCATTTTGTTCCCGTTCGGTCTAATCGAACCGTTCCTCTCTTGGCCAAACTCTTTATTAAAGAAATTGTAAAATTGCATGGAGTTCCCTTCTTCTATTGTTAGTGATCGTGATCCATTGTTTACTAGTGGATTTTGGAAGAGTCTTCAAAAAGCTTTGGGAACGAAGCTTGATTTTAGCACCGCTTATCATCCCCAGTCCGATGGATAGACTGAGCGTGTGAATCAAACTCTTGAAGATCTTCTTCGAGCATGTGTTCTTGATTTTGGTGAAAGTTGGGAAGATCATATTTCTCTTGTTGAGTTTTCCTATAATAATAGCTTCCAATCTAGTATTGGTATGACATCTTTTGAGACACTCTATGGAAGGCCATGCCAATCTCCTTCTTGTTGGCTTGAGGCCAGTGAGAAGCTGGTTTTAGGTCCAGATTTTATTCGTGATTCCATAGAGAAGATTGACCTTATTCGTCATAGGATGAAAGAAGCCCAGAGTAGACAAAAATCCTATGCTGATAACCGGAGAAGGAAATTAGAATTTTCTGTGGAAGATCTTCTGTTTATTCGTGTTTCACCTATGAAGGGTGTTGTATGTTTCAGTCGATCGGGAAAGTTAGCACCTCGATATATTGGTCCATTTTCCATCACTGAACGTATTGGTTCCATGGCTTATCGTCTTTTATTACCGGCTCAGTTTTCTGCTATTCATGATGTGTTTCACGTTTCTCAATTACGGAAATGTATTCGAGATTCCGATTCTATTCTTGAGCCCAGTGTTGTGGAAGAAATTGAAGTTTCGCCTAATTTAACTTATGAGCAACATCCTATTTATATTATTGCTTCGGAGATCAAACGCCTTCGAAATAAAGATGTTTCGCTTGTTAAAGTTCAATGATCCTCAAATCCTAAGGATTGCTCTTGGAAATCTAGAGAGTTCATCGAGCGAACACATCCGGACTTACTTTCCCGTGCTCTTTGAGGTGAATTTCTTATTTCAAATTCCTTTTGTGTTGATATGCTTTCATGGTTGTTACCTTATTTCTTCTTCTTAAATATTGCGTGGACGCAATTTCTTTAAGGAGGGGAGTCTGTAACAACCCGCATAGTTTACGATTGAATATTTTAATATTTTATTTAAATATTTTATCGTCAGTCGGATTTTAGTCCAAAAAGTTACTTTTTGCATACGGTTGAATTAGGAGTCGGGACCACTTCCATTGGGTCCAAAAAGCCGTTTGCGATCTTTTTGAGTGTAAACTTTGATATGTTTGGAGTTAGTGGAATTTTGCCACTTTTTCACTTTAGGTTTTGGGTTTGGTTTAGCCCATTATCCTAAACTATTAACTGTAGCTCAAACCCCCCCCTTCCCTTCATAACTTCACTTTCATTTCCTAACACTCAAGCTTCATCAAAAATGGAGGAAGGAATGGGAAATTAAACTCCAAGCCCTAGTTCATTTGCAAATCCAACATCTAACTCCAAATTCAAAGAGAAGCCATTGATTCAAGCTTCTTGTGTTGAGATTCAAGTGTGGTTGATTCCTCCTTTGCTTTTAGGCTTCTCCTTCATTGATTTTGTGTAAAGGTGAGATTTTTACCTCACATCTTTGTCTATATCTATCTTTGATTGTTGGGTATAAATCCCTAACACTTTTATTCCTTTGCTTCATTGATTTACCTTTGATTCTTCCTTTGCTTTCAAGCTTCTTCTTCATTGATTTTGTGAAAAGGTGAGATTTTTATCTCACATCTTTGTCTATAACTATCTTTGATTGTTGGGTATAAATTCCTAACACCTTTTCATATGCATTTGCTCTTAGTTTGGATTGAATTGGTGAAAATCGCAATTTTCAGTGTTTTGGGTTCAAATCTTTAAAAATTCTAACTTTGATGATTGAATACGTTTTTGGTGAAGCAGTGAGGAACTAATAGGACCGGGTGGTCGATGGGCGTAATCCCCTAGCGTCCGTGCTCGATCGGTTGCAAATTGAGAGAGTTTTTGCATTTCTGTTGCTTAAATCGTTCGGCCTGCACACATATCTCTCGGCCTGCAGTTAGGTCGCACCATACTTAGGTCGTTCCTTAACTTAGGTCGCTCGGCCATGTATTAGGTCGTTCCATCTTAAGTCGCTCGGCCTTCTCTCATAACTTAGGTCGTTCCACCACTTAGGTCACTCGGCCTTCTTGCATCTTAGGTCGTTCCAGTACTTAAGTCGCTCGGCCATATGTTAAGTCACATCCCTTAGGTCGCACCTCCTTAAGTCACTCTGCTCCCTTTAGGTTGCTGACATTTAGGTCGCACCCCTTAGGTCGCACCTCCTTAACTGCCCCTTTAGGTCGTTGACCTTTAGGTTGCACCCCATAGGTCGCGCGGTTTGCTCTTATGCTATAGGTCGGCTGTGTTAGGTCGCTCGGCCTGCTTGCATCTTAGGTCGTGCCATTCAGCCGCATCTCTTAGGTCGCTCGGCCAGCTGCTATGGGTCGCGTCATGCTTTAGGTCGCAACCATTTAGGTCGCTCGGCCTGTTATGCCGCTAGCTCCTTGGGTCGCATCACTTAAGTCGTATGCCGTGGAGTCGCATGTGTCGAGCCGCTGATTTCTTGTGTTGAATTATGTTACGTCATAAGTCTTGGCTGTTAAGTCGCAAGGGTATTTCCACTTTGATGGAACTGGAATTGAATTCTTTGGATTTTATTCACGTCTTCGAATGTGAATTTTCATGATTTATTGTTTCTACAATCATTTTTGTGATTTGTCACTTTAAATATATAAAGGTTTCAATACTAGCAGTAAATATCAAAACTCCTTCAACAAAACGAATTCAACCCTATTTTTATTACAAAGCTCGTTTCATAAACCATTTTCAAATGTACTAGCACATACAAACCTTTATCTCACTCGTACAAGAAATCTAATTAAACGGCTTAGTAAAAAAAGTGGTGTGAAACGCTTGCGTTTACTTCGCCGGTTAATTCTTGGACTTGTTCGATTGAATCTCTTGTGACAATTTTCGAGTGGAGATCTACAATTTGTTTGTAAATATTTAAATTAAGCTAGTGGTTATGGGACATGATGCTAAGCTTATATACTTACTAGCTTACTGTAATTGGCACTTCTTGATGATCGTTGATGATCATTTTCGTGATTTAGACTAGCAAAGGTGCGAGGTCTCTTTGTCCACGAGGGAGACTAAACCCCGTTTCTGTGGAGCTTCGGCTCAATTTGGTGGGGTAGCGACCCATGGTCTTCGGGCCGTTTTGTGGAGCTTCGGCTCAAAATTAATGGTTAGCAACCATGGAATAGCGTTCCATTTTGTGATACACGTGTTGGTGAGTTTTCATGCTCCCGTTTTGTGATAGGCCTCCCCCTTTTAGTGATTTTTGGATTTCCACTGATGATTTCTAGAACTTGTGTATCACCAATTTTTGTGATTTCTATTGATATGTTTTATCAATATTTGTGCATTGGTGGATTTGTGTGTCATTAACTTTTGTGATTGACATTGATGTAATTGTCAATATTTATGGTTTGGTGAATAAAAATAATGAGTATGACATTCTTTTTGATCTTTGAGAAGATTCTTGTGATATTGATTAATCTCTTATTGATTTTCATTTACATGCTTATCACAATATGGCTTTACGGTTATCATATGTTTTCGTCATATCTCTTATTCTATATCATTTATCTGATATTTATGGCTAGACTGATCCGTTTATTATTTTCTTATTAAATAATACTCGGGTCAGACCGAGATGTTACAGGTGCTTCTGCTTGACTTCATATATGAGATTATCACCCTGACTTTTGGCTAACTACTTAGATTAGTAGTTTTTGTTATATACATTTGAGATATAGACTCCTTGATATATCCATATTCTTTTGTCTAGCACTTGTAACTATTCTTTTGTGACACTGTGGATCTTTTCTGACCACTACTCTGATGAACACTTTTATGTGTTATATATTCATATCTATTTCCTCCTTTGTGATATGGATGTCTGTGACTGACTTGTGTTATGTTTATTTCTATATTTGTTTCCGAAGAATATATATAGCCACCGAGTAGTAGCTTTGAGTTTGTATCAGTATGTCGGATTTCCTCCTGAAACCAGATGCATGTTGTACTATCTATCATATCGGTGCTCGCACAAAGCAATTACATGGATGGTCGCTCCTCAACATCCTTATTCTCTGCGCTAGTTGACGGCATTACACCGTAGTGACCTTGGCTAGAGTGGGTAAAGAGGTGGGGCGTCACACAAGCCAAGCCTCTCCACACCCCAGCATATGTAGCTCGCACAATGACCATCTACCTGAAGCTAGCCTTAGCTTCATATGTTTTGGTAACCCTGCTTTATATAGCCGACAACAAATAGCACTTACAGCCACATCACCGACCCAGATCTGCTCTCGTTCGCCACCCCTACCACGCATACACCAAACTTCGCCCAATAACCCTCCCTCTTACTTCCACCAGACGTCACGTCTTCCTCCTTCCGATGCTCGCTGAAGCTTTCTCCTTGTTTTGTTATGAAACGGTATATATATTATTTTGTGTTAGCCTTTGTTTATTTATGTTGGCTTATGTGTATATTATTGATATAACTGTAAAAAAAATACTTTCTGTTCTAAGAAAATTTTATGGACATGTGTCAGCGTATTGATAATGTTTACATACACTTATATATATACAGGATTTTGAAAAGTATATATGTATTTTCTTATACTATTTTAAATATAAAATATAATTTCTGTGAGTTGTCTGCATACTTTGATAGTTTTGGTCTACCAGTTCATGTATATATTACTTGTTAGTTTGCAAATTATAATATGTTGTTAAAAATATATAAGTTATCAGGTATATATAATATGTTAAAATGTTTACATAAGCTTTCAAATCTGTTGTATATATATCAGCTTCGGTAAGTTTAGGTATGTAAGTAGTATTAACTTTACTATTGGGTTGTGCATAGGTCTATATTGGTATACATGATGTAAATAATGTGTTTGTAGTGTTGTTCCATTTTTGGTTTAAGTGTAGATTTCTTTTTTTAGTAGTATATGGTTATGGATTTGTTATTGACATGTACAGGCAATATATTTCAACTTGAATAGAAAGAAAAAATAAAGGCATGGTTTTACAAATTGAAAGGTACACGCATGTTACGTATAACATGTGTTTCAATGATATTGGATTTCCAGATTTCACTTATATTGCATATGTTAGTTTAAAAATGTAATCCGCACATAATTGTTGGTTGTAGTTTACATGCATTTTTGAAATGATCTGTTGGACTATATATGATGTATGTCTGCATGTATATAATGGGTCTGTATATATATATTTACATGCATGTATTGCACATGTAGGCGTTTGCATATTCAAATAGCTTACGTATATAATTGTATAAACATTGTTTTAATAATAATAATAATAATATATTGTTTATTTGTTTATATAATATATGTCAATAATTGTATGTCTATAAGTTTGGTAGTTGACTACACCATATATATATTGAAAATTTTAGGTTTTATTTCAAAATGTATGTGTGCTTACTTTAATATTCATATGTTTTCCAAAGTTTTACATAAGGTTGACGTGTCATATATATACAGTAATTGGGATTTCAAAGTAATTATGCATATTATTAGTTGATGAAAAAAGAAGAAGAAGAAAGCTTTTTATTAGTGATAGATGTAGTTGTCTATACAGATTTTCATTAAGTAAGTTATAGTGATTTCTGAAGTTATTGTTTTAAATATAGTATATAAGTATTGATTTTAAATAATTATGGACATACATGTGTTGAGTTTAATATATGTATTTTAAATTGAAACAATAGATTTTGAAATACATTTAAATTGAAATGTATTTGAATTTAGAATATGATTTTATCTATACAGTTATATATAGTTGTATAAGTTCACTTATATCAATTTTCTTCATCGATCCAGTTCTGATTGGATTTTTTTATTCTTATTATTTAGCTTTGATCGTTGATTCGTGCCGATTTTGCTTTGCTTCGATTCGTCATTCAAATTTCAGTGTCTGTATCAATGTGCGTATCCGTGTCATCTTCTGTACTCTCTAGCCTCGAAAGGTGAGCAATCACTCATGATTAATGTTCTTTTATTTATTAAATTTGATTTCAATTGAAACGACAATTGAAATATGATGCTGTGAGTTATTTACACTGTTATACATATATATATTTGTCTGTGTGTGTGTGTGCGTGTGTTATACCTGTATCAGTTCACCTGTGACATCTGACACCATTATCTGTTAGTTATACGATGACAATCCCGTTTGGTTGATAATTGATTGATTGTTTGTTGTTTATATTGGATGTTAAATTGTAATGTATAAAGTGATAAATATTATGCAATTGAATTTGACGTAGGATAGTTAAAATTTTGAATCGACATATGTGTTGAGTTTGATTAGTTAAATTTGTATAATATGACCCCTTAAATATTTAATTATTTGACACGTAGAAAAATGGTTAATTACCCTTAAACCATTTGAATTTATGTTGTATGAAATCGAATAATAAATGTCAGGTGAAGAACCGTAATGTAATAATCTTTAATCTACATGAAATCATAGTGTAGATTCTAGAAATAATTATATTAATTTGCACAAACAACAATGTAAATTAATATGATTATTTCGAGATTATTTGAATTGATTATTGGATTGTTATTGATGGTTGCTATTGCTTGTTTATTTACTTTGACTTCATCCCAGTTATCACACTGCAAGTTCCCTTTGCTATGCTTTGATTTTTGAATTGAATTGGAATCGGGTTGAAATGATAAATACCCAAATGAATTTGACCTAGGATAGAGAATTGAATAAAAAACCCGATTGGTCAATAATTTGATTTAGAAATAAAATGAAGATTTTATTTGAATAAATAATAGTTTTGAAAGGAAGTTGGAATTTGAATTTAATGAAAGAAAATGTTGATATTTAATATTTGAAACAAAATATTAACAAGTAGTTGTTGGAAGAACGTTGTTTATAATAAATTATTTAACAATAAAATTTGGAATTATTCATTGTATTAAGTTTGAAATTATTTAATAATTAAGTTTGAAATTATTTAATTATTAAGTTTTGAAATTATTTAATGATTAAGTTTTGAAATACTTAATAATTAAGTTTTGAAATTATTTAATAATTGCATAAGATTGAATTATTTGATAATTAAATAAAAAATTTGAATTCTTTGACAAGAGAATTGAACTTTTGAGTAAGTGAATTTGAACTACGTTAATAAATGTAATTGGGTTTCTTATTTATTAAGTTTGGAAAATTATTTAAGTAAATTAATAAGCGAAGTTTAACTTCTTGAATATATGAAATTTAGTTTCTTTATTAATTGAGTTTTGAAATTTGTAACTAAGTAAAGGAATAAGTGGAATTGAATTTCTTTAACAAGAAATAAAATGTGATTTATTGGAATAAATATAAGACTTGTAATTTAAAGAATTTGATTTGACGAATTTAATTGAATTCAATTTTTAAGATGATATAATGAAGTTGAACTTAAGAAACTAATTTAATGAATTGGTAATTTAATAGAAATTGTTTTGAATGATAAATTAACTTAATGAAAATTGAATGAAATCGACAAACGATTTTAAATTGATTTGATTGTTAAATTAAATCAATTTAAATAATTATGGAATGAAATTTATATTCGAACTTGAATCAATATTTGAAATGTTTAAATAAAATTTGAAATATAATTATAAGATTTTGAAATGGGATTTTGGAAGTTTTGAAACGTAAATTATGGAAATTGATATAGAAAGACAAATGGAATATTAGTCTACAAATTCTAATTTGAAATCGAATTTGATTTGGTTTGAAATTTATTAAACGACCAATCGGTGTAGTAATTACGAAAGTTATTAAAGAAACCGGAATCGGTTATGGACATACTCTCTGTCTAAACCGAAAACCACTTTAATAACTATACGCGGAGTATGATCCAGAATGAAGTGGTTGGATTGATGTACGCGATGACTGAAGAAAGAGAACGATAATGGATCGCCTTGACACTTGTGTCAAATTGGAAATGACTAAGATAGGAGCCGTGCCGGGCCAAATGGGGTTAGCCACCTCGAGTGAACACACTTCTTCGTAAGCTACTCTTTACTTGTTATTGATTGGTGCACCCTCGTATTTTGGGAGTGTTGTTTCGTGGTGTTGCGATCATTGCGGCGATGCGTTTTCACCAGTCCGGATCAGGCAAACGATAGTTTCACTACCTTGGGTATTGCCTCATGTTCCTTGTCATACTTGTATCCCTATATACGCTACCATTGTGAATTTGTTTTGTATTACACCTATGGAGTACTCCCTGATATCCCACTAGTTTACAGTGGAGTTTACAGTGTTGTATAGACTATAACGCTTATATAAAATGTGTTAAGGGGATAATGGTAACTCCTTAACACTATTTTGATATTTTATATTACTGATAGACATTATCTATTTAGCGTATATTACTACATAGTGGATACTTTAGCGGATCCTTAGAGGGCGATTATTCCAACGTCCTTTGAGTTACTTGTATTTCAGTTGTTATTTCACTTGAGTTGGATTTATTAATATAAGAATGTTAATGCTGACTCGAGTGTTTTTTGTTTTCCTTTACGCTCGGGTCAGACTGAGTGGTTCAGCTTTCGAGACTCACATTTGGAGTTGGAGCTTCGCCTGGAGATCCAGCTTTCAGATATTCAGTTGATTCCAATGATGTATTCTGATTCTTGTATTTGACTATTATATTCGAGACTTCTGTTGTAACTTATTTAACTCTTTTATGTATATAGTAGCTTCATGAACTACTATTTTTTTTACTTCCACTGCATATTATTACTCTGTGTCTGTGATTCTATGATTATTTATTTACTGTATATCTGAGTTTTGCCAAATTTAAATTAACAATTCGGTATTTTGAATTATTTAAGTCCGACATGTACGGATGCAAATAGTCCAAAATAGCGGGTCGTTACAGTTGGTATTAGAGCTTTTGGCAGCTCTAGGCAAAACTCAGCATATAGGGTAAATATATTTACAGAATCACTCTCATTCGAGTTTCAATCTCTTCCTTTTGACTAAATTCCTTTGAATTTTGGAACGTTCCCCACGGTTCCGAAATTCATTTGTGTCCCTCACTATTCATCATCTTCTGAATTCTAGAGTATCCCATAACTCCACTTCGAATGGTCCTTATAATGAGTCGGCGGTCTTGCTATTCTCAAATTGATTTGTGATGGGGTGAAACTCCTTTACAATAAGCATTGATTTACTGGAGATTTCTATATCCTCGGTATACGATGCTATCTATCTCCTGCTATACCTGAATTCTATTTCTTGAGATCGAATGTTGATTTACCTCATAATTCTGCATTGATCTTATTCTTGAAGTCACGGTCGACCCGGTTAAGGTTGCCCGCGATTTATATAAACTTATCCATCTCCCGATTTTGTTATTTAAATCGTCCTATCTCTGCTTCGAACTTATATTCGAATCAAAATTATCTTTGATTTGAGTCCATCAAATTTGAATCTCTATCCTTGCTTTAAAAGCCATTCTTGTATCGTCGAGCAAACAAATGTATTTGTGAATTAATATTTAAAATGTTTTAAAAATATATTGTGTTGTTTGAGTTGTTGATGTTTACTTGGGTTTCCGATCGATTCGTCTGATTAAAGCTATCAATAGGATTTCCAAAACACTCGAACAGAGCAAACTGACACAATATTGTTTTCAAATTTAGTAAATAAAATAATTTTGTACGATTATATTATATCTAAGGATAAATTTTTCTGAAATTAAACTGTTAATGAATTTGTTGTTAGAAACGATAATACTTGATTTTCATTTATTATTTTGTAAACCATTGATTTTACCAACTTATAAATAAATGAAGTTATAAAACTTGGTTATAATTTGATTTGGAATTTAAGATGGATTAAAATCAAGAATTTGAGAATTTATTTTCCGGTGATTTCAAACTTTGATTTGAAAGTTTTAAAGTGTATAGTATTTAAAATATTTTCCAATAGAAATTATTCAAAGAGTTTTAACAGTTAAAATCAGTGCTCTTTTCTTTGTCGTCGGAAAATAATTTTGGTGATGACGGCCGTATCATCGACATTCATTTTCGAGTTTCGAAGTGGAGAGACCAATTCGTAGCTCGACTACAGTTTTGTTTTGGAAATTAAATCGTTTTAAATTTCTTATGTATGATTTGATTTATATATATATATATATATATATATTATTTTAAATTTAATTTGATTTGATATATTATGAATATATACTTACTTATTTTTATCTCTAAGTTGTTTGAAATTACTCTGAAATTAATTCTTAAATTTTTTATTTAACGATAATTTTCAATTATAAATGAAACCAAATTCTTTTTATATAAATACTTAACTTGAAATAACTAAATTGTAAAAAAATTATTTGGATAATACTCAATTGCATTATATATAACTTAACTAAAATTTTCAAAGTTAATTATGTAATTGAATATTATACAATATAAATGATATCAAAGGAATTTTTAAATAAATTTGAGTAGTTATAATAAAATGTAAATATACTTAATATATATGTGATATATTAAGTAGAATAAATTTAATAATAATTTAGAATAAAGAAGAATTAAAATTTTCAAATAGAATATGATTATAATAAATGACTATTCAAATTTATGATCTTTGAAATTGTTAATTTAAGATAATTGGATAATATACAATATAAATGTCTTTGTAAATAAATTTGAGCGTGCATAAAAATGTTATACACTTAAAGTTTAAATTATAGAATGGTTAATAGAAGTAAATAGAATACTAGGTTAGTCGAATAATAAATGGATTAATAAAATAAATTGCTGTTTGAAATAAATTTTGTAACAAACAATGATAAATTGAAGAGAAACCAAGTTAAGGAAATTCCTTGAGTTTAAAGTCAACTGTTGAATATAAATTAATTTAAATTGAAATTTATATGGTTTAAATTAATTGTTTATTATGTAATTTAAGTCTATTTTCTTTCGGTTGTCTCTATTCTCCTACTTCCTTCCTTTTCGAGGAGAAAAAGTTTTGAGTGGGGGAGAGTGTAACAACCCGCAGATTTAACCAGTTTTAGTAACGTTATTAATTGAAATTTTGTGGGAAATTAAAAAATAAAATTTTGAAATATAAATTTAATATTTGGAATGCGTCTAGTTAAACATAGCAACTGGTAAATTTTCGTCCGAAAATATGAAAGTTTATTTCGTGCGTAAATTTACTTCAATTTAATCGGTTAAAAGCGATGAAAATAAAACCTTTTCGAAACCTAAATATTTTTACATAGAAAAATTCTAAATCTCCTTCTGAGCAAACGCTATTTTTCGTTTTTCCAAATTCGAACATCTTTCCTCGTCGATTTTATTTTTATGAGATTTTCATGCATTTTCCGCTTATATAAAAATTCGATTTTTTATTATTCAATCGTATCACTGATATCCATATACCATTTTGACCGTCTCGTCATCCTGATCTCTACGATATATTCAACTGTAAATTTCAAAGTCTGGTGCGCGGCGAAACCGCGATACGCTTAGCCGTATTGGTTCCATACTTTTGGATCTTTTGCATTTCTAGTGACCATTCGTTTTACGTCGGCTTAAACATTATAGCCTCCAACCGTTATTGTTTTCAAATTTCAACGTCTGACTCTTGCTTTTCCTAGCTTTGCTTCATTTTGTCTTAGCCTTTTCGTTTGCACGCAGAAGAAAAACTATATATTTTATTTTAACCAAGTTTCTCAGTAAATAGACATTTCCTTGAAGCCATGATTGTTCTTCTTCCAATCTTTCACCTCAAGATCCTTCCCATCCGTTCAAACCCTCCACTACCAGAGCACGCACATCGCTCCACCTTCACTCGCTGTGAACTACCATGGCCTACCGAAATCTGCTCCTCTCACCTCCACCAACGTGCTCCTCCACCAGACGCCACCTCCTCTCTCTCTCGGCTATGGTCATCTACAACCGATGTACCCCATCACCTTAGCCCAAGCCGAGCCTCTCCACACCCCAGCATATGCAGCTTGCACAATGACCATCTACCTGAAGCTAGCCTTAGCTTCATATGTTTTAGCATCCCTGCTTTATATAGCCGACCGCAAATAACACTTACAGCCACTTCACCGACCCAGATCTGCTCTCGTCCGCCCCCTACCATGCAAGCACTAAGCTCTGCCCAATAACCCTTCCTCTTACTTCCACCAGACGTCACGTCTTCCTCCTTCCAATGCTCGCCGAAGCTTTCTCCTTGTTTTGTTGTGAAACGGTATATATATTATTTTGTGTTAGCCTTTGTTTATTTATGTTGGCTTATGTGTATATTATTGATATAACTGTTAAAAAAAACTTTCTGTTCTAAGAAAATTTTATGGACATATGTCAGCATATTGATAATGTTTACATACACTTATATATACGGGATTTTGAAATGTATATATGTATTTCCTTATACTATTTTAAATATAAAATATAATTACTGTGAGTTGTCTGCATACTTTGATAGATTTGGTCTACCAGTTCATGTATATATTACTTGTTAGTTTGCAAATTATAATATGTTGTTAAAAATATATAAGTTATTAGGCATATATAGTGTATGTTAAAATGTTTACATAAGCTTTCAAATCTGTTGTATATATATCAGCTTCGGTAAGTTTAGGTATGTAAGTAGTATTAACTTTACTGTTGGGTTATGCATAGGTCTATATTGGTATACATGATATAAATAATGTGTTTACAGTGTTGTTTCATTTTTGATTTAAGTGTAGATTTCTTTTTTTAGTAGTATATGGTTATGGATTTGTTATTGACATGTACAGGCAGTATATTTCAACTTGCATAGAAAGAGAAAATAAAGGCATGGTTTTACAAATTGAAAGGTACATGCATGTTACGCATAACATGTGTTTCAATGATACTGGATTTCCATATTTCACTTATATTACATATATTAGTTTAAAAATGTAATCCGCATATAATTATTGGTTGTAGCTTACATGCATTTTTGAAATGATCTGTTGGGCTATATATGATGTATGTCTGCATGTATATAATGGGTCTGTATATATATATTTACATGCCTGTATTGCACATGTAGGCGTCTGCATATTCAAATAGCTTACGTATATAATTGTATATACATTGTTTTAAAAATAATAGCAATAATATATATTATTTATTTGTTTATATAATATATGTCAAGAACTGTATGTCTATAAGTTTGGTAGTTGACTACACCATATATATGTGTGTGTGTGTGTGTGTGTGTGTGTGTGTGTGTGTGTGTGTGTGTGTTGAAAATTCAGGTTTTATTTCAAAATGTATGTGTGCTTACTTTAATATTCATACGTTTTCCAAATTTTACATAAGGTTGACGTGTCATATATATACAATAATTGGGATTTCAAACTAATTATGCATATTATTAGTTGATGAAAAAAAGAAGAAGAAAGCTTTTTATTAGTGATAGATGTAATTGTCTATACAGATTTTCGTTAAGTAAGTTATAGTGATTTTTGAAGTTATTGTTTTAAATATAGTATATAAGTATTGATTTTGAATAATTATGGACATATGTGTGTTGAGTTTAATATATGTATTTTAAATTGAAACAATAGATTTTGAAATACATTTAAATTGAAATGTATTTGAATTTAGAATATGATTTTATATATACAATTATATATAGTTATATAAGTTCACTTATATCAATTTTCTTCATCGATCCAGTTCTGATTGGATATTTTTTATTCTTATTATTCAGCTTTGATCGTTGAATTCGTGCCGATTTTGCTTTGCTTCGATTCGTCATTCAAATTTCAGTGTCTGTATCACTGTGCGTATCCATGTCATCTTCTGTACTCTCTAGCCTCGAAAGGTGAACAATCACTCATAATTAATGTTCTTTTATTTATTAAATTTGATTTCAATTGAAACGACAATTGAAATATGCTGCTGTGAGTTATTTACACTATTATATATATATGTTATACTTATATCAGTTCACTTGTGACATCTGACACCATTATCTGTTAATTATATGATGACAATCCCGTTTGGTTGATAATTGATTGATTGTTTGTTGTTTATTTTGGATGTTAAATTGTAATGTATAAAGTGATAAATATTATGCAATTGAATTTGACGTAGTATAGTTAAAATTTTGGATCGACATATGTGTTGAATTTGATTAGTTAAATTTGTATATTATGACCCCTTAAATGTTTAATTATTTGACACGTAGAAAAATGGTTAATTACCCTTGAACCATTTGAATTTATGTTGTATGAAATCGAATAATAAATGTCAAGTGAAGAAACGTAATGTAATAATATTTAATCTGCATGAAATGATAGTGTAGATTCTATAAATAATTATATTAATTTGCACAAACAACAATGTAAATTAATACGATTATTTCAGGATTATTTGAATTGATTATTGGATTGTTATTGATGGTTGCTATTGCTTGTTTATTTACTTTGACACCATCCCAGTTCGCATACTGCAAGTTCCCTTTGTTATGCTTTGATTTTTGAATTGAATTGGAATCGGGTTGAAATGATAAATACCCAAATGAATTTGACCTAGGATAGAGAATTAAATAAAAACCTGATTGGTCAATAATTTGATTTAAAAATAAAATGAGGATTTTATTTGAATAAATAATAAGTTTTGAAAGGAAGTTGGAATTTGAATTTAATGAAAGAAAATGTTAATATTTAATATTTGAAACAAAATATTAACAAGTATTTGTTGGAAGAACGTTGTTTATAATAAATTATTTAACAGTAAAATTTGGAATTATTCATTTTATTAAGTTTGAAATCATTTAATAATTAAGTTTGAAATTATTTAATTATTAAGTTTTGAAATTATTTAACGATTAAGTTTTGAAATACTTAATAATCAAGTTTTGAAATTATTTAATAATTGAATAAGATTGAATTATTTTGGTAATTAAATAAAAAAATTGAATTCTTTGATAAGAGAAATTGAAATTTTGAATAAGTGAATTTGAACTACGTTAATAAATGTAATTGGGTTTCTTATTTATTAAGTTTGGAAAATTATTTAAGTAAATTAATAAGTGAAATTTTACTTCTTGAATATATGAAATTTAGTTTCTTTATTAATTGAGTTTTGAAATTTGTAACTAAGTAAAGAAATAAGTGGAATTGAATTTCTTTAACAAGAAATAAAATGTGATTTATTGGAATAAATATAAGACTCGTAATTTAAAGAATTTGATTTGACGAATTTAATTGAATTTCAATTTGTAAGATGATATAATGAAGTTGAACTTAGAAATTGATTTAATGAATTGGTAATTTAATAGAAATTGTTTTGAATGATAAATTAACTTAACGAATATTGAATGAAATCGACAAATGAGTTTAAATTGATTTGATTGTTAGATTAAATCAATTTAAATAATTACGGAATGAAATTTATATTCGAACTTGAGTCAATATTTGAAATGTTTATAAAAAATTGAAATTTAATTATAAGATTTTGAAATGGAATTTTGGAAGTTTTGAAACGTAAATTATGGAAATTGATATAGAAAGACAAATGGAATATTAGTTTACAAATTCTAATTTGAAATCGAACTTGATTTGGTTTTGAAATTTATTAAACGACCAATCGGTGTAGTAATTACGAAAATTATTAAAGAAACCGGAATCGGTTATGGACATACTCTCTATCTAAACCGAAAACTACTTTAATAACTATACGCGGAGTGTGATCCAGAATGAAGTGGTTGGATTGATGTACGTGATGACTGAAGAAAGAGAAAGATAATGGATCGCCTTGACACTTGTGTCAAATTGGAAATGACTAAGATAGGAGCCGTGCGGCCAAATGGGGTTAGCCACCTCGAGCGAACACACTTCTTTGTAAGCTACTCATTACTTGTTATTGATTGGTGCACCCTCGTATTTTGGGAGTGTTGTTTCGCGGTGTTGCGATCGTTGCGGCGATGCGTTTTCACCAGTCCGGATTAGGCAAACGGTATTGCCTCATGTGCCTTGTCATACTTGTATCCCTATATACGCGACCATTACGAATTTTTTTTGTGTTATACCTATGGAGTACTCCCTGATATCCCACTAGTTTACAGTGGAGTTTACAGTGCTGCATAGACTATAACGCTTATATAAAATGTGTTAAGGGGGATAATGGTAACGCCTTAACACTATTTTGATATTTTATATTACTGATAGACATTATCTATTTAGCGTATATTACTACATAGTAGATAGTTTAACGGATCTTTAGAGGACGGTTATTCCAACGTCCTTTGAGTTATTTGTATTTCAATTGTTATTTCACTTGAGTTGGATTTATTGGTATAAGTAAGTTAATCCTGACTCGAGTGTTTGTGTTTTCCTTTACGCTCGGGTCAGTTTGAGTGGTTCAGCTTCCAAGACTCACCTTTGGAGTTGGAGCTTCGCCTAGAGATCCAGCTATCTACCTAGCTTTCAGATATTCAGTTGATTCCACTGATGTATTCTAATTCTTGTATTTGACTATTATATTTGAGACTTCTGTTGTAACTTATTTAACTCTTTCATATATATAGTAGCTTCATGAACTACTATTTTTTTTTACTTCCGCAGCATATTATTACTCTATGTCTGTGATTCTATGATTATTTATTTACTGTATATCTGACTTTTGCCTTCGGTATTTTGAATTATTCAACTCCGGCATGTACGGATGCAAATAGTCCAAAATAGTGGGTCATTACACGTATTTACGCAATCAACTTTTGGACATTCCATCTTCTAATTTTGTCGCAGTAAATATATGCGCTTTCGCTTCATTGAAAGATGAAAATCCAGCCAACCTTTTAGTTGTCGTGTAAATCCTTGTACAATAGCTTTTGCTATACTATCGTCTGAATTATTTTTAATTAAACATGCTGTAGCGTGCATCGTCATATAATTCAGACAAGTTTGTATTTGGTATTCTGAATAACAGTCTACATTCCAATCTACAATAGAGGTACCATCAAAAGATACAGCTCCATAATTGTTTTGTTCTTCAAATAAGAGATCGACCGGTGTTGGTCTCGTATAATAAGGTTTACTATACGAGGTATTTCTTAATTTTATTAATTTCAAAATTATTTTCTGGTTTATTTTGTTCTATATTTAAGAACATATTTTGTAAATTACTTACTTCTTCATCTGAATTATTATCAGATTTTAGTTTTGAAGTTTCTCTAGATTCCTTGCTTTCAATTATGGGTGCAACTTCCTCTTCACTACCGTTTAAGGCGTCTAACCTTTTCATTATTTCTTTCAACATTTCGGGGTTTTCTCCTGGTTTATCCATATTCATTTCTAAATTTTGTGCAGACCAGGGTTTGAATAAAACTTCGTCTGTATCATAGAATTTTGTTTGATCTTTATTAGGTCCTTTCTCAATTCTTGTAAGTTGATTACCTATTGATTGTAATGTTAAATTTGTAAAATTATTCTGCTCAATAATAGCTTCAAATGTTCTATCTTTTCTATAAGGAGTAGCTACAATATCTTCTTTATCAATTTTAACTGATAAGTTTACTTCCGGGGGATGTATACTCCTAATAGTTTTTCCTACTTTTGTTGTATACTCTTTATAAGCAGAATTTATATTGAAAACTGTTAATAAATCAACAAAATCTAGAAAACTGTCCTTTTGTTTTCCTATTTTGTAAGATTTTTCTATCATTATAAAGATATCATAATTTTCTGGTAAGTCATTTCCCATTTTATTTAAAAATAAATTATATTTTTTAATCCACATTTGGTGTTCTTTTTGATCTTTCATAAAGAACCATTTTCTTTTATATTTATTTTCTTCTGAATAAAACTTTTTTTTTTAGATTCTGAAAAAGAAAATTTGAACTCTTCATCAATAGTTATGGTATTTATATCAAACACTGATTTATCCTCATCATATCCCATATCTGAAGTTGTGACGCCCCACCTCTATACCCACGCTAGCCAAGGACACTACGGGGTAATGCTGTCAACTAGCGTGGAGAATAAGGCTGTTGAGGAGCGACCCTCCATGTAATTGCTTTGTGCGACACCGATATGTCAAATAGTACAACATGCATTTCTTTAAGGAGGGAAATCCAACATACCGATACAAACTCAAGGCTACTACACAGTGGCTACATATATTCTTCGGAAACAAATATAGAAATAAACATAACACAAATCAATCACATACATCCAAATCACAAAGGCGGAAATAGATATGAATATATAACACACGAAAGTGTACATCAGAGTAGTGGTCAAACAAGATCCACAACATCACAAAAGAAAAGCTATAAGTGCTAGACAAAAGAATATGGATACATCAGTGAGTCTATATCTCAAATATATACAACAAAAACCACTAATCTAAGTAGTAGCCAAAAGTCAGGGGTTAATCCCAGATGTGAAGTCAAGTAGAAGCACCTGTAACATCTCGGTCTGACCCGAGTATTATTTAATAAGAAAATAATAAACGGATCAGTCTAGCTATAAATATCAGATAAAATGATGTAGAATAAGAGATATGACATAAATATATAATAACCATAAAGCCATACTGTGATAAGTATGCAATTGAAAAATCAACTAGGGATAATCAATATCACGAGAATCTTCTCAAAGATCAAAAGGAATGTCATACTTCTTATTTTCCAAATCACCAAACTATAAATATTGACAATAATATCAATGTCAATCACAGAAGTTAATGACACACAAATTCACCAATGCACAAATATTGATAAAACTTATCAATGTAAATCATGAAAATTAGTGAGAACACAAATTTCAGAAATCATCAATGGAAATCCAGAAATCACAAAAAGGGGGAGGCCTATCACAAAACGGTAGCATGAAAACTCACCAACACGTGTATCATAAAGTGGAACACTATTCCATGGTTGCTAACCATTAATTTTGAGCCGAATCTCCACAAAACGGCCCGAAGACCATGGGTCACAACCGCACCAATTTGAGCCGAAGCTCCACTGAAATGGGGTTTAGTGTCCCTCGTAGACAAAGAGATATCGCACAATTGCTAGTCTAAATCACAAGAATGATCGTCAACGACATCATGAAGTGTCAATTACAGTAAGCTAGTAAATATATAAACCTAGCTTCATGTCCCATAACTACTAGCTTAACTTAAATATTTACGAACAAATTGTATATCTCCACTCGAAAATTGTCACAAGAGATTCAATCGAATAAGTCCAAGAATTAACCGACGAAGTAAACGCAAGCGTTTCATACCACTTGTCTTACGAAGCCGTTTAATTAGATTTCTCGTACGAGTGAGGTAAAGGTTTGTATATTTTTAAAATGAAAAATCACAAAAATGACCGTAGAAATGATCAATCACAAAAATTCACATACGAAGATGTGAATAAAATCCAAAGAATCTGATTCAAAATTCATCAAAGTGGAAATACCCTTGCTACACGACACGGCACGACCTAGCAGATGAGCGACCTAAGGAATGGTGAGACTCAACAGTGCCAACGACCTAAGTGGTAGCGGCAGACGTGCAGGGCAACTTAGAATGTGGCACGACCCAAATGCATGCGACCTAATGAATGGCGCGACCTATAGGGTGCGACCTTAAGGGGTAGCGGTATAACATGGCCGAGCGATTAAGGGGTGCAACGACCTAAGAGATAAAAGGAGGCTGAGCGACCTAAGGTGCATGCGACCTAAGGGGTACATGCTACCTAAACGCACGCACGACCTAATGGGCGAGCGACCTAATTGCGCGAGCTACAAAGCCGAGCGACCTAACTGGAGTGGCCAAAGCCAAGCGACCAAAGGGGAAGCAGCTTAACAGGGTTATGAGCTAAAGTAGGCCGAGCGACCTAACGACCTAACTAGGTGCGACTTAAAGGGACCAACGACGTTACCCAAGAGACGCGACCTAACCGAGCGGTCTAGTAAATGGTACGACCTAACATGGGAACGACCTAGCTTGTCGCGACCTAAGCTCAAGCGACCTAACTGTAGGCGGAGAATTTGATGTGTGCAGGCTGAGCGACCTAAGGGTTTAAAGTGCAAAAACTCTCCCAATTTGCAACCGATCGGGCACGGACGCTAGGGGATTATACCCATAGGCTACCCGATCGTATTGGCTCCTCGATGCATCACCAAAAACGTGTTCAAACATCAAAGTTAGGATTTTTAAAGATTTGAACCCAAAACACTAAAAATTGGGATTTTCCCCAATTCAATCCAAATCAATGGCAAATGCATATGTAAAAGTGTTAGGGATTTATACCCAACAATCAAAGATAGATATAGACAAAGATGTGAGGTAAAAATCTCACCTTTACACAAAATCAATGAAGGAGAAGCCTAAAAGCAAAGGAGGAATCAATCACACTTGAATCTCTACACAAGAAGCTTGAATCAATGGCTTCTCTTTGAATTTGGAGTTGGATGTTGAATTTGCAAATGAACTAGGGCTTGAGTTTTAATTTCCCATTCCTTCCTCCATTTTTGATGAAGCTTGAGTGTTATGAAAATGAAAGTAAAGTTATGAAGAGAAGGGGGTTGAGCTAGAGTAAATAGTTAGGCTAATGGGCTAATCAAAACCAAATCCCAATAGTGAAAAAGTGACAAAATTCCACTAATTCCAAACATATCAAAGTTTATACTCAAAAAGATCGCAAACGGTGTTTTGAACTCAATAGAAGTAGTTCCGAGTCCAAATTTGACCGTATGCGAAAAGTAATTTTTCGGACTAAAATCCGACTAACGGTAAAATATTAAAATAGAATATTTAAATATTTAATCGTAAACTATGCGGGTTGTTACAGACTCCCCTCCTTAAAGAAATTGCATCCTCGCAATATTTAAGAAGAAAATATAAGGTAACAACCATGGAAGCATATCAACACAAAAGAAGTTTGAAATATGAAATTCACCTCATGGAGCACGAGAAAGTAAGTCTGGATGTGTTCACTTGATGAACTCTCTAGATTCCCAGGAGCAATCCTTAGGATTTAAGGACCATTGGACTTTAACAAGCGGAACATCTTTATTTCGAAGGCGCTTGACCTCCGAAGCAATAATACGAATAAGATGTTGCTCATAAGTTAAATTAGGTGAAACTTCAATTTCTTCCACAACACCGGGCTCAAGAATAGAATCGGAATCTCGAAGGCACTTCCGTAATTGGGAAACGTGAAACACGTCATGAATAGCAGAAAACTGAGCCGGTAATAAAACACGATAAGCCACGTAACCAATACGTTCAGTGATAGGAAATGGACCAATATATCAAGGTGCTAACTTTCCCGATCGACTGAAACGTACAACACCCTTCATAGGTGAAACACGAATAAACACAAGATCTCTCACAGAAAATTCTAATCTCCTTCTCCGGTTATCGACATAGGATCTTTGACTACTCTGGGCTTCTTTCATCCTATGACGAATAAGGTCAATCTTCTCCGTGGAATCACGAATAAAATGTGGACCTAAAACCAGCTTCTCACGGGCCTTAAGCCAACAAGAAGGAGATCGGCATGGCCTTCCATAGAGTTCCTCAAAAGGTGCCATACCAATACTAGATTGGAAGCTATTATTATAGGAAAACTCAACAAGAGAAATATGATCTTCCCAACTTCCACTAAAAATCAAGAACACATGCACGAAGAAGATCTTCGGGAGTTTGATTCACACGCTCAGTTTGTCCATTGGACTGGGGATGATAAGCGGTGCTAAAATTAAGCTTCGTTCCCAAAGCTTTTTGAAGAATCTTCCAAAATCCATGATAAAAAATGGATCACAATCGTTAACAATAGAAGTAGGAACTCCATGCAATTTAACAATTTCTTTGATAAAGAGTTTGGCCAAGAGAGGAATGGTTCGATTAGACAGAATGGGATAAAATAGGCGGATTTCGTAAGTCTATCGACTATCACCCATAAGCTATTATGACCCGAACGAGAACAGGGAAGGCCGTCAATAAAATCCATGGAAATTTGGTCCCACTTCCAAATTAGAATTTCTAAAGGTTGCAATAACCCACCAGGCCTTTGGTGTTCGGCCTTAACGAGTTGGCAAGCCATGCAACACTTAACAAAGTTAGCAACATTAGATTTCATTCCCTCCCAATAATAAAGTCGCTTCATATCTGCGTACATTTTACTACTACAGGGAAGAATGGTAAATTTAGAATGAAGAGAATCTTCTAAAATGTCTTTACGAAGATTACTAATATTTGGTACGACAAGCCTACCAAATTTTCGAATACCGCCACGAGAATCAATATCAAAGTCTTTCAAACCTTCAACATCAATTTTATCCCTAAAATTTTGGCTAAGAAGAGCAAATTCGGGATCTAGCTTTTGAGCTTCAAGAATGCGGTCTAAAAGAGAAGGATAAGCCTCAAGGCTACATAACACAAGAGATGAACATAAATCGGAAACATGATCTTGAATCTCACAAGTGGACAGAATTCCGAGATCATTCCATTCGGATATCATCATAGAAACAACCGCTTGTTGCTTACGTCTAAGTGCATCGACAACACGATTTCCCTTTCCGGGAGTACAAAGAATATCAAGACCATAAGCTGCAAGAAATTCGAGCCAACGTTGTTGAGGCAAATTAAATTCCTTTTGAGAAAATAGATACTTCAAGGATTTATGATCGGTATAAAGAATAAATTTTTCTTCCAAAAGATAATGACGCCAAATACGAAGGGCGAAAACAATAACCGCGAGTTCTAAATCATGAGTGGCATATCTAGTCTCGGTTGGCTTCAATTGCCTAGAAGCATAAGCAATAACACGTTCTCTTTGCATAAGAACGGCACCCAAACCAACGCGACTAGCATCGATATAAACAATGAAATCTTGGTTTCTCTTAGGAATCACTAGAATAGAGCGTTGGAAAGGAGTTCTTTTAATTTCTGAAAAGAAGCTTCACATTTGTCCGACCAAATGTACTTAACTCCCTTCTTTGTCAAACTAGTAAGAGGCACAGAAATTTTGGAAAAGTCCTTTATGAAACGACGATGATAACCTGCCAATCCAAGGAAACTATGAATTTCCATTACACTTTCTGGTCTCTTCCAGTTTTGAATTGCTTCAATCTTTGAAGGATCCAAGGAAATTCCGGATTCGGAAATAATATGACCGAGAAACTTCACACGAGATTGCCAAAAGTGGCATTTAGAAAAAATTTCTTTCAATTGATTGCTCCTAAGAGTTTCCAACACAATCCGAAGATGCTTTTCATGCTCTTCCTCAGTCTTAGAATACACAAGAATATCGTTAATAAAGATGAGAACAAACCGATCAAGGAAGTCTTTGAAACTCTATTCATAAGGTCAACGAAATAAGCCGGAGCATTTGTTAAACCAAATGGCATAACAAGCCATTCATAAGATCCATAACGAGTACGGAACAATGTTAGAGGAATACTATCCTCTGCAATACAAAGCTGATGAAAACCGGTAGCTATGTCTAATTGTGAAAGGACTCTAGCACCACTAAGTTGATCGAATAAATCATCAATCCGAGGTAAAGGATATTTATTCTTGATAGTAAGATCATTATGCTTGCGGTAGTCAACGCAAAGCCTAGGTGTACCATCGGATTTCTACACAAAAATAGCCGAAGCTCCCCAAGGCGAGGAACTAGAGCAAATAAATTGCTTCGTCTCCAATTCGGATAATTGTTTGCGCATCTCCTCATTTTCTTTATTGGACATACGATAAGGAGGACGAGTAATAGGTTGAGCTCCAGGAATGAGACTAATCCTGAACTCAATTGCTCGCTTAGGTGGTAATCCTAAAACGGGCTCAAATATGTCGGAAAATTCACGAACAACGTGAATAAGAGAAATAATATCCTCCTCATCATCATTATCATCATCATGAGGATTTAAAGAATATAAAGATGCAACTAAGCTGGAATCCTAATCTTTAAGGTCAATAGAAATCTGCTTAACAGATTGAGGATGTCGAAGATAAATAGTCCGCTCAGGACATAGGATTTGGGCTTTATAGCGGTTAAGCCAATCCATTTCCAAAATCATTCCAAAGCCTAAGTAGCGCATAACATGCAAATCAGCTCGGAAAAAATATCACACAAAATAATCTCGACATCTATACACATTAAACTAATTGTTGCAGATCCTCCAACTGGATTCGCAATGCTCAAAGAAGTCATTAAACATAAAACATCCAAATAAAAAGTATCAACAAGTTCTTTTTATATAAAAGAATGGGACGCACCCGTATCAAAAAGAACTCGAATAGGATGATCACGAAATAAAATAATGCCATCAAGGATAGAATGAGAAATACCTTTACCACGAGATGTGTTGCCAGGGGCTTGAGCAACATTAAGCTTTCCCTCCTTCCTATTTTGAAGTTTGGGACAAGAACATAAATAATGATCCAGGCTTTTTCAATAGCGGCAAGTCCGAGGCTTTGAACACTTACTCGCATAATGGTCTTTATAACCACAGTTGTAGCATTGCCCAACACTTGAGGTAGAAGTCTTAGTTACCGGAGAGGCTTGCTTCCCTTTCTTACTGTTGGGATAAGGACCCTTGAACTTATTAGGCCGTTTTTTATTGTTGAAGTTTGGTTTAGCACTCATAACTTCAACATCACTCTCCCTATCTGCCTCTTCAAGACGAAGAGCGATATCAACGAGTTGATCAAAAGAAACTTCTAATTTTAGAAGTAATGGCTTCTTGAGATTTTTATTCAAGCCATAGACAAATCGTTAGTTTTTCTTCAATGGGGTGTTTATGTACTCGACCCCGTATTTAGAAAGTGATTCAAATGATGCGACATAGTCTGTCACAGAGGATTCACCTTGAACAAGGTCAATGAAATGGCGAGCCAAAGTCGCCTTCTCAGCTTTTGGCACAAATTTTAATTCGAAGCGCTCCCGGAATTTCTCCCAAGTAAGATCCGCTTCATTTATTTCAGAAATCAGAAGCTCATACCAATCTATTGCTCTTTCTGGGAGCATACTAGAGGCCATCTGAACACGGTGAAGATCAATAAGATTCATGTGAGAAAAGATTCGACTGCACGATCACAGCCAAGCCTGGACTTCAATAATGGTTTCAGAACCTTTGAATGGCTTTCCACCCAAATTAGTATAATCGCTGCACAATCGTGCAAATCCAGACCTAGGGTGAGTAGACTCCGGATTAGATCCAGCTGCTTGAGCATTCCTTACTAGATCAAGAAGCTGCTGGGCAGACATAAATACTCCATCTTGGGGAGTAATACGAGATTGACCAGCGTTGGGACGGCCAGTTCTAACCATTCCTCTTCCTTTTGAAAGAAAGAAAGAAGAAGGATAAGGTTATTTACCAAATGAATATCAAGCAATCTTGATAGATAAACAAGAAATCATAAAGAAAATACGATGAATCGGTACGAAGACTCGAATTAAATCCTAAAGCACGACTTCGAAGAGGGACTTAGGACGATGATCCTTGCTAGATTATTCTACATTGTTCCAAAGATTGGCTTTGATACCAAGCTGTGACGCCCCACCTCTTTACCCGCGCTAGCCAAGGACACTACGGGGTAATGCTGTCAACTAGCACGGAGAATAAGGCTGTTGAGGAGCGACCCTCCATGTAATTGCTTTGTGCGAGCACCGATATGTCAGATAGTACAACATGCATTTCTTTAAGGAGGGAAATCCGACATACCGATACAAACTCAAAGCTACTACACAGTGGCTATATATATATTCTTTGAAGATAGATACAGAAATAAACATAACAAAAATCAGTCACTGACATCCATATCACAAAGACGGAAATAGATATGAATATATAACACATGAAAGTGTACATTAGAGTAGTGGTCAAACAAGATCCACAACATCACAAAAGAATAGCTACAAGTGCTATACAAAAGAATATGGATACATCAATGAGTCTATATCTCAAATGTATACAACAAAAACCAGTAATCTAAGTAGTTAGCCAAAAGTCAGGGGATAATCCCGGATGTGAAGTCAAGTAGAAGCACCTGCAACATCTCAGTCTGACCCGGGTATTATTTAATAAGAAAATAATAAACGGATCGGTCTAGCTATAAATATCAGATAAAATGATGTAGAATAAGAGATATAACATAAATATATAATAACCATAAAGCCATACTGTGATAAGTATGCAATTGAAAAATCAACCAGGGATTAATCAATATCACGAGAATCTTCTCAAAGATAAAAAGGAATGTCATACTTCTTATTTACCAAATCACCAAACTATAAATATTGACAATAATATCAATGTCAATCACAAAAGTTAATGACACACAAATTCATCAATGCACAAATATTGATAAAACTTATCAATGTAAATCACGAAAATTGGTGAAAACACAAATTTCAGAAATCATCAATGGAAATCCAGAAATCACAAAAAGGGGGAGGCCTATCACAAAACGGGAGCATGAAAACTCACCAACACGTGTATCACAAAATGGAACGTTATTCCATGGTTGCTAACCATTAATTTTGAGCCGAAGCTCCACAAAACGGCCCGAAGACAATAGGTCGCTACCCCACCAATTTGAGCCGAAGCTCCGCAGAAACGGCGTTTAGTCTCCCTCGTAGACAAAGAGACATCGCACAATTGCTAGTCTAAATCACAAGAATGATCATCAACGATCATCAAGAAGTGTCAATTACATAAGCTAGTAAATATATAAACTTAGCTTCATGTCCCATAACCACTAGCTTAACTTAAATATTTACGAACAAATTGTATGTTTCCACTCGAAAATTGTCACAAGAGATTCAATCGAACAAGTCCAAGAATTTACCGACGAAGTAAACGCAAGCGTTTCATACCACTTGTTTTACAAAGCCGTTTAATTAGATTTCTCGTACGAGTGAGGTAAAGGTTTGTATATTTTTAAATTGACAAATCACAAAAATGACCGTAGAAACGATCAATCACAAAAATTCACATACGAAGACGTGAATAAAATCCAAAGAATTTGATTCAAAATTCATCAAAGTGGAAATACCCTTGCTACACGACACGGTGCGACCTAGCAGATGAGCGACCTAAGGAATGGTGAGACTCTACAGTGCCAACGACCTAAGTGGTAGCGGTATACGTGCAGGGCAACTTAAAATGTGGCACGACCCAAGTGCATGCGACCTAAGGAATGGCGCGACCTAACCAAGGCGCGACCTATAAGGGTGCGACCTAAAGGGGTAGCGGCATAACATGGCCGAGCGACCAAGGGGTGCAATGACCTAAGAGATAAAAGGAGGCCGAGCGACCTAAGGTGCATGCGACCTAAGGGTAAGGTGCGACCTAAACGCACGCACGATTTAATGAGCCGAGCGACCTAATTGCGCGAGCTACAAAGCCGAGCGACCTAACTGGAGTGGCCAAAGCCAAGCGACCAAAGAGGAAGCGTCTTAACAGGGTTGTGAGCTAAAGTAGGCCGAGCGACCTAACGACCTAACTAGGTGCGACTTAAAGGGACCAACGACGTTACCCAAGAGACGCGACCTAACCGAGCGACCTAGTAAATGGTACGGCCTAACATGGGAACAACCTAGCTTGTCGCGACCTAAGCTCGAGCGACCTAACCACAAGCCGAGAATTTGATGTGTGCAGGCTGAGCGACCTAAGGGTTTGAAGTGCAAAAATTCTCCCAATTTGCAACCGTTCGAGCATGGACGTAGGGGATTATGCCATAGGCTACCAGGTCGTATTAGCTCCTCGATGCATCATCAAAAACGCGCTCAAACATCAAAGTTAGGATTTTTAAAGATTTGAACCCAAAACACTAAAAATTGGGATTTTCACCAATTCAATCCAAATCAATGGTAAATGCATATGTAAAAGTGTTAGGGATTTATACCCAACAATCAAAGATAGTTATAGATAAAGATGTGAGGTAAAAATCTCACAGCCTAAAAGCAAAGGAGGAATCAACCACACTTGAATCTCCACACAAGAAGCTTGAATCAATGGCTTCTCTTTGAATTTGGAATTGGATGTTGAATTTGCAAATGAATTAGGGCTTCGAGTTTTAATTTCCCATCCCTTTCTCCATTTTTGATGAAGCCTGAGTGTTAGGAAAGTGAAAGTAAAGTTACGAAGAGAATGGGGTTGAGCTAGAGTAAATAGTTTAGGCTAATGGGCTAAACCAAACCCAAAAGCCCAATAGTGGAAAAGTGACAAAATTCCACTTAACTCCAAACATATCAAAGTTTATACTCAAAAAGATCGCAAACGGTGTTTTGAACTCAATGGAAATGGTTCCGAGTTCAAATTTGACCGTATGTAAAAAGTAACTTTTTGGACTAAAATCCGACTAACGATAAAATATTAAAATAAAATATTTAAATATTTAATCGTAAAATATGCGGGTTGTTACAAAAGGAGTCGGCGATCTGGGATTTGATGGAGGAATTTCAACCCTATATTCAGGTTGACTAACTCCGTCCATTGTGTTTCTTACAATTACATTTTCCTTTTCTATTCTTAAAGGAGTAGCTTCAGCATTGCTGAATCTTGGTTCCTTTAATTTCGAGTTAGAACCTAATTTTAGGTGTGTGACTCTGTCCTTTGAAAATCTAATTTCGACGTCACCATCAGAATATTCAACAATTTCTTTTAATTTTTTATTTTCTACTTTAGTAGGTTCATTTGCTTCTTTAAGAAATCATTTTTCTGGTAAATTTATCTCATTCCAGCTAATCGATTTCGGAATTACAACATTACTTTTACCGATATCTGTTATAAACAGTGTAGTTGTACCTTGATTTTTAATTGGTATATGTTTTGCATCAGTAATAATAGTATTCATTACTTTATAGCATATTCTATAAATAACAACTACATTCAGTGTCATGGTTTCATATTAAAACCTTCAGTTTTTATGTCCAAACAAATAGACTGGAGTCAATTTGGATCGGACAAGGACATAGTAAAATTAGGAAAGCATGAAAAATAAATTGGTCCATCACATAATGTTGATTCAACTATTTCTAATAAGGAATCAAGGAATTTATTATGTCTTTTATCTCTAACTGCAATAATAGCAAACGTATTTAGACCTAATCTTGTAGCTGGTTTTAAGGCGACTTGAATTAATCCAACATGAATAAATTTATATTTTTCTTTATGTAAATTTAAAAGCTTTTTTGAAATTAAACTAAATGAAATGTATCCTACAGATAATGGGATTGTATGTTCAACCGTTTTAATTATATGATCAGTTTTTGTAATAAAACTTCCAGTTTTCTTATAAATCTTTGAAGGCGAATAAGCCGGAATATTCCAATTGTTTAAACTAGATTCTAAATATTTATTTATAGTAATTTCTTTATTTTTTACTGAGAATTTCTCTGTCTAGATTATATAAACCGTTATTATTATTATTTCTAAATGATAATGCTCTAGATAGTCTTTCCATATTATCTACCTTATCACTGTCAACGCTTTACACAAAACTTCCCTAAACGCCTATTCACGGCAAACAAACGGGAAAAACACTGCTACGCGACTTGAATACAAAGTCCCGGGTTTCAAAGGCAAATAATAAGTAGGATTAGCTAGATTTTATCATATAGAATTAAAATAATAACAGTTTGATAAACTAGCACCAAAAAATTTCTACAGTAACTGTTAAGAAACGATGATGAATAGTATGGTGAATAGTAATGGTGAATAGTAACCATGGATGAATAGTACAAAATAGTACCTTAGTACAAAATAGTACCTTCTCTCTTGAGCGTTTAAGCTTGAGCAAACCTAGCCCCTACCACCATCGGGCTCTGATACCAAACGGCTTCGGACCTTCTTTTGCTCCTTGTTTGATGGAAAGATGTAAGATAACAGTAGTAGTTTTTGCAAGCGCAGATATTATATTACACAGAGAGATTTATTTGAGGAAAATAAAATTTTATTACAATGGACTATATTACAAAGAGTAAGCTATCTGCCATTGCAATAACTTAGCAAACTTTAAAATTTTGATTACAAACTCTGCCATTTAACATCGAATACACACACATATATATACTAGTACATTCGGTTATTAGGTTTGCATAAACCGGCATCTTCCCTTCTTCTGCATCCTTATCAACAAGCTTTCCATCTTTTCTTCAGCAATAATTAAGCTTTTGTCACATCATCATTTGTCTTTAGCCATTCATTTGCCACCTTATTCCTTATCTTTAGCAATTATAATGCTTTTGTCACATCAGGTCATATCACCTTTTGAAATAACATTACGTGTATGAAATATTTGCTGGCATTATTTCATCCTTATCTTTATTAGATATTTTTGGCTAGAATTTCATCCTGTCTGCGGAGGGCCTTCTAGAACGTGTCTAGGTGGAGGAAATCCTAGAGGCGATGAAAATGGTATTTCATCTATAATGAAAGTTACAATACCTGGCTGGTGAAAATATACATATACCATCCAGACTCCATTAACCTTCTTTTTAACGCATCTCACATTGTGCCTTTGGCTTTTAGCACACAATCTTCCATTTCCCTTGGTCTCTTCATGAACTTGGACCTGTAGACATGCTCATAGGCTCATCATCACTATGCGAATCCAATATGGCTTTGAGTTATATTTTTAAATTTCTTTTTGGGGAACTTGCCATTAATTCTTTTAGTAAGTCAGATAATTCCCCTTTAGGTGAATCTGGTTTTTTTTGCGGTTCATGGCTAATTAAACCCTTTTGTGAATAAATTGAATCTTTGAAAAACTCAAACGTATCTCACCATTTAATTAAAATCCTTCTTCCTAAATAAGGAATATTTTCGAATTTTATTTCAAACTTTTGTAAAGTTCTTGGAACAACAATGACATCCCATTTCATAATCCAGGGTACTTGATAAAGTGCTGCAAAATGTAGATTATGATATTTGATGGAAATATTTATTCGAACAAATTCGTCATAAATATTTCTTATTTTTTGTGGTAAAATCACTGGATATAATCCAAAGTTTGAAAACCAAACTACAAACCAATTTGAAAAATTTGTGGTATTTTGAGTTTTAAACTAAATAACCAACTATGTTTTCTCTGCCTGTTTTCATAAGAGAAAGCAAACTCCCAAGCTTTAATATAGTCAAAGTAGTTAAAATTTAATTTGTTCCTATAAGGATTTCTTGAATTTGTAATTAATTCTTTAGGTTTATATAAATCACTTTCCCATTGTTCTGGGGTAATTATTTTAACAATGGTGGCCTTTGAGAAAGCCCACTCTCCACCAGTTCTCATGGCGGATTCAAATTATACAGAACCTGTGGAGGTTTAAATTTCTTGGTAGAAATCAAAATCCTTTGGATAAAGGTATGGATCAGTAAAGTATTTTAAATAGAAGGTCATAACCTCTTCTGTAGATAAATGAATATATATTTTCTCTACAGGAGATGCCTATATGGTTGATGTTGGAATATACGGGTATAGGTATTCTCTAGTAGATGTAGACTTTTTTGCCAACTCATAAGCATCAGCTCTGAGTTGTTCATCAACTGGAGTTGTCTTTAAGACCTCTTCTCGAAGAATTTTTTCATCCTTCTGAAAGGCCGACTTATAAGTCGTTATGGGCCGAGATAGTGCAGTTTTACCGCTTTCTGCCTTTTCTTTGCCTTTATTCATTTTTTCCCTGTAAAAATTCTCGAGTTAAGAAATCTGGTAACGCATTATCAGATCCTTTAATAAACTCAATATCAAAATCGAATGCTGATATTATTGCTTGTTTTTTGCGTTTCCTAAAATTATCTCGAGCTAAGTAGAATAAACGTTTGTTAACGGTCATGCATTTTACCGACCTTTTGATATGTAGACATGGGATGTACTAAGTTTGTGTTTTCAATATGCAATGTTAATTTGATGTTATGCATAGATTTGAAGATTTGTATGCACTTTCAGTCATGTATACAGATGATTGAGTTTCATATTTTGTTTTTTTATTTCTTGGTTGGAGAGCATACCCACAAGATAGGTTGAAATTCATTTAACCCTTATTTCCTTATAATACGATATTATTGCAGATTATCATGCCCTAATGTTCTAATATCAATTTAGTTGCATTTTCTACCAGCTTAAATCATCACTATGGTTGATTTTGGGGCAGTTTTTCAAACTTCCGGTTGACTGTTCCAAGCTTAGGGTTTTCAAACAGCGAGTTAGAATAATTTGCAAGTGAGAGGTAATATATCACGTAGGTATGAATTTGTTGTACGAGATTGTTATTTCATACAACTTCAAACTCATTGGAAATTATTATGCTTTTTTGTTATGTCATCAACTCAGTTGCCATTTTTGTTGTATTAAATTTTTTTGTGACTACTTTTGGGGATTTGTATGCATTTCCCCCCATTCCGTTGTTATGGTCACCTTTTTTAACTTTAGTAATTTATAGTTGATAGAACCTATGTACCACACCTGTATAAAGCCATGTTACACGATGTTATTTAACATGCATTTTTGATAAATTTGGATTCATAAACTAATTTATGACTATGCTTTAAATGATCGCAAAACAAATATTCGTTAATTATACTCAATAATGATGCACTATATTGTGCATGCTGTAAGTTTATGATTACAAATATGTGAAGCATCAACAAATTTCAAAATTACAAATATCCTCCTTTAAAGGCATTTTTGTTTTGTAACAATGTAGTATGTCATAACTACAAAGTTCACTGTTTGTTGCTTATCAATGTATGATGTGTTGCTGTGTACGTTATTTACGTTGCAATTTAAATCATTCTACATTAGTTCCATTTGAATGAATTTTTGCCGAGCACCATGATTTCATAAAATATCAACTAAAAGACTACTGCAATTAGCATGACTAAATATGGTTATGTAGAATGTGATAATCTTTTTTTACAATAATGTATGGTCTACAATTGAAAACATTACTTAATTTTCAAGTATTGTGTTCTAACAATAGAAGTGCAATTCCCTTATAAGTTTAGTCAACCATTTTTATGAACAATTTTAACTCTGTAAAAATTTAATCTATATGTGCAGTTCTCACTCTATAAGTGGTTCTACTGCCAATATCTGTTGCTTTTGAACGCGAGTATAATAAATCTGTACCAAACCAAAGCATATGGAAAACAATAAACATTGGTTTAGGCTGTCCATATTTACCAACCTGATAAAATTATGTTTTGGATAGAAGAAATATCATACCATTTAGTACAAAATAGTACATTCTCTCTAACCACGGATGAATAGTACAAAGTAGTACCTTCTCTTTGGGGCGTTTAAGCCTGACCAAACCTAGCCTCTACACCACCGAGCTCTGATACCAAATGGCTTCGGACTTCGTTTGCTCCTTGTTTGATGGAAAGATGTAAGATAACAGTAGTAGTTTTTGCAAGCGCGGATATTATATTACAGAGAGAGATTTATTTGAGGAAAAGAAAATTTTATTACAGTGGACTATATTACAAAGAGTAGGCTATCTACCATTACAATAACTTAGCAAACTTTAAATTTTTGATTACAAACTCTGCCCTTTAACATCGAATACACACACATATATATACTAGTACATTCGGTTATTAGGTTTGCATAAACCGGCATCTTCCATTCTTCTGCGTCCTTATCAACAAGCTTTCCATCTTTTCTTCAGCAATAATTAAGCTTTTGTCACATCATCATTTGTCTTTAGCCATCCATTTGCCACCTTATTCCTTATCTTTAGCAATTATAATGCTTTTGTCACATCAGGTCATATCACCTTTTGAAATAACATTACGTGTATGAAATATTTGATCGCATTATTTCATCCTTATCTTTATTAGATATTTTTGGCTAGAATTTTATCCTGTCTGCGAAGGGCCTTCTGGAACATGTCCAGGTGGAGGAAATCCTGGAGGCGGTTAAAATGGTATTTCATCCATAATGAAAGTTACAATACCTGGCTGGTGAAAATATACATATACTATCCAAACTCCATTAACCTTCTTTTTAACACATCTCACATTATGCCTTTGGCTTTTAGCATATAATCTTTCATTTCTTGGTCTCTTCATGAACTTGGACCTTTAGACATGCTCATAAGCTCATCATCACTATCCGAATCCAATATGGCTTTGAGTTGTATTTTTAAATTTCTTTTTAGGGAACTTGCCATTAATTCTTTTAGTAAGTCAGATAATTCCCTTTTAGGCGAACCTGGTTTTTTTGCGGTTCACGGCTAATTAAACCCATTTGTGAATAAATTGAATCTTTGAAAAATTCAAATTTATTCCACCATTTAATTAAAATCCTTCTTCCTAAATAAGTAATATTTTCAAATTTTATTTCAAACTTTTGTAAATTTCTTGGAACAACAATGACATCCCATTTCATAATCCAGGTTACTTGATAATGTGCTGCAAAATGTAGATTATGATATTTCATGGAAATATTTATTCGAACAAATTCGTCATAATATTTCTTAGTTTTTGTGGTAAAATCAATGGATATAATCCAAAGTTTGAAAACCAAACTACAAACCAATTTGGAAAATTTGTGATATTTTGAGTTTTAAATTGAATAAACCAACTATGTTTTCTCTGCCTGTTTTCACAAGAGAAAGCAAGCTCCCAAGATTTAATATAGTCAAAGTAGTTAAAATATAATTTGTTCCTTTAAGGATTTTTTGAATTTGTAATTAATTCTTTAGGTTTATATAAATCACTTTTCCATTGTTCTGGGGTAATTATTTTAACAATGGTGGCCTTTGAGAAAGCCCATTCTCCACCAGTTCTCATGGCGGATTCAAATTGTACAAAACCTGTGAGGTTAAAATTTCTTGGTAGAAAATAAAATCCTTTGGATAAAGGTATAGATCAGTAAAGTTTTTTAAATAGAAGGTCATAACCTCTTCTGCAGATAAATGAATATATTTTTCTTTACAGGAGATACCGATATGGTTGATGTTGGAATATACGGGTATAGGTATTCTCTTGTAGATGTAGACTGTATTGCCAACTCATAAGCATCAGCTCTGAGTTGTTCATCAACTGGAGTAGTCTTTAAGACCTCTTCTCTAAAAAAAATTCATCCTTTTGAAATGCCAACTTATAAGTCGTTGTGGGCCGAAATAGTGCAGTTTTACTGCTTTCTGCCTTTTCTTTGCCTTTATTCATTTTTACCCTGTAAAAATTCTCGAGTTAAGTAATCTGGTAACGCATTATCAGATCCTTTAATAAACTCAATATCAAAATGAAATACTGATAATATTACTTGCCATCTAGCAAATATTTGTTTTGATGCTATGTTTTTAACATCCTTTTGTAAAATTTCTTTGGCAGACTTACAATCTACTCTTAGCAAGAACTTTTGATTTAATAAATCACTTTCAAATTTTTGCACACATAATACTATTGCTAATATTTCTTTTTTAACAGTAGAGTAATTAACTCTGTGTCCTTGCCAAATTCCCGAAGTAAATCTGACTAAGGATTCTTCATTATTGATTCTTTGTTTAAGAATACCACCATATCCTTTATCTGATGCATCAGTTTCGACTATTTTGAGTGCATCAGGATTAGGAATTGCAAGAAAAGAAATTTCTTTTATTTTTGCTTTTATTTTTATAAATGCTTTAGTATGTTCCTCTGTCCAAGCAGGTGGATTTTTCCTTAATCTTTCAAATAATGGTTTAGCATCATAAGCTAGATCTTTATAAAATTCGGAAACCTAGTTTAAGCTTCCTAAAAATCTTTGTAATTGATTTTTAACCTTAACTTCGTTTGGAAATTTTTCTGCAAATATAATTGCTCTATCGATAGGAAATATTGTTCCATCTTTTATAATATGTCCAATAAATCTAATTTCTGTTTGAAAAAGCTTTATCTTTTTAGCTGATACAGCTAATCCAGCTCTTTTAGTGGCATTTATAAAAATATTTAAGTGTTTAAAATGTTTGTCAACTGATTCTGAAAATATAAGTACATCGTCAATATATACTATGGTAAATGCTGTATAAGCACTATAAATATCATTCATAATGTTTTGAAATTCTAAAAGGGCATTTTTTAACCCAAACGGCATTACATTCTATTCATAGTGGCCAAATGGAACAGTAAATGCAGTTTTATATCTATCTTCTTCTTTAATCTGAATTTGCCAAAATCTAGATTTCATATCAAATTTAGACATTACTTTGGCCGAATAAAGCCTTGCTAATAAATCCTTTTTATTAGGAATTGGATATCTAATCCATCTTAATGCTTTGTTCAAAGGTTTATAATTTATTACTAGTCTTGGGACTCCTCTTTCTAGTTCTGCTGCATTTTCTACATAAAATGCTGAACAGCTCCATGGACTTTTAGATGGTCTAATAAGGCCTTTCTGTAGTAATTCTTCAATTTCCTTTTTACAAATTTCTAGATGTCTTTGAGACATGGCTATAGGTCTAGCTTTTGTTGGGATTTGACTTTCTTTAAAGTCTGGTTCATAAGGTAAACCTATTTCATGTCTTTTCCTCTGCCAAAAGGCATTAGGAGTGTCCGCACAAATAGTTTTCTCAATATAATTTTGTAGATCTTTAATCTTTTGTTGTAAATTGGGTTGCAATAATTTTTCTTTTTTTCTTTTGTAATTTATCTCCTTAGATAAAAAGTTTAGAAAATTCTCTTTTCTTTTAAAACTTTTTTGAATAATATCAATTTTATGATGTTGTGGTTGAGATACAAATTTGAATGTTAATTCTTGATTATTAATGGTACTAGTAATTCCTTATTTTGATATTTTTGTTATAGGATATAACAAATGTAAGAAGGGATTTCCCAGTATAACATTATGAGATAAATTTATAACCATTATAAATGGCATTTCTAGACAAATACCTTTATTACAAACGGTTGTGTTTTGTAGCTTATAATTAACTAACAATTTTCTACCATCTGCAGCATTTAGTATCCCGGTAGTTTTAGAAAAATATTTTGAAGGTACCAACCCTTCATTAATGCAATTTAAGTCTGCACCTGAATCTATCATTGCTATTATAGTAAAATAATATTCTTTGTGGACTACAATAGTAACTTTAATGTGCCATTTATGGGTGATTTCCTTGTCAACAGCATTAATAAATGTTAAAGAGTTTAATTCTTCCTCTCCCAAAATATTGTTATTATTCTGGTTATCGTTCTTAGGGTTTATCTCTATTAAAGACATTATTTCTTTTAATTCTTTTATTTCTTGTTTAAGCATTTTAACTTCATGCTGTAATTCTGCAATTGTAGTTTCAGTACTTACTAGGTTAATATTATTGAATGTTTAACTCTGTTTAATATATCTTTTAAACTATAAGTTTCTGGTTCTTTTAATTTTAGTTTCTTTCTTCCTTTATGTGATTCCAAATATTTCTTTAACATATTTTTCTTTTCTTCTGGATCAAAATTTTTTTTTATGATGTCCAGAATAAAATTTTCTTCTTTTGTTAACATAAACAGTCCATTTGCTTTACATAAAGCTTTATAATAGTCATTTCCATCACAACTATCAGATTCTGAATAGTTATCTGAATCATATTCACTTTCAGTTTCTGAATTAATGTCTCTGATAATAGATAATTTTAAATTTTCTTTCTCTGAATCAGAGCTCGATATAAATAATTTTGTGAATGAATTTTTTAATTCTTCGTCTATTTCAAGATTATTTATTTTATTTTTCAATTTATACTTATTAGCATAGTGACCTGGTGTTTTACATTTCCAACATATTGGAATTTTCTTTTAGTAGGCTTATTTTGCTCTTTTCTTTTATAGGGTCTTTGTGATTTCCTTTTAGGAATTTTACTACTTTCTACATAATTTTCTTTTCGAAAATTTTTATTTTTATAAAATTTCTCTTAGATGGTTTTCTAAATCTCCTTTCTTCGTTGGTTGGTTTTATAGGTGATAAACCAAGTTGTTCGCAGAAATCTCCTAGAATTCTTTTTCCATAAATTTTCTCCTTTTGGATTTGTTTATGTAATTTTATTTCATTACATAAATGAATTTGTTCTGCAACAACTTCTGCTGCTAATTCTCCATAAGTATATTGATTATAAGGAATAGTTCCATTATTTTTTTGTTTTATTCAATTTTTAACTCTTTCTGAAAACAAATGAGGTAGTCCTGATAAGAACTTTTCTTTCCAAAATTCACGGTTACTATCACTTCTAGTAAATAGCTTAGAAAAATATACATCTTTATACCATCTGAACTGAGGTAAATTCTGACATTTTAGATTCATTAATTGTTCTTGTGTTCTGTCCGTTTGAAGAGCAGTTGCTCCAATGAAATGTTTAGCTATTGTATATATTAATGTATTTACGCAATCGGTTTTGGGCATTCCATCTTCTAATTTTGTCGCAGTAAATATATGCGCTTTCGCTTCATTGGAAGATGAAAATCCCACCAACCTTTTAGTTGTCCTGTAAATCCTTGTACAATAGCTTTTGCTATTTTATCATCTAAATTATTTTTAATTAAACATGCAGTAGCGTACATCGTTATATAATTCAGACAAGTTTGTATTTGGTATTCTGAATAACTGTCTATATTCCATTCTACAACGGAGGTATCGTCAAAAGATACAGCTCCATAATTGTTTTGTTCTTCAAATGAGAGGTCGACCGGTGTTGGTCTCGTATAATGAGGTTTACTATACGAGGTATTTCCATAATTAATTTTATTAATTTCAAAATTATTTTCTGTTTTATTTTGTTCTATATTTAAGAACATATTTTGTAAATTACTTACTTCTTCATCTTAATTATTATCAGATTCTAGCTCTGAAGTTTCTCTAGATTCCTTGCTTTCAATTATAGGTGCAACTTCCTTTTCATTAACGTTTAAGGCGTCTAAGCTTTTCATTATTTCTTTCAACATTTCAGAGTTTTCTCCTAGTTTATCCATATTACTTTCTAAATTTTATGCTGACCAGGGTTTGAATAAAACTTCATCTGTATCACAGAATTTTTCTTGATCTTTGTTAGATCCTTGCTCAATTCTTATAAGTTGATTACCTATTGATTGTAATGTTAAATTTGTAAAACTATTCTGCTCAATAATAGCTTCAAATGTTCTATCTTTTCTATAAGGAGTAGCTACAATTTCTTCTTTATCAATTTTAACTGATAAGTTTGCTTCCGCGGGATGTATACTCCTAATAGTTTTTCCTGCTTTTGTTGTATACTCTTTATAAGCAGAATTTTTATTAAAAACTGTTAATAAATCATCAAATCTAAAAAACTGTCCTTTTGTTTTCCTATTTTGTAAGATTTTTCTATCATTATAAAGATATCATAATTTTCTGGTAAAACATTTCCCATTTTATTTAAAAATAATTTATATTTTTTAATCCACATTTCTTATTCCTTTTGATCTTTCATAAAGAACCATTTTCTTTTATATTTATTTTCTTCTGAATAAAACTTTGTTTTTTTAGATTCTGAAAAAGGAAATTTGAACTCTTCATCAAGAGTTATGGTATTTATACCAAACACTGATTTATCCTCATCATATCTCATATCTGAAGGTGTCGGCGATCTGGGATTTGACGGAGGAATTTCAACCCTATATTCAAGTTGACTAACTCTGTCCATTGTGTTTCTTACAATTACATTTTCCTTTTCTATTCTTAAAGGAGTAGCTTCAGCATTGCTGAATCTTGGTTCCTCTAATTCAGAGTTAGAACCTAATTTTAGGTATGTAACTCTATCTTTTGAAAATCTAATTTCGACGTCACCTTCAGAATATTCAACAATTTCATTTAATTTTTTATTTTATACTTTAGTAGGTTCATTTGCTTCTTCAAGAAGCCATTTTTGTGGTAAATTTATCTCATTCCAGCTAATCGATTTGGGAATTACAACATTGCTTTTACTGATGCCTATTATAAACAGTGTAGTTGTATCTTGATTTTTAATTGGTATATGTTTTGTATCTGTAATAATAGTATTCACTACTTTATAGCATATTCTATAAATAAGAATTACATTATGTGTTTCTGGTTTCATATTAAAACCTTCAGTTTTTATGTCCAAACAAATAGACTGGAGTCAATTTGGATCGGACAAGGACATAATAAAACTAGGAAAACATGAAAAATAAATTGGTCCATCACATAATGTTGATTCAACTATTCCTAATAAGGAATCATGGAATTTATTAAGTCTTTTATCTCTAACTGCAATAATAGCAGACGTATTTAGACCTAATCTTGTAGCTGGTTTTAAGGCGACTTGAATTAATCCAACATGAATAAATTTATAATTTTCTTTATGTAATTTTAAAAGCTTTTTTGAAAATAAACTAAATGAACTGTATCCTTCAGATAAAGGGATTGCTTGTTCAACCGTTTTAATTATATAATGAGTTTTTGTAATAAAACTTCCAGTTTTCTTATAAATTTTTGAAGGCGAATAATCCAGAATATTCCTATTGTTTAAACTTGATTCTAAATCTTCATTTATAGTAATTTCTTTATTTTTACTGAGAATTTCTCTATCTAGATTATCTAGACCGTTATCATTGTTATTATTTCTAAATGATAATGCTCTAGATAGTCTTTCCATATTATCTACCTTGTAACTGTCAACGATTTACGCAAAACTTACCTAAACGCCTATTCACGGCAAAAAAGGGAAAAACACTGCTACGCGACTTAAAGACAAAGTCCCGGATTTCAAAGGCAAATAATAAGTTGGATTAGCTAGATTTTATCAGATAGAATTAAAATAATAACAGTTTGATAAACTAGCATCAAAAAATTTCTACAGTAATTGTTAAGAAACGATGATGAACAGTACGGTGAATAGTGACGGTGAATAGTAACCACGGATGAATAGTACAAAATAGTAACTTCTCTCTAACTTAGCAAACAAATTAAATTGTGGATATCTTCTATTTTTATCGTCTCCATTTTGTTCAAAATTTGTATAAATAAATTCAATTGAAACAATAAAACAACTGGATTTGTGGCGCAATGGTAGCGCGTCTGACTCCAGATCAGAAGGTTGCGTGTTCGATTCACGTCAGGTTCAAATTTTTTCCCACCGTTTATTACTTCCCATCTGCCCCGCTTCTGCTATTCCCCCCCCCCTTTTGCTACAAATAATTCTACCCACCACTATTGTTTTCCCCCAATCTATAACATCGGCTTTTAAAATTCCAAAATGTCAAATTTTAGCCGAATCTTGAGCAAGGATCCAGATTACGGCCAGAAAAGGTTTCTTTTTCACCTGGAATCCTCTTGCGGCTTTGCTACTCCAACTTTGTTCGCTGTAAGTGCTTCTTTTCCCCTCTTTCTCTTACAGCTGCAGATTATGTGAAGAAGATTCAATATTCATTTGCCACTGTTATTTTCTCTTCCGCCTTACCGCTTATAATCATTAATGCACACAATCTCAAATTTGTACTGGATTTCCTTGTTAAATTTCGGAAGTCTTCATACGTCGCTAGGTTTGTACAAATTATACAAAGAGCCAGCATACTGCACTGTTAGGTATGCTGTGAAATAATAATAAATCTTACCGCTTAAGACTTAACATTAGATTCAGTCCTCTTTACATTTGCTATATATCTTGCAAATTTCTCACTTGTGAGAGGAAGGTGTGTGGTTTATGTTGCTTATTATACGTTAGTAAGACATGAAGAATAAGTCTCAACTCAAAATATACGAAGTGTCTGATTGATGTGATATGTAGATTAGTTAACAGTCATCATTTGTTTTTTATTTTCTATATTTTGGATGTTGGTTGTGAATGGTTTTTTTGGCTGTTCATGTTGATGATTAGCTATGTAACATATATTTATTTTTGGCCCATTGTTCTTGCCTATGACCATGAGACAATCTCAGCCTTTTTTATACTATGGATGTGCATACGTCAAAATATCGAGAAACCTTCAGACACGAGCATTAGTTTCCAGTACTCATGCCCATGCGATGCATGTATACCAAGAAGAACCATTTCACTTTTTCTTTCACAAAAAGTTTTGGTAAAAAAAATGGTGAAACTGATAGTAATATAATTTTGATGCATCTGAGATTCAAACTAAAGATCTTTAGAGCCTCCATCTAAAGTACTCCCTTAAGATGGATATCATTTGTAGTTTCAAATTAAATAGGCATATATTGCTCTGAAATTGATATCCATGTTTGTATAAGTTTTCAGGCGACGTCTATTCTTGCAATAAGTTTTCTTAGGAGGCCTATTAGTAAAATGAGTCCTATGAATTTGTCTAATTAGATGCAAGGGTAAATGACAACTGTTTAAAGTACCTTTTTTAATCTTTTTTCTGTGGGGAGTATTGAGCATCAAAACATTACAGAAAACATTGAGCATCAAAACATCAAAACATTCCAATAAGTGGGAATCTATCTTCAATTGATAATTGTTGCTGCTGTTATTATTATTTATACTATTATATTATTATTGACTCTCATTTCAAGTGCGTACAAGCAACCTCAATGTATTGTGAAACGAAGCGTCGCATTTTTTTTCCTTCTCTTCGTTTCCATCTCTCCGCTTCTTGCTTATACTCCAACCTTTCTTCGACTCTTCAATCGCGTCTTCCCCCTCCTTCCTTTTCCCCCTCTTCAATATCCTCTAACCCTAAACATTCTTAATCGTTTTCCCTTCTCTTGCCTCTTATCCAAACCTAAACATTAATTTCCCTCAATTGTTAACTCAATTCAAATCGAGAAACCATATCCCAAGACAAACACGGATCTCCAACCGTGGGCGACTTCTCCGCCCTTAAGGCGGACTTGGATTACGGCAGTAAGGAAAGCGGCCCCTATTGCACCATTCAAATCAGCAATAATCGGGTCCAAATCTGCCAAACCGCTATCGTTCGAAGACGTTTTCAGTTCCTCCAAAATACCAAGAAATAGATCAAGTTCTAGTATGATTTTGTGCTACTTCGAACTTTTTTGATTTTTTCGAACCTGATATGTCAGTATTGTCCTTGAAAATTGTATTGAAATTCAATGTCGTTTTCCTTCTGTTCGTTGTATCCTTTTCTGTTTGATGCAGTAGTGGAACTACTATTTGTTGACACTCCAGATGAATTCAGGTACAATCTGATTGAAGAAGCAGTTGCACTGCGTATTCAGATATTTCCTTCTATTTTAGGTAAAATTCTTTTATTTGGTTCAATTGGTCTTTCCATTTGTGTTATTTTTCTATGTTCATTGGGCTCTATCTTTTTAGGAATATATAATTTGAATGCTTCTTATTTTTATCCTACTTCTTCATTTTATATTGCTTAAAGTATTTTTATTGTTTAATCAAGGAATTTTCAAAGTGAAACGGCTTGGTTTTGGATCTTTTTCCCATGTTTAGTTACTATTTACATTGACTTTTTGATTTGGTATACATAATGGAATTTAGTATGTACATTTCTAAAAGGCTGCTTAGATTTAGTTTCATAGGTTGGATCTGTTTACAATTTGGTATGCTATTTTTACATGTTGGATGAAACTCCTACCTAAGGTATTTCACCCTAGTTTAGATTATATTTTTGCTCATGTTTTGCTACTGCTTGATTATAATTTGTGGTTTTGTCATAAATAATAAAATCAAATATGTACATTTCCAACAAGCTACTTGGATTTAATGACAACGACTAACTCTATTTGCCCGTTTGGTATGTTGTTTTTATGTTTTAAAGTTTATATATCATAAATCATTTTATTTAGCCGAAGTAACTGATCTATCCATATATATTTATTTATTTATACCAATGTAAGCAGCAATGTGATTTTTTATATTATCTTTTACCATAACTTTACTAATACACTAGCATAAGTGCAGCAACATACATATATTATAACACAACAATAATAAAAAACACCATGTTTCTGAGGAAAAAACTACTTTATGCTGATAACATAAAACGAGCCTCTTCTCTTTATACTTATTATATATGTATTTTATAGTCCATCGTGAAATAAATTGTTATAATTTGATGAGATTACTGGGTAGACAATAACAGGATGTGGTTAACATATAAAATTTATATCCATTGATTTGGTTGCTTAATCATGAGTTGTTCTTGCAAACTCATGAAAACCAGCGATGAATACAAATATCATTAGTAGTAACTGAGGCCTAATCAATGGCATATAACTTCCTTTAACCAATGCCTTTACCACATGTATTACACCCATCATATTTTTTCTCATACACACACTAGCTATCATGGTTCTTCGGAAAAATTCATAATCAATATAGAACCAAATCAATTCCTTTTGTACCTAAAAATAATAGTAAATAATGAAACAAACTTTGTTAATCCATATTATAATGCATACACAAGAGAACCACATGGCATCCAAATGATGTTGCTTTTGAAAACACAATTAATTAGGTAAAGAGACAAAAATATGTTGATTTGATAAAGTAATTACTAGAAATTATTTGTTTCCATTAATGGGAGCAATTAGTTGTTTCCATTCGTGTCCAGTTTTTTCAGAAGTTAAACCATTTCTTTCTCGCTGCTTCCATTAGATTAATTATACATTAGTTGGGTTTCTGACATTTTTGCATTCACTCTGTTATGATTAGTATGTATTTGTAATTAAACATGGCATGTCAACCATATGGAATGTATATCAATACCATGCTGGTTATTTCTCCTTCCACTTTTTTTGTATTATTTATGACGATGATGTCCAAAATGCTTAGCTACTATTTAAACCTAATATAATACATTAATCAACATGGTGTCAACAATCACGAATGTGCATTCTAATATACTATAGTATCTTATACATGATTATGACTGTGCGTTATGATATACAACAGTATCCTATATGTGATTGAGTTTAATGGAAAATCAATGCTTTATTTGGTTTGGAGATAACTAATTCAACACTCCAGATTGTCTTCACTCTTCCTGGATCATAAAAAATGTGTTAGATTCAAAGAAGGCTCCTGACTTTACCTAATACTTTACAAAAGAACTGAGGTTGACCGGACTTGGGTGTGAATTACACTTCTTAGGATTCAAGCTAAACACTCATTTTTACAATCTATCTATTACTTAAATAGGAAAGGAGAAACCAACAAAATTACATGATACATTTGTCCCAATTCAGAAATACTATTTTCTATTATCAAAAATATATCAATATTCCGTAAAGGCTAATGTTTTCTTTCTCCCCCCAATCACCGTTATCCCTTTTTAATTATGCTTCTAGCATCTCCCTAATATCCTAATCGTCGCTCTAAACACTATGTTCCACCTTGTGTCTCACTACCTGTCGAGTAATCCTACCATAGTTATGTCCACATCCATGATTAACATTCCTTACTTTAACCATGAATTTGAAAAATAAGGTAGAAAAACTTCGACGTCGTTGTCCAATTTTTAGATTTCGAGGATTAGGCAGATTACCGCCATCATGCTCTACTGCATCGCTGCATCATCACCCACCATCATCAACCGCAAGCCTTGCGCAGCTGATCCTTTCCTACATACCTTTACCACTACTATAGTGGGAACTTTATCACCAAGGAAAGCCATCCTTGGCAGCAAATTACTATTCAGGTTAGCCATTTTATACAACTCATATTTGGGATTTTTTTTCAGATTTGAACACATAGTGGGAACTATGTACGTTTGAATCCATAATTTCATTGTCTGTTGTTTCAATCTATTATCACGAATGTTTTTTTCTTTCAATTTTACTAATATGGATAAACATGAAGACATTGTTGCTTAGGTTTGTTTGCTTTGATAATTTGATGATTTTTTGTGCCAATAAGTTTCAGTCTCCAACTAATTTATTTCACATGTCATGCATTTCATAACTTAAAGATTTTCCATAGATAAATTTAGGTATGCTGTTGAAATTGGTTGCCTCAACTATTGAATCAAGATTATATAAACCCTTAGTTGTAAAATAATTTCATTACTTTTTATGGTTGCTTTGGTATGTATTCCTCTATTATCTTAAATCCAATACACCTGTACAGATAATCAACTTTCCTATGTTTGTAACAGTGTACGATTGAGGCATATTAAATTATAATGCGATAAATTTTAGTACCCACATTTACAAAATTGATATCATGTACGGTAGACATATTTTTTTTTTTGAGTTTCCTAAAATTATCTCGAGCTAAGTAGAATAAACGTTTGTTAACGGTCACGCATTTTACTGACCTTTTGATATGTAGACATGGGACATACTAAGTTTGTGTTTTCAATATGCAATGTTAATTTGATGTTATGCATAGATTTGAAGATTTGTATGCGCTTTCAGTCATGTATACAGAATATTGAGTTTCATATTTTGTTTTTTTATTTCTTGGTCGGAGAGCATACCCACAAGATAGGTTGAAATTCATCTAATCCTTATTTCCTTATAATACGATATTATTGCAGATTATCATGCCCTAATGTTCTAATATCAATTTAGTCACATTTTCTACTAGCTTAAATCATCACCATGGTTGATTTTGGGGCAGTTTTTCAAACTTCCGATTGACTGTTCCATGCTTAGGGTTTTCAAACAGTGAGTTAGAATAATTTGCAAGTGAGAGGTAATATATCACGTAGGTATGAATTTCTTGTGCGAGATTGTTATTTCATACAACTTCAAACACATTGGAAATTATTATGCTTTTTTGTTATGTCATCAACTCAGTTGCCTTTTTTGTTGTATTAAATTTTTGTGTGACTTCTTTTGGGGATTTGTATGCATTTGCCCCCTATTCCGTTGTTATGGTTTCCTTTTTTAACTTTAGTAATTTACAGCTGATAGAACCTACGTACCACACCTGGATAAAGTCATGTTACACGATGTTATTTAACGTGCATTTTTGATAAATTTGGATTCATAAACTAATTTATGACTATACTTTAAACGATCGCAAAACAAATACCCGTCAATTATACTCAATAATGATGCACCTATATTGTGCATGCTGTAAGTTTATGATTACAAATATGTGAAGCATCAACAAATTTCAAAATTACAAATATCCTCCTTTAAAGGCATTTTTGTTTTGTAATAATGTAATATGTCATAACTACAAAGTTCACTGTTTGTTGCTCATCAATGTACGATGTGTTGCTGTGTACTTTATTTACATTGCAATTTGAATCATTCTACATTAGTTCCATTTGAATGAATTTTTGCCGATCACCATGATTTCATAAAATATCAACTAAAAGACTACTACAATTAGCATGACTAAATATGGTTATGTAGAATGTGATAATCTTATTTTACAATAATGTATGGTCTTCAATTGAAAACATTACTTAATTTTCAAGTATTGTGTTCTAACAATAGAAGGTCAATTCCCTTATAAGTTTAGTGAACCATTTTTATGAACAATTTTACCTATGTAAAAATTTAATCTATATGTGCAGTTCTCAGTCTACAAGTAGTTCTACTATCAACATCTGTTGCTTTTGAATACGAGTATAATAAAATCTGTACCAAACCAAAGCATATGGAAAACAATAAACATTAGTTCAGGCTGTCCTTATTTACCAACCTGATAAATTGTGTTTTGGATAGAAGAAATATCATACCATTTGCACTCTGGCTGAGGTTTTTATTTCTTAAGTAGTTTATAATAATTTACTTATTTGTTATTGTTTTTAGATGGTTCTATCTGTCACAGTTTTTAATTAGCTATCTTATTGTTTTATTTGCAGATCACAACAACCAGATTGGTTTTGCAAATATCTTTGACTAAAAGGTTTGCAAGTTTGTAGGGATAATTATCATATTGCTTATATTTTATTTTACAAGGTATGCCGAGGGGTTTCATGGTAATTAAAGTTCTAGGATAATATATGTAATTATGGGTTAGTGATTACGTAATGGTGGATGTACACAATCAAGTACTTGAAAATGATTGTCGTATTCTCTTATTTGAATTAAGCTTAAGCTTATATTCAATACATGCATAGTGATTAAAAAGAAAACATAGTTTACATCTAAGAAACTAACAAACCATTTTAATACCCAAATTTTATAAACTATAATTTTGGATGAATATATATTTTGTATTTTCCAACTTATTTAGTATGCACATAATGGATTTTTTAATACCATAATGCATAGATTCCATGTGTATTCCAACTGTTTCACGGATTAGTTTTATTTTGTATTATATAGTTATTATGTTCAACGACTTAATAGGTCATAAAATGCACTAAATACATTCCTACTTTTATACGACCGATTTTTAATACTTACCTGCTTCAGGTTTAATCCAAATTAGTTACACAGTACTACCGCTTCTACTATTGACGCAGTTGCATATGTTTGATCCTGCACCTTAGGAAGTGTTGAGCAAATTGGTGTCTATAATTTCATTAATATCCTACTACATTATAATGGTAGCATTTCTTTTAACCTACATATGGCAAGCTTGGACTATATGCTTTGCTATTCAATCTATTAGCTATGAAAAGTTTGTGGTATCAATTATGTTAAAACCTTTTTTAATTTATGTACTGTAAACTTAATGATTAAACATTTAGCCATCAAAACTTAACATCTATAGCTATGTTGAAATTCAAGATATTTTGAAATGAAACAAGAATAATATTAAACTACAAACTTATTACTCACAGATAGATCATTAAATGCAAATATTGCAGCAATACTCATATTTGTTTGGTTAAAGGAATTTCATTTTTGTTTACCTGAACCTCCAAATCATTCTAGGTAAAAAAAATATTGTTCCTTAAATCATTATTTTCTATTAACATATTGCTGTTTTTGACTACTGATTATTATAATCCTAAATAAAGATTTAAGTACACTGTTTACTGCATTATAAAATTTAAAATTATGATTCATAAATAAATTATTGCATGCTAATATTGTAATGCTACTCCTGTTTATGTATGCCTTGCCAATTCTCTCTAATACCAGAATTACACTTAGTATTACCATTTCTAGACATATCTTCCCAGTTATTAATTTTTAATACCTACTTTTAATGTGAATCTACCAACAATCTATTTCTAGAAAAGATTTCCACAGTTACCTAGGACCCAATTCTCTCTGATACCAGCATTACACTTAGTATTACCATTTCCAGACATATCTTCCCAGTTATTAATTTTTATTACCTACTTTTAATGTGAATCTACCGACAATCTATTTCTAGAATAGATTTCCACAATCACCTAAGACTCAATGAAGGATAGTTCTGACTATCATATGCTCCTCTAAACATATCAACAGATAATTAGATAACGACATATTATACTACTCAATATTTGAATAAAATCATGTTATATGCAACCTATGTTGAATACCTCCATATGCATATGGTTATGAAATTGTGGATAAAAACCGAGAATTGAATAGCCTCTTCTTCTTCATCCTATTCATGGGGAAGGACATATTAATATGCATGTCAACTTACTACTCTCATTAGTTTCGAGATTATTAGGTAGTGTTTGGTTTGTTAATTTTAGTTTTGGGTTTTCGTCCATAAAAATATGCACAAGACGCGTATATATTACCAAAAACGATCAATTTAGAAAACGAAGTTAACATACGAAAAGAAATTTTTGGACATAACAATTTATATTATTATTTTGCTAGCTTCCTAAGCGTATTAATAGCAGGTTTGGACTGCCTATTTAATTTAGCATCTTCTTCAACAATGACCTCAAGCTCAGCCATGAAATGTTCAACTATTAAAGCAATTTCAACAGGTGACTTCTCATTTTTCTTCTTTTTCTTTCCCTTTTTAAAGAGATTACTGACATCATCATCATTCACACCTTCTTCGACATAAAAAAATAATGATAACACTAATTTTTTTAAAAGGCTTTAGTCCAGATAGCATGGGACAACTAAGATAATGTGACTATAGCAGTAGCTATAGTTTGGGTTTTTCTTTCTTTTTTCGTATTATTTTCTGCATATACACCCAAACGGATTTGAATCACCTATCTGGTGGAATATTATAGTAGATACACGCCCTCCCTTTGTGGACTAAATAATCCAAATATTATAAATAGATAGGAGAAGTTATGTCTGTCTCCATTTGTATTTGAAATAATCTTAGAATAGAATGATCAGTCAATCGACACAACTTCTTTAAATTTGTTTTCTATAATTTGCTACTTCTGTATATAGGATAATTATGTTTATTACTTCTGTATAGGATAAAAAATTCGACCCATTATGTTGCTTGGTCCCTCAATGATTTACTTACAAATGACATTTTATATTTCTTTTTTCAACTAAGAAACTTTCATATTTGTAATGAAAACTAACATTAATTCTACTTTTGTACATGTGTTTGATTGTCGGTACTAAAATATTTACAGCCATGTCTTGATATTCCTATTACAATTTCATATTATGCAATGTTAATAATCATTAAGTCAATCATCATGTGACTTTATAAATGTATATTGATTCTTATATGTAAGTGGGGAGTATAACAAAAGAAATACAAGTTGACAAGTTGAATATTTTTATTTTTGTATGCCAAATCCAAGGCTATGCAGTCAATCTCATGACTAGCTTGAAACTAGTTTAAGAAACCTTTTATTCATGCTATTTTTCTCCCAACCAATGAATCCTCGAAATAATAATCACGCTTTACTACTGGTCTGATATGAGTTGCTTTCTGTGCATTGGACTTAAATCTGCATCAGATTGATGAATACAATATTATCAGACTGCCCATCATTTACGTGTTAGGGTCATACTCATTAGTCGTATTCATTAAACCATGGATGATTTTTTTTTCTATTCAAGAGCTTTGTCTTTGAGGGAAAATAGCTACTACGCTATTTTTCTTTTAATATTCCATTTATAGTACGTTTTTTAATGGACTGTGTCTGAATTTTGGAAAGTAACATCATTTCCTTTAATTTGACATCACCAAACACAAAGTCAACTAAAATTGTGAAGTTCATTATTTTGTAATTCATGGGAGAAGTTTGTAACTTTTTGCAGATTGGTTTTGGAATGGGAAGTTATGAGTTTGTCCGAAGTGAGTGCTCATTATTTTATAATGGTTCATTGAAAAATGATGATACCACAATTGTTAGAAAAAGATGTAAAGTTTTTTTTTTCTTTCTTAGCTTAAATATTTATTTTGTTATTAGTTGTTAAATAGTTCTTTAGCTAACAAATGAGCTAGGTAGTACTTTACATGGCCATATATTCAACATAGCCCTTATTTTTTGCCATATATTTTCAGTCTTCTACTTGATTTTAGGTGAATTTTCTAAGTAAATCTATATTTGGTATTGTATGTTTGCTGAACAAAAATATGAAATTAAACCTTTCCCTTCTGTTTCTCAGTTTCCAAATTTGTGTTTAATGGATTTAATGTAGTTGCCTATTTTAAGCTTCATTGGTGTTGTCATTTAACAACCAAGCACAAACAATGTCAAATAAAAAATGTACTTAACTGAAAATTTTCACTAACATTTATGGTTCTTCATAGTTAAATGATAATGAAAAAATTTAAAAAATAAATTATTTAAATTAAATTTATTTACCACCATGGTAATACAGTTCATATAAGTCAGTGGAGAACTTCAGTCAAATTGAATATTGAGGACTTGAGATAAAAATCTGATCATGATAGATGCAAGGATAATTAGTTTACAATATTGCATATTTGGTATCCTATTAATATGAGGTAAGGCTTTTGGAAGCATTAATTCTTTTTTTCTTCCAACTTTCCGGATTCCCCAACATTTTAGTTTGATCCCTTCATTTCAAGCGAAATTTGGTAATTCCGTTGTCATGCATATTCTTACACTTTGTTTTCAATATATATTATAATTTTTATGCCTCATACAAGCCTAAATGTTAGCAAAAAAATATAGTTAGTTTAAACTTTTGTTATAAAGGATTAATTCTATTAACATTAATTCTCATCATTATTTCTGTTCTCGACTTTTCAACTTTATGACTAATCTATAGTCAGCCCTCAAATGTTGTCATCAAGGTAGTGCTTCATATTGAATATTAGTTGATACTTTATCTATGCTACCACCAAGCATGGGAAAAAATTATGTATTGCTCCTATAGTTTTTTATTCACTTATTTTCATTTGTTAAAAAATAAGTTAATAATGATATATGCAAAATTCAAATGGGTAAGCTTAGACTACTTATTCCATTTACATATATGATTATGTCTCTAAGTTTGAACTTTAAATGATTCCATACAAACTAAATGGTATGGACATTTTTTGGACAACTTCAAAGATTAGGTTGTTGTATGTCAATCAATCAAGGAAAGGATCAATTTTTTTATTACCTATTAGTATTATGATCTTCACATAAATTTTATGAAAGTTGATCCACCTAGGCAAATATCACAGTACTCCTTTTTGTAGAATAAGTGTAAAATGTGTGAGTTCTTTAGACTAAATTGAAAAGATAATTTTCAACAGAATTGCATGTAACTCAAACCATCCTGTGTGCAGCAACCTTATGAGCAGAAAAGAACTAACCAGCCTCTTTGCAACCTTATAGTTGATGTTTAAAACCCATGAAATTATCTGTAATTAATAACTAAATTAACATCATGAATAAAGTATGTAATTTTCCATTCACCAAAATGTTATTCTGACCCCCTCTTCATTACAACTCACATATAGATTTAAAGGGACAAGTTACTGGTGCAAAGCTGGAATGGTTGTTGGTGAAGTCTTCTTGTTCATGCTCGGTGCTCATAAGGCAACTAGATATTCAAGGAAAGCTATTTATTCAAAGGTAGTAGCCTCAATCGTTATTTATGTTTTATTATAATTTTCTATTCCGCTGTGAGTTTATATTGATCACTTCTTATATACTTATGCTTATTACATGTTATTAAAACTAAGGATTTGTACCCCGATGGACTTGAGTTTTGATTTAATCGAAATTCGGACCCATTAAGATGCAGGTTATTACACGGTGATTATCAAGATTCAAAGTGGAATAAAGTCGTCTTCTGTGTTGAGCCAATTGATGACATAAAGCTCATGTTTGACCGCCAACGCCACAAAAAATAAGACGAAGGAAAAGGCTATGAACGTTTTTATTCGAAAAATTAACCACAAACACACTTGAATGAGCAAATAATATCAACAACCCAATTAAGCACATCTATCTAATAGGAAATACTGAGAAAAATGATTATATATGGGCAATTTCCAACGTCACGTTGCAAAATTAGGGGCGCGGGACCAATTTTTAATAATTCATTGACTTTCTTTTCCACTGTAGTACACGCACTATGCTGTAATTACTTCATCGCCCATTTTATAGAACAATAATTGAACAACAACTTAATTAGGAATCTAAAAAAATACAATTCAGAATATAATAACCATGAAGTATCACTGAAGATATATTTCAAATGTATTTCTGAACAACATGCTTTCCATATTAATTTGAAATACTTTGGAAATTATTCATAGGTAACCTTATAATAAAGTTATGTTTGTAACATAACCATATATATGAAAATGGATATATGCTTCGATGCATGAACATAGTTTAAATCATTCATATTGTATAAGCTTGAGTATATTAAGTTAATATAATAACTGAAAAGTACAGATTCCGTCCATTTTATCGATTAAATTATCAAAACCTTAAACCACATATTGGCATCATTCAACTCACAATTTGATCATGGTAAATGTGGTACGAAGTCTCGATTGAAGTGGACTTCAACAATTAATTAGTGATCATATACATTGACGCCATTCTTCTAAAATGTCTTACATAATTGCATGCTCTTCATGTTGTCAGGTTGTCAATGTTGTCAATGGTGCAATTTATTAGTGATCATATACTTGCGATCGCCTTTAAATATCATCCTTTGATAGCTTAATAAATCAATGTGCGAAAGCCTTGAAATATAAACCTTTGATAGCTTAATCAATCAACATGCGACAAAATTTTAATTGCCAACCTTCGATAGCTTAATCAATCAACATGTGATAGCCTTGAAATACCAACCTTCCATAGCTCAACAAAGTCGGTATGCGATAGCCCTAAAGCATCAACTTTTGATAGCTTAATCAATAAACATGCAGTGGCCCTGAAATATCAACATTCGATAGCTCAATAAGTCAATATGCAATTGTTTTAAATCACCAACCCACGATAGCTCTACCTTTAACTTTATCGTGCATTAATTTAATTTGCATCAACTTTTGATAGCTTCATTTGTCAATTTACGATTGCTTTGATCAACTCAACTTTTGATAGCCTTATTTATATTCAACTAGCAATTACTATGTTATTCTTCAATTCACCAAGGCTCCTTTTCTTATCAACTTGTGATAGCCCTCTTTCATTAACTTGCGATGGTCCTACTCATATCATTCTACAGTAGTTATATAATGTCAACTTGCCACAGTTTATTGCTATCAGCTTACCATAGCATGTTTCTTGTCAATTTGCGACAGATCCGCTTCAATATGTGATGACTAATCTCAATGTCTAATAGCTTTTATTCCTCAATTTGTGGTAGTTTCAAAGTGCAATCTTTTTCACATCTTGTCCATTTTTGGATATTTTGGATGTAACACTTGTCCCATCTCCTGTAAGAAGATTTAATATGCTTTAACTTAAGAAAACATCTGTTCTTATTTTGTTTTTTCTCTTCTCGGGTTGTCAACCTTCTAGTTGTGCTTTCCATCATTGTTCGTTTGTGCTCCTTGACATGTAATAACTTCTCGTCTCAAGAATTTTGATTTTTCAACAAGTTGCTTTATTGAAGAGATTTTTCAACACATAGAGGTTTTTACAATATATTTACATTTGTAACAATCATTTTATTGAAAATGTTCTAAGGGGTGTACAAAAAGATTTACCCACCCCCTCCCCCAATGGAAAAAAAATCCGTAGTTGCTCTCGTTTTTTAAGTGACCAATTATCGTTTTTTCACTAGAACCTATTGAAAATGGTTTTTGCTGAACCATTATCGCCTTTTTTTATTTTTCAATAAGTTGTTGATGAATTTTGCTAAGCATGAGGGGTAAAATTGCAAACCATTTTATTTTGGTGGAGTCTTCATAAAAGTTTTTTCTAGGTAAAGTCATACTAAAATTTGCCTCACCCACATCAATTATGAAGTCCATTTAAAGTGTTGTTTCTAGAATGATCCATAACAATACATTTGTATGTATTATACAAAATTAATAAATACTAATATTGCTAACCATATATTACAAAAGTCATAGCAATATAAACGTAAAACGGGCAAAACATAGAGATTATTGTTGATTCGTTTTCGATGTTGTAAATATGTCTCAGGCTTTAACCCGATTATCGAATGAAATATGAACCCACATATATTGGGGTTTTCAACTTTTTTTGTTCGAATCACTTCTTCCTCTATTCATTTGCTGCTTCTCCGAGGTCTACCATTATTACGTTGACTATCTATCATCGGTTGAGCTCGTATGGGTCTCACCGCCAGCTGTTTAAACTAGGGATGACAATTGAGCGGGTTAGGACCGGTTTTTCATGCCCTAAACCTGCCTTGGGTTTTTCAAACACTGACTTAGACCCGTTCTGTAGATTCAGTGCGGATAAAGATTTTTACTCGAAACCCGGAACTGGTTCGAGTTAGGATAGACCCGCCCCATCCTAAGACCCGATGAGACTTTATATGTTCATTCAGAATTGTATATTAATGTACATATATTTATTTATTTTATTTGTAAGAGACATTCTCTAAATGATATTGAATATAAAGGATTAACAAATCATCATTATAGTAGTAAAGTGATTTTATGATATATCAGTAGTATGTGTGGGGTTAGGGCGGGTCATTCAAGCCCCAATCCGACCGTAGATCCGAAGCTTTCAAGAGCGGGTCATGGGTCCTCCCGCTCCAACGATCCAATGGGACGGGTCTTAGCGGGTCAAAACTAGGGTTGGTCTATCAGTTTTAGACCTTATATCCGTCCTATTGTCATCCCTAGTTTAAAACATGAAGCTAAAAATTAATAGGATAGATAAAATAGTGAAGAGGGTGATTTGTAATGCAATCGGGATGAACTTGAAAAAGGAAACAATTTTTTTTTGTATGATCGAGAAAAGGAGAGCCAGACATTCGAGAATTGAGAGTTTCTATGTCTCTGTTATGATCAATCCCCCAATGATTCCTGATTAGTTTGAGTAGCAATATTTTAGGCGCTATCTGGTTTAATTTTGTGTTTTATGTTTTGCATTCTCAACATTCAAAACAATAGAACGAGGATAACGGAAGAAAAATTAAAAATTTAGGCTATTACGACAACAGCGGAAGGACGACAGATGCGATGAAGCGACGGTGAAAGTGATAATTGTTTCTCAAAATACGAAATTTTTCATTTTATATGTCAGCATTATTTTTTAAATTGTTGTTTTTTAAAAAATATGTATATCGTGTATATGATTTTTGGACAGAAACACAAAACTAAAAATACCGAACCAAACGGGAGTTTTTTCGACATTTTCTAGTTGCAAACCGGGCCTCGTCTTCTCTTTATTATCCAATAAAAAATCGAGTTTTAAGTCTAGTCGTGTAAAGACGATTGGTTTGCAAATTCCAAAATAAAAATGGAAAGGTGGGCGAAGCGAAATTGGTTATCTTTAATTTTTGGAAAAGACGTTGCGTGCGAAAGTTCTTCAAAATCCACCGTCCTTTACGGTTGTTTTTAAAATACCACAGTCAACTCCTGGGATGGTTGAAGGACAAGATATAGTGGTTCAACCTTTAGATTTGATTTAAGATTTTGACAAAAAAAGTCGGATTATTTACTTCACTAGTTATTTTTATCCAAAAAATCAAGATCGTTTTATCTCATTACGTTAATCTCAGTTCATTTAATCCTTCTTCCCTAAACATGGAATTAACTTTCTGTAAAAAAAATAAATCGTGGATATCTTCTATTTTTATCGTCTCCATTTTGCTCAAAATTTGTATAAATAAATTCAATTGAAATAATTGATCAATTGGATCTGTGGCGCAATGGTAGCGCGTCTGACTCCAGATCAGAAGGTTGCGTGTTCGATTCACGTCAGGTTCAAAACTTTTACATCGTCCTTTTACACCTCCCCGGCTGCCACGCTGCTGCTATTATTTTTTTCCCTTTCGCTATAATAAATTCTACTCACCACAATTGTTTTCCCCAATCTATAATACCGGCTTTTAAAATTCCAAAATGTCAAATTTTAGCCGAATCCTAAGCAAGGATCCAAATTACGAGCAGAAAAGGTTTCTTTTTCACCTGGAATCCTCTTGCGGCTTTGCAAATCCAACTTTGTTCGCTGTAAGTGCTACTTTTCCCCTCTTTCTCTTATAGTTGCAGATTATGTGAAGAAGATTTAGTATTCATTTGCCACAGTTATTTTCTCTTCCGCCTTACCGCTTATAATCACTAATGTACACAATCTCAAATTTGTGCTGAATTTCCTTGTTAAATTTCGGAAGCCTTGATACGTCGCTAGGTTTGCACAAATTATGCAAAGAGCCAGTATAATGCACTGTTAGGTCTGCTGTGAAACTGATAGTAATATAATTTTGATGCATCTGAGATTCAAACTAAAGATCTTTAGTGCATCCGTCTAAAGTACTCCTTTAAGATGGATATCATTTGCAGTTTCAAATTAAATAGGCATATATTGCTCGGAAATTGATATCCATGTTTGTATAAGTTTTCAGGTGACGTATATTCTTGCAATAAGTTTTCTTAGGAGGCCTATTAGCAAAACGAGTCCTATGAATTTGTCTACTTAGATGCAGGGGTAAATTACAACTGTTTAAATTACTTTTTTTAATCTTGTTTCTGTGGGGAGTATTGAGCATCAAAACATTACATAAAACATTGAGCATCAAAACATCAAAACATTCCAATACGGCGGAATCCATCTTCAACTGATAATTGTTGCTTCTTTTATTGTTATTTATACTATTACATTATTATTGAGTCTCATTTCAAGTGCGTACAAGCAACCTCAATATTTTGTGAAACGAAGCGTCGCATTTTTTCTCCTCTTCGTTTCCATCTCTCCGCTTCTTGCTTATACTCCAACCTTTCTTCAACTCTTCAATCGCGTCTTCCCCCTTCTTCCTTTTTCCTCCTCTTCAATATCCTCTAACCCTAAACATTCTTAATCGTTTTCCCTTCTCTTGCCTCTTATCCAAACCTAAACATTCATTTCCCTCAATCGTTGACTTAATTCAAATCGAGAAACCATATCGTAAGACAAACATGGATCTCCAACCGTGGGCGACTTCTCCGCCCTTAAGGCGGACTTGGATTACGGCAACAAGGAAAGCGGCCCCCATGGCGCCATTCAAACCAGCAATAATTGGGTCCAAATCTGCCAAACCGCTATCGTTCGAAGACGTTTTCAGTTCCTCTAAAATACTAAGAAATAGATCAAGTTCTGGTATATTTTTTGCTACTTCGAACTTTTTTTGATGTTTTCGAACCTTATATGTCAGTATTGTCCTTGAAAATTGTATTGAAATTTAATATCGTTTTCCTTCTCTTCGTTGTATCCTTTTCTTTTTGATGCAGTAGTGGAACTACTATTTGTTGACACTCCCGATGAATTGAGGTACAATCTGATTGAAGAAGCAGTCGCACTGTGTATTCAGATATTTCCTTCTGTTTTAGGTAAAATCCTTTTATTTGGTTCAATTGGTCTTTCCATTTGTGTTATTTTTCTATGTTCATTGGGTTCTGTCTTTGTAGGAATATATAATTTGAATGCTTCTTATTTTTAGCATACTTCATCATTTTATATTGCTAAAAGTATTTTTATTGTTTAATCAAGGAATTTTCAAGGTGAAACAGCTTGGTTTTGGATCTTTTTCCCATGTTTAGTTACTATTTACATTTACTTTTTGATCTGCTATAGATAATGAAATTTAGCATGTACATTTTTATAAGGCTGCTTAGATTTAATTACATCGGTTGGATCTGTTTACAATTTGGTATGTTATTTTTATATGTTGGATGAAACTCCTACCTAAGGTATTTCACCCTGGTTTAGATTATATTTTTGCTCATGTTTTGCTACTTCTTGATTAGAATTTGTGGTTTTGTCATAAATAATAAAATCAAATATGTACATTTCCAACAAGCTACATGGATTTAATTACAAGGGCTAACTCTATTTGCCAGTTGGGTATGTTGTTTTTTTGTTGTAAAATTTATATATCATAAATCTTTTTATTTAAATGAAGTAACTGATCTATCCGTATATTTATTTGTTTATTTATTTATACCTGTGTAAGCAGCAACGTGATTTTTTATATTATCTTTTACCATAACTTTACTAATACACTAGCATAAGTGCAGCAACATACATACATTATAAAACAACAACAGTAAAAAAACAACATGTTTCCAAGAAAAAACTACTTTATGCTGATAACATAAAACAGACCTCTTCTCTTTTTACTTATTATATATGTATTTTATAGTCCATCATGAAATAAATTGTGATAATTTGATGAGATTACTGGGTAGACAATAACAGGATGTGGTTAACATATAAAATTTATATCTATTGATTTGGTTGCTTAATCATGAGTTGTTCTTGCAAACTCATGAAAACCAGCGATGAATACAAATTATCATTGACAGTAACTGAGGCCTAATCAATGGCATATAACTTCCTATAACCAATGCCTTTACCACACATGTATTACACCCATCATATTTTTGCTCATATACACACTAGATATCATGGTTCTTCGGGAAAATTCATAATCAATGTAAACCAAACCAATTCCTTTTGTACCTAAAAATAATAGTAAATAATGAAACAAACTTTGTTAATCCATATTATAATGCATTTATAATGCATACGCAAGTGAACCACATGGCACCCAAATGATGTTGCTTTTGAACACACAATTAATTAGGTAAAAATACAAAAATATGTTGATTTGACAAAGTAATTGCTAGGAATTATTTGTTTCCAATAATGGGAGCAATTATTTGTCTCCATTCGTGTCCAGTTTTTTCAGAAGTTATACCATTTCTTTCTCGCTGCTCCCATTAGATTAATTATACATTAGTTGGTTTCTGACCTTTTTTCATTCACTCTGTTATGATTAGTATGTATTTGTAATTAAACATGGCATGTCAAACATAGGGAATGTATATCAATACCATGCTGGTTATTGCTCCTTCCACTTTTTTTGTATTATTTATGAAATGATGCCAAAATGCTTAGCTACTATTTAAACCTAAAATAATACATTAATCGACATGATATCAACAACCACGAATGTGCATTCTAATATACTATAGTATCCTATACATGATCCTAACTATGACTGTACGTTATGATATACAACAGTATCCTATATGTGATTGAGTTTAATGTAAAATCAATGCTCAATTTGGTTTGGAGATAACTAATTCAACACTCCAGATTGTCTTCACTCTTCCTGGATCATAAAAAATGTGTTGGATTCAAATAAGGTTGTGACTATACCTAATACTTTACAAAAGAACTGAGGTTGACTGGACTTGGGTGTGAATTACACTTCTCTGGATTCAAGCTAATAGCATGTCTAGGACTGAAGTTGTAGGAGCAGCGAGTTTTGTTTGTTATTAGTTGAACTGCAGTTCCATTGAAGCTAATAGCATGTCTAGGACTGAAGTTTCTTCTAAATGAAGTATTTTTCTATGTGTTGTATTAATCTTTATATGATAAAAATGTGATCATTGTAATAATTGGTTCAGTAGCTAATTCAGCTAATAATGTTTACATATAAAATTAGAGGGTAAATTCAGTCATATATTATCTTTTATTATTCCAGCAACTCATCCTACATAAATAAGATTGCTAGCTGACATATTATCTCTGTATATGACAAATTAACTACAAAATAGTGAAATTCATAATAAAAAATGGTCATCTTAAAAAAGATATTTCAAAGCAATCTAAAGTATAAAATATAAATATGAATTTGTATATAGTCATAGGTACCCATATATAGACATTGTATACACTGAAGCATGTTGAAATCTTGAAATATAGCCTTAGTATTGATAAATGTAAAATAAAATTAAACAATTTTTTTAATTCAACTACCATTATGTAGGGAAAATAGGTAAAGAAATTAAAGGTTTTATTTTTGCTTTTTACTCCCACAAATTCATGTATCATACGCTATATAAAATATGGCAATTGAAAATGAAAATGTGACAGAAAATAATAAGAGTATATAATATTATTCCATTACATTAGAATTGAACTTTAAAATTAATGAAGCATGAGCATAGATATAAGCATTAGAAAGGGAAATAAGTCATTCCTTGTATGCTTAATCGTCTTATATCTATTCTATATTTAATCTATTTTGTATTTAATAAAGCTGAAGGCTGGGCAACTTTTTTACTTTTTCTTACAATTTAGAGAAAATAATACTGGATTCTCTGCGTTTTCAGGTAATAGCATCAATGCATAAGCCACTCAACATCACAAACACAACGTTCCCATACTTGATTAATACCTCATTCCCCTTTCTTCTTCATATCAAATTAATTATCATTTGCTCTTCACCTCTTTCCAGTGTCACCTACTCCATCTTCGCGTCCAAATTTCTCCCTGTCCAGCATTGTAAATCCTAAATCTTAGCCTATGTAAATCTAGAAAGTCTCGAATTCAAATGTAATAATCCTATTCTTTTTATTTGTTTTTAATTTCCATATTTTTCCAAATTTTTTCATTCTGAAATCATATATGATATTTTTAGATAATTTAATTTCAATTGTACCTGATTAGGTTTTCACCAGATATGAGATGATATTCAAAAGCATGTTTTTGCCTTTCTTCTAGCAAAATAAGAGTCATGAACTCTATGAACTTTGATTATCTAATGTTTCTTCATATTATTCATATTTTTTTGGCACTTGAACTAATCTTTTGTTTTATTTCACATATATATTGATTCCAAATATTCAATTGTCTATGAAGTTTTCAGGATTTTGATCATCTTGGATTCACTAATTTCGCGCTGATGCTAGATTCATGTTTTTTTACTGAAAAGTTCAATTCCGATCTGGTAATAGTAAATCTATTTAGTTCTGTTTTTCTTATCATTCTGAAACTAAAATGTAGCACGATTTCAGACTGTTGTACATTAGAATTTGTTTATGGTGAAGCAAGTATTGGACTCTTAGAATGTTCAAAATTACAATGCTATGGTGACCTTAATATCAAGAAAAAGCTCTTAAGATCTTTAGTTTGATAGATCATCTTCCAAGGAATTCATCAACACGTGTTTCTTATGATGATAGGAATGATGATGAGAGGGACAAGACGATGGAAGAATCTCTGAAAAATGAACTATTCTATAAGTGAAAAGTAATAATAGCTCACTAGATGAGGTACACTTTACGTGAATTTGTAATAGCTTTTGTAATAGATGTATATGTAATATCTTACAGTTTCATATCAACACAATTGTTAAATGCGAATGATGTAAATATTCATTTTTGTTAAATGATTCTACCCAACTCTGATTAGATCCTAAACAAAATATATTCCATTATTGGAAGAAGGCAACATTTAGCCTTTGTAGTCCTACATTTTGGTGCGGACTTTGCAATTTTAAAATGTGTTATATTTCATACACTACAACAAAAATACCTTTTCGCAACTGCCAAAAATAGTTGTAATAGGTCTATTACAACTGGCGGCCGCCAGTCTTAATAGCCGGAGTTGTAATAGAGTTGAATATTTTTACAACTTTTGCCGACAGTTGCAGGAGCAGTTGTAAAAAAGCTTTTTACAACTTCTTTTGAAAGTTGTGGTAAATTCTATCGTAACTGTTGCATTGACAGTTGTAATAGGTCTCTTTTGCAATTGCTAATAGCAGTTGCAACAATAACTTTTGCAACTGCTTTTGAAAGTTGTAATAGATTCATTTACAACTGTTACTGACAGTTGCAATAAATCTTTTTACAACTGATAGCAACAATTGCAATTCATCTTCCGACAATTGCCATTAACCATAAATTTCACAATGTTATAATTAAAACCGATATTTCACTAATAATAACTACATCGTTAACATTACTTGAAACAATATGAACCCTTCACATTTAATAAAAGCTAAAACAATTCAGTTTTACACCATTTTTGAATTCATAATTTTATTACAAACAACAATAAGGTGCAAAAATGTTAACACATACATATAGGTACATATATTGTTAACACATACATATAGGTACATATATTGTTAACACATACATATAGGTACATATTCGTCTAAGATCATCCACTCCAAACAGCTACATCACCACTGCCAAAAATACTTCACCAAGCTCCACTGCAATCCCCAATTCCCAGTCATTTGAAACCTTCCTTCCCTCTACCTTCTACTACACCATTCTACAACTACAATACAACAACCATCCTTCTTTAACAGCTTTACATTGAGTAGAAATCAATATCACCATGTTTTGTAAACTAGCCCTTCTGTTTTTTAGTGCACGCTGAGCAAATTTTGGTTTATAAATAAAACCTGCCTAGTCTTATTCATGTTCGTTTATATAAATGCATAACATACATACCATAGAGATGGTCTTCAAGTGATCCAAGCAGCATGTACTTGTATGCTAAAAGTCTTTGTTCACCTTCAGCACAACATCCAATTAAATTGACAAGGTTAGCATCATGGAGCATGCTTAACATTAATACTTCAACGTAAAATTCTCGATTCCATTGATGACCATTAAGATTAAGTCGCTTTATAGCCATAACCTATTCACATCATAAACATTTCTTAACTTATGTATGTATCGACATGCTTCACTTGATTATTCAAGCTAGAAATTATATAACTGGCCTGTGCTCTCTAATTTTCCTTTATAGACTCGACCAAATCCACCTTCTCTTAGGAGATAACCAGAATCAAAATTATTGGTTCCCGTAGCCAGTTTTAATATTAACATAAAGTTTAGGACTTATGAATGTAAACTGGAGAGAAGCACTGCTTTTTAGTTTGCGCTGGGGGCCAAGAGGCAGATCACTGAAAAACGGCGCCCCTTGCCTTGGTAACCGAAACTGTAGAAACTGATGAAGTTCTTCAGGTGGTGGCTTATCTGAAACATGAAGATAAAAAGAAGGTAATTTTAAGATGCAAAATTATAGTGAACTGTGTAAGTAAAACTTTATTGTAGGGAACTTGTGTAGAAGTGAATATGGACGGGTCCCGCTACTATGAAAGAATGAAGGGTTACAGTAGGAAGCAAGCTTTTATCTTGGAAAAAATGAAGAAGAAAAATTCCAAGAAGTTATTCCTAGGAATTGAACCTACAAATAATAGGAACATGTATATCTACCTTTATTATGGATAACTTTCCATTGATCATAAAGTTTTGACTTATAAATTTTGAAGAATTGCTTTATATTCTCAAGTACGTAACCTATCGCGTGACTAATTTCATAGCTTGATGATAGAAACAGCATACAAAATACAAACATGTATCTCATACATGAAAGCAAACATGGAAAAATCTCATAAACAGATAAGAAAAGGTCACAAGCTTATAACTACGCCTGAACAAATGTTTTGTGATTTAAAACAAGTTGCTGGAGATGTCAATTGTAAGAGATTATAATGAAAAATATAACAATTTAAGCATATTTCCTAGAAAGGTCATATTGTTGGTTAACTTACCTAAGAAAAACAATACAAGCAATGTTCAATACAATATAATCGACTCTGAATTGGAAACAATTTGTTTATATTACAATAGTTCAGCAAATTCTTATAAAGGAATCTACAATGAAATTGTTGAGTAACAACAATAAAATTAGTGCTCATCATAATGCTTCTTAATTAAATTCAAAATATGTTACTGAAGTCAAAAAATTCTAGAAACATTTTTTATAGAATAAAACATCAAATGTTATCTTTGTACCCAATCGATAATAACTTTATTAACACCCTACTTAATTATTATGTTTATGCTACAACATTCTACCCGGTAATTCTTCATAAGGCTTGAGAAACTCGATTCTAGAATCAGCTGGGTCCCATTCCACCTCATGCTTATTAGCAATTTCTTTAAACTTCAACCTTGCTTCCAAAGAAGAAACACGAACATAAAGAAATTCTATTATCTGCATTAGCATTTTAATTTGTTTTAGTTTGACTAGTTAAATGTTAAACATAGCTATAGCCTGTAGAACCATACATTGCTAACAAAATATTAATGAACATAACTTGATAACAAAGGATGAGTTATTTGTTCTGGTAATATATTAATGTACACATAACATGTCTGCTAACACCACAATCTAGCAATAACTTAAACGCAGCAGCAAAAAATGCCTTTCCATACTTGGCTGCAAATAATAACTGAACTTGCTAGCAAAATATTTGCGTTCTATTCTATGCGAACAACACACATGCAGGTAAGTGCGCATGTAGGACAGGTTTGGGGTAGTTTCCATGATTGTTTGAATATCAATGGGCTATGTAACATATGAATCAATTGAAAGACAACAAAATTTGAACTGCAAACATTGTATGCACAAAGGAAATATAGATGTTACAATAAAAAATTATCGCATTCAAATATAAAGCATGCCACATATGGAATATTCCAAATTATTACTAACCGAGAACAAAACTTAACAAAAAGTAATCATTTTTTACATGCATAATCAAAGGTACTTTAAGTGGCATTCAAAATTGGGAATGAAACCAAGAAACCATCAGATACATGAAGTAAATAGAATAATCTACTTCTGCTTATATGCATTACTCTGCATCACCCTAAAAGGGAGTCTTAATAATGAAGTAAAATGTAACATCGGATCCAATTCAAATGTGGTCTATGTTGACCATGCAAGCCATCCAAATTCAGATGATCTAGATCAGGGTGTTAAATAAATGAAGCAACGTGTATGTTCAATTCGAATAAGAAACAATAGAGTCAGAATGATTAATTTAAAAAGTAATTAAACATTAGACACACTGTTGAATTTTCAGATTGAAGAAACATAGGAAAAAAAATTCATTTGGCATTTCCTCTGGCAGGCGAGATCAATCGGCAAGATTTTTTAGATTGAAGAATCATTTTAGGTTTTTTCAATTTCGATTGCATATTTGTTTCTACGGATAAGTGGAGTTAGGGAATTTAGCAGAAAAAATTCAATGCTACCTGATGTCAATGCTGTCGGACGACGAAGATGGAAAGAAAAATGATGGGACAACTATGAATTCATCACCGCCATAGCTTGCAACTCCAGGCGTTTCACCTTTGTCGAGGTGTCCTTCACGTCCCTTAGTTTCCCTTTAATCACCGTGTTTGGGTTTTGTGATTGCTGGAAGTGTTAGGTTAAAGCCGAAAAGGATGGCCTTTTGGTGTTGGCGGTGAGGGAATGCAGAGGCGAGGCGACGGCGGCGATGATGGGGTAAGGTTTTGAGGGAGGTTAGTTTGGAAATTTGGGGGAGTGTGGATAGCTTGGGGATTTGAGGGGCTTTTGTGCAAGGCAGTTTAGAGATGGAGCAAATTATGAGAGCAGCCGCCATGGATTTTAGATGCTGGAAATTAATCTCCAAATTGATTTCATTTTGGGATTTAACAGAGTAACTTAGGGTTAAGGAAAGAGGGAGAAGTTTGGGAAATGAAATTGTATAGAAAATAGGGTAGGATAAAAGGACTGTGTTAACCATTAACCTTCAGCATCACAAAAAATGAGAGGATGGAAAAACATTATTATAAATTTTTAATTTTGAAATTTAGAAAAACTTAATAAAATTTTATTTCTAAATTTTGTGAATTTTCTAATTTTTAATTTTGAAAATTTTAAAATTTTAAATCTTTTGAAATATTAAATATAAGTATAAAACGTGAATTATTTTGGAGCCAATTTCATATTAAATATTAAATAAAACTTTAATTTTGAACCATGTGTGGGAGTAGAAATATAAAATGTGAATTATTTTGGAGCCAATTTCATGCTTTTACGATAGATTTCATTTTTTTGCGCCAAATTTTCATGGGCCAAAGTCCAAATTTCACTAAAACTTTTAAAAATAAATATAATAAGTTAGAACTAATAAGTACTTCTTAATCATTATTAATTATTACTTCTTAGTTATAATTGGATATTAATTATTATGTATATTTTACTAATTACTAATTATTAAATATTTCATTGTAATTATTAAAAACTACTACTATTTATTAGTTATTAAGCATTGATTATTTAATAGTAATTATTAATTATTATTAATTGGTTAGGTTATTATTAAATATTAATTTTTAGTTATTCTTAAATATTAATATTATTAATAATTAATTATTAAATATTAATTATAAAATATTAATTAGAACATATTAGTTATTATTAATATTTATTACACCTATATTACGACTGATAAAATAAAGAGCCGGTGAAAGTAAGTTTATACAACATTCTAACAAAAATGTTATAATTATTAATTACTAATTATCAAAAATTAATACTAAATGTTAAATATTACTTCTTAATTACTAATACTAATTATTACTTCTTAATTATTAATCATTAATTATTAATATTGATTATTAAAAATTATTTCTTTTTTATTAATTATTTAATAATAATTATTAATCATTATGTTAATTATTCATTATACTTCTTAATTATTAATTATTACTATTAATTATTATTTATTAAAAGTTAATTCTTATTTATTAATTATTAATTATTTAATTATTATTATTAATTATTGAATAATATTTATTATTATTGATTATTTCATATTTTAAGTTAATTATTATTATTTAATAGTGGTTATTACTTATCAATTAATTTTTATATTAATTATTAAGTATTATTATTTAATTATAATTATTAATTAATTATTACTATGGGCAAACAAAAATGTTGTAATGGGCGTATATTACAACTGGCAAAAAAAGAAAAGTTGTTAAAAATAGACATATATTACAACTAACAAAAAGAAAAGGTTGTAATAGAAATATATTACAACTGGCAAAAAAGAAGAGTTGTTAAAAATAGGTATTTATTACAACTGGCTAAAAAGAAAGGTTGTAATAGACATCTATTGCAACTGGCAAAATAAAAGAGTTGTTAAAAATATGTCTATTACAACTTTCTGGAAAAAAACGTTGTAAAAGACCTTTATTACAACTGACATTTTGCGACAGTTGTAAAATTACAGTTGTAATATGGTGTTTTTGTTGTAGTGATATAGAGCACAAATATTCAGTATTCCGTGTGATTTATTTTCCTAGGATCTTCTTATGTTCATTTCCAAGCTGTCCATCTACTACATAAGCTTAACCGAATTCCGCTTAATGGAAAAAAGGATGGGAAAAAAATTACAACTCTAGACGTAATGGAATCATAGAATGGATTGAATCATATTCATTTCCTCACAGTCTACATAAGCCTAAAGTCACAAGCAGGGGCGACCCTAGGGCAAGACGAGTAAGACGGTCGCCTAGGGCGACGCAAAATGAGTAAGACGGTCGCCTATGGAAACGGATCCGGCAAGGGCAACCGGTGGTGGTGGTTGTTTAGCATTTTATGAATATAAAAATATTTTGTAGAATATTGTTAATAATTGAGTGTGTCGTGGAGTGGTAGTTGCATTGCTTGCTCAATGGGGCAGCCTAGGTTCAGTTCCCAGCAAAGTGCAAAATTTTTGGTTATGTTACTCTAAATCTAGGCTAGGGCAACCAAATTACTTGGGTCGGCCCTCGTCACAAGCATTATTATCAAAACCGGATCCTGGTTTAACCAGTTAACCATCAGCCAATGTTTAAAACCTGTTAAATTAACGGTAATTAATAACTAAATTAACGTCATGAATAAAGTATGTAATTTTCCATTCACCAGATTGTTGTTCTGACCCCTCCTCATTACAACTCACATATAGATTTAGAGGGACAAGTTACTGGTGCAAAGCTGGAACGGTTGTTGGTCAAGTCTTCTTATTCATGCTCGATGCCCATAAGGCAACTAGATATTCAAGGAACGCTATTGGTTCAAAGGTAGTAACTTCAGTCGGTATTTATATTTTACTATATTTTTCTATTCCACTGTAAGTTTATATTGATCACTTCTGATATACTTTTGTTTATTACAGGCTACTAAAACCAATGATTTGCATCTCGATGGACTTGAGATTCGATTTAATCGAAATTCGGACCTATTATGATGCAGGTTATTACACAGTATTATCAAGATTCAAAGTGGAATAAGGTCGTCTTCCGTATTGAGCCAATTAAAGACATAAAGCTCCTGTTTGACCGCCAACGCCATAAAAAATAAGACGAAGGAAAAGGCTATGAATGTTTTTATTTGAAAAATCAACATTCGTTAGTTTAATCAATCAACATGCGATAGCCCTGAAATATAAACATTCGGTATTTTAATCAATCAACATCCGATAGCCTTGAAATATCAAACTTCGATAGCTTAATCAGTCAACGTGTGATAGCCTTAATATATCAAACTTCGATAACTCAACTAAGTCAACATGCAATAACCCTGAAGTATCAACATTCGATAGCTTAATAAATGAGAATGCGGTAGCCTTGAAATATCAACCTTCGATAGCTCAACTAAGTCAACTTGTGATCGCCTTTAAATATCATCCTTTGATAGCTTAATAAATCAATGTGCGAAAGCCTTGAAATATAAACCTTTGATAGCTTTATCAATTAACATGCAACAAATTTTAAATGTCAACCTTCGATAGCTTAATCAATCAACATGTGATAGCCTTGAAATACCAACCTTCCATAGCTCAACTAAGCCAGTATGCGATAACCCCGAAATATCAACTTTTGATAGCTTAATCAGTAAACATGCAATAGCCCTGAAATATCAACATTCGATAGCTCAATAAGTCAATACGCAATTGTTCTAAATCACCAACCCGCGATAGCTCCACCTTTAACTTTATCATGCATTGATTTAATTTGCATCAACTTTTGATAGCGTCATTTGTCAATTTACGATTGCTTTGATCAACTCAACTTTTGATAGCCTTATTATAGTCAACCAGCAATTACTACATTATTCTTCAATTCACCAAGGCTCTTTTTCTTATCAACTTGTGATAGCCCTCTTTCATTAACTTGCGATGGCCCTACTCATATCATTCTACAGTAGTTCTGTAATGTCAACTTGCCACGGCTTATTGCTATCAGCTTACCATAGCATGTTTCTTGTCAATCTGCGACAGTTTCGCTTCAATATGTGATGGCTAATCTCAATGTCTAATAGCCTTTATTCCTCAATTTGTGGTAGTTTCAAAGTGCAATCTTTTTCACATATTGTCCATTTTTGGATATGTTGGATGTAACACTTATCCCCTCTCCTGTAAGAAGATTTAATATGCTTTAACTCAAGAAAACTTCTATTCTTATTTTTTTTCTCTTCTCGGTTTGTCAACCCTTGTTGTTGTGCTTTCCGTCATTGATCGTTTGTGCTCCTTGACATGTAATAACTTCTGGTCTCAAGAATCTTGATTTTTCAGCAAGTTGCTTTATTGAAGAGATTTTCAACACATAGAGGTTTTTACAATATATTTATATTTGTAATAATCATTTTATTGAAAATGTTCTAAGGGGTGTACAAAAAGATTTACCCACCCCCCTCCCCTAATGGAAAAAAAATCTGTAGTTGCTCTCGTTTTTTTCGGTGACCAATTATCATTTTTTCACTAGAACCCATTGAAAATGGTTTTTGCTGAACCATCATCGCCTTTTCTTATTTTCCAATAACTTGTCAATGAAATTTTCCTATGCGTAAGGAGTAAAATTTCAAACCATTTTATTTTGGTGGAGTCTTCATAACAGTTTTTTTCTAGGTGAAGTTATACTAAAATTTGCCTCTCCCACATCAATTATGAAGTCACTTTAAAGTGTTGTTTCTAGAATGATCCATAACAACACATTTGTATGCATTATACAAAATTACTAAATACTAATATTGCTAACTATATACTACAAAAGTCATAGCAATATAAATGTAAAAAGGGAAAAGCGTGGAGATTGTCGTTAATTCTTTTTCGATGTTGTAAATATGTTTCAGGCTTTAACCCAATTACCGGATGAAATATGAACCCATAGCTATTGGGGTTTTCAACTTTTTTGTTCGAATGACTTCTTCCTCTAGTCATCTGCTGCTTCTCCAAGGTCTACCATTATTACGTTGACTATCTATCATCGGTTGAGCTCGTATGGGTCTGACCGCCAGTTGTTTAAACTAGGGATAACAATTGAGCGGGTTAGGACCGATTTTTGATGCCCCAAACCTGCCCTGGGTTTTTCAAACACTGACTAAGACCCGTTCTGTAGATCTAGTGCGGATCAAGATTTTTACTCGGATCCCGGAACCGGTTCGAGTCAAGATAGACCCGCCCCATCCGAAGACCCGATGAGAGTTAATTTATATGTTCATTCAGAATTGTATATTAATGTACATGTATTTAATTTATTTTATTTGTAAGAGACATTCTCTAAATGATATTGAATATAAAGGATTAACAAATCATCATTATAGTAGTAAAGTGATTTTATGATATATCAGTAGTATGGGTTGGTTAGGGCGGATCATTCAACCCCAACCCGACCATAGATCCAGAGCTTCCAAGAGCGGGTCATGGGTCCACCCGCTCCAACGACCCAATGGGACGGGTCTTAGCGGGTCAAAACTAGGGTTGGTCTACCAGTTTTAGACCTTAGATCTGTCCCATTGTCATCCCTAGTTTAAAATATGAAGCTAAAAATGAATAGGGTAGATAAAATAGTGAAGAGGGTGATTTGTAATGCAATCAGGATGAACTTGAAAAAGAAAACAGTTTGTTTTTGTATGATCGAGAAAAGGAGAGCCAAACATTCGAGAATTGAGAGTTTTTATGTCTCTGTTATGATCAATCCTGCAACGATACCTGATTAGTTTGAGTAGCAACATTTTAGGCGCTATTTGGTTTAATTTTGTGTTTTATGTTTTGCGTTTGCAACATTCAAAACAAAAGAATGAGGATAACGGAAGAAAAATTAAAAATTTAGGCAATTACGATGACAACGGAAGGACGGCGGATGCGATGAAGCGACGGTGAAAGTGATAATTATTTCTCAAATACGAAAATTTTCATTTTATATGTCAGCGTTATTTTTTCGAAATTGTTGTTTTTTAAAAATATGTACATCGTGTATATGATTGTTGGAAAGAAACACAAAATTAAAAATACCGAACCAAACGGGAGTTTTTTCGACATTTTCTAGTTGCAAACTGGGCCTCATCATCTCTTTATTATCCAATAACAAAGCGAGTTTTGTGTCTAGTCGCGTAAAGACGATTGGTTTGCAGATTCCAAAATAAAAATGGAAAGGTATGCGAAGCGAAATTGGTTATCTTTAATTTTTGGAAAAGACAATGCGTGCGAAAGTTCTTCAAAATCCACCTTCCTTTACGGTTGTTTTTAAAATACCACTGTCAACTCCTGGTATGGTTGAAGGACAAGATGTAGTGGCATAACCTTTAGATTAGATTTAAGATTTTAACAAAAAAGGTCGGATTATTTACTTCACTAGTTATTATAATCAAAAAAATCGAGATCGTTTTATCTCATTGCGTTAATCTCAGTTCATTTAGTCCTTCTTCCCTAAACATGGAATTAACTTTCCGTAAACAAATTAAATTGTGGATATCTTCTATTTTTATCGTCTCCATTTTGTTCAAAATTTATATAAATAAATTCAATTGAAATAGCAAAACAATTGGATCTATGGCGCAATGGTAGCGCGTCTGACTCCAGATCAGAAGGTTGTGTGTTCGATTCACGTCAGGTTCAAATTTTTTCCCACCGTTTACTACTTCCCACCTGCCCTGCTTCCGCTATTTCCCCCTCCTTTTGCTACAAATAATTCTACCCACCACAATTGTGTTCCCCCAATCTATAACATCAGCTTTTAAAATTCCAAAATGTCAAATTTTAGTCGAATCTTAAGCAAGGATCCAGATTATGGGCAGAAAAGGTTTCTTTTTCACCTGGAATCCTCTTGCGGCTTTGCAACTCCAACTTTGTTCGCTGTAAGTGTTGCTTTTCTCCTCTTTCTCTTACAACTGCAGATTATGTGAAGAAGATTCAGTATTCATTTGCCACTGTTATTTTCTCTTCTGCCTTACCGCTGTTTCACCTTGAAAATTCCTTGATTAAACAATAAAAATACTTTTAACAATATAAAATGATGAAGTAGGATAAAAATAAGAAGCATTCAAATGATATATTCCTGCAAAGATAGAAACCAATAAACATAGAAAATAACACAAATGGAAAGACCAATTGAACCAAATAAAAGAATTTTACCTTAAATAGAAGGAAATATCTGAATACGCAGTGCGACTGCTTCTTCAATCAGATTGTACCTAAATTCATCAGGAATGTCAACAAATAGTAGTTCCACTACTGCATCAAACAGAAAAGGATACAACGAATAGAAGGAAAACGATATTAAATTTCAATACAATTTTCAAGGACAATGCTGACATATTAGGTTCAAAAACATCAAAAAAAGTTTGAAGTAGCAAAAAATCATATCAAAACTTGATCTATTTCTTGGTATTTTGGAGGAACTGAAAACGTCTTCGAACGATAGCGGTTTGGCAGATTTGGACCCAATTATTGCTTATTTGAATGGCGCCATGGGGGCCGCTTTCCTTGCTGTCGTAATCCAAGTCCGCCTTAAGGGCGGAGAAGTCGCCTACGGTTGGAGATCCGTGTTTGTCTTGTCATATGTTTTCTCGATTTGAATTGAGTTAACGATTGAGGGAAATGAATGTTTAGGTTTGGATAAGAGGCAAGAGAAGGGAAAATGATTAAGAATGTTTAGGGTTAGAGGATATTGAAGAGGAGGAAAATGGAAGAAGGGGGAAGACACGATTGAAGAGTCGACGAAAGGTTGGAGTATAAGCAAGAAGCGAAGAGATGGAAACGAAGAGAAGGAAAAAAAATGCGACGCTTCGTTTCACAAAATATTGAGGTTGCTTGTACGCACTTGAAATGAGACTCAATAATAATATAATAGTATAAATAATAATAACAGCAACATCAATTATCAGTTGAAGATAGATTCCCACATATTGGAATGTTTTGATATTTTGATGCTCAATGTTTTCTGTAATGTTTTGATGCTCAATACCCCCCACGGAAATAAGATTTAAAAAAAGTACTTTAAACAGTTGTCATTTACCCATGTATCTAATAAGACAAATTCATAGGACTCATTTTACTAATAGCCCTCCTAAGAAAATTTATTGCAAGAATTGACGTCACCTGAAAACTTATACAAACATGGATCAGGAAATTTTCCTCAAGGACAATTTTTAGGGCTTTTTCTAGATTTAGGACAGCCCGCTAATTATTTTCTCACAAGGACACACGCACGTATTTTCCTTCCAGCCACTTTCACGCGCTTCTTCTTCTTCTTCGTTTCGATCAAATTTTTTTGTCGCGATCCAATTTACTCTCACAATCAAAATATCGATCAACCTTGTTTGGTCATTTCAATTTCATTCTTTTGAACATTATAGTTCATCTATTATATTTTTCTCATGCGCGTTTGTCGACCTTGTTCTTTTCATATTTCTACCGTGATCTCGTTTTTTTTCAAAGTTTTGATATAAAGTTGTTTGGGTTGTATATAAAGTTGTGATAGAGTTGAAAAGTATCATATTTTATGTTCAATTTTTGGGTTTCATTTTTATTTTTTTTCTTATTATCATTTTTTTATTATCAGTAACTAGGTATCAGTTTTGTATACGGTAGGTATCAGTTTTGTGAAATTGAATAATTAATGTTCTACATTGAACATATTTTTACTAATGTTTATTTTTTATTTTTTTTTGGCTGTGGGGATAACAGTCTTCTTCGTCTGTTTGTGTTGAATTATAACACTTTTAGCAGTTGATTGTCTATTGATTGCTTTTTATATGATTTGAAGAATGAGATATAAGCTTGTTATGATTGGAAAAGTATTATTGATTGGGTTGTATATAAGCTTGTGATAGAGTGGAAAAGTATCATATCTTAGGATCAGTTTTCTGGTATCATTTTTATTTTTCTTAGTATAATTTTTTTTGATTATCAGTAACTAGGTATCAGTTTTGTATACCTTAGGTATCAGTTTTTTGAAATGGAAATACTAATGTTCTAAACTGAACATGTTTTTACTAATGTTTTTTTTGGCAGTGGTGATAATGTGGCGCAGGCAAACCATCAGCTAAGTCTAAAGGAGGATTTTCATATTTTCAGAGCAAGCATAACAGATGTGGCAAGTGCAAAATAGCTTGGTCATAATAAATGGAATTGTTAAGCGTCGAAGAGGATATGATTTGATTTTTCATTTTGAATTTGTTCAGATTAATAAGTGGATGTGTGACTTGTTTTGGTGGTTTATTATAATTGAATATTTTGTTATAACTTTGTATTCAGTATATCATGGAATTTGTTATAAATGGAATTTGTTATTAATTTGTGTTCAGTTTATTGTAAGTGGATGTATTCAGTTTTAGTATCAGTTAAATATTTTTACAGTATTAGTTCTAGTGTGTGATTTTACAAGTAAGAGCAGCTTTGTTTTAAGAACATAACATCATTACTTCATAAGTATCAAATTGCAACAGAACATCATTACTTCACAAGTACAAATTTCAACAAAATTACATTACTTTACAACTATCAAATTTAATTGTGAAACATCAAATTTAATGGTACAAGCATATAGTATGCTTTGAATTAAAATATTTAATATTTTTACTAGCACACTTAGTATCGATTTGTGTATGAATTTTTGCGTTTGTAGCTACTACTTTAAGACATATTTTCTAAATATTTCATTTTATTTTTTATTATGTAGTTATCTTTTTTGTTTTCGTAGGTGTCAGTTTGGTTTCTGTAGGCATCAGTTTCTTTTATATAGGTATCCGTTTTGTTTCTGTAGGTATCAGTTTCTTTTATGTAGGTATCAATTTTCTTTCCGTAGTAACTGTTTATTTTTGAACTAACTGTTTTTGAAATTGGGAGATAATATTTTTCAATATTTTGTTATGAATCATTTTTTTCAAGTATGTTTCTCCACCTTTCTGCATATACAACAAATTGCTTCTCTGACTTCAATGCCCAAAAACCCAACTCATCTGCCATGGCCAGACTCCAATCCACCTTCCTCGACTAACACAATCATCGCCAACAACTCGCGACCTCAACCTCGACCAAACCGCGACCTAATCAAAAATTTCTCCTCACCGCCTCTTGCAAAACATCAACCACAACCGCGACATCAAACACAGACTCAAAAAAATTAGAAATTGTAATTTTGGTTTTGTGAAAGTGGTTTTGGGGAGACTGTGGAAATTGATTTTGCTTCTGAGCAATTGAACGAGAAATCAATTTGTTTCGATTTAATTTTATTTTTAAAAGAAAGTTCGTCGGTTTCTGAGTGAAAGCGAGAAGGAGGAGACATCATAATTCTTTGTCTTTGTTTTAATTCGTATCTGGGCTTGGGCTTTGTCCTTACGGTAAAAGTTTTTTGCGCGTGTCCTTCTGAGCAATTATTTACTTTAATTTGTCCTTTAAAATTATTTCCCCAACGTGGATATCAATTTCAGAGCAATATATGCCTATTTAATTTGAAATTGCAAATGATATCCATCTTAAAGGAGTACTTTAGACGGAGCCTCTAAAGGCCTTTAGTTTAAATCTCAGATGCATCAAAATTATATTACTATCAGTTTCACCTTTTTTTTACCAAAACATTTTTTTGGATACCCAGGAGAACCCGGCAGACCGGTAAACTCCTGAAGGTTTTTTTTTTTTGCCAAAACATTTTTTGAAAGAAAAAGTGAAATGGTTTTTTCTAGGTATACATGCATCGCATGGGCATGAGTACTGGAAATTAATAAAAGTAGTGTTCATGTCTGAAGGTTTCTTGATATTTTGACATGTTCACATCCACAGTAAAAGAAAGGTTGAGATTTACTCATGGTCTTAGGCAAGAACAAGGGGCCAAAAATAAATATATGTTACGTAGCCAATCATCAACATGAAAAGCCAAAAAAACCATTCATAACCAATATCCAAAATATAGAAAATAAAAAACAAATGATGATTGTAACTAATCTACATATCACATCAACCAGAAACTTCGTGTATTTTGAGTTGAGACCTTCCTGACCACACACCTTCCTCTCACAACTGAGAAATTTGCAATATATATATAGAAAACGTAAAGAGGACTGAATCTAATGTTAAGTCTTAAGGGTTAAGATTTATTATTATTTCACAGCATACCTAACAGTGCAGTATACTGGCTCTTTGCACAATTTGTACAAACCTAGCGACGTATGAAGACTTCCGAAATTTAACAAGGAAATCTAGTACAAATTTGAGATTGTGTACATTAGTGATTATAAGCGGTAAGGCAGAAGAGAAAATAACAGTGGCAAATGAATGCTGAATCTTCTTCACATAATCTGTAGCTATAAGAGAAAGAGGGGAAAAGCAGCACTTACAGCGAACAAAGTTGGAGTTGCAAAGCCGCAAGAGGATTCCAGGTGAAAAAGAAACCTTTTCTACCCGTAATCTGGATCCTTGCTCAGGATTCGGCTAAAATTTGACATTTTGGAATTTTAAAAGCGATGTTATAGATTGGGGGAAAACAATTGTGGTGGGTAGAATTATTTGTAGCAAAAGGGGGGGGGGAATAGCAGAAGCAGGGCAGGTGGGAAGTAGTAAATGGTGAGAAAAAATTTGAACCTGACATGAATCGAACACGCAACCTTCTGATCTGGAGTCAGACGCGCTACCATTGCGCCACAGATCCAATTGTTCTGCTATTTCAATTGAATTTATTTATACAAATTTTGAACAAAATGGAGATGATAAAAATAGAAGATATCCACAATTTAATTTGCTTACGGAAAGTCTTCATACGTAAGATTAGCAGCGTATTTCACCTGGAATCCTGGGCATTTAATTTGTTTACGGAAAATTTTATTACAGTGGACTATATTACAAAGAGTAGGCTATCTGCCATTACAATAACTTAGCAAACTTTAAATTTTTGATTACAAACTCAACCCTTTAACATCGAATACACACACACACACACACACACACACACACATATATATATATATACTAGTACATTTGGTTATTAGGTTTGCATAAACCGTCATCTTCCATTCTTCTGCATCCTTATCAACAAGCTTTCCATCTTTTCTTCAGCAAAACTTAAGCTTTTATCACATCATCATTTGTCTTTAGCCATCCATTTGCCACCTTATTCCTTATCTTTAGCAATTATAATGCTTTTGTCACATCAGGTCATATCACCTTTTGAAATAACAATACGTGTATGAAATATTTGCCGCCATTATTTCATCCTTGTCTTTATTAGATATTTTTGGCCAGAATTTTATCCTGTCTGCGGAGGGCCTTCTGTAACGTGTCCAGGTGGAGGAAATCCTGGAGGCGGTGAAAATGGTATTTCATCCATAATGAAAGTTATAATACCTGGCTGGTGAAAATATACATATACTATCCAGACTCCATTAAACTTCTTTTTAACGCATCTCACATTGTGCCTTTGGCTTTTAGCATAAATCTTCCATTTCTCCTTGGTCTCTTCATGAACTTTGATCTGTAGGCATGCTCATAAGCTCATCATCACTATCCGAATCCAATATGGCTCTGAGTTGTGTTAATTTCTTTTTGAGGAATTTTGCCATTAATTCTTTTAGTAAGTCAGATAATTCCCTTTTAAGTGAATCTGGTATTTTTTCCGGTTAATGGCTAATTAAATCCTTTTTTGAATAAACTGAGTCTCGGAAAAATTCAAATTTATCCCACCATTTGATTAAAATCCTTCTTCCTAAATAAGGAATATTTCAAATTTTATTTCAAACTTTTGTAAAGTTCTTGGAACAACAATGACATCCCATTTCAAAATCCAAGGTACTTGATAAAGTGCTGCAAAATGTAGATTATGATATTTCATGGAAATATTTATTCGAACAAATTTGTCATAAATATTTCTTATTTTTTGTGGTAAAATCACTGGATATAATCCAAAGTTTGAAAACCAAACTACAAACCAATTTGAAAAATTAGTGATATTTTGAGTTTTAAATTGAATAAACAACCTATGTTTTCTCTACCTGTTTTCATAAGAGAAAGCAAGCTCCCAAGCTTTAGTATAGTCAAAGTAGTTAAAATTTAATTTATTCCTATAAGGATTTTTTGAATTTGTAATTAATCCTTTAGGTTTATATAAATCACTTTCCCATTGTTCTGGGGTAATTATTTTAACAATGGTACCATTTAATTCAAATCCTTCTTCCTAAATAAGGAATATTTTCAAATTTTATTTCAAACTTTTGTAAAGTTCTTGGAACAACAACGACATCCCATTTCATAATCCAGGATACTTGATAAAGTGCTGCAAAATGTAGATTATGATATTTCATGGAAATATTTATTCGAACAAATTCGTCATAAATATTTCTTACTCTTTGTGGTAAAATCACCGGATATAATCCAAAGCTTGAAAACCAAACTACAAACCAATTTGGAAAATTTGTGATATTTTGAGTTTTAAATTGAACCAACCAACTATGTTTTCTCTGCCTATTTCCAAAAGAGAAAGCAAGCTCCCAAGCTTTAATATAGTCAAAGTAGTTAAAATTTAATTTGTTCCTATAAGGATTTTTTGAACTTGTAATTAATTCTTTAGGTTTATATAAATCATTTTCCCATTATTCTGGGGTAATTATTTTAACAATGGTGGCCTTTGAGAAAGCCCATTCTCCACCAGTTCTCATGGTGGATTCAAATTGTACAGAACCTGTACAGGTTAAAATTTCTTGGTAGAAATTAAAATCCTTTGGATAAAGGTATGGATCAGTAAAGTTTTTTAAATAGAAAGTCATAACCTCTTCTGCATATAAATGAATATATTTTTTCTCTACAGGAGATACCCATATGGTTGATGTTGGAATATACGGGTGTAGGTATTCTCTTGCAGATGTAGACTTTATTGCCAACTCATAAGCATCAGCTATGTGTTGTTCATCAACTAGAGTAGTCTTTAAGACCTCTTCCCTAAGAATTTTCTTCATCCTTCTGAAAGGCCGACTTATAAGTCGTTATGGGCCGAGATAGTGCAGTTTTACTGCTTTCTGCCTTTTATTTGCCTTTATTCATTTTTTCCCTGTAAAAATTCGCGAGTTAAGAAATCTGGTAACGCATTATCAGATCCTTTAACAAACTCGATATCAAAATTGAATACTGGTAATATTGCTTGCCATCTAGCAAATATTTGATTTGATGCTATGTTTTTAACATCCTTTTGTAAAATTTCTTTGGTAGACTTACAATCTACTCTTAGCAAGAACTTTTGATTTAATAAATCACTTTCAAATTTTTGCACACGTAATACTATTGCTAATATTTCTTTTTTAACAGTAGAGTAATTAACTCTGGGTCCTTGCCAAATTCCCGAAGTAAATCTGACTAAGGATTCTTTATTAGTGATTCTTTGTTTAAGAATATCACCATATTACAGAGAGATATTATATTGCAACCACGTATGAATAGTATAAAATAGTACCTTAGTACAAAATAGTACCTTCTCTCTTGGGCGTTTAAGTCTGAGCAAACCCAGCCTCTACCACCACCTGGCTCTGATACCAAACGGCTTCGGACGTTCGTTTCCTCCTTGTTTGATGGAAAGATGTAAGATAACAGTAGTAGTTTTTGCAAGCGCAGATATTATATTACAGAGAGGGAGATTTATTTGAGAAAAATAAATTTTTATTACAGTGAACTATATTACAAAGAGTAGGTTATCTGCCATTACAATAACTTAGCAAACTTTAAATTTTTGATTACAAACTCTCCTCTATAACATCGAATACACACACATATATATACTAGTACATTCGGTTATTAGGTTTGCATAAACCGGCATCTTCCATTCTTCTGCATCCTTATCAATAAGCTTTCCATCTTTTCTTCAGCAATAATTAAGCTTTTGTCAAATCATCATTTGTCTTTAGCCATCCATTTGCCACCTTGTTCCTTATCTTTAGCAATTATAATGCTTTTCTCACATCAGGTCATATCACCTTTTGAAATAACATTACGTGTATGAAATATTTGCTGCCATTATTTAATCCTTATCTTTATTAGATATTTTTGGCTAGAATTTTATCCTATCTGCAGAGGGCCTTCTGGAATGTGTCTAGGTGGAGGAAATCTTGGAGGCAGTGAAAATGGTATTTCATCCATAATGAAAGTTACAATATGTGGCTGGTGAAAATATACATATACTATCCAGACTCCATTAACCTTCTTTTTAACGCATCTCATATTGTGCCTTTGGCTTTTAGCATAAATCTTCCATTTCTCCTTAGTCTCTTCATGAACTTGGATCTATAGACATGCTTATAGGCTCATCATCACTATCCGAATCCAATATGGCTTTGAGTTGTATTTTTAAATTTCTTTTTGAGGAACTTGCCATTAGTTCTTTTAGTAAGTCAGATAATTCCCTTTTAGGCGAATCTGGTATTTTTTGCAGTTCATGGCAAATTAAGCCCTTTTGTGAATAAATTGAATCTTTGAAAAATTCAAATTTATCCCACCATTTAATTAAAATCCATCTTCCAAAATAAGGAATATTTTCAAATTTTATTTCAAACTATTATAATGTTCTTGGAACAACAATAACATCCCATTTCATAATCCATGGTACTTGATAAAGTGCTGCAAAATGTAGATTAGGATATTCATGGAAATATTTATTCGAACATATTCGTCATATATATTTCTTATTTTTTTGTGGTAAAATCACTGGATATAATCCAAAGTTGGAAAACCAAACTACAAACAAATTTGGAAAATTTATGATATTTTAAGTTTTAAATTGAATAAACCAACTATGTTATCTCTGCCTGTTTTCATAAGAGAAAGCAAGTTCCCAAGCTTTAATATGGTCAAAGTAGTTAAAATTTAATTTGTTCCTATAAGGATTTTTTGAATTTGTAATTAATTATTTAGGTTTATATAAATCACTTTCCTATTGTTTTGGGGTAATTATTTTAACAATGGTGGCCATTGAGAAAGCCCATTCCCCATCAGTTCTCATGGTGGATTCAAATTGTATAGAAATCGTGTAGGTTAAAATTTCTTGGTAGAAATTAGAATCGTTTGTATAAAGGTATGGATCAATAAAGTTTTTTAAATAGACGGTCATAACCACTTCTGCAGATAAATAAATATATATTTTTTCACTACAGGAGATACCCATATGGTTGATGTTGGAATATACGGGTATAGGTATTCTCTTCTAGATGTAGACTTTATTGCCAACTCATAAACATCAACTCTGAGTTGTTCATCAACTGGAGTAATCTTTAAGACCACTTCTCTAGGAATATTTTCATCCTTTTGAAAGGCTGATTTATAAGTCGTTATGGGTCGAGATAGCGCAGTTTTACTGCTTTCTGCCTTTTCTTTACCTTATTCATTTTTTCCCTGTAAAAATTCTCGATTAAGAAATCTTGTAACGCATTATCAGATCCTTTAACAAACTCAATATCAAAATCGAATACTGATAATATTGCTTGCCATCTCGCAAATATTTGTTTTGATGCTATGTTTTTAACATCCTTTTATAAAATTTCTTTGGCAGACTTACAATCTACTCTTAGCAAGAACTTTTGATTTAATAAATCACTTTCAAATTTTTCCACACATAATACTGTTGCTAATATTTATTTTTTAACAGTAGAGTAATTAACTCTGGGCCTTGTCAAAGTCCCGAAGTAAATCTGACTAAGGATTCTTTATTATTGATTCTTTGTTTAAGAATACCACCATATCCTTTATCTGATGCATCAGTTTCAACTATTTTGAGTGCATTAGGATTAGGAATTGCAAGACAAGGTATTTCTTTTATTTTTGCTTTTATTTTTATAACCTCTTTACTATGTTCCTCTGTCCAAGTAGGTGGATTTTTCCTTAATCTTTCAAATAATGGTTTAGCATCATAAGCTAGTTCTTTATAAAATTCGGAAACATAAATTAAGCTTCCTAAAAAATCTTTGTAATTGATTTTTATCCTTAATTTCATTTGGAAATTTTTCTGCAAATATAATTGCTCTATCAATAGGAAATATTGTTCCATCTTTTATAATATGTCCAAGAAATCCAATTTCTGTTTGAAAAAGCTTTATCTTTTTAGCTGATACAGCTAATCCTGCTCTTTTAGTGGCATTTATAAAAATATTTAAGTGTTTAAAATGTTAGTCAACTGATTCTGAAAATATAAGAACATCGTCAATATATACTATGGTAAATGCTGTATAAGCACTATAAATATCATTCATAATTTTTTGAAATTCTGAAGGGGCATTTTTTAACCCAAACGACGTTACATTCCATTCATAGTGGCCAAATGGAACAGTAAATGCAGTTTTATATCTATCTTCGTCTTTAATCTGAACTTGCCAAAATCCAGATTTCATATCAAATTTAGACATTACTTTGGCCGAATAAAGCCTTCCTAATAAATCCTTTTTATTAGGAATTGGATATCTAATCCATCTTAATGCTTTGTTAAAAGATTTATAATTTATGGCTATAGGTCTAGCTTTTGTTGGGATTTGACTTTCTTTGAAGTCTGGTTCATAAGGTAAACCTATTTCATAATTTTTCCTCGGCCAAAAGGCATTAGGAGTGTCTGCACAAATAGTTTTCTCAATATAGTTTTGTAGATCTTTAATCTTTTATTGTAAACTGGGTTGCAATAATTTTTATTTTATTCTTTTGTAATTTATCTCCTGAGATAAAGAGTTTAGAAAATTCTCTATTCTTTTAATACTCTTTTGAATAATATCAATTTTATGATGTTGTGGTTGAGATACAAATTTGAATGTTAATTCTTGATTATTAATAGTACTAGTAATTCCTTCTTTTGATATTTTTGTTATAGGACATAACAAATTTAAGAAGGGATTTCCTAGTATAACGTTATGAGATAAATTTTTAACCATTGTAAATGGCATTTTTAGATAAATACCTTTATTGCAAACAGCTGTGTTTTGTAGCTTATAATTAACTAACAACTTTCTACCATCTGCAGCATTTAGTATTTCGGTAGTTTTAGAAAAATATTTTGACGGTATTAACCCTTCATTAATGCAGTTTAAGTCTGCATCCGAATCTATCATTGCTATTGCAGTAAAATAATATTCTTTGTGGACTACGATAGTAACTTTAGTGTGCCATTTATGGGTGATTACCTTGACAACACCATTAATAAATGTTAAAGAGTTTAATTCTTCCTCTCCTAAAATATTGTTATTATTCTGGTTATCGTTCTTAGGGTTTATCTCTATTAAAAACATTCTTTCTTTTAATTCTTTTATTTCTTGTTTAAGCATTTTTAACTTCATGCCGTAATTCTGCAATTGTAGTTTCAGTACTTACTGGATTAATATTATTGGAAGTTTTAACGCTGTTTAATATATCTTTTAAGCTATAAGTTTCCGGTTCTTTTAATTTTAGTTTCTTTTCTCCTTTATGTGATTCCAAATATTTTTTTAACATATTTTTATTTTCTTCTGGATCAGAAATTTTGTCTATGATGTCCAAAATAAAATTTTCATCTTTTTTTAACATAAACAGTCCATTTGCTTTACATAAAGCTTTATAGTAGTCACAATTTCCATTGCAACTATCAGATTCTGAATTGTTATCTGAATCATATTCATTTTCAGTTTCTGAATCAATTTCTGTGATAACAGATAATTTTAATTTTTCTTTCTCATAATCAGAGCTCGATATAAATAATTTTGTGAATGAATATTTTAATTCTACGTCTATTTCAAGATTATTTATTTTATTTTTTAATTTACACTTATTAGCATAGTGACCTGGTGTTTTACATTTCCAACACATTGGAATTTTTCTTTTAGTAGGTTTATTTTTCTCTTTTCTTTTATAAGGTCTTTGTGATTCCTTTAAGGAATTTTACTACTTTCTGCATAATTTTCTTTTCTAAAATTTTTATTTTTATAAAATTTTCTCTTAGATGGTTTTCTAAATCTTTTTTCTTCATTGGTTGGTTTTTAGGTGATAAACCAAGTTGTTCACAGAAATCTCCTAGAATTCTTTTTCCATTAATTTTCTCCTTTCGGATTTGTTTATGTAATTTTATTTCATTACAAAATGAATTCCTTCTGCAACAACTTCTACTACTAATTCTCCATAAGTATATTGATTATAAGGAATAGTTCCATTTTTTTTTATTCGATTTTTAGCTCTTTCTGAAAAGAAATGAGGTAGTCCTGATAAAAACTTTTCTTTTCAAAATTCATGATTACTATCACTTCTAGTAAATAGCTTAGAAAAATATACATCTTTATACCATCTGAACTGAGATAAATTCTAACATTTTAGATTCATTAATTGTTCTTGTGTTCTGTCTGTTTGAAGAGCAATTGCTCCAATGAAATGTTTAGCTATTGTATATATTAGCGTATTTACGCAATCAGTTTTGGGCATTCCATTTTCTAATTTTGTCGCAATAAATATATGCGCTTTCACTTCATTGGAAAGATGAAAATCCCACCAATCTTTTAGTTGTCAGCTAAATCCTTGTACAATAGCTTTTGCTATTTTTTCGTCTGAATTATTTTAATTAAAAATGCAGTAGCATACATCGTCATATAATTCAGAAAATTTTGTATTTGGTATTCTGAATAACCGTCTATATTCCTTTGTACAATGGAGGTACCGTCAAAAGATACAGCTCCAAAATTGTTTTGTTCTTCAAATAAGAGGTCGATCGGTGTTGGTCTCGTATAATAAGGTTTACTATATGAGATATTTCGATAATTAATTTTATTAATTTCAAAATTATTTTATGGTTTATTTTGTTCTATATTTAAGAACATATTTTGTAAATTACTTACTTCTTCATCTGAATTATTATCAAATTCTAGTTCTGAAGTTTCTCTAGATTCCTTGCTTTCAATTATGGGTGCAACTTCCTTTTCACTAACGTTTAAGGCATCTAACCTTTTCATTATTTCTTTCAACGTTTTGGAGTTTTCCCCTGGTTTATCCATATTCATTTCTAAATTTTGTGCAGACCAGGGTTTGAATAAAACTTCATCTGTATCACAGAATTTTGTTTGATCTTTATTAGATCCTTGCTCAATTCTTGTAAGTTGATTACCTATTGATTGCAATGTTAAATTTGTAAAATTATTCTTCTCAATAATAGCTTCAAATGTTCTATCTTTTCTATAAGGAGTAGCTACATTTTCTTCTTTATCAATTTTAACTGATAAATTTGCTTCCGGGGGATGTATACTCCTAATAGTTTTTCCTGCTTTTGTTGTATACTCTTTATAAGAAGAATTAATATTGAAAACTGTTAATAAATCATCAAAATCTAGAAAACTATCCTTTTGTTTTCCTATTTTGTAAGATTTTTCTATCATTATAAAGATATCATAACTTTCTGGTAAGTCATTTCCCATTTTATTTAAAAATAATTTTTATTTTTTAATCCACATTTCTTGTTCCTTTTGATCTTTCATAAAGAACCATTTTCTTTTATATTTATTTTCTTTCGAATAATTTTTTTTTAATTTTGAAAAAGGAAATTTGAATTCTTCATCAAGAGTTATGGTATTTATACCAAACACTGATTTATCCTCATCATATCCCATATCTGAAGGTATCGGCGATCTGAGATTTGATGGAGGAATTTCAACCCTATATTCAGGTTGACTAACTCCATCCATTGTGTTTCTTACAATTACATTTTTGTAACGACCCGAAATTTTCTAACCAGAAAATTCCAGATAGTTGAGAAAAAGAAGAAAGAGATAGACGAAGAAGAACAGAAACACCAAACATCTCACAATCGCAGCGGATAAAGTATAATAATAAATAATAACAGTTTACAAAGAATACTATATCTGTCGATTACATTTAATATACATCAGAGTTTCACATTTATACACAGAACTGAATATTTACAATTATCATGACTGAGATTAACAATAATATAAATACAGCGGAATACTCTATACGATATCGCCATCGAGCTTGCCTCCTGAGCTCCAGAACGTACCTACCTGAAAATCTGTAATACTCGCTCTGACCCGAGCATTACACCAAAGTAACACCCGGGTCAGGCTGGAAACCAGCGTGAGTAAATCCAACTAACAAAGAATACTAAAGCAATCAACTTATATAAACCCGAGGTAACTTATATCAATTTAACCAATTCACAATTTGCTATGGACAATACTTATTTCACATATTAATTTCTATGTACCAAAACTTAGATAAATATTCCATTCTACTTAAGTCATTTCAATCCAGACTATTGATTTCACAAATCAATATATAAATATTTGAAGTGGTTTCGGGTATTTACCAAATACCCGACCCCGGTCTCCTCGAGACTCATATTATCCTAACCCAAGTTATTCAAATGAAATTCACAACATTTCATACTAGAGATATCAACTCATTCAAAACATCCAATACCATTCCATCATCCATAAGCAAAGCCTAATCCCATACAAATCAATTCAATTGACTCAAATTGAATTTCAAACCTCAATCACATAGATTACTTCATTTAACGTCAATTAATTCCAAATCAATTACTTGGTCAACCCATCATTATCCATCTTGATTAATCACCCTGGGTTAATTATCTTTCAATTTCATTCAAGAAATTATCTTAAATTAACTTCACAATATTAATCAGTCTCAACCGAGATTATTAAGAAATCTTAATTTCTTCACGAATTAATTATTTATTTAACCACATTAATCCTTAATTGCTTAAACTAATTAACTTCCCATAAGTCACTTATTATAGATTAATCAATCTTAATTAATCAATTTTAATTACCTCATTAATTTTATAAATTAAGGATTTTCAATTATATTTTAATTTATTCTAATCAAATTTCGTTATATTAATGAAACCACAGTATTAACCATTTCCGATTAATCCTAAACTGTAATTAACTATCCTTCATTTTACTTTATTCATAAATTAATTATTTCTTGCTTAACTATCTTAATTAAACTCTTGATTAATTTCACCAAGTAATTATATTTTGTTACTTACATTAAGTAATTATTTATCACACCATCAAATGATTATTATGAATTCCTTTTACTTATTTAATTAACTTACAACTCAATTCCTTATTTATTCAACTCGTTAATTACTAAGTCAAATAGCCCAAATCATTAATTAATTAAATCCATAAATTATTCATTTCAAATTCCTTACTCATTTAATTGAATCGCAACACATCAAGCCCTTACTAGATTTAAAATGAAATTATTTTCTTATTTATGATTTATGTTTGAAACAATTTAAAACCCCATATACTTCGAGTCAATCCACAAAAATCTCGAGTACCAACCAAAACCAATGTCACAAGATCATTAGCACACATTCAATCATCTCAATCAATCAATCAATTATTTAAATTTAACCATTTAAATTTAAATAAAAATCATACAGAGTGATATTTACTCACCTTTAATTTCCTTTAAATTCACCAATTCGTTCCCCTTCATCGCTATGAGCCAAACTCGGTTTGTTTTCATAAATTTGAACCTCGTAAGAATATATCATAAACTATATTAGCGATCTAAATCTATATCTATATTCTTCAACTACTAATTATAAAATAAATTTTTAATTTTCAGAAAAATACCTTCTCGTCTCTCCATCCTAAACACAGACGAACCACTCCTCTATCGCTGCGTTGTCTCGCCTCCGGTCCACGAACAAGCATCGAAGTGCTGCCACTTCCCACTTCATCCCCTGCTCGAACGCAACTCCAAGACCTAGCGCCGCTACCCCACATCGCGACCCACTCCTCGATCTCCAACGAGCACCCCTAGTTGCCAAAATGACCCGCGCGACCACCCTTGAGCGACCCTAGATGCCGGAGCCGCCCCCCTCTCAATCACGCGAGTGACGACTCGAGTCGACACCACAAATACCGAAACCCTAACACGACCCCTTCCCCCCCTCGATCGATGCGATCGTGCTTGAGTCTCCCCCTCCCCAGATCTACGTTCGAAAAGAGCTGCCACGATCCTGTCGCGTCGCCACTGTTTCGATCTTCTGTTTGTTTTTTTTTGTTTTTTTGTTTAGTTACAGGTCCCGATTTTGGATTTAGAGGAAGAGAAACGAGACTTTGTGGAAAAGAAAAGGAGAAAAGAATGGCTCTATTGAACTGAACGGCCTTTAAGAGGGGAAAAAAAATGAGAACGATATTGTTTTCTTTCATTCAGTCATAATTTTTTTTTCCAGTTTCTGTTCCAAGATCAGAGAGGAGAAACGAAGATAAATAGGGATTTAGGTAGCTTCCTGTGTACGAGTGGTGATAAAATATCTCTGATAAAATTACTACAAAATTTATTATATAATATAAAATTTTCAAAATGTCTCGTTAAGCTTACGCGAAAACCCGAATCCAAATCAGACGTGCCGACAGGCGTTTATAAGGTTTTACCCACGTTCCGAACACTATGGAACATGCTTCGAAAGCGAATTCGATCATATGCACGAGTTACAGAAGTAAACGATCGATTTTAAATTAAACCGATTAAAATAGTTCTAAGCCTTTTGAGCTACCAGGGTCAAACGACAACTCCGATTGCTTTGAAAATTGAAATCTGAAAATAACTAACTATTACGGATCCAATGGAACTAGTTTCGTCGAATTCCGAGACTGTGCCTCGGAAGGCTATTTTTAAATTCAATTTAAACGATATATTATTAAAATTGAACAAATTACCTTTAAATTAAATTTCAACAATTTTATTATCTTCAGTATTATCATTATAAATTTTATAAGCCTTCAAATTATTTTAAACAGGCTTAGAATCTCAGATTCAACAATTTACCCAATTTCAATTATTAAATTCAATATTTAAACTATACAATTCAATGATTTAATTATCAAGTAAATATTGATATTCTAATATTCAGATTAAAATTAACTTTTTAAACATTTAAAATCAATTAATTATTCCAATTTAATTTGTCAAAATTCCCAGGTCGTCACATTCCTCCCCCCTTAAAAGAATTTCGTCCCCGAAATTACTCGTTAGGAAGATGGTTCAATACCCGTTTACTTTTCCTAAAACTCCCAATTCAACATCTTATCAACTAACTTTTATTAAAACCCACTATCCTTAATCAACTTCCCAAAACCTTCTATAGCTTTCACGCAATACCCTTTTTGCTCCCTTCTTTAAATTTCAATTTAAAACCAAATTTTGAATTATCAAAATTTTCTCAAATTTTTCTAACTCCCTAAATTCCCGAAATTTTTTGCCAGTGTCTCCTTTGCGCGGCTAGCTCGGTACTACTACAAAAGGCCTCTACGGGCTCCCAAATTTCAAAAAGAAAACAAAAGCCAAGTGGCTATATCAAAAACCCAATCCAATTTCATACAGAATTTTAAATACATACCTTTTTGTCGGGCAATTCACATTTATCTTTGGAAATCAAATCCAACTTTCTTTTTACCTTTTATACCTGCATATTTTACTTAGCAACAATATTCAATCGTAACCTTTCAAATCATTTATACATTTCCCTACATAAGTTTCATATCTATTTCAAAATTAGTTTTCCCCTTCTATATGAATTCAATTCACTTTCAATTCTGAATTATTGAATTTACCTTCCATTTATAACTGACTCATATTAATTTCATCTTCTAATTTACATTACTTTAATTTGAAATCGTTTTGTCGTCAACCAAATTTTTCCCAAATTTTCAAAAAATTTCTAACTCCCAAAATTTTGGAAATTTTTTGGCAGAGTCTCCTTTGTATGGAGGAGCTTTTGCAATTGGACAAGAGATATAAATATGTATACATCGACCCACACGGTCGGAAAAAGCAAAAACAGTTAATATTTCCTATTTTTATTGCATAGGAGTACCGTATTTAGCAATTTAAGCAAGCAGCTTATAAATTTTAGCAATTAGCATACCCGAAATCTAGCCAAACGGCTTCCCTGTACCTGTACTTACTCAATTTGAATATGTAAGTGTCATATATAGAAAATGTAACAACCCTGAATTTTGAACAATTTAATTTGTCAATATTTAATTTATTTTAAATATTTAAATGATAATTTGACTTAAATTTCAAATTATCAGAATAAATTGGCGATTAAATTTAAGAATTTAATCTAGTGAAAAGTTGAATAAAATTTAAATTTGACTTTGGAGTTAAATTGAATATTTAATTTGTAATTGAAATTCAAACTAATGACTTAGAAAAAAATTGTTTGAATTTATGAATTATTTTTATGTAAATTTATAAATTGATGTTGATAGTTGAGCTTCAAAACGTTTCTATATTTACTAAAGAAAATTTATACAAAACAAATTGAATTCAAAAAAATAATATAATAATATATATAATAAAAATAAAATAAATAAATAATAAAATAAGAGTACACTACTTTACTCTTATCAGCCAAATTCACGCCTTACATCACGCCTTCAACCATGCTAAAAACACGTTCCCCTTCTCCTTAAAACACGAAGCTCCCCCCCATTCATTCGAAACCTAACCATTCAAAAGAAGAAAAAAAATGGCGGCCTCGTCTCTTCGATTCCGTGCTCCAAAATTAGGGCTTCAGCTTCTTTGCGTTCGTCTTCATTTCAGAATAAGGTGAGTGACCCTCACATCTGTTTTCATCCTCAGTCGTTTGATTTAGCAATCATTTTGATGATTTCTCTGTTGATTTTTTTCATTGATGATTCGATTCCTTCTTGTTGGCTTCGGCCTTGCTTTCACTGATGTGTGAATTTTACTATAGTCTTCATTTTGTAGCTGTCTCATACTTCGATTTGTAGATGACTTGTTCATCCTAGAGATTTCCTTTTGACTTCGGTCATTTGTGACATTGTCACTTCTGATCATCACTGTAGCATGCGTAACTTTCACCTGTTGTTGTAGCCTTCGTTGAGTCTTGATACACGTGTGGTCTGACTTGTTTAGTTACTGGATTTCACCATATTTCTATTGCATTCATTTGTTGCATATATCTGTTGCATCCATATTGTCTGGCAAATTACATCTGTTCATTTGAAAGTATGCAGGGGTTATAAAACCTGATTGCAAGCATATGTTCCATGCGCCTGTTGTTTAAATACAGATTTTACAGACCTCATACAAATATTATTTCATAGATTTTATTGCTGGATTAAATTGTACAAAACATAGTTGAGTAATAGTTAAGCTTCATACCTCTTATTTCACAGTGGAACTGATAAGCAGTATGAACTTTAGAAAATTGTTAAAGTAATGACAGTTCTTTTGAAGTTGTTGAATTTATTAATCTGGCTTGCTTTTTAACTTGACATCATTGCTTAAGAGTTAAAGCACTTGTGCTTACTTACTGAGTTCATACTGATTTTATGTTGCCTCTGTTCCATATGAACCTATTTTATGTGAGTAACCTGCACTTAAAACATTTTTAAAACCCACTTGTATCTTGATCTGTATGAAATGATTACTTAAGTTGATAAAAATAAAAAAAAACTGCTTGCATGTTTGTTTGAAAATGAAGGAATATATATGTATGTTAAAATAAAATAGAATAATATGTGAGTGCATGTTTGAACAACAGAACACCTACTTGTCAACCATTTGCTGTTGCTGCCTCTGTTTGAAATTTTATTGTGTCTTGGGTTCCTTCATGTTATTGGATCTGGTACATGTGCATTTCTACTGTTGCTATGCACATGCTTCACTGTTTTTTGCAAATTGAAGTTATATTATAGTTGCTATTCATACTTCGTGCACTATGGTGTACTGGGCTTTGGACTTTGACAAATTTGAGCTTGTTCTTTTGAACTGTATCATTTATGTGGTAACTGCATTTTCGTTGCAGTCTTGCCCTTGAATGTTTGTGGTGGCTGTAGTGCTTTTTGTTGAGATTTTTTCCCTTGGTTGCATTGCATTGATGCACTGAGATTATTTGCAGTTTTTCCCTTGAATATCTGAGTTGGTTTAGACTTGCATTTGTGGTGGCTGTAGTTTACGTTTACAGTTACCCTTGCATACTTATGGTGGTGCATTTTGTATTTGCTGTGCCCCTTTTGTATATTTTGCCTCATTCTTGGTTGTATCTGGATTTGTCTCCTTATTTATAAAGCATGGCTTTAACTTTGGTACTTTGATGCCTCTGAACTTGTTTGCAACTGCTGGCCCCAGTGTTGTCTTCAGTTGCACACTTGTTCTTCTCGTAATATGAACACGAAGTATTACATATATGAATTGCAGATTTTTGGAAGATACTTTCAGGCTTATATAACCTAACATGACTGTTCGTTGTTATTATCAGTGCATCGTCACTGTTGCATTCTTGCATATGCATTTGTTGAGTTGTTCACTGATTCAATACTAGTTGCCCTTCATTTAAAACCCTGTTGCATTTGGGTTAGTGGCTACATTAAGTTGTTTTCATATGTGATACTTGTAGTGACTACAGCATTTGTCGCAGTTTGCCTTTGTATCCATTTGTGACTGCAGTTTCGTTTTTATATGCAGTTTTGCCTATGTCGGTTTGCGTTGCATCGACATTTGATTTCATAAATTTTGGTTCATTGATCTTTTGGGTACATCATCACTATAGTGGCGAGGCAGTGCACGCAAGCGTGAACTGCAGCCACACGGAATTAACGTTTATATGTGGCGAGGCAGTGCACGCGTGCGTGTACTGCAGCCAATGGGTTTGGATGTTTTTAAGTAACTTTTCAATTATTTGAATTGAATTGATTTAATTTGATGATTTTATTGTTAATTGCCGTTTAGGCAATTCTGATTTTTTTTTTTCTAAATTATCTTCAACAATAATCCCTTCATCTATCTGCGTTGATAATTTGAATTTACTGATTTGTTGTTTTAACACAGATAAATGTTATATTTACCGTTATCCGATTTCATGTTAAAGGATCGGATAGGTGAATTCATATTTGACTGTCATCTAATTGCTATTTAAATTATTATTGCTTCTATGCACTAATAACTGAGTTTGAATTAGACTGACCTGTGTATTATTTTCTTTTGAATATAATACTCGGGTCAGACCGAGTAATTTTACAACTTGAAGATTTTCGGGTATCGAAGTTAGAAAGAGAGGGGAAATTGCTTCAATTTAGCTTTTCGAAGAATTTTTGTACTTAAAGATATATTCCGCTGTATAAAATTTAATGCATTGTACAAACTCTGATATATGTAAGAAAAATTCATTTATGTGAAATATTATGATTATTGTTGTGATTCTGTGGCTGATTCTGTTTAAACTCTATAAACTGAATAACAATCTGTCATTTTGAACGTTTCAAGTTGGTTTAATTACCGACTGTGGGCGGTCAGAGCGGCGGATCGTTACAAAAGTGGTATCAGAGCTTTTGTTTACACAAAGCTCAGTTTATGATGTTTAATATGAAGAATTACTAGAACCACTTTAAAGAAAGTGTTTTTCAAATTTAAAGAAGTATGAAATTGTTTTCTTTAAAATAAAAGATATCTTGAAAATTAGAATCATTTTCGAAAATTCCCCTCTCTAAAAGTGAGTTTGCGATAGTTTCTTTTCGGTGAGGTCTCCTTAGATTTGAGTTTCGATCGTTCGGAAATTCATTATCAATTTATTGAGATTTAGGGAAAATAAAATATAAGTGAAGTGAATTAATGAATTGGTTTGAATCAAATATTGTGAATATCTACAAAATAATAATTGTGAAATAAAATGATATTTCAATTTAGTTATAGCCAAGAGGATAATTAAACTATAACTTGGGAATTTGATTCTGAATTCTTTTGAAAATTGATTTCAAATGTTTTGAAGAACGATTTAGTAAATAAATGGATTATAAGTATTTAACTTATAATATGAACTTTTGGTATATAACTGAGTTATATAAATTGAATTGAATTGAATTAATAAAAAGTTTATAAATCGAAGTTTATAAATAGAAATGGAATTTGTAAAGATTGTTTATAAATTCGAAACCAATTGAATTTGATAAATGGAAAATAGAAGTTATTAAAGGAGATATATTCGTGATTTTGGACAGCGAATTATCCTTTAAGTTAAATATTGTGATAGTAAATGTTGGTTGGGAATTTTATCCACGATTTTGGACAGTGGATAATCTTTTAAATAAAAAGTGTAGAAACACTAAATTGATTTAAATAAGTATATTCACGATTTTGGACAGTGAATATATTATTAAATAAAACAGATATGTTTTAGGGAAGTGATATTATGAAATGAGGTTAATGTGGAAATATAAATTTAATGGAACCAAGTTGATGAATGGCTTACTAAAGAACTAGTTGATTATTTTTGAAATAGAAAGCAAATGCAAAGTTTAAATAGAATTTAAATTTCAAATTTGAAGTTTTCAACATGATAATCCATTATAGGTTTAATAAATTCAGTGATGAATTTGAAATTAAACGTGCGAAAAATTAAATTAAGTGAAAACTTAATATTGAAAAGTTTGAAATTAGTTAAAAACTAATATTATGAAAAGTATGAGGAATTCAAACTATGAATTAAGTTGAAATTGAAAAAGTTAATAGTTTTAAAGATGTTTTAAAATGCATTAACTGTCGAATACATAGATTTCAACATTCAATTGTTGAAATAGACGTTTTCGAAAAAATAAGGAAATGGTGGACTATAACACTGTTGTTATAGTAAATGGTTTTCGAAAGGAAATGTTGTTTATAGTATTGGGATTTATATATCTATCTTATATTTCGAATCCCTATACTAGTGATTTTGAGTTGTCGTAACGATGTTTTACGCAACATTCGTTTTGACTCAAATAAATGTGTTTAAAAGAACGCCTTCCTTAAAGAATGGAATATATACTTAATTTTGATTCAAGTATATTGAATATTTTCCGTGTTGAAAATAAATGAACTTGTGAATTACTTATTAAATAAGTATGAAAATGTTTTCCAATATGAAATGAAAGGTTTGAAATTTTATCTTTTAAAGATAAATTAAAAAATGAATATTTGAAATTGGTTTCAAATAGTTAAGTTGGAAAATTATATATCTTGTAAAGATATTTTTTGGGAATAACGATCCTGAATTTTTATTTAATTTAAATTAATAATTAAATGAAATTTTGAATAAAAATTTATAAAATTAATTATAAATAGTGATGTGAGTTTCCCCGAGTTCAAATATATTCTATATAAATCATTTAAATTTTTAAATATTATGTATATATGTATATATGTGAATATATATATATATATATATGTATATTTGGGTATATATGAGTCAATTTGAAATTTTAAAATCTTGTGTGTATATATATATATTTTGATTTGAATTTAAATCTTATATTAATGGTTTGAAAAATAAATATTAAAGTATATACATTGACACAAGTATAAAAATAAATAAATTGATTTAAAAATTTATAAATAATGATAATTTGAGTTATATAAAATATATGTGTATATATAGAGAAATATAAAACAATAATTTTTAAAGTAAAATTTATGATAATTATTTAAACTAAGAATAGAAGTAAATTTAAAATGCAAGAATAAGAGCAAATAAAAATATGTTATTTATCAAAATAAAGATAGTTTCTTTTATAAATTGTTTTAATTAAATAAGGAGTTGTATTTAAACAATATTAATAGTATAATATTTATGCAAATGGATTTTTATAAATAGAAATGGTTATTTCAGATTTATATATATATATATATATGTATGTATGTATGTATTTTTTTTAAAGAAAACTAGGATTTGTGAATTTAAAATGAAATAAATTACAAACAAATGTATGCATACAAACATAATTAAAATAGAAAATTATTTGTAATACAAAGTGAACTAAACAAACATATATGCAAAAGTTTGTGAAAGAAAATAAAGTAAAATAAATATCCACAAAACCAAAAATAAAAGCAAACCTGAATAAATACAAGACAATATGTGATGAACTCAATGATAAAGGCAAACACAAATCAAACAGCATATCTATATAAGTGTATGCATAATGTACTTGTAAGAATTAAAATAAGATGGTTGTTACATTGAAGCATGAAGCATTTAATGCTTTCAAACCAGCCCATACCTATTGTACAAAACTGTTTCCATATATTTATATACATCCATATTAGATGATATTCATTCAAAAACAAAACATAAACAAGCCAGAAAAAAAAGAAATTCAAAAACTGAAGACTTAAAAGCTTCAGCAAGCAAAGAACTCAAGCCTGTTCAACATTATCAACTCTGTTTTTTTTTTATGGAAAAACAAGTGAGCAAACCTCTTAACTCTGATTTTTATCTGGATGTTTGGATTCGTATGAGAAGCTATGTTGTGAATATATTTGAATGTTGTGCCTGCTTTATGTGTATATGAGTGTGTGGTTGGGTTTATAACTGATGACAGGTATGAACATATCCTGTTCAAACTTACATGCTACAAATAAAAAAAAAAAAAAAAAATCTGTGAGCAACTTCACCTTTAAACCCTTAAGTATAATTTTGGTTCATATTATTTCTGTGTTCCATCTTGTAGTGTGAAGTACATTTGGATATTTATCTTGTTGAACTACTGAAGTAAAATGAGTGTATGTTTGTATGACCTGAAGAAGACCTCTGTTCCAAAAGATTTCAAACTCAGGTTATCTTTCAAAATTATTTCCTCTTGATCCAAGGAAAATCTGGACTCATAATTTAAACAAAAGTTGATTGTTTTACCTTAAGCTTTAATTTAAAATTTTATTTAAGATAAAACAACTAGTTAATGTTTCTGGAAAATCAAGATACTGAGTAAAACATAAATTTGTCAAAATTCAAATTTTCTAATTTACAAGTTCAGGTTGGTAACTTGAATTCACATTCTATAACATGATTTTTAAAGTAAAAATCTTGATTTTTAGATCAAAGATAAGAGAGCAGTTTGAGTTTGTCTGATTTGAGCAATTCAAGTCGTCTCGATTGATCTAGAGGGTTGGAGATGTCGTGTTTCTTCCTAGAGGTAGTGGAGTGACCAGAGACTTTGGCAAAAATGTCAGGTAGTCGATCGAAGCACGGTGGAGGTGGTGGTTGACATTTTTTGTCTGGAACCCTAGTTTTACTGGGTGAGATAAATTTGGGGACTTCGGCACTTGTAGATGATCGAGTGCTATGGGCTGTTGGGTGGTGGTAGAGATTGAGGCGACGAAGGAGATGCCGGAGTTTTAGCACCTACGATGGTCGGAGCGTGGGGGACGACGTGTTGACAGGTTTGCTAAGTGATGGGTCTCGCGTGTTCCAGGTTTGGGTTGTATGCTCGTTTTTGATTTTGGGGTTCGATGTCGTCTCTGGGTGGTCGATTGGGTTGAGGTGGTCGGCGAAGACTTGTGAGTGGCAACGGTGATGGTCGGAGAGGTGGCGGACGCTGGTGCATATGCACACGTATCAGCGTGTATCAGTGAGGAGTTTGGGGAAGAAGGTAATGCACTCGGGTTCAGGCTTGTTCTCGTGTGGGATGACTCGAAGTTTCACTCGGGGCTTTAAAGTGTTTGACTCGGAGCAAGGGGAGGGGAAACTCGAAGTAAATGGTAGGAGTGGGGTTGCTTTTGCATTGCCACAGGTTTTGATGAAAACCTGTCAAATGTTTGGTGGGTTAGTTCGAGACAGTGAAGCATTCAGGTTTGCTAAGCCTGATTGTTTCAAGTTTTGTAAGTTTAGTTCAAACTTTTAAGGCAGGATGTGAGCAATGTTTTGAAATTTAGGTTTAAAAATTTGAACCAGTTTTAAACAGCATTTGAATTTAAAGTTTAAAAATGAAATTTGGAGTTTAAACTTGTTTTAAACCTGAATGTGTTTTAAACAAGTTTAAATTAGAATAGCTTTTTTTAAAAAAGTAAATTTGTTTCCAAACAAAGATTTAAATTTGATTTTTGATAAAGTTCTGTTATAAAAGAATTTTAAATGAAAGGTTAAATGTTCGTTTTTAAACTTGAAATTGCAAGTTAAAAGGTAATGTGATTTAAAATAATAATAATAGATATTTAAATTAAGTTTAAATCAAATTTAGTTTGGGTTCGAATGAAGTTTGAATCTCAGTTTTAAATATAAGATAAAGTTTTTAAATTAAATTTTTTATAACAACTTTAAAAGGTTTAGATAGTTGGGATTTAAAAAGTAAAGCTTTAAATAAAAAAATAGAGATTTAAACTAAAATTTAAATCTGGAATTTAATCTAAATTCGAATCTTAGTTTTCGAATAAAAGAAGTTTTTGAATTTAAATTGTTCGAAACAATTCGAATGATTAAGTGTATTTTTAAAATTAATCTGAATTTAAGTTTAAAGTGTAATGCTTAAAATACACTTAAATGATTAATGAAATCATTAATAAAGAAATTAATTATCTTAGAGATAATTAAGGTAATAAGTTAATTTAATTAATAAGCAATTAAAGAATGATTTATTTAATGTATAAATAAATAATTTAGATTAATTTAGAATCAGAAAATGATTAATAATGAATTTATCTAAGGTAATTTCTTAAGAAAGTAATTAAGAAATATTATTAGTTAATAAGATAATTAACTAAGGATTATTAAGTATTAATTAAGGCGATTAATTTTAATAATAAAGTGGATTGATTAGTTTAGATAATCAATTATAAATAGTGTAAGTATAATTACTTTATGGTAAGTAATTAAAGGTTAAATTTCTTTAACTAATTAATTAGAGTTAATTAATTAGGAAATTGGTTTAAGAGTTGATTTAATTAATGTGATAAATTAAGAATAATTTAATAAATTAAAGTGTCTGATAAATTAATTTATATCAAATGATTTGGAATTAATAAATCAGAATTGGATAATAAATTCACAAGTAATTAATTTAATTGGAGATAAATTGAATTAATTAGGATTAAACAATCCTGTTTATAAATGATTATCCAATGCCTGACCTTACTTATGAATAATTGTATTATATGAGTTGCCTGGAATTGTTTTTCCTATCTGATCTGTGATATTTTTTTCTGTAGATTGTGGTATGTATAATTTGTTCATTTATGGATGATACATTTGTATATTATCTGTGAATCTGTGAATATATGATAAGCGTTATTGTTTTATCGCTTATCAATTATATTTCTGTGTTTTGATCTGTAATAATTGTATGATGTTGCACTATTGAGTTGAACCCCTGAACCACACCATACACACACAATTATGGATTTCACGAGGAAATCGATTAAGTCGCAGATTTTTGAAATAGTTAAATTTGAATTTTTAAATTCAAATGTTTTGGAAATAGAATCGGAATAAATGTGAAAAGCTTTTGGAATGGAATTTCAAAATGGAATTTCAAAATAGAATTTATTATTTTTAAATTACTTGATTAAGTTTTGGAATTTAAATAAGTTGATTTAAATTTAAATTCAATACTTGAAATTGAATTCTGTAATTTGAAATTAGGGATTTATGATATTATACTAGTCATTATGAGTTAAACCATTTTTAAAGTATTATTTTTGGGAATTTGAATTTAACTCAAGGATTGAACTCGTATAAATGAATCAGAATTCAAAAATGAAAACTGTTGTTTTCAAAGGATAAACGCTTTTAGATAAGAATTGAGATTCCAGTTAATTAGGGGAATTGCAAGATTGAATAGAGAAATGATTTTCCTAAGTTATGAATGAATTCTTTTTGAAAGATATGAATTAAATCTGTTTATTTTTAACAGATTTAAATTGATGATTTGTTTAAATCAAATTGAAATGAAATTGTTTTGAAGGCTATAAGTTAAATCTTTGATTTAGAGATTTAACGAGTTAAATCAAATTGAAATGAAAATTGATTTGGAAAATATGTGAATGAATCTTTTGTTTAAAAGATTTAAATGTGAAAATTGTTTAAACCGTTAAAGGTTGTGAAAATGAATCTTTTTGTTTAAAGATTGAAAATGGTAATTCGTTAAGCCATTTAAAGAAAGTTTGAATTATTAAGTTGTGACTTAATTGGAATCCCATATCCATATGTTTTGAAAATATTTTCGCTCACTATTCGGTTTAACCGGGAAAGGACCTTTGTGTCGTATAACCCATTCCGAATATGTGATTCGACGTTATGGATAGCATTTGAAGACCGGTGATGAAGACCGGGTATTTGCGAAAGCGATAGGATGACCTATCGATTGTTTCTGCACCGAGTCGCGCCGGTATAGAAACTCCCTAAGTGATGGGAAAATCCGATCGGGATTGTGAATATCCGGGTTGCAAGGACTTCTTTGTAAGTGCCTTCGGTTCTGTTCGATCCCAGAACAGACTTGTATGGATGGTGTGTCTGACATTACAAGTTGAGATGTAAAGCCGATTTCTTTCAAATATATTTCTGTGGTGGCGAAGAATTTATTCTTTTAGCTTAACACCCTTCTCTGAGACGTACGAGCTCAGAGGTTATATAGTTGATGTTATCAGCAATATATTCCCAATTTGGTAATGTGACATGCTGAGTGTTGCTGAAATGATCATTGTGTTGATTATTGTGATAGGATCGTTTATTTGATCGTCTATCTTGGTGATCATTGTGTTGATCATTTGTTAACCCAAAGCATGGCTTTTGTATAAAGTATGTTTTTGTGGACGTGACTTCGTCGAGCCTCACACCCCGGAAATGGTCAAAACAGGAAAGATGCGGCAAGGTTATGAGGGGTAGCACCCTTTAGGGTATGTACATTTCCTTCTGGATAGAGGTGGTATCATGGTATGGAGCCCAGATATTTAACCTATGTGGTTACTACGAATTTATTACTTTGTGGTTGTTGGTTTTCGGGATCCCGTGAGAAAGGTCGTTTACGATCGGGGAATGGTGTGCTCGTGTCAGTAGTTACCCAGTTAGGGGTAACCCGGCCTTGTGTTGGCAGAGTTCCGGTTTGGTTCTCGGGGATGTCTTTCCAGAGGCATTCTCATGTGGCAATGGGAAGTTCCTTGGCCTGACCATTTGTTGGAAATCCAAAGAAACAATACGAAACTTGTACGGTTTTAGTTGTAGAACCTGCTTCCTCAGGAGGTAGCTATAGTAGGCATAATATAATGGTACCTATGCTGGCTAAGATTTATATTCTACTTTCGAAATGATTTGTTCTACACTATGCACTAGTAATAATATCAAATGTTTCTTTTTAATACGTATCAACCATCTTTGACTAACATAAGAAGAAATCTCCTCCAAGTCTGCGCTTGCATTGTGTGTGTGGCGGGAGGTCTTATGGTAGTCTCATCTTTTAAAAGCATTGCGAATTGACTTTAAAAATATTCCTCTATTTTGATTTTGAATAAAAGATAAACTGTTTTTGTTGCTCACACCAGTCCCACGACTGATCCGGAGTTTATTGTTTCTTTCCTAAACTCTGGGTGCTCATTATTTTCTACACGAGCAGTCTAGAGTTGGGTTTTTCAGATAGTTAGATATAGTGGATTATCTGGAGATTAGTTCAGTCTTTGGACCACACCAGTCTTGCTGAGCTTGGTGATATGTTATTGGGAGTTCGAGCTACTGCTGGATTGATTCTTGGAAATGGAGTTACAGTTCTCGGAGTTCTTCGTTGAAGACAATCTTAGAGTTATTTGTTTCGCTGCTAGATGTCATCTATTTTCTTTTCCGCTGCTATTTTATTGGATCATATCTCTGATGTATATTGATATGTATTGGATCATCTGTTGTATCAGATATTGTATCAAAGCTGTATATCAATGTATTATTCTTTTATTCCGCTGTGTTATTTACTTAATGTTGTTATAAGCTCCGGCGAATCGGATTTGAACGGTCGAATCTATGGCATTCGAATACGATTTGAAGTATGGATGTCGATTTTCGAGCGGGCAAAATCCGACTCGTCACATTTGGTATCAGAGCTAAGGTTGAACTTTAGCTCAGGAGTATAATACATTGAGTAACTCATTACAGATAGGGTGAAGTAAATCCTAGAATGAGTAATCCTTAAGATATCCGTTTGAATGCCTCAGTAAATTCTCTTACTATCTACTGATAGTGAGTATGAGTGCAAGAAGGAAACGAGATAGGGGACAGGGAAATACGACTATAATAAGTCAAAACTCTGTAACAGAAGTGGAAATAACTTTCTTATCAATTTTCTTTGATTCGTTCTAAATTCTTTTGATTGCTTCGCGACAGCTCCAGAAAGAAGTTTCGGTGTGATGGTGGCTCTACGAATCGTTGGAGGAAATCTTTACTTCGTATTTTCATCTGTTTCTTATCAGTTTCGATTTGAACTTTAATAAATATGAATAAATTTGAAATTTGGAACTAAAATTTAAAAGAAGTGAATTTTTTTTAAATTAAGTTAAAATTGATTAATAGAATATGAAGCTAAATTTGAATTGTATCGATAAATGATTTTGTTTAAAACCAAAATTTGAAATTCTATTATAATTACTTCTATCTATTGTTGATATTCTGATTTGGTGAGCCAAATGCAGAACTGATATCTAGTTTGATCTGAAAAGATATTTTTCTATCTTTCGTCTATCTCTGTATTGTTTTCGTGCCTGTGAATTTCGAGGACGAAATTCTTTTAAGGGGGGAAGTCTGTAACGATCCTGAGTTTTTATTTAATTTAAATTAATAATTAAATGAAATTTTGAATAAACATTTATAAAATTAATTATAAATAGTGATGTGAGTTTCCCCGAGTTCAAATATATTCTATATAAATCATTTAAATTTTTAAATATTATGTATATATGTATATATGTGAATATATATATATGTATATTTGGGTATATATGAGTCAATTTGAAATTTTAAAATCTTGTGTGTATATATATATATTTTGATTTGAATTTAAATCTTATATTAATGGTTTGAAAAATAAATATTAAAGTATATACATTGACACAAGTATAAAAATAAATAAATTGATTTAAAAATTTATAAATAATGATAATTTGAGTTATATAAAATATATGTGTATATATAGAGAAATATAAAACAATAATTTTTAAAGTAAAATTTATGATAATTATTTAAACTAAAAATAGAAGTAAATTTAAAATGCAAGAATAAGAGCAAATAAAAATATGTTATTTATCAAAATAAAGATAGTTTCTTTTATAAATTGTTTTAATTAAATAAGGAGTTGTATTTAAACAATATTAATAGTATAATATTTATACAAATGGATTTTTATAAATAGAAATGGTTATTTCAGATTTATATATATATATATATATATATATATATATATATATATGTATGTATGTATTTTTTTTAAAGAAAACTAGGATTTGTGAATTTAAAATGAAATAAATTACAAACAAATGTATGCATACAAACATAATTAAAATAGAAAATTATTTGTAATACAAAGTGAACTAAACAAACATATATGCAAAAGCTTGTGAAAGAAAATAAAGTAAAATAAATATCCACAAAACCAAAAATAAAAGCAAACCTGAATAAATACAAGACAATATGTGATGAACTCAATGATAAAGGCAAACACAAATCAAACAGCATATCTATATAAGTGTATGCATAATGTACTTGTAAGAATTAAAATAAGATGGTCGTTACATTGAAGCATGAAGCATTTAATGCTTTCAAACCAGCCCATACCTATTGTACAAAACTGTTTCCATATATTTATATACATCCATATTAGCTGATATTCATTCAAAAACAAAACATAAACAAGCCAGAAAAAAAAGAAATTCAAAAACTGATGACTTAAAAGCTTCAGCAAGCAAAGAACTCAAGCCTGTTCAACATTATCAACTCTGTTTTTTTTTTTTTGGAAAAACAAGTGAGCAAACCTCTTAACTCTGATTTTTATCTGGATGTTTGGATTCGTATGAGAAGCTATGTTGTGAATATATTTGAATGTTGTGCCTGCTTTATGTGTATATGAGTGTGTGGTTGGGTTTATAACTGATGACAGGTATGAGCATATCCTGTTCAAACTTACAGGCTGCAAATAAAAAAAAAGAAAAAGAAAAAAAAATCTGTGAGCAACTTCACCTTTAAACCCTTAAGTATAATTTTGGTTCATATTATTTCTGTGTTCCATCTTGTAGTGTGAAGTACATTTGGATATTTATCTTGTTGAACTACTGAAGTAAAATGAGTGTATGTTTGTATGACCTGAAGAAGACCTCTGTTCCAAAAGATTTCAAACTCAGGTTATCTTTCAAAATTATTTCCTCTTGATCCAAGGAAAATCTGGACTCATAATTTAAACAAAAGTTGATTGTTTTACCTTAAGCTTTAATTTAAAATTTTATTTAAGATAAAACAACTAGTTAATGTTTCTGGAAAATCAAGATACTGAGTAAAACATAAATTTGTCAAAATTCAAATTTTCTAATTTACAAGTTCAGGTTTGTAACTTGAATTCACATTCTATAACATGATTTTTAAAGTAAAAATCTTGATTTTTAGATCAAAGATAAGAGAGCAGTTTGAGTTTGTCTGATTTGAGCAATTCAAGTCGTCTCGATTGATCTAGAGGGTTGGAGATGTCGTGTTTCTTCCTAGAGGTAGTGGAGTGACCAGAGACTTTGGCAAAAATGTCAGGTAGTCGATCGAAGCACGGTGGAGGTGGTGGTTGAGATTTTTTGTCTAGAACCCTAGTTTTACTGGGTGAGATAAATTTGGGGACTTCGGCACTTGTAGATGATCGAGTGCTATGGGCTGTTGGGTGGTGGTAGAGATTGAGGCGACGAAGGAGATGCCGGAGTTTTAGCACCTACGATGGTCGGAGCGTGGGGGACGACGTGTTGACAGGTTTGCTAAGTGATGGGTCTCGCGTGTTCCAGGTTTAGGTTGTATGCTCGTTTTTGATTTTGGGGTTCGATGTGGTCTCTGGGTGGTCGATTGGGTTGAGGTGGTCGGCGAAGACTTGTGAGTGGCAACGGTGATGGTCGGAGAGGTGGCGGACGCTGGTGCATATGCACACGTATCAGCGTGTATCAGTGAGGAGTTTGGGGAAGAAGGTAATGCACTCGGGTTCAGGCTTGTTCTCGTGTGGGATGACTCGAAGTTTCACTCGGGGCTTTAAAGTGTTTGACTCGGAGCAAGGGGAGGGGAAAATCGAAGTAAATGGTAGGAGTGGGGTTGCTTTTGCATTGCCACAGGTTTTGATGAAAACCTGTCAAATGTTTGGTGGGTTAGTTCGAGACAGTGAAGCATTCAGGTTTGCTAAGCCTGATTGTTTCAAGTTTTGTAAGTTTAGTTCAAACTTTTAAGGCAGGATGTGAGCAATGTTTTGAAATTTAGGTTTAAAAATTTGAACCAGTTTTAAACAGCATTTGAATTTAAAGTTTAAAAATGAAATTTGGAGTTTAAACTTGTTTTAAACCTGAATGTGTTTTAAACAAGTTTAAAATAGAATAGCTTTTTTTAAAAAAGTAAATTTGTTTCCAAACAAAGATTTAAATTTGATTTTTGATAAAGTTCTGTTATAAAAGAATTTTAAATGAAAGGTTAAATGTTCGTTTTTAAACTTGAAATTGCAAGTTAAAAGGTAATGTGATTTAAAAAAAAAAAGATATTTAAATTAAGTTTAAATCAAATTTAGTTTGGGTTCGAATGAAGTTTGAATCTCAGTTTTAAATATAAGATAAAGTTTTTAAATTAAATTTTTTATAACAACTTTAAAAGGTTTAGATAGTTGCGATTTAAAAAGTAAAGCTTTAAATAAAAAAATAGAGATTTAAACTAAAATTTAAATCTGGAATTTAATCTAAATTCGAATCTTAGTTCTCGAATAAAAGAAGTTTTTGAATTTAAATTGTTCGAAACAATTCGAATGATTAAGTGTATTTTTAAAATTAATCTGAATTTAAGTTTAAAGTGTAATGCTTAAATTACACTTAAATGATTAATGAAATCATTAATAAAGAAATTAATTATCTTAGAGATAATTAAGGTAATAAGTTAATTTAATTAATAAGCAGTTAAAGAATGATTTATTTAATTTATAAATAAATAATTTAGATTAATTTAAAATCAGAAAATGATTAATAATGAATTTATCTAAGATAATTTCTTAAGAAAGTAATTAAGAAATATTATTAGTTAATAAGATAATTAACTAAGGATTATTAAGTATTAATTAAGGCGATTAATTTTAATAATAAAGTGGATTGATTAGTTTAGATAATCAATAATAAATAGTGTAAGTATAATTACTTTATGGTAAGTAATTAAAGGTTAAATTTCTTTAACTAATTAATTAGAGTTAATTAATTAGGAAATTGGTTTAAGAGTTGATTTAATTAATGTGATAAATTAAGAATAATTTAATAAATTAAAGTGTCTGATAAATTAATTTATATCAAATGATTTGGAATTAATAAATCAGAATTGGATAATAAATTCACAAGTAATTAATTTAATTGGAGGTAAATTGAATTAATTAGGATTAAACAATCCTGTTTATAAATGATTATCCAATGCCTGACCTTACTTATGAATAATTGTATTGTATGAGTTGCCTTGAATTGTTTTTCCTATCTGATCTGTGATATTTTGTTCTGTAGATTGTGGTATGTATAATTTGTTCATTTATGGATGATACATTTGTATATTATCTGTGAATCTGTGAATATATGATAAGCATTATTGTTTATATCGCTTATCAATTATATTTCTGTGTTTTGATCTGTGATAATTGTATGATGTTGCACTATTGAGTTGAACCCCTGAACCACACCATACACACACAATTATGGATTTCACGAGGAAATCGATTAAGTCGCAGATTTTTGAAATAGTTAAATTTGAATTTTTAAATTCAAATGTTTTGGAAATAGAATCGGAATAAATGTGAAAAGCTTTTGGAATGGAATTTCAAAATGGAATTTCAAAATAGAATTTATTATTTTTAAATTACTTGATTAAGTTTTGGAATTTAAATAAGTTGATTTAAATTTAAATTCAACACTTGAAATTGAATTCTGTAATTTGAAATTAGGGATTTATGATATTATACTAGTCATTATGAGTTAAACCATTTTTAAAGTATTATTTTTGGGAATTTGAATTTAACTCAAGGATTGAACTCGTATAAATGAATCAGATTTCAAAAATGAAAACTGTTGTTTTCAAATGATAAACGCTTTTAGATAAGAATTGAGATTCCAGTTAATTAGGGGAATTGCAAGATTGAATAGAGAAATGATTTTCCTAAGTTATGAATGAATTCTTTTTGAAAGCTATGAATTAAATCTGTTTATTTTTAACAGATTTAAATTGATGATTTGTTTAAATCAAATTGAAATGAAATTGTTTTGAAGGCTATAAGTTAAATCTTTGATTTAAAGATTTAACGAGTTAAATCAAATTGAAATGAAAATTGATTTGGAAAATATGTGAATGAATCTTTTGTTTAAAAGATTTAAATGCGAAAATTGTTTAAACCGTTAAAGGTTGTGAAAATGAATCTTTTTGTTTAAAGATTGAAAATGGTAATTCGTTAAGCCATTTAAAGAAAGTTTGAATTATTAAGTTGTGACTTAATTGGAATCCCATATCCATATGTTTAGAAAATATTTTCGCTCACTATTCGGTTTAACCGGGAAAGGACCTTTGTGTCGTATAACCCGTTCCGAATATGTGATTCGACGTTATGGATAGCATTTGAAGACCGGTGATGAAGACCGGGTATTTGCGAAAGCGATAGGATGACCTATCGATTGTTTCTGCACCGAGTCGCGCCGGTATAGAAACTCCCTAAGTGATGGGAAAATCCGATCGGGATTGTGAATACCCGGGTTGCAAGGACTTCTTTGTAAGTGCCTTCGGTTCTGTTCGATCCCAGAACAGACTTGTATGGATGGTGTGTCTGACATTACAAGTTGAGATGTAAAGCCGATTTCTTTCAAATATATTTCTGTGGTGGCGAAGAATTTATTCTTTTAGCTTAACACCCTTCTCTGAGACGTACGAGCTCAGAGGTTATATAGTTGAAGTTATCAGCAATATATTCCCAATTTGGTAATGTGACATGCTGAGTGTTGCTGAAATGATCATTGTGTTGATTATTGTGATAGGATCGTTTATTTGATCGTCTATCTTGGTGATCATTGTGTTGATCATTTGTTAACCCAAAGCATGGCTTTTGTATAAAGTATGTTTTTGTGGACGTGACTTCGTCGAGCCTCACACCCCGGAAATGGTCAAAACAGGAAAGATGCGGCAAGGTTATGAGGGGTAGCACCCTTTAGGGTATGTACATTTCCTTCTGGATAGAGGTGGTATCATGGTATGGAGCCCAGATATTTAACCTATGTGGTTACTACGAATTTATTACTTTGTGGTTGTTGGTTTTCGGGATCCCGTGAGAAAGGTCGTTTACGATCGGGGAATGGCGTGCTCGCGTCAGTAGTTACCCAGTTAGGGGTAACCCGGCCTTGTGTTGGCAGAGTTCCGGTTTGGTTCTCGGGGATGTCTTTCCAAAGGCATTCTCATGTGGCAATGGGAAGTTCCTTGGCCTAACCATTTGTTGGAAATCCAAAGAAACAATACGAAACTTGTACGGTTTTAGTTGTAGAACCTGCTTCCTCAGGAGGTAGCTATAGTAGGCATAATATAATGGTACCTATGCTGGCTAAGATTTATATTCTACTTTCAAAATGATTTGTTCTACACTATGCACTAGTAATAATATCAAATGTTTCTTTTTAATACGTATCAAGCATCTTTGACTAACATAAGAAGAAATCTCCTCCAAGTCTGCGTTTGCATTGTGTGTGTGGCGGGAGGTCTTATGGTAGTCTCATGTTTTAAAAGCATTGCGAATTGACTTTAAAAATATTCCTCTATTTTGATTTTGAATAAAAATAAACTGTTTTTGTTGCTCACACCAGTCCCACGACTGATCCGGAGTTTATTGTTTCTTTCCTAAACTCTGGGTGCTCATTATTTTCTACACGAGCAGTCTAGAGTTGGGTTTTTCAGATAGTTAGATATAGTGGATTATCTGGAGATTAGTTCAGTCTTTGGACCACACCAGTCTTGCTGAGCTTGGTGATATGTTATTGGGAGTTCGAGCTACTGCTGGATTGATTCTTGGAAATGGAGTTCCAGTTCTCGGAGTTCTTCGTTGAAGACTATCTTAGAGTTATTTGTTTTGCTGCTAGATGTCATCTATTTTCTTTTCCGCTGCTATTTTATTGGATCATATCTCTGATGTATATTGATATGTATTGGATCATCTGTTGTATCAGATATTGTATCAAAGCTGTATATCAATGTATTATTCTTTTATTCCGCTGTGTTATTTACTTAATGTTGTTATAAGCTCCGGCGAATCGGATTTGAACGGTCGAATCTATGGCATTCGAATACGATTTGAAGTATGGATGTCGATTTTCGAGCGGGCAAAATCCGACTCATCACAGGAAATTTGAATGATCAGTTCAACTTGAATATTTTCCAAAAAAGATTGAATCTTGAGTTAAATTGAGTTTAACTTTGACATCAAAAACAATATAAGTTGAGCTTTGAATTTTGGATAGTCGATTGGGATTGTATGTCTAACATTGTGAATTGATGACATAGCAATTGATCTCTATTAAATATATATCTGTGGTGGCGGAGAATTTACTCTTTTAGCTTAACACCCTTCTCTGAGACGTACGAGCTTAGAGGTTATATATCGGTAGACATCAATTATGTGTTGAGAATTGACGATGTAACGTGAAATCCAAATCGAATGTGAAGTCGATAATTAATTGGATTATGAATGTGAATTAGGTTTGAGATAACCTTAAATTTTCAAACCGATTTAGAGGAAAATTTTAAATGAAATGGAAAATTTTGGAATCCTCTATTTGTTATGAATATGAATTGAGTTTTCGTAACTTATATATGTGAATATAACGATTCGAAAACCATCAGTTTGGAAAGTCATTATTATGAAAAGTCCTATGCAAGTTTACATAGGAATGATATGTACGAAATGTGAAATGAAGTACTCTATGTATATGACATATGTTTTCTAAAAACTGAGGATATGGAAATGTACCTTCCATTTATTATTGGTGAAGGTGATTGGAACTCGGTGGAGTGTCCATTGGAAATCGTAGCTACGTAGAATTTCCATTAGTGGAATGTCCATTGGGACTGACTGGAATCCCCCACGATGGATCATCGTGTTGGGATTATATGAATTGATGCTGGCGTAATTCGTGGGGCGTGATGCCTACAGTTACGAGCGATTCCACTGGGATAGTGGCGCAACAGCCATGTAAACTGCGATCTAGAGGCCGAAGCGTAATTTGAGGGGCGTGATGCCTACGGTCACGAGCGATTCTACTGGGATAGTAGCGTAACCGCCGTGTGAACCGCGATCTATGGCAACAACCATGGAGAAATTCAAGAGTGATGTGAAATCTACAGTTACAAGCGATTCTACTGGGATAGTAGCGCAACCGCCGGGTAAACTGTGATCCATGGGGGAACGTGCTTTCCATATCCATTTTTAAAAGAATTTTTAAAAAGTATTTTCACTGGGAGTTGAAGCAAGTATATTTAGTACTTGGAGATTTTTAGACCTGCGCCTAGCCAGCGTATGCCTAAAGTTTGTAAGAACGACGATGGACTTGTTAAACTTCGAGTTAGCAAGTATTTTCAAAACTTTGAATAGAAAATCAATAATCTGAAATTAGAATTACATAATTCTAACTTAATGAATTAAGGAAGAAGATCTTTAAAATATCTTGAAAGCACACAGCTTTGGAAAAGATGTAATATGCAAATATTTAGCATGAAAGATTTCAAGTTTAAAAATCTGAGTTTTGTAAGTCAAAAATTTGGTAAAAGACTTTTGTGTCTTGATTATTGAAATCGATGAACAAAACTGCTGAGATAAAATAAATGGAATGAATCCTATATTTATTTATGAGTTTGAAACTTGGTAAAATTGTGTAAGGTATAAAAATAGGTGAGATTTTAGCAATCGTTTTTCCTAACTCATAATTTCGGGACGAAATTCTTTTAAGGAGGGAAGATTGTAACAACCCTGAATTTTGAACAATTTAATTTGTAAATATTTAATTTATTTTAAATATTTAAATGATAATTTGACTTAAATTTCAAATTATCAGAATAAATTGGCGATTAAATTTAAGAATTTAATCTAGTGAAAAGTTGCATAAAATTTAAATTTGACTTTGGAGTTAAATTGAATATGTAATTTGTAATTGAAATTCAGACTAATGACTTAGAAAAAAATTGTTTGGATTCACGAATTATTTTTATGTAAATTTATAAATTGATGTTGATAGTTGAACTTCAAAACGTTTCTATATTTACTAAAGAAAATTTATACAAAACAAATTGAATTCAAAAAAATATATAATAATATATATAATAAAAATAAAATAAATAAATAATAAAATAAGAGTACACTACTTTACTCTTATCAGCCAAATTCACGCCTTACATCACGCCTTCAACCATGCTAAAAACACGTTCCCCTTCTCCTTAAAACACGAAGCTCCCCCCCCATTCATTCGAAACCTAACCATTCAAACGAAAAAAAAATGGCGGCCTCGTCGCTTCGATTCCGTGCTCCAAAATTAGGGCTTCAGCTTCTTTGCGTTCGTCTTCATTTCAGAATAAGGTGAGTGACCCTCACATCTGTTTTCATCCTCAGTCGTTTGATTTAGCTATCATTTTGATGATTTCTCTGTTGATTTTTTTCATTGATTGATTCGATTCCTTCTTGTTGGCTTCGGCCTTGCTTTCACTGATGTGTGAATTTTACTATAGTCTTCATTTTGTAGCTGTCTCATACTTCGATTTGTAGATGACTTTTTCATCCTAGAGGTTTCCTTTTGACTTCGGTCATTTGTGACATTGTCACTTCTGATCATCCCAGTAGCATGCGTAACTTTCACCTGGTGTTGTAGCCTTTGTTGAGTCTTGATACACGTGTGGTCTGACTTGTTTAGTTACTGGATTTCACCATATTTCTGTTGCATTCATTTGTTGCATATATCTGTTGCATCCATATTGTTTGGCAAATTACATCTGTTCATTTGAAAGTATGCAGGGGATATAAAACCTGATTGCAAGCATATGTTCCATGTGCCTGTTGTTTAAATACAGATTTTACAGACCTCATACAAGTATTATTTCATAGATTTTATTGCTGGATTAAATTGTACAAAACATAGTTGAGTAATAGTTAAGCTTCTTACCTCTTATTTCACAGTGGAACTGATAAGCAGTATGAACTTTCGAAAATTGTTAAAGTAATGACAGTTCTTTTGAAGTTGTTGAATTTGTTAATCTGGCTTGCTTTTTAACTTGACAAAATTGCTTAAGAGTTAAAGCACTTGTGCTTACTTACTGAGTTCATACTGATTTTATGTTGCCTCTGTTCCATATGAACCTATTTTATGTGAGTAACCTGCACTTAAAACATTTTTAAAACCCACTTGTATCTTGATCTGTATGAAATGATTACTTAAGTTGATAAAAAAAAATGCTTGCATGTTTGTTTGAAAATAAAGGAATATATATGTATGTTGAAAACAAAATAGAATAATATGTGAGTGCATGTTTGAACAACAGAACACCTACTTGTCAACCATTTGCTGTTGCCGCCTCTGTTTGCATTTTTATTGTGTCTTGGGTTCCTTCATGTTATTAGATCTGGTACATGTGCATTTCTACTGTTGCTATGCACATGCTTCACTGTGTTTTGCAAATTGAAGCTATATTACAGTTGCTATTCATACTTCGTGCACTATGGTGTACTGGGCTTTGGACTTTGACAAATTTGAGCTTGTTCTTTTGAACTGTATCATTTATGTGGTAACTGCATTTTCGTTGCAGTCTTGCCCTTGAATGTTTGTGGTGGCTGTAGTGCTTTTTGTTGAGATTTTTTTCCCTTGGTTGCATTGCATTGATGCACTGAGATTATTTGCAGTTTTTCCCTTGAATATCTGAGTTGGTTTAGACTTACATTTGTGGTGGCTGTAGTTTACGTTTACAGTTACCCTTGCATACTTATGGTGGTGCATTTTGTATTTGCTGTGCCCCTTTTGTATATTTTGCCTCATTCTTGGTTGTATCTGAATTTGTCTCCTTATTTATAAAGCATGGCTTTAACTTTGGTACTTTGATGCCTCTGAACTTGTTTGCAACTGCTGGCCCCAGTGTTGTCTTCAGTTGCACACTTGTTCTTCTCGTAATATGAACACGAAGTATTACATATATGAATTGCAGATTTTTGGAAGATAGTTTCAGGCTTATATAACCTAACATGACTGTTCATTGTTATTATCAGTGCATCGTCACTGTTGCATTCTTGTATACGCATTTGTTGAGTTGTTCACTGATGCAATACTAGTTGCCCTTCATTTAAAACCCTGTTGCATTTGGGTTAGTGGCTACATTAGTTGTTTTCATATGTGATACTTGTGGTGACTACAGCATTTGTCGCAGTTTGCCTTTGTATCCATTTGTGACTGCAGTTTCGTTTTTATATGCAGTTTTGCTTATGTCGGTTTGCGTTGCATCGACATTTGATTTCATAAATTTCGGTTCATTGATCTTTTGGGTACATCATCACTATAGTGGCGAGGCAGTGCACGCAAGCGTGAACTGCAGCCACACGGAATTAACGTTTATATGTGGCGAGGCAGTGCACGCGTGCGTGTACTGCAGCCAATGGGTTTGGATGTTTTTAAGTAACTTTTCAATTATTTGAATTGAATTGATTTAATTTGATGATTTTATTGTTAATTGCCGTTTAGGCAATTCTGATTTTTTTTTCTAAATTATCTTCATCAATAATCCCTTCATCTATCTGCGTTGATAATTTGAATTTACTGATTTGTTGTTTTAACACCGATAAATGTTATATTTACCGTTATCCGATTTCTTGTTAAAGGATCGGATAGGTGAACTCATATTTGACTGTCATCTAATTGCTATTTAAATTATTATTGCTTCTATGCACTAATAACTGAGTTTGAATTAGACTGACCTGTGTATTATTTTCTTTTGAATATAATACTCGGGTCAGACCGAGTAATTTTACAGCTTGAAGATTTTCGGGTATCGAAGTTAGAGAGAGAGGGGAAATTGCTTCACTTTATCTTTTCGAAGAATTTTTGTACTCAAAGATATATTCCGCTGTATAAAATTTAATGCATTGTACAAACTCTGATATATGTAAGAAAAATTCATTTATGTGAAATATTATGATTATTGTTGTGATTCTGTGGCTGATTTTGTTTAAACTCTATAAACTGAATAACAATCTGTCATTTTGAACGTTTCAAGTTGGTTTAATTACCGACTGGGGGCGGTCAGAGCGGCGGGTCGTTACAGAAAATCTATTAACATTTCACTTACTTTTAATTGCTAAACACAAGCATTACATAAATAACAAGCACCAAACACTTCCAATAAGCAATTTATATGTTTTAAAGCACATCTAATTGTTTCCAACCAAATTTATATGCATTTTCATTCAATTTTCATGGTTTACACACAATTACTTGCACTCAACTCATTTTAAGCGAAACAATCTCATATTCACTTCAATTGATTCAAAAATCAATTATATCGCTTCCACTAATTCATAGCATTTAATTTGATTAAATCTCGCTTACGTTAAACGATAATCATTTCTACGCAATTTGATAATATCCCTGTGAATAATTAATTATTTAAGTTTTACAACCAATTAAAATTGATTCCAACTCAGTTTTATTTAATTCAATTCCATTTTAATTTATTCACAATCATTTTATTTAGCTCGACACATTCCATGCTTGTGTAATATTAACCATTCCCAAATTAATTTAAACCGAGCTTTTATTTAATGGGCTTTTATCCTTATTCGAAGCCAAGCTTTCATAAATTTTAAACTTAGGTTAATTACTTCAATCTATTTCCACCTCAACTTAAGTTCACTTCCATTAAATTTGATTCTCATCAAATCAAATCCCATTAAATTTAGTTAGCCCATCCACTTTAATTTTAAATTTAATTCACCTTCTCAATTCATCAAAGTAATATCCAACACATACTTAACTCATTTATACTTCAAATTGATATGCTACCGAACTCAAGTTCGGTGTGATAATCCAATTCCAATCACAACTTTGATTTAGTTTTTTTTTTTCAATCAGACTTCATCCATTTATTTTATAATTCCAGTAACCCATTTTAAATTTTAAATTTAGTTATTTAATTCAACTTCGAATTTATTTTATTAATACATGGTCATTCTCAATTTATTTTTATTCACTTGGGTTTTGTGTGCAACCCAAACCATTTCTATTATAATTCGCTTTTATTTCATTCAACAACACTTTCATTTTATCAAAATTTACTTGCAAATTTCATTAAATATTATTCAAATCACACTTGGATTTTATTTGCAATTCAAACCATCACATTTTTCAATCCAACTCTATTTCATTTTTATTTTACAACATATCCTCTTATTTAATTCATTATCAAATCTAAGTCGAATTCTATTTACAATTCTAATTCATTTCCAAACTTCATTATTCATTTACAATCCATTTATTTATCAAAGTTAAATTTTATTAACATATTAAATCAAACGATTATTTAACCAATTAGCTTACTTTAAATTTTCAAATCAATATTCAACTTTATATATTAAAAATCACTTCTTTAAAATTTCCGAGTTTCAATTTTATTTTATAATTGAAGTTTGGATACCCTTTTTATTTTAAAATTCTAGAAATTCTTTTAAATTCAGATAATACTATTTAAAATAGCTTTTAATAAAAATACTCTTATAACTCGATGTCTCAACCAGTCCATCCTTGTTCTCAAAGAAATTCAGTCATACGTTGATCAGGCGTAGGACCGAAAATCTATAAGTACTTGGTAAACCCGTTTTCAACACCCAGTGAAAATACTTGGAAAACAATTTTATTGAAATATAGAAAACAATTTTGAAAATAGAGGAATTTTTTTTTTTAGTGAGGATGCTCTGGAAATCATCACCCCCATTCCATGGTCACAGTTACATACCAGGGTTACGTTGCAGTCACAACAAAAGTCCATGTAACTGCAGGCTCTCCGCGGCACTCTCGATTACGCCATGGAACCCACACAACAGATCACAGTTACATCCAGGGTTACGTTGCAGTCACAACAAAAGTCCATGTAACTGTTGGCTCTCCGCGGCCTTTGATCTTGCTATCAAAATGAAACTTCTCCACTCCTACATAGGTCGCAGTCTACCGAGATAAACTCAAACGCAGACTGTTGGCTCTTAGCGGCACACACGACTTTCGAATGTTACCATAGGTCGCAGTTACATCCTGGGTTACGTTGCAGTCACAAAAAAAGTCCATGTAACTGTTGGCTCTCCGTGGCACACACGACTTACGCTATGGTAAACTCGACTCATAATCCTCGGGAACTAGTTTTGTCCGGACTCCTCACAGGATCAACTTTAGAACCCCTCGGGCTCCAGGCAGCACCACCCAGTGGCACTCCTGAGAAGTTCATTTCAAGGGGACGCCTTTTTCCCCAGAGCCATCATCAAAATATTTTATACTATACACATATAGTATCTTCAAATCATACACCTAGTATGATATCATACAAAGCTCCTTTACACAAAATCGATTATCCCAAAATCGATAATTCTCAAAATAGGCTTTCCAAAACTCAATATTGATTTTTTCCCAAAAATCAAAAGCCTTTCCCAAAATCCTCATAAGATCCTTTATATATATTCAGATATATATATATATATATATATATATATTCAGATATATATATATATATATATATATATATATATATATAAATTTTTTAAAACTTTGGATCCTTACTTTCTTGTATAAAACCCTTTTATACTCCAAACACTCTCAAAAACCATAAAAATATCCAATTTCCATCTTTATTCATTTCATATTTCTCAAAATATTCTTTCAGTTCAAAAGAACCATTTCACATTCCTTATTCACCTTTACATTAATCCCCATTTGGATTATTACTTCAATCCTTATCTCAGTTGGGTATTTAAATCAATAATAGTTTGAACTCCGACCAGTTTATATTTAGGAAATAGCTTGAAAATTTTGAAAATAGATAAGTAGTTGAAAAAAAATTATTAGTTGCAAAATAATTGTAAAATAGTTAACTAATTGTAAAATAGTCGAAAAATAGTTAAATAGTTCCAGAGATTTTTAGACAATTGAAAGATAGTAATTTATTTGTAAAGTAGTGGAAAAATAGTAAGTAGTTTAGGAAACAATTGAAAAATATTTAAATAGCTCCAAAAATAACGGTAAAACAAATATATAATAAATTAGCTTTAAAAAGAAAGGCTATATATATTTAATAGCTTAGAAAATAAGTTTATATCAAAACAATTTATATTGAAAATAGTCAAGAGCCAACTGTTCATTTCCCCAACAATTCAATTTAAATCTCCATTTAAATTGACCCAATTCCAATCCAAATAACTCCAAATTCCATTGGCCTTGATTAATTCCCAATTCAAGTTGAATCAATCTTGATTCCTTCCCAAATTTAAATCAAATTCTAATTGATTTTAATCCTGTTCAATTTTAATTATAATTTCATATTATTCCAATCAATTTGAATTATTATCAATTTAATTTCAGAGTCCAAATCACTTCAATTTAATCCATTCCAATTTCCCATTTAAAATTTTTAAACTTATATATTTTCAATCACCAATCCAATTACTTCAAACCAAATTAAATTTTGAACTAATTCAATTTCAATCTTGAATTTTAAACTTCCTCGAATTTTATAAATTCGAGTTAAATTCTCAAAGGTTGATTTAACCTTTTAAACCAAATTAACTTTTATTTAAAGTTTTTAAACAATCTCAAATTTCTGAGTCCAATTCTTCATTTCTACTTATCCGTACTTATATTTTTTTATTATTCCATAAACATTTTATCAAGATTCCAGAATTTCAAATCCAAACTCAGTTCACAAACAATTCCAATTAAAAACATTTTGGTAGCAATTTCTCCTTTAGAAACTCGAAAATAAACATCGATGATGCTGCAGTCATCACCGACGTTATTTTCCACTGACCGAAAGAGTTCAATGCTTTTCTTTCTTTAAAAACATTACCAAATATTTTTGATTTCAAATCTCCCATATTTCAAATTCATCACCAATTTTTTATTTTAAATAATACTATTATTTCTCCAAAACCTTTGGAATTCACTTTCAAATCCAAAGGGATTTTAAATTTTCCCAATCCACCCAATTCATATTTAAACATTACTCTGGAATTTCCATCTTACTTTATTTTCAAATATTCTTTGGAATTCTATTCCAAATTCTAATCTCATTTATTTATGAAGTTTATTTCAATTTATAAATTACATTTACAATCTATATTTCAAATTTCCTTTTTTTTTTGATTTTAAACCAATTCCACTTCAATTTCAATCATTACAATTCTATCCAAATCTTCCATTAAATTTTTGAACCTATACATCTTCCATCCCAAATCCAATTAATTCAAATCAAATTCAATTTGAATGAGTTCAATTCCAACTTCAAATTTAAACCATCTCGAATTATATAATTCGAGCTAAATTCTCAAAGATTGGTTTAACCTTTTTAAACCAAATTTAACTTTGTTCATTTGAAGTTTCAAACAATTCTAATTTCTGAGTTCTAATTCTAGAATTTCATTTTTAATTAGTTTAATTTTAATTTGGTTGTATTATAGTCCGTCTTAACTTAATTCCAATAATTTAACACCCAATCACCTTAATATTTATTAGAAGAGAATATTGCTTTATATATCAAAATATACTTTTATATAAAATCATTTAAAACCTTCATATAAGAAAATAACAAGTACGCGCTCATATATATATATATATATATATACACACACACACTCAACTCATTATAGAGTTCTACGAACTCTATTTAATGAGTAATCCCCACCAGAGCCAAGGTTCTCGCTTAACCTTCAGCTCTGATACCAAATGTAACGACCCAAAATTTTCTAACCAGAAAATTCCAGATAGTTGAGAAAAAGAAGAAAGAGATAGAAGAAGAAGAACAGAAACACCAAACATCTCACAACCGCAGCGGATAAAATATAATAATAAATAATAACATTTTACAAAGAATACTATATCTGTCGATTACATTTAATATACATCAGAGTTTCACATATATACACAGAACTGAATATTTACAATTATCATGGCTGAGATTAACAATAATATAAATACAGCGGAATACTCTATACGATATCGCCATACAGCTCGCCTCCTGAGCTCCAGAACGTACCTACCTGAAAATCTGTAATACTCGGTCTGACCCGAGCATTACACCAAAGTAACACCCGGGTCAGGCTGGAAACCAACGTGAGTAAATCCAACTAACATAGAATACCAAAGCAATCAACTTAAATAAACCCGAGGTAACTTATATCAATTTAACCAATTCACAATTTGCTATGGACAATACTTATTTCACATATTAATTTCTATGTACCAAAACTTAGATAAATATTCCATTCTACTTAAGTCATTTCAATCCAGCCTATTGATTTCACAAATCAATATATAAATATTTGAAGTGGTTTCGGGTATTTACCAAATACCCGACCCCGGTCTCCTCGAGACTCATATTATCCTAACCCAAGTTATTCAAATGAAATTCACAACATTTCATACTAGAGATATCAACTCGTTCAAAACATCCAACACCATTCCATCATCCATAAGCAAAGCCTAATCCCATACAAATCAATTCAATTGACTCAAACTGAATTTCAAACCTCAATCACATAGATTACTTCATTTAACGTTAATTAATTCCAAATCAATTACTTGGTCAACCCATCATTATCCATCTTGATTAATCACCCTGGGTTAATTATCTTTCAATTTCATTCAAGAAATTATCTTAAACTAACTTCACGATATTAATCAGTCTCAACCGAGATTATTAAGAAATCTTAATTTCTTCACGAATTAATTATTTATTTAACCACATTAATCCTTAGTTTCTTAAACTAATTAACTTCCCATAAGTCACTTATTATAGATTAATCAATCTTAATTAATCAATTTTGATTACCTTATTAATTTTATAAATTAAGGATTTTCAATTATATTTTAACTTATTCTAACCAAATTTCGTTATATTAATGAAACCACAGTATTAACCATTTCCGATTAATCCTAAACTGTAATTAACTATCCTTCATTTTACTTTATTCATAAATTAATTATTTCTTGCTTAACTATCTTAATTAAACTCTTGATTAATTTCACCAAGTAATTATATTTTATTACTTACGTTAAGTAATTATTTATCACACCATCAAATGATTATTCTGAATTCCTTTTACTTATTTAATTAACTTACAACTCAATTCCTTATTTATTCAACTCGTTAATTACTAAGTCAAATAACCCAAATCATTAATTAATTAAATCCATAAATTATTCATTTCAAATTCCTTACTCATTTAATTGAATCGCAACACATCAAGCCCTTACTAGATTTAAAATGAAATTATTTTCTTATTTATGATTTATGCTTGAAATAATTTAAAACCCCATATACTTCGAGTCAATCCACAAAAATCTCGAGTACCAACCAAAACCAAAGTCACAAGATCATTAGCACACATTCAATCATCTCAATCAATCAACCAATTATTTAAATTTAACCATTTAAATTTAAATAAAAATCCTACAGAGTGAGATTTTCTCACCTTTAATTTCCTTTAAATTCACCAATTCGTTCCCCTTCATCGCTATGAGCCAAACTCGGTTTGTTTTCATAAATTTGAACCTCGTAAGGATATATCATAAACTATATTAGCGATCTAAATCTATATCTATATTCTTCAACTACTAATTATAAAATAAATTTTTAATTTTCATAAAAATACCTTCTCGTCTCTCCATCCTAAACACAGACGAACCACTCCTCTATCGCTGCGTTGTCTCGCCTCCGGTCCACGAACAAGCATCGAAGTGCTGCCACTTCCCACTTCATCCCCTGCTCGAACGCAACTCCAAGACCTAGCTCCGCTGCCCCACATCGCGACCCACTGCTCGATCTCCAACGCCCAAGTCGCCAAAATGACCCACGCGACCACCCTTGAGCGACCCTAGATGCCGGAGCCGCCCCCTCTCAATCATGCGAGTGACGACTCGATTCGACACCACAAATACCGAAACCCTAACACGACCCCTTCCCCCCTCGATCGATGCGATCGTGCTTGAGTCTCCCACTCCCCAGATCTACGTTCGAAAAGAGCTGCCACGATCCTGTCGCGTCGCCACTGTTTCGATCTTCTGTTTGTTTTTTTTTTTTGTTTTTTTTTAGTTACAGGTCGCGATTTTGGATTTAGAGGAAGAGAAACAAGACTTTGGGGAAAATAAAAGGAGAAAAGAATGGCTCCATTGAACTGAACGGCCTTTAAGAGGGGAAAAAAATAGGAACGATATTGTTTTCTTTCATTCAGTCACCATTTTTTTTTTCCAGTTTCTGTTCCAAGATCAAAGAGGAGAAACGAAGATAAATAGGGATTTAGGTAGCTTCCTATGTACGAGTGGTGATAAAATATCTCTGATAAAAGTACTACAAAATTTATTATATAATATAAAATTTTCAAAACGTCTCGTTAAGCTTACGCGAAAACCCGAATCCAAATCAGACGTGCCGACAGGCGTTTATAAGGTTTTAACCACGTTCCGAACACAATGGAACATGCTTCGAAAGCAAATTCGATCATATGCACGAGTTACAGAAGTAAACGATCGATTTTAAATTAAACCGATTAAAATAGTTCTAAGCGTTTTGAGCTACCAGGGTCAAACGACAACTCCGATTGCTTTGAAAATTGAAATCCGATAATAACTAACTATTACGGATCCAATGGAACTAGTTTCGTCGAATTCCGAGGCTGTGCCTCGGAAGGCTATTTTTAAATTCAATTTAAACGATATATTATTAAAATTGAACAAATTACCTTTAAATTAAATTTCAACAATTTTATTATCTTCAGTATTATCATTATAAATTTTATAAGCCTTCAAATTATTTTAAACAGGCTTAGAATCTCAGATTCAACAATTTACCCAATTTCAATTATTAAATTCAATATTTAAACTATACAATTCAATGATTTAATTATCAAGTAAATATTGATATTCTAATATTCAGATTAAAATTAACTTTTTAAACATTTAAAATCAATTAATTATTCCAATTTAATTTGTCAAAATTCCCAGGTCGTCACAATTTTCCTTTTCTATTCTTAAAGGAGTAGCATCAACATTGCTGAATCTTGGTTCCTCTAATTTAGAGTTAGAACCTAATTTTAGGTGTGTGACTCCGTCTTTTGAAAATCTAATTTCAACGTTACCATCAGAAAATTCAACAATTTCTTTTAATTTTTTATTTTCTGCTTTAGTAGGTTCATTTGCTTCTTCAAGAAGCCATTTTTCTGGTAAATTTATCTCATTCCAGCTAATCGATTTGGGAATTACAACATTACTTTTATTAATGTCTGTTATAAACAGTGTAGTTGTACCTTGATTTTTAATTGGTATATGTTTTGTATCAGTAATAATAGTATTCATTACTTTATAGCATATTCTATGAATAAGAATTACATTCCGTGTTCCTGGTTTCATATTAAAACCTTCAGTTTTTATGTCCAAACAAATATACTGGAGTAAATTTGGATCAGACAAGGACATAGTAAAATTAGAAAAACATGAAAAATAAATTGGTCCATCACATAATGTTGATTCAGCTATTCCTAATAAGGAATCATGGAATTTATTATGTCTTTTATCTCTAACTGCAATAATAGCAGACGTATTTAGACCTAATCTTGTAGCTGGTTTTAAGGCGACTTGAATTAATCCAACATGAATAAATTTATATTTTTCTTTATGTAAATTTAAAAGTTTTTTGAAAATAAACTAAATGAACTGTATCCTTCAGGTAAAGGGATTGCCTGTTCAACCGTTTTAATTATATAATCAGTTTTTGTAATAAAACTTCCAGTTTTCTTATAAATCTTTGAAGGCGAATAAGCCGGAATATTCCAAATGTTTAAACTAGATTCTAAATTCATTTATAGTAATTTCTTTATTTTTACTGAGAATTTCTCTGTCTTGATTATCTAGACCGTTATTATTATTATTTCTAAATGATAATGCTCTAGATAGTCTTTCCATATTATCCACCTTATCACTGTCAGTGGTTTACATAAAACTTCCCTAAACGCCTATTCACGGCAAACAAACGGGAAAAACACTGCTACGCGACTTAAGGACAAAGTCTTGGGTTTCAAAGGCAAATAATAAGTAGGATTAGCAAGATTTTATCAGATGGAATTAAAATAATAACAGTTTGATAAACAAGCACCGAAAAGTTTCTACGGTAATTGTTAAAAAACGATGATGAATAGTACGGTGAATAGTAACCACGAATGAATAGTATAAAATAGTACCTTCTCTCTTGGGCGTTTAAGCCAGAGCAAACATAGCCTCTACCACCATCGGGCTCTGATACCAAACGGCTTCGGACCTTCGTTTGCTCCCTGTTTGATGGAAAGATGTCAGATAATAGTAGTAGTTTTTGCAAGCGCAAATATTATATTACAGAGAGAGATTTATTTGAGGAAAAGAAAATTTATTACAGTGGACTATATTACAAAGAGTAGGCTATCTGCCATTACAATACTTAGCAAACTTTAAACTTTTGATTACAAACTCTGCCCTTTAACATCGAATACACACATATATATACTAGTACATTCGTTTATTAGGTTTGCATAAACCGGCATCTTCCATTCTTATGCATCTTTGTCAACAAGCTTTCCACCTTTTCTTCAGCAATAATTAAGCTTTTGTCACATCATCATTTGTCTTTAGCCATCCATTTGCCACCTTATTCCTTATCTTTAGCAATTATAATGCTTTTCTGACATCAGGTCATATCACCTTTTGAAATAACATTACGTGTATGAAATATTTGCAGGCATTATTTCATCCTTATCTTTATTAGATATTTTTGGCTAGAATTTTATCCTGTCTGCGGAGGGCCTTCTTGAACGTGTCCAGGTGGAGGAAATCCTGGAGGCGGTGAAAATGGTATTTCATCCATAATGAAAGTTACAATACCTGGCTGGTGAAAATATACATCAACTATTCGGACTCCATTAACCTTCTTTTTAACGCATCCCACATTGTGCCTTTGGCTTTTAGCATACAATCTTTCATTTCTCCTTGGTCTCTTCATGAACTTGGATCTGTAGACATGCTCATAGGCTCATCATCACTATCCGAATCCAGTATGGCTTTGAGTTGTATTTTTAAATTTCTTTTTGAGGAACTTGCCATTAATTCTTTTAGTAAGTCGGATAATTCCCTTTTAGGTGAATCTGGTATTTTTTGCGGTTCATGGCTAATTAAACCCTTTTGTGAATAAATTGAATCTTTAAAAAAATTCAAACTTATCCCACCATTTAATTAAAATCCTTCTTCCTAAATAAGGAATATTTTTGAATTTTATTTCAAACTTTTGCAAAGTTCTTGGAACAACAATGACATCCCATTTCATAATCCAGGGTACTTGATAAAGTGCTGCAAAATGTAGATTATGATATTTCATGGAAATATTTATTCGAACAAATTCGTCGTAAATATTTCTTATTTTTTGTGGTAAAATCACTGGATATAATCCAAAGTTTGAAAACCAAACAATAAACCAATTTGGAAAATTTGTGATATTTTGATTTTTAAATTGAATAAACCAACTATGTTTTCTCTGCCTGTTTTCACAAGTGAAAGCAAGCTCCCAAGCTTTAATATAGTCAAAGTAGTTAAAATATAATTTGTTCCTATAAGGATTTTTTGAATTTGTAATTAATTCTTTAGGTTTATATAAATCACTTTCCCATTGTTCTGGGGTAATTATTTTAACAATGGTGGCCTTTGAAAAGCCCATTCTCCACCAGTTCTCATAGCGGATTCAAATTGTACAGAACCTGTGTAGGTTAAAATTTCTTGGTAGAAAATAAAATCCTTTGGATAAAGGTATGGATCAGTAAAGTTTTTTAAATAGAAGGTCATAACCTCTTCTGCAGATAAATGAATATATTTTTTCTCTACAGGAGACACCCATATGGTTGATGTTGGAATATACGGGTATAGGTATTCTCTTGTAGATGTAGACTTTATTGTCAACTCATAAGCATCAGCTCTGAGTTGTTCATCAACTGGACTAGTCTTTAAGACCTCTTCTCGAAGAAAATTTTTCATCCTTCTAAAAGGCCGACTTATAAGTCGTTATGGGCCGAGATAGTGCAGTTTTACCGCTTTCTGCCTTTACTTTGCCTTTATTCATTTTTTCCCTGTAAAAATTCTCGAGTTAAGAAATCTGGTAACGCATTATCATATCCTTTAATAAACTCAACACCAAAATCAAATACTTATAATATTGCTTTGAGTTATATTTTTAAATTTCTTTTTGTGGAACTTGCCATTAATTCTTTTAGTAAGTCAGATAATTCCCTTTTAGGTGAATCTGGTTTTTTTTGCGGTTCATGGCTCACTAAACCCTTTTGTGAATAAATTGAATCATTGAAAAATTCAAACTTATCCCACCATTTAATTAAAATCCTTCTTCATAAATAAGGAATATTTTCGAATTTTATTTCAAACTTTTGCAAAGTTCTTGGAACAACAATGACATCTCATTTCATAATCCAGGGTAATTGATAAAGTGCTGCAAAATGTAGATTATGATATTTCATGGAAATATTTATTCGAACAAATTCGTCATAAATATTTCTTATTTTTTGTGGTAAAATCACTGGATATAATCCAAAGTTTGAAAACCAAACTACAAACCAATTTGGAAAATTTGTGGTATTTTGATTTTTAAATTAAATAACCAACTATGTTTTCTCTGCCTGTTTTCATAAGAGAAAGCAAGCTCCCAAGCTTTAATATAGTCAAAGTAGTTAAAATTTAATTTGTTCCTATAAGGATTTATTGAATTTGTAATTAATTCTTTAGGTTTATATAAATCACTTTCCCATTGTTCTGGGGTAATTATTTTAACAATGGTGGCCTTTGAGAAAGCCCATTCTCCACCAGTTCTCATGGCGGATTCAAATTGTACAGAACCTGTGTAGGTTTAAATTTCTTGGTAGAAATTAAAATCCTTTGGATAAAGGTATGGATCAAAAAAGTTTTTTAAATACAAGGTCATAACCTCTTCTACAGATAAATGAATATATTTTTTCTCTACAGGAGATGCCTATATGGTTGATGTTGGAATATGTGGGTATTGGTATTCTCTTGTAGATGTAGACTTTATTGCCAACTCATAAGCATCAGCTCTGAGTTGTTCATCAACTGGAGTTGTCTTTAAGACCTCTTCTCGAAGAATTTTTTCATCCTTCTGAAAGGCCGACTTATAAGTCATTATGGGCCGAGATAGTGCAGTTTTACCGCTTTCTGCCTTTTCTTTTCCTTTATTCATTTTTTCCCTGTAAAAATTCTCGAGTTAAGAAATCTGGTAACGCATTATCAGATCCTTTAATAAACTCAATATCAAAGTCGAATACTGATAATATTGCTTGTTTTTTGCGTTTCCTAAAATTATCTCGAGCTAAGTAAAATAAACGTTTGTTAACGGTCATGCATTTTACTGACCTTTTGATATGTAGACATGGGATGTACTAAGTTTGTGTTTTCAATATGCAACGTTAATTTGATGTTATGCATAGATTTGAAGATTTGTATGCACTTTTAGTCATGTATACTGATGATTGAGTTTAATGTTTTGTTTTTTATTTCTTGGTCGAAGAGCACACCCACAAGATAGGTTGAAATTCATTTAACCCTTATTTCATTATAATACGATATTATTGCAGATTATCAGCCTCTAATGTTCTAATATCAATTTAGTTGCATTTTCTACCAGCTTAAATCATCACCATGGTTGATTTTGGGGCAGTTTTTCAAACTTCCGGTTGACTGTTCCAAGCTTAGGGTTTTCAAACAGCGAGTTAGAATAATTTGCAAGTGAGAGGTAATATATCACATAGGTATGATGTTAACGCTAAAATGTGAACGCTAACACCCCGGTGTGTAAAGTGTAGTTGTGAAAGCACCACCCGATAGATCGGGAAAGAATTACAAGCAAGTCATAGCAGAAAAGCAGTAAACAACAACGATTTTATAGTGGTTCGGCTTAAGGGTATAGCCTACGTCCACTCTAAGTACTTTTATTAATAATCCCGTTACAAACTGATACAATTCTTCTCAAGTACAATACACTTCAAGTTACAAGTGATTTGGAACAAGTCTTAAGATTCAATGTCGATTAAAGTTCTTAGATTCATGTTGAAGATGTGTGGTTTCTTCGTGAATTTCTTTGATGTATTCCTCTAATCTTGGAAGCTCTAAGTGTTGGTGAAGTTCTCAATGCAGCAAGGTAACGGTGTGTGAAGAGAATGCGCCAAAAAGTCCTTTGAATGTTGGAGATGGGTGCCTTTTTATAGAGAGTTCTGATTCTGGAATTTGCCAAGTCCTAAACCGCGGCCGACTCAAGTTAAGACGCAGCCGACTTAAGGTGAGTCGTGACCGGTCTAAGGTCGCCTCCGAGTCAACACCACCTCTTCTCAGTAACATGGCATCGGGCTTATATTAGGTCGTGGACGAGTTAACTTGGTAAGTCGCAAATCACGGTCTGAACGAGATAACTGGGGAGCTGGATCGGTTGTGACTTGGGTCGTTGCTGAGTTAACATGCGCGTGTCAAGTAGCTGTATAGGATTTTCCTTCATTTGCCTGGGTCGTGAACGGCTTAGCATAAGTCTTAAGTCGGTTGCGACTTAAGTATAGGTCGTGCACCTTTCCATGTCCTGATCAGTTAGGTCGGCAACTCCTTTAGGTAATTAGATCGGTACTTAAGTTAGGTCAGTAGACTTCCTAAGTCGGCATCCTTTAAGGCATTAGGTCGTTATCCATTTAGGGCCTTAGGTCGGGAACTTTGTAAGGGCATTGAGTCGCTGTCCCTTCTGAGTCATTAAGTCGGTAACTATTGAGTCGTCATTCATTTTAGGTCGGCAATGAGCTAAGGCTGTTGGGTCGGTATTTATGTTGAGTCGGTAGCCTCGTTGAAGTGTTAAGTCGGCATACCCTTAGGCCTTAGGTCGGCATCCCCTGTTGAGCTTTAGGTCGGCACGCTTCTAACTGTTAGGTCGGAACCTCCTGATGCACTAGATCGGTGAGTCATGGTTAAGGCGGTGTTAACATTTACCCCTCGAAGTATACGCCTAAATGTTAGGTCGTGTGCTTCGATAGTCCTTAACCCGTCCCCTCTTAGGTCGGTAGGTCGTACGTGACCCAACAGTTAGACCGCATCTGCCGCTTCAGTTCTCCCTACTGTAAGGTATAAAACATCCATCTTCTTCTTCCTTTTCATTACTTACTTCCTTGCTCAATTCTGCCATTAAAATTTCCCAGAGCTCCCAAAGGCGATTTCACTCTAGTCAATCACTGATAACCTTTGCCATCCATCGCGTAAGTACACTTGCTTCCCCCTCAATCCAAGACTACCGTTGATTCATGAATTTTACCAATCAAATTTAAACCGCATCTTTGTACGGTGCTTTATCGCGAATCCAGTTATATCTATAGTTGATGATCCTTAGTTAGTTTGATCTGGCTTTAGGCTATCGATGAAATGATGCCGATGGGTTACTGCTTTAGGCGTAGCCAATTTTGATTCGCGTTAGGATTGTAAGGCGTTGGATTCGTGGTGGTTTTGAACCAGTTTATGGGATGATTCGGTAGTATGAACGAGATGAAGGTTTTTTGGTTGAGGGAGTGGCTAACGGGTTAACGGGTTGAGTGGGGCGAGGTATTGATTTAGATGCGACCCGGTGATTTGAAGTGACTTAGCTTCCGGCCGACCCAATCCTTAAATCGTGGCCGTGTTAGCACTTGGGGGAAATCTGCCAACCTATTCTTCTGCCGATCTAAGCCTTATACTGATTTAACCTTGAACCGCAGCCAAGTTAACCCCTAAGTCGTGACCGAGCTAAGCCCTTAAACCGTGACCGAGTTGGCTCTTAAACCGCTGCCGAGTTAACACTTAGGCTTTGGGCATGCTGACTTTTTGAGAGCATAGATCCACTTTGAATTTATGACTCGAACTGCCAAACTAAGTTGCCTGAATTTTGAACTGCCCCAACTTTAAATTTGCTTGAATCTCATTGTATTATTTCACAGATCGCATTAACTTATAAGCTGCTAACCTGCTGAAAATAACAAACAAAGAAAACCAAGGCGAAAATACTGCCATCGACTGCCCATGTCAGATGACAGATTAGTCAAGACAAGACAAGCAACTTAATTATATTGCATGAAATGTTTGTGAATCAATCAGTTAAAGTTAAACATTAATGCAAAGTATCAATAATCTGAACTGATTTATCTGCATCAACATCTTACTTGCATATTTAGGCTTAAAACAATAGTCCCTGAATTTCATAACTAACGAATGTTTGCTAGTTTTCATTCCAGTTATATTTGTTCACTGCTTGATTGATTTTACACAACACTTCACACACTTTAGGAAACGTGCACCTTCATGTTTGAATACCCAGTTGTTTATGTAGAATGACTTCCCACCGAGAAGAAGAAGTGGTAACTCCAGAGGAAGAAACTTTTCCGATAGCTGTTCCCATAGAGAATCCTCCGGAGAGAACCCCGACTATTCTAACTTAGAGAGCGTTTGTCCAGCTGCGCACTCAATTTGGCTTTGCTGAAAGTGATGTTCTTCTCCCAGGGCCTGGAGATACTGCTGACAATCCTCCCTATGGCTTTGTTGCAGTCAATCGCCAAATGTGCTTAAGTGGGGCGATTCCTCCTTTTAATGACTTCCTTCGAACTCTTCTCCTTCGATTGACAATCTCTCCGTTTCAACTTCATCCCAATGGCTATGCCATCTTGACGGGGTTATGTGTTTTGTTTAGAAGAACTCTTGATCGCCTACCGAGTTTTGAAGAAATTCGTTATCTGTGCTCGTTTGCAAAGAGTAAAGATCATCCTTCCCTTATTATTGTGAGAAGTGCCAGAAACCACAAGCTCATTTCCGATCTTACTGAAAGCGTTCATGGATTTTTGAACCAGTTTTTCTTTGCCCGCTGTCCCTCAGGCTTTTATGCCATCTGGAGAGTAGGAAGTAAGATTAGTGTTTCTATTTTCTCCGTTTTGAAACTTTTTCGAGATCCGAACTTTCAGTTGCTAATTTCATTCTTTATTCTTTTCAGCACTTCCTCTCCCCTCTAGAGACCCAATTCACAAGCAAGTTTTTGAGAGGTTGAGTGCCGTGGCCACAGAAGAGAGGAGCATAAAATTTCTGTTGAGGGATGAATTTTTACATCAACATGGGCTTCTACACACTTCTCGCTCTATGCATGCTCATGAAGTTCCAACGGAAGTCCCCGATTCTCCGATAAAGACTCCTGAATCTTCGCTGGTGAAGTGCTCCACTTCTGTCGATGTTGCGGGGCCATCTGGTAAACTTGCCCCGGTTATCGAGGAAGAAGAGCCTCAGGGATCCTCTCACCATTCACAAGAATCTGGTGAAAAGGCTAAGAAATCCAGTCCTGTCAAGCAAAGCAGGGACGATACCTTCGAAGGATTGAGCGACCTCTTCGCTACTTCATAAGAGATCTTCAAAGATGACCCTACTACTGTCGGGATTTCTTCTTCAGTAGTTGAAGCTACTTCTATTTTGCAACAGCCGTCGTCGACTCAAGAGTTGACGTTAACTATTACACCCACAACCACTCCCCAAATAAAGAGTGGTTCGTAGATTAATGCGCGTAGTTTGCACAACACACACACTTAGAATTTCTCATCACTTCTATGCACTTATCTTCTTGCACTTTAAAGATTTCTAAAGCTTATTATTTTAATTCCAGATTCTCCTATGGGGCGCAGCGGCTCGTATTATGACGATTTCCAGCGCTACGGGAGGCGTAGCCAGTATGATTACAGGCGTTACCTTCCTTCCTACAGAGAGTCGGATGAAGAGAGGGCTGCCCGAAAGGCTCATGAAAGGAGGACCGAAGAAGAACATCGTGAAAGAAGGGAGAGAGAAGAGCGCCATGATTCTTGGCAAAAAGGCGATGACTCTCACAAGAGAAAATCTCATGACGATCGAGGAAAAGGTCACATGAGTGAAGACTTAAGCAAACGAGCTCGTCACAGTGAAAAGCAGGCCTCTACTACTCCTGAGAAAGTTACTATTCCTGCCTCACTCGACATCCCTTCTGACTCTCCCGCTCTTGGGAAATCAGATATTCAAACGATAATTAGCAGGCCCAAATTTCAAGTTGGACCGGGTCCTGCCACTCTGCAGAGCCGATTTCCTCAATGGTGCCTTAAGGGGGTGAGGTTCGACCTAGACTTGGTCCCCATCGACAAGTCTGCTATGTTGCGCAATCTTGATGCAGTCAAGCTCGATATCGAGAGGATGTCAAACTGGCAGAAGCTTGTCGATGAGCTTCAAAGAGTTAACCGTGCCAACATAGAGGCCATGCTTACTATGGAAAACGATAAGGCCGAATGGCAAAAGGTCGTTGAGCAACACGACACCGAGATGAGGAACATTGCTTCTAACAATGAGGAGCTTGAAGCAAAAGTCGAGGAATTGAAACATGAACTTGCTGCTTCCTCTACTTCCTATTCTCAAAAAGAAGAAGTGCTCCTGAAACAAGTGAGAGACGCTCACGCTAGCCAAAGGGATGTCGAAGACAGGCTAGAAGTACAAAAAAGAATCAGTGAAGGCTATGCTACTGATATTGCTGAGCTCCGAAAGAAAAACAACTCCCAGGAGGCGGAGATACAAATGCTTAAGCTTCAGCTTGCCAAAACTGAAAGGGAGCGTGATGAGGCTGTCGCCGGCAGAATCGCAGCTGAAGAATCTCATGAGGCGACTAAAAACAGCATCAGCTCAACATTATTCGACTTCTACTTGCACAGCGTCTTGGGGCGTGGAAGCCTTGCCTTTCTAGGCCCTAAGTATGAAATCACACTGGCTGAAGTTTGGGAGACAGCACTTGATATGCTCGGTGGTAAAGGTGCTGGATATGCTGAGTCAGCCCTTGAAGAGCATTATCTTGATGACGAAGCCCGTGCCGCTCTTGCCAAGGGTAAGGAGCAGCTTGCCAGAGCGCGGGCCGGGATGGCGGAAGAAGAGCGTTCTGAAAAAGAAGTACCGCCTAAAATCTCCGAACGTCCTCTAGTTTCTCCCGAGGTGGACATTACAGGCCCTAGTGCTCATTTGCCGCCTCCTACAAGAACTGGGGTAATCACCCCTACTGATGAAGAGGCTTTGGAGGACATTGGGGCTCAGAATTATGAGATTGAACTGACAAAGCCAATATCTTCAGGTAATTTCGACATTGGTCCGATTCAGGTGGATTGCTTGCTTATTCCTCAAAAATTTGATGAGCTTCTCGATTACCTCCTGAATCTCGATGAACCCATATCTCCCTTCTTTCGGGAAGATACTAACATTTTCAATTTTTCTTCTTCTGCAGTTGAAACAACAAGTGCCGTGCAGACTTCGCCTTCTCTGGTTATTCCTCCTCCATCTCTTCAGGTGACTCCTCCTTCTGCTTCACAACCTGGGTCACAAGAGGAGAAAATTGAGGCTCTTCATGGTTTGGATGACCCTGTTGTCTCGCAGGAGCAAAAAGATGAGGGACTCGAAGGAGGCGAGATCTCTCCGGAGCGGACTCCTTCTGACGACGTAGTTTTGTCCGCTCTCGTTACTCCGGGGAGTGAGTCTTCTTCGCAGAGAAGAAAGAAGCTTGGGACATCGAAGAGGAGGGGGAAGAAAATTATCACCACTGAAGAGGAACCGGAAATTGCGCCAGTTGTACCTCCCTCCCCTTCTTCCCTCATGCCTTCAGGCCAACCTGGAAGACCCGAAAAGCTAACCACTCGGCCGGGTAAAGGGTCTAAAGGCGGCAAGAAGAAATGAAGAGTTGAGCTTTTTGATTCCTTTTTTGTGTAATGGTCGGATGTTGTGTAGGCACCGGCCCCTGCTTCTTATTTTGAAACCTGTATCTGCAATATCTGCAATTGAATAAAATGATTCTTTATTTGTACATACTTCTGTTTGAATTTGAGTATGCATTTATTATTCATTTTTGCACAAGTTTATTTATATGATATTGCAGCGGGGACTTGCACTCCTATTTGCTAAAGAATAATTATTTTATTCTTTAAAGAAAATTTTTGTAGAGTACAACTCCCTTCGTATAAGTTTCTACGCTTTGTCGTTCGAAGAAATCACTTTTTTCTTTTGCTTATGTGCATATTTTACCAAGTGAATTCCTCTATGTGGTAAAGCGGACCTCTGAAGGGTACTTTAACTTCTTTTTTTTTTTTTTTTCTTTTTTTTTTTTAACGATCATTTTCCATAGTAGGTAAATAACTCTTCCTTTGAAAGTTAAAGTACGCTTTTGATGAGGATTTTTTTTTATACAAAGTTGTACCTCTGAGGAGGGATTTTTCACGTTTCAACACTTGGAAGTTTTATTTCAATCTCGGTGAAACGTGTACCTCCAAAGAGTTGTGCCTTTGAAGAAAGCCTTTTCACGTTTCAACACTTGGAAGTTTTATTTCAATCTTGGTGAAACGTGGGCTTCCGAAGAGGTCTTTCTTCTTGATTGTGCCTTCGAAGAGGTCTTTACTTTGAATTGTGTCCCCGGGAGGGGGTTGTACCTCTAAGGAGGGATTTTTCACGTTTCAACACTTGGATGTTTTATTTCAATCTTGGTGAAACGTGTACCTCCAAAGAGTTGTGCCTTCGAAGAAAGCCTTTTCACGTTTCAACACTTGGAAGTTTTATTTCAATCTCGGTGAAACGTGGGCTTTCAGGAAGGTCTTTATTTTGTTTTTGCATTTCAACTTTGGTGAAGTGAAATTCCGAAGAGCGGTTGTTACACTTCAACTCCTGGCGAAATGTGCCTCCGAAGAGGTCTTTCTTTTGTTTGCATTTCAACTCTGGTGAAGTGAAATTCCGAAGAGCGGCTGTTACACTTCAACTCCTGGTGAAATGTGCCTCCGAAGAGGTCTTTCTTTTGTTTGCATTTCAACTCTGGTGAAGTGAAATTCCGAAGAGCGGCCGTTACACTTCAACTCCTGGTGAAATGTGCCTCAGAAAGGGTTTTCATCGCCTGGAAGTTACTCTCTCATGGTTGGAGGGTCATGACTCCTCCAATCTTTTTTGTTGAGTAGAGAACTTTCTTTTTTGTGGCGTATGACCCATTCGAGGTCTTTTATCCTCCGAAGAGTTGTGCCTCCGAAGAGGACTTGTGTTGCTGATGGTAGCTTTGGTTGTTCCTCTGTTCACTTGCTTATGCCTTTTCAGCGATCCCCCTTTTTTTCTTTTCAAGTTTTCATTCCCCTTTTCTCGCAAGTGGCTTGTTTAATCCAAGGAAGTGTACTTCATTGTCTGGCAAGTTCGTGAGAACGGGCACTAGCTTCCTAATTGGATGTTTGTTTGTTCAAACAATCTCAATTTATCAGCAAGGGCTCGTTTCTATCGAAATCATTAGCCGTTCAATTGAAGTATTTCCTATCTAGGATTTGAATTCGGGGTCTTTGTGACTTGAAATTTGTTTGTTGAATGATGGTGAGAATCGCTCGGTCTTATTATGCGCAAGTTTTATTTCCATTGTCTGCAAAAATTTAAATCGACATTTCAGCAATACATTTTATGTACTTTTATATCGAAAACAAAGCAAACATATAATAATAATAAGGAACACAAGATTTATAGTGGTTCGGCCATGAAATTGGGCCTACATCCACTTTATATTCTTTCATTATTTACTTGCATCAGTTTCACAATTGCTTCCAATTACAAGAATCATACATTCATAATTCTTTTTACAATGTTTCAACAAAATTTTCAAGTAAAGTATGGACGCAAATGGTTACTGTTCCATGCCCTTGGAATTTGATCTCCATCAACAGTGGTGAGCTTGAATGTGCCGTCAAGAAGCTTCTGACCTATTACATACGGTCCTTCCCAATTTGGCCCAAACACACCTGTCGCGGTCATAATTCTTTTCAGGACTAGATCTCCAATTTCAAAGCTGCGTTGACGAACTTTGGAATTGAAATGCCTGGCTATCCTTTGCTGATGAGCTGCAACTCTGAGGTTAGCTTCATCTCTTTTTTCATCAAGGAGATCCAGCGCTTCAAGTTGTAGCTTTTCATTTTCTGCTTGATTGAAATGGATTCTTCTGTGTGAAGGGACCTCTGTTTCAACCGGGATCATTGCTTCCGATCCGTATGCTAACGAAAAAGGAGTATGCCCAGTTGCAGTTTTGTTAGTAGTTCTGTATGCCCATAGTGCAAGTGGTAGTTTATCGACCCAACCACCTTTTGCTCTTTCGAGTTGCTTTTTGATGGTTGATTTGATGATCTTGTTCACTGCTTCCACTTGCCCGTTTGCCTGCGGATGAGCTACTGCCGAAAAGCTTTTCTGGATTTTGAATCGTTTGCAAAAATCTTGGAATTCCTCGCTTTCAAACTGAGTACCATTGTCTGTGATTATTTTCTGAGGCACACCGTATCTGCAAATGATATTCTTGGTCACAAAGCTTATCATTTTCTTAGAAGTGATAGTAGCCAATGGTTCAGCTTCAGCCCATTTAGTAAAGTAATCAACTGCAACAATAGCATATTTAATTCCTGATTTAGCAGTTGGTAGCGGCCCAATGAGATCCATTCCCCAAATTGCAAATGGCCATGGACTGACCATCTGTGTGAGTTCGGTAGAAGGTGCTCTAGGAATTTTGGCAAATCTTTGGCATTTGTCACATTTTCGGGAGTAATCTGCAGCATCTCGATTAATTTCTGGCCAAAAATATCCGTATCGGAGAATTTTCTTTGCTAATGTTTGACCACCTGAATGATCACCACATTCTCCTCCATGCACCTCAGCTAGGATTGTTTTGGACTCTTCCCGGGATACACATCGAAGCAATGGCATTGACAATCCCCGTCTGTACAATCGGCCATCCTGAATTACATAGCGAGAGGCTTTCCTTAGTAGCTTTCGTCTTTCTATCGAATTTTCTGGCAGAGAACCTCTGAGTAGGTAGTCCAGTATTGGAGTCATCCATGACTCTTGTTCTTGAGATACATTCATAATCCAGTCTATATCCATCTCGTCTATACTCGGTGCTGAAAGGACTTCTACAGGGACCAATCCCAATAGTTGAGCTTCACCAGAACTTGAATACTTTGCGAGGGAATCTGCCTTCATATTCTCTTCCCGAGGAATGTGGCTTATTGAATAGTGATCAAGTTCACATAGGAGTTCCCAAGCCTTTGACAAGTAGGAAGGCAGGTTTCCACCTTTTGCTTGAAATTCCTTCTTGACTTGGCATACAATATGCTGAGAATCACTGAAGATCTGTAATGCTCGAATGTTTAGCTCTTTAGCGATTTTCAGACCTGCAATAAGAGCTTCATATTCTGCTTCATTGTTTGTTGAAGGAAATTCCAATCTTAATGCATAACATAATGATCGACCTTCAGGAGTTTCAAGTACCACTCCGGCTCCAGAACAGTAGTCATTTCTTGCGCCATCAACATACATCTTCCACTGGATTGGGGAATCATTGATCGTTTCTTCCTCACCATTATCTTTCTCTGTGAATTCTGCAATGAAATCAGCTAAAGCTTGTCCGTTGATTGCTTTTCGGGGGTGATAGGTGATGTCATATTGACTGAGTTCAATGTTCCATTTTAGAAGGCGACCCGAAGTTTCAGGGCGAAATAGGACTTGCTTTAGAGGTTGATCAGTGAGTACTTTGATAGGATGAGCTTGGAAATATTGCCTCAGTTTCCTTGATGCAACTAGTAGGCAATAGGCGAGTTTTTCCAACTTGGAGTAATTCAGCTCTGCCCCAGTGAGTCTTTTGCTGATATAGTAAACCGGATGTTGAATCCTTTTGTCTTCCCGTATCAGCGCTGCACTTAGAGCATGAGATGATACTGCCAAGTATATAAGAAGATCCTCACCATTGCCTGGCCTAGAAAGTATTGGAGGCGTTTCCATATGACGGATCAACTCATCGAAGGCTTTTTGGCATTCGGAAGTCCATTCAAAATTCTTCTTTCCTTTCTTCAGGGCGTCAAAGAATGGGATGCATTTATCAGTGGCTTTGGAAATGAACCGACTCAGGGCGGCGACCTTTCCGTTGAGACTTAGCAATTCCTTCTTTGTTCTAGGAGCTTTAACTTCTTTCAAGGCAGTAATTTGAGCTGGACTAGCCTCAATGCCCCTAGCACTGACGATGAAACCTAAGAACTTTCCGGACTCGACCCCAAATGTACATTTCAGAGGGTTAAGTTTCATTTTGTATTTCCGGAGGACTGCGAACATTTCTGCTAAGTGTTCAATGTGATCCGCTGCTTTCCTGGACTTCACTAACATGTCGTCGACGTAGACTTCCATAGTTTTGCCCAATTGCGGTTTGAACATAGCATTAACAAGTCTTTGGTAGGTTGCCCCTGCATTTTTCAATCCGAAGGGCATAACTCTGTAGCAATAAAGTCCAACATCTGTGATAAAGCTTGTATCCTCCTGATCCGGCTCGTGCATCATGATTTGGTTATAACCGGAGTAGGCGTCCATGAAAGATAACAGTTCATGTCCCGCAGTTCCGTCTACCAGTTGATCGATCCTGGGTAATGGGAAGCAATCTTTGGGGCAAGCCTTGTTTAGATCAGAAAAATCAATGCACACTCTCCATTTTCCATTAGCTTTCTTGACCAACACAGGATTTGAAACCCAATTCGGATATGTAGATTCTTTGATGAAGTTATTTTCTATGAGTCGATCAACTTCTTCTTTTAATGCTGCTGACCTTTCTGGACCTTGGGTTCTTCTTTTCTGTTTAACTGGCGTAAACTTTGGGTCAATATTCAGAGCGTGTACTGCAACTTCTGGGGATATTCCACACATATCGGCATGAGTCCAAGCAAAGACATCCAGATTTGCTTTCAGGAAAGATATCAAGATATTCTGAATTGACACATAAAGCTGTGAACCCACATTTAACACCTTATTTGGGTCCTTCGGGTCAACAGGTACCGGAACTGTCGTTTCCACCGGTACCACTCTATTCTCCTCTGCACTGGCTTTTCTGGGATCCATTTCTTTCCGTGCCCCGCTGTGCTCGCCAGTGCAGGGTCCGCCCCGTAATTGCTACAAGGCTGGTTCTTTGATGCGGACTGGGGTTGCCGCATCCTTCCCCATTTCTCTTTTTCTTGACTCTCACAGCTCTGTCAAATAGCATTCTCGCGCAGCATTTTGATCCCCTTTTATAACTCCTACTCCATTGTCAGTATGGAATTTAATAGTGAGGCACCACGGGGCTAGGATAACTTTGAATGCTGCGAGTGTTGGACGGCCAAGAAAAGCATTATAAGCAGAAAACTCATCGACAATCACAAATGTTTGCTTGCGGACCACTTTCCTTTCTGCTTCCCCAAGTTCTACAAGCAGATCGATGGTCCCAATTGGTTGTTTTGGCTCCCCAGTGAAGCCAGCGATCTTCTGTGATGAGGCTTGTAAATCAATCATAGGGATTTTCATCTGGTCAAATGTCTTCTTGAAGAGGATATTACATGATGCTCCGCAGTCAATGAGGACTCTTCTGACAATGGCCGGTCCAATACCAGCCGAGATGACCAAGGGATCTAGGGTAGGAGCTTCTATACCTGTGGAATCTCTAGCTCTGAAAACAATATCATCGCTGAAAGTTTTCTGTTGTTTCAGGGGCATAGTGTCTTCTAAAACAAAGACGTCTTCTTCGGCTGGAGCATATTTCAAAGCCCTGGAATATCTCTCCATCTCACCCCAGCTCTTGCCAGCTGGGTGAGGTCCTCCTGTAATGACATTGATAACGGGCCTTCCAGATTCATGTCCCGTAGCTTTCTCACCTGTCCTAGGCTGATGAACAGGAACCTGTTGTCCCTGACTTGACGATGCAGGATTGTTGCTATTTTTCTTCACGAATTGCTGCAGTTTGTTTTCTCTTAGCAACTCTTCAATCAGATTTTTCAACTGGCGGCATTCATCAGTTTCATGACCGGGTTGATTGTGGAAGCGGCAGAATTTCCCACTCTGTATGGCTTTTTTCCCGGTTCTCAAAGGGATAGGTTTAGGGAAATCGACGGAATCTTTAGTGGCCAGGTAGATGTGCTCCGGTGTATGTGATAATGGAGTATATTCTGATGGCTTGAAGGATCGGGGCTTCTTCAGATTACCCTGTTTTTTCCCATTATTATTCTCCCTTTTTTGCCCCACCGATTCATTCTTGCGTGGAGCGACAGTGTTGTCTTCTGCTTTCTCCAACACTGTCTTTACTGGTAAAGGACGGCTTTCCAAGCGAATGAATTCATCTGCTTTTTTGTAGAACTTTTCGAGAGAGGTTGGCTCCTTCATATTTAACCATTTTCCAAATTCGCTTGACTTATCAATAGCCCTCATCAGATAAGTCAATATCATTCGTGGTTCAGCATTGTCCACTTCAGCCAGTGCTATATTAAAGCGGTTCAAGAAGGATCTGATAGACTCACCAGGATTCTGCTCTAAACTCGATAGTGACATAATGTCCTTGGCCTTCGAAGCATATAGTCTAAACTGCTCCTTGAATTTTCTGGTTAAGTCTGAAAACTGATCGATAGATCGGACTGGCAACTTGGTGAACCATAGTAGAGCCACACCTTCCAGGTATACAGGGAAATATCGACACTTTATTTCGTCAGAGGCCCTGGCACCTGTCATGTGCCAATCATATTTATACAAGAACTCATTCGGATCACTTGTCCCTTTGTAAGCTGGAATAGTCGGAGGGACAAACTTTCTTGGAAATTCCGCCTTCAAGATTTTTTCAGTAAACGGAGTTTTACTTGGGGCGAAACCCCATTCCTTCTCATCTTCAACCCTTTGCATACTTTCTTTCATTATCTGCCGGACCATTCCAGAAAGATATTCCTCATCATGCCGAGTTCTAGATCCACCAGCCTCAGGAACTGCCTGCTCAAAGGGACTAGTAGCCCTTTCCGGAGCATTCCTCTCACTAACATCATGAATGTTGCCAGCATAGTTCCTTTCATTACCAGCTGGTTGATTGTTTGCCCCAAGTAAATCGTTCAACTTATTCAGAATCAGGGCATTCTGGGCACTTTGAGCCTCTAATTGTGCATTTTGGGCGTTTATCTGCTGGTTTAGCCCTAGAATCATAGCATCCAACTCCGCTTTCGTAACTCCAACAGACGGAGTGGGTTGATTAGGTACAGGGGAAGCGGAGGTTCCCTCTTGAATGTTTCCAGATCTGATAGATCTACTTTTCCTTCCAGGAGCCATAATCTCAGATAGACTTCTGGTTTTTAAGGAAATTCTTTCTTCAAATCTCTGTGAAGCAATGATGACAGTTTTCCTGAGTTTAATTCTCAGTGAAAGCACCAAAAATGTTAACGCTAAAATGTGAACGCTAACACCCCGGTGTGTAAAGTGTAGTTGTGAAAGCACCACCCGATAGATCGGGAAAGAATTACAAGCAAGTCATAGCAGAAAAGCAGTAAACAACAACGATTTTATAGTGGTTCGGCTTAAGGGTATAGCCTACGTCCACTCTAAGTACTTTTATTAATAATCCCGTTACAAACTGATACAATTCTTCTCAAGTACAATACACTTCAAGTTACAAGTGATTTGGAACAAGTCTTAAGCTTCAATGTCGATTAAAGTTCTTAGATTCATGTTGAAGATGTGTGGTTTCTTCGTGAATGTATTCCTCTAATCTTGGAAGCTCTAAGTGTTGATGAAGTTCTCAATGCAGCAAGGTAACGGTGTGTGAAGAGAATGCGCCAAAAAGTCCTTTGAATGTTGGAGATGAGTGCCTTTTTATAGAGAGTTCTGATTCTGGAATTTGCCAAGTCCTAAACCGCGGCCGACTCAAGTTAAGACGCAGCCGACTTAAGGTGAGTCGTGACCGGTCTAAGGTCGCCTCCGAGTCAACACCACCTCTTCTCAGTAACATGGCATCGGGCTTATATTAGGTCGTGGACGAGTTAACTTGGTAAGTCGCAAATCACGGTCTGAACGAGATAACTGGGGAGCTGGATCGGTTGTGACTTGGGTCGTTGCTGAGTTAACATGCGCGTGTCAAGTAGCTGTATAGGATTTGCCTTCATTTGCCTGGGTCGTGAACGGCTTGGCATAAGTCTTAAGTCGGTTGCGACTTAAGTATAGGTCGTGCACCTTTCCATGTCCTGATCAGTTAGGTCGGCAACTCCTTTAGGTAATTAGATCGGTACTTAAGTTAGGTCAGTAGACTTCCTAAGTCGGCATCCTTTAAGGCATTAGGTCGTTATCCATTTAGGGCCTTAGGTCGGGAACTTTGTAAGGGCATTGAGTCGCTGTCCCTTCTGAGTCATTAAGTCGGTAACTATTGAGTCGTCATTCATTTTAGGTCGGCAATGAGCTAAGGCTGTTGGGTCGGTATTTATGTTGAGTCGGTAGCCTCGTTGAAGTGTTAAGTCGGCATACCCTTAGGCCTTAGGTCGGCATCCCCTGTTGAGCTTTAGGTCGGCACGCTTCTAACTGTTAGGTCGGAACCTCCTGATGCACTAGATCGGTGAGTCATGGTTAAGGCGGTGTTAACATATGAATTTGTTATACGAGATTGTTATTTCATACAACTTCAAACTCATTGGAAATTATTATGCTTTTTTGTTATGTCATCAACTCAGTTGCCATTTTTGTTGTATTAAATTTTTTTTTGACTACTTTTAGGGATTTGTATGCATTTCCCCCCTATTCCGTTGTTATGGCCTCCTTTTTTAACTTTAGTAATTTATAGCTGATAGAACCTATGTACCACACCTGTATAAAGCCATGTTACACGATGTTATTTAACGTGCATTTTTGATAAATTTGGATTGATAAACTAATTTATGACTGTGCTTTAAATGATCGCAAAACAAATATTCGTTAATTATGCTCAATAATGATGCACTATATTGTGCATGGTGTAAGTTTATGATTACAAATATGTGAAGCATCAACAAATTTCAAAATTACAAATATCCTCCTTTGAAGGCATTTTTGTTTTGTAACAATGTAATATGTCATAACTACAAAGTTCACTGTTTGTTGCTTATCAATGTATGATGTGTTGCTGTGTACTTTATTTACGTTGCAGTTTAAATCATTCTACATTAGTTCCATTTGAATGAATTTTTGTCGATCACCATGATTTCATAAAATATCAACTAAAAGACTAATGAAATTATCATGACTAAATATGGTTATGTAGAATGTGATAATCTTATTTTACAATAATGTGTGGTCTACAGTTGAAAACATTACTTAAATATGAAGTATTGTGTTCTAACAATAGAAGTTCAATTCCCTTATAAGTTTAGTGAACCATTTTTATGAACAATTTTACCTCTGTAAAAATTTAATCTATATGTGCAGTTCTCAGTCTATAAGTGGTTCTACTATCAACATTTGTTGCTTTTGAACGCGAGTATAATAAATCTGTACCAAACCAAAGCATATGGAAAACAATAAACATTGGTTTAGGCTGTCCATATTTACCAACCTGATAAATTATGTTTTGGATAGAAGAAATATCATACCATTTAGTACAAAATAGTACATTCTCTCTAACCACGGATGAATAGTACAAAGTAGTACCTTCCCTCTGGAGCGTTTAAGCCTGAGCAAACCTAGCCTCTACCACCACCGGGCTCTGATACCAAACGGCTTCGGACTTCGTTTGCTCCTTGTTTGATGGAAAGATGTAAGATAACAGTAGTAGTTTTTGCAAGCGCGGATATTATATTACAGAGAGAGATTTATTTGAGGAAAAGAAAATTTTATTACAGTGGGCTATATTACAAAGAGTAGGCTATCAGCCATTACAATAACTTAACAAACTTTAAATTTTTGATTACAAACTCTGATCTTTAACATCGAATACACACACATATATATACACTAGTACATTGAGTTGTTAGGTTTGCAAAAACCGGCATCTTCCATTCTTATGCATCCTTATCAACAAGCTTTCCATCTTCTCTTCAGCAATAATTAAGCTTTTGTCACATCATCATTTGTCTTTAGCCATCCACTTGCCACCTTATTCCTTATCTTTAGCAATTATAATGCTTTTGTCACATCAGGTCATATCACCTTTTGAAATAACATTACGTGTATGAAATATTTGATGGCATTATTTCATCCTTATCTTCATTAGATATTTTTGGCTAGAATTTTATCCTGTCTGCGGAGGGCCTTCTGGAACGTGTCCAGGTGGAGGAAATCCTAGAGGCGGTTAAAATGGTATTTCATCCATAATGAAAGTTACAATACCTGGCTGGTGAAAATATACATATACTATCCAAACTCTATTAACCTTCTTTTTAACGCATCTCACATTGTGTCTTTGGCTTTTAGCATATAACCTTCCATTTCTTGGTCTTTTCATGAACTTGGACCTATAGACATGCTCATAAGCTCATCATCACTATCGAATCCAATATGGCTTTGAGTTGTATTTTTAAATTTCTTTTTAAGGAACTTGCCATTAATTCTTTTAGTAAGTCAGATAATTCCCTTTTAGGCGAATCTGGTATTTTTTGCGGTTCATGGCTAATTAAACCCATTTGTGAATAAATTGAATCTTTGAAAAATTCAAATTTATCCCACCATTTAATTAAAATCCTTCTTCCTAAATAAGGAATATTTTCAAATTTTATTTCAAATTTTTGTAAAGTTCTTGGAACAACAATGACATCCCATTTCATAATCCAGGATACTAGATAAAGTGCTGCAAAATGTAGATTATGATATTTCGTGGAAATATTTATTCGAAAAAATTCGTCATAAATATTTCTTACTCTTTATGGTTAAATCACTGGATATAATCCAAAGTTTGAAAACCAAACTACAAACCAATTTGGAAAATTTGTGATATTTTAAGTTTCAAATTGAACCAACCGACTATGTTTTCTCTGCCTGTTTTCGTAAGAGAAAGCAAGCTCCCAAGCTTTAATATAGTCAAAGTAGTTAAAATTTAATTTGTTCCTATAAGGATTTATTGAATTTGTAATTAATTCTTTAGGTTTATATAAATCACTTTCCCATTGTTCTAGGGTAATTATTTTAACAATGGTGGCCTTTGAGAAAGCCCATTCTCCACCAGTTCTCATGGCGAATTCAAATTGTACAGAACCTATACAAGCTAAAGTTTCTTGGTAGAAATTAAAATCCTTTGGATAAAGGTATGGATCAGTAAAGTTTTTTGAATAGAAGGTCATAACCTCTCCTGCAGATAAAAAATATATTTTTTCTCTACAAGAGATACCCATATGGTTGATGTTGGAATATATGGGTATAAGTATTCACCTGTAGATGTAGACTTTATTGCCAACTCATAAGCATCAGCTCTGAGTTGTTCATCAACTAGAGTAGTCTTTAAGACCTCTTGTCTAAGAATATTTTCATCTTTCTGAAAGGTCGACTTATAAGTCGTTATGGGCCGAGATAGTGCAGTTTTACTGCTTTCTACCTTTTCTTTGCCTTTATTCATTTTTTCTTCGTAAAAATTCTCGAGTTAAGAAATCTGGTAACGCATTATAAGATCCTTTAATAAACTCAATATCAAAATCGAATACTGATAATATTGCTTGCCATCTAGTAAATATTTGTTTTGATGCTATGTTTTTAACATCATTTTGTAAAATTTCTTTGGCAGACTTACAATCTACTCTTAGCAAGAACTTTTGATTTAATAAATCACTTTCAAATTTTTGCATACATAATACTATTGCTAATATTTCTTTTTTAACAGTAGAGTAATTAACTTTGGGTCCTTGCCAAATTCCCGAAGTAAATCTGACTAAGGATTCTTTATTGTTGATTCTTTGTTTCAGAATACCATCATATCCTTTATCTGATGCATCAGTTTCGACTATTTTGAGTGCATCAGGAGTAGGAATTGCAAGACAAGGAATTTCTTTTATTTTTGCTTTTATTTTTATAACCGCTTTAGTATGTTCCTCGGTCCAAGCAGGTGGGTTTTTCCTTAATCTATCAAATAATGGTTTAGCATCATAAGCTTGATCTTTATAAAATTCGGAAACATAGTTTAAGCTTCCTAAAAATCTTTGTAATTGATTTTTATCCTTAATTTCATTTGGAAATATTTCTGCAAATATAATTGCTCTATCAATAGGAAATATTGTTCCATCTTTTATAATATGTCCAAGAAATCTAATTTCTGTTTGAAAAAGCTTTATCTTTTTAGCTGATACAGCTAATCCAGCTCTTTTAGTTGCATTTTTTAAAATATTTAAGTGTTTAAAATGTTGATCAACTGATTCTGAAAATTTAAGAACATCGTCAATATATACTATGGTAAATGCTGTATAAGCACTATAAATATCATTCATAATTTTTTGAAATTCTGAAGGGGCATTTTTTAATCCAAACGGCAACATTCCATTCATAGTGGCCAAATGGAACAGTAAATGCAGTTTTATATATATATCTTCTTCTTTAATCTGAATTTTCCAAAATCCAGATTTCATATCAAATTTAGACATTACTTTGGCCGAATAAAGCCTTGCTAATAAATCATTTTTATTATGAATTGGACATCTAATCCATCTTAATGCTTTGTTCAAAGGTTTATAATTTATCACTAGTCTTGAGACACCTCTTTCTAGTTCTGTTGCATTTTCTACATAAAATGCTGAACAGCTCCATGGGTTTTAGATGATCTAATAAGGCCTTTCTGTAGCAATTCTTTACTTTCCCTTTTACAAATTTCTAGATGTCTTTGAGACATGGCTATAGGTCTAGCTTTAGTTGGGATTTGACTTTCCTTAAAGTCTGGTTCATAAGGTAAACCTATTTCATGTATTTTCCTCTGCCAAAAGGCATTAGGAGTGTCTACACAAATAGTTTTATCAATATAATTTTTTAGATCTTTAATCTTTTATTGTAAACTTGATTGCAATAATTTTTCTTTTATTCTTTTTAATTTATCTCCTGAGATAAGGGGTTTAGAAAATTCAGTTTTCTTTTAATACTTTTTTGAATAATATCAATTTTATAATGTTGTGGTTGTGATACAAATTTGAATGTTAATTCTTGATTATTAATAGTACTAGTAATTCCTTCTTTTGATATTTTTGTTATAGGATATAACAAATGTAAGAAGGGATTTCCTAGTATAACATTATGAGATAAATTTTTAACCATTATAAATGGCATTTCTAGACAAATACCTATAGTGCAAACAGCTGTGTTTTGTAGCTTATAATTAACTAACAACTTTCTACCATATGCAGCATTTAGTATTTCGGTAGTTTTAGAAAATTATTTTGAAGGTATTAACCCTTCGTTAATGAAGTTTAAATCTGCACCTAAATCTTTCATTGCTATTGTAGTAAAATAATATTCTTTGTGGCCTACAATAGTAACTTTAGTGTGCCATTTATGGGTGATTACCTTGTCAACAGCATTAATAAACATTAAAGAGTTTAATTCTTCCTCTCCCAAAATTTTGTTATTATTTTGGTTATCGTTTTTAGGGTTAATCTCTATTAAAGACATTCTTTCTTTTAATTCCTTTATTTCTTGTTTAAGCATTTTAAATTCATGCTGTAATTCTGCAATTATAGTTTTAGTACTTACAGGGTTAACATTGTTGGAAGTTTTAACTCTGTTTAATATATCTTTTAAACTATAAGTTTCTGGTTCTTTTAATTTTAGTTTCTTTTCTCCTTTATGTGATTCCAAATATTTCTTTGACATACTTCTGGATCAGAAATTTTGTCTATGATGTCTAGAATAAAATTTTCTTCTTTTGTTAACATAAACAGTCCATTTGCTTTACATAAAGCTTTATAATAGTCACAATTTCCATCCCAACTATCAGATTCTGAATCGTTATCTGAATCATATTCATTTTCAGTTTCTGAATCAATTTCTGTGACAACAGATAATTTTAAATTTTCTTTCTTTGAATCAGAGCTCGATATAAATAATTTTGTGAATGAATTTTTTAATTCTTCGTCTATTTCAAGATTATTTATTTTATTTTTTAATTTACACTTATTAGCATATCGACCCGGTGTTTTACATTTCCAACATATTTGAATTTTTCTTTTAGTAGGTTTATTTTGATCTTTTCATTTATAGGGTCTTTGTGATTTCCTTTTAGGAATTTTACTACTTTCTTCATAATTTTCTTTTCGAAAATTTTTATTTTTATAAAATTTTCTCTTAGATGGTTTTCTAGATCTTCTTTCTTCAATGGTTGGTTTTATAGGTGTTAAACCAAGTTGTTCACAGAAATCTCATAGAATTCTTTTTCCATAAATTTTCTCCTTTTGGATTTGTTTATGTAATTTTATTTCATTATATAAATGAATTTCTTCTGCAACAACTTCTGCTGCTAATTCTCCATAAATATATCGACTATAAGGAATAGTTTCAATATTTTTTTGTTTTATTCGATTTTTAACTCTTTCTGAAAAGAAATGAGGTAGCCTTGATAAGAACTTTTCTTTTCAAAATTCATGATTACTATCACTTCTAGTAAACAACTTAGAAAAATATACATCTTTATACCATCTGAACTGAGATAAATTCTGACCTTTTATATTCATTAATTGTTCTTGTGTTCTTCCTGTTTGAAGAACAGTTACTCCAATGAAATATTTAGCTATGGTATATATTAGCGTATTTACGCAATCGGTTTTGGGCATTCCATCTTCTAATTTTGTCGCAGTAAATATAGGCGATTTCACTTCATTGGAAAGATGAAAATCCCACAAACCTTTTAGTTGTCCTGTAAATCCTTGTACAATAGCTTTGCTATTCTATCGCCTGAATTATTTTTAATTGAACATGGAGTAGCGTACATCATCATATAATTCAAACAGGTTTTTATTTGATATTCTGAATAACCGTCTATATTCCATTCTACAATGTATGTACCTTCAAAAGATACAGCTCCATAACTGTTTTGTTCTTCAAATAAGAGGTCGACTGGTGTTGGCCTCGTATAATAAGGTTTACTATACTAGGTATTTCCATAATTAATTTTATTAATTTCAAAATTATTTTCTAGTTTATTTTGTTCTACATTCAAGAACATATTTTGTAAATTACTTACTTCTTCATCTGAATTATTATCAGATTCTAGTTCTGAAGTTTCTCTAGATTCCTTGCTTTCAATTATGGGTGCAACTTCCTTTTCACTAACGTTTAAGGTGTCTAACCTTTTCATTATTTCTTTCAACATTTCGGAGTTTTCCCCTGGTTTATACATATTCATTTCTAAATTTTGTGCAGACCAGGGTTTGAATAAAACTTCATCTGTATCACAGATTTTAGTTTGATCTTTACCTGATCCTTGCTCAATTCTTGTAAGTTGATTACCTATTGATTGTAATGTTAAATTTGTAAAATTATTCTGCGCAACAATAGCTTCAAATGTTCTATCTTTTCTATAAGGAGTAGCTACAATTTCTTCTTTATCAATTTTAACTGATACGTTTGCTTCCGGGGATGTACACTCCTAATTGTTTTTCCTGCTTTTGTTGTATACTCTTTATAAGCAGAAATTATATTGAAAACTGTTAATAAATCATCAAATCTGAAAAACTGTCCTTCTGTTTTCCTGTTTTGTGAGATTTTTCTATCATTATAAACATATCATAATTTTCTGATAAGTCATTTCCCATTTTATTTAAAAATAGTTTATATTTTTTAATCCACATTTCTTGTTCCTTTTGATCTTTCATAAAGAACCATTTTCTTTTATATTTATTTTCTTCTGAATAAAACTTTGTTTTTTTAGATTCTGAAAAAGGAAATTTGAACTCTTCATCAAGAATTATGGTATTTATACCAAACACTGATTTATCCTCATCATATCCCATATCTGAAGGTGTCGGCGACCTGGGATTTGATGGAGGAATTTCAACCATATATTCAGGTTGACTAACTCCGTCCATTGTGTTTCTTACAATTACATTTTCTTTTCTATTCTTAAAGGAGTAGCTTCAACATTGCTGAATCTTGGTTCCTGTAATTTAGAGTTAGAAACTAATTTTAGGTGTGTGACTCTGTCTTTTGAAAATCTAATTTCGACGTCACCATCAGAATATTCAACAATTTCTTTTAATTTTTTATTTTCTACTTTAGTAGGTTCATTTGCTTCTTCAAGAAGCCATTTTTTGGGTAAATTTATCTCATTCCAGCTAATCGATTTGGGAATTACAACATTACTTTTACTGATGTCTGTTATAAACAGTGTAGTTGTACCTTGATTTTTAATTGGTATATGTTTTGTGTCAGTAATAATATAATTCATTACCTTATAGCATATTCTATAAATAAGAATTACATTCTATGTTCCTGATTTCATATTTAAACCTTCAGTTTTTATGTCTAAACAAATAGACTGGAGTAAATTTGGATCGGTTAAGGACATAGTAAAATTAGGAAAACATGAAAAATAAATTAGTCCATCACATAATGTTGATTCAACTATTCCTAATAAGGAATCATGGAATTTATTATGTCTTTTATCTCTAACTACAATAATAGCAGACGTATTTAAACCTAATCTTGTAGCTGGTTTTAAGGCGACTTGAATTAATCCAACATGAATAAATTTATATTTTTCTTTACGTAAATTTAAAAGCTTTTTTGAAAATAAACTAAATGAACTGTATCCTTCAGATAAAGGGATTGCCTGTTCAAACCGTTTTAATTATATAGTCAGCTTTTGTAATAAAACTTCCAGTTTTTTATAAATCTTTGAAGGCGAATAAGTCGGAATATTCCAATTGTTTAAACTAGATTCTAAATCTTCAGTTATAGTAATTTCTTTATTTTTACTGAGAATTTCTCTGTCTAGATTATCTAGACAGTTATTATTATTATTATTTCTAAATGATAATGCTTTAGATAGTCTTTTCATATTATCTACCTTATCGATGTCAACGCTTTACGCAAAACTTCCCTAAACGCCTATTCGCGACAAACAAACGGGAAAACACTGCTACGTGACTTAAGGACAAAGTCCCGGGTTTCAAAGGCAAATAATAAGTAGGATTAGCTAGATTTTATCAGATAGAATTAAAATAATAACAGTTTGATAAACTAGCACCGAAAAATTTCTACGGTAATTGTTAAGAAACGATGATGAAAAGTACGGTGAATAGTAACCACGGATGAATAGTACAAAATAGTACCTTAGTACAAAATATTACCTTCTCTCTTGGGCGTTTAAGCCTGAGCAAACCTAGCCTCTACCACCACCGGGCTCTGATACCAAACGGCTTCGCCCGGGTTTGAACTGGAGACCTTAGTACAAAATAGTACCTTAGTACAAAATAGCACCTTCTCTCTTGGGCGTTTAAGCCTGAGCAAACCTAGCATCTACCACCACCGGGCTCTGATACCGAATGGCTTCGGACCTTCGTTTTCTCCTTGTTTGATGGAAAGATGTAAGATAACAATAGTAGTTTCTGCAAGCACAGATATTATATTACAGAGAGATTTAATTGAGGAAAAGAAAATTTTATTACAGTGGACTATATTACAAAGAGTAGGCTATCTTCCATTAAATAACTTAGCAAACTTTAAATTTTTGATTACAAACTCTGCCCTTTAACATCGAATACACACACATATATATACTAGGACATTCAGTTGTTAGGTCTGCACAAACCGGCATCTTCAACTCTTCTGCATCCTCATCAACAAGCTTTCCATCTTTTCTTCAGCAATAACTAAGCTTTTTTCCCATCATCATTTGTCTTTAGCCATCCATTTGCCACCTTATTCATTATCTTTAGCAATTATAATGCTTTTGTCACATCAGGTCAGATCACCTTTTGAAATAACATTACGTGTGTGAAATATTTGCTGGCATTATTTCATCCTTATCTTTATTAGATATTTCTGGCTAGAATTTTATCCTGTCTACGGAGGGCCTTCTGGAACGTGTCCAAGTGGAGGAAATCCCTCTTTTTAACGCATCTCACATTGTGCCTTTGGCTTTTAGCATATAATCTTCCATTTCTCCTTGGTCTCTTCATGAACTTGCATCTGTAGACATGCTCATAAGCTCATCATCACTATCCAAATCCAATATGGCTTTGAGTTGTACTTTTAAATTTCTTTTTGAGGAACTTTCCATTAATTCTTTTAGTAAGTCTGATAATTCCCTTTTAGGTGAATCTGGTATTTTTTGCGGTTCATGGCAAATTAAACCCTTTTGTGAATAAATTGAATCTTTGAAAAATTCAAATTTATCCCATCATTTAATTATAATCCTTCTTCCTAAATGAGGAATATTTTCAAATTTTATTTCAAACTTTTGTAAAGTTCTAGGAACAACAATGACATCCCATTTCATAATCCAAGGTACTTGATAAAGTGCTGCAAAATGTAGATCATGATATTTCATGGAAATATTTATTCGAACAAATTCATCCTAAATATTCTTATTTTTTGTGGTAAAATAACTGGATATAATCCAAAGTTTGAAAGCCAAACTACAAACTAATTTGGAAAATTTGTGATATTTTGAGTTTTAAATTGAATAAACCAACTATGTTTTCTCTGCCTATTTTCATAAGAGAAAGCAAGCTCCCAAGCTTTAATATAGTCAAAGTAGTTAGTATTTAATTTGTTCCTATAAGGATTTTTTGAAATTGTAATTAATTCTTTAGGTTTATATAAATCACTTTCCCATTGTTCTGGGGTAATTATTTTAACAATGTTGGCCTTTGAGAAAGCCCATTCTCCACCAGTTCTCATGGCGGATTCAAATTGGACAGAACCTGTGTGGGTTAAATTTCTTGGTAGAAATTAAAATCCTTTGGATAAAGGTATGGATCAGTAAAGGTTTTTAAATAGAAGGTCGTAACCTCTTCTATAGATAAATGAATATATTTTTTCTCTACAGGAGATAACCATATGGTTGATGTTGGAATATACGGGTATAGGTATTCTCTTGTATATGTAGACTTTATTGCTAACTCATAAGCATCAGCTCTGAGTTGTTCATTAACTGGAGTAGTCTTTAAGACCACTTCTCTAAGAATTTTTTCATCCTTCTAAAAGGCCAACTTATAAGTCGTTATGGGCCGAGATAGTGCAGTTTTACTGCTTTCTGCCTTTTCTTTGCCTTTATTCATTTTTACCCTGTAAAAATTCTCGAGTTAAGAAATCTGGTAACACTTTGTCAGATCCTTTAATAAACTCAATATCAAAATCGAATACTGATAATATAGATTTCCATCTAGCAAATATTTGTTTTGATGCTATGCTTTTAACATCGTTTTGTAAAATTTCTTTGTCAGACTTACAATCTACTCTTAGCAAGAACTTCTGATTTAATAAATCACTTTCAAATTTTTACACACATAATACTATTGATAATATTTCTTTTTTAACAGTAGAGTAATTAACTCTGGGACCTTGCCAAATTCCCGAAGTAAATCTGACTAAGGATTCTTTATTATTGATTCTTTGTTCAAGAATACCACCATATCCTTTATCTTATGCATCAGTTTAGACTATTTTGACTGCATCAGGATTAGAAATTACAAGACAAGGAATTCCTTTTATTTTTGCTTTTATTTTTATAACCGCTTTAGTATGTTCCTCTGTCCAAGCAGGTGGATTTTTCCTTAATCTTTCAAATAATGGTTTAGCATCATAAGCTAGATCTTTATAAAATTCGAAAACATAGTTTAAGCTTCCTAAAAATCTTTGTAATTGATTTTTATCCTTAATTTCATTTGGAAATTTTTCTGCAAATATAATTGCTCTATCAATAGGAAATATTGTTCCATCTTTTATAATATGTCCAAGAAATCTAGTTTCTATTTGAAAAAGCTTTATCTTTTTAGCTGATACAGCTAATCCAGCTCTTTTAGTGGCATTTATAAAAATATTTAAGCGTTTAAAATGTTGGTCAACTGATTCTGAAAATATAAGAACATCGTCAATATATACTATGGTAAATACTGTATAAGCACTATAAATATCATTCATAATTTTTTGAAATTCTGAAGGTGCATTTTTTTAACCCAAACGACATTACATTCCATTTATAGTTGCCAAATGGAACAGTAAATGCATTTTTTTTATATATATCTTCTTCTTTAATCTAAATTTGCCAAAATCCAGATTTCATATCAAATTTAGACATTGCTTTGGCCGAATAAAGCCTTGCTAATAAATCCTTTTTATTAGGAATTGGATATCTAATCCATCTTAATGCTTTGTTCAAAGGTTTATAATTTATTACTAGTCTTGGGACTCCTCTTTCTAGTTCTGCTGCATTTTCTACATAAAATGCTGAACAGCTCCATGGACTTTTAGATGGTCTAATAAGGCCTTTCTATAGTAATTCTTCAATTTCCTTTTTACAAATTTCTAGATGTCTTTGAGACATGGCTATAGGTCTAGCTTTTGTTGGGATTTGACTTTCTTTAAAGTCTGGTTCGTAAGGCAAACCTATTTCAAGTTTTTTCCTCTACCAAAAGGCATTAGGAGTGTTTGCACAAATAGTTTTCTCAATATAGTTTTGTAGATCTTTAATCTTTTGTTGTAAACTCGGTTGCAATAATTTTTCTTTTATTCTTTTGTAATTTATCTCCTGAGATAAGGAGTTTAGAAAATTCTCTCTTCGTTTAATACTTTTTTGAATAATATCAATTTTATGATGTTGTTGTTGAGATACAAATTTTAATGTTAATTCTTGATTATTAATAGCACTAGTAATTCCTTCTTTTGATATTTTTGTTATAGGATACAACAAATGTAAGAAGGGATTTCCTAATATAACATTATGAGACAAATTTTTAACCATTATAAATGGAATATCTAGACAAATACATTTATTACAAACAACTGTAATTTTTTAGCTTATAATTAACTACCAATTTTCTATCATCTGCAGCATTTAGTATCTCGGTAGTTTTAGAAAAATATTTTGAAGGTACCAACCCTTCATTAATGCAATTTAAGTATGCACCTGAATCTAGCTATTGTAGTAAAATAATATTCTTTTTGGACTACAATAGTAACTTTAGTGTGCCATTTATGGGTGATTACCTTATCAACAACATTAATAAATGTTAAAGAGTTTAATTCTTCCACTCCTAAAATATTGTTATTATTCTGGTTATCGTTCTTAGGGTTTATCTCTATTAAATACATTCTTTCTTTTAATTCTTTTATTTCTTGTTTAAGCATTTTAATTTCATGTTGTAGTTCTGCAATTGTAGTTTCAGTACTTACTGGGTTAATATTATTGAAAGTTTTAACTCTGTTTAATATATCTTTTAAACTATAAGTTTTTGGTTCTTTTAATTTTAGTTTCTTTTCTCCTTTATGTGATTCCAAATATTTCTTTAACATATTTTTCTTTTCTTCTGGATCAGAAATTTTGTCTATGATGTCCATAATAAAATTTTCTTCTTTTGTTAACATAAACAGTCCTTTTGCTTTACACAAAGCTTTATAATAGTCACAATTTCCATCGCAACTATCAGATTCTGAATCATTATCTGAACCATATTCATTTTCAGTTTCTGAATCAATTTCTGTGATAACTGATAATTTTAAATTTTCTTCCTCTGAATCAGAGCTCGATATAAATAATTTTGTGAATGAATTTTTTAATTCTTCGTCTATTTCAAGAATATTTATTTTATTTTTTAATTTAAACTTATTAGCATAGTGACCTGGTGTTTTACATTTCCAATATATTGGAAATTTTCTTTTAGTAGGTTTATTTTGCTCTTTTCTTTTATAGGGTCATTGAGATTTCCTTTTAGGAATTTTACTACTTTCTGCATAATTTTCTTTTCGAAATTTTTTTATTTCTATAAAATTTTCTCTTATGTGGTTTTCTAAATCTTCTTTCCTCATTGGCTGGTTTTATAGGTGATAAACCAAGTTGTTCATAGAAATCTCCTAGAATTCTTTTTCCATAAGTTTTCTCCTTTTGGATTTGTTTATGTAATTTTATTTCATTACATAAATGAATTCCTTCTACAACAACTTCTGCTGCTAATTCTCCATAAGTATATTGATTATATGGAATAGTTCCATTATTTTTTTGTTTTATTCGATTTTTATCTCTATCTGAAAAGAAATAAGGTAGTCCTGATAAGAACTTTTCTTTCCATAATTCATGATTACTATCACTTCTAGTAAATAGCTGAGAAAAATATACATCTTTATACCATCTGAACTGAGATAAATTCAGACATTTTAGATTCATTAATTATTCTTCTGTTCTGTCTGTTTGAAAAGCAGCTGCTCCGATGAAATGTTTAGCTATTGTATATATTAGCGTATTTACGCAATCGGTTTTGGGCATTCCATCATCTAATTTTGTTGCAGCAAATATATGCGCTTTCGCTTCATTGGAAAGATGAAAATCCCACCAACCTTTTAGTTGTCCTATAAATCCTTGTACCATAGCTTTTGCTATTCTATCGTCTGAATTATTTTTAATTAAACATGCAGTAGCGTACATCGTCATATAATTCAGACAAGTTTGTATTTGGTATTCTGAATAACAGTTTATATTCCATTCTACAATAGAGGTACCGTCAAAAGACACAGCTCCATAATTTTTTTGTTCTTCAAATAAGAGGTCGACCGGTGTTGGCTCGTATAATAAGCTTTACTATACGCGGTATTTCCATAATTAATTTTATTAATTTCAAAATTATTTTCTAGTTTATTTTGTTCTATATTTAAGAACATATTTTGTAAATTACTTACTTCTTCATCTGAATGATTATCAGATTCTGGTTCTGAAGTTTCTCTAGATTCCTTGCTTTCAATTATGGGTGCAACTTCCTTCACTAACGTTTAAGGCGTCTAACCTTTTCATTATTTCTTTTAACATTTCAGAGTTTTCTCCTGGTTTATCCATATTCATTTCAAAATTTTGTGTAGACCAGGGTTTGAATAAAACTTCATCTGTATCAAGAATTTTGTTTGATCTTTATTAGATCCTTGCTCAATTCTTGTAAGTTGATTACCTATTGATTGTAATGTTAAATTTGTAAAATTATTCTAATCAATAATAGCTTCAAATGTTTAATCTTTTCTATAAGGGTGGCTACAATTTCTTCTTTATCTATTTTAACTGATAAGTTTACTTCTGGGGGATGTATACTCCTAATAATTTTTCGTGCTTTTGTTGTATACTCTTTATAAGCAGAATTTATATTGAAAACTGTTAATAAATCATCAAAATCTGGAAAACTATCCTTTTGTTTTCCTATTTTGTAAGATTTTTCTATCATTATAAAGATATCATAATTTTCTGGTAACTCATTTCCCATTTTATTTAAAAATAATTTATATTTTTTAATCCACATTTCTTGTTCCTTTTGATCTTTCATAAAGAACCATTTTCTTTTATATTTATTTTCTTCTGAATATAACTTTGTTTTTTCAAATTCTGAAAAAGGAAATTTGAACTCTTCATCAAGTGTTATGGTATTTAAACCAAACACTGATTTATCCTCATCATATCCCATATCTGAAGGTGTCGGCGATCTGGGATTTGATGGAGGAATTTCGACCCTATATTCAGTTTGACTAACTCCGTCCATTGTGTTTCTTACAATTACATTTTCCTTTTCTATTCTAAAAGGAGTAGCTTCAGCATTGCTGAATCTTGGTTCCTCTAATTTAGAGTTAGAACCTAATTTTAGGTGTGGAACTCTGTCTTTTGAAAATCTAATTTCGACGTCACCATCAGAATATTCAAAAATTTCTTTTAATTTTTTATTTTCTACGTTAGTAGGTTCATTTTCTTCTTGAAGAAGCCATTTTTCTAGTAAATTTATCTCATTCCAGCTAATCGATTTGGGAATTACAACATTACTTTTACTGATGTCTGTTATAAACAGTGTAGTTGTACCTTGATTTTTAATTGGTATATGTTTTGTATCAGTAATAATAGTATTCATTACTTTATAGCATATTCTATAAATAAGAATTACATTCTGTGTTCCTAGTTTCATATTAAAATCTTCAGTTCTTATGTCCAAACAAATAGACTGGAGTAAATTTGGATCGGACAAGGACATAGTAAAATTAGTAAAACATGAAAAATAAATTGGTCCATCACATAATGTTGATTCAACTATTCCTAATAAGGAATCATGGAATTTATTATGTCTTTTATCTCTAACTGCAATAATAGCAGACGTATTTAGACCTAATCTTGTAGCTGGTTTTAAGGCGACTTGAATTAATCCAATATGAATAAATTTATATTTTTCTTTATGTAAATTTAAAAGCTTTTTTGAAAATAAACTAAATGAACTGTATCCTACAGATAAAGGGATTGCATGTTCACCAGTTTTAATTATATAATCAGTTTTTGTAATAAAACTTCCAGTTTTCTTATAATCTTTGAAGGCGAATAAGCCGGAATATTCCAATTGTTTAAACTAGATTCTAAATTTTCATTTATAGTAATTTCTTTATTTTTACTGAGAATTTCTCTATCTAGATTATCTAGACCGTTATTATTATTATTTCTAAATGATAATGCTCTAGATTGTCTTTCCATATTATCTACCTTATCACTGTCAACGATTTTCGCAAAACTTCCCTAAACGCCTATTCACGGCAAACAAAAGGGAAAAACACTGCTACGCGACTTAAGGACAAAGTCCCGGGTTTCAAAGGCAAATAATAAGTAGGATTAGCGAGATTTTATCAGATAGAATTAAAATAGTAACAGTTTGATAAACTAGCATCGAAAAAATTTCTACAGCAATTGCTAAGAAACGACGATGAATAGCATGGTGAATAGTGACGGTGAATAGTAACCACGGATAAATAGTACAAAACGGTACCTTCTCTCTAACTTAGCAAACAAATTAAACTGTGGATATCTTCTATTTTTATCGTCTCCATTTTTTCAAAATTTGTATAAATAAATTCAATTAAAACAATAGAACAATTGGATCTCTGGCGCAATGGTAGCGCGTCTGACTCCAGATCAGAAGGTTGCGTGTTCGATTCATGTCAGATTCAAATTTTTTCCCACCGTTTACTACTTCCCACTTGCCCCGCTTCTGCTATTTCCCCCCCCCCCCTTTTCTACAAATAATTCTACCCACCACAATTGTTTTCACCCAATCTATAATGTCAGCATTTAAAATTCCAAAATCTCAAATTTTAGCCGAATCCTGAGCAAGGATCCAGATTACGGGCAGAAAAGGTTTCTTTTTCACCTGGAATCCTCTTGCGGCTTTGCAACTCCAACATTGTTCGCTGTAAGTGCTGCTTTTCCCCTCTTTCTCTTACAGCTGCAGATTATGTGAAGAAGATTCAGTATTCATTTTCCACTGTTATTTTCTCTTCTGCCTTACCGCTTGTAATCACTAATGTACACATCTCAAATTTGTACTGGATTTCCTTGTTAAATTTCGGAAGTCTTCATACATCGCTAGGTTTGTACAAATTATGCAAAGAGCCAGTATACTGCACTATTAGGTATGCTGTGAAATAATAATAAATCTGAAACCTTAAGACTTAACATTAGATTCAGTCCTCTTTACGTTTGCTATATATATATTGCAAATTTCTCACTTGTGAGAGGAAGGTGTGTGGTCAGGAAGAATAATTCTCAACTCAAAATACACGAAGTGTTTGGTTGATGTGATATGTGGAATAGTTAACAATCATCATTTTTTTTTCTTCTATATTTTGGATATTGGTTATGAATGGGTTTTTTGGCTGTTCGTGTTGATGATTGGCTACGTAACATATATTTATTTTTGGCCCCTTGTTCTTGCCTAAGACCATGAGGAAATCTCAACCCTTTTTTTACTGTGGATGTGAACATGTCAAAATATCAATAAACCTTCAGACACGAACACTACTTTTATTAGTTTTCAGTACTCATGCCCATGCGATACATGTATACCTAGAAAAAACCATTTCACTTTTTCTTTCAAAAAACGTTTTGGCAAAAAAAAACCTTCAAGAGTTTACCGGCCTGCCGGGTTCTCCTGGGTATCCTAAAAAAAATGTTTTGCTAAAAAAATGGTGAAACTGATAGTAATATAATTTTGATGCATCTGAGATTCAAACTAAAGACGTTTAGAGCCTCCGTCTAAAGTACTCCTTTAAGACGGATATCATTTGCAGTTTCAAATTAAATAGGCATATATTGCTCTGAAATTGATATCCATGTTTGTATAAGTTTTCAGGTGACGTCTATTCTTGCAATAAGTTTTCTTAGGAGGCCTGTTAGTAAAATGAGTCCTATGAATTTGTCTAATTAGATGCAAGGGTAAATGACAACTGTTTAAAGTACTTTTTTTAATGTTGTTTCTATGGGGAGTATTGAGCATCAAAACATTACAGAAAACATTAAGCATCAAAACATTCCAATATGAGGGAGTCCATCTTCAACTGATAATTGTTGTTGCTGTTATTATTATTTATACTATTATTATTATTATTATTATTATTATTATTATTATTATTATTATTATTATTATTGAGTCTCATTTCAAGTGCATACAAGCAACCTCAATATTTTGTGAAACGAAGCGTCACATTTTTTCTCATCTCTTCGTTTCCATCTCTCCGCTTCTTGCTTATACTCTAACCTTTCTTCAACTCTTCAATCGCGTCTTCCCCCTTCTTCCTTTTTCCTCCTCTTCAATATCCTCTAACCCTAAACATTCTCAAACGTTTTCCCTTCTCTTGCTTCTTATCCAAACCTAAACATTCATTTCCCTCAATTGTTAACCCAATTCAAATCGAGAAACCATATCCCAAGACAAACACGGATCTCCAACTGTGGGCGACTTCTCTACGCTTAAGGCATACTTGGATTACCGTGGCAAGGAAAGCCCCATGGAGCCATTCAAATCAGCAATAATCGAGTCCAAATCTTCCAAACCGCTATCGTTCGAAGACGTTTTCAGTTTCTCCAAAATACCAAGAAATAGATCAAGTTCTGGTATGATTTTTTGCTACTTCGAACTTTTTTTTGATGTTTTCGAACCTGATATGTCAGTATTGTCCTTGAAAATTGTATTGAAATTTAATATCATTTTCCTTCTGTTCGTTGTATCCTTTTCTGTTTGATGCAGTAGTGGAACTACTATTTGTTGACAATCCCGATGAATTTAGGTACAATCTAATTGAAGAAGCAGTCGCACTGCGTATTCAATTTTAGATAAAATTCTTTTATTTGGTTCAGTTGGTCTTTCCATTTGTGTTATTTTTCTATGTTCATTGGGTTCTATCTTTGCAGGAATATATAATTTGAATGCTACTTATTTTTATCCCACTTCATCATTTTACATTGCTAAAAGTATTTTTTTTTTTTTTTTTTTTTTTTTTTTTTTTTGAAATGGTACTTTATATACAATAAATCATTGGGACAACATATCCCGTGTTAATAAACGTTCGAAAGCAAGTTTCGAACTTGTGACCTCTTGCACCAAAGCCGAATAATTAACCACTTGGACAATGGTGCTTGTCTTGCTAAAAGTATTTTTATTGTTTAATCAAGGAATTTTCAAGGTGAAACAGCCTGGTTTTGGATCTTTTCCCCATGTTTAGTTACTATTTACTTTGATTTTTCGATCTGCTATAGATAATGGAATTTAGTATGTACATTTCTAAAAGGCTGCTTAGATTTAATTACATCGGTTGGATGTGTTTACAATTTGGTATGCTATTTTTACATGTTGGATGAAACTCCTACCTAAGGTATTTCACCCTGGTTTAAATTATATTTTTGCTCATGTTTTGCTACTGCTTGATTAGAATTTGTGGTTTTGTCATAAATAATAAAATCAAATATGTACATTTCCAACAAGCTGCTTGGATTTAATTACAACGGCTAACTCTATTTGCCAGTTTGTTATGTTGTTTTTTTGTTGTAAAGTTTATATATCATAAATCATTTTATTTAACCGAAGTAACTGATCTATCCGTATGTTTATTTGTTTATTTATTTATACCTATGTAAGCAACAACGTGATTTTTTATATTATCTTTTACCATAACTTTACTAATACACTAGCATAAGTGCAACAACATACATACATTATAAAACAACAATAGTAAAAACCACCATGTTTCTGAGAAAAAAACTGATAACATAAAACAGACCTCTTCTCTTTATATTTATTATATATGTATTTACAGTCCATCATGAAATAAATTGTGATTATTTGATGAGATTACTGGGTAGACATTAACAGGATGTGGTTAACATATAAAATTTATATCTATTGATTTGGTTGCTTAATCATGAGTTGTTCTTGCAAACTCATGAAAACCAGCGATGAATACAAATTATCATTAGCAGTGATTGAGGCTTAATCAATGGCATATAACTTCCTATAACCAATGCCTTTACCACATGTACTACGCCCATCATATTTTTGCTCATATACACACTAGCTATCATGGTTCTTTGGAAAAAATCATAATCAATGTAGAACCAAACCAATTCCTTTTGTACCTAAAAATAATAGTAAATAATGAAACAAACTTTGTTAATCCATATTATAACGCATACACAAGAGAACCACATGGCACCCAAATGATGTTGCTTTTGAACACACAATTAATTAGGTAAAGATACAAAAATATGTTGATTTGACAAAGTAATTGCTAGAAATTATTTTCCCCACCACAATTGTAGATTAGTTAACAATCATCATTTGTTTTTTATTTTCTATATTTTGGATATTTGGTTATGCATGGTTTTTTTGGCTGTTCATGTTGATGATTGGCTACGTAACATATATTTATTTTTGGCCCTTTGTTCTTGCCTAAGACCATGAGGAAATCTCAACCCTTTTTTTACCGTGGATGTGAACATGTCAAAATATCAAGAAACCTTCAGATACGAAACCTACTTTTATCAAATTTCCAGTACTCATGCCCATGCGATATGTATACCTAGAAAAAACCATTTCACTTTTTCTTTCAAAAAACGTTTTGGCAAAAAAAACCTTCAGGAGTTTACCGGCCTGCCGGGTTCTCCTGGGTATCCAAAAAAAATGTTTTGGTAAAAAAATGGTGAAACTGATAGTAATATAATTTTGATGCATCTGAGATTCAAACTAAAGACCTTTAGAGTCTCCGTCTAAAGTACTCCTTTAAGATGGATATCATTTGCAGTTTCAAATTAAATGGGCATATATTGCTCTGAAATTGATATCCACGTTTGTATAAGTTTTCAGGTGACGTCAGTTCTTGCAATAAGTTTTCTTAGGAGGCCTATAAGTAAAATGAGTCCTATGAATTTGTCTTATTAGATACAGGGGTAAATGACAACTGTTTAAAGTACTTTTTTTTAATCTTGTTTCTGTGGGAAGTGTTGAGCATCAGAACATTACAGAAAACATTGAGCATCAAAACATTCCAATATAGAGAATCCATCTTCAATTGATAATTGTTGCTGCTGTTATTATTATTTATACTATTATATTATTATTGAGTCTCATTTAAGTGCGTACAAGCAACCTCAATGTTTTGTGAAACGAATCCTTCTCTTCGTTTCCATCTCTCCGCCTCTTGCTTATACTCCAACCTTTCGTCGACTCTTCAATCGCGTCTTCCCTCTTCTTCCTTTTTCATCCTCTTTAATATCCTCTAACCCTAAACATTCTTAATAGTTTTCCCTTCTCTTGCCTCTTATCCAAACCTAAACATTCATTTCCCTCAATCGTTAACTCAATTCAAATTGAGAAACCATATCCCAAGACAAACACGGATCTCCAACCGTGGCCGACTTCTCCGGCCTTAAGGCAGACTTGGATTACGGCAGCAAGGAAAGCGGCCCCCATGACGCCATTCAAATAAGCAATAATCGGGTCCAAATCGGCCAAACCGCTATCTTTCGAAGACGTTTTCAGTTCCTCCAAAATACCAAGAAATGGATCAAGTTCTGGTATGATTTTTTGCTACTTCGAACTTTTTTTGATGTTTTCGAACCTGATATGTCAGTATTGCTCTTGAAAATTGTATTGAAATTTAATATCGTTTTCCTTCTGTTCGTTGTACCATTTTTTGTTTGATGCAGTAGTGGAACTACAAATTGTTTACATTCCTGATGAATTTAGGTACAATCTGATTGAAGAAGCAGTCGCACTGCGTATTCAGATATTTCCTTCTACTTTAGGTAAAATTCTTTTATTTGGTTCAATTGGTCTTTCCATTTGTGTTAATTTTCTGTGTTCATTGGGTTCTATCTTTGCAGGAATATATAATTTGAATGCTTCTTATTTTTATCCTACTTCATCATTTTATATTGCTAAAAGTATTTTTATTGTTTAATCAAGGAATTTTCAAGGTGAAACATCTTGGTTTTGGATCTTTTTCCCATGTTTAGTTACTATTTACATTGACTTTTTGATTTTCTATAGATAATGGAATTTAGTATGTACATTTCTAAAAGGCTACTTAGATTTAATTACATCGGTTGGATCTGTTTACAATATGGTATGCTATTTTTACATGTTGGATGAAACTCCTACCTAAGATATTTCACCCTGGTTTAGATTATATTTTTTCTCACGTTTTGCTACTGCTTGATTAGAATTTGTGATTTTGTCATAAATAATAAAATCAAATATGTACATTTCCAACAAGCTACTTGGATTTAATTACAACGGCTAAGTCTATTTGCTCGTTTGATATGTTGTTTTTATGTTGTAAAGTTTATATATCATAAATCATTTTATTTAACCGAAGTAACTGATCCATACGTATATTTTTATTTATTTATTATTTATTTATTTATTTATAACTATGTAAGCAGCAACGTGATTTTTTATATTATCTTTTACCATAACTTTACTAATACACTAGCATAAGTGCAGCAACATACACACATTATAAAAGAACAATAACAAAAAACACAACGTTTTTGAGGAAAAAACTACTTTATGCTGATAACATAAAACAGACCTCTTCTCTTTATACTTATTATATTTGTATTTTATAGTCCCACGTGAAATAAATTGTTATAATTTGATGAGAATACTGGGTAGACATTAAAAGGATGTGGTTAACATATAAAATTTATATCTACTAATTTGGTTGCTTAATCATGAGTTGTTCTTGCAAACTCATGAAAACCAGCGATGAATACAAATTATCATTAGCAGTAATTGAGGCATAATCAATGTCACATAACTTCCTATAACCAATGCCTTTACCACACGTATTACACCCATCATATTTTTGCCCATACACACACTAGCTATCATGGTTCTTTGGAAAAATTCATAATCAATGTAGAACCAAACCAATTCCTTTTGTACCTAAAAATAATAGTAAATAATGAATCAAACTTTGTTAATCCATATTATAATGCATACACAAGAGAACCACATGGCACCCAATTGATGTTGCTTTTGAACACACAATTAATTAGGTAAAGATACAAAAATATGTTGATTTGACAAAGTAATTGCTAGAAATTATTTGTTCCCATTAATGGGAGCAATCATTTGTTTCTATTTGTGCCCAATTTTTTCAGAAGTTAAACCATTTCTTTCTCGCTGCTTCCATTAGATTAATTATACATTAGTTGGGTTTCTGACCTTATTTCATTCATCTTTTTATGATTAGTATGTATTTGTAATTAAACATGGCATGCCAACCATAAGGAATGTATATCAATACCATGCCGGTTATTGCTCCTTCCACTTTTTTTGTATTATTTATGACAATGATGTCCAAAATGCTTAGCTACTATTTAAACCTAAAATAATACATTAATTTGCATGATGTCAACAACCACGAATGTGCATTCTAATATACTATAGTATCCTATACATGATCCTAACTATGACTGTGCGTTATGATATACAACAGTATCCTATATGTGATTGAGTTTAATGGAAAATCAATGCTCTATTTGGTTTGGAGATAACTAATTCAACACTCCAGATTGTCTTTACTCTTCCGGGATCATAAAAAATGCGTTGGATTCAAATAAGGCTTATGACTTTACCTAGTACTTTACAAAAGAACTGAGGTTGACTAGACTTGGGTGTGAATTACACTTCTTAGGATTCAAGCTAAACACTCATTTTTACAGTCTATCTATTACTTAAATAGGAAAGGAGAAACCAACACAATTATATGATGACATTTGTCCCAATTCAGAAATACTATTTTCTATTATCAAAAATATATCAATATTCTGTAAATGCTAATGTTTTCTTTCTTCCCCCCTAATCACTGTTATCCCTTTTTAATTATGCTTCTAGCAACTCCCTAATATCCAAATCGTCGCTCTAAACACTGTATTCCACCTTGTGTCTCTCTACCTGTCGAGTAATTCTTTAACGACCCAGAATTTTTGATAATTAAAATTTGAATATTTAATTTATTTTAAATATTAATAAGTGAATTTATAAGTCGAATAAATTTTTATTTGAATTATTGGATTTAATTGAATAATTAAATCGATAATTTAATATGTTAAATTGTGGAAATAATTGAAAATTTTAGTTAAATATGATTGAAAATGATTTGTAAAATTTTATTTTATCATATGGGAGTCAGAATGATATTTTAGAACTTTTAAAATCGAATTAAAAGTTAATTTGTGAAAATTGAATATTTTAATATTAAATCGACTAGTGAAAATAGTCAATTTTTGAACAGTCTCAGAATTGAACGAGACCAGTTCCATTGGATCCGTAATAGTTAGTTATTACCGGATTTCAATTTTCGTATCAATCGGAGTTATCGTTTGATCGTGGCAGCTCGAAACGCATCGATTTATTTTTAATTTTTAATTTGGCGAGTTAAAATAGCCATTTTTCAAAAAGTCTCGGATTTCGACGAAACCAGTTTCATCGGATCCGTAATGTTATATTATTGTAAGGTTTCAAATTTCAAGTCCATTGGATTTACCGTTTGTCCGGTACAAATTAAAACGCCTAGAAAATCGTTTAAATTGGTTTAAATTAAATTGAACGCTTATAGCCATAACTCGCACAGATGTTCGAATTAGCTTCCGAAACCTGTTCCATTGTGTCCGGAATGCGGGGTAAACCCTAGAAACGCTGGTTACGGCGCGTAAATCGGAGTTTGGAATTCCCGGATGAATAGTGTTCGATTTTTTCCTATAAATACACCATAAATTCACAAATTTTAGAAAAAAAATAACTAAAACCCTAATCTATTTGCCCTAGCCGCTAGTTGCTTCACCAATGGCCAGAATTTGATTTCACTTCCTCCTCAAAATCTCTCAATCCATTCACAATCAAGCGAAGTGATCAACTACAACATTGAAGAGCTTCACGAGTACTTTAGATCCATACGGATTTGATGGAGATCGGAGCAACGAGGAGGGAGAGAGACGCTCGCATTCATCTACAGGTGCGCATGCATTTCAAGGCAATATAGGGGGCCGAGTTCAAGGAGGTGGCGGCCGAGCATGGCTCTCGCATGGGCGCGCGTGGTGGTGTATCCTGATCGAAGTATAGATGAAAGATGAGGTTGCAAATTTAAAACCTAATTTTGCATTCATGGGTTCAAGTTGCGTACTGGGAACGTGTAAGAGGAGGGAGATGGTGTGTGCGGCTGAGATGCAGGGGTTTGGATCTGAGGGGTGAGATTTGTTGTAGGTTAAAAAATATAGTTAATTTTAGTTGTAAATTTTATATAAAATTCGATCAAACTTCATAAAATCATAACTTTTTCATACGAGGTCGAAAACGCGCGAAACCAGTTGCGTTGGAATCGTATGGATGAGAACTACGCGATGGAATTGGATTGGAGTCGTTTGGAGTTAGTGATAATTTTGGGTAAATTTAAACGTCCGTTTAATTTTATTCGAAATAAATCGCTAAAACGAAATTGAAATCAACGTGAGAACTTCTCACTCAATCGAATCAGTTTCGATTTTATTTTAAGTAGTTAGATTTAAAATATTTGAATGCATGTTTGAATGATGATTGTTATCTATTGATTGTTAAAATAGACATTATACGCCGTTAGTAAGCGGATGTTATTTATTAAAAACATATACCGCGAATATTTCATAAACAGTGAAATTGGTATTATATATAATAGCAATATATATATATATATATTGGCATATGTATATATTGGAGTTATTGATTTCCCGCATTTGTTTAGCGGATGAGACCCTATTGCGCCGTCTATTAAGCGGATAATATTTAAAATCCCATATACCGCGATAATTCCGTACTGGAGCGGAATTGGTATTGTGCTAATGTTTGTGGATGCAGGAAAACAGGTTGGAGGGATCCAACTGGATTCCTCAACAGTATTTATTTGATTTCAGATATTTTGATATTTGATGGATTATCATATCGATATATGATGTCGTTGTAGTCGTGATTGACTATTTGGTATGTAGCATCATTGGACCAAATTTTGAAACTTTAAAATGATTTTTAAAGTGATTTTTGAAAAGTATACGTTTTATAAAATAATTTTGGAATTGATCCATTTTAAATAAATAAACGTTATAATTTTTAAAGTTATAAAAATTATGATTTTTGAGAAATATAGTTAAAAAACTGATTTTTGAGAATATGATGCTAATGATTTTATAAAATAGTTTAATCGGGATTTTAGAATTTATTGTGAAAAGTTTAAATATAGGATTTATAAAATTTAATTTTTTTATGAATTAAAATGGTGAAATAATAAAGGAGATTAAAGACGTTTTAAAGAATAATATAAATTGATTTATATTAAGAGATTTAGAAATGGATATTTATAAATTGAAATATTGACATTATAAAACGAGTTTTTATAAGTGTTAGAATGAATTGTGAATAAATTTCATAAATGAATGAAATTCATAAAATTATAAACGGTGAAGTTATAAATGGAATTTTATAAGCAGTAGGTTTGTAAAATTTATAAAGTTATTAAAAGAATGGTTTTGGATAAATAATCGAATCTTATAAGTTATAAGGTTTATAATTATGAAGTTCAAAGGAACGATTTTTCAAACAAATAAATTATAAGTAAAATTATAATATGAACCTTTAGTTTATAATTTGAGGAAGTTTAAAAGAACGATTTTGTAAATAATCCTTTTATAAGCATTTAACTTATAATGTGAACTTTTAATTTATAATTGAGTTATAAATCGAATAGGTTACTAAAGGAAATTTATAAAGGAAGTAGTTATAAAACAAATAGAAATAGAATTTATAAACGTTGTTTTATAAATTCGCAAACGACTTATTTTAATAAGTAAATTGTTGAAACCTATTAATGGAGTTATATTCACATTTTTGACTGTGAATAATCCTTTAAAATAAAATGTATAAAAGGATGAAAATTGTTAACGTAGTATATTCACGTTTTTGAATAGTGAATAATATGTTAAAGAAAATTGTTTTGAATGAGATGTTTAAATTGAATTAAAACGATCAAACGATGTTTTAAATATGTTAAGATTCGAAACCATAGATTTCAACATTCATTGTTGAAATAGACGTTTTCGAGAAATAAAAGGAAATAGTGGACTATAACACTGTTGTTATAGTAAATGATTTCCGAAAGGAAATGTTTTGTATAGTATTGGGATTTATATATCTATTTTAATTTCGAATCCCTATACTAGTGATTTTGAGTTGTCGTAACGATGTTTTACGTAGCATTCGTTTTGGCCCAAATAAATATGTTTAAGAGAACGATTTCCTTAAAAAAATGAAATATATACTTAATTTTGATTTAAGTATATTGAATATTTTCCAAAGGTTGAAAATAAAAGATTTGTGAATTACTTATTAAATAAGTATGGAAATGTTTTCCAATATGAAGTGAATATTTAGAATTTATCTTTTTGAAGATAAATTGAAAATGAATAATTGAAATCGTATATGCATGAATATTTTGGAATATAAATTCACTATGGAATTTATAAAAGGAAAGGAGAATTTGTTTAAAAATAAATATTGATTTATTTTTGAAGTATGAAAATTTTATATCTTGTGAAGATATTTTGGAAAATAAATAATTTGGAAAATTATTTGGAATCTGGTGATGCGTGCATATCCATTGATAGTTCAATAACCGACTATCAATATTTCCCTTTGAATGGGTAATTGATGTGATTTGTTTGAATTTGAGTGCCACACTTATTTTTGAATAAGCGCTCACTATTCGGGTTAACCGGGAAAGGACCATGGGGTCGTATAATCCATTCCGAATATGTGATACGTCGTTATGAATCGCATTGAAGATCGGTGTTGAAGACCCGGTATTTGCGAGAGCGATAGGATGACCTGTCGATTGTCTCTGCACTGAGTTGCAACGGTATAGAGACTCCCTAAGTGATGGGAAATCCGATCAGGATTGTGAATATCCGGATTGCAAGGACTTCTTTGTAAGTGCCTTCGGTTTTGTTCGATCCCGGAACAGACTTGTATGGATTGTATGCCTGACATTAAAAGTTGAGATATAAAGCCGATTTCTTTCAAATATATTTCTGTTGGTGGCGGAGAATTTATTCTTTTAGCTTAACACCCTTCTCTGAGACGTACGAGCTCAGAGGTTATGTAGTTGAAGGTTATCAGCGATATATTCCCAATTTGGTAATGTGGCATGCTGAGTGTTGCTGTAAATGATCATTGTGTTGACTATTTGTGATAGGATCGTTTATTTGATCGTCTATCTTGGTGATCATTTCTATGATCATTTGTTGACCCAAAGCATGGCTTTTGTATAAAGTATGTTTTTGTGGACGTTACTTCGTCGAGCCTCACACCCCGTGAATCGTCAAAACAGGAAAGAAGCAGCAAGGTTATGAGGGGTAGCGCCCTTTAGGATGTGTGCATTTCCTTCTGGAAAAGGGTGGTATCATGGTATGGAGCCCAGATACTTACTCATGTTGAAAACACTTTGTTATGATTGTGTGAATTGATTGCGAGCGCTCGGTGAAAGGTCCCAAAGGACCGGGGGATGGCATATTCGGTCAGTTGTTACTCAGTTAGGGGTAACCCGGCCTTGTGTTGGTAGAGATCCGGTTTGGTTCTCGGGGATGTCCATCCAGAGGCATTCTCATGTGGCAATGGGAAGTTCCTTGGCCTGATCATTCGTTGGAAATCCAAAGAAACAATACGAGATTTGTACGGTTTTAGTTGTATAACCTGCTATGGAATGTGGCGGTAACCTGCTATTGAACATAGTAGCTATAGTAGGCATAAGTGCGGAATGTCTATGCTGGCTAAGATTTATATTCTACTTTCGAAGTAAACTTTTCCTACACTATGCACTAGTAATAATATCAAATGTTCTTTTAAATGCGTATCAAGCATCTTTGACTATCATAAGGAGAAATCTCCTCCGGTTCTGCGTTTGCATGTGTGTGCGTGCGGGAGGCCTTATGGTAGTCTCATTTTTAAAAGCATTGCGAATTGACTTTAAAAATATTCCTTTATTCTGTTTTCAAAGATAAATAAACTGTTTTGAGTTCTCACACCAGTCACATGACTGACTCGGAGTTTATTGTTTTCCTTCCTAAACTCTGGGTGCCCACCAATTTCCACACGGGCAGTTAAGAGTTAGGTTTATCAGGATATTCTGGATATTCTGGAGTTGCTGGAGGCAAGATGGATGGCATGGCGTATTACTACTATATAGTATTTCTTTTTCCGCTGCACTATTTGTTTGTTGTTGTACACTCTGATGATATGATGTAATGAAATGTGATGTAATGTAATAACTGATATAGTTCTTTATTTAAAGATTATTCATTTATTATTATATGTTGTTCCGCTGCGAATTGTGAGATTCTGTTATTGTTCTGTTGTTTTCTGTTCCGTTCTATTTTCTGTTTTCTTTTCTCTATATTTTCTATCTTTTCTCTCCTCTTCTCTCTTCTTCTTTTTCTTAAAATCCTCAGTGTTCGTTTTCCGTCGTTCGATTTCTCGGCAGTCGATAAAGTGAGTATCGAAGTCGAATTTTCGGAAGTCGAAGAATCGGGTCCTGATAAATTCTACCATAGTTATGTCCACATCCATGATCAACATTCCTATGAATTTGAAAAATAGGGTAGAAAAACTTCAACATCATTGTCCAATTTTTAGATTTCGAGGATTAAGCGGATTGCCGCCATCATACTCTGTCGCATCGCTGCATCATCACCCACCATCGTCAACCGCAAGCCTTGTGCAACTGATCTTTTCCTACATTTCTTTACCACTACTATAGTGGGAACTTTATCACCAAGGAAAGCCTTCATTGGCAGCAAATTACTATTCAGGTTAGCCATTCTATACAACTCATATTTGGGATTTTGTTCAGATTTGAACACATAGTGGGAACTATGTACGTTTGAATCCATAATTTCAGTGTTTGTTGTTTCAATCTATTGTCACGAATGTTTTGTTTTTCAATTTTACTAATATGGATAAATATGAAGACATTGTTGCTTAGGTTTGTTTGCTTTGATAATTTGATGATCTTTTGTTCCAGTAATTTACACTTTCCAACTAATTTATTTCACATGTCATGCATTTCATAACTTATAGATTTTGCATAGATAAATTTAGGTATGCTGTTGAAATTGGTTGCCCAACTATTGAATCAAGATTATATAAACCCTTAGTTTTAAAATAATTTCATTACTTTTTATGGTTGCTTTGGTATATATTCCTCTGTTATCTTAAATCCAATACAGCTGTACAAATAATCAACTTTTCTATGTTTGTAACAGTGTACGATTGAGGCATATTAAAGTATAATGCGATAAATTTTAGTACCCACATTTGCAAAAATGATATCATGTACGGTAGACATAATTTTTTTTTTGCGTTTCCTAAAATTATCTCGAGCTAAGTAGAATAAACGTTTGTTAACGGTCATACATTTTACTAACCTTTTGATATGTAGACATCGGATGTATTAAGTTTGTGTTTTCAATATGCAATGTTAATTTGATGTTATGTGTAGATTTGAAGATTGTATGCACTTTCAGTCATGTGTACAGAAGATTGAGTTTCATATTTTGTTTTTTTATTTCTTGGTCGGAGAGAATACCCACAAGATAGGTTGAAATTCATTTAACCCTTATTTCCTTATAATACGGTATTATTACAGATTATCACGCCCTAATATTCTAATATCAATTTAGTTGCGTTTCCTACTAGCTTAAATCATCACCATGGTTGATTTTGGGGCAGTTTTTCAAACTTCCGGTTGATTGTTCCAAGCTTAGGTTTTCAAACAGTGAGTTAGAATAATTTGCAAGTGAGAGGTAATATACCACATAGGTATGAATTTCTAGTGCGAGATTGTTATTTCATACAACTTCAAACTCATTGGAAATTATTATGCTTTTTTGTTATGTCATCAACTCAGTTGCCTTTTTTGTTGTATTAATTTTTTTTGTGACTTCTTTTGGGGATTTGTATGCATTCCCCCCTATTCCATTGTTATGGTCTCCTTTTTTAACTTTAGTAATTTTTAACTGATAGACCTATGTACCACACCTGTATAAAGCCATGTTACACGATGTTATTTAACGTGCATTTTTGATAAATTTGGATTCATAAACTAATTTATGAATATACTTTAAACAATCGCAAAACAAATATTCGTCAATTATACTCAATAATGATGCACCTATATTGTGCATGCTGCAAGTTTATGATTACAAATATGTGAAGCATTAACAAATTTCAAAATTACAAATATCCTCCTTTAAAGGCATTTTTGTTTTGTAATAATGTAATATGCCATAACTACAAAGTTCACTGTTTGTTTCTCATCAATGTATGATGTGTTGCTGTGTACTTTATTTACGTTGCAATTTGAATCATTCTACATTAGTTCCATTTGAATGAATTTTTGCCGAACACCATGATTTCATAAAATATCAACTAAAAGACTACTACAATTAGCATGACAAAATATGGTTATGTAGAATGTGATAATCTTATTTTACAATGATGTATGGTCTTCAATCGAAAACATTACTTAATTTTCAAGTATTGTGTTCTAACAATAGAAGTTCAATTCCCTTATAAGTTTAGTAAACCATTTTTATGAACAATTTTACCTCTGTAAAAATTTAATCTATATGTGCAGTTCTCAGTCTATAAGTGGTTCTACTGTCAACATCTGTTACTTTCGAACGCAAGTATAATAAATCTGTACCAAACCAAAGCATATGGAAAACAATAAACATTGGATCAGCCTGTCCATATTTACCAACCTGATAAATTATGTTTTGGATAGAAGAACTATCATACCATTTGCACTCTGGCTGAGGTTTTTATTTCTTAAGCAGTTCATAATAATTTACTTATTTGTTGTTGTTTTTAGATAGTTCTATCTGTCACATTTTTAATTAGGTATCTTATTGTTTTATTTGCAGATCACAACAACTAGATTGGTTTTGCAAATATCTTTGACTAAAAGGTTTGCAAGTTTGTAGGGAAAATTATCATATTTCTTATATTTTATTTTACAAGTTATGCCAAGGGGTTTCATGGTAATTATAGTTCTAGGATAATATATGCAATTATTGGTTAGTGATTACGTAATGGTGGATGTAGACAATCGAGTACTTGAAAATGATTGTCGTATTCTCTTATTTGAATTAAGCTAAAGCTTATATTCAATACACGCATAGTTATTAAAAAGAAAACATAGTTTACATGTAATATACTAACAAACCATTTTAATACCCAAATTTTTTGAACTGTAATTTTGGATGAATATTTTGTATTTTCCAACTTATTTAGTATGCGTATAGTGGATTTTTTAATACCACAATGCACAGATTCCACGTGTATTCCAACTGTTTCACGGATTAGTTTTATTTTGTATTATATAGTTATTATGTTCAACGACTTAATAGGTCATAAAATGCACTAAATACATTCCTACTTTCATATTATATGACTGATTTTTAAAACTTACCAGCTTCAGGTTTAATCCAAATTAGTTACACAGTACTACGCTTTCACAGTTGCATATGTTTGATTCTGCACCTTAGGAAGTTTTGAGCAAATTGCTGTATATAATTTCATTAATACCCTATTACGCTATAATGGTAGCATTTCTTTTAACCTACATATGGCACGCTTGGAATATATGCTTTGCTATTCAAACTATTAGCTATATGAAAAGTTTGTGGTGTCAATTATGTTAAAACCTTTTTTTAATTTATGTGCTGTAAACTTAATTACTAAACATTTGGCCATCAAAACTTAACTTAACATCTATGCTATGTTAAAATTCAAGATATTTTGAAATGAAACAAGAATAATATTAATCTACAAACTTATTACTCATAGATAAATCATTAAATGCAAATATTGCAGCAATACTCATATTTGTTTGGTTAAAGGAATTTTATTTTTGTTAACCTGAACCTCCAAATCTTTCTAGGTAAAAAAAAATATTGTTCCTTAAATCGTTATTTTCTATTAACATATTGCTGTTTTCGACTACTGATTATTATAATCCTAAATAAAGATTTAAGTACACTGTTTGCTGTTTTATAAAATTTAAAATTATGATTCATAAATAAATTATTACATGCTAATATTGTAATGCTACTCCTGTTTATGTTTGCCTTGCCAATTCTCTCTAATACCTGCATTACGCTTAGTATTACCATTTCCAGACGTATCTTCCCAGTTATTAATTTTTAATACCTACTTTTAATATGAATCTACTAACAATCTATTTCTAGAAAAGATTTCCACAATTACCTAAGACCCAATGAAGGATAATTCTGACTATCATATGCTCCTCTAAACATATCAACAGATAATTAGATAACGACAAATTATACTACTCAATATTTGAATAAAATCATGTTATATGCAACCTATGTTGAATACCTCCATATGCAAATGGTTACGAAATTGTGGATAAAAACCGAGAATTGAATAGCCTCTTCTTCTTCATCCTCTTCATGGGGAAGGACATATTAATATGCATGTCAACTTACTATTCTCATTAGTTTCAAGATTATTAGGTAGTGTATGGTTTCTTAATTTTAGTTTTGGGTTTTCGTCCATAAAAATATGCACAAGACACATATATATTACCGAAAACGATCAATTTAGAAAACGAAGTTAACATACGAAATAGAAATTTTTGGACATAACAATTTATATTATTATTCTGCTAGCTTCCTAAGCTTATTAATAGCAGGTTTGGACTGCCTATTTAATTTAGCATCTTCTTCACCAATGACCTCAAGCTCAACCATGAAATGTTTAACTATTAAAGCAATTTCAGCAGGTGACTTCTCATTTTTCTTCTTTTTCTTTCCCTTTTTAAAGAGATTACTACATCATCATCATCCTTACCTTCTTCTACATAAAAAAATGATAACAATAATTTTTTTAAAAGGCTTTAGTCCAGATTGCATGGGACAACTAAGATAATGTGACTGTAGCAGTGGCCACAGTTTGGGTTTTTTTTCTTTTTTCGTATTATTTTCTGCATATACACCCAAATGGATTTGAATCACCTATCTGGTGGAATATTATAGTAGGTACACGCCCTTCCTTTGTGGACTAAATAATCCAAATATAAATAGATATGAGAAGTTATGTCTGTCTTCATTTGTATTTGAAATAATCCTAGAATAGAATGATCAGTCAATCGACACAACTGCTTCAAATTTGTTTTCTATAATTTACTACTTCGGTATATAGGATAATTATGTTTATTACTTCTGTATAGGATAAAAAATTCGACCCATTATGTTGCTTGGTCCCTCAATGATTTACTTACAAATGACATTTTATATTTCTTTTTTCAACTAAGAACTTTCATATTTGTAATGAAAACTAACATTACTTCTACTTTTGTACATGTGTTTGATTATCGGTACTAAAATATTTACAGCCATGTCTTGATATTCCTATTACAATTTCATATTATGCAATGTTAATAATCATTAAGTCAATCATCATGCGACTTTATAAATGTATATTGATTCTTATATGTAAGTGGGGAGTATAACAAAAGAAATACAAGTTGACAAGTTGAATATTTTTATTTTTGTATGGCAAATCCAAGGCTATGCAATCGATCTCATGACTAGGTTGAAACTGGTTTAAGAAACCTTTTATTCATGCTATTTTTCTCCCAACCAATGAATCCTCGAAATAATAATCACGCTTTACTACTGGTCTGATATGAGTTGTTTTCTGTGCATTGGACTTAAATCTACATCAGATTGATGAATACAATATTATCAGACTGCACATCATTTACGTGTTAGGGTCATACTCATTAGTCATATTCATTAAACCATGGATGAGTTTAATTTTTTCCCCTATTCAAGAGCTTTGCCTTTGAGGGAAAATAGCTACTACGCTATTTTTCTTTTAATATTCCATTTATAGTACGTTTTTTAATGGACTGTGTCTGAAGTTTTGGAAAGTAACATCATTTCCTTTAATTTGACATCACCAAACAAAAAGTCAACTAAAATTGTGAAGTTCATTATTTTGTAATTCATGGGAGAAGTTTGTAACTTTTTGTAGATTGGTTTTGGAATGGGAAGTTATGAGTTTGTCCGAAGTGAGTGCTCATTATTTTATAATGGTTCACTGAAAAATGATGATACCATAATTGTTAGAAAAAAATGTGAAGTTTTTTCTTTCTTTCTTAGCTTAAATATTTATTTTATTATTAGTTGTTAAATAGTTCTTTAGCTAACAAATGAGCTAGCTAGTACTTTACATGGCCATATATTCGACATAGCCCTTATTTTTTGCCATTATTTTCAGTCTTCTACTTGATTTTAGGTGAATTGTCCAAGTAAATCTATATTTGGTATTGTATGTTTACTGAACAAAAATATGAAATTAAACCTTTCCCTTCTGTTTCCCAGTTTCCAAATTTGTGTTTAATGCATTTAATGTAGTTGCTTATTTTAAGCTTCATTGGTGTTGTCATTTAACAACCAAGCACAAACAATGTCAAATAAAAAATGTACTTAACTGAAAATTTTCACTAACATTTATGGTTCTTCATTAGTGTTTTTGCACTTATTTCGTCAAAAACAACTGTCTTTAGCACAGTCCACTGTATTAATTTAAGTTAAGCATGGAAGTTATTAAATGTTAGCATGTTGTTTTGTACCTCTATGTAATCCATTTCAATTTCTAAACAATTGTTGCCTGTGCAGCTCGTCTGTGCGTTGTTACTGTAAAATATCACGACTAAGAATCAAGATTTTAACAAATATTACCACAAATTTTTACTCTAAACAGTAGTATGTAAATTAGTTTCCAATTTCAAATTTATACCCTTACACAAGCACATGTGCTATCAAAGAGTTGAGTAGTCCAAATTCTAGCCATAACAGATAATTATAGACAATAAATATATTTGTATAAATGTCTTTCATTTCCTAATTTTAGGTCCATGCTTTGCTTTTTCACTATGTACTTCAAAAGCACCAAAGAAAAATACCAGCGATAAAATATCTATTTGAAAAGTTATTTTCACACATAACATAAAGGATAATTTTTTTATTATCCTTTTGAGCCAATTCAAAAATACCACACATTGCCCCTGCAAATGTTTTACAGACTTCAAAAATAACATACTGTCCCTGAAAAAATTGTTTTACTACATACAACTACTATAAAGGACATGTGATATTTTTTAATTGACCCTGTAATAACATGCTGTCCCAGTCATTCATGTGGAATACATTCCCTGTCTTAGCAAAACCTGTTAGCCAACTTGCACCTTTTGTAAAAAACTACTGTGCATCAGATTATAGCCTGAATTCAACAAATATTATGTACTGTCATTACACCTTCTTTCTTAGTAAAGTTCACACCCAACATACCCATGTTGTAACATACTGCTGTGCAACAACTTAGACCTCAATTATCAGTACAACTTTCTTTACTTCATTCGATTACTACCTTGCTGCTACACTCTGCTACTTACTACATACAATAATGGACCAGCTATTTTGTCTTCGCTTTTATACTGACAACAATACATCTGTGTTGCTGGGACATATTCAGCACAGTTCTTGGGACATATTCAGCACAAAGGAGAAAATGCTGCAATGTTCAATATAAGCTAGAAAAAAATATGTGCCGCACCAATTTGTTGGGAATCTTCAGCAAACATTTTTTTAAAACCGTTGTTGCCATTTTCCATGCTACGTTTTAACATCTGTCTATCTTCCGCATAAATATTTATGTACCTATGTTGATGTGCGAATACATGAAAAAGTAAATATATTCTATATGTCTATTATCTTAGAAATCAAACTCTTATTATTTGATATAGACATGTTCGTCTTCATAATCTATTCATGCAACATAACTTTGACAGCTAATTATACTTTTGGGTTCATTTCCAAACAGAGCAATTTATGCTTTTTGTTTTTTATTTTATTTAAAGTAACGGGAAAAAACAAAAAAAAACTCAAATTCGGTTCCCATCACATATTTTAGTACCAACAGTAAGTTGAACATCAAAAAACAAGTCACCTTGGCGTTTAGTTGCTTGGTTCGCCAACAGTACAATGCTCCCGTGTCACATATTGATGGGGTACTGGTAGGTTTAAAGTTTAAATATAGCATATGGTCACCAAGACTCAATGAATTTAAAATTTAAACATTGAATGATTCCTAAAAATAAATTTTTTTAAAAAAAATGGTGCATGCAGTCAGTTGGGCATATCCTAATATTTTTACTAACTTGCATTCATTTTTATGTATATTGTCAAACTAGCTGTCTTTATGTATATGCTACGAAATCGCAGGTTACGGGCAATATGCTCTGTAGTTGAAAGCTATGAAGTATACAACTGCATCCGCTTACGAAAATCATTGATTTAATGCAAGATAACAACGATTGCCAATGTCCGATGAGTTTGTCAAGCAACGCAACTATGAAATATACAATGCAAATTTTCTTTACTTATATTGTTCAATCCCATGTGCAAAGCACAGGTTCATACTAGTTATTATTATTATTTACATTAAAATGAAGGTGATCTCAAATAAGTTATCATACGTACGTACCGAGCAATGCATGAGTGATTGTTGAATTGGTGGAAGAACTGGTTTCGGAGTCAGTCTAAACTTTCATCTACTCACTATAATAACTCCTGAAAGGCTAAAATGTCTTATCAAGTATGACAAACAGGTACAAGTAATTCACAACTAAAAGGTTGTTACTGAAGTTAAATTTAGATATTTGCATTTAAATCCATCTTTGCACTACGGTGGTAATATGTGTTTATTTACTTTTATTTTCCATGTTTAGGTATCATACCACTTGTCGGTATTGTTGTTTGTCTTAATATGTCTATGCTAATCTAAACATCACAGTTCTTACTTATCTTGATATATTGTTATAGTTTATATTGATTGGAAATATTTCTTTGGAAGGTTTTACTGAAAACTTTTAATAGTTCAAAATGTTGAATTTACTTATATGATCCATCATCCGTTGCGTGAGACAGAATAGTTAGAACATCTTTCTTTTCTATTTTTATTTTGTTAATCACATAATGCTCAATGTAGGACCTTTTTCACTGTAAACATGTTGAAGCTTTGGTCAAGCATTGAATGCTATGATAATTAGCTCAACGTATGGTTTTCCTACAAGCATTGCTGCAATATCTGAATTAAGCCATGATAAAATTCTTATGGTCATGCTTGTCAGGTATGTATTAATGAATTGACAACTTTGAATGAAACATTGATAGCTTAGCTGGCCTTGAAAGAATCGAGAAACAAGTCTATGTAACTTAAAGTGATAATTTATGTAAATTGAAAAAGGTGGATGGATACCTATATTAAAACTCATTACATTAGACATGATGATATAACAATGAAAAAGTATTTAATAAAATTCAAAAAGTGTCAACAAGGAATTTCAGATGGATTATGTTGCGCAAACGTTTGCCTTCTTATGTAGAATTATAGTGGATATCTATGTATAAAGCTAATAGGCCATCATATGCAAGTGAAATTTCACCACACCATATCTATATATGGAGCATTATTGTCTTTGTGGTACATCGGTACCTTTATAACTTATTTCATATTTATATTTCTAGAAATAGTTCCTAGATCCTGTAACACCCAGGATTTTTAATGAAAATAATTAATCAACTTAAAATGGTATTTTGATAATATCACACTAGTATGGGTTGGTGCTTCGCACACAAACTGTTTTTATTATCCTAAACAGAAAGCAAGGGCTTTTTGGAATTTCGAAATGACACGGAGTAATTTAGTTCAATGAATTTTCTTTATTAGTAGTAGAGATAAAATAAGGAACACAATTCTTACAAATTGAGAAATTTGGAAGATCAGACTTCACCATCGCATCGAAAATATTTTGTACCCTAAATTCATATATAAAACGTTAAACATGAATGTCGGATGAAGGAGAAATAGATCGTTTACTAAAACACTGTAACAACCCATTTCAGCGATTCGCATCCGCACATGTCGGACTTGAATTGCTCAAAACACCGCATTGTAATAAAATTTGGAGCAAATAAAATCATCACAGAATCACAGACACAGAATATCAAAATAAATCGTAGTGGAAATAAAATACCAAGGTAGTTCATGAAGCTACTATAACAAAGTCTCAAAAAAATACATAATATCAGTTTGAAACAAATCATATAGAAATCCCAAATACATTGAAATCACAATACAATAGTTGAAATAGAATAACTGAAACTGTAAGATATAAATAACCAGATAAGCAGAATCTCCAGCGATTTCTAGCTCTAGAAAGAGAAATCCTAAGCTAAGCTGTGAATACTCAGACTGACCCGAGCGTAAAGCAAAACACAAAACACTCGAGTCAGGACATACATACTTATACAATGTAAACCAACTCAAGTGAACTGTAATAAATGTAAGTAACTCAAAGGATGCTTGGGATCACCCATCCTCTAAGGATCCGTTAAACTATTTACTATGTATTAATATTGCGTTATTATAATAATGTCTACAGTAAAATAAACTTACTTTAAAATAGCATTAAGGAGCGACCCAATATTCCCCTTAGCACGTAATAATCCCAGTAGTCCATCCAGTATCAACGTACCTTCAGATCGGGAGGCTACCCTAAATACTCCATGTGCTACGGGAGAAAAATAAACTCGTAGTAAGACTCGCTATGGTAGGTGACATGACACAACAAGGCAATGCCAGGGTAGATATAGCAATTACGCACATGGGCTGACGGTAACGTAGTGCTCACCTTAAAACACACTCCTAACCAAAATCGGAGGATGGCCATCAAATCAACCACAAGTAAGAGTATAGTATCGAAGAAGTGTGTCCGATTAGAGGAGCTACCCCTTTTGGCCTAAGATCGCTCCTGTTTTAGCCACCTTAAGCCAACTCACATGAGTTGGATCCACGTAATATACCTCAAGAATGTCGCCACCATCCTACTTCATTCTGGAATATCACTCAGGTATTAAAGTGGTTTTCGGCATCGACAGAAAGTATGTCCATATCCGATTCCGATCTCTTTAACAACCAATCGTTATTATAACCGGTGGTTATACATTTCAAAAATAGTTTTTATATTTCAAAACCAAAACCATTTTTATTTCAAAACTATATTCAAATCAAATAGTATATCATTTTCATTTTAAACATATATTCACCTTTTAAAATCATAATACTTTCAAAGTTATAACTTTTTGAAACCAAAATACTTGAAATCATTACGTTTTGAAAATCATAACATTCGAAATCATACATTTGATAGCTTCCTTTATTTCTTTTACATTTACAAATTTATTCAATTAAACCCAAAATTGCAAGTTTCCAATTTAATTCAATTCAAACCATCAGTTTCAACTCAAATTAGTTTCCCAACAAACCATGTCAAAATTCAAATATCATATCCTTTCAAAATATCATTCATTTTTATGTTATTAAAGACCATTCCAAATCAAATTTCAAAATGTTTATATTTCAAATCAAAATACTCCATTTAAATATTTTAAAAGTGAAGTTATTATACTTATAAATCAAGTATTCAATTCCTAAAAGTTTAGCCTTTCTGAGTTCATATATTTACTTGAATACATTAAAACAGTGAAACTTCAGCTTTCCACATCACTTAGAAAATGTTGCGGTAAGTTACATTTGGAAACAATTCATTTAAGCAAAGACAACATTTTAAAACTGCTGTAATAGCTCAGGGTTCGAATTAAAAGATTTAATTCAATTCAGCCAACTGCAGCACTTAACAAGTGCTACTGTAGACCTTTTATTAGTTTTAGATTTTAGTTATAGTTCTACAACCACAACACTTACCAAGTGCTGTAATATTACTTAGTTAAATTTAGCCTTTTAGTTCATTTGCATCAACCACAACACTTACAAAGTGATGTAATATCCTTTACAATAGATTTTAAGTTAACTTTAGAAATGGTAGCATTTCTGAAGTGCTGTTAATTAAATTTCCAGATTTCAATACAATTTCAGAAACAATTAAACTTCAATTTAAACCATTTTAACTTACAAAAATCATATTTTTACACTCAAAATATTCATTTAAATACCCTTTAACATATGACTTTTTTATAAAGAAAATTCCACAAATATATATCTAATTTTCAACGCTTCACTTATTTATTCAAGTGTACAAATTTCTATTTCTTTGCAATTTAAAAATTAACTTATCACTTAAGTTTTAATTACCATTTCAAAATATAATCTTAAATTTCCATTTTATTTATTAACTTAACTTTTATTTTTAAACCAAATTTCAAATTTAAATATTTAAGTTATATTCAAATTTCACTTTTAAGCATTCATTTATTTAACCATTTTAATTCATAGAAAAATCAATAACACTTTATTAAGTCATTTTAAATTCAAATTAAATCAAATTATCATACTTAATTTACTTAACTCAAACTCCATTTTTAAACAAAATCTCAAATTTCAAAATTAAGTTATATTTCAAATTTCAGCTTAACCATTCATTTATTAACATATTTAACTTGTAGAAAAATCATTAACACTTTATAAAAATAATTTTTAATTCAATTTAAGTCAAAAAATCATAATATGCAATTTTAAAATACTTAAAAATTACAGAAATATATATGTAATAACCACGGGTCTGTATAATATTTTCTAACCTAGATCAAGTGATACAGATAATATATCATTTCAATCCGTAATTTACAAAGAAAAATCCAGGTTCTATCATTTCAAACCCACAATCCCAAGTAAAATAAAACAAATAAAAATCGCTCAGGCCTATCATTTCATCCAATAACGATTTTTCCCTATTCTAAAGTCCGTTCGGGTATGTATCATTTCAAACCCTAGTGATTCTATTCTACATGGAACTTGCAGTGTGAGAAAGAGAAATAAATAAACAGTATAACAATATATGGCAGTAACAGATGACATGACAGGGTTATAAATAGGGTTAACATCATAAATTCATATCATAGGCAGGTATAACTTGATAAATATTTCTACACATTCACTTGTTATCAATTCACAGCTATATAAGTATAAATGTCAAGCGTGATTACTCACCTTTAAGCTGGAGATAGCAATTCAAACTACACAAATGAATTCCAAAAGGCACGATATGGCATGACACAACACGACTTCGATTCAAGTGAGTGGAGAGAGCCAAGATATTGATCTTGTAAGCAACAACCAAACAAAGCAAAACAATATACACATAAATATATTTAACACAAAAAATAGAAACAAATTGAATTTACAAAGCAACAAAGACAAGACCTTGCCTTTACCATTCAATTGCTTGGCCATAAGGGATCATATGCACAGCTATGATGTGATATAGCTCGGGTATGGCATCATGTAGGCATGGCAAGAAGTGGATGAAGATGGTAGAAGTTGCAACATGAAGCATACATAGGGTCAAGGCCAAAAGCGAAGGGTTTTGTCAACAACTAGGCTCGGCCAAAGGGTAAATGGGCTCGGTCAAAGCATGGTAAAGGTCTGGTGATGGCTGGAGCTACGGCCAGAGGTGGAGCAGCAGCTGGTGGTGATGGCTAAGGGGGTGGCCGAAGCAACTATGAAGGGGTAGGTTATGTTATGGCTCGGCTAGGCACTAGTTTTGGTGGAGTTCGTGCAAAATTTGTGGTGCTACCTTCAACAAATGGTCACGGCCAGATCATGGTCAGAGGAGGGGGAGGAGATGCTGCAGTGTATGGTGGTGGTGGAGAAGATGTGGTGGCGAAGGGGTAGTGGCCGAGCAAGGCTAGGTAGAAGAGGAAGGTAAAAACATTGAAAAATAAAGGAGAAAAAAATAAGAAAGTGAAGCCATTATCAATCTTTTTCTTTGGCCGTGAGTTTGAATGAGGAGAAATATTTTTTCACGTGAGAACTAAAGAGAAATACATGGCTACAGCAAGGAATTGTACGGCCAAAAGATGGAATAAAAAGGCAAAAAGGAAAATGGAAAGACAATGGTTAATGGAAAGACACAAGAAAAATGAAAGGGTTTTGTCCTTTGGAATTTCCATTTCTTTTAATCAAAATAAAACAAATTAATTTCAGTAAATAAAAATAAAATGAAAGAAAAATAAAGTGAAAAAGAGAATAAATAAATAATCTAAGGAAAAATAGAAAATAAATAAGAAAATAGCTTAATAATTGCAACTAGAATTTAAAAATATAAACAACATATAATAAACATTTGAAAAATTATAAATACACTTTAAAAATGTTTTAAAAATAAAATAAATACATAACATGTCATGTTACACAAGTTAAAACACGAATATGACAAACAAAATAATATTTATATAAATTAAAATAAACAATTTTGTTAAATAAATCGATTTACACACAATATTGTAAAAAGCATAACTTTCACAATATAAATCAGATTTCAACGAAAAGAAAAGCAGTATACATTAAATTTTATTTATTTTCATAATAAAAGATAAAATTCTAAAATTCTAAAATTTGAAGTCAAAGTTTGACCATACTGACCAAAATTCACATTTTTGGAAAATATTCTATTTATTCATGTTTGGAATTATAATTCACATAAAAATCAAAATTTATATTTATAATAACAAAATTATTCATTTATATAAATAAAATAAAGTTTTTTAAATCAGAAATTCAATTAAAATAATTAAAATATACAATTAAAATAAACATAAAATACAGGGTTGTTACACTCTCCCCAACTCAAAACTTTTCGTCCCCGAAAAGGAATGAGGTACGGGAAAACACAGAAAAAGATAGAATGAAAAAGGATTAAGACAAGATGACAGGAAAATTGAAATTATACCTGATAACTGTTGTTATAGGTAAGCACACAAGCACAAAGAATATCTTTGAGAAATCTGATTCACTCTTTCCGTTTGACCATCGGTCTGTAGATGGTAAGCAGTGCTCAGATTCAGATGTGTACCCAAAGATTTCTGAAAAGCTTTGCAAAACTGACAGACAAAGATAGGATCATGATCATAAACAATACTGAGAGGAATACCATGGAGACGAACCATCTATCTCATGTATATCTCAAACAAGCTAGAAGCAGAAGGGGTAGACTTGACTGGAATGAAATGAGCGGATTTGGTCAGTCTATCCACAAAACTCAGATTAATTAAGAATTCTTACGAGTCAAAGTAGTGAGAGATGTAGAAATTCGAGCAAAATTCTCAATGAATCTCCAGTAATAACCAGCAAGGCCCGAAAAACTACAAATCTTAGAAGGAATCTTAGAAGTTTCCCAATCCTGAAACAGAATAGGGAGAAATAAGAACAACAGAAAAGATAGAATAATTAAATGATGAAGGAAAAAGAGAAAGAAGGAAAGACTTCCATTGATCGTAGCGATCATGACCGGATCAACAGAAACTCCATTACTAGAAATAATATGTTTAAGGAATCAGACATCATCCTTTTGGAAATGTCATTTAGAAAATTTAGCCTTCAATTGATGATTTCTAAGAATTCCAGAACAGATTTCAAATGCGAATCATGTTCTTTCTTGGTCTTTGAAAAGACAAGGATATAATCAACAAAGACTAGAACAAATTTATTAAGCACAACACGAAAAACATGATTCATCAAATCAACAAAGGAACCAGGAGCATTAGGAAAATCAAAAGGCATGAGCAACCATTCACATAACCTATTCTCAGTGCAGAAAGTAGTCTTGGGAATACTTTCCTAAGCAACATTGAGCTGGTGAAAACTTGTGGTAAGATCAAGCTGAGAGAAACAGAGGCACCATAAAGCTGATTAAACATATCATTGATACGAGGCATTGGATATCTGTTTTTCATTGTGAGCTTGTTCAGCTCCCTATAATCAACACACATTCCTTAAAGAACCCCCAGACTTGGTGACGAAAATCATAGCTGCTCCTTGAAATCAACACACATTCCTTAAAGATCTCACTGCGGATTTGGATTATACTATTAAAAATGCTCCTATTTGATACCATTTTTATTTTGTTCTAGCGACCAGCGTCAGGGCTGGAGTGAATGAATAGAAAAGACTATATCTTAAAAATAGACATAATAACTACAGTAACATATAATAATAAAAAATACTATGCATAAGAATTAAGAAGATATATCAATTTATCTTTTTTAACAGAACTAACAATATTATATTCCAAATAACAGTTAAACATAAAAAATTGCATACAAAAGAAAGCAATCAAAATCAGATCATAACCAATTCAACATATGAAATTATCCAAATATTCAACTCAAAGTATTCATAAAACAACCAAGCATTCATAGAACAACCAATCAAAAACATTGGACTAAAACAATCAACTCAATTATTCAACTCAAATTATTCATAGAACAACCAATCAAATACATTGGACAAAAACAATCAACTCAATTATTCAAAGAACACCCCCTTCTATTATGTCCTAGTTTTTTACACTTTCCACATTATTTTGCTTAGCATGAAAATCAGCACCTTCAATCCTATTCATCCTAGGCCTACCAGCTCCACAAACAGGCTTAGAAGGAAGAACAATAGATGATTCTTCAGCTTCAATTGCTTCCTTATCAAAAGTTGGAATAGGATTGATCAAATGTGAATACGAGGCTCGATGATACTTAACCGTAAAGTAATTCTCAATATATTCATAAACAAAATTTTTGGTTAAAGAAATACACTTCAAAGCATGCACATAAGGAAAACCTGTCACTTTCCATTGATTGCAACTGCAAATGCGATTTTTAAGATCAACCTTTTGAGATGTTGGAGAATGAACTTCAAAAATATACCACAAAATTTCAAATTAAAAACAGTTAAAATATATAAGCAGATTGCATTTTCAAAAAAGGATATAGCACTATATATTCTTTCTAATCTATCTAATAAATAAGACCCAATTCATGTGCATTGAACTAATAGTGAAAAATAAGACTCATAAACCAAAACAAATAACAACGGTCATACTGTTTATATTCTTAGAGATCACAGACTAATACATCATACTCCTATGCACAACCATAGTTTTTACCGTAACAAAATCTCAAAAATAAAACACCATAATGATACTTGCTTTATATTGCTTGGTCCTTACATTATTCATATTATCATAAGCCTCAATGCAGACAAAGAGAAAATATGTAGCAAGGGACACCAACAAAATGAAATCATAACACAGGCTACATAGCAAGTTGAAAAAAGATAAATGCATTTATCAATTTTTCAAAAACTGTGAACATCATGTAAAAATATAAATACATACCTTGATGATTTAGAAACACTCCACCCAAATCCATCTTCCTTCAATTTCGACATACGAGCTTCCATTTTAGGACATAGCACAGTAGTCCACTTTGATTCCTCTTCTCTATGATTAGACATTTGCATCATAAGTTTTACCCTAATTCCATCAAGACAAGCAGTAACAGGCAAACTTCTTTCATCCAAAATCCAAGAATTAAAACTCTCAGCTACATTCGACTTATTTTCACCATATCGCTTCCCTGGAAAAAAAAATCTGCCCAATGATCGTACGGTTTATCATTCAAGTACTCTATAGCTTTGGCACCTCCAATTTCTTTGTACTTGGACATAGCTTTTTCAAACTCATGATGATTAGAAGCTATAGCACCACGCTCAAGTAAATGAGCTACCCAAATACCCCTTCCACTTTTCACAATGCTAGCAATATTATTTTGCATATGATGCAAACAATAAGAATGGTGACTATTTGGAATTTATTTTGGAATACTTAACAATAAACCCCGGTGTCTATCACTTAAAAAAGTTAATATTCTATCACAACTGAGAGCATTCATTAGGTGTTTTAAAAACCAACTCCAACACTCTTTGTTTTCTTTGGAGCAAGAGCCATTGCTAATGGAAAAAAACCTGGAAAAAACAAAAAATAATAATTCACTGTTTATGTATTACATTTGAAACAACAAAATGCACTATATTTGAAACAATATTATATAATAGTAGACAATCACATGAACATTATCCTCTCGGCCCGAATAAAAAAGGAAAAATAAATTTCCTAGAGGCAATTCATCCTTTTTTCCTTTTTTTCTAAAAAATTTGCTACTTGAACGTGTAGTCTACGCAGAAAGGGTAGAAATTGCAAAGATATGATACATAATTCATGCATAGAATACAAAGAATTATATTCGAACTTCTAAAACATATATGCTTTTATCTTTTCTATATGCTGTTTAAATCGTTCGTACACCTTATGTAAGAACTTCAAATAAAGAGAAAAATGATAAATATGTTTGACATATACTAGTATCTATGATATATAAGTAAGGCTTAATATGTTATTTAATTCTTTATCTTAAAGGATAAATGCATTTATCTTTTTTAACTCTTGTGCACGGTAACATTTTGTACATTAAATTAAATAACATTAAATCTTTTACAGTGTTTATTTTGGATCAAATTTACAATAACAAAGAGCATGGCTGTACATTGAACAATTGTACCTACTTTGTAACTAGTGCAAACAGTACAAAGTAAATACAACGAAAAAAAAGAAGATCAAAATCAGTACCTTGATTCCCTTTTTTTGCAGTGGCAGCCATCAAAATACCACTTTGGCCTTTCAAAAAGGTAGCATCTTAAAACACCATAGGACGACAATAGCTAAACCAAAATATACATGCCTCATAACATACAAAAACTCTCTCAAATTGATTTGTGTTAGAATCCACATCCATGCTTGAATAACTATTCGGGTTATTTCTCTCCAATGCCTTCAAATACCAAACTAATTCATTGTAAGATTTATTTTCATAGCCAATTTCTTACCCTTATAAGTAAAGTAATAGCTTAGCTCCACATCATAATTGAAAGAGTAGGTTATGCGGTAGGATCGTGTAATATGGCATAACGGAATAGTCTAGGTAGATAAAGTAGGTAAATGCAAGGAGACACCAGGATTTATACTGGTTCGGACCTCTCGTCCTACGCCCAGTCCCTAAGCTTCACTTAGGAATTTCGCTAACTAACACCCTCACTTCACCCGGAGGAAAAGGTTTACAAATTACCTGAACAACCGAACGGGATTTCTTGCCTCAACTACCGGAGAGGACTTCAACTCAATTACTAAAATATAATATTTGACTTGTTGTGTTCTTGTCAACACTAATGAGTCTAATGTAGTAAAATATTCTTATAATCTTATCCTCGAGAATATGCAATGTGTTTGTGAAGATTTAGGAAATGTGAATTGCTATGAATCAAAAGAATGTTATAAACAAAAACAATGATTCAAGCAATAGATTAGTGATTGCTTTTGAGAATATCTAGAAAATATGAACAAGAGAATAGTTAGATTAAAGCAAGAGAATTCGGTAAATTAAATGATGTTAGAATTATGTATATATACTTGTAAAAGAGATGCATATGTTGTCAAAGGTTGCAAAAAAGAGATGCTTCCATTTCCATTAATGAATGGTTGCAACTCTTGGGAGGAAGAAGGTGTCTTTTCATTGAAAATTCGCAGGTTCAAATTCAGTAGACTGAGCAGGGAATTCAGTCAACTGAAAATATGAAGTAAAATTTTCGGGACCAAATTCAGCCGACTGTGCAGGAACATTAAGTCGACTGAAACTGTGCATGTGTATAAATTTGCTCCAGTTTCAGTCGACTGATTGTTCCTGTTCAGTCGACTGAACTCATAAAACCTGCATAGTTAAAACTTAATTGAAAAATGAAGTTTATAAAAATTTTCAAGTGTTCGTGCAAGCTTCTTGAGGATAGATTTTAACAATATATCTAGACTAATGACATATGTAAAAACATACTTTAAGTTTGTTTGGTCTTCGTCTATCTTCCTTTAGCATTTGCATATATTTCTTCCTTGTTTGTTAAACCACATTGTCATTGATCAAAATCTTCGTGTATCAACATTCTCCCCCTTGTTGATTGATGACAATACTGATTTATTCTAGAGACGTTTTACTTTTTTCTCCCGCTGAATGTATGCACTATCTTTCCTATAAAACAAAGTTAGTACCATAGATATTCTCCCCCTTTGTCATTGCCAAAAAGGAAGAACTAACAGCAGTAATAATTTATCAAAACAATCACTGAAGCATAGAGAATATTTGCATAATCATGACTGAAGAAAAATAAAAATGTTGTGACAGACAAGCATAAAATGGCTATTTATACAAGCCACTAGAAAATTGAAAATACACATCAAAACAACAAAAAAATCACTCATCTCTATCCCAGTCATATGAACGTTCTCTTCCTGTTGGTTCACGTATGACGGGTCCTCCTGTTGGTGGTCTATGTGCTCTTCCTCCTTGGCCTCAACTAGCTCCGCTAGCACTGCTACTTGTATGCTCTTCGGATGTCGTCCATGTAAACGTAAGTTCCGGACGTTTGCCACGAGATGTTGAAGCAGTAGTGGTGCTTGAGCACGAGATTGCATCCCAAAGCTTGTTGCAAAATCCTTTGATTTTGTCAAGCTTATAATCTACCTTTTTAAGCTGAGTGTCAAGAATTTGTTGATTTCTTGATAATATCTCCAAGGATTGGTTGGCATTGAAGCTTGGGTCAACAAGACGAATTTCATCATCTTGCTAGAGATGTTCTACGTGGCGAGGTTGTTGTTGTTGTTGCTGTTCTTGATGCCTTGCTTCCCATTCGACGAGTGATATTATGCGAGGAGGTCGAGATGGGAGTTGCATTAGGCTTATGGTCCGGTGGTTAATTTGATGGACCATTGTATTCTCCGACTCAGGTAATGGCGTATCGACATTGAGGAGAAGTCGCATGATGTACTCTCCAAAGTAGATAGTGCGCATTTTGCAATTATTGAAAGTGAGAAACTCATCAAGAATAAGCTGTACCCAATTAACTTGTATATTGCCAAAAATAGCATATACAGCTCGATAGTTATTTGGGTAGACAATTTCGTACGAGCCCGTGCGAGGAGTAAACGTTCTCATTAGGGCTTTATGGAGGATTCTCGCCATAGGTCGAAGGGAGGTGGACTTAAAATCCCTAAAGTTTATATTATCAACCATAAATTGATGGTTGATGTTGTCGCGAATGTGTGGATTCGATTGTATCTCCTCTAGCTTTCTCCCGACATTTGGAGACTCTAAAATGTATGCTATTCTATCTAAGGAAAACCAAAATTTCTTTCCACATACCATACTCCAAACACTATTGTTTGGATTTCTTGGAGTTTGGTGTCCAAGATTAAGATTAGCATAAAATAATTTTACCATTACATGATTAATGGCTTGGTCATTTCGTTTCAAATCTAAAAGAGAAGTTAAACCTGCCGGATCTGTTAATGCTTGGATGTTGTAGGTTTGAAAACTTTGAAAATCAACGAAAGAATGCTCGAAAATTCGGGAATTCGTCATCGTCTTCCATCGAGTGACAGCGGTTCCATCGTAAAGCCATTGTGCTATTTGAGCATCAATTGGCTCGGAGGATGAAGAAGATGAAGCTCGTGATCTTTTTGGTGCCATTTTATGAGAATTTAGTTGATTTTGAGGAATCTGGGGGCTAGGGTTTCGAAATTGATTTCGGGAAGAAAGTTTGTAGGAGGTAAAAAGTGAATTGGTAGGGTAAAATCTGTTGTTTAAAAGGGGAAATTTTTCCTAGGAAGTGGCGTTTAGTCGACTGAATGTTCTGTTCAGTCGACTGAATCAAAGGCCGAAATTTTCTGTGATAGATTCAGTCGACTGAACAGTACATTTAGTCGACTGAAATTTTTGCTGAAATTTTCTGTTGAATTTTTAGTCGACTGTACAGATGATTCCAGTCGACTGAACTATGTAAATATTGTTTTCTGTTATATTTTCAGTCGACTAAGCAGGGGCGTTCAGTCGACTGAAACATGCATTTTTGTTGTTTCAGTTAATTTTTGAAATTAAACAATTTATTTAAAGAAATAGTTACAAAAATATTGATGTAACAACATACAAATATTTTAAAATTTGACTATTTCTTTGGGGATGGACTTGGAGACTTCTTTCCTTCATTCTTCATGTAATTTATATCCCATGAATTCAGACTATATTGAGGAGTCTTAGGAGATGTCCAAGGATTCATAGGAACGACTGGTGTACGATAAGATGAAGATGGATCAAGTGAGCTAACAGGGCGAGGTAGGGGTTCAGCCACTTCGTTCTTCTTTGATCCACATAAGCGTAAACCGATTTGTTCTAGGAAGCTCAAACATCTTGTCGTAACTTTTTGCTCGAAGTATAGCTCTCGTTGAAGATATGTCTGTTGTTGTTGAAAGTGATGAATTTCATCAATCTTTCTTTTTGTGTCAGGTGAAATAAAGAGTCCGCGTTTCACCTTTTTAGATTCTGGTGTGAAACCAGTAAGATGATTTTTCCATTTGTAAACCGGCTCATGTGCTGGTGTTGGTGTGGGAAGTTTTGGCGACGTTGGAGTGTTATCAACTGATGAGGTGATATTGATTGGAGAGAAGGAGTTATTGGACGACATCTTATGTTGAATTAAGATTTTATACATAAAATCGAGATGAAAATAAAAATATTTTTAAGAATTTGTTTATAGAAGAATTTTACTAAACGAATAATGGTTATAATTTAATAAGATTTTATTAACCGTATAGAGATTTAATGGTAAAGAGAATTTTGTTAAAAATGTATGATTCTTATTTAATAATTCAGTTTTAAAAATGTGTGGTCTATAAATTATTTAATGTAACATATAACATAACTGAAAATATGTGAAATTCTTATTCAGTCGACTGAATATTTTGGTTTAGTCGACTGAAATGTGGGAATATTTCTAATGTATTTCTAATTAATATCTATAAAGGATATTATACCTAATTCTCGTCCAAGTTTTATAAAGGAGTTTTCTAATAGAGTTTAGTAAATATATCGGCAATTTGATTTTCGGTAGAAATATGTTCTAAATTAATTATTCCTTTTTCGATATTGTCACATAGAAAATGGTGACGAATATCTATATGTTTTGTACGAGAATGATTAACCAGATTTTTCGATAAGTTTATTGTACTATTATCACAGTATATTGTAGAATTTGTTAAATTTATATTAAAATCTTTAAGTGATTGTTGCATGTATATAACTTGAGTGCAAGCTAAAGCAGCTGATATATACTCTGCTTCGCAAGTGGAAAGCGAGACACAATTTTGTTTCTTACTAAACCAAGATACAAGTGATTTTCCAATGAAATGGTAAGTACCACTTGTACTTTTTCTCTCTGTTTGAGATCCACCAAAATCAGCATCACTATATGATACTAACTCAAATGGATAATCCTTTGGATAGAAAAGACCGAAATCTTTAGTTTTGTTAAGATATCGCATTATTCGTTTTACTGCTCTTAAATGTGAATCTTTAGGATCGGATTGAAAACGTGCACATAAACAAACACTCATCATTATGTCAGGTCTACTAGCAGTTAAATAAAGTAAGGAACCTATCATACTTGTAAACAATTTTTGATCTACACTTTTTCCATTTTCATCTCGATCGAGATGTGTAGTTGTACTCATAGGAGTAGGTTTAGCAGAAGTGTTTTCCATGCCGAATCGTTTAATTAAATTAGTACAATATTTTTCTTGGTTTATAAAAATTCCATTTGTTAATTGTTCGATTCGAAGTTTGAGGAAATATGATAATTCTCCCATATGAGACATTTCGAACTCATTAGTCATTATATTTGAAAATTCTTTACATAAATTTTCAATTGTTGAACCAAAAATAATATCGTCTATGTATATTTGAATTATTAAAATATCTTTGGTAGTATTTTTAATAAAAAGCGTTTGATCTACTTTTCCATATTTTAAATCCCGAGTTTAATAAATAACTTTTAAGTCTTTCATACCAGGCACGAGTTGCTTGTTTAAGACCATATAGTGCCTTTTTTAATTTAAAAACATGATCCGGATATTTTTCATGTATAAACAATGGAGGTTGTTCTACATGTACATTTTCTTTAATAAAACCATTTAAAAATGCACTTTTAACATCCATTTGATAAAGTTTAAAATTGTGAAAACATGCAAAGGCTAATAGAATACGTATTGCTTCAAGTCTTGCAACGGGAGCAAAAGTTTTTTCAAAATCAATACCTTCTTCTTGATTATACCCTTGTGCTACTAGTCTTGCTTTATTCGTTGTTATATTACCTTGTTCGTCTACTTTATTTTTGTAAATCCATTTTGTTCCAATTACTGATTGATTATTAAGACGGGGAATTAATTCCCAAACATCGTTACATTCAAATTGATTTAATTCTTCTTGCATTGCGATAATCCAATAATCATCTTTTGATACTTCTTTTGGATTTTTAGGTTCTATTGATGAAATGAAAGCTACATGACCCATTTGATTTAGTTGATTTCTTGTTCTAACTTGAGAATTTATTTCTCCTATTATATTTTGAGTTGGATGATCTCGTAATATTCTAGGAGGAGATCTTAGTTCATTATTATTATTTTCAAGATTTGTTTCTTCTATATTTATTAATTCTTCATCATCTTTTATATTAAAATTTTATTAAAAGTTTCATCAAAAGATATATAAAAAGTTTCTTCAATTAAATTTGTTCGTTTATTACATACTCGATATGCTTTGCTTCGTTCTGAGTATCCTACGAAAATTCCTTCATCAGCTTTAGAATCGAATTTTCCTAGTTGTCTTTTGTATTTGAAATGAAACATTTTGATCCAAATATTTTAAAATAAGATATATTTGGCTTTTTATTATTAAATAGTTCATAAGAAGTATTTTTAGTTAATGGTCTAATTGATATTCTATTTAATACATAACATGCAGTAGCAACGGCTTCTGCCCAAAAATGTTTTGGTAGAGAACATCCATTTAACAATGTTCTTGCGCATTCTTGTAATGTTCTATTCTTTCTTTCTACAACTCCATTTTGTTGAGGAGTTCTAGGAAAAGAAAAGTTATGATTTATTCTTTTCTTTTTACAAAAAGTTTCAAAAACTTCATTTTCGAATTCGCCTCCATGATCGCTTCGAATATTTTTAATTTTCAAATCTTTAGTGTTTTGAATTCTTTTGACAAATGTTTTAAAATGCCCAAAAGTGTCACTTTTATTTTTCATAAAAATAGTCCATGTATATCATGAAAAATCATCAACTATTACAAATACGTATCGATTATGATAAATGGATTGAATTTGTGTTGGTCCAAATAAATCCATATGTAGTAATTCTAATGGTTGTAAAGTCGAAATATTTTTCTTAGATTTGAAAGATGATTTCGTTAATTTTCCTTTTTGACAATCATCACAAAGATTTTTATTTTTAAGTTTATTTTGGGTAAACCTCTTACTAATTCATTTTTAGAGAGTTTTCTAATGGTTTTAAAATTTATATGACAAAATCTTTTGTGCCATAACCAAGGATCATTATCTTTGGCAAGTAAACACATACTTGAATTATGATTAATATTCATATTTAAAAATAAATATTTCTATCTCTATTTCCTTCAAAAATAAGATTTTGGTTTTGATCAAAAATACTACATTTATTATTCGAGAAAGTTATTTTAAAACCTTTGTCACACAATTGACTTATGCTAAGTAGATTATGTTTTAAATTTTCAACTAATGAAACATTTGTTATAAAAGGTAAATTTGATGTACCGTTATTGTTCACATCTCCTTTGCCAATGATATACCCTTTTGAATTGTCTCCAAAGGTAACCAAGCCACCATCAAAGTATGTGATGTTTGTAAGCATATCTTTGTCTCTGGTCATGTGTTTTGAACAACCACTGTCTAATATCCATTTCTTCTTTTTGAGTGGGACCTGAAAATAAATATGAAATTATTGGTACCCACCTTTTAATAGGGTCCTAAAAAGTTAGAGTTTAGGAAACCAAATCCAATTTGGTTTAGTATCCTTTTTATAAATATAGTTTTCATTATGATGAACATTATCCATAAATGTTTTAATATATTTATTTCTTATTAATGCATTGTTAGTTTTTGGTACCCAAATTTTAACTACTTTGTTTTCTACTTTAGTTTTAATAGTTTTCTATGGCAGTATTTGTTGTTTTGAATCCATATTCCTCTTAAAATTTGTATCTTTCTTTTTAGGAATTTTTGACTCCTTTTTATATCCTAATCCATGTTTACTTGAAGAGGATTGAGAATTTTCTAAAATCTTAGATAAATTTTCTCTTCCTTTGTTAAAGTTAGAAACATTTTTAGTAATGTTATCTAATTGCTTTCACCGAGAGTTGAACTCAGGATACTGTCATCATAGCTTCGCAGAAATTTGTGGAAAGGATCTCTCTAAAAACCATAAGTTTATCAGAAATAATGGCTCCTAGAAGAAAGCGCAAGTCAGTTAGATCCGACGATGTTCGCAAGACTACTGCTACTTATCCTCCTTTAAGTCAAACAACTCCAACTGTTGGAGTAACGCGTGTAGAGTTGGATGCTGCGATTTCTGGGCTATATCAGCAGATGGAAGCCCAAAACAATCTCATGTTGAAAAGGTTGAATGCTTTGCTTGGGGCTAACCTTCAACCGGTGAATAACGAACCAAACTTTGCTGATAATGTCATGATGTTGAAGAAAGAGATGTTCCTCAAAGGGCAGCTGGCCCAGGCAAAGACACACCTCCCCAAGTTGGAGGATCGGGACAACAGCCAACTTTCTGTGAGCGTCTGTCGAGGCAAACTTCTGAGAAGATGGCCGATGCCTGTCCTGCTGAGCCCCTTAATGATGAGGAATATTTCTTAGTGATGGTCCGACAAATCATGAAGGAAAGTATGCAAAGGGAGGAAGACGAAAAAGAATGGGGGTTCGCTCCAAGCAAGACTCCATTCACCGAAAGGATTTTGAAAGCAGAGTTTCCTAGGAAGTTCATTCCTCCTACCATTCCGGCTTATAAGGGGACGAGTGACCCTAATGAATTTCTGTACAAGTATGATTGGCACATGACTGGTGCCAGGGCTTCTGATGAGATCAAATGCCGGTATTTTTCGGTATACCTGGAAGGAGTTGCTCTACTTTGGTTCACAAAGCTACCGGTCCGGTCGATAGACCAGTTTTCTGATTTGACTTGAAAGTTTAAGGAACAGTTTAGATTGTACGCTTCAAAGGCGAAAGATATAATGTCGTTATCCAGCTTGGAGAAGAATCCTGGAGATTCCATTAGATCTTTCTTGAATCGCTTCAATATAGCTCTGGCTGAAGTAGACAACGCAGAGCCGAGAATGATTTTGACGTACCTGATGAGGGATATTGATAAGACAAGTGAGTTCGGGAAGTGGTTGAAATGAAAGAACCGAATTAGCTTGACAAGTTTTATAAGAAAGCCGATGAATTCATGCGCTTGGCAAGCCTCCAAGCACCGGCTAAGGTGGTACCGACAGGGGATGGAAATAGTAATGCTGTTCCGAATAAGAAGGAATCTGGCAATCAGAAGAGGGGAAACGATGGTCAGAAAAGCAAGGAGATGCAAAGAAAAATCGTCCCTTCAACTTCACCCCTCTGACTGATACCCTGGAGAATATCTACTTCGCAAACAAAGACACAGTCGAATTCCCCGCACCAGCTAAGCAGAGGGTTAATAAGGAAGCTGAGAAGAATGGAAGGTTTTGCCGGTTCCATAACCAACCTGGGCATGGTACCAATGAGTGCCGTCACTTGAAGGAGTTGATTGATGAATTATTAAAAGAAAACAATCTCCAGCAAGATGTAAAGAGGAACAGGAATGGCCCAACTTCGTCAACTCAAGGACAACAGGCTCCTGTTCATCGTCCTAGCTCAAGTGAAAAGGCAGCAGCTCATGAATCAGAGAGGCCCGTTATTAATGTGATTACAGGAGGACCTCACCCAGCTGGCAGAAGCTGGGGTGAGATGGAACGGTACGCTCGTGCATTGAAGTATGCGCCAGCAGAGGAAAGTGTTTTTGTGTTGGAAGATGCTGCACCTCTGAAGCAGTAGAAAACTTTTAATGATGACATTGTCTTCAGAGTCAGGGATTCTATAGGTGTTGAAGCCCCTACCATAGATCCCTTGGTTATTTCTGCTAGCATTGGGCCAGCTATTATAAGAAGAGTACTTGTTGATTGTGGTGCTTCTTGCAATATTCTTTCCAAAAAGACCTTTGATCAGATGAAGATCCCAATGGCTGATGTTCAAGCTTCGTCGCAAAAGATTGTTGGGTTTGCTGGGGAACCCAGGCAGCCGATTGGGACTATTGACATGTTCGTGGAACTTGGAGTGGGGCAGAAGAAGGTCATTCGAAGGCAGATTTTTGTGATTATCAATGAATTTTCTGCTTACAACGCCTTCCTAGGCCGTCCAACTCTTGCAGCCTTTAAAGCAATCCCTGCCCCGTGGTGCCTTACCATGGAATTCCCCACAGATAATGGAGTTGGTGTGGTTAAAGGGGATCAGAATGCGGGGCAGGAATGTTATCTGATAGAACTGCGTGAGGCAAGGAAGAGAAAGAAGGGAAAGGATGCGGCAGCCCCAGTCCGCATCAAAGAATCAACCTTGTAGCAATTACAGAGTGGACCCTGTACTGGCGAATGTAGCGAAGCACGAAGAAAAATGGATCCTAGAAAAGCCAGTACAGGAGAGAATCGAGTGGTGCCAGTAGAAGTAACGGTACCAATACCTATTGACCCAAAAGACCCAAACAAGGTGCTGAATGTGGGTTCACAACTTAATACGGCAGTTCGGAATATTTTGATATCATTCCTGAAAGCAAATCTGGATGTATTCGCTTGGACCCATGCTGATATGTGTGGAATATCACCAGAAGTTGCAATACATACTTTGAATATTGATCCGAAGTTTACACCTGTAAAGCAGAAAAGAAGAACCCAGGGTCCCGAAAGGTCAACAGCATTGAAAGAAGAGGTGGATCGGTTCATGGAGAATGACTTTATCAGAGAATCAACTTATCCGAATTGGGTTTCAAATCCGGTACTGGTTAAGAAAACTAACGGAAAGTGGAGAGTTTGCATCGACTTTTCAGATTTAAACAAAGCTTGCCCCAAAGACTGCTTTCCGCTACCCCGTATTGACCAGTTGGTTGACGGAACAGCGGGACATGAATTGTTATCTTTTATGGATGCTTACTCCGGATATAACCAGATCATGATGCATGAGCCAGATCAGGAGGACACGAGTTTCATAACCGATGTTGGTCTGTACTGCTACAAAGTCATGCCTTTCGGACTGAAGAATGCAGGGGCAACTTACCAAAGGCTTGTTAATGCGATGTTCAAGCCACAGATTGGAAAGACCATGGAAGTTTACGTTGACGATATGTTGGTTAAATCAAAGAAAACAGTAGACCATATGTACAACTTGGCGAAGATGTTCGTCGTCCTCCGAAAGTATGGAATGAAGCTTAATCCCTTGAAGTGTTCATTCGGGGTGGAGTCCGGAAAGTTCTTGGGTTTCATTATGTGCGCTAGAGGCATTGAGGCTAATCCTGCTCAAATAACTGCCTTAAGGGAAGTCAAAGCTCCTAGAACGAAGAAGGAACTGCAGAGTCTCAATGGAAAAGTCGCTGCCTTAAGTCGATTCATTTCCAAAGCTACTGATAAATGCATTCCATTCTTTGATGCTTTGAAGAAAGGAAGGAAAAACTTTGACTGGACTCCAGAATGCCAGAAAGCTTTCGATGAGTTAATTCGTCACATGGAAACACCTCCGATACTTTCTAAACCCTACAATGGTGAAGATCTTTTTGTATACTTGGCGGTCTCAGCTCGTGCTCTTAGTGCGGCACTGGTACGGGAAGACGCCAAAATTCAGCACCCAGTCTACTATATTAGCAAAAGGTTTATTGGGGCAAAACTGAATTATTCAAAATTGGAGAAGCTCGCCTATTGTCTACTGATCGCAACAAGAAAATTGAGGCCATATTTTCAAGCTCATCCAATCAATGTCCTCATTGATCAACCTCTGAAGCAAGTCCTCTTTCGCCCTGAGACTTCGGGTCGCCTTTTGAAGTGGAATATTGAACTCAGCCAATACAACATCACTTATCATCCCCGGAGAGCAATCAATGGACAAGCTTTGGCAGATTTCATCACAGAATGTACAGACAAAGGTGATAGTGAGGAAGTAGTGACTGATAATCCCTTAATTCGATGGAAATTGTATGTTGATGGCGCAAGAAACGATTACTGTTTCGGGGCTGGGGTTGTGCTTGAAACCCCTGAAGGGCGGTCATTGTGCTATGCTTTAAGATTGGAATTCCCTTCGACAAACAATGAAGAAGAGTATGAAGCTCTTATTGCTGGTTTGAGAATTGCTAAAGAATTGAATGTCAAAATGTTGTAGATCTTCAGTGATTCACAACTTATTGTATGTCAAGTCAAGAAAGAGTTTCAAACTAAAGGTGGAAATCTTCCCGCTTACTTGTCAAGAGCCTAGGAGCTTCTTGATGACCTAGACCATTATACAATAAATCATATACCTCGGGAAGAAAACATGAAGGCAGATTCTCTCGCAAAGTATGTAAGCACTGGTGAAGCCCAATTGTTGGGATTAGTTCCTGTGGAAGTCCTGTCAACTCCAAGCATTGATGGGATGGATATTGACTGGATCATGACTATATCACAGGAGCGAGAATCATGGATGACCCCGATATTGGAATATCTGCTCAACGATTCTCTACCAGAAAACTCAAAAGAACGGCAGAAGTTGTTAAGAAAAGCCATCAGATACATAATTCAAGATGGCCGATTGTATAGGCGGGGATTCTCAATGCCATTACTTCGATGTGTGACCAAGGAAGAGCCTGAGACAATTCTAACCGAGGTACACGGGGGAGAGTGTGGAGATCATTCAGGTGGTCAAACTCTAGCAAAGAAAATTCTCCGTTATGGGTATTTTTGGCCAGATATTAATCGTGATGCTGCAAGTTACGCCCGAAAATGCGACCGATGCCAGAGATTTGCAAAAATCCCAAGAGCACCTTCCACTGAGATAACACAGATGGTCATTTCGTGGCCATTTGCTATTTGGGGAATAGATCTCATCAGGCCTTTGCCAACTGCCAAATCCGGGATCAGATATGCTATTGTTGCCGTCGATTATTTTACTAAATGGGCTAAATCTGAACCATTAGCTACTATTACCTCTAAGAAGATGATAAAATTTGTAACTAAGAATATCATTTGCAGGTATGGTGTGCCTCAAAAGATAATCACAGACAATGGAACCCAATTTGAAAGTGAAGCGTTACAAGATTTTTGCAAGAAATTCAAGATCCAGAAAAGCTTCTCAGCAGTAGCTCATCCGCAGGCAAACGGGCAAGTGGAAGCAGTAAACAAAATTATCAAATCGACCATTAAAAAGCAGCTGGAAAAAGCGAAAGGTGGTTGGGTCGATAAGCTTCCACTAGCACTATGGGCATATAGAACTACACATAAAATTGCGACGGGGCACACTCCATTTTCATTGGCACATGGATCAGAGGCAATGATTCCGGTAGAAGTAGAAGTCCCTTCACATAGAAGAATTCATTTCAACCAAGCAAAAAATGAAGAGTTGCAACTTGAAGCACTTGACTTCCTTGATGGAAGAGGGGAAGAGGCTCGGTTCAGAATTGCGGCACATCATCAAAGAATTGCCAGGCACTTCAATTCCAAAGTTCGCCAACGCAGCTTTGAGATTGGAGATCTAGTCTTGAAGAGGGTCATGACAGCAACAGGAGTGTTTGCACCAAGTTAGGAAGGGCCGTATGTCATAGGCAAAAAACTTCTTGATGGCACTTTCAAACTAATAACTGTCGAAGGAGATCCAATTTCAAGAGCTTGGAACAACAATCATTTGCGCCCATATTTTACTTAAAGGCTTTAATGAAATATTATAAAAGAATGATGAATGTATGATTCTTGTATTGAAAGCCATTGTAAAGCCAGTGCAAGTAAATAATAAGAACTATAAAGTGGATGTAGGCCCAGTTCTTGGCTGAACCACTATAAATCTTGTGTTCTTTACGATTATAAACTACTCGTTTTATTTCGATATATAAAATACGTCAATTGTATTGCTAAAATGTCGATTTAATATTGCAGGCAATTAAAACAAAGCTTACCCATCATAAGACCAAGCAATCCCTGACATCACCCAACAAGCAAATGCTAAGCCGTTCAAAATTTCCATGCTCAAATCCTACGAAAGAAGTGCTTCAAGCAAAAAAGTTAGTGATTCTGCTGGAAGTGGGCCCTTGCTAACTAATTATGGTTGTTTGTACAAACAAGCATCCGATTAAATAGCCTGTGTCTGCCCCCACCAACTCGCTTGACTATGAAGTATACTTCTTTGGATAAAGGAAATTATTGGCAATAGAAAGAGAGGTGTTTTTGGAAAAGATAACGGGGATCGCCGATATGAATCAATGGCAAAGAGACATGGGCGAGCAAGCATCAAACAGCCAAAGACCTCTTCGGAGGCACAAGCCCTCTTCAGAGGCACAACTCTTCGGAGGATAAAGACCTCGAACGGGGCATGCCAGAAAATGAAAGTTTTCTTTCTCAACAAAAAAGATTTGTATGGAATGACCGGGAGCACCTTCCCAACTGGAAGGCAAGGCGCTTGTTCACTAGCTGTGACAGTTTGCGCAGACAAACGTCCATGTAACTTGCGTCCGCCCCATGAATCCATGGGATGATCGGAGGCACCTTCCCAAGTGGAAGGCAAGGCGCTTGTTCACAAGCTGAGACAGTTTGCACAAATAAACGTCCAAGTAACTTTCGTCCGCCCCGTGAATCCAGCCAACCATGAGGAAGAAACTGCCAGGCATACTCGGAGGCACGCATTCCACCGAGATCTGAAATAAAACTTCACAAGTGCTGGAATGTGAAAAACCCTTTTCGGAGTCCCATTTCACCATAGTTGAAATGCTAAAAGACCTCAAACGGGCCTCGCCAGAAAAAGAGAGCTCTTTCTCGATAGAAATTTGTGGAGTGATCGGTGGTATAGAACACTCGTGTCCGCCCCATGAATCCATCCAACTGAGAGAAGGAAACTCCAAACTTTCAGGCAAAAGCCCTATTCAGAGGCACACATTTGACCGTGATCTGAAATAAAACTTCACACGAGTCGAAATGTGAAAAGACCTCTTCGGAGGCCCGCTTCCCAGCGAACAGGGAAAAGATAAAAGCCTCTCCCAAGAGGCAGAAACAAAAACACCTCTTTCCAGAGGCACAATCAAACAAAAAGACCTCTCCCCAGAGGCACAACTAAAAAAAATACCACTTTCCAAAGGCACAATCAAACAAAAAGCCCTCTTTGGAGGCACAAGCAGGTCGAAGCCCTTTTTCGGTGGCCCACTATACTATGAAGTAAAATTCACTTGCCAAAGCAAAAGTGACTTTTTCCAAAAGTGAAGTGTAAAAACTTCACGACAAAAAAAAGAGAAGACTTCTCCAATACGAGGCACATGCTACTAAACCAGAAAAATATTTCCTTAAAACTGAAATATTATCCTATAAAGTACAAATGCAAACCTCATTCAAATGGAAAAGTTGTTCTCTAAAGGAAGAGTACAAGTCTTCTCGAAACAGAAGAGTTGTTCTTCAAAATTTTTCCAATGTGAAAGAGATTGCAATAAACCATGGTATGAGGGCAATATAATATAGTCGTCGCAAAAATAAAAAAAATGCTCCAGCAACATACCATAGGTTTACTGCAACATCACACAGGAAAAATAAAGAAACCTGTATAAAAAAAAGAATAAATGCATTCTCAAATACAGACAGAAGTTTGTATAAGTAAAAGAATCATTTTATTCCATACTATAAAAAAGTTGCATACATGTGCAGGTTTCAAAATAAAAGAAGGCGGGGACCGGTACCCACACATTCTCCGGTCAACACAAGCTTATATACAAGCAAAAAGCAAAGAGCGAGATAAAAAGCACAGGGCCAAAGCCATCATTTCTTCTTCCCTCCACCTTTTGAGCCTGCACCTGGCTGGATGACCAACTTCTTGCGCCGGCTTGAAAGAGCAGGGGAAGAAGGAGAAAGGGGAACAATTGGACTTGCTTCTGCTTTTTCCTCGCCGGCTGAAGCTTCCTTCTTCTTTGAGACTCCACTTTTCCCCCTTTTCTTAGAAGAAGTCCCGCTTCCTGGAGTAAAAAGTGTGGCTAACGGCGTATCATCAGAACCAGTTAGTTCCGGAGTCTTTTCACCCTCTTCAGTTTCTTCTCCCCTATGTCCTTGTGAAGCAATGGGATCGTGCAAGTCTTGGAGAGCTTCTACTTGCCCTTCTTGTTATCCCGGTTGAGAGGCAGAAGGAGGAGTGAAGGCAGAAGGAGGAGTGACCTGAAGAGATGGAGGAGGAATAACTGGAGGAGGGGAAGTCTGAACAATGCTCGGTACTTTCTCTACAGAAGAAAAGAAGTTAAAATCAGTATCCCTCAAAAAGAGAGGAGTTAGTGGCAAGTCGAGATTTAAAAAATAATCAAGAAGTTCATCAAACTCGTGTGAAACGAATGAGCAGTCCACTTGAGCAAGATCAGTAGTAAGGTTACCTGGCGAAGCAGGCTTTACTATGTCAACTTTAAAGCCCCGCGCGTCACTGCTCTCTTGACTCTCATCTCCATTGTGAGCAGTTGCACCCTCAGTGATGGCTTTAGTAGGAGGCGGAGAATGAGAACTGGAACCAAAACTGGGTTGGTTAAAGTTGCCTTTCCTACATGTTCCCCTTCGGCCATTCCGGCTCTCTCTTCGGCCAGTTGCTCCTTTCCTCTGGCAAGGGCGGCGCGGGCATCGTCATCAAGATAATTTGCCTCTAAATCCGCCTCAGCATAGACAGCACTGCCAAACATGTCAAGTATGGCCTCCCACACTTCGGCCAGAGTTATTTCATATTTGGTGCTTAGAAAGGATGGACTACCACGCCCCAGGACGCTATACAAGTAGAAGTCAAACAATGTTGAGCTGATATTGGCCTTCGTTGCTTCGTGAGACTCTTGCTCTTCAGCTGCAATTTTACCAGCAACAGCCTCATCACGCTCTCTTTCAGCTTTAGAGAGTTGAAGTTTTAGCATTTCGATCTCCACGTCCTTAAAGCTAGTCTTCTTTCGCAGCTCTGCGATGTCAGAAATATGGCCCTCATTAATTCTTTTTTGCACATCAAGCCTATCTTCGGCATCTTTTTGAGCGGCATGAGCATCTCGCACCTGTTGTTGAAGCACTTTCTCCCTTTGCGAATAGGAAGTGGAGGAAGTGGCAAGCTCTTCTTTGAGTTTTTCAACTTCCGCTTCGAGCTTTTCATTATAAGTAGCAACGCTTCTCATTTATGCATCATGTTTCTCAAGAATCTTCTGCCACTCAGACTTGTCGTTTTCCATTGTTAACATGGCTTCAAGATTCGTGCAATTTACCCTTTGGAGCTCATCGACAAGCTTTTGCCAACCTGACATTCTTTCGATATCAAGTTTGACAATATCAAGGTTGCATAGCATAGCCTTCTTATCGATCGGCACCAGGTCAGGATCAAAGCGCACTCCTTTCAGGCACCTGTTCGGGAATCGGCTCTGAAGAGTAGCTGGGCCTGGACCTACTCGATATGAGGGCCTTCGAATGATTGCTTGAATATCAGTACGTGCCAGGGCAGGAGATTGAGGCAGTACAGGAGAAGCAGGTTGTTCTGAAGTCTCGGATGCTAGTTTTTCGCCATGTTTGGCTCTTTTACTCACATCTTCGGCAATCTGACTTTTCCCTTTGTCGTCACGGGACTTTCGTTTATGAGAATCATTTCCCTCTGGGAAGAATCGTGTCGCTCGTCCCATCTTTCATGGCGTTCTTCATGGGCACGCCTTTCACGAGCTTTTCGTGCGGCTCTTTCTTCGTCAGTTTCCCTATAAGAAGGAAGATATCTCTTGGGATCAAAAGAGCCGCGTCTCCCGTAGCTCTGAAAGTCATCGTAATAAGAGCGTCGCCCCATTGAAAGACCTGAAAATGGAAAAGAGGCAAAGCTTGAGTATCTTTGAAGTAAAGTGCATGTAAGTGCATAAGAATGCTAAAAATCCTAAGTGTGTGAAACGTGCAAACTATGTGCGTCGAACTATGAACCACTCCTCGGTTGCGGGGAAATGATTGGTTTTATGGCTAACGTCAACTCTTGAGCTAACGAAGTCTGTTGTAAAGTGGATGTTGCTTCAACTGCTGAAGAGGTAACTCTAGCAGAAACAGGGTCGTCTTTAAAGAGCTCCTGTGAAGTGATCATCAGATCGCTCAACCCTTCAAAAATGTCATCCCCACTCTACTTGGCAGGACTCGCTCTCTCAGTTCCCTCATCATCAGATTTCCCTGAATGATAAAAAGGCTCTTCCTCTTCGATGATCGGGGCAAGTGTAAGCTTGTCAGATGGCCCCGCAATATCAGTAGAAGTAGAGCACTTCACCAGTAATGCTTCAGAAGTAGGTTCCTTCAGTATAGGTTCCTCAGTAGAAATGGGGGCATCTAGCGATTTGGCCGGAGAATCGGGAACTTCGTGAGGTTGAGTGGAGCGAGAAGAGTGCAAAAGCTCGTATTGGTGCAGAAGTTCATCTCCCAGCAAAAACTTAATACTTCTTTCTTCAGCCGGCACGGCACTTAATCTATCAAAGGTCGTCTTGTGAATGGGGTTTCTAGAGGGAGGAGGAAGTGCTGTAAAAGAAAAGAATGAAGTAAGCACTTGGCAATTCGAATCTTTGAAAGCTGAAATGAAGAAATGGGGATGAGCAATCTCACTTCCTTTTCTCCAGATGGCATAAAACCCTAGAGGATAGCGGACAAAGAAGATTTGATTCAGAAAGCCGTGAGCACTTTGGGAAAGATCAGTAATAAGTTTGCGATTTCTGGCACTTCTCACAAATATAAAGGAGGGGTGGTCTTTATTCTTTGCAAATGTGCGCTAATTTCTTCGAAGCTCGGGAGGCGGTTAAGTGTCTTCCTGAATAAAACACACAATCCCATCAGGATGGTGTATCCATTGGGATGTAGTTGAAAGGGAGATATGGTTAGCCGGAAAAGGAGTTGATGAAGAAACTCATTGAAAGGGGGAATGGCACCACAAAGGCACATCTGACGGTTGACGGCAACAAAACCAAGAGGCGGCCTGTCGGCAGTATCATTTGGGCCAGGAAATCTAGCATCCTCTTCGGCAATCCCAAATTGAATACGTAGATGATTGAATGTCCGCTGACTCAAGGTAGTTGGAGTTCTCTCCGGAGGATCAAACAATGGCTCAGCTATCGGAAAGCCTCCTTCAGGTTGCTCGATTATCTCTTCTTGAGAAGACATTCTACACAAGGAACTGGATATTCAAATATGAACATGCACGTTTGTGAAGTGTTGTGTAAAACTAACAAAGTGACAAGCAAGTATAACTGGAATTAAAATTAATAAACATATGACAAGTGTAAAATTTCAGGACTTGTCGCCTTAAGTCCAAATGCAGGTGCAGTATTAATGCAAATAAATTGACTTTAGTTGATTAACATTGCTTTACTACTTCACTTGAATTTGTTGGTTCACAACATTTCATATAATTTCTTTAAGTTGATTATGTTTTATCGACTAATCTGTCATTCGATGTGGGCAATCAGTGGCAGTATATTCGTCCCATTTTTTGCAAATGTTCTATTTAACTGGTCATTAGCATTAAGTTGATTTAATCTGTTAAGAAAGCATAGCAAGGTCATTCAAGTTATGTTCAAAGTTCAAGTTGGAAGTTCAATCAAGTCCTATCAAAATTTTGAGGCTTTCAAGTTATGTTCAAAGTTCTTAAGTCGCAATCCGAGTCAAGAAGTCCAAAGTTCAGAAGCTTCGAAATCAAGGCGGTGAAAATTCGCTCAAGTCCTTGGTCGCTCGCGACCTGGCAAGTAGGATGAGATTGGTATAGGCAGCAAGAAGCAACTCAGCAGTGTAAATTTACTTAAGTTGCCTACACGACCTAAGTGTTAAGTCGCCTACACGACCTAAAGATTAAGCCGCAGAGAGTAAGTCGCAGGAGTTTTTAGGTCGGCCAAATATGTAAGGTTTTGAAGGTCCGTAGGTCGCTTGGATTTATTAGGTCGTTCCTGAAGTGATGCAGCGACCCTAAGCTACCACCCGTTAAAACCGCTATGCCCTACTCTCCAATTGCACTTTGCGGCGTGTTCTCCAACCGCTGCATCGTTTGAAGCATCATCATCTCCTCTGAATCTCCAGTGATCCAATAACCTCTCAACCTGTTAAGAACTTTCTGGCTCCCTTCAAACTCGCAAACCAGCTAACTTGGGGTCCTATAATCCATCATCTCCTCCTCGAATCATTGAAAATCACCCAAAAATCGAATCAAACCACCTCAATTCCATCAGAAATCAATCACGACATAGTTTACGAAGAAAACATAAAAATATGAAATGGAACCAGAGTTTAAAAATGGGAATCTAGAACCCGTGATTTAGTTACGATCGCGAAGTAAGTAGAGAATGGAATCACTTACGTAATATAGTAGTTGGAATGGATTGATAGCTTGATTGGAAAGGATTTGCCTTAGGAAGCTCGAAAGATCATTAATGGAGGAGGAGGTTATTAAGACAGTTCAGTTAAGAGGAAGGAGCGAGTCAATGGTTTAAATAGGGTAAAAAGAAGAAGACGAATGGCCATACAAATTATCTCTTGGGTCGCTCACGACCTAACGAAACTAGATCGAAGCACACGACCTACGACCTAGGCGTGTACTTCGAGTGGCAAATGTTAACTCCTATGTTAAGCGACTCAACGGCCCAAGGCAATAGAGAGGCAACTGGAATGAGACTCTGCATCACAACTTAGCGACTTAAAGATCGAAGCAACCTACGAGTTAACAAGATAAGGACCTAACGACCTAACACATAAAGCGGCTCGTAAGCGACTTAAAGCATAAACAAGTTGACAATTATGGACCCCGCGGCCTAAAGGTTGAACGACCTAATGACTTTAGTCCTCAGCGACCTAAGAGCTCCGGCGACTTAAAAGGTAGAACACTACTAGGCGACCTAACAGGTAACGACTTAAGGAAAGCAGCGACCTAAAAGATTAGATGGTCCAGCGACCTAACAGCTTGAAGGCTAGGCGACTCAATGGTCCAACGACTCACGACCTACTGAGTTAATGATATAAGGAGTGAAGTGGCTCAACAACCTAGCCTAGGTCGCTACATTGGGCATCTCAACGTTGTTGGGTCGTTAACTACTCACATAAGTCACCACCGACCTACGACTTACCCTAGGTTGTTCACGACCTAGTACTTGGTGATAAAATCGTGCCGCTTTCCTCTAGGTCGTTACGATCTACCAGCCAATTCAAATGACCTAGTGTGAACTCGTTAAGTCGTAGCTCATATTCCCTTAACTCTCTAGCGACCCATGACCCACCTTAGGTCATGCACGACCTATAACTTGCCCAAGAAATCTCCTATAAATACAGCCGTTACTCCAATATGGAGGGGGACTTTGAGCTCATTCTTGAAGCGCAAATACTCTGCCATTTTCTCAACCCGAACAACACTTCAAGCACTCCAAACACCAAGGACATTACGATAAACTTCAAGAGAAAATCTACATCATTCGACATGGATTCGAAAGATTATTCTACATCGAAGTTTGAACTACTAGTCTAAAGTGTGTTGTAATTTAAGAAAGTTGTACAAGTTGTACTTGAGTCAGCAATAAAGAGATTGAAAGTGGACGTAGGCTTGACTATAAGCCGAACTACTATAAAACTGTGTCTTTTACTGCTTTTCTGAGATTTTTCCTGCTTATTTCTGATTCTCGTATCGACGGGTGGTGCTTTCACACTTACACAACTCGCACTGGGGTGTTAGCATTTGATTTTTACGTTAACACTAATCTAGCTTGAAGATTATTATTTTCTAACTCAACTTATTTAATCTTAGTTTTTAACTCATGATTTTCAGAAGCAAGTATATCATTCTTTGTTTTTTGAGTTTCAATTTCTTGACTTAAAAGTGATAATTGAGTTTCCGAATTTGAATGAGATTCTTGAACTTTTTCAAGTTCTTCTTCTAAGATTTTCTTTTCATCTTTTAACATATCTCTTTCAAATTCAGCTTTGTTTTGATTTTCACGAGTTTCTTTGAGTTTCTTTTTAAGAGTTTTTATTGTGCTTAAAAGTTCAATGTTTACTTCTATTAAATCGTTGAAAGTTAAATTATTTACCTCAGATTCTTGAGCCATGAAGCATACATTTGCCTGTTCATTGCCGCTATCACTATCATTTTCGGATGAAGATGAATCTAAATCGTCCCATGTTACAGAAAATGCCTTCTTTTTGAATTTATCCTTCTTGTTTTTGTTGTTGAAGTTTTTTTGATTTTCCTTCATTTGTTCTTGACAATCTTTTTGCATGTGTCCTTTCTTATGACAATTGAAGCATTCTATATTTGAGGATGAAGTTTATTCAAGAAATTCTTTTTGAATCCGTTTTTGTTTCCTTTTCTATACTTTAAGAATTTCTTGAAATTTTTGGCTATAAATGCTAGATCCTCATCTTCTGACTCTGATTCTTCCTTTTCCGCATGAAAAGCAACATTCTTTCTTTCTTGAGCTTGATCCCTTTTAGCTTGCATATTTACTTCATACGACATAAGATTTCCAATCAATTCTTCTGGTTTCATTGTGGATAAATCATTTGCTTCCTCGATTGCTAGTACTTTTCTCTCCCATTCATCAGTGAGTGAATTTAGAACTTTAGACACAATGTCAAAGTCGGTGTATCTTTCTCCTAGTCCGATTAAAGCATGATGAATATCTTGAAATCTTGAGTACATGTCATTGATGGATTCATTTTGTCGCATTCTAAAATTTTGGAATTGATTCTTCAGCATGGATATCTTTGTTTTCTTAACCTTGTTTGCTCCTTCATGTATGACTTTAAGTATTTCCCATATCTGATATGCAGTAGTACATATGCTAACACGGTTGAATTCTTTCTATCCAGGGCACAAAATAGCATATCCATAGCTTTGGCATTTGCACTAGCTTCATTCTTTTGAATTTGTGTCCATGTAGGATAATCGGTTGAGGGTACAACGAACTCTGGTTGAGTAGCATTCCAGGCTTCGAAACTTGTTGCTTGCATATAAATCCTCATCCTTGTAGCCCAATAGTTATAGTTTAGTCCATTGAATAGAGGAGGTCTTTGGGTAGATTGTCCTTCCGCAAATGTAGAAATATAGACAGATGTTGTGCTTATACTTGCGTTATTTTCCATATCATCAATATGTCTATTAACGGTGTTATGGTTATAGGACGGCCTTGCTCTGATACCAATTGAAAGAGTAGGTTATGCGGTAGGATCGTGTCATATGGAATAACGGAATAGTCTAGTTAGATAAAGTAGGTAAATGCAAGGAGACACCAGGATTTTATACTGGTTCGGACCTCTCGTCCTACGTCCAGTCCCTAAGCTTCACTTAGGAATTTCACTAACTAACACCCTCACTTCACCCGGAGGAATAGGTTTACAAATTACCCGAACAACCGAACATGATTTCTTGCCTCAACTACCGAAGAGGACTTCAACTCAATTACTAAAATACAATATTTGACTTGTTGTGTTCTTGTCAACACTAATGAGTCTAATGTAGTACAATATTCCTATAATCTTATCCTCGAGAATATGCAATGTGATTGTGAAGATTTAGGAAATGTGAATTGCTATGAATCAAAAGAATGTTATAAACAAAAACAATGATTCAAGCAATAGATTAGTGATTGCTTTTGAGAATATCTAGAAAATATGAACAAGAGAATAGTTAGATTATAGCAAGAGAATTCGGTAAATTAAATGATGTTAGAATCATGTATATATACTTGTAGAAGAGATGCATATGTTGTCAAAGGTTGCAAACAAGAGATGCTTCCATTTCCATTAATGAATGGTTGCAACTCTTGGGAGGAAGAAGGTGTCTTTTCATAGAAAATTCGCAGGTTCAAATCAGTCGACTGAGCAGGGAATTCAGTCAACTGAAAATATAAAGTAAAATTTTCGGGACCAAATTCAGTCGACTGTGCAGGAACATTCAGTCGACTGAAACTGTGCATGTGTATAAATTTGTTCCAGTTTCAGTCGACTGACTGTTCCTGTTCAGTCGACTGAACTCATAAAACCTGCAAAGTTAAAACTTAATTGAAAAATGAAGTTTATAAAAATTTTCAAGTGTTCGTGCAAGCTTCTTGAGGATAGATTTTAACAATATATCTAGACTAATGACATATGTAAAAACATACTTTGAGTTTGTTTGGTCTTCATCTATCTTCCTTTAGGATTTGCATATATTTCTTCCTTGTTTGTTAAAGCACATTGTCATTGATCAAAATCTTCGTGTATCAACAATAATCTCTTCTAAAACTTTTAATGATATCATTGGTTTTTCTTTTTGGCTCATCATGAATTTGATTGACATTAAACTTTTCACAAGACCACTTGGACTACCAAGCGAACGAAATCCACCACCATAAGTATGAATCAGGTGAATGTTTTTAACAAGCAGTTTGTCCGATCGCTTCAGTTTGCAAGAAGCATGAATCCTAAATGGACAATTAGCTACAGCACATCAAACTATCAAACGTTCTTTACAATTCTTAATATATTGTACTTTAAACCCATTCTTCAAACAACAAGCACTAACTGTTCTACGGAATCCAATAGCAGAATCGAACTGTTGACCAACCCCAGTAAAAAATTCCACATTAGAATTCTTTTTTCAACAACTCATGTAAATCCTTTTATCGAGTAAAACTAGAATCTAAATCATCACCATAACCTAACATATTATTACTTGACTCACCATCAACTACTGAACCAGACTTGCTACTTTTACCAACAAAATTATCCATTGAATCATTCTTTAACCGTAGAAAAAATATGAAAAAATCTTCCTTTTTAAACCAATACAAACACAATACAGCTTGAAGATCACTATCCATTTCAACAAAGGTAGTCTTTGGTTCTCGAATATAAAAAATATCAAAGCACAATGGACTAAAATTATTCCACTCTTCCCAAATCCTATTCCTAACATAAGAAATGGAAGCATCCAATCCAAAATGACCACTAAAACAATTGTTATTGAAATCAAACACAACTATAACAGATGAATCACACCTGCAAAAAAATGTAAACAAAAAAATAACTATGTGAAATTGATCTTAATTAAAAACTAATAGCATAAAATACTACGTAACAAATCATTTTCTATCCCACTTTTTGAAAAAAGATAAAACAATATGTCTTTTGTAGATCACAAACCACCAAGAACTAAAGAATAAACAACATCAACTAATATTATTTCAGATCCAATTTCATACCCAAAGTGAGTACAAACAGAATTGACTGACAAAAATAACTGCTTCGATTGCTCAAACCAAATATGAAGTGATAATCTAAATACTAAAATCATAATCTAAAATGAATGATGCAACTAAGCTAAATACACAGTGCTTGTGTTATCAGAATAAAAGAATACCATTCAGAAGCCATTATTCCAACTACATCAAACAAAACCTTCCTCCAATAGATCAAAACCGCCTCCCCTGATAAGAAATATACAATAACATCATGAACATCATAAAACATCGAATTGAGAATGAAAAACACCAAATAAAATTGAGACTCACCAAAGAACAAGCAATCCAATAGAGAAAACCGATTAGCTTATCCCAATAAAGAAAATCGCCTCACGATTTCCCACAATTAAAGTCGAATTTGATTTGAGAAGAAACTAACGCCTAATTTTTTTTTAAAAATCAACGACCGCTTTGATTGCAAAAGGAACGACCACCTAATTTCCACGATCGGTAGATTTCAGGAGATACGTTGTTTGAGAAGATGAAGACGCACGCCACACATATTTGTCGTGGAAAATAATAATTTCAAATCCGTGTCCTAAAAAAAATTGGGCCACCAATATCCACTTTGCAAATATATGCATATTTTTAATTTTGTTGACAAAAATAAGAGATAAAGCATGCTGGTTTCGAATTGACATGTTAAGCAAAAAGGTCCAAATATGTATTTCTCGAATAACATGATAAACAACAAAAGGTATATAAAATTTCGCTAAATGATAAACTGGATATTCAAACCGGATAACCGTTAGCCAATGAGAAACTGGATCCAACCGGATAACCGTTAGCCAATGTTTAAAACCTGTAAAATTAACGGTAATTAATAAAAAAAATTAACGTCATGAATAAAGTATGTAATTTTCCATTCATCGGATTTTTGTTCTGACATCTCTTCATTACAACTCACATATAGATTTAGAGGGACAAGTTACTGGTGCAAAGCTGGAATGGTTGTTGGTGAAGTCTTCTTATTCATGCTCGATACTCATAAGGCAGCTAGATATTCAAGGAACGCTATTAATTCAAAGGTAGTAGCTTCAGTCGGTACTTATAGTTTATTATATTTCTTTATTCCGCTGTGAGTTTATATTGATCACTTTTGATATACTTATGTTTATTACAGGTTACTAAAACTAACGATTTGTATCCCGATGGACTTGAGTTTCGGTTTAATCGAAATTCGAACCCATTAAGATGCAGGTTGTTACATAGTGATTATCAAGATTCAAAGTGGAATAAGGTCGTCTTCCGTATTGAGCCAATTGAAGACATAAAGCTCCTGTTTGACCGTCAACGCCATAAAAAATAAGACGAAGGAAAAGGCTACGAACATTTTTATTCGAAAATTAACCACAAACACACTTGAATGAGCCAATAATATTAACACCTCAATTAAGCACATCTGTCTAATGGGGGAAATACTGAGAAAAATGGTTATACATGAGAAATTTCCAACGTCCTATTGCAAAATTAAGGGACGCGGGACTAATCTTTAATAACTCATTGACTTCCTTTTCCACTATAGTACATGTACTATGCTATAATTACTTCGTCGCCCATTTTATAGAACAATAATTGAACTATAACTTAATTCGGAATCTAAAAAAAATACAATTCAGAATCTAATAACCATAAGGTATCACTGAAGATATATTTCAAATGTATTTCTAAACAACATGCTTTTCATATTAATTTGAAATACTTTGGAATTATTCATAGGTAACCTTATAATAAAGTTATGTTTGCAACATAACCATATATATGTGAAAATGGATATATGCTTGGGTACATGAACATTGTTTAAATCACTCATATTGTATAAGCTTGAGCATATTAAGTTAATATAATAACCGAAAAGTACACATTCCATCCATTTTATCGATTAAATTATGAAAACCTTAAACCCCATATTGGCACCATTCAACTCACAATTTGATCATGGTAATTGTGGTACGAAGTGTCGATTGAAGTGGACTTCAACAATTTATTAGTGATTATATGCATTGACGCCATTCTTCTAAAATGTCTTTGTAACGTCCCAGAATTTTCGATCCCGAAAATTCCAGATAGTTAGAGAAAAGAAGAAAAGATATAGAAGAAGAGCAGAAAAGAAACACACAATCTCACATTCGCAGCGGATAAAATATAATATCAGTAGTAATAATTATACCAAAGAAAACTGTATCTATCAATTTTACATCAATATATCAGAGTTACAATAATTTTATACAACATTGGTTACATACAATTTAACATGTCTCAGATATATACAATATCCTAGTGGAAACTCTCCATACGTTCCTGCCATCCAGCCCGCCTCCTGAGCTCCAGAACGTCCTTACCTGAAAATCTGTAATACTCGGTCTGACCCGAGCATTACATCAAAGTAACACCCGGGTCAGGCTGGAAACCAGCGTGAGTAAACACATCTAACATAAATTCCAAAAGCATACAACTCATATAAACCCGGGTAACTTATATCAATTTTACAACTTCACAAGTTGATTATAGATATCACAAATTTCACACATCAATTTCTAAGTGTCAAAAACTTAGATTAACAGATCAAATTCACTTAAATCATTCCAAACCAGCCTAAAGGTTTCACATATCAATTTATAAGGAATCGAAGTGGTTTCGGGTATTGATTAATACCCGACTCCGGTCTCTTCGAATTCAATTCCATCTTATCCCAAAATTTTCAAATGAAACATAATTCAAATTTCAAATACAGGGTGTCACCTATACATATTAATTCATCATCAATGAATGACCACATTATCTCAGTTTAAATCCAATCATATCACATCACTCAGCATCTCAGAATACATACCCAAGAATTAACCTTAGCCATATTTAGTAATTAACCTTTTAATTACTATCATTAATTACAATAATTAATGATCCTACATTAATTAATTAACTATAATTAATTACATTAAGTCTTAATTAATTACAATTAATTAATCATATTTTAATTAATTACTTTTATTAATCAACCTTGATTAATTTCATTAATTACATTTGTAACGACCCAGAATTTTATTTAATTAAAATTTGAATATTTAATTTATTTTAAATATTAATAAGTGAATTTATGAGTCAAATAAATTTTTATTTGAATTATTGGATTTAATTGAATAATTAAATCGATAATTTAATACGTTAAATTATGGAAATAATTGAAAATTGAGTTAAAAATGATTGAAAATAATTTGGAAAATTTTATTTAATCATACTGGAGTTATAGAAATATTTTAGAACTTTTAAAATCGAATTAAAAGTTAATTTGTGAAAATTGAATATTTTAATATTTAATAATCGACTGTAAAATAGTCAATTTTTGAACAGTCTCAGAATTGAACGAAACCAGTTCCATTGGATCCGTAATAGTTAGTTATTACCGGATTTCAATTTTCGTGTCAATCGGAGTTATCGTTTGATCGTGGCAGCTCGAAACGCATCGAATTGTTTTTAATTTAAATTTGGCGAGTCAAAATAGCCATTTTTCAAAAAGTCTCGGAATTCGACGAAACCAGTTTCATCGGATCCGTAATGTGATATTATTGTAAGGTTTCAAATTTCAAGTCAATTGGATTTACCGTTTGTCCGGTACAAATTAAAACGCCTAGAAATCGATTTAAATCGGTTTAATTTAAATTGAACGTTTTCAGCCATAACTCGCACAGATGTCCGAATTAGCTTCCGAAACCTGTTCCATTGTGTCCGGAACGCGGGATAAACCTTAGAAACGCTGGTTACGGTGCCTAAATCGGAGTTCGAAATTCCCGGGATGAATAGTGTTTACGCTTGCTTTTCTTATAAATAGCCACCATTCTAAATAAAAAAAAAAAAAAAAATCAAACCCTAATTCAATTTGCAGCCGGCCCTAATTATTCAATGGCCAGAATTGTCCCAATTTCAACCCTTAATCTCTTCCAATCCGTGAAGTTTTGGCCAAAGTTGTTAACTACAACATTGAAGAGCATGGAGAGAGCTTTAATTCCATACGGGTATGATCGTAAATGGTGCGACGGAGGGGGAGAGAAGTGGGGCCGTTTGCATCAGTTTTGGCACGCGTTTCGAGGCCTATCTCAGGGCCGAGCTCCATGTGCTTCAGGCCGAACCTAGAGCATGTTGAGGGCTTTGATTTGGCACTCCCCGATCGAGATTTCGTCGAGTATGAATGGAGTAATGTCAAACCCTAATCTTGGAGCATGGGTTCTTTTGCGTGCGTGTTCGATCTGTAGAAGATGAAGAAGGGGGGGTTGCGTTCAAGGGCTGTGATGGCTTTGCAGTGAAATCCTACGGCCTATGCTAGTTTGGGTATAAAAATTATAAAGTTATGTTGTATATTAGTTTATAAAATCGTGTGCAAACTTGTAAAAATCATAACTTTTTCATACGAGGTCGAAAAAATGCAAACTCAGTTGCGTTGGAATCGTATGGACGAGCACTACGCGATGGAGTTGGTTTGGAGTCGTTTGGAGTTAGTGAGAATTTTAGGTAAAATTAAACGCGCGTTTAATTTTATTCGAAATAAATCGCTAAAACGGAAATTTAAAACCAAGGTGAGAATTTCTCACTCAATCGAATCAGTTTCGATTTTTTTTTAAATAGTTAGATTTAAAATATTTGAATGCATGTTTGAATGATGATTGATATCTATTGATTGTTAAAATAGACATTATGCGCCGTTAGTAAGCGGATGTTATTTAATAAAAACATATACCGCGAATATTTCATAAACAGTGAAATTGGTATTATATATAATATCAATATATATATATATTGGCATATGTATATATTGCAGTTGTTGATTTCCCGCATTTTTTGTTTAGCGGATGAGACCCTATTACGCCGTTAGTAAGCGGATAATATTTAATAAAAACATATACCGCGATAATTTCGTACTGGAGCGAAATTGGTATTGTGCTAATGTTTTTGGATGCAGGAAACAGGTTGGAGGGATCCAACTGGATTCCTCAACAGTTTTTATTTGATTTTCAGATATTTTGATATTTGATGGATTATCATATCGATATATGATATCGTTGTTTGTCGTGATTGACTATTTGGTGTGTAGCATCATTGGACCCAGATTTTGGGATTTTAAAATGATTTTAAAGTGATTTTTGAAAATATATAAGATTTTCGGAATTGATCTATTTTAAATAAATAAACGTTATAATTTTTATTGTTATAAAAATTATGGTTTTTGTGAAATATAGTTAAAAGCTGATTTTTGAGAGATATGAATTAATGATTTTATAAAATAGTTTAAACTGGATTTTTGAATTTATTATGAAAAGTTTAAATATAGGATTTATAAAATTTGATTATTTTATAAATCAAAATGGTGAAATTATAAAGGAAATTAAAGACGTTTCAGAATAATAATATAAACTGATTTATATTAAGAGATTTATAAATGGATATTTATAAATTGGAATATAGACATTATAAAACAAGTTTTTATAAATGTTTGAATGATGTGAGAATGAATCTCATAATAGAATGAAATTTATGGAATTATAAACTGTGAAGTTATAAATGAAATTTATAAATAGTAAGATTTATAAATTTGGTGAAATTATTTGAAGAATAGATTTGGTTAAATAAATGAATCTTATAAGTTATAAGATTTATAATTTTAAAGTTTAAAGGAACGATTTTTGTAAAATAATCGTTTCATAAGTATTTAACTTATAATATAAACTGGAATAGGTTAATAAAGGAATTTGTAAAAGGAAGTTTATAAATAAATAGAAATAGAATTTATAAACGTTGTTTTATAAATTCGCAAACGGCCTATTTTGATGAGTTAATTGTTATAACTTATAAATGGAGTTATATTCACGTTTTTAGACTGTGAATAATTCTTTGAATTAAAATGAATAAAAGAATCAAATTTGTTAACGAAGTTTATTCACATTTTTAAATAGTGAATAACACGTTAAAGAAAATGTTTTGGATTTGGATGTTTAAATAGAAATAAAACGATCTAACGATGTTTTAAAATGTGTTGAGATTCGAAACCATAGATTTCAACATTTATTGTTGAAATAGACGTTTTCGAGAAATAAAAGGAGATGATGGACCATAACACTGTTGTTATAGTAAATGATTTCCGATAGGAAATGTTTTGTATAGTATTGGGATTTATATATCTATTTTAATTTCGAATCCCTATACTAGTGATTTTGGGACGTCGTAACGGTGTTTTACGTAACATTCGTTTTGGCCCAAATAAATATGTTGAAGAGAATGATTTCCTTAATAGAATGAAATATATACTTAATCTCGATTTAAGTATATTGAATATTTTCCAAGTGTTGAAAATAAATAAAATTTGTGAATTACTTATGAATAAATAAGTATGGAAATGTTTTCCAATATAAAGTGATATTTAGAATTTATCTTTTTGAAGATAAATTGAAAATGAATAATTGAAATCGAATATTCATTGATATTTTGGAATTATAAATTCACTAAGGAATTTATAAAGGAAGTGGAATTTGTCTAAAAAAATAAATATTGATTTATTTTTGAAGTATTGAAATTTAATATCTAGTGAAGATATTTTGGAAAATAAATAATTTGGAAAATTATTTGGAAACTGGTGATGTGTGCATATCCAGTGATAGTTCAATAACCGACTATCAATATTTCCCTTTGAATGGGTAATTGATGTGATTTGTTTGAATGTGAATGCTACACTTATTTTTGAATAAGCGCTCACTATTCGGGTTAACCAGGAAAGGACCATGGGGTCGTATAACCCATTCCGAATATGTGATACGTCGTTGTAAATTGCATTTGAAGATCGGTGTTGAAGACCGAGTATTTGTGAAAGCGATAGGATGACCTATCGATTGTCTCTGCACTGGGTAGCTCCTGGTATAGAGATCTCCTAAGTGATGGGAAATTCGATCGGGATTGTGAATACCCGTATTGCAAGGGCTTCGTAAGAAGTGCCTTCGGTTTTGTTCGAGCCCGGAACAGACTTGTATGGATTGTATGTCTGACATTACAAGTTGAGATATAAAGCCGATTTCTTTCAAATATATTTCTGTTGGTGGCGAAGAATTTATTCTTTTAGCTTAACACCCTTCTCTGAGACGTACGAGCTCAGAGGTTATGTAGTTGAATGTTATCAGCGATATATTCCCAATTTGGTAATGTGACATGCTGAGTGATGCTGAAATGATCATTGTGTTGATTATTTGTGATAGGATCGTTTATTTGATCGTCTATCCTTGTGATCATTGTGTTGATCATTTGTTGACCCAAAGCATGGCTTTTGTATAAAGTATGTTTTTGTGGACGTGAATTCGTCGAGCCTCACACCCCGTGAATGGTCAAAACAGGAAAGAAGCAGCAAGGTTATGAGGGGTAGCACCCTTTAGGATGTGTCCATTTCCTTCTGGAAAAGGGTGGTATCATGGTATGGAGCCCAGATACTTACTCATGTTGAAAACACTTTATGATTGTGTGAATTGATTACGAGCGCTCGGTGATAAAGGTCCCAAAGGACCGGGGGATGGCATATTCGGTCAGTTGTTACTCAGTTAGGAGTAACCCGGCCTTGTGTTGGTAGAGATCCGGTTTGGTTCTCGGGGATGTCCATCCAGAGGCATTCTCATGTGGCAATGGGAAGTTCCTTGGCCTGATCATTCGTTGGAAATCCAATTCCCAATACGAAACTTGTACGGTTTTAGTTGTAGAACCTGCCATCTAATATGGTAGCTATTAGTAGGCATAATATAATGGTACCTATGCTGGCTAAGATTTATATTCTACTTTCGAAATGAATTTTTCCTACACTATGCACTAATAATAATATCAAATGCTCTTTTTAAATGCGTATCAAGCATGTTTGACTATCATAAGGAGAAATCTTCTCCAAGTCTGCGTTTGCATTGTGTGTGTGGCAGGAGGCCTTATGGTAGTCTCATTTTTAAAAGCATTGCGAATTGATTAAAAATATTCCTCTATTTTGATTTTAAAGATAAATAAACTGTTTTGAGTTCTCACACCAGTCACATGACTGACTCGGAGTTTATTGTTTTCCTTCCTAAACTCTGGGTGCCCACCAATTTCCACACGGGCAGTTAAGAGTTAGGTTTATCAGGATATTCTGGATATTCTGGAGTTGCTGGAGGCAAGCTGGATGGCATGGCGTATTACTAGTTTATATAGTATTTCTTTTTCCGCTGCACTGTTTATTGTATGTTGTTGTACACTCTGATGATGTGATGTAATGTAATGTGATGTAATGTAATAACTGATATAGTTCTTTGTTTAAAGATTATTCATTTATTATTATATGTTGTTCCGCTGCGAATTGTGAGATTCTGATGTTGTTCTGTTGTTTCTTTTCTATTCCGTCCTATTTTGTTCTGTTTTTTCTTTTTCCTCTATATTCTATTTCTTCTATTTTAAAATTCTCTATCTTCTTCCCTTTCTTTCTCTATTTTCTACCTTCTTATCTCTTCTTCTTTCCTAAATTTTTCTTAAATAAAACCCTCAGTGTTCGGTTTTCCGTCGTTCGATTTCTCGGCAGTCGATAAAGTGAGTGTCGATGTCGAATTTTCGGAAGACGAAGAATCGTGTCCTGACAATGTGGTATCAGAGCTGATGGTTAAGCGACAACCATGGTTCTGTTGGGTATTTCTCATTAGAGATAGAGTCAGCAGTACTCTAGAATGAGTTTGAGTGTAATAATAGCTATGAGAGCGTATTTGTTAGTGAATATGAAATTGTTTTATATTGTGTTGACTTATCGGTTGATTGTTTATAGATTCCGATCGATCTAGTCTAGCTAACTATCGTAGATAGGGGTTTCTAAACTCTTAAACAAGATAATTCGACATAATATTGTTTTAAATTGGGTAAATGAAATAATTTTGCCTCGATTATATTTTTATATATAAAGAAATAATTTTTCAGAATTATTAAAGTGTATATAAGTTGATTGTTAGGTTGTTTGAATAATCTAAATAAAAGAATAATTGTATAAGTAAATGAATTATAAGAATTGAATTATAATTAAAGTAATCTACAATTGTGAAATAAACTTATATATATATAAGAAGTGAAACTATATGAATATTTTATAAATATGAGTTCTAAATAAAAGTGAATTTAAAGTTAAATGGAAATATAACTTAAGAGATGTTGAATGGAATTGATTTTGGTATCGAAGTAAATAATCAAGTGGATTAAAAGAAATGTGAACTTAAGTTATGTGAATGAAATTCAACTTTGTAATTGAATTGAATAAATGAATTGAATGTAAATCAATTGAATGTAAAATTAAGTTGATATGAAATAATGAATGAAAGTGTTAATTCATTAAAATCTAATGCTATTGAAAGATGGAATGGAAATCAATTTAATGTTAAACCAAAATGAATGTTGATAAAATCCAATGTTAATGAATCAAATGTGATTTAAAGTGAAAAAACCATTTCATTGAATATTAATGAGAATATGAATGAATATTATTGATTATGAATGATAATTGGTTGATGTTTGCATTTGTTGTTTAGTTGCATTTGATATGTGACATATATAGTTATTATGTTGCTATATGTTGTATATTGATACTATTTACATGTATGCATGGTTCTCATGTTGTTTGTTGAGTGTTTAGTAGGTGCGGATCGCGTTTGCTTCGCATTTGGAGTTCGCTTTAGCGCTATATTAGCCGTATATGCTCGCTAATAAAATATAAGGTACATATCTCGGATTAAATATCGTACTTTTACACTTTTTTCCCTTCGGGATGCCTCATTACTTGATGAGATGTATATTTGTGATATATATACTGTCATTTTTTTTTTCGGATCGAGCCGCGCAAAGGAGACTATGGCGAATTTTTCCGAAAATTTAAGGCGTTAGAATTTTTTTGAGAAAATTGGGAAAATTTTGAAAACTTTAACTTTGATTTTGGAATTGAAAGTTAAACAATAGTAGTTGTTTTTGAAAAGATAACTAAGTACGATTTGAAAACTTAGTAAAGATTTATAAGAAGTTTAACTATAAATTTTGGAAAGTTAATAGATTCTGTAATTTTCTTACTTGTAATTTCGAGGACGAAATTCTTTTAAGGGGGAAAGATTGTAACGACCCAGAATTTTATTTAATTAAAATTTGAATATTTAATTTATTTTAAATATTAATAAGTGAATTTATGAGTCAAATAAATTTTTATTTGAATTATTGGATTTAATTGAATAATTAAATCGATAATTTAATACGTTAAATTATGGAAATAATTGAAAATTGAGTTAAAAATGATTGAAAATAATTTGGAAAATTTTATTTAATCATACTGGAGTTATAGAAATATTTTAGAACTTTTAAAATCGAATTAAAAGTTAATTTGTGAAAATTGAATATTTTAATATTTAATAATCGACTGTAAAATAGTCAATTTTTGAACAGTCTCAGAATTGAACGAAACCAGTTCCATTGGATCCGTAATAGTTAGTTATTACCGGATTTCAATTTTCGTGTCAATCGGAGTTATCGTTTGATCGTGGCAGCTCGAAACGCATCGAATTGTTTTTAATTTAAATTTGGCGAGTCAAAATAGCCATTTTTCAAAAAGTCTCAGAATTCAACGAAACCAGTTTCATCGGATCCGTAATGTGATATTATTGTAAGCTTTCAAATTTCAAGTCAATTGGATTTACCGTTTGTCCGGTACAAATTAAAACGCCTAGAAATCGATTTAAATCGGTTTAATTTAAATTGAACGTTTTCAGCCATAACTCGCACAGATGTCCGAATTAGCTTCCGAAACCTGTTCCATTGTGTCCGGAACGCGGGATAAACCTTAGAAACGCTGGTTACGGCGCCTAAATCGGAGTTTGAAATTCCCGGGATGAATAGTGTTTACGCTTGCTTTTCTTATAAATAGCCACCATTCTAAATAAATAAAAAAAAAGAAATCAAACCCTAATTCAATTTGCAGCCGGCCCTAATTATTCAATGGCCAGAATTGTCCCAATTTCAACCCTTAATCTCTTCCAATCCGTGAAGTTTTGGCCAAAGTTGTTAACTACAACATTGAAGAGCATGGAGAGAGCTTTAATTCCATACGGGTATGATCGTAAATGGTGCGACGGAGGGGGAGAGAAGTGGGGCCGTTTGCATCAGTTTTGGCACGCGTTTCGAGGCCTATCTCAGGGCCGAGCTCCAGGTGCTTCAGGCCGAACCTAGAGCATGTTGAGGGCTTTGATTTGGCACTCCCCGATCGAGATTTCGTCGAGTATGAATGGAGTAATGTCAAACCCTAATCTTGGAGCATGGGTTCTTTTGCGTGCGTGTTCGATCTGTAGAAGATGAAGAAGGGGGGGTTGCGTTCAAGGGCTGTGATGGCTTTGCAGTGAAATCCTACGGCCTATGCTAGTTTGGGTATAAAAATTATAAAGTTATGTTGTATATTAGTTTATAAAATCGTGTGCAAACTTGTAAAAATCATAACTTTTTCATACGAGGTCGAAAAAATGCAAACTCAGTTGCGTTGGAATCGTATGGACGAGCACTACGCGATGGAGTTGGTTTGGAGTCGTTTGGAGTTAGTGAGAATTTTGGGTAAAATTAAACGCGCGTTTAATTTTATTCGAAATAAATCGCTAAAACGGAAATTTAAAACCAAGGTGAGAATTTCTCACTCAATCGAATCAGTTTCGATTTTTTTTTAAATAGTTAGATTTAAAATATTTGAATGCATGTTTGAATGATGATTGATATCTATTGATTGTTAAAATAGACATTATGCGCCGTTAGTAAGCGGATGTTATTTAATAAAAACATATACCGCGAATATTTCATAAACAGTGAAATTGGTATTATATATAATATCAATATATATATATTGGCATATGTATATATTGCAGTTGTTGATTTCCCGCATTTTTTGTTTAGCGGATGAGACCCTATTACGCCGTTAGTAAGCGGATAATATTTAATAAAAACATATACCGCGATAATTTCGTACTGGAGCGAAATTGGTATTGTGCTAATGTTTTTGGATGCAGGAAACAGGTTGGAGGGATCCAACTGGATTCCTCAACAGTTTTTATTTGATTTTCAGATATTTTGATATTTGATGGATTATCATATCGATATATGATATCGTTGTTTGTCGTGATTGACTATTTGGTGTGTAGCATCATTGGACCCAGATTTTGGGATTTTAAAATGATTTTAAAGTGATTTTTGAAAATATATAAGATTTTCGGAATTGATCTATTTTAAATAAATAAACGTTATAATTTTTATTGTTATAAAAATTATGGTTTTTGTGAAATATAGTTAAAAGCTGATTTTTGAGAGATATGAATTAATGATTTTATAAAATAGTTTAAACTGGATTTTTGAATTTATTATGAAAAGTTTAAATATAGGATTTATAAAATTTGATTATTTTATAAATCAAAATGGTGAAATTATAAAGGAAATTAAAGACGTTTCAGAATAATAATATAAACTGATTTATATTAAGAGATTTATAAATGGATATTTATAAATTGGAATATAGACATTATAAAACAAGTTTTTATAAATGTTTGAATGATGTGAGAATGAATCTCATAATAGAATGAAATTTATGGAATTATAAACTGTGAAGTTATAAATGAAATTTATAAATAGTAAGATTTATAAATTTGGTGAAATTATTTGAAGAATAGATTTGGTTAAATAAATGAATCTTATAAGTTATAAGATTTATAATTTTAAAGTTTAAAGGAACGATTTTTGTAAAATAATCGTTTCATAAGTATTTAACTTATAATATAAACTGGAATAGGTTAATAAAGGAATTTGTAAAAGGAAGTTTATAAATAAATAGAAATAGAATTTATAAACGTTGTTTTATAAATTCGCAAACGGCCTATTTTGATGAGTTAATTGTTATAACTTATAAATGGAGTTATATTCACGTTTTTAGACTGTGAATAATTCTTTGAATTAAAATGAATAAAAGAATCAAATTTGTTAACGAAGTTTATTCACATTTTTAAATAGTGAATAACACGTTAAAGAAAATGTTTTGGATTTGGATGTTTAAATAGAAATAAAACGATCTAACGATGTTTTAAAATGTGTTGAGATTCGAAACCATAGATTTCAACATTTATTGTTGAAATAGACGTTTTCGAGAAATAAAAGGAGATGATGGACCATAACACTGTTGTTATAGTAAATGATTTCCGATAGGAAATGTTTTGTATAGTATTGGGATTTATATATCTATTTTAATTTCGAATCCCTATACTAGTGATTTTGGGACGTCGTAACGGTGTTTTACGTAACATTCGTTTTGGCCCAAATAAATATGTTGAAGAGAATGATTTCCTTAATAGAATGAAATATATACTTAATCTCGATTTAAGTATATTGAATATTTTCCAAGTGTTGAAAATAAATAAAATTTGTGAATTACTTATGAATAAATAAGTATGGAAATGTTTTCCAATATAAAGTGATATTTAGAATTTATCTTTTTGAAGATAAATTGAAAATGAATAATTGAAATCGAATATCCATTGATATTTTGGAATTATAAATTCACTAAGGAATTTATAAAGGAAGTGGAATTTGTCTAAAAAAATAAATATTGATTTATTTTTGAAGTATTGAAATTTAATATCTAGTAAAGATATTTTGGAAAATAAATAATTTGGAAAATTATTTGGAAACTGGTGATGTGTGCATATCCAGTGATAGTTCAATAACCGACTATCAATATTTCCCTTTGAATGGGTAATTGATGTGATTTGTTTGAATGTGAATGCTACACTTATTTTTGAATAAGCGCTCACTATTCGGGTTAACCGGGAAAGGACCATGGGGTCGTATAACCCATTCCGAATATGTGATACGTCGTTGTAAATTGCATTTGAAGATCGGTGTTGAAGACCGAGTATTTGTGAAAGCGATAGGATGACCTATCGATTGTCTCTGCACTGGGTAGCTCCTGGTATAGAGATCTCCTAAGTGATGGGAAATTCGATCGGGATTGTGAATACCCGTATTGCAAGGGCTTCGTAAGAAGTGCCTTCGGTTTTGTTCGAGCCCGGAACAGACTTGTATGGATTGTATGTCTGACATTACAAGTTGAGATATAAAGCCGATTTCTTTCAAATATATTTCTGTTGGTGGCGAAGAATTTATTCTTTTAGCTTAACACCCTTCTCTGAGACGTACGAGCTCAGAGGTTATGTAGTTGAATGTTATCAGCGATATATTCCCAATTTGGTAATGTGACATGCTGAGTGATGCTGAAATGATCATTGTGTTGATTATTTGTGATAGGATCGTTTATTTGATCGTCTATCCTTGTGATCATTGTGTTGATCATTTGTTGACCCAAAGCATGGCTTTTGTATAAAGTATGTTTTTGTGGACGTGAATTCGTCGAGCCTCACACCCCGTGAATGGTCAAAACAGGAAAGAAGCAGCAAGGTTATGAGGGGTAGCACCCTTTAGGATGTGTCCATTTCCTTCTGGAAAAGGGTGGTATCATGGTATGGAGCCCAGATACTTACTCATGTTGAAAACACTTTATGATTGTGTGAATTGATTACGAGCGCTCGGTGATAAAGGTCCCAAAGGACCGGGGGATGGCATATTCGGTCAGTTGTTACTCAGTTAGGAGTAACCCGGCCTTGTGTTGGTAGAGATCCGGTTTGGTTCTCGGGGATGTCCATCCAGAGGCATTCTCATGTGGCAATGGGAAGTTCCTTGGCCTGATCATTCGTTGGAAATCCAATTCCCAATACGAAACTTGTACGGTTTTAGTTGTAGAACCTGCCATCTAATATGGTAGCTATTAGTAGGCATAATATAATGGTACCTATGCTGGCTAAGATTTATATTCTACTTTCGAAATGAATTTTTCCTACACTATGCACTAATAATAATATCAAATGCTCTTTTTAAATGCGTATCAAGCATGTTTGACTATCATAAGGAGAAATCTTCTCCAAGTCTGCGTTTGCATTGTGTGTGTGGCAGGAGGCCTTATGGTAGTCTCATTTTTAAAAGCATTGCGAATTGATTAAAAATATTCCTCTATTTTGATTTTAAAGATAAATAAACTGTTTTGAGTTCTCACACCAGTCACATGACTGACTCGGAGTTTATTGTTTTCCTTCCTAAACTCTGGGTGCCCACCAATTTCCACACGGGCAGTTAAGAGTTAGGTTTATCAGGATATTCTGGATATTCTGGAGTTGCTGGAGGCAAGCTGGATGGCATGGCGTATTACTAGTTTATATAGTATTTCTTTTTCCGCTGCATTGTTTATTGTATGTTGTTGTACACTCTGATGATGTGATGTAATGTAATGTGATGTAATGTAATAACTGATATAGTTCTTTGTTTAAAGATTATTCATTTATTATTATATGTTGTTCCGCTGCGAATTGTGAGATTCTGATGTTGTTCTGTTGTTTCTTTTCTATTCCGTCCTATTTTGTTCTGTTTTTTCTTTTTCCTCTATATTCTATTTCTTCTATTTTAAAATTCTCTATCTTCTTCCCTTTCTTTCTCTATTTTCTACCTTCTTATCTCTTCTTCTTTCCTAAATTTTTCTTAAATAAAACCCTCAATGTTCGGTTTTCCGTCGTTCGATTTCTCGGCAGTCGATAAAGTGAGTGTCGATGTCGAATTTTCGGAAGACGAAGAATCGTGTCCTAACAACATTAATTAATGATCCTTATTAATTAATTATTCCTTAAATTAATTAAGTAATTAACGTATAATCAATCATCCCATTAATCATAAATAGTAATTAACAATTTATAATTTCTTATCTTAATTAATTAACTTCTTAATTAATTATCTTAACCCTTAATTAATTAATCTAATTAATTAATCTTTAATTACTTCATTAAGTAATTATTAAACAATTAAATTAATAAATAAATCCTTAATTAATTACTTTATTAATTAATTACATTTTTAATTGATTATCTTTAGTAATTAATCTTAAATTAATCCCATTAATTAATTAATTAACCATATTAATTAATTAACTAAAATAATTAAGTAATTAACTCTTAATTACTTACATAAGTAATTATACTTATCCATTCCCTTAAATAGCTAAATTAAGTAAATCACTAAGTGACGATTAACAAATTAATTAATCACATTCATTTCATTAATTACAACTGGTAATTTATCTCTTAAATACCCTATAAATCAATTACTTAATCTTAAATCATTATTTAATTAACCTTAGTTATTAATTAATCTCTTTGAATACAAAGTAATCAATCCTTACGTACTTTTAAAATCAATAGGTTAACCTTTGATTAACTGATTTATTATCCATTATCTAATGATTAATACCCCTAATTATTAATCAATATCTCACAATACAAATTTATAAATCCATAACGAATTAATGAATCTCTAATTTTAGATTAATTATTCCTTATTTGTAAATTAATAAACCTTAAGTTAGTAATTGATAAATCTCAATTAACCCTTACATTAAGTGATCATCCCTTGATTTACTTTCGTCAACAATTATTATTTATTTAATTACTTCATTAAGTAATTCAACCTCCACTAAATTATTCTTCAAAACCCTTTTTATCTCCTTTTATTTACCACTTTATAACCATGGTTTCCTTGCCAAAAGAAACCTGGGTTCTGCTTATAACTAAAAATTTTAAAACTTGCATATCTACTCAAAATACTGGGTATCAATTCTTACCCGAGCATAAACAGCAAAATCCCGAGTACCTCATTAGTTTCTTTCGTCCCTACTTACTTCGAGACAAGGCAGAGAAAAATGCGAGCATCCTTCGAGAAGAGACTCATCTTCCCCGAAAACACCAACCTCCCAGATATAACGTGCACGTGGTGCACGTCCCCCAACAATTCCGACCACCGTTGATTAACGCGGCCATCGTTGACGATCACTCGGCCACACGTGACAACAACCATGCTCCCAGATCAAACAGATAACATGCAAAACGAAATCGACCCTTAAGATCGAAGAAAACTGAAGAACATCTGACCACAAAACCCATCGCCACCCACGATCACCACCACCGTAAACTCCAGTGACCTCTCCAAAGCATCGCCGGACCTCCACGTCACCATTCCTCAAATCGCGATCGCCTCCAGTTCAATTTCCAAGTCGCAAATGCTCCAACAACCCAGCCGATCCTCAAACCAGTATAAACCCTAGTTTATTCAGATACGAACACCATGGCCATCAGTAAAAATCACCAGTATTTTTCCCATCATCCACACTTTGAAAACTAGCCTCGACCAAAATTCCAATACCAATCACCACGCCGTTCAACGGCAAATGCCAAAAACACCGAAAACGTCAATATCCCAAATTCTCCCAAATTGACCAACTAAAATTTTCAAATTGCATCTCAAATTTCATGATTTCCCATCATGATTACATGCGTGTAGTTCGATTTTGAATTTAAGATAGTTTATTTTTTTACAAATATTCCATCTTTACTATTAACCCCTTATTTATAATTATTTGTTGTTTCAAAAATTATGAAACTACGTCCGCAAGTAGTGGCGCAGTGGTAAGATACTTGCCTCCTGTTAAAGAGGTCGCGAGTTCGATCCCCGTCTGCCCTACTCCCATTCAAGGCGCGGAGATGGGTCCCCGTAAACCCACAAATAATGGTGGGGGGCATCAAGTCTCTGTGCTGGGCTGGTCTAAATCCCAAGTGTCAGTGGTCGGACCTGACGCGAGGGGACTCCTCCTATCCTTTCGATTTCATCAGGGCTCTAGGTTGAGTTTTTAAAAAATTATGAAACTATTTTTAAAACTACCATCTAACCTTAACATACAATTTTCATTTACATAACAATGTCTAATATTATTTTGTTTGAGTGATTTCTGAATTTATCTTTGATATCAACTTCTGAAAGAACAGAGATGGATTTATGCAGGTCTTTCCTATTCTCAGACAATCCTTATCTATAACTTTCAAACTGGAAAATTCTTATTTTCATATTTGCATTCATTCATCATAGAATTATCAGACAACATAAATGTTAACATTCATCAAATTTTCTTCAACATTTACTACCTGAACCAAGTTTAATTTGTTTGGATCTAACTTGTTCACTGTTCCAGCAATGTATATACTTGATGTCTGACATATATACTTAAAATCAATTTAAAATACATGCACAACATAATTCACTTATACCTCAATGATGCAAATTCGAAATATAACAGAAGTTTTAGAGTTACTCACCTTAATTATTATATTTTTCCAGAAAACAGAGGGAAGTTCAATACTGGAAACTGCTCTTGATCCTAGGTTTAAGAATACAGGCATATGATTTTGAAGATGGCTTGGATTCAAAATGCCTGCAGGCCTTTAATAAATCCCAGTTTTGAAGGAGCTGCTCAGATTTCTCTTTTTATTTTTATTTTGAACTTGCTTCTAATTTCCTTACCTGAACTCTTGAAATGGTTATAGGCAGTTGATTCTTGATTTTGCAACTTAAAGTAATTTAGAGATTTTTTTTTCTCTTCTCTTGATTAAGAAAGTGAAGATGGGAAAAGGAATGAAGATGAAAGGTAGCCATTAACATAGATAAAAGAAAGTTGAAATAAAATTTGACACTTGTAAATGTCTTATGCGTTTAATTACACATGTTAGATTAGGCTTATAAGATGCTTACATTTGTCAATTTAAGTGATTAGTATTTTTAAATTAAAGTTTAATGAAAATTTAACTTAATTAATTTGTTTATAATTACTTATCTATATGTAAAGCTAATTTTAAAGAAGTAAAACCATTATATTTTATAAAGAAAAACAATACATATAACAATCATTTGAAAATAATATTTTTAATCACTTAAAATAAATTTATAAAAGAGATTGTAACTTATTTGTTATTTAATGAATCAATGTTTCTTTTATTAATTGTATTTTAAACTTCATATATAATTTACAAATTATCAAATCATTTTAAATTTTAAACACAGATTATTAAATTTAAATTGCCAAAAATTCCGGGATATCACAATCCTCCCCCCTATGAATCTTTTCGTCCTCGAAAAGGAACGAAGCCGGATTTATTAAAATGCTTGTAATCAGATAAATTCTTTTTGATTATTTAAAACACTTTTAAAATCTATATAGTATTATAAATTAGTTTTTATGAAAATAGTTTTTATAACTCGATGTTTCAATAAGTCCGTCCTCGTTCTCATAGAAATTCGGTCATACGTTGATCAGGCTAGGACTGAAAATCTACAAATGCATAGTAGACTCATCTTCAACATCCAGTGAAAATACTTTGAAAATAATTTTATTGAAAATATAGGAAATCATTTTTGAAAATGGAGGATATTTTTTTTTGGTGAGAATGCTCTGGAAATCATCACCTCCATCCATGGTCACAGTTACATCCAGGGTTACATTGTCGTCGCAGCAAAGGTCCATGTAACTACAGGCTCTCAACGGCCTCTCGATTACGCCATGGAACCCACACAACAGATCATAGTTACATCCAGGGTTACATTGCCATTGCAGCAAAAGTCCATGAACTGCAGGCTCTCAGCGGCCTCTGATTTTCGCTATCGAAATGAAACTTCTCCACTCTAACATAGGTCGCAGTCTACCGATATAAAATCAAACGTATTCTTGGCTCTCAGCGAAACACACGACTTTCGCTATGGTATACTCTACTCATAATCCCCAGGAACTAGTTTCGTCCGGACTCCTCACAGGATCAACTTTAGAACCCCCCTTGGGGCTCAAGGCAGCACCACCCGGTGGTACTCCTGAGAAGTTCATTTCAAGGGAGCGCCTTTTTCCCCAGAGCCACCATCAAAACATTTTATACTATACACATATAGTATCTTTAAATCATACACCTAGTATGATCCCATACAAAGCTCCTTTACTCAAAATCGATTATTCCAAAATCGATAATTCTCAAACTAGGCTTTCCAAATTCTCATATTGATTTTACCCAAATATCAAAAGTCTTTCCAAATCCATAGGTTTTCCAAAACCTTTTTCCAAAATCCTCATATGATCCTTTATATATAGAGATATATATAAAATCCTTTATAAAAATCTTTGGATCATTATAAACTGTATTAAACTCCTTTATACTTCAAACACTTCCAAAAACCATTTTCGTCCGGCAAAAGATTCATCAAGGGGAGTTTTATCTTATATAACAAAGATATATAACTTTGTTTATTCAAAATCAAATATTCAAATTTGATTACTCTTTCCAATATCAATTTCATTCAAATTCGTACGATGTACATGTATCATCCGTACGCTATACCAATATGATCGCTCACTCGATCACACAATTTCACTTCCGAACTAGTATCGTCCACCCGATTTCCTAGTGCGGACACAGATCTGGTTTCTTGATCAGAAACCGTCATTCTCCTTGCATAGTCATAACTATGATAGAGAATATCCAGAACCAATCAATAATCCATATTCAGATTCGCCGTCGAAAATCGAGTGAAAAATCCCACTCGGATCGATATAACTATCTCGAAATTATGTGCTCGAATCTGATCAAATCACTATGCGAATAGAATAACGTACGTACACCCTACGTATTTTATCTTTATGGGTTATTAGCCAAATCAATTCTATTTCTATTCACATTCACATTGATTTTCATTCACTTACTCACAATTACTTCAACCCATTTGGATTATCACCACTATTCTTATCTCGATTGGGTATCCATCCAATAACAGTTTAAACTCCGTCAAGTTTAAATTTAGAAAATAGCTTGATTTTTTTTTAAAAATAAATAAGTAGTTGGAAAATAATTATTAGTTTGTAAAATAGGTGTAAAATAGTTCAGCAATTGTAAAACAATTAGAAAATAGTTAAAATAATTATAGAAATTTTAGACCATTGCAAAATAATAGTAAGATAGTAATTAGTTTTGTAAAATAGTTGAAATATAGTAATTAATTTATAAAACAGCTGGAAAATTGTTAAATAGTTTCAAAAATAATTGTAAAACAAGTATAAGATGGTTTGGATTTCTAAAAGAAAGGTTGTATATATAATGGATAGCTTGGAAAAATAGGTATATAGTAAAGTAGTCCAGAGTCAAAACTGCTCACTTCCCAATCTCCATTCTCATCAATTCAATTTAAATTTCCACTTCCATTTAAATTGATCCAATTCCAATTTTAAATAACTTCAATTTCCATTGAAATTGATTCAATCCCAATTCAAGTTGAATTAACCTCGGTTTCTTTTCAAATTTAACTTTATTCAATTTTGATCTCAAATTCAACTAATTCAAATAAATTTCAATTGAACTAGTTCTAATTTCAATTCATTTCAATTCCAGTTTGAATTAATTCCAATTTCAAACTCCATTTCCAAATCATGTTGAATTATTCTTGATTTCCTCCCAAATCTAATTCAAATTCCATTTGAATTTAAAACCATTCAACTCTAATTATAATCCTAAATTATTCAAATCAATCCAATTCAAATTTTCCATTTGAATCTTATACTCATACATCTTCAATCACACTTTCAATTAATTCAAATCAAATTCAATTTGAACTAATTTTCAATTCAAATTCCAAATTTGAACCATCTCGAATTATATATATTCGAGTTAATACTTTAAATGTTGATTTAATTCCTTTAAATCAATTTACCTTTTTATCCCAACAATGGATTACCATACTCCATTTCTCATTCATTTAAACAAATCTAATTTCACAATTTAAAGATCTTTAACAACAATAGGATGATATCATCTAATTTGTTCTAATCATCAATTCATTTTAAATTTTCAGATCTCAAACCCAATTTGAGATCACACAAACTCCCAATTCAAATCAACCATTTAGATTCCCAAGTTAATCTTAATTTCATCTTCAAATTTTCAAATCAGGTTGATTATTCCAACTTATTTAACTCTTCCTCAAGTTAAACTTAATTCACTTAACCCAGTCAACCCTACCCAATTTGAACTTCCATTTCAAAGTTTAAACTTCTCATAAATAATCTTCCACTTATTAAGTTCAAAAACTTATTACCTTGGGTATCCTATCTCGTTCCAAATTTAAAACTCAACACTTGGAGTTTATCTCAAACCATCTTTGATATTCAAGTATGTCCACACATATACATATTTACTTCTTGGCTCACTAAGCCAAATTTTAAAATTTAAACCACCTTTGGTTTCAATCCAAAACAAATTTTCTTTAAAATTTTCAAACAGCTCTTGTTTGAAATAGGGCCATTTCATTTGAATTAAATAACATGTTTTATTTAAAATAAGATCATATTCAAAATAGTTTGAATAATATTATTTCCTTTAACATTTTGAAAACAATTTCAAATGTTTAAATTTAGAATTCAAAGATTCACAATTTGAAACCCACTTTAATTTTCATGCTTCCTAAGTTACAAGTTTATTCTCCTTTTAAATGTTTATTTCCTTAAACATTTTATTGTTTATTGAAGAACATTCATTCCATTATTAAACACAATAACCATTTATTTCCTTGGTTTAAAACCAATCCTAATTCATCTTTTTCTGAAATACTTTTCCAATTCAAGATTTAAATTTTAGTTCGAATCTATTTCAAACTTGTCTTTAATTTAATTTCAATTTGGTTGTAATTATATTATCACTTAGTTCTTACTATTACTTTTAATTTTATTAATACTACCACCAATTTCCTTAATATAATAGATAATCTATTTCTTATATAAGATTCATTTACTTTTGAAATCATTTAAAAACCTTTATATAAGAAAATAACAAGTACGCTCTCTCATATTTAAATACTCTCAACTCATTCTAGGGTACCACTTATCCTATCCTTAATGAGTAATCCCACCAGAGCCAAGGTTCTCGCTTAACCTTCAGCTCTGATACCAAATGTAACGACCCAGAATTTTCAATCCCGAAAATTCCAGATAGTTAGAGAAAAGAAGAAAAGAGATAGAAGAAGAACAGAAAAGAAACACACAATCTCACATTCGCAGCGGATAAAATATAATATCAATAGTAATAACTATACCAAAGAAAACTATGTCTATCAATTTTACATCAATATATCAGATTTACAATAATTTTATACAACATTGGTTACATACAATTTAACATGTCTCAGATATATACAATATCCTAGTGGAAACTCTCCACACGTTCCTGCCATCCAGCCCGCCTCCTGAGCTCCAGAACGTCCTTACCTGAAAATCTGTAATACTCGGTCTGACCCGAGCATTACATCAAAGTAACACCCGGGTCAGGCTGGAAACTAGCGTGAGTAAACCCATCTAACATAAATTCCAAAAGCATACAACTCATATAAACCCGGGTAACTTATATCAATTTTACAACTTCACAAGTTGATTATAGATATCACAAATTTCACACATCAATTTCTAAGTGTCAAAAACTTAGATTAACAGATCAAATTCACTTAAATCATTCCGAACCAGCCTAAAGGTTTCACATATCAATTTATAAGGAATCGAAGTGGTTTCGGGTATTGACTAATACTCGACTCCGGTCTCTTCGAATTCAATTCCATCTTATCCCAAAATTTCCAAATGAAACATAATTCAAATTTCAAATACAGGGTGTCACCTATACATATTAATTCATCATCAATGAATGACCACATTATCTCAGTTTGAATCCAATCATATCACATCACTCAGCATCTCAGAATACATACCCAAGAATTAACCTTAGCCATATTCAGTAATTAACCTTTTAATTACTATCATTAATTACAATAATTAATGATCCTACATTAATTAATTAACTATAATTAATTACATTAAGTCTTAATTAATTACAATTAATTAATCATATTTTAATTAATTACTTTTATTAATCAACCTTGATTAATTTCATTAATTACATTAATTAATGATCCTTATTAATTAATTATTCCTTAAATTAATTAAGTAATTAACTTATAATCAATCATCCCATTAATCATAAATAGTAATTAACAATTTATAATTTCTTATCTTAATTAATTAACTTCTTAATTAATTATCTTAACCCTTGATTAATTAATCTAATTAATTAATCTTTAATTACTTCATTAAGTAATTATTAAACAATTAAATTAATAAATAAATCCTTAATTAATTACTTTATTAATTAATTACATTTTTAATTGATTATCTTTAGTAATTAATCTTAAATTAATCCCATTCATTAATTAATTAACCATATTAATTAATTAACTAAAATAATTAAGTAATTAACTCTTAATTACTTACATAAGTAATTATACTTATCTATTCCCTTAAATAGCTAAATTAAGTAAATCACCAAGTGACGATTAACAAATTAGTTAATCACATTCATTTCATTAATTACAATTGGTAATTTATCTCTTAATTACCCTATAAATCAATTACTTAATCTTAAATCATTAATTAATTAACCTTAGTTATTAATTAATCTCTTTGAATACAAAGTAATCAATCCTTACGTACTTTTAAAATCAATAGGTTAACCTTTGATTAACTGATTTATTATCCATTATCTAATGATTAATACCCCTAATTATTAATCAATATCTCACAATACAAATTTATAAATCCATAACGAATTAATCAATCTCTAATTTTAGATTAATTATTCCTTATTTGTAAATTAATAAACCTTAAGTTAGTAATTGATAAATCTCAATTAACCCTTACATTAAGTGATCATCCCTTGATTTACTTTCATCAACAATTATTATTTATTTAATTACTTCATTAAGTAATTCAACCTCCACTAAATTATTCTTCAAAACCCTTTTTATCTCCTTTTATTTACCACTTTATAACCATGGTTTCCTTGCCAAAAGAAAGCTGGGTTCTGCTTATAACTAAAAAATTTAAAACTTGCATATATACTCACAATACTGGGCATCAATTCTTACCCTAGCATAAACACCAAAATCTCGAGTATCTCACGAGTTTCTTTCGTCCCTACTTACTACGAGACAAGGCAGAGAAAAACGCGAGCATCCTTCGAGAAGAGACTCATCTTCCTCGAAAACACCAACCTCCCAGATATAACGTGCACGTGGTGCACGTCCCCCAACAATTTCGACCACCGTTGATCAACGCGGCCATCGTTGACGATCACTCGGCCACACGCGACAACAACCGTGCTCCCAGATCAAACAGATAACATGCAAAACGAAATCGACCCTTAAGATCGAAGAAAACTGAAGAACATCTGACCACAAAACCCATCGCCACCCACGATCACCACCACCGTAAACTCCAGTGACCTCTCCAAAGCATCGCCGGACCTCCACGTCACCATTCCTCAAATCCCGATCGCCTCGAGTTCAATTTCCAAGTCGCAAATGCTCCAACAACCTAGCTGATCCTCAAACCAGTATAAACCATAGTTTATTCAGATACGAACACCATGGCCATCAATAAAAATCACCAGTATTTTTCCCATCATCCACACTTTGAAAACTAGCCTCGACCAAAATTCCAACCCCAATCACCACGCCGTTCAACGGCAAATGCCAAAAACACCCAAAACGTCAATATCCCAAATTCTCCCAAATTGACCAACTAAAATTTTCAAATTGCATCTCAAATTTCATGATTTCCCATCATGATTACATGCATGTAGTTCGATTTTGAATTTAAGATAGTTTATTTTTTTACAAATATTCCATCTTTACTATTAACCCCTTATTTATAATTATTTGTTGTTTCAAAAATTGTGAAACTATTTTTAAAACTACCATCTAACCTTAACATACAATTTTCATTTACATAACAATGTCTAATATTATTTTGTTTGAGTGATTTTTGAATTTATCTTTGATATCAACTTCTGAAAGAACAGAGATGGATTTATGCAGTTCTTTCCTATTCTCAGACAATCCTTATCTATAACTTTCAAACTGGAAAATTCTTATTTTCATATTTGCATTCATTCATCATAGAATTATCAGACAACATAAATGTTAACATTCATCAAATTTTCTTCAACATTTACTACCTGAACCAAGTTTAATTTGTTTGGATCTAACTTGTTCACTGTTCTAGCAATGTATATACTTGTTGTCTGACATATATACTTAAAATCAATTTAAAACACATGCACAGCATAATTCACTTATACCTCAAAGATGGAAATTCGAAATATAACAGAAGTTTTAGAGTTACTCACCTTAATTATTATATTTTTCCAGACAACGGAGAGAAGTTCAATACTGGAAAATGCTCTTGATCCTAGGTTTAAGAATACAGGCATATGATTTTGAATATGGCTTGGATTCAAAATGCATGCAGGCCTTTAATAAATCCCAGTTTTGAAGGAGCTGCTCAGGTTTCCCTTTTTATTTTTATTTTGAACTTGCTTCTAATTTCCTTACCTGAACTCTTGAAATGGTTATAGGCAGTTGATTCTTGATTTTGCAACTTAAAGTAATTTACAGATTTTTTCTTCTCTTCTCTTGATTAAGAAAGTGAAGATGGGAAAAGGAATGAAGATGAAAGGTAGCCATTAACATAGATAAAAGAAGGTTGAAATAAAATTTGACACTTGTAAATGTCTTATGTGTTTAATTACACATGTTAGATTAGGCTTATAAGATGCTTACATTTGTCAATTTAAGTGATTAGTATTTTTAAATTAAAGTTTAATGAAAATTTAACTTAATTAATTTGTTTATAATTACATATCTATATGTAAAGCTAATTTTAAAGAAGTAAAACCATTATATTTTATAAAGAAAAACAATACATATAACAATCATTTGAAAATAATATTTTTAATCACTTAAAATAAATTTATAAAAGAGATTGTAACTTATTTGTTATTTAATGAATCAATGTTTCTTTTATTAATTGTATTTTAAACTTCATATATAATTTACAAATTATCAAATCATTTTAAATTTTAAACACAGATTATTAAATTTAAATTGCCAAAAATTCCGGGATATCACAGTCTTACATAATTGCGTGTTCTTCATATTGTCAATGGTGCAATGAAAAGAGTAAACCTGTTTAGTGGTGAATGTTCAGTCGGTATGGTTGGTTTTGTGAAAAAAACGTCAAATCATATTGAAATCCAAAAATTTGAAAAACAAACCGAATCCGGTAACTGATTTAATCGAACTTGAAAAGTTGTAAGAGAAACAATCATATATTATTATTCAAAAGTTTACTTTACTCAAAGAAAAACATAAAATAAATTTTGAAGAGTTTGTATTGAGTATTTCGTTTTGTTTAAAAGAAAATTTGGCTTATTTTCTATAAACATTGTTTTTATTATTTAACCAATTATAGAACATACTGCAATATCATAAATTTTGGTAGTCTAATAGAATCTAGGCTAATTCGGTTAAAACGATAATTGAATAAAATTATTTTACAAACCAAAGTTAAACCGATTTTATTTTGTAATCTAACTGGACCGATTGAAATGAACTGCTTCGGTTGGTTAATTCTGTTTTAACAGAGCATTTCTTAGCCTTTTAACCCATCACACGTAACAATTATTGATTTGATAAGATATATGTACTTATCTTCAACTCAAATATCTGGACACTAGTTAGTTATCGCAAACCATTAAGTTATCATTAATCCTTATTTGTGCTTACAAATTTTTCGGCCATATGTAAATATTACCTTAATTAGTAATCTTATAGCTTCTACTATGAATGTCTTTAAACTTAATTCTATAGTCTACGGGTGCGGCGCAGTGGAAAGGAGGCTTGTGTTCTGGTAAAAAGACCCAGGTTTGATTCTTACCATACGCTTCCCTATCCCTTATAAATTTACCAAGGGGTATGAGGTTTGGATTCGCGGACGGCTTTACTATACCCTCCTCAGGAGTTTACTGACCCGCCGTGTTCTTCTGGGTTTTCAAAAAATAAATAAAAAACATTTAATTCTGGAAAATATCTAATTATCAACTTTCATGTGTGTTGATTTCTAAAAGTTTTAAAAAGTTAAAACAGTACGTTGCTAATGGATTTGCCATGTTTCTTAAAATGTCAACTTAGGATACCAGCACAAAGATGAAAATATATTAAATCTACATAAACTATTGAATAAATTAAAAAAGGTTAAATGGTAGCTTCAAATTCACAAAATCTACAGGACATATTACGCAATCACCTCAAAAATTTAGCTGTTTACATCAAAACTTCAGACTTACACCTTAATTCCTAAGCAAACTTCTTTGTTACTAATTACTAAAGTCAAAACGCATAATGCAATTTAGCGTTGATAAAGTGAAGATCTTCAAATTCTTTTCATTTAAAATTTGGGTATTATTTCCACTTACAAATTCTATTCGTTTCAGGTTCTTTCATGGTTTGAAGATGTCTCTTTATGGTTTTAAGGTCGTTCTCCTTTTTTGATGTCTCCATCGGTGTCGATTATCTCTACTCTTCCATATTGAATTGCGGAGTTATGTTCTTCTCAAGATTTTTGCAATGCACATTTTCTTCTTGCACTTGAACAATTAACTTCTTAATCAATTTACCCATTTCGCAAGAATTTGGTGATCAAATAGTGGTTAATATTCCTTAGTTCAACTGTTAATGGAAGCACCACTTAATGTTAGACTTCAATTTGGTCTAATCTAATATGTTGTCGTCATGAAGAGTCAATGATACTTGAATAAGGCTTAAACGCTCATTCAAGTGTGCTATTGTTGAGTTCAAATGATGACATTATGCAATAGTAATTTGTCAAATTCCTTGGCTAAAAAGTCACAAGTTTTAACATGACCAGCGACCATTAAAGTACCAAATTTGAGCTTTTATTATGCAAAAGATAAAAATATAAATGAGATGAAGATCAGCTCAGAATTCTTCCATATAAAGGATACATGCCTACTAACCTTAGCCCCCGGATTCATGACATGTGTCATTTGGGTAAAGTAAATGGTTATGTTTTATTGATGTTGTTTGGAATGACATGTGGCACAATCTTTCTCTAGCTTCCCTATGATGGTGTGACACAATTAGTCTAATAGGAGAATGCCACGAACCAGTTGGTGTATTTTCAAAGCACGATAGCTCAGAATTTTCAACTTCTAATAGCTCGACCAATCAACATGTGATAGCCCTGAATATCAACATTCGGTAGTTTAATCAATCAACATGCGATAGCCTTGAAATATAAACATTCGGTAGTTTAATCAATCAACATGCGATAGCCTTGAAATATCAAACTTTGGTAGCTTAATCAATCAACGTGTTATAGCCTTAATATATCAAACTTCGATAACTCAACTAAGTCAACATGCGATAACCCTGAAGTATCAGCATTCGATAGCTTAATAGATAAGCATGCGGTAGCCTTGAAATATCAACCTTGATAGCTGAACTATGTCAACTTGTGATCGCCTTTAAATATCATCCTTTGATAGCTTAATAAATCAATGTGTGAAAGCCTTTAAATATAAACGTTTGATAGCTTAATCAATCAACATGCGACAAATTTTAAATGTCAACCTTTGATAGCTTAATCAATCAACATGTGATAGCCTTGAAATACCAACCTTCCATACCTCAACTAAGCCAGTATGCAATAGCCCCAAAGTATCAACTTTTGATAGCTTAATCAATAAACATGCAATAGCCCTGAAATATCAACATTTGATAGCTCAGTAAGTCAATGCGCAATTGTTCTAAATCACCAACCCGCGATAGCTCCACCTTTAACTTTATCATGCATTGGTTTAATTTGCATCAACTTTTGATAGCTTCATTTGTCAATTTACGACTGCTTTGATCAACTCAACTTTTGATAGCCTTATTTATATTCAACTAGCAATTACTACATTATTCTCTAATTCATCAAGGCTCTTTTTCTTATCAACTTGTGATAGCCCTCTTTCATTAACTTGCGATGGTCCTATTCATATCATTCTACAGTAGTTCTATAATGTCAACTTGCCATGGCTTATTGCTATCAGCTTACCATAGCATGTTTCTTGTCAATTTGCGACAGTTTCGCTTCAATATGTGTTGTCTAATCTCAATGTCTAATAGCCTTTATTCCTCAATTTTTGGTAGTTTCAAAGTGCAATCCTTTTCACATCTTGTCCATTTTTGGATATTTTGGATGTAACACTTGTCCCCTCTCCTGTAAGAAGATTTAATATGCTTTAACTTAAGAAAACTTCTGTTCTTATTTTTTTTTCTCTTCTCGGGTTGTCAATCTCTATTGTTGTGCTTTCCGTCATTGATCGTTTGTGCTCCTTGACATGTAATAACTTCTGGTCTCAAGAATCTTGATTTTTCAGCAAGTTGCTTTGTTGAAGAGATTTTTCAACACATAGAGGTTTTTACAATATATTTATATTTGTAACAATCATTTTATTGAAAATATTATAAGGGGTGTAAAAAATGATTGACCCACTCCCTCCCCTAATGGAAAAAAAATATGTAGCTGCTCTCGTTTTTTCGATGACCAATTATTGTTTTTTCACTAGAACCCATTGAAAATGGTTTTTGCTGAACCATCATCGCCTTTTCTTATTTTTCAATAAGTTGTTGATGAATTTTGCTATGCATGAGGAGTAAAATTGCAAACCATTTTATTTTGGTGGAGTCTTCATAACAGTTTTTTTCTAGGTGAAGTCATACTAAAATTTTCCTCACCCACATCAATTATGAAGTCACTTTAAAGTGTTGTTTCTAGAATGATCCATAACAACACATTTGAATGCATTATACAAAATTACTAAATACTAATATTACTAACCATATATTACAAAAGTCATAGCAATATAAACGTAAAAAGGGAAAAACATGGAGATTGTCGTTAATTCTTTTTCGACGTTGTAAATATGTTTCAGGCTTTAACCCGATTATCGGATGAAATATGAACCCACAGCTATTGGGGGTTTTCAACTTTTTTTGTTCGAATCACTTCTTCCTCTAGTCATCTGCTGCTTCTCCAAGGTCTACCATTTTTGCGTTGACTATCTATCATCGGTTGAGCTCGTATTGGTCTCACCGCCAGCTGTTTAAACTAGGGATAACAATTGAGCGGTTTAGGACCGGTTTTTCATGCCCCAAACCTGCCCTGGGTTTTTCAAACACTAGCTCAGACCCGTTCTGTAGATTTAGTGCGGATCAAGATTTTTACTTGGAATCCGGAACCGGTTCGAGTCAGGATAGACCCGCCCCATCCCAAGACCCGATAAGACTTTATATGTTCATTCAGAATTGTATATTAATGTACATATATTTATTTATTTTATTTCTAAGAGACATTCTCTAAATGATATTGAATATAAAGGATTAACTAATCATCATTATAGTAGTAAAGTGATTTTATGATATATCAGTAGTATGGGTCGGGTTAGGGCGGGTCATTCAAGTCCCAACCCGACCGTAGATCCGGAGCTTCCAAGAGCAGGTGATGGGTCCACCCGCTCCGACGACCCAATGGGGCAAGTCTTAGCGGGTCAAAACTAGGGTTGGTCTACCAGTTTTAGACCTTAGATCTGTCACATTGTCATCCCTAGTTTAAAACATGAAGCTAAAAATGAATAGGGTAGATAAAATAGTGAAGAGGGTGATTTGTAATGCAATCAGGATGAACTTGAAAAAGAAAACATATTGTTTTTGTATGATCGAGAAAAGGAGAGCCAGACATTCGAGAATTGAGAGTTTTTATGTCTCTGTTACGATCAATCCCGCAATGATACCTTATTAGTTTGAGTAACAATATTTTAGGCGCTGTTTGGTTTAATTTTATGCTTTATGTTTTGCGTTTTCAACATTCAAAACAAAAGAATGAGGATAACGAAAGAAAAATTAAAAATTTAGGCAATTACAACGACAGCGGAAGGACGGCGGATGCAATGAAGCGACGGTGAAATGATAATTATTTCTCAAAATACGAAAATTTTCATTTTATATGTCAGCGTTATTTTTCGAAATTGTTGTTTTTTAAAAATACGTACATCGTGTATACGATTTTTGGACAGAAACACAAAATTAAAAATACCGAACCAAACGGGAGTTTTTTTCGACATTTTCTAGTTGAAAATTGGGCCTCATCGTCTCTTTATTATCAAATAACAAAGCGATTTTTATGTCTAGTCGCGTAAAGACGATTGGTTTGCAGATTCCAAAATAAAAATGGAAAGGTATGCGAAGCGAAATTGGTTATCTTTAATTTTTTGAAAAGACAACGCGTGCGAAAGTTTTCAAAATCCACTGTCCTTTACGGTTGTTTTTAAAATACCACTGTCAACGCCTGGGTTGGTTAAAGGAAAAGATGTTGTGGTTTAACCTTTAGATTTGATTTAAGATTTTGACCAAAAAGGTCGGATTATTTACTTCACTAGTTATTATAATCCAAAAAATCGAGATCGTTTTATCTCATCATCTCAGTTCATTTAATTCTCCTTCCCCAAGCATGGAATTAACTTTCTGTAAACAAATTAAATCGTGGATATCTTCTATTTTTGTCATATCCATTTTCTTTAAAATTTCTATAAATAAAGTCAATTGAAACGATAGAGCAATTGGATCTGTGGCGCAATGGTAGCACGTCTGACTCCAGATCATAAGGTTGTGTGTTCGATTCACGTCAGGTTCAAATTTTTACATCATCCTTTTACTCCTCTCCAGCTACCACGCTTCTGCTATTTTTTTATTTTTTCCCCCTTTTGCTATAAATAATTCTACTCACCACAATTGTTTTCCCCAATCTATAATATCGACTTTTAAAATTCCAAAATGTCAAATTTTAGCCGAATCCTAAGCAAGGATCCAGATTACGGGCAGAAAAGGTTTCTTTTTCACCTGGAATCCTCTTGCGGCTTTGCCACTCCAACTTTGTTCATTGTAAGTACTGCTTTCCCCTCTTTCTCTTACAGCTGCAGATTATGGGAAAAAGATTCAGTATTCATTTGCCACGTTTATTTTCTCTTCCGCCTTACCGCTTATAATCACTAATGTACAAAATCTCAAATTTGGGCTGGATTTCCTTGTTAAATTTCGGAAGCCATGATACGTCGCTTGGTTTGTACAAATTATGCAAAGAGCCAGCATACTGCACTGTTAGGTATGCTGTGAAATAATAATAAATCTTAACCCTTACCACTTAACATTAGATTCAGTCCTCTTTATGTTTGCTATATATATTGCAAATTTCTCACTTGTGAGAGGAAGGTGTGTGGTTTGTGTTCTTATTATACATTTGTAAGACAGGAAGAATAAGTCTCAACTCAGAATACACGAAGCGTCTAGTTGATGTGATATGTAGATTAGTCAACATTCATCATTTGTTTTTTATTTTCTATATTTTGGATATTGGTTGTGAATGGTTTTTTTGGCTTTTCATGTTTCCCATGGGATGCATGTATACCTAGAAAAAACCATTTCACTTTTTCTTTCAAAAAACGTTTCGGTAAAAAAATGGTGAAACGGATAGTAATATAATTTTGATGCATTTGAGATTCAAACTTAAAACCTTTAGAGCCTCCGTCTAAAGTACTCTTAAAACCTTTAGAGCCTCCGTCTAAAGTACTCCTTTAAGATGGATATCACTTACAGTTTCAAATTAAATGGGCATATATTGCTCTGAAATTGACATCCATGTTTGTATAAGTTTTCATGTGACGTAAATTCTTGCAATAAGTTTTCTTAGGAGGCCTATTAGTAAAATGAGTCCTATGAATTTGTCTAATTAGATGCAGGGGTAAATGACAACTGTTTAAAGTACTTTTTTAATCTTGTTTCTGTGGGGAGTATTGAGCATCAAAACATTGCAGAAAACATGGAGCATCAAAACATCAAAACATTCCAATATGGGGGAATCCATCTTCAACTGATAATTGTTGCTGCTTTTATTATTATTTATACTATTATATTATTATTGAGTCTCATTTCAAGTGCGTACAAGCAACCTCAATATTTTGTGAAATGAAGCGTCGCATTTTTTCTCTTCTCTTCGTTTCCATCTCTCCGCTTCTTGCTTATACTCCAACCTTTCTTCAACTCTTCAATCGCGTCTTCCCCCTTCTTCTATTTTCCTCCTCTTCAATTTCCTCTAACCCTAAATATTCTTAATCATTTTCCCTTCTCTTGCTTCTTATCAAAACCTAAACATTCATTTCCCTCAATTGTTAACTCAATTCAAATCGAGAAACCATATCCTAGACAAACACGAATCTCCAACCGTGGGCGACTTCTCCGCCCATAAGGCGTACTTGGATTACGGCAGCAAGGAAAGCGGCCCCCATGGCGCCATTCAAATCAGCAATAATCGGGTCCAAATCAGCCAAACCGCTATTGTTCGAAGACGTTTTCAGTTTCTCCAAAATACCAAGAAATAGATCAAGCTCTGGTATGATTTTTTGCTACTTTGAACTATTTTTGATGCTTTCGAACCTGATATGTCAGTATTGTCCTTGAAATTTGTATTGAAATTTAATATCTTTTTCCTTCTATTCGTTGTATCCTTTTCTGTTTGATGGAGTGGTGGAACTACTATTTGTTGACACTCCCGATGAATTTAGGTACAATCTGATTGAAGAAGCAGTCGCACTACGTATTCAGACATTTCCTTCTGTTTTAGGTAAAATCCTTTTATTTGGTTCAATTGGTCTTTCCATTTGTGTTATTTTTCTATGTTCATTGGGTTCTATCTTTGCAGGAATATATAATTTGAATGCTTCCTATTTTTATCCTACTTCATCATTTAATATTGCTAAAAGTATTTTTATTGTTTAATCAAGGAATTTTCAAGGTGAAACAACTTGGTTTTGGATCTTTTTCCCATGTTTAGTTACTATTTACATTGATTTTTTGATCTGCTATAGATAATGGAATTTAGTATGTACATTTCTAAAAGGCTGCTTAGATTTAATTACATCGATTGGATCTATTTACAATTTGGTATGCTATTTTTACATGTTGGATGAAACTCCTACCTAAGGTATTTCACCCTGGTTTAGAATATATTTTTGCTCATGTTTTGCTACTGCTTGATTAGAATTTGTGGTTTTGTCATAAATAATAAAATCAAATATGTACATTTCCAACAAGCTACTTGGATATAATTACAACGGCTAACTCTATTTGCCAGTTTGGTATGTTGTTTTTATGTTGTAAAGTTTATATATCATAAATCATTTTATTTGACCGAAGTAACCGATCTATCCGTATTTTTATTTGTTTATTTATTTATACCTATGTAAGCAGCAACGTGATATTTTATATTATCTTTTACCATAACTTTACTAATACACTAGCATAAGTGCAGCAACATACATACATTATAAAACAACCATAGTAAAAAACACCATGTTTCTGAGAAAAAACTACTTTATGCTGATAACATAAAACAGACCTCTTCTCTTTATACTTATTATATATGTATTTTATAGTCCTTCAGGAAATAAATTGTGATAATTTGATGAGATTACTGGGTAGACATTAACATGATGTTATTAACATATAAAATTTATATCTATTGATTTGGTTGCTTAATCATGAGTTGTTCTTGCAAACTCATGAAAACCAGCGATGGATACAAATTATCATTAGCAGTAATTGAGGCCTAATCAATGGCATATAACTTTCTATAACCAATGCCTTTACCACATGTATTACACCCATCATATTTTTGCTCGTTACACACTAGTTATCATGGTTCTTCGGAAAAAATCATAATCAATGTAGAACCCAAACCAATTCCTTTTGTACCTAAAAATAGTAGTAAATAATGAAACAAATTTTGTTAATCCATATTATAATGCATACGCAAGGGAACCACATGGCACCCAAATGATGTTGCTTTTGAACACACAATTAATTAGGTAAAGATACAAAAATATGTTGATTTGACAAAGTAATTGCTAGAAATTATTTGTTCCATTAATGGGAGTAATTATTTGTTTCCATTCGTGTCCAGTTTCTTCAGAAGTTAAACCATTTCTTTCTCGCTGCTTCCATTAGATTAATTATACATTAGTTGGGTTTCTGACCTTTTTTCATTCACTCTGTTATGATTAGTATGTATTTGTAATTAAACATGTCATGTCAACCATAGGGAATGTATATCAATACCATGCCGGTTATTGCTCCTTCCACTTTTTTGTATTATTTATGACAATGATGCCCGAAATGCTTAGCTACTATTCAAACCTAAAATAATACATTAATCGACATGATGTCAACAACCACGAATGTGCATTCTAATATACTATAGTATCCTATACATGATCCTAACTATGACTGTGCGTTATGATATGCAACATTATCCTATATGTGATTGAGTTTAATGGAAAATCAATGCTCTATTTGGTTTGGAGATAACTAATTCAACACTCCAGATTGTCTTCACTCTTCCTGGATCATAAAAAATGTGTTGGATTCAAATAAGGCTTGTGACTTTACCTAGTACTTTACAAAAGAACTGAGGTTGACTGGACTTGGGTGTGAATTAGACTTATTTGTATTCAAGCTAAACAATCATTTTTACAATCTATTACTTAAATAGGAAAGGAGAAACCAACACAATTATTTGATGACATTTGTCCCAATTCAGAAATATTGTTTTCTATTATCAAAAATATATCAATATTCAGTAAATGCTAATGTTTTCTTTCTTTCCCCTCAATCACCGTTATCCCTTTTTAATTATGCTTCTAGCATCTCCCCAATATCCTGATCGTCGCTCTAAACACTGTGTTCCACCTTGTGTCTCTCTACCTGTCGAGTAATCCTACCATAGTTATGTCCACATCCATGATCAACATTCCTTACTTTTGTAACATCCCGCAAATCTGAACCCCTTGAGTCAACACTATTCTACATCAATTAACTCAAGTGGAACAGAAATACGAACCATTAGGGTTAAAGAAGAAGAGGTAGAAGAGAGAAGGAACTAAACAATATCGGAATCTCACAGTCGCAGCGGAATAAAATATAATATATAATATCATCTCTTTACACAAAATGAAACTATATCTGTTTTATACAATATATCATCAGAGTATCTCAAACAAACAACAATTACCAGTCAGACAATTCCATACAATCACAGCAGCGGATATATATACAAGTATGGATAATACGTCTCGGACTCCAGCTCCTTTCCTGCTCCATAGCACCCTGTCCTGAACATATAATACTCGGTCTGACCCGAGCATTATAATGAAATAACACCCGAGTCAGTCTGGAATACCAGCTGATAATAATGCACCCAAATTGATTATTAAAGTTTCAAAATCATTCTAAAAACAAAAGCATCTCGTAAGACCACGCCACAAATAAACATGTCGGGTTTTTACCTTACGATAGCTAAAACACTTTTTATAGAAATCCTCTGATATTACAATAGGGACTATATACAAATACTTATATAAAATAGCCGAAATTGTTACATTATTAAATTCCAGCTACTAGCCACAGAATGGGTAATACAAACAAAACTCGTAAAAGGCTCATAGGGAGAATGGATTTCAACTAATGACTAGGCACTGTGGTACCATCTGTCACAGTACCTGGTCTAGATCAGTGCACCGAGGACCACGCCCGATCCTCTATAACACATGAGCCAGATTATCCCTCACTGGATAATCCCGAGTATCTCCTCGTGGTTGGGATCAACAACCGCACCACTAAGCCGAAATAAAAGGTACATATAGACAGGAATGACCTTACCCGGAAATGGGTGTTGCCCACCAAGCCTTGCTGCATATCTCCTGATTTTCTGTCATTCCCGGTTGATGAGGCTTGAGGCTAAGCGATATCTTTTAGAACATTTCACTTAGAATGCCCATCGCCCACCTGACGATGTTTCGAAAGCATTCATCCATACAAGTCCGTTCGGGTTCGAACGGAACCGAAGGCACTACTCCTACTACATCCATTTTGGAAATATCCTCAGGATTAGTAGCGACTAGCCCTTGCACTTCACTGTTCCATCTTCGACTCCGAGCTCATTTTTCGCACGAAAACGTACAAACCGGATCGAAGTGGTTTTCGAGAAATATTCTTGATCCCGGTCTTTTCGAGATGATCAATGTAGTTGTCCAATATTGGTTGTCGGTGATTTAACTATCAATTAACGTCCATAAGAATCCATCATATAATAAATAATTGTCCAATTATTTATTTCTTCAAAATATCTTTGCAAGATATATTTCCGTTTCAAAACCCCTTTTGAAACAGATTCAATACCAACTCTTTTCATGGAATAAATTTTCTAAATTGTTACTTCCCTTGAAAAACATCCAAGTACCAACGTTTAAGGTTTAAAATAAATTTAAATACTTTATTCTTGAAAATACATTAAACATTTATATTAAAACTTCCTACATATTGATTTAAAATATATATCCTTTAGAAATATCATAAATAAAACTGCTTAATAAAATATTATCTTTAAAATAAAGTTAAATCATACTAGATTTGGAAATAAGGCTATGAAATTCTATTACAATTTGCAATAAAACTTTAATTGATTATCTTTAAAATAAAACCATTTATAAAGTATAAATGTTAATAATATTATTTTAAATAAAAAAGCTAATTACCTTTTTAAAATAATTACTTCTATAATTACCTTGATAAATGTTCACTTTTAAATTTTTTATCACTTAAATGATTTTCTAGAAATCATTCTTAATATAACTTCAAACTTCTAACCTTTCAAAAAAATCAGCTAAAAAAAGTACTTGGCCTTTTAGGGAAATATCCTTCCATTTTAGGATAACCCAAAGAATTCTTTTTATCAATCCAACATGATTTACCCAATTCAATTTTTACGTTCATCCCGTAAAATCCTTCCATACTTTTAAAAATAGCTCCTTTTATTTTTAAACACTTTGCTATTTCCTGGAAATCATTTCCAAATATATGTTTAAAATAGTTAAATAAAGCTTCTAGAAAATTATTTAATTGAAAATAATACTTAAGGAAATATATAGGGGTTTCCTAAGTACTTTAAGTCAATTTTAGTTTTTTTAAAAATAAAGTTATTAAGTCAACTATTTATATTAAAATTCCCTTTTGAAAACTTAATACTACTTTACTTTTAAAAATAATTAAATACCATAATTACTTAATCAAATATTTGCTTTCACTTAAAAATAATTTAAAATAATATTTCTTTCTAAAATATTCTAAACATATTTAAACTGCAGATTTATATTTTGAAATCTTTTCTTAGAAACATACTAAAATTTCCAGGAGAAAGCACACTTCCCATTCTTTTTTTTTAAATAAATCTCGCTATTATTTTAAACAATTCACCTTTCCCTTTTTAAATCAAATTTCAAACCCCTCAAATTACCATCCAATTTCTTGAATTTAATTCCTTTTAAATTCTTTACTTAAGGATTTCTTTAATTTCTTTTAAACCAAATTTATTTATTTATATTTAAAATTCCCAGGTTGTCTTCATCCAAATCGTAGCACAACACAATTTAATTTGCAATTTAATCTATCATAGTATATAAATGAACACAGCATAACAAGATCTCAATTAATTTATCACCGAATATAAATGAGGTTTATCACAGAATATAAATAAATTTCTATTTGTGAGGAATCCTGTTGGATCCCTCCAACCTGTTTCCCTACATCCACAGATATTAGCACAACAAATAAATATCTATTTAATTTGATAAGGATTATCATATTCAGCAAATCAACCAATCAAACATTTACTGGTATCCAGATGTGAGTGAGAATAACTCAACTTGGGTTTTCGACGAGCGTTCAAATTTAAAATAAATCGAACAGCGTTCGATTTAACCTAAATTTTTACTTGCTCTGAATAAGTTCCAGAATTGCTCCACTGCGTAGTACTCGTCTATACGATTTCGGCATCGCCAATTTCATCGAAATCTGATAACGTATGCACAAGTTATACAAATTTAAAGTTTGAATATAAATTTGAAAACAACTTTTTTTTATCTATTTACCAAACGAAAAACAGGCCGTAACCCATCTTCTTCCTTCTCGAGTTCGCATGCAGGAAATTCGAACCCAAAGCCGCGATTAGGGTTTACAACCGCTCCACTTACGATCCACACGAGCTCAATCAAACCCACCACGGACCAGCTCGACGCAGCCTCCACCTTCACCCAAAGCGCACGCGAGCTCGGCTGTAAGCTCGTCTTGAAAAAGGCGCCCAAACGAGTCACCTACTCGAGCAGATCCCGGCCTCCACGGCGAATTTTCGAGCCACTCCACCATACGAATGTGAAGCCCTCGTCGAGTACTTTGATTCTCTAGTTGATAGCTTCTCGCGAAAACTTGAGGATTGATAGAAAAACGAGGGAGAACGAAATGAAGTTTCGGCCATGAAAACGTGAGTGGCGGCTGAAGACAATTGCTAGTGTTTCGGCCTCTTCCCTCTAAATGTATATATATACGTATAACCAATTAATTAATTATTTAATCCACTTTAAAGCAACTTTTCACACGATCTCCAAATGACGCGTGCCGAAGGGCATTTATAATGTTTTACGTTGAATACAATGGAAAGTGTTTCGGAGGCAAATTTGGTCGTATGCACGAGTTACGGAAATAAACGATCAATTTTAAATTAAATCGATTAAAGTATTTTCTATGCGTTTTAAGCTGTCGGGGTCAAAAGACAACTCCGATTGCTACGAAAATTGAAATCCAATAATAACTAATTATTACGAGTCCAATGGAACTGGCTTCGTCGAATTCCGAGACTGTGCCCCGGAAGGCTAATTTAACTCGTCGATAAATTCGACCGATTTTCAAAATCATCGAAATCACTTCAAATTTCACTTTTAAAACTTTATTAACTCTATTATAACTCGTATAAAATTTATATTCCTATTAGAAATCATTCCGATTCAGTTTAAATCAAAATTTGATTATGTGCATTATTATATTATTAAATTTCATTATTGAATTAATATGAAATTTCAAATTCAACCTATCGAATTTTAATTCCCTCCAACAGCCCAATATTATATTTCAAATCCATATAGACTTAAAATAAATTTTAGAATCTATTTACACCCAGAATCACCAATTATCCCAATTCTAATATTAAATTATTATTATTCAAATTTCAATTAAATTCCCGTATTTGAAATTTTACTAATTATATTAATTTAACCAAAATCTTTTATTTCAAAACCAAAATACAATGCATATTCAACATTTAAAATGAATTAAATGTTCAAATCTAGCGACCCAAAATTCCGGGTCGTTACATTCCTCCCCCCTTATAAAAATTTCGTTCCCGAAATTTGCTAAGGTAGAAGAATGTTCCAAACCGAATAGTAAAACCTACTTATTTAAAATTTCAATTTCACTTTGCCTAAATTCTTTAGTTTCAAATCGAAACTACAAGTTTCAATTCCTACCCCATAATTCTTTTTTATTAAATTTTAATTTGAAATCAATTTGTCGTTATCGAAACATTTCAAAATTGTCAAACTCCTAAAATTTCCGAATTTTTTTGGCAGTCCCCCCTGTACGGAGGAGCTTTTGCAATATCACAATAGATATAAATATATATACATCGACCCACACGGTCGAAAAAACCCAAAAACAGTTCATATTTCCTATTTTAATTGCGTAGGTGTACCTTTTATTAGCATTTTAACAGCATGCGGCTAATTTATATTGCGTAAACACACTCCAACTCTACCTGCTGCCCCCGTTCATGTACTTACTCAAACAAACACATCAGTTTTCAATAATACGAGAATTTATTAACATTCCATTCATTAATCTTAACCAAACATATCAATTTCATAGCTTAACCAAGCAAACTTCATAATTTAACGACGTTAACCATATTTTATCAGCACTTCAAAGATTTCAATCACCATTTAATTTCTCGACAAATCCAAACTTCACTTTTATTTCACTTGAATGGTTTAATTCAAGTTTACTACTCTCAAACCATATTCTCATCAATATGATTACCATGGGCTTCACTAACATCAATCTATTTCAATTCAATTCCAAGTTGATTCACAATCAAATTCTTATTTTCAATTGAAGCATTTGCATTTTCTTTTATGATCCATTTTCATTCATATGCAAAAATCACTTAATAAAATTTCAATCCATTCCAATTAATTCAAAAACCAATTCCATTTGCTTCTTTAAACCAACTCAATTCCGAATACAACAAAACGATCAATTCTTATGCAAATTTTCCATGTCATTCAAGCAAATAATCATCACTTAAGCTTATAACCATTTAAAATTAATTCTAGTTTAAAGTTATATTAATTTTATTCCATTCGGAATTATTCACAACCCCAAATATTCTTATTTCCTTGCAATTTTTAAATCAAATCCTTATTCTCACTTCAAATTTATCATTCAATTTAAGTTTAAATTAATATCATCCCATTCTATATTATTTACAACTCATACATTCTTATTTTATAACAATAATTAATTAAAATTCTTTCACTTGGATTTCAATTCTATTATCTAAACAAATTTCATTCAAAATCACTTATAAAGCTCATCCACAATCATCGTCATTTTTTGTTCAAATTTGCTTAAGTTCTTCCAATTTCACCATATTTCCATTTCTACTTATATCAATTTTATTTTAATTTTAATTTGATTCTCATCCAAATCAATTCCAATTCATTTACAATTTTTAATTCAATTAGTTTATTTATCAATCCATTTTAAATTTATTTTATTGACAAATGAGACCACTTTAAATTATTTCACTCATTTGAATTTATTTACAATTCAAACCATCACTATTATAATCTAATTCCATTATTCATTTACACTCTCAACTTTCATTGTCAAAATTAAATCCCATATTAGAACTAGGTTTTTAATATTTCTTTCAAAAATTTCCTTAACAAACCACCAAAAGTTCATCCATGCCAATATAAATTCCATTTAATTTAGTTTACACAAAATTCATCTTCAAGCTTCTTTTTATTTAATTTAGCATACGCTAAATTCATTCTCAAATAATTCATTTGAATTTAGTTGAGTGAGGATCTAATTATTCAATATACTTTCAAGTAAATTCAACTTTCCTTCAACTCAACTCTTTTCCAATTTAAATTCAAGTTTTAACTAAATTTATTCAGCCAACTTAAATTCATGCTATTTCTTTTACTATTTTAAATAAGAATTTAATTCTATTCATAATTATTTGTAACACAACTGAATTTTGATTTTAATTCAATCCAAATTCAACTCCATTCATTTAATCGAACTTAAATCTAATTCAATCCAATTTTAATTTTCCATATACAAGTTCAAAATTTGTTTACTGACTTAAGTTCATTCACCCTTGTATATTTTATATTTCATTCACCTTATCTTACTTTACACTTCATTTAGGATTAAATTTGAATCTCCCATACCATTCAACTATTTCCTATTTGTGATTATAATTCCATTTCCTCTTTATAAGTTCACCAACTTATTTACTTAAAGGTTTATATTGCTCCTTTGAGTTATTTTCATCTTATAATCACAATCCCAAATATTATATATATATATATATATATATATATATATATATATATATATATATATATATATATATCACTGAATTCTTAAGGATACAAATTTTCTTCAATTTAATTCTTTGCACCATTTTAAATTCACAATTTTAGATATAAGTATAATACTTACTAGCTTATGAGTACAATTTATTACACAATGACCCATAATTACCAAGTTATTTTACATTTCAATTTAATCCAAATCAATTTAATTTTAGGTCCAACTTATTTAACTTATCCCAAGTTAAATTCAAATTTTCTATTCACTTCAATACATTCAAGGTAAATTTTAATTCTAAGGTCAAAATTTTCATTTCCTTTTTATTAATATCAACTTCACTTAATAATTTCAATAGTTAATTCATTTTAACTTTACATATTATTTAAATAGAATTTTCCAGAATTCAATTACCCGGTTTTATTTCAAAGCCATCTTGAAATAATAAATAACTCATACTCTCTTGGTATATCAAATCAAACTTCCAGATTTTCTAAAACAATCTGTTTTTACCAAGCAATTTCCCTTTTTGAAACTTCTAAAACCACATGTATTTCCAACAAATCTAACAGATATCATACCCTATTACTATGGAAACAATCCATCACTTTAGAAACTCGAAATAAATTCTAATGATGTGGCCATCATCATCAGGATTATTTTCCAGCGACTGAAGTGAGTTCAGTGCTTCCTTACTTTTCCAAATTCATTCCAAAACAGTTTCCATTCAAACATATTACCCAAAACAATATTCCATCATTACCTTCAAACCTTTGGACAACATCCCAAGATTTTAAATTTCCAAACTTTGGGTTTCACCACGTTTAATACATTTTTCAAAATTTCCGGGATTTAAATTCTAGTTTAATTCAAATTTAGTTATTTTTCTTTTGTATAATTTATACTTATAGAATTTGATTTGATTATAACCATTTCAAACTTTTAGATCAAATTTTAGATTCTTAGTTGATTAAGATATCCACATCCAAACAATCAAATATATATAATAATTTCAGAAAATTATTTCTTTTATATCAAAATATAATTTTGGGTAAAATTATTTCATTTACCCAATTCAAAAACAATACTATGTCGGTTTAACTTGTTTAAGAGTTTAGAAACCCCTATCGATATGGTTGTACTTCCCGTACCGACCAGAATTCATAAACACTCAACCGATAAGTCAACACAGTATAAAAACAATTTTATATTTACTAACAAGTACGCTCTCATATCTATTAATACGTTCGACTCATTATAGAGTAATATTGACTTTGTTTAATGAGTAAATGACCCACCAAAGCCTAGGTTGTCGCCAACCTAAGCTCTGATACCAAGTGTAACAACCCACAAATCCGAACCCCTTGAGTCAATACCATTCTACATCAATTAACTCAAGTAGAACAGAAATACGAACCATTAGGATTAAAGAAGAAGAGGTAGAAGAGAGAAGGAACTAAACAATATCAGAATCTCACAGTCGCAGCAGAATATAATATAATATATAATATCAGCTCTTTACACAAAATGAAACTATATCTATTTTATACAAATATCATCAGAGTGTCTAAAACAAACAACAATTACCAGTCAGATAATTCCATACAATCACAATGGCGGATATATATATAAGTACGGATAATACGTCTCGGGCTCCAGCTCCTCTCCTGCTCCATAGCACCCTGTCTTGAACATATAATACTCGGCCTGACCCGACCATGATAATGAAATAACACCCGAGTCAGTCTGGAATACCAGCGGATAATAATGCACCCAAATTGATTATTAAAATTTCAAAATCCTTTTGAAAACAAAAGCATCTCGTAAGACCACGCCACAAATAAACATGTCGGGTTTTTATCTTACGATAGCTAAAATACTTTTTATAGAAATCCTCTGATATTATAATAGGGTCTATATACAAATACTTATAAAATGGCCGAAATTGTTACATTATTAAATACCAGCTACTAGCTATAGAGTGGGTAATACAAACAAAACTCGTAAAAGGCACGTAGGGAGAATGAATTCCAACTAATGACTAGGCACTGTGGTACCACCTGTCACGGTACCTGGTCAAGATCAGTGTACCAAGGACCACGCCCGATCCCCTGCAACACAAGGCCCGGATTATTCCTTACTGGATAATCTCGAGTAAGATCAACCCGCGGTTGGGATCAACAACCGCACCACTAAGCTGAAATAAAAGGGAAATCTAGACAGGAATTGACCTTACCCGGAAATGGGTGCTGCCCACCAAGCCTTGCTGCATATCCCTTGATTTTTAGTCATTCCTGGTTGATGAGGATTTAGGCTAAGCGTTACCTTTTAGAACGTTTCACTTAGAATGCCCATCACCTACCTGACGATGTTCCGAAAGCATTCATCCATACAAGTCCGTCCCGGGTTCGTACGGAACCGAATGCACTACTCCTACGACATCTATTTTGGAAATATCCTCAGGATTAGTAGCGACTAGTCCTTGCACTTCACTCTTCCATCTTCGACTCCGAACTCGTTTTTCCCACGAAAACGTACAAACCGGATCGAAGTGGTTTTCGAAAAATAATCTCGATCCCGGTCTCTTCGAAACGACCAACGCATTTGTCCAATATTGATAGTCGGTGATTTAACTATCAATTAACATCCATAAGCATCCATCACACAATAAATAATTGCCCAATTATTTATTTCTTAAAAATATCTTTGCAAGATATATTTCTATTTCCAAACCCCTTTTGAAACAGATTCAATACCAACTCTTTTCATGGAATAAATTTCCCAAATTGTTACTTCCCTTGAAAAACATCCAAGTACCAATGTTTAAGGTTTAAAATAAATTTAAATACTTTATTCTTGAAAATACACTAAACATTTATATTAAAACTTCCTACATATTGATTTAAATATATATATATATATATATATATATATATATATATATATATATATCCTTTAGAAATATCTTGAATAAAACTACTTAATAAAATATTATCTTTAAAATAAAGTTAAGTCATACTAGATTTTGAAATAAGGCTATGAAATTCTATTACAAGTTGCGATAAAACTTTAATTGATTATCTTTAAAATAAAACCATTTATAAAGTATAAATGTCAATAATATTATTTTAAATAAAAATGCTAATTACCTTTTTAAAATAATTACTTCTATAATTACCTTGATAAATGTTCATTTTTAAAATTTTTATCACTTAAATGATTTTCTAGAAATCATTCTTAATATAACTTGAACCTTCTAACCTTTCAAAAAAATTAGCTTAAAAAAATGTACTTGGCCTTTCAGGGAAATATCCTTCCATTTTAGGATAACCCAAAGAATTCTTTTCATCAATCTAACATGATTTGCGCAATTCAGTTTTTACGTTCATCCCGTAAAATCCTTTCCATACTTTTAAAAATATCTCCTTTTATTTTTAAGCACTTTGTTGTTTCCTGAAAATCATTTACAAATATATGTTTAAAATAGTTAAATAAAGCTTCTATAAAATTATTTAATTGAAAATAATACTTAAGGAAATATATAGGGGTTTCCTAAGTACTATAATTACTTAATCAAATATTTGCTTCCACTTAAAAACACTTTAAAATAATATTTCTTTCTAAAATATTCTAAACATATTTAAACTGTAGATTTATACTTTGAAATCTTTTCTTAAATACAAACTAAAATTTCCAGGAGAAAGCACACTTCCCATTCTTTTTAAAAAAATCTCTCTATTATTTTAAACAATTCACCTTTCCCTTTTTAAATCAAATTTCAAACCCCTCAAATTACCATCCAATTTCTTGAATTTAATTCCTTTTAAATTCTTTACTTGAGGATTTCTTTAATTTCCTTTAAACCCAATTTATTTATTTATATTTAAAATTCCCAGGTTGTCTTCATCCAAATCGTAGCACAGCACAATTTAATTTTCAATTTAATCTATCACAGTATATAAATGAACACAGCATAACAAGATCTCAATTAATTTATCACCGAATATAAATGAGGTTTATCACAGAATATAAATAAATTTCCATTTGTGAGGAATCCAGTTGGATCCTTCCAACCTGTTTCCCTGCATCCACAGATATTAGCACAACAAATAAATATCTATTTAATTGGATAAAAGTTATCATATTCAGCAAATCAACCAATCAAACATTTACTAGTATCCAGATGTGAGTGAGAATAACTCACCTTGGGTTTTCGACGAGCGTTCAAATTTAAATTAAATCGAACGTCGTTCGATTTAACCTAAGTTTTTACTTGCTCCGAATAAATTCCAGTATTACTCCACTGCGTAGTACACTTCTCTACGATTACGGCGTCGTCAATTTCATCGAAATCTGGCAACGTATGCATAAGTTATAGAAATTTAAAATTTGAATATAAATTTGGAAACAATTTTTATTTTTATTTTTATTTACCAAACAAAAAACCGGCCGCAACCCATTTTCTTCCTTCTCGCGTTCGCACGCAGGAAATTCGAACCCAAAGTTTCGATTAGGGTTTACAACCGCTCCACTTACGATCCACACGAGCTCAATCAAAACCCACCACGGAGCAGCTCGACGCGGCCTCCACCTTCACCAAAAGCGTGCGCGAGCTCGGCTGTAAGCTCGTCTCAAAAAACGCTCCCAAACGCGTCACCTAATCGAGCAGATCCTGGCCTCCACGGCGAATTTTCCGAGCCACTCCACCGTACGGATGTAAAGCCCTCGTCGAGTACTTTGATTCTCTAGCGGAGAGCTTCTTGCGAAAAATTGAGGATTGAGAGAATAACGAGGGAGAACGAAATGAAATTTCGACCATTAAAACGCGAGCGGCGGCTGAAGACAATTGCTAGGGTTTCGGCCTCTCCCTTCTAAACGTATGTATATACGTATGACCAATTATTTAATTATTTAATCCACTTTAAAGCAACTTTTTCACACGATCTCCAAACGACGCGTGCCGACAGGCTTTTATAATGTTTAACGTATGTTCCAAACACAATGGAACGTGTTTCGGAGGCAAATTTGGTCGTATGCACGAGTTACGGAAATAAACGATCAATTTTAAATTAAATCGATTAAAGTATTTTCTATGCGTTTTAAGATGCCGCGGTCAAACGACAACTCTGATTGCTACGAAAATTGAAATCCAATAATAACTAACTATTACGGATCCAATGGAATGGGTTTCGTCGAATTCCGAGACTGTGCCCCGGAAGGCTAATTTAACTCGTCGATAAATTCGAGCGATTTTCAAAATCGTTGAAATCACTTAAAATTTCACTTTTAAAACTTTAGTAACTCTATTATAACTCGTATAAAATTTATATTCCCGATAGAAATCATTCCGATTCAGTTTAAATCAAAATTTGATTATGTGCATTATTATATTATTAAATTTCATTATTAAATTAATATAAAATTTCAAATTCAACCTATCGACTTTTAATTCCCTCCAACAGCCCTATATTACAATTCAAATCCGAATAGACTTAAAATAAACTTTAGAATCTATTTTTATATCTATTTACACCCAGAATCACCAATTATCCCAATTCTAATATTAAATTATTATTATTCAAATTTCAATTAAATTCCCGTATTTGAAATTTAACTAATTCTATTAATTTAACCAAAATCTTTTATTTCAAAACCAAAATACAATACATATTCAACATTTAAAATGAATTAAATGTTCAAATCTAGCGACCCAGGGTCGTTACAACTTTAAACATGAATTTGAAAAATAGGTAGAAAACTTCGACGTCGTTGTCCAATTTTTAGATTTCGAGGATTAGGCGGATTGCCGCCATCATGCTCTGTCGCATCGCTGCATCATCACTCACCATCGTCAATCGCAAGCCTTGCGAACTGATCCTTTCCTACATTCCTTTACCACCACTATAGTGGAAACTTTATCACTAAGGAAAGCCATCCTTGCCAGCAAATTACTATTCCAGTTAGCCATTCTATACAACTCATATTTGGGATTTTGTTCAGATTTGAACAAATAGTGGGAACTATGTACGTTTGAATCCATAATTTCATTGTCTGTTGTTTCAATCTATTGTCATGAATGTTTTTTTCCAATTGTACTAATATGGATAAATATGAAGACATTGTTGCTTAGTTTGTTTGCTTTGATAATTTGATGATCTTTTGTGTCAGTAAGTTTCAGTCTCCAACTAATTTATTTCACATGTCATGGATTTCATAACTTATAGATTTTCCATAGATAAATTTAGGCATGCTGTTAAAATTGGTTGCCTCAACTATTGAATCAAGATTATATAAACCCTTAGTTGTAAAATAATTTCATTACTTTTTATGATTGCTTAGGTATATATTCCTCTGTTATCTTAAATCCAATACACCTGTACAAATAATCAACTTTCCTATGTTTGTAAGTGTACTTGAGGCATATTAAATTATAATGCGATAAATTTTAGTACCCACATTTACAAAAATGATATCATGTATGGTAGACATAATTTTTTTTTGTGTTTCCTAAAATTATCTCGAGTTAAGTAGAAAAAACATTTGTTAACGGTCATGCATTTTACCGACCTTTTGATATGTAGACATGGGATGTACTAAGTTTGTGTTTTCAATATGCAACATTAATTTGATGTTATGCATAGATTTGAAGATTTGTATGCACTTTCAGTCATGTATATAAAAGATTTAGTTTCATATTTTGTTTTTTTATTTCTTGGCCGGAGAGCATACCCACAAGATAGGTTGAAATTCATCTAACCCTTATTTCCTTATAATACGATATTATTGCAGATTATCGTGGCATAATGTTCTAATATGAATTTAATTGCATTTTCTACTAGCTTAAATCATCACCATGGTTGATTTTGGGGCAGTTTTTCAAACTTCTGGTTGACTGTTCCAAGCTTAGGGTTTTCAAACAGTGAGTTAGAATAATTCGCAAGTGAGAGATAATATATCACATAGGTATGAATTTGTTGTGCCAGATTGTTATTTCGTACAACTTCATACTCATTGGAAATTATTATGCTTTTTTGTCATGTCATCAACTCAGTTGCCTTTTTTGTTGTATTAAATTTTTTTTGTTACTGCTTTTAGGGATTTGTATGCATTTCCCCCCTATTCCGTTGTTATGGTTTCCTTTTTTAACTTTAGTAATTTACAGCTGATAGAAGCTATGTACCACACCTGTATAAAGTCATGTTGCTCGATGTTATTTAACGTGCATTTTTGATAAATTTGGATTCATAAACTAATTTATGACTATACTTTAAACGATCGCAAAACAAATATCTGTCAATTATACTCAATAATGGTTCACCTATATTGTGCATGCTGTAAGTTTATGATTATAAATATGTGAAGCATCAACAAATTTCAAAATTAGAAATATCCTCCTTTAAAAGCATTTTTGTTTTGTAATAATGTAATATGTCATAACTACAAAGTTCACTGTTTGTTGCTCATCAATGTATGATGTGTTGCTCTGTACTTTATTTACCTTGCAATTTGAATCACTCTACATTAGTTCCATTTGAATGAATTTTTGCCAATCACCATGATTTCATAAAATATCAACTAAAAGACTACTACAATTAGCATGGCTAAATATGGTTATGTAGAATGTGATAATCTTATTTTACATTAATGTATGGTCTTCAATTGAAAACATTACTTAATTTTGAAGTATTGTGTTCTAACAATAGAAGTTCAATTCCCTTATAAGTTTAGTGAACCATTTTTATGAACAATTTTACCTCTGTAATATAAGTAGTTCTACTGTCAACATCTGTTGCTTTTGAACATGAGTATAATAAATCTGTACCAAACCAAAGCATATGGAAAACAATAAACATTAGTTCAGCTGTCCATATTTACCAACCTGATAAGTAATGTTTTGGACAGAAGAAATATCATACCATTTGCACTCTCGCTGAGGTTTTTTATTTCTTAAGCAGTTAGTAATAATTTACTTGTTTGTTGTTGTTTTTAGATGGTTCAATTTGTCACAGTTTTTAATTAGCTATCTTATTGTTTTATTTGTAGATCACAACTAGATTGGTTTTGCAAATATCTTTGACTAAAAGATTTGCAAGTTCATAGGGAGAATTATCTTATTGCTTATATTTTATTTTACAAGGTATGCCGAGGGGTTTAGCTTTCAAAGTGAAGAGGGGTTAGTGATCGAAGAGAATTCGAGAGTGGAGAGGAGATTTGTTAGTGAAGCAGAGATGACTTAGGGAAATTGGAAGTGAAGGGAAAAGCAAAGTATGGCGGCCAATAATAAGAAGAGGGAAACAGGTAGAACATGATCACCAAAATTTTATTTTTCTCAAAGATTGCGGGCACACAAGCTATCGCAGACGTTAGTGACCACTGATATACTTAACTATAGCAAAGCAGGTTTCAATGCCATCCTTGGTTGCAATTAATTGACCATTTTGTTGTAGTGATTAAAGCAAGTAGCTTGTCTTCTCTTTAGAAGAAACTCTACTTGCGTCGCATCCGCTATTGAATTTTCAGTGAAAATTATCTCAATTAGTTATAGGAATAGCGAGCTTTATATGATAACATTATGATCATAAGTAGTTGTAGGAGTCAAATTTACTTTCAAGTAGTTACAGGAGCAGCGAGTTTTGTTTGTTATTAGTTGAACTGCAGTTCCATTGAAGCTAATAGCATGTCTAGGACTGAAGTTTCTTCTAAATGAAGTATGTTTCTATGCGTTATATTAATCTTTATATGATAAAAATGTGATCATTGTAATAATTGGTTCAGTAGCTAATTCAGCTAATAATGTTTACATATAAAATTAGAGGGTAAATTTAGGCATAAATTATCTTTTATTATTCTAGCAACTTATCCTACATAAATAAGATTGCTAGCTGACATATTATATTTGTATATGACAAATTAACTACAAAATAGTGAAATTCATAATAAAAAATGGTCGTCTTAAAAAAGACATTTCAAAGAAATTTAAAGTATAAAATATAAATATGAATTTGTATATAGTCATAGGTACCCATATACAGACATTGTATACACTGAAGCATGTTGAAATCTTGAAATATAGCCTTAGTATTGATAAATGTAAAATAAAATTAAACAAAATTTTTAATTCAACTACCATCATGTGGGGAAAATAGGTAAAGAAATTAAAGGTTTTATTTTTGCTTTTTACTAAAAAGTTCAATTTTTTTCTAATCTGGTAATAGTAAATCTATTTAGTTCTGTTTTCTTATCATTCTGAAACTAAAATGTAGCACGATTCAGACTGTTGGACATTAAAATTTGTTTACTTTGAAGCAAGTGTTGGACTCTAAGAATGTTCGAAATTACAGTGCTAAATATGGTGACCTTAATATCAAGAAAAAGCCCTTAAGATCTTTAGTTTGATAGATCATCTTCCAAGGAATTCATCAACACGTGTTTCTTATGATGATAGGAATGACGATGAGAGGGTCAAGACGATGGAAGAGATCTCTGAAAAATGAACTATTCTATAAGTGAAAAGTAATAATAGCTCACTAGATGAGTTGCACTTTACGTGAATTTGTAACGACCCGAAAATTTCGTTAACTAAATTTGTCATATTTTCCATAATTTTTAATAAAATGAATGTTAGGAATTTTGTGTTGCCATTTGTTCTTATTAAAAGTTAACAATTTAAAATGAGATTTCCAATTCAATAAAATAATGTAAATATTGTGGTTTAATTTTTGAATGGAATATGTTAAAACAAGAGTAATTATGGAATAATATGTTATTTATTTAGAGTATTGAAAAAAATAAAAATTTTAAGCCAATTTTAATTAATGGTAATAATGCGATATAAGCTAATAAATTTGATCTCAATGCAATAACCATTTAATGAAGGTAATGAAACATGATTTAGGAAAATGTATACTAGGTATAAATCAAATAGAAGGAAACAAACGTATATATCGAATTGATTTATGAATAAATACTTTGGATAGTAATTGAATGTACAGTAATGGTAATTTAAAACCTATTTATAGTAAGACTGCATAAGATTCAGTAAATTAAGTGGTGGAAAGATTTTTCGTAGATATACTTTGAAGATGTGAAATTAAAGGTGAATATTAAAATTGGTTAATGTAAAATAACATTGATTAACCGTAAATGGGAATATATTTGAAAATAAAAATTTATGTTACAAGTGGGTGAACGTAAAGATAAGGGTTAAGAGTGTTGGAATAGGTATATTAGAATAACTATAAAGTGTAAATGTACGTATTTATAGCAACATGAATTATTGAAGGAAAATAATTGGTAAGCGGGGTTTGGGCTAAGAAAATGTCATTGATTGTTTTGAAACCTTATTTATAATGGGAAATTAATTGAGCATAAGCAAAACCAATGCAAATATCTAATTTATCAGTAAAGCAATAATAATAAATAGTAATCAATGCAAATTTATGTAACAATAGAATGTGAAATTTGGGGAATAGACGCAAAGTATATATGAGTTGCTAAAAGTATGCATAATAAGTGCAAATTTAATAAATCAATGTCCTGTAGAGGTTGGAGTATGGTTAGTAATAAAAGCTTTTAAAGGAAAAAAAACCTTTAATTTATAAATGAAAATCAATGCATTAAATTAGGTGTAACTGAATGCATGTAAATAATTTTGTAAGAATAAGTTAATAAATAATTTATTTGTGCATACCCGATTTAGTTGAAATAACAGAAAAGACAAGAACTTGATTTGCCTAGGTATATATATATATTGATAAACTATAACTAAATAGAAAGTTTGGTAGTAAATAGGATATAAGAAGACAAAGTCAACTAGTAAATTAATAAATGAATTCATAATAATAAGTAGTAATTAATGCATATATATTTGGCATTAGTGATAATTACAAAACTTTACCCATTTATCTAATTTATTTATGTAACGACCCAGGATTTTTAGTAATTAAAATTTGAATATTTAATTAATTTTAAATATTAATAAGTGAATTTATAAGTCGAATAAATTTTATTTCGAATAATTGGATTTAATTGGATAATTAAATCGATAATTTAATATGTTAAATTATGGAAATAATTGAAAATTGAGTTAAATATGATTGAAAATGATTTGTAAAATTTTATTTTATCATATTGAAGTTAGAAAGATGTTTTTGAACTTTTAAAATCGAATTAAAGGTTAATTTGTGAAAATTGAATATTTTAATATTAAAATCGACTAGTGAAAATAGTCAATTTTCGAACAGTCTCAGAATTGAACGAAACCAGTTCCATTGGATCCGTAATAGTTATTTATTACCGGATTTCAATTTTCATAGCAATTGGAGTTATCGTTTGATCGTAGCAGCTCGAAACGCATCGAAATTGTTTTAATATTAATTTGGCGAGTTAAAATAGCCATTTTTCAAAAAGTCTCGGATTTCGACGAAACTAGTTTTATCGGATCCGTAATGTGATATTATTGTAAGGTTTCAAATTTCGTGTCAATTGGATTTACCGTTTGTCCGGTACAAATTAAAACGCCTAGAAAATCGTTTAAATCGGTTTAATTCAAATTGAACGTTTATTGCCATAACATAAACAGATGTCCGAATTAGCTTTCGAAACCTGTTCCATTGTGTCCGGAACGCGGGGTAAACCCTAGAAATGCTGGTTACGGCGCGTGAATTGGAGTTCGGAATTTCCGGAATGAATAGTGTCGTTCGTTCTCTATAAATAGACCAACCCTTCACAAGAAAAAAAACTAAAAACCCTAAACCTAATATGCACAGCCGCCTCTAACATATTCAAAGGCCAGAATTAACTTTCGATTCTCCTCTCTTTTCTTCAAATCCGTGCAACGATTCAACAAACTTTCTAAATGAAAGATGTAGAGCATGGCAAGATCCTTATATTCAACGGTGGAGATCGAGATTGGAGCTGTATTTTGTGAGATATGGGGGCCGATGGCCTGGGGCTTGCTCACGGAAATCGAGGCAAATCAAGGGGCCGAGCTTCATGCTCCTTGGGCCGAGCATAGCTCTTGGTCGTGGCCTCGATTTGGCGCATTCTGATCGTTGCAGAAGTCGAAGTGGAAGTCGTAATACGTAACCCTAGTTGCTTGTTGTATGGGTTGAGCGTGCGTGAATGTTACTGGGAAGTTGCATGAGAAGATGAAATGCATGGACCAGATGCAAGCAAGTGAGATCGTGCGGCTCTGAATTGTTGAAGGTTTAAAATAAAATTATGTTGTAATTAATAAATATAAAAATCGTGTAATCTTAGTAAATGCATATCTTTTTCATACGAGGTCGAAAACGCGCGAAACCAGTTGCGTTGGAATCGTATGGACGAGCACTACGCGATGGAATTGGATTGGAGTCATTTGGAGTTAGTGAGAATTTCGGGTAAAATTAAACGTCCGTTTAATTTTATTCGAAATAAATCGCTAAAACGAAATTGAAATCAAGGTGAGAACTTCTCACTCAATCGAATCAGTTTCGATTTTAATTTTAAATAGTTAGATTTAAAATATTTGAATGCATGTTTGAATGTTGATTGTTATCTATTGATTGTTAAAATAGACATTATGCGCCGTTAGTAAGCGGATGTTATTTATTAAAAACATATACCGCTAATATTTCATAAACAGTGAAATTGGTATTATATATAATAGCAATATATATATTGGCATATGTATATATTGGAGTTATTGATTTCCCGCATTTGTATAGCGGATGAGACCCTATTGCGCCGTCTATTAAGCGGATAATATTTTAAATCCCATATACCGCGATAATTCCGTACCGGAGCGGAATTGGTATTGTGCTAATGTTTGTGGATGCAGGGAAACAGGTTGGAGGGATCCAACTGGATTCCTCAACATTTTTTATTTGATTTCAGATATTTTGATATTTGATGGATTATCATATCGATATATGATATCGTTGTTGTCGTGATTGGCTATTTGGTATGTAGCATCATTGGACCAAATTTTGGAATTTTAAAAAGGGATTTCAAAGTGATTTTTGAAAGTATAAGTTTATAAAATATATTTTTTGAATTGATCCATTATGAATAAATAAACTTTATAATTTTTAAAGTTATAAAAATTATGATTTTGAGAAATACGGTTAAAGATTGATTTTTGAGAAATATGGGTTAACGTTTTTATAACATAATTAAATTGGATTTTCGAATTTATTATAAAAAGTTTAAAAAATAGGATTTATAAAATTTGATTATTTTATAAATCAAGAGAATGGTGAAATTATAAAGGAGATTAAAGATGTTTTAAAATAATAGTATAAATTGATTTTATAAAGGATTTATAAATTGATATTTTTAAATTAAAACATTTGAATTATAAAACGAGTTTTTATAAGTGTTTGAATGAAGTGAGAATAAATTTCATAAATAAATGAAATTTATAGAATTATAAATGGTGAAGTTATAAATGGAATTTTATAAGCAGTAGGTTTATAAAATTTATAAAGTTATTGAAAGAATAGATTTGGATAAATAATTGAATCTTATAAGTTATAAGATTTATAATTTGGAAAGTCTTTAAAAAGAACGATTTTGTAAAATAATCGTTTTATAAGCATTTAACTTATAATATGAATCTTTGGTTTATAATTGAGTTATAAAGTGAATAGGTTAATAAAGGAATTTATAAAGGAAGTTGTGGTAAAATAAATAGAAATGGAATTTATAAACGTTGTTTTATAAATCCGCAAACAACTTATTTTGATAAGTAAATTGTTGAAACCTATTAATGGAGTTATATTCACGTTTTTGACTGTGAATAATCCTTTGAAATAAAATGAATAAAAGGATGAAATTTGTTAACAAAGTATATTAACGTTTTTGAATAGTGAATAATATGTTAAAGAAATTGTTTTGAATGTGATGTTTTAAATAGAATTAAAACGATCTAACGATTGTTTTAAAAGCATTAAGATTCGAAACCATAGATTTCAACATTTATTGTTGAAATAGACGTTTTCGAGAAATAGAAGGAAATGGTGGACTATAACACTGTTGTTATAGTAAATGATTTCCGAAAGGAAATGTTTTGTATAGTATTTGGATTTATATATCTATTTTAATTTCGAATCCCTATACTAGTGATTTTGGGTTTTCGTAACGATGTTTTACGTAACATTCGTTTCGGCCCAAATAAATATGTTTAAGAGAATGATTTCCTTAAAGAATGAAATATATACTTAATCTCGATTTAAGTATATTGAATATTTTCCAAGTGTTGAAAATAAATAGGTTCATGAATTACTTATTAAATAAGTATGGAAATGTTTTCCAATATAAAGCGAATATTAGAGAATTTATCTTTTTGAAGATAAATTGAAATGAATAATTGAAATCGTATATTCATAGATATTGTGAAATATAAATTCACTATGGAATTTATAAAAGAAAAGGGAACTTGTTTAAAAATAAATATTGATTTATTTTTGAAGTATGAAAATTATATATCTTGTAAAGATATTTTGGAAAATAAATAATTTAGAAAATTATTTGGAATCTGGTGATGTTGTGCATATCCATTGATAGTTCAATAACCGACTATCAATATTTACCTTTGAAAGGTATTTGATGTGATTTGTTGAATTTGAATGCACACTTATTTTTAAATTATTGCTGTAACGACCCGTAAATTTTCAATAATCAAAGCTGTCAATTTAATAAGATTTTGATAAATATTTTGGAAGAAATAAAAAAAAAATTTGTAATTTAATAATGAAATGAATGCCAAAATGAGATGTAAGTTTGTACTAAAAAAAAAAGAAAAACTAATTATTAAAAATTGAAATGAAATTACAGTTTATTGAAGTAATGTAAATTATTATACTTGGCTATAAATTTATGTAAGAAAAAAAATGCAAACATTAAAATTTATAAATGATTTAGTATGAAAAATGACCATTGAATAAAGATTTGGTATATAAGAATGGTAACGTATGTTTGTGAACAGTGAATTCAAAGGTGTGATTAAAAGTTATAGTAACGATTGTAAGTTACTATTTATTGGGTCTATTAATCTAGTTGTAAATGTTACATTTTGGTGTAAAAATGGATATAAGTAAATAAATGTAAGTTGTGTGGGTAAATGAATTAGTGTATAATTTATGGTAATTAAATGAATTAAACATTATGTAAGCAATTATGATAATTAGTGGACATGATAAACTTGAGTGTAATATAAAGATAAGGATAACATTTATTGCAAGTTACATTTATTTAGGCTGCTAAATTTAGAGTAGGAAATCAATTACACTTAAATGTAAGTAAATTTTCATTTATATGAGATAGGACAGTAATTGTAAAGTGTGAATGTAATGATATAAATGGGAATGTATATTTTATGAAACATATATTTTATCCATAAGATGAAATAAAGGAATGAAACCAAGTTGGATAAATGGATTGAGGTTTTAATTATAATAAACGTATATATTTAGCAAACTCAATATAATTGAAAATAACAGTTATTATAATAGAAAGATGAAAATTTGAATATATATTTATGTAATGAATGATAAACAAATAATAGCTAAGTTTATAGAGTGACAATAGATTTATAAAAAGAAAAGAATTGAAGCAAGGCAGTTATTAGAAATTTAATTAAATGTGAATTCAATTCATAACAAATAGAATTATGGTAAGAGAATGGAATTAATTACTTTTTCAGTTGAAGATTTGGGTGCATTAGAGGATATAAATTAGTATCTAAACCAATGTTTATATGGGTTTATTGGGAACTTAAAACTTATACTTTTAAATTTAAAATACAGCGTTTTACACGCAATAAATTTATGTGTTTTCATTATATATATATATATTTCATATTTATTTCTCTATGTTTGTTTCTTTAATTTTTATTTTTATTTTTATTTTAATTGTATAAACTTAGATTTTATTTATTTGATTTATCTATTTTAATGGCAAGGAAACAAATTAATTAGGTGTATGTTACTTTGCTTTAATTGGCATACGTTACATTGTTTTATTTCCTGCCTCTTTATTTGCCTATCTTTTATTTCCTATCTCCTTAATAAATTTCTAGCCGTGTATTCATTCCACAAATCACATACAAAATAATTACCTAACATTTCATTCCTCTTTGCCTCTTTATTTTCTAAACTTTCCATTTAATTTCCCTTGTCATTCCCTTCCTTTAGCCGTTCAAATCCTTTGGGAAACCCTAGCCGCCACTTTGATATTCACGTACAAATTAGCATCTCAATTCCTCATTTCCTTTTTGCGTGAAAAAAAAAATTATATTCAAGTTCTCAATTCCATGGCCTCCTCTTCTTCTTCCTTCTCTTTCTCCTCTTTTTCGTTTTGTTTTCCTTTTGTTTTCTTCATGCTAGTTCAGTCACCACCTTGTTCACCTCTTCACCATATTTCCGACCTCATCCTCTCTCCACCACCTCCATAACCGGTCCCGCATGCCACCAAAACTATCATGGCCAAGACCCATGATGTTTAAGGTCAAGGTTATGCCATTTGATCCATATTCTTTTCATTTTTTTTGATTTACAATCTTGTGTTGAGTTATATCCTTATAACTTGTGTATTTGTTTATGTACAAGATTGGATCTTGACTCTCCATCACCCAAGTATAGTCGTGCTTTGTCGTGCCTTGTCGTGCTTTGCAGAGTTTAGATTTGTGTCTTGAATTTGATTTCTAGCTTTAAAAAGGTGAGTTTTATCTCTCTAGACATACGTACTTTTAATTTGTGAAACGATGATATGTGAATTGTATAAATTAATATGTTATGTTATTATGTTCATATATGCCTGTGATAAATCTATATGATGTTAAATATTGCTATATCCCTATTACATCATCTGTTATGATTTTATTTGTTATACTGTTATTTATTTCCTGTTTAACACACTGCAAGTTCCCTATCACTATGGGCTGAAATGATAGGCTCGAGTGATTTTATTGTATTTATTTTACTTGGGATTGCGGGTTTGAAATGATAGAACCCGGATTTTTCTTCTTAAATCACGGGTTGAAATGACATATTATCCGTATCATTTGACATAGGTTAGAAAATATCATACAGGCCTATGGTTATATTTTTAAATGATATTTTCCTAAAAATTTAGTAAGTACTTTAAATATTTCAGAAAATTATTAAGTATTTTGAATTATAAATATATGAAAATTTTAACTTAATTTGATTTAATGCTTTAAAGTGTAAAGAAATATTGTTTTTATATAAGTTAAAATTTTTATAAGTTAATTGGTTTTGAATGGAATTTAAAGAATCTTATTTATGATAAATAACTTAATAATTAAGTTTGATTAAATTTGGAATCTTAAATCTAGCCTAGTAATTGTAATAAAGGTTGTTTCCCATGATGGACATATTTTGTAAAATAAACAATGTATTTTTGAATAAATAAAATGAAATACACTTATATGTGACATCTTGTAATAAGTTTTGGAATCATAGTGGAATTGATGTCTAAAGGAATAAAATTTGTAAAGAATTTGATTGTTTTAACTATGATAAAATATTCTTTTATAAAATGTTATGTTTTGTAAGATAAATAGCTATGACTTTGAAATGGAAAATGTAAGTTAAACACACATGTGAGATGTATGTTTAATTAATATTTTAATTGGTTAATAAAATAAATGTTCTTTATTGTAATAACAATAATGAAAAAAAGTGTAAGTTTTAATTAATGAAAGAAACCTGCAAGTTTTTAATTAATGCAAGAAATAGTGCAAGTTTTAATTAATGAAAGAAAAGTATAAGTTTTAATTAATGAAAGAAACGTATAAGTTTTTAATTAATGAAAGAAACGTGTAAAGTCCTAATTAATGAGAGAACATGAAAGTTTTTAATTAATGCAAGAAACGTGTAAAGTTTTAATTAAGGAAAGAAACATGTAAAGTTTTAAGTAGTGTGGTATTGATTAAATTAATAAATGCTCATTACTGTAATAGGAATGTAAATTTAAAACGTACCTTTGATAATGCAAGTTTTAATTAGTGTAATATTGAAAAATGATAAATGCTCTTTATTATAATAAATGTAAGTTAAAACGTACATTTGACATGTAGATTTTAATCAATGTAATGGTGTATTTTAAATTGATTAAAATGATAAATGTTACTTACTGTAATAATAAAATGTAAGTTGATAACGTACATTTGATAGGCAAATTTTAATTTATGTAAATGGCATACTTTAAATGATTAAAATAATAAAGTTTCTTTATTGTAATAATAATGTAAGTTAATAAGGTACTTTTAACTTAACATAAGAATTTCGGTTTTAAATTGGATATTACCATAAGAAAGTTTGTTTAACTATAAGGCTATGATAAATTGACCATGTTAAAATTGTAAGCTTATAAATACTTTGATTATATAAAATGTTAATGTGGAAAGTATTACATTCCAAAAATGCCATGATTCCTTAAGGTAACATTTCCAAAATGCTATGATAATTTAAAGGAATATTTCAAGTTTAATAAATTGAAAGAAATATTCAATAATTTGGAAATTTGGGTTTTATTTAAATGATATATTATTGAATTATTTTTGAAATGGAAATGATACTATTGTGATATGGTTTTGAAATGAGTATGATATTTTGGTTTTGAAAGTATAAATTATTTGAAATAAATATCCATGGGTTATAATAACGATTGGTTGTTAAAGAGACCGGGATCGGATATTGTCTTATAGCCGGCCAATACCGAAAACCACTTTAACAACTGTGTACGCGGTGGAGATTCCAAAATGAAGTAGGATGGTGGCGACGTTCTCGAGGTATATTACGTGGACCCAACTCCCGTGAGTTGGCATATATGACTAAAACAGGAGCTATACGGGGCTACACAAAGGGTCGCACCCTTTCATCGAGCATGCTCCATCGGAAACCATTCTATTATTTTTGTGATTCGATTCGGTGGCGCCACTTTGATTCGGGGGTATTGTTCGAGGTGGGCGGAAGCTGCTGGCTTGCCGTCACCACCGGTCCAGGAGTGCAAACGGTGTATCCACCCTGGCATTGCCTCGCATGCCGTGTCATATCCTTATAGCGAGCACACTACGATTTTGGTTTTAAAGATCCGACCGCGTTAAGGTTCACCATCCCCTTAACGCTATTTTCTATATGATTATACTTTACTGATTAGACACTATTGTATATAGCGTATATTACTACATAGTAAATAGTTTAACGGATCCTTAGAGGATGGGCGGTCCCAAGTATCTTCTAAGTTATTTGTACCTTTGCTACAGTTCACTTGAGTTGGTTTACATTGCATAAGTATGTATGTCCTGACTCGAGTGTTTGTATTTTTATTTACGCTCGGGTCAGCCTGAGTTATTCACAGATTTGGATTTCCACTTTCTGGAGATTGGAATCGCTGGAGATTATCTACTTGTCAAGTTTTATCTTTTGCAGTCTGTTGTTCCTTTCGGCTCTTGTATTAGTAGACTTCTATGTAGTGAGACTTCCTTTGTACTTTATTTCTTCTGTTGTATTTTATTTAACTCTGATATATTTATATAGTAGCTTCATGAACTACTATTTCTTTTACTTCCGCTGCATCTTTATTACTCTGCGTTTGTGATCTATAATTTTTATTTACTGTATATTCTGAGATTTGCCAAATTTTTATTTACAACGCGGTATTTTGGGCAATTCAATTCCGGCATGAGTATCTACCTATACACTTATAATGGATGCAAATGGTTGAAAATATCGGGTTGTTACAGTTGGTATCAGAGCTTTGGCTCTAGGCAATACTTAGCATATATGGTAAATTCATTTACAGAATCACTTTCATTCGAGTGTGAATCTCTTACTTTTGACTCGATTCCTTTTGAATTTTGGAACGTTCTCTACGTTTCCAAAATACATTCTTATCCCCACTATTCATCTTCTTTTGATTCTGGAGTGTCCTATAAATCCACTTCGAATGATCATTAGATTGAGTCGGCGGTCTCGCCAATCTTTGAATGACTTGTAAAGGGGTGGAACTCCTTTACCATAGGCATCCATTCACCGGAGATTTATATATCCTCGGTTTAGATGCTAGTATCTCTTGGTATCCTGAATTCTAACTCTTGAGATCGGATGTAGATTTGCCCCAGAACTCTACATCGATCTTATTCTTGAAGTCGCGGTTGACGCAGTTAAGGTTGCCCACGATTTATGTTAGCTTATCCATTCATTATTTTGTCAATTTAATCATCTTATCTTTTGTTTCCAACTTATCTTCGAATCAGAATTCTCTTGATTTGAGTCAATCAAATTTGAATCCCTATTCTTGCTTTGTAAACCTATATTTAAAATGTTTTATATATTGTGTTGTTTGAATTGTTGATGTTGATTTGGGTTTTCGATCGATTCGTCTGATCAATGCTATCGATAGGATTTCCAAAACACTTGAACAGGGCAAACTGACACCATATTGATTTCAAATTTAGTAAATGATAAATTTTGTATAATTATATAATGTATGAGTTTGATTTTCTAAATTCTGATAATTAATTGAATAGGGTACTAAGAAATAATATTTGACTTTATATATAACTTGTAACCATTAACTTTTGTTTCATATATGAATAATTGAACTATAAAACATGGTCTTAAATTAATTTGGAAATTTAGATGAATTTGAAATCAAGAATTTGAGAATTTAATTTCTGATGATTTCGAACTTTGGTTTAAAGTTTTAAAAGATATATTTTTTGAAGTATTTTCCGATTAGAAATAGTTTTTAAAAAAATTTCAAGTTTTAAATCAGTGCTCTTCTCTTTGTCACTGGAGAATAGTTTCGATGATGACTGCAGCATCATCAACATTTATTTTCGAGTTTCGAAGTGAAGAGACCATTCTGTAGTTTTTCTACAGTCTTGCTTTGGAGAATTAAATTGATTTGGAATTCTAAAATATGACTTGACTTATACTATATATTGATATATGATGTAAATTTTATTTGATATGTATATATTGTGTATGTATATATTTAGTTATTTACCTCTAAAAAATTGTTTGAAGTTAATCGAAAAATGAATTCTTGAATTTTATCTTAAAGGATGATTTAAAATTTTAAATGATCAAATTTTTGAATAAATACTTAAGCTTGAATAATTGAATTAGAAGGTTTATTTGTATAATACTCAATTACATTGTAATATAACTTACCTAAATTATTCAAAAGTTGAATATTTAATTGGATAAAATACAATATAAAAAGGATTTTTATAAATAAAATTTAAGTAGTTATAATAAATGTTATACACTTAAATTTTAGTTATAAAAGATTAATAAGGGGTAAACAGAGTAAAAGTTAATTGAATAATTTACAATATAATGGTGATAAAGGAATTTATAAATAAATTGGAGCAGATATAATAAGTGTAAATAAACTTAATATATATGATTAGATATATTAAGTGGAATAAATTTAATAATAATTATGGAATAAAGAAGAATTAAATTTATTGAATAAATTATGATTATAATAAATGATTTTCAAATTCATGACTTTGGAAAATTGTTAACTTAAGAAAAGAAAATTTGAAATAGTTAAGAATTATTTAACTTAAGTGAAATCAAATGAATGAAATCAATTATTAATTTAAGTTGAAGTTTCCATGGATTTAAATTTTATTATCTTCTTTGCTGTCCAATCTTTTTTCTGTTAGGTTGTTCTATTCTCCTACCTCTTCCTTTCCGGAGACGAAAAGTTTTGAGTGGGGGAGAGTGTAACGACCCGTAAATTTTCAATAATCAAAGCTGTCAATTTAATAAGATTTTGATAAATATTTTGGAAGAAATAAAAAAAAAATTGTAATTTAATAATGAAATGAATGCCAAAATGAGATGTAAGTTTGTACTAAAAAAAAAGAAAAACTAATTATTAAAAATTGAAATGAAATTACAGTTTATTGAAGTAATGTAAATTGTTATACTTGGCTATAAATTTATGTAAGAAAAAAAATGCAAACATTAAAATTTATAAATGATTTAGTATGAAAAATGACCATTGAATAAAGATTTGGTATATAAGAATGGTAACGTATGTTTGTGAACAGTGAATTCAAAGGTGTGATTAAAAGTTATAGTAACGATTGTAAGTTACTATTTATTGGGTCTATTAATCTAGTTGTAAATGTTACATTTAGGTGTAAAAATGGATATAAGTAAATAAATGTAAGTTGTGTGGGTAAATGAATTAGTGTATAATTTATGGTAATTAAATGAATTAAACATTATGTAAGCAATTATGATAATTAGTGGACATGATAAACTTGAGTGTAATATAAAGATAAGGATAACATTTATTGCAAGTTACATTTATTTAGGCTGCTAAATTTAGAGTAGGAAATCAATTACACTTAAATGTAAGTAAATTTTCATTTATATGAGATAGGACAGTAATTGTAAAGTGTGAATGTAATGATATAATTGGGAATGTATATTTTATGAAACATATATTTTATCCATAAGATGAAATAAAGGAATGAAACCAAGTTGGATAAATGGATTGAGGTTTTAATTATAATAAACGTATATATTTAGCAAACTCAATATAATTGAAAATAACAGTTATTATAATAGAAAGATGAAAATTTGAATATATATTTATGTAATGAATGATAAACAAATAATAGCTAAGTTTATAGAGTGACAATAGATTTATAAAAAGAAAAGAATTGAAGCAAGGCAATTATTAGAAATTTAATTAAATGTGAATTCAATTCATAACAAATAGAATTATGGTAAGAGAATGGAATTAATTACTTTTTCAGTTGAAGATTTGGGTGCATTAGAGGATATAAATTAGTATCTAAACCAATGTTTATATGGGTTTATTGGGAACTTAAAACTTATACTTTTAAATTTAAAATACAGCGTTTTACACGCAATAAATTTATGTGTTTTCATTATATATATATATATATTTCATATTTATTTCTCTATGTTTGTTTCTTTAATTTTTATTTTTATTTTTATTTTAATTGTATAAACTTAGATTTTATTTATTTGATTTATCTATTTTAATGGCAAGGAAACAAATTAATTAGGTGTATGTTACTTTGCTTTAATTGGCATACGTTACACTGTTTTATTTCCTGCCTCTTTATTTGCCTATCTTTTATTTCCTATCTCCTTAATAAATTTCTAGCCGTGTATTCATTCCACAAATCACGTACAAAATAATTACCTAACATTTCATTCCTCTTTGCCTCTTTATTTTCTAAACTTTCCATTTAATTTCCCTTGTCATTCCCTTCCTTTAGCCGTTCAAATCCTTTGGGAAACCCTAGCCGCCACTTTGATATTCACGTACAAATTAGCATCTCAATTCCTCATTTCCTTTTTGCGTGAAAAAAAATAATTATATTCAAGTTCTCAATTCCATGGCCTCCTCTTCTTCTTCCTTCTCTTTCTCCTCTTTTTCGTTTTGTTTTCCTTTTGTTTTCTTCATGCTAGTTCAGTCACCACCTTGTTCACCTCTTCACCATATTTCCGACCTCATCCTCTCTCCACCACCTCCATAACCGGTCCCGCATGCCACCAAAACTATCATGGCCAAGACCCATGATGTTTAAGGTCAAGGTTATGCCATTTGATCCATATTCTTTTCATTTTTTTTGATTTACAATCTTGTGTTGAGTTATATCCTTATAACTTGTGTATTTGTTTATGTACAAGATTGGATCTTGACTCTCCATCACCCAAGTATAGTCGTGCTTTGTCGTGCCTTGTCGTGCTTTGCAGAGTTTAGATTTGTGTCTTGAATTTGATTTCTAGCTTTAAAAAGGTGAGTTTTATCTCTCTAGACATACGTACTTTTAATTTGTGAAACGATGATATGTGAATTGTATAAATTAATATGTTATGTTATTATGTTCATATATGCCTGTGATAAATCTATATGATGTTAAATATTGCTATATCCCTATTACATCATCTGTTATGATTTTATTTGTTATACTGTTATTTATTTCCTGTTTAACACACTGCAAGTTCCCTATCACTATGGGCTGAAATGATAGGCTCGAGTGATTTATTGTATTTATTTTACTTGGGATTGCGGGTTTGAAATGATAGAACCTGGATTTTTCTTCTTAAATCACGGATTGAAATGACATATTATCCGTATCATTTGACATAGGTTAGAAAATATCATACAGGCCCATGGTTATATTTTTAAATGATATTTTCCTAAAAATTTAGTAAGTACTATAAATATTTCAGAAAATTATTAAGTATTTTGAATTATAAATATATGAAAATTTTAACTTAATTTTATTTAATGCTTTAAAGTGTAAAGAAATATTGTTTTTATATAAGTTAAAATTTTTATAAGTTAATTGGTTTTGAATGGAATTTAAAGAATCTTATTTATGATAAATAACTTAATAATTAAGTTTGATTAAATTTGGAATCTTAAATCTAGCCTAGTAATTGTAATAAAGGTTGTTTCCCATGATGGACATATTTTGTAAAATAAACAATGTATTTTTGAATAAATAAAATGAAATACACTTATATGTGACATCTTGTAATAAGTTTTGGAATCATAGTGGAATTGATGTCTAAAGGAATAAAATTTGTAAAGAATTTGATTGTTTTAACTATGATAAAATATTCTTTTGTAAAATGTTATGTTTTGTAAGATAAATAGCTATGACTTTGAAATGGAAAATGTAAGTTAAACACACATGTGAGATGTATGTTTAATTAATATTTTAATTGGTTAATATAATAAATGTTCTTTATTGTAATAACAATAATGAAAAAAAGTGTAAGTTTTAATTAATGAAAGAAACCTGCAAGTTTTTAATTAATGCAAGAAATAGTGCAAGTTTTAATTAATGAAAGAAAAGTATAAGTTTTAATTAATGAAAGAAACGTATAAGTTTTTAATTAATGAAAGAAACGTGTAAAGTCCTAATTAATGAGAGAACATGAAAGTTTTTAATTAATGCAAGAAACGTGTAAAGTTTTAATTAAGGAAAGAAACATGTAAAGTTTTAAGTAGTGTGGTATTGATTAAATTAATAAATGCTCATTACTGTAATAGGAATGTAAATTTAAAACGTACCTTTGATAATGCAAGTTTTAATTAGTGTAATATTGAAAAATGATAAATGCTCTTTATTATAATAAATGTAAGTTAAAACGTACATTTGACATGTAGATTTTAATCAATGTAATGGTGTATTTTAAATTGATTAAAATGATAAATGTTACTTACTGTAATAATAAAATGTAAGTTGATAACGTACATTTGATAAGCAAATTTTAATTTATGTAAATGGCATACTTTAAATGATTAAAATAATAAAGTTTCTTTATTGTAATAATAATGTAAGTTAATAAGGTACTTTTAACTTAACATAAGAATTTCGGTTTTAAATTGGATATTACCATAAGAAAGTTTATTTAACTATAAGGCTATGATAAATTGACCATGTTAAAATTGTAAGCTTATAAATACTTTGATTATATAAAATGTTAATGTGGAAAGTATTACATTCCAAAAATGCCATGATTCCTTAAGGTAACATTTCCAAAATGCTATGATAATTTAAAGGAATATTTCAAGTTTAATAAATTGAAAGAAATATTCAATGATTTGGAAATTTGGGTTTTATTTAAATGATATATTATTGAATTATTTTTGAAATGGAAATGATACTATTGTGATATGGTTTTGAAATGAGTATGATATTTTGGTTTTGAAAGTATAAATTATTTGAAATAAATATCCATGGGTTATAATAACGATTGGTTGTTAAGAGACCGGGATCGGATATTGTCTTATAGCCGGCCAATACCGAAAATCACTTTAACAACTGTGTACGCGGTGGAGATTCCAAAATGAAGTAGGATGGTGGCGACGTTCTCGAGGTATATTACGTGGACCCAACTCCCGTGAGTTGGCATATATGACTAAAACAGGAGCTATACGGGGCTACACAAAGGGTCGCACCCTTTCATCGAGCATGCTCCATCGGAAACCATTCTATTATTTTTGTGATTCGATTCGGTGGCGCCACTTTGATTCGGGGGTATTGTTCGAGGTGGGCGGAAGCTGCTGGCTTGCCGTCACCACCGGTCCAGGAGTGCAAACGGTGTATCCACCCTGGCATTGCCTCGCGTGCCGTGTCATATCCTTATAGCGAGCCCACTACGATTTTGGTTTTAAAGATCCGACCGCGTTAAGGTTCACCATCCCCTTAACGCTATTTTCTATATGATTATACTTTACTGATTAGACACTATTGTATATAGCATATATTACTACATAGTACATAGTTTAACGGATCCTTAGAGGATGGGCGGTCCCAAGTATCTTCTAAGTTATTTGTACCTTTGCTACAGTTCACTTGAGTTGGTTTACATTGCATAAGTATGTATGTCCTGACTCGAGTGTTTGTATTTTTATTTACGCTCGGGTCAGCCTGAGTTATTCACAGATTTGGATTTCCACTTTCTGGAGATTGGAATCGCTGGAGATTATCTACTTGTCAAGTTTTATCTTTTGCAGTCTGTTGTTCCTTTCAGCTCTTGTATTAGTAGACTTCTATGTAGTGAGACTTCCTTTGTACTTTATTTCTTCTGTTGTATTTTATTTAACTCTGATATATTTATATAGTAGCTTCATGAACTATTATTTCTTTTACTTCCGCTGCATCTTTATTACTCTGCGTTTGTCATCTATAATTTTTATTTACTGCATATTCTGAGATTTGCCAAATTTTTATTTACAACGCGGTATTTTGAGCAATTCAATTCCGGCATGAGTATCTACCTATACACTTATAATGGATGCGAATGGTGGAAAATATCGGGTTGTTACAATTGCGCTCGTTATTCGGATTACCCATTCCGAATAGTGATACGACGTAATGGATAGCATTGAAGATCGGTGTTGAAGACCCGGTATTTGCGAGAGCGATGGGATGACCTGTCGATTGACTCTGCACCGAGTAGCTACGGTATTGAGTTCTCCATATGTGATGGGAAATCCGATCAGGATTTTGGATATCCGGATTGCAAGGACTTCTTTGTAAGTGCCTTCGGTTCTGTTCGAGCCCGGAACAGACTTGTATGCATTGTATGTCTGACGTTACGAATTGAGATATAAAGCAGATTTCTTTCAAATATATTTCTGTTGGTGGTGGAGAATTTATTCTTTTAGCTTAACGCCCTTCTCTGAGACGTACGAGCTTAGAGGTTATGTAGTTGAAGGTTATCAGCGATATATTCCCAATTTGGTAATGTGACATGCTGAGTGTTGCTGTGAAATGATCATTGTGTTGATTATTTGTGATAGGATCGTTTATTTGATCGTTTATCCTGGTGATCATTTCTATGATCATTTGTTGACCCAAAGCATGGCTTTTGTATAAAGTATGTTTTTGTGGACGTGACTTCGTCGAGCCTCACACCCCGGAAATGGTCAAAACAGGAAAGAAGCAGCAAGGTTATGAGGGGTAGCTCCCTTAAGGGTATGTGCATTTCCTTCTGGAAAAGGGTGGTATCATGGTATGGAGCCCAGATACTTGCTCATGTTGAAAACACTTTATGATTGTGTGAATTGATTACGAGCGCTCGGTTAAAGGTCCCAAAGGACCGGGGGATGGCATATTCGGTCAGTTGTTACTCAGTTAGGGGTAACCCGGCCTTGTGTTGGTAGAGATCCGGTTTGGTTCTCGGGGATGTCCATCCAGAGGCATTCTCATGTGGCAATGGGATGTTCCTTGGCTTGATCATTCGTTGGAAATCCAAAGAAACAATACGATCTTGTATGGTATTAGTTGTAGAACCTGCCATTTACTTATGGTGGTCACCACTGTTTAGATGGTAGCTATAGTAGGCATACGATAATGGTCGCATGTTGGCTAAGATTTATATCTTTATTTTCGAAATGAATTTTTCTCTACACTATGCACTAGTAGTAATATCAAATGTTCTTTTAAATGCGTATCAAGCATCTTTGACTATCATAAGGAGAAATCTCCTCCGATTCTGCGTTTGCATTGTGTTTGTGTGCGGGAGGCCTTATGGTAGTCTCATTTTTAAAAGCATTGCGAATTGACTTTAAAAATATTCCTCTATTTTGATTTTAAAGATAAATAAACTGTTTTGAGTTCTCACACCAGTCACATGACTGACTCGGAGTTTATTGTTTTCCTTCCTAAACTCTGGGTGCCCACCAATTTCCACACGGGAAGTCAAGAGTTAAGGTTTATCAGGATATTTTGGATATTCTGGAGTTGCTGGAGGCAAGCTGGATGGCATGGCGTATTACTAGTATATAGTATTTCTTTTCCTTTTCCGTTGTTTGTTGTTGTTTGATGTTGTACACACCGATGTAACGAAATGTAATGTGATGTAATGTAATAACTAATATAGTTCTTTGTTTAAAGATTATTCATTCATTATTATATGTTGTTCCGCTGCGAATTGTGAGATTCTGATATTGTTGTGTTGTGTTCTGTTCCGTTCTATTTTCTATTCTCTTTTTTTCCCTCCATTTTCTATCTTCTTATCTCTTCTTCTAGCTCTTTCTTTTTCTTAAAACATTGATAATTCGTATTTCTGTTCATCTTGAGTTAATCTATGGAGATTAGTGTATATTCAAGGAGTACGGATTTACGGATCATCACAGGTGGTATCAGAGCATATGGTTAAGCGACAACCATGGTTCTGTTGGGTATTACTCATTAGAGATAGAGTCAGTAGTACTCTAGAATGAGTTTGAGTGTAATAATAGCTATGAGAGCGTATTTGTTAGTGAATATGAAATTGTTTTATATTGTGATGATTGGTTTGTTGAGTGGTATATGAACCTTCGTCGGCGCAGCCTCGAAACTGAATCGAAGGGGTTTCTAAACACTTGAATAGAACAATTTGACACAATATTGTTTTTAAATTGGGTAAATGAAATAATTTTGCCTTGATTATTTTTGTATATGAAGAAATAATTTTTCAGAATTATTAAAAGTGTATGTAAATTGATTGTTTAGTTGTTTGAATAATCTAAGCAAAAGAATTATAAGAATGGAATTATAATTAAAGTAATTTACAATTGTGAAATAAACATATATATAAGAAGTGAAACTATGTGAACATATTTATGGATATGAGTTGTAAATAAAAATGAATTTAAAGTTAAATGGAAATTTACTTTAGAATTGGAATCTGAATTTATTTTAAAGTTGGAATTTAAGTTATATAAAAGTTAAGTGATAAATGTGAACTTGAGTTTTATAAATGAAATTCAACTTTAGAAATTGAATTGAATTGAATTAATGGATTGAATGATTATCAATTGAATGTGAATTAAGTTGATATGAAATAATGAATATAAGTGTTAATTCATTAAAATCTAATGTTATTGGAAGTTGAAAAATTGAATGCAAATCAATTTAATTAAACCAAATTGAATGAATGTAAGCAAAGTAATTTGGTTGTAATTAATATACATTGATTGTTATATGATTGTTAGTTGATTGTATATAATTCATTAAGAGTTAATGAAATTGGAAGTTAAGTGAATCTTGAATAAAATTGAATTTGATTTGGAAGTGAACCAACTTGAATGTGAATTAGTGAATATAAACTAATTGAAAATGAATGTTAGTAAACATCCACTATAAATGAATCAAATGTGATTAAATTGAAAACCAATTCATTGAAAGTTAATGAGAATATGAATGAATATTGATTTGGTTATGAATTTGTTGGATGATAGTTGGTTGATGGTTGAATATATTGCTTTTACTTCAATTGCTATGTTGACACATGTAGTTATTATGTTGCTATATGATGTATATTGAGATTATTTTCATATATGCATGTTCTCATGTTGTTTGTTGAGTGTTTAGTAGGTGTGGATCGCGTTTGCTTCGCGTTTGGAGCTCGCTTTCGACCTATATTAGCCGTATATGCTCGCTAATAAAATATAAGGTACATATCTCGGATTACATATCGTACTTTTATACTTTTTTCCCTTCGGGATGCCTCATTACTTGATGAGATGTATATTTGTGATATATATATACTGTCATTTTTTTTCGGATCGAGCCGCGCAAAAGAGACTATGGCGAATTTTTCCGGAAATTTAAGGCGTTAGAAAAAATTTGAGAAAATTGGAAAATTTTGAAAACTTTAACTTTGATTTGGAATTGAAAGTTAAACAATAGTAGTTGTTTTTGAAAAGATAACTAAGTATGATTTGAAAACATAGTAAAGATATTGTAAGAAGTTTAACTATGGATTTTGGAAAGTTAATAGATTCTGTAACTTTTCATACTTAATAATTTCGAGGACGAAATTCTTTTAAGGGGGGAAGATTGTAACGACCCAGGATTTTTAGTAATTAAAATTTGAATATTTAATTAATTTTAAATATTAATAAGTGAATTTATAAGTCGAATAAATTTTATTTCGAATAATTGGATTTAATTGGATAATTAAATCGATAATTTAATAGTTAAATTATGGAAATAATTGAAAATTGAGTTAAATATGATTGAAAATGATTTGTAAAATTTTATTTTATCATATTGAAGTTAGAAAGATGTTTTAGAACTTTTAAAATCAAATTAAAAGTTAATTTGTGAAAATTGAATATTTTAATATTAAAATCGACTAGTGAAAATAGTCAATTTTCGAACAGTCTCAGAATTGGACGAAACTAGTTCCATTGGATCCGTAATAGTTAGTTATTACCGGATTTCAATTTTCGTACCAATTGGAGTTATCGTTTGATCGTAGCAGCTCGAAACGCATCGAAATTGTTTTAATATTAATTTGGCGAGTTAAAATAGCCATTTTTCAAAAAGTCTCGGATTTCGACGAAACCAGTTTCATCGGATCCGTAATGTGATATTATTGTAAGGTTTCAAATTTCATGTCAATTGGATTTACCGTTTGTCCGGTACAAATTAAAACGCCTAGAAAATCGTTTAAATCGGTTTAATTCAAATTGAACGTTTATTGCCATAACTCGCACAGATGTCCGAATTAGCTTTCGAAACATGTTCCATTGTGTCCGGAACGCGGGTTAAACCCTAGAAACGCTGGTTACGGCGCGTGAATCGGAGTTCGGAATTTCCGGAATGAATAGTGTCGTTCGTTCTCTATAAATAGACCAACCCTTCACAAGAAAAAAAAACTAAAAACCCTAAACCTAATATGCACAGCTGCCTCTAACATATTCAAAGGCCAGAATTCACTTTCGATTCTCCTCTCTTTTCTTCAAATCCGTGCAACGATTCAACAAACTTTCTAAATGAAAGATGTAGAGCATGGCAAGATCCTTATATTCAACGGTGGAGATCGAGATTGGAGCTGTATTTTGTGAGATATGGGGGCCGACGGCCTGGGGCTTGCGCATGGAAATCGAGGCAAATCAAGGGGCCGAGCTTCATGCTCCTTGGGCCGAGCATAGCTCTTGGTCGGGGCTTCGATTTGGCGCATTCTGATCGTTGCAGAAGTCGAAGTGGAAGTCGTAATATGTAACCCTAGTTTCTTGTTGTATGGGTTGAGCGTGCGTGAAGGTTACTGGGAAGTTGCATGAGAAGATGAAGTGCATGGAGCAGATGCAAGCAAGTGAGATCGTGCGGCTCTGAATTGTTGAAGGTTTAAAATAAAATTATGTTGTAATTAATAAATATAAAAATCGTGTAATCTTAGTAAATGCATATCTTTTTCATACGAGGTCAAAAACGCACGAAACAGTTGCGTTGGAATCGTATGGACGAGCACTACGCGATGGAATTGGATTGGAGTCGTTTGGAGTTAGTGAGGATTTCGGGTAAAATTAAACGTCCGTTTAATTTTATTCGAAATAAATCGCTAAAACGAAATTGAAATCAAGGTGAGAACTTCTCACTCAATCGAATCAGTTTCGATTTTAATTTTAAATAGTTAGATTTAAAATATTTGAATGCATGTTTGAATGATGATTGTTATCTATTGATTGTTAAAATAGACATTATGCGCCGTTAGTAAGCGGATGTTATTTATTAAAAACATATACCACGAATATTTCATAAACAGTGAAATTGGTATTATATATAATAGCAATATATATATATATTGGCATATGTATATATTGGAGTTATTGATTTCCCGCATTTGTATAGCGGATGAGACCCTATTGCGCCGTCCATTAAGCGGATAATATTTTAAATCCCATATACCGCGATAATTCCGTACTGGAGCGGAATTGGTATTGTGCTAATGTTTGTGGATGCAGGAAAACAGGTTGGAGGGATCCAACTGGATTCCTCAACAGTTTTTATTTGATTTCAGATATTTTGATATTTGATGGATTATCATATCGATATATGATATCGTTGTTGTCGTGATTGGCTATTTGGTATGTAGCATCATTGGACCAAATTTTGGAATTTTATAAAGGGATTTCAAAGTGATTTTTGAAAGTATACGTTTATAAAATATATTTTTTGAATTGATCCATTATGAATAAATAAACGTTATAATTTTTAAAGTTATAAAAATTATGATTTTGAGAAATACGGTTAAAGATTGATTTTTGAGAAATATGGGTTAACGTTTTTATAAAATAATTAAATTGGATTTTCGAATTTATTATAAAATGTTTAAAAAATAGGATTTATAAAATTTGATTATTTTATAAATCAAGAGAATGGTGAAATTATAAAGGAGATTAAAGAAGTTTTAAAATAATAGTATAAATTGATTTTATAAAGGATTTATAAATTGATATTTTTAAATTAAAACATTTGAATTATAAAACGAGTTTTTATAAGTGTTTGAATGAAGTGAGAATAAATTTCGTAAATGAATGAAATTTATAGAATTATAAACGGTGAAGTTATAAATGGAATTTATAAGCAGTAGGTTTATAAAATTTATAAAGTTATTGAAAGAATAGATTTGGATAAATAATTGAATCTTATAAGTTATGAGATTTATAATTTGGAAAGTCTTTAAAAAGAATGATTTTGTAAAATAATCGTTTTATAAGCATTTAACTTATAATATGAATCTTTGGTTTATAATTGAGTTATAAAGTGAATAGGTTAATAAAGGAATTTATGAAGGAAGTTGTGGTAAAATAAATAGAAATGGAATTTATAAACGTTGTTTTATAAATCCCCAAACAACTTATTTTGATAAGTAAATTGTTGAAACCTATTAATGGAGTTATATTCACGTTTTTGACTGTGAATAATCCTTTGAAATAAAATGAATAAAAGGATGAAATTTGTTAACAAAGTATATTCACGTTTTTGAATAGTGAATAATATGTTAAAGAAATTGTTTTGAATGTGATGTTTTAAATAGAATTAAAACGATCTAACGATTGTTTTAAAAGCATTAAGATTCGAAACCATAGATTTCAACATTTATTGTTGAAATAGACGTTTTCGAGAAATAGAAGGAAATGGTGGACTATAACACTGTTGTTATAGTAAATGATTTCCGAAAGGAAATGTTTTGTATAGTATTTGGATTTATATATCTATTTTAATTTCGAATCCCTATACTAGTGATTTTGGGTTGTCGTAACGATGTTTTACGTAACATTCGTTTCGGCCCAAATAAATATGTTTAAGAGAATGATTTCCTTAAAGAATGAAATATATACTTAATCTCGATTTAAGTATATTGAATATTTTCCAAGTGTTGAAAATAAATAGGTTCATGAATTACTTGTTAAATAAGTATGGAAATGTTTTCCAATATAAAGTGAATATTAGAGAATTTATCTTTTTGAAGATAAATTGAAAATGAATAATTGAAATCGTATATTCATAGATATTGTGAAATATAAATTCACTATGGAATTTATAAAAGAAAAGGGAACTTGTTTAAAAATAAATATTGATTTATTTTTGAAGTGTGAAAATTATATATCTTGTAAAGATATTTTGGAAAATAAATAATTTGGAAAATTTTTTGGAATCTGGTGATGTTTTGCATATCCATTGATAGTTCAATAACCGACTATCAATATTTACCTTTGAAAGGTATTTGATGTGATTTGTTGAATTTGAATGCACACTTATTTTTAAATTATTGCGCTCGTTATTCGGATTACCCATTCCGAATAGTGATACGACGTAATGGATAGCATTGAAGATCGGTGTTGAAGACCCGGTATTTGCGAGAGCGATGGGATGACCTGTCGATTGACTCTGCACCGAGTAGCTACGGTATTGAGTTCTCCATATGTGATGGGAAATCCGATCAGGATTGTGGATATCCGGATTGCAAGGACTTCTTTGTAAGTGCCTTCGGTTCTGTTCGAGCCCGGAACAGACTTGTATGGATTGTATGTCTGACGTTACAAATTGAGATATAAAGCAGATTTCTTTTAAATATATTTCTGTTGGTGGCGGAGAATTTATTCTTTTAGCTTAACACCCTTCTCTGAGACGTACGAGCTCAGAGGTTATGTAGTTGAAGGTTATCAGCGATATATTCCCAATTTGGTAATGTGACATGCTGAGTGTTGCTGTGAAATGATCATTGTGTTGATTATTTTTGATAGGATCGTTTATTTGATCGTTTATCCTGGTGATCATTTCTATGATCATTTGTTGACCCAAAGCATGGCTTTTGTATAAAGTATGTTTTTGTGGACGTGACTTCGTCGAGCCTCACACCCCGGAAATGGTCAAAACAGGAAAGAAGCAGCAAGGTTATGAGGGGTAGCTCCCTTAAGGGTATGTGCATTTCCTTCTGGAAAAGGGTGGTATCATGGTATGGAGCCCATATACTTACTCATGTTGAAAACACTTTATGATTGTGTGAATTGATTACGAGCGCTCGGTTAAAGGTCCCAAAGGACCGGGGGATGGCATATTCGGTCAGTTGTTACTCAGTTAGGGGTAACCCGACCTTGTGTTGGTAGAGATCCGGTTTGGTTCTCGGGGATGTCCATCCAGAGGCATTCTCATGTGGCAATGGGAAGTTCCTTGGCTTGATCATTCGTTGGAAATCCAAAGAAACAATACGATCTTGTACGGTATTAGTTGTAGAACCTGCCATTTACTTATGGTGGTCACCACTGTTTAGATGGTAGCTATAGTAGGCATACGATAATGGTCGCATGTTGGCTAAGATTTATATCTTTATTTTCGAAATGAATTTTTCTCTACACTATGCACTAGTAATAATATCAAATGTTCTTTTAAATGCGTATCAAGCATCTTTGACTATCATAAGGAGAAATCTCCTCCGATTCTGCGTTTGCATTGTGTGTGTGTGCGGGAGGCCTTATGGTAGTCTCATTTTTAAAAGCATTGCGAATTGACTTTAAAAATATTCCTCTATTTTGATTTTAAAGATAAATAAACTGTTTTGAGTTCTCACACCGGTCACATGACTGACTCGGAGTTTATTGTTTTCCTTCCTAAACTCTGGGTGCCCACCAATTTCCACACGGGCAGTCAAGAGTTAAGGTTTATCAGGATATTTTGGATATTCTGGAGTTGCTGGAGGCAAGCTGGATGGCATGGCGTATTACTAGTATATAGTATTGCTTTTCCTTTTCCGCTGTTTGTTGTTGTTTGATGTTGTACACTCTGATGTAATGAAATGTAATGTGATGTAATGTAATAACTAATATAGTTCTTTGTCTAAAGATTATTCATTCATTATTATATGTTGTTCCGCTGCGAATTGTGAGATTCTGATATTGTTGTGTTGTGTTCTGTTCCATTCTATTTTCTATTCTCTTTTTTTTTCCCTCCATTTTCTATCTTCTTATCTCTTCTTCTAGCTCTTTCTTTTTCTTAAAACATTGATAATTCGTATTTCTGTTCATCTTGAGTTAATCTATGGAGATTAGTGTATATTCAAGGAGTACGGATTAACGGATCATCACAATTTAATTAAATCTAAATCTATGGAAACATTGTTGTAATGATGGTTGTAAGTGAATTTGAAAGTAAAAGGGTAACAATTATTTTGGTTAACCATTTTGAGTATGTTAAGTTAAGAATGACAATCGATTGAAATAAATCTAAATTAATTATTTTGTTTTGGTTAATGTGTTCTAGTTAATAAAGGGAAGTTTATAAGAAATGAAGCATGCACTAATGACATGTATTATAATTCAAATGTTATTTATACCCATAAAAGTGTCTATTTACTGAATAGAAAGATTTTAAATCAATAAACGAATTTATTGAGGTTCCAATTTATAATTTATAACATTTAATGTAGACTCAATTACAATTAATTGACTTAAATCGTGCAGTTAGCGTAGATTTGTTTTGTAATTGGAGTAGTTAATTCTATAAGATGAAGTTAATGCTAATTCTATTTATAATTGGACCATTTGTTGATATAGATTATAGAAAGCAAGATGCATAAAGTATCAACATTCAACAATTGTAATTATTGAAAATTAAAATGGAATTTGAGGATAATAAGGTGAAACCATGAACAAATGTTAGTGCATCCTTATTACTGGTAAAAGATGAGTATATAAAAGTTTGAAAATCAAAAATAGGTTTTTGAAAACTTAATTTATAATTTCTAAATATAAGGAAGTGGAGAAATTAATAAATGGTGGATATATTTTGAAACGTAAATGAAACGCCTAAATTTACATTTTTAAATACGTTTAAAATAAAATGTAAATGATAAGGAATTTATTTATTTCCTAAATCCGTAACGTGTGTAATTAATATTTGGGACCACTTCCGTTTGCACGTTAAAATTCGTGCACACCTATTCTTTTGCGATCTATCTATAAATAGATGATTATAAACCCTAGCCTCCATCTTTTATCATTTGTCTGTACGTTCATTTTCTTCATCTCTTCCTCTTCCTCAATGGTTGCAAAACCTAGATCTATTTCAATTCAAAATTTCAAGTGAAAATTCAAACATCTCAGAAAAATTCCAAAAAAATATATATTGTAGATTTCATCGATACGAATCTACGTGTGGCGTCTGTTTCAGCAATTGATGCTCGGTTCAGCCAGAAAACTTGGTCAAAGTTCAAAATCACGAAACCCTAAGTTCAATTTAGGGGTTTTTGATTTCGGCCTCAATCGAAGAAATTGAGATGCGGGTTTTGTGGAGATTTGTGTCTGGAGCCGTTTGAGGGGTGTCGCTCGGCCTAGATGATGGCGAGGTGGCCGAAATTTTCGAACTAGGGTTTGAAACCCTAGATGGGTGCGGAGGCGGCCTGTAGATGGAGGCATTCGGGGGGGGGGGCGTGGAGAGGGCGAAGCGGCGAGTCTAACTGCGAGGGTGACGTGGGCAGTTGCGGCGTATGGAGGCGACGGTTGGTGGTCAACGCGCGTGGTCTGGGGGAGTTGACTGTGAGAGCTTCGTGCGTGTGAGGGAAGAGATTGCGGTGAGCTCTTGATGATGTGGCCACAAAAATAGGGATCGTAATTAAATTTCAGATCTGTTGACGCTGGTTTGGTCTGATTTGGAGACCGTCGAATTTTGGGTTTAAATCGGATTTAAATTCGATTTAAATTCAAAAAGGTGAGTGTTTTAACCCACTCACAACTTCTAAAAGTTTTATGTTTGTTAAATTTATTTTAGATATGAGTAGAGATTTATTTATGACTGCTTGGCATGTTTTATTCATCATATCTGTTAAATCGCATTTATTTAATATAACTGTTCATTAAATTTTATTACTGCATATAGATTGATAGTTATAGTTATTTATTTGCAGATAAACTGTCAGTTTAATAGTTGTTAAATTTATTTTTGAATATAACTGCCAGTTATTACCTGTTATATATTATCGGATATATATTGATATTGTTTTGTTATTGGATGATGATTGTGATTTGGATGATGGATGATGATGGATGAATGGATGTTTTATTTTATATCATTAAACTATCATGCGTTTTTCGTTCCATTCGGGATTGTGGTTTGAAATGATATACAACCGCAAATTTTTATTTTTAATTTGTGGATTGAAATGATAAACATCCGTATCACTTGACCATAGGATAAAAAATTATATACAGGCACCGTGGTCTATATATAAAATATTTTAAAGTGATTTCTATGGTTTGGATGGGATACGGTTTATAAAAATTTATTTTGATATTTTATAAAATATTATTCTTCGATATATATACATATGAAGTTAAAATTTTTAAATTTAAGTTGTGTATAAACCTGTTGAATAAAAATGATAAAAATTGAGAAAATGGAATTTAGTAATTTATCTTATATGTTTAAGTGCGGAAATTTTTAAGGTATGATATTTATAACTGGATTTTCCAAGATAAATTTAAAAATGAACATTCTAGTATAAAGTAAATTTGAGAAAATATTTAATTATAGAAATTGGAGTTTTATTTATGGAATTTATGTGAATATTCAAGACTAAATAATAGAACAATAATTTGTTGAAAGAATAAAATCCAACTTTAGTTTTGAAATATAAATACTCCAAATGAATATATATATATATATATATATATATAAATTAAAGTGGTTTTGGAACTTGAAAGTGATATTTAAATTTTGGTTTAGACTTTAAATAAAGAAAAATATTTGTAAAGCCATGAAAATTATTTTCTTTACAAAGTAACCTTAAAGTTAAACCATTTATTCTATTTACCGTTGAATATCCAAACCATTTAAGTTTTAGAAGTTACGGTTTTAAATTATGAATTTCGAAATATTATGCTTTGAAAGTATAACTCAAATATTTGGTTTCCAGATATTTTAAATTTTAAAGCAGTATGATTTTGGAAAAGAATTATATTTGAGAAAAAGGATATCATTTTTTTTGGGCTTTAAATTGATATCGTATTAATAGTTTTGAAATGGAAATTTTTATTCTGGTTTTAAAGTATAAACTATTTTAAATGACCGCGGTGTTATAATAACGATTGGTTGGCAAAGAGACCGGGATCGGATATGGACATACTCTCTGTCGATGCCGAAAACCACTTTGACTAACCGTGTACGCGGTGGAGATTCCAGAATGAAGTAGGTTGGTGGCGACGATTCCTGTAAGGTAAATACGTGGACCCGACTCCCGTGAGTTGGCATAAGGTGGCTAAAACAGGAGCGATTGACGGGTTAATGAGGTCATTCCTCTGATCGGACACTCCTCTTCGATATTATACTTTGACTTTGGATTGATTCAGTGGCCACTTTTACTTTGATTTTGGGGGAGTTTGTCCGAGGTGGGCGGCAACTGCGCGCTGCGCGTTTCCATCGGCTCGGAAGCGTAATTGGTATATCTACCCTGGCATTGCCTAGTTATGCCGTGTCACCTACCATACCGAGCCTTGTACGAGTTTGGATTTCTCCCGTAGCCCGTGTGGTATCCTCTGGTGGCTTCCCGATCAAGAGGGACTATGATATTGGATGGACTACTGGGACTATTACGTGTTAAGGTGGAAAATGTAAAGCCTTAATGCTATTTAAAAGTATGTTTATTTTATAATTAGACACTATTATAATAGCGCAGTATAATACATAGTAAATAGTTTAATGGATCCTTAGGAGATGTAAATCCCGAGCATCTCTTGAGTTACTGCACTCATATTTATTCTGTTAATTTAACTTACATAAGATCCTTTAGTTCTAACTCGAGTGTTTTTGTTTTTTCAAATTCGCTCGGGTCAGTCCGAGCGTTTCAGGATTTGAAGACTTTATTTCTGGGGGACGTAGACGGAGATTCTATTATTTTATTAATTATATTCTAGTACCCTCATATTGTTCCGCTGCATTGTTATTGGTATGTGTAACTCTGATATGTATTATATAAATGGTTTTGTAAACAGACTTTTAAACTATATATTTGTTTATTATATTTTATCCTTCCGCTGTGAGATTCGGTTTAGTTTTTTTCTTTCTCTGTTTTTTTTCTTATTTACCCCATAACAATCAACCCTTGCGTATGGTTTGAATTGGCACGTGTGTCGATTTAAATCGTGCGAAGAGGTGGGACGTTACATCTGGTATCAGAGCTTTGGTTTAGCGATAAACTTTGGCTTTGTGGGGTTTGACTCTTCGTTAATAGGGTAGAAATACCCTATGGGAGTCGCTAAGTGTATATTTATGAGAGAGCGTATTTGTTAGTGTTATAAAAAGATTTTGATATTGTGTTAATCTGTTCCGTTTTGTATTTTATAAAATCTGGTTGGTGCATGGGACGCTATGACATCAATAGGGATTTCTAAACACTTAATAGGACAGACCGACATAATAATTGTTTTAAATATAGGTAAATGAAATAATTTTGCCTATTATATTTTCTATATACAAAATATTTTTTTTTAAATGATATTATATATATATATATATATATATATTTTGGTTGCAATAGATTGGTTGTTAGGAATAAAATTTTAAATAATAGGTAAAATGAGATTGAAACTAAAATCAATGAAATTTGGAAATTTTAGAACTTGAGTCCGGGATTTTTGAAAATTTGCTTTCAAAGGACTTATGAATTATAATAATTTGGTTATAAGTATTTTCTTATATAAATATTTAGTATAATTCGGAAGAATTGTTATAAAGAAGATTTTGGAGAAAAGAAGTGCTGTACTTTCCTCTCTGTTGCTGGAAAATAATTTCGGTGATGGCGGCCGCATCATCGACTTTCATTTTCGAGTTTCGAGGGGGAAAGGACACTGTAGTAAATTCTACTGCATATTTATTTTGAAAATATCTAAAATTTTAATTGTTTATAAGTTATAAGAATATATCTATTATTTTTAAAATAATTTGAAATTTGACCCGGTATTTAATTCTTAAATTTCCATTAATTAATTGTTTAAATTATTTTAGCGGAACAAAAGGTAAGTAATTAATGAATTGAAATCTCTAATTTAGGCAAGAAATTTAATGCAAAGTTACAAATGGGAATTAAAGGAAATTTGAAATATGTAACATATGAAACGAAGAGTAATATTGTCGAACATTAAATTTAATTAAAAGATGAGATAAAACTTGTATAAGTTCTTTTGCATTTTCTTTAACATATATAACTTACCAAATATGAAAAGTTGAAATGTTAAATAAGAGATTTGAATAGAATATTATACAAGTAGAAATTTTGGAAATAATGAAGTATTCAATGAATTGCTATTATAAATGAGAATTTAATGGCATAAACTTAAGAATAATTGAAATTTTACCATAATTAAAGGTAAGTATTATAAATAGGTGATTTTAAACTTAAGTAAATAAAACGAAACTCTTTAATAAATAAGGATTGATGTGTGTGGTTATAAAATTTAGTATGATTTAAATGGTACTAGTTGAATAAAATGGAAAGTAGGTAATAAATTAATAAAATCCTTTATTTATAAGAATGGAGGTTATAAGGTTAAGAATGTAAGTGTAATTAAAAAAGGGTTACTGTAATTTAATATAATAGCATGTAAGCATTTAATAAATGATTGAATTTGAGAAGTACATTAAATGTAATACAAATAAAAGAGGCTTACATAACCTAAATAAAATAAAAATGAATAATGGTAAGTAATAAGTAGAAATAAGGAAACAACCATTGAATGAGAAATAAAATCTGAAGTTTGTTAGAAATAAATGTAAATTATAAAAAAGAAAATTTATGTGGGTTGAATAAAAGAAAGGAAATCAAACAATTAAAGTATGTAATGAATTTATATAAGTTGAATTGATTTGTTGGTTTAAATCGATATTGTTTACTTTATAGTTGGCTGGGTAAGGAAATTTGAAGTTGTTGGATGAATAAATAATCTATTTTTGTCCCATCTAAGACTGTTGAGTAAATGATGCACTGGATAGTTATTTTTCATTCCGTACCATTTCAAATTTTGAACCCGAACAACTATTTGCTTGTTTGATTGAATGGTTGTTTTGTTTTGTTGTGTATACTGTTTGTCGAAATTGATGATTGTGTATTTATTGTTTTTAGTAGTTGAAACCATGAAAATATTTCACTTTATATAAATAGTTAACCTTTTTAGATTATATAAGTGAAATGCGGGTATGGAAGCAATTGTTACTGCTTTTGTTTCCATAAATTAAGCGTAATTTGCCCAACAAATAGGTACGTTCCCAGTTTACGTTTTGTAGCGCTATTTTTATATATTTTCTCGTGTTGGGATATACTATTTTGAATATTCTATATGATACTTTGTTATATTTTGGTATTATATTTTCCCGAGCCTCTCCGTACAAAGGAGACTCTGCCAAAATTTTCCGTAAATTTTGTACTTAGAATTATGTTGAAAATATTTTCCAAACTTTAATTATTTAAGTATAAAAGGATACAATGATTATAAAACGGGTATATTTTATTTAAGGTAATAAATTTAGTAAAGTACTGTTTATAGGTTAAATATTTTGAATAAGATGTATTATTATTTAATTCTTTCTTCTCCCTTCTTTTCCTTTTCGATGATGAAATGTTTTGAGTGGGGGAGAGTGTAACGACCCGAAAATTTCGTTAACTAAATTTGTCATATTTTCCATAATTTTTAATAAAATGAATGTTAGGAATTTGGTGTTGCCATTTGTTCTTATTAAAAGTTAACAATTTAAAATGAGATTTCCAATTCAATAAAATAATGTAAATATTGTGGTTTAATTTTTGAATGGAATATGTGAAAACAAGAGTAATTATGGAATAATATGTTATTTATTTAGAGTATTGAAAAAAAAATTAAGCCAATTTTAATTAATGGTAATAATGCGATATAAGCTAATAAATTTGATCTCAATGCGATAACCATTTAATGAAGGTAATGAAACAGGATTTAGGAAAATGTATACTAGGTATAAATCAAATAGAAGGAAACAAACGTATATATCGAATTGATTTATGAATAAATACTTTGGATAGTAATTGAATGTACAGTAATGGTAATTTAAAACCTGTTTATAGTAAGACTGCATAAGATTCAGTAAATTAAGTGGTGGACAGATTTTTCCTAGATATACTTTGAAGATGTGAAATTAAAGGTGAATATTAAAATTGGTTAATGTAAAATAACATTGATTAACCGTAAATGGGAATAAATTTGAAAACAAAAATTTATGTTACAAGTGGGTGAACGTAAAGATAAGGGTTAAGAGTGTTGGAATAGGTATATTAGAATAACTATAAAGTGTAAATGTACGTATTTATAGCAACATGAATTATTGAAGGAAAATAATTGGTAAGCGGGGTTTGGGCTAAGGAAATGTTATTGATTGTTTTGAAACCTTATTTATTATGGGAAATTAATTAGCATAAGCAAAACCAATGCAAATATCTAATTTATCAGTAAAGCAATAATAATAAATAGTAATCAAGGCAAATTTATGTAACAATAGAATGTGAAATTTGGGGAATAGACGCAAAGTATATATGAGTTGCTAAAAGTATGCATAATAAGTGCAAATTAAATAAATCAATGTCCTGTAGAGGTTGGAGTATGGTTAGTAATAAAAACTTTTAAAGGAAAAAAAAACCTTTAATTTATAAATGAAAATCAATGCATTAAATTAGGTGTAACTGAATGCATGTAAATAATTTTGTAAGAATAAGTTAATAAACAATTTATTTGTGCATACCCGATTTAATTGAAATAACAGAAAAGACAAGAACTTGATTTGCCTAGGTATATATATATATATATATATATATATATATATATATATATATATATATATTGATAAACTATAACTAAATAGAAAGTTTGGTAGTAAATAGGATATAAGAAGACAAAGGTGGCTAGTAAATTAATAAATGAATTCATAATAATAAGTAGTAATTAATGCATATATATTTGCCATTAGTGATAATTACAAAACTTTACCCATTTATCTAATTTATTTAATTAAATCTAAATCTATGGCAACATTATTGTAATGATGGTTGTAAGTGAATTTGAAAGTAAAAGGGTAACAATTATTTATGTTAACCATTTTGAGTATGTTAAGTTAAGAATGGCAATCGATTGAAATAAATCTAAATTAATTATTTTGTTTTGGTTAATGTGTTCTAGTTAATAAAGAGAAGTTTATAAGAAATGAAGCATGCACTAATGACATGTATTATAATTCAAATGTTATTTATACCCATAAAAGTGTCTATTTACTGAATAGAAAGATTTTAAATCAATAAGCGAATTTATTGAGGTTCCAATTTATAATTTATAACATTTAATGTAGACTCAATTACAATTAATTGACTTAAATCGTGCAGTTAGCGTAGATTTGTTTTGTAATTGGAGTAGTTAATTCTATAAGATGAAGTTAATGCTAATTCTATTTATAATTGGACCATTTGTTGATATAGATTATAGAAAGCAAGATGTATAAAGTATCAACATTCAACAATTGTAATTATTGAAAATTACAATGGAATTTGAGGACAATAAGGTGAAACCATTAACAAATGTTAGTGCATCCTTATTACTGGTAAAAGATGAGTATATAAAAGTTTGAAAATCAAAAATAGGTTTTTGAAAACTTAATTTATAATTTCTAAATTTAAGGAAGTGGAGAAATTAATAAATGGTGGATATATTTTCAAACGTAAACGAAACGTCTAGATTTACATTTTTAAATACGTTTAAAATAAAATGTAAATGATAAATAATTTATTTATTTCCTAAATCCGTAACGTGTGTAATTAATATTTGGGACCACTTCCGTTTGCACGTTAAAATTCATGCACACCTATTCTTTTGCGATCTATCTATAAATAGACGATTATAAACCCTAGCCTCCATCTTTTATCATTTGTCTGTACGTTCATTTTCTTCATCTCTTCCTCTTCCTCAATGGTTGCAAAACCTAGATCTATTTCAATTCAAAATTTCAAGTGAAAATTCAAACATCTCAGAAAATTTCCAAAAAAATATAAGTTGTAGATTTCATCGATACGAATCTACGTGTGGCATCTGTTTCTGCAATTGATGCTCGGTTCAGCCAAAAAACTTGGTCAAAGTTCAAAATCACGAAACCCTAAGTTCAATCTGGGGGTTTTTGATTTCGGCCTCAATCTAAGAAATTGAGATGTGGGTTTTGTGGAGATTGGTGTCTGGAGCCGTTTGAGGGGTCTCGCTCGGCCTAGATGATGGCGAGGCGGCCGGAATTTTCAAACTAGGGTTTGAAACCCTAGATGGGTGCGGCGGCGGCCTGTAGATGGAGGCGTTCGGAAGGGGGGCCGTGGAGAGGGCGAAGCGGCGAGTCTAACGGCGAGGGTGACGTGGGCAGTTGCGGCGTATGGAGGCGGCGGTTGGTGGTCAACGCGCGTGGTCTGGGGGAGTTGACTGTGAGAGCTTCGGGCGTGTGAGGGAAGAGATTGCGGTGAGCTCTTGATGACGTTGCCACAAAAATAGGGATCATAATTAAATTTCAGATCTGTTGGCGCTGGTTTGGTCTGATTTGGAGACCATCGAATTTTGGGTTTAAATCGGATTTAAATTCGATTTAAATTCAAAAAGGTGAGTGTTTTAACCCACTCACAACTTCTAAAAGTTTTATGTTTGTTAAATTTATTTTAGATATGAGTAGAGATTTATTTATGACTGTTTGGCATGTTTTATTCATCATATCTGTTAAATCGCATTTATTTAATATAACTGTTCATTAAATTTTATTACTGCATATAGATTTACAGTTATAGTTATTTATTTGCAGATAAACTGTTAGTTTAATAGTTGTTAAATTTATTTTTGAATATAACTGCCAGTTATTACCAGTTATATATTATCGGATATATATTGATATTGTTTTGTTATTGGATGATGATTGTGATTTGGATGATGGATGATGATGGATGAATGGATGTTTTATTTTATATCATTAAACTACAAATTATCATGCATTTTTCGTTCCATTCGGGATTGTGGTTTGAAAGGATATACAACCGCAAATTTTTATTTTTAATTTGCGGATTGAAATGATAAACATCTGTATCACTTGACCATAGGATAGAAAATTATATACAGGCACCGTGGTCTATATATAAAATATTTTAAAGTGATTTCTATGGTTTGGATGGGATACGGTTTATAAAAATTTATTTTGATATTTTATAAAATATTATTCTTCGATATATATACATATGAAGTTAAAAATTTTAAATTTAAGTTGTGCATAAACCTGTTGAATAAAAATGATAAAAATTGAGAAAATGGAATTTGGTAATTTATCTTATATGTTTAAGTTCGGAAATTTTTAAGGTATGATATTTATAACTGGATTTTCCAAGATAAATTTAAAAATGAACATTCTAGTATAAAGTAAATTTGAGAAAATATTTAATTTCTAGAAATTGGAGTTTTATTTATGGAATTTATGTGAATATTCAAGACTAAATAATAGAACATTAATTTGTTGAAAGAATAAAATCCAACTTTAGTTTTGAAATATAAATACTCCAAATGAATATATATATATATATATATATATATATATATAAATTGAAGTGGTTTTGGAACTTGAAAGTGATATTTAAATTTTGGTTTAGACTTTAAATAAAGAAAAATATTTGTAAAGCCATGGAAATTATTTTCTTTACAAAGTAACCTTAAAGTTAAACCATTTATTCTATTTACCGTTGAATATCCAAACCATTTAAGTTTTAGAAGTTATGGTTTTAAATTATGAATTTCGAAATATTATGCTTTGAAAGTATAACTCAAATATTTGGTTTCCAGATATTTTAAATTTTAAAGCAGTATGATTTTGGAAAATAATTATATTTGAGAAGAAGGATATCATATTGTTTTGGGCTTTAAATTGATATCGTATTAATAGTTTTGAAATGGAAATTTTTATTCTAGTTTTAAAGTATAAACTATTTTAAATGACCGCGGTATTATAATAACGATTGGTTGGCAAAGAGACCGGGATCGGATATGGACATACTCTCTGTCGATACCGAAAACCACTTTGACTAACCGTGTACGCGGTGGAGATTCCAGAATGAAGTAGGTTGGTGGCGACGATTCCTATAAGGTAAATACGTGGACCCGACTCCCGTGAGTTGGCATAAGGTGGCTAAAACAGGAGCGATTGATGGGTTAATAAGGTCATTCCTCTAATCGGACACTCCTCTTCGATATTATACTTTGACTTTGGATTGATTCAGTAGCCACTTTTTGGGGGAGTTTGTCCGAGGTGGGCGGTAGCTGCGCGCTGCGCGTTTCCATCGGCCCGGAAGCGTAATTGGTATATCTACCCTGACATTGCATAGTTGTGCCGTGTCACCTACCATACCGAGCCTTGTACGAGTTTGGATTTCTCCCGTAGCCAGTGTGGTATCCTCTGGTGGCTTCCCGATCAGGAGGGACTATGATATTGGATGGACTACTAGGACTATTACGTGTTAAGGTGGAAAATGTAAAGCCTTAATGCTATTTAAAAGCATGTTTATTTTATAATTAGACACAATTATAATAGCGCAGTATACTATATAGTAAATAGTTTAACGGATCCTTAGGAGATGTAAATCCCGAGCATCTCTTGAGTTACTGCACTCATATTTATTCTGTTAATTTAACTTACATAAGATCCTTTAGTTCTGACTCGAGTGTTTTTGTCTTTTCAAATTCGCTCGGGTCAGTCCGAGCGTTTCAGGATTTGAAGACTTTATTTCTGGAGGATGAAGATGGAGATTCTATTATTATTATTAATTATATTCTACTACCCTCATATTGTTCCGCTGCATTGTTATTGGTATGTGTAACTCTGATATGTATTATATAAATGATTTTGTAAACAGACTTTTAAACTGTATATTTGATTATTATATTTTATCCTTCCGCTGTGAGATACGGTTTAGTTTTTTTCTTTCTCTGTTTTTTTCTTATTTACCCCATAACAATCCACCCTTGCATATGGTTTGAATTGGCATGTGTGTCGATTTAAATCGTGCGAAGAGGTGGGACGTTACAGAATTTGTAAAAGCTTTTGTAATAGATGTATATGTAATGTGAAACAAAGACGACTTAATTGCTAATATCTTATAGTTTCATATCAACAAACCCTTTAGACTATTGTTAAATACGAATAACGTAAATATTCAATTTTGTTAAATGATTCTACCCAACTCTAATCAGATCTTAAACAAAATATATTCCATTATTGGAAGAAGGCAATATTTAGCCTTTATAATCCTACATTTAGGTGTGGAATTTGCAAATTTAAAATGTGTTATATTTCATATAGAGCACAAATATTCAGTATTCCGTGTGATTTATTTTCCTAGGATCTTCGTATGTTCATTTCCTAGCTGTCCATCTACTACATAAGCTTAACCGAATTCCGCTTAATGGAAAAAAGGATGGGAAAAAGATTACAATTCTAGACATAACGGAATCATAGAATGGATTGAATCATGTTCATTTCCTCACAGTTTACATAAGCCTAAAGTCACAAGCAGGACCGACCCTTTGGCAAGGCGAGTAAGACGGTCGCCTAGGGCAACAGATTCGGCATGGGGAACCGGTGGTGGTTGTTTAGCATTTTATGAAGATAAAAATATTTTGTGGAAGATTGTTAATAATTGAGTGTGTGGTGGAGTGGTAATTGTATTGTTTGCTCAATGGGGCAACCTAGATTCAATTCCCAGCAAAGTGCAAATTTTTTGGTTATGTTAATTAAAATCTGGGCTAGGGCAACCAAATTACTTGGGTCGGTCCTGGTCACAAGCATTATTATTAAAACCGGATCCCGGTTTAACTAGTTAACCATCAGCTAATGTTTAAAATCTATTAAATTAACGGTAATTAATAACTAAATTAACATCATGAATAAAGTATGTAATTTTCCATTCACCAGATTGTTGTTCTGACCCCTCCTCATTACAACTCACATATAGATTTAGAGGGACAAATTACTGGTGCAAAGCTGGAATGGTTGTTGGTGAAGTCTTGTTATTCATGCTCGATGCCCATAAGGCAACTAGATATTTAAGGAACGCTATTGATTCAAAGGTAGTAGCTTCGGTCGGTATTTATATTTTATTATATTTTTCTATTCCGCTGTAAGTTTATATTGATCACTTTTGATATACTTTTGTTTATTACAGGTTTACTAAAACTAACGATTTGTATCCCGATGGACTTGAGTTTCGATTTAATCAAAATTCGGACCCATTATGATGCAGGTTGTTACACAGTGATTATCAAGATTCAAAGTGGAATAAGGTCATCTTCCGTATTAAGCGAACTGAAGACATAAAGCTCCTATTTGACCGCTAACGCCATAAAAAATAAGACGAAGGAAAAGGCTATGAACGTTTTTATTCGAAAAATTAACCACCAAACACTTGAATGAGCCAATAATATCAACACACCAATTAAGCACATCTGTCTAATGGGGGAAATACTGAGAAAAATGGTTATATATGAGAAATTTCCAACGTCCTATTGCAAAATTAAGGGACGCGGGTCTAATCTTTAATAACTCATTGACTTCCTTTTCCACTATAGTACACATACTATGCTATAATTACTTCATCGCCCATTTTATAGAACAATAATTGAACTATAAATTAATTAGGAATCTAAAAAAATACAATTCAGAATCTAATAACCATAAAATATCACTAAAGATATATTTCAAATGTATTTCTAAACAACATGCCTTTCATATTAATTTGAAATACTTTGGAATTATTCATAGGTAACCTTATAACAAAGTTATGTTTGCAACATAACGTATATATGAAAACGGATATGAAAACGGATATGTGCTTGGGTACATGAACATTGTTTAAATCATTCATATTGTATAAGCTTGAGCATATTAAGTTAATATAATAACCGAAAAGTACACATTCTATCCATTTTATCGATTAAATATCAGAACCTTAAACCCCATATTGGCACCATTCGACTCACAATTTGATCATGGTAATTGTGGTACGAAGTGTCGATTGAAGTGGACTTCAACAATTTATTAGTGTTCATATGTATTGACGCCATTCTTCTAAAATTTCTTACATAATTTCATGTTATTCATATTGTCAATGGTGCAATGAAAAGAGTAAACCTGTTTAGGGGTGAATGTTCAGTCGGTATGGTTGGTTTTGTGGAAAAAAATGTCAAATCATATTGAAATCCATAAAATTTGAAAAACAAACCGAATACGACAACTGATTTAATCGAACTTGAAAAGTTGTAAGAGAAATAATCATATATTATTATTCAAAAGTTTACTTTACTCAAAGAAAAACATAAAATAAATTTTCAAGAGTTGTTATTGAGTATTTCTTTTTTTTAAAGAATATTTGGCTTATTTTCTATAGGTAAACATTGTTTTTATTATTTAACCAATTATAAAAGATACTGTAATATCATAAATTTTGGTAGTCTAATAGAATCTTGACTAATTCGATTAAAACGATAATTGAATAAAATTATTTTACGAACCAAAGTTAAACCGATTTTATTTTGTAATCTAACTGGACCGATTGAAATGAACTGCTTCAGTTGGTTAATTCTGTTTTAACAGAACATTTCTCAGCCTTTTAACCCATCACACGTAACAATTATCGATTTGATAAGATATATGTACTTATCTTCAACTCAAATTTATCTAGACACAAGTTAGTTATCACAAACCATTAAGTTATCATCAATCCTTATTTGTGCTTACAAATTTTTCAGCCATATGTAAATATTGCCTTAATTAGTAATCTTATAGCTTCTACTATGAATGTCTTTAAACTTAATTCTAAAGTCCACGGGTGCGGCGCAGTGGAATGGAGGCTTGTGTTCTGGTGAAAAGACCGAGGTTTGATTCTTACCATGCGCTTCCCTATCTTATATAAATTTACCATGGGATATGGGGTTCGGATTCGTGGACGGCTTTACTATACCCTCCTCAGGAGTTTACTGACCCGCCGTATTCTTCTGGGTTTTCAAAAAAAGACATTTAATTCTGAAAAAAATGTAATTATCAACTTCCATGTATGTTGATTTCTAAAAGTTTTAAAAAGTCAAAACAGTACGTTGCTAATGGATTTTCCATGTTTCTTAAAATGTCAAATTAGGATACCGGCACAAGGATGAAAATATATTAAAACTACATAAACTATCGAATAACTTAGAAAAGGTTAAATGGTAGCTTCAAATTCACAAAGTCTACAGGACATATTACGCAATCATCTCAAAACTTTAGCTGTTTACGTCAAAACTTCAGACCAACATCCTAATTCCTAAGCAAACTTCTTTATTACTAATTACTAAAGTCAGAACGCATAATGCAATGTAACATTGATAAAGTGACGATCTTCAAATTCTTTTCATTTAAAATTTGGGTATTATTTCCACTTATAAATTCTATTTGTTTCAAATTGGTTCTTTCATGGTTTGAAGATGTCTCTTTATGGTTTTAAGGTCGTTCTCCTTTTTTGATGTCTCCACCGGCGTCGATTCTCGGCCTATCTCTATATCATCCATATTGAATTGCGGAGTTGTGTTCTTCTCAAAATTTCTGCAATGCACAGTTTCTTCTTGCACTTGAACATTTACCTTCTTAATCGATTTACCCATTTCGCAAGAATTTGGTGATCAAATAGTGGTTAATATCCTGAGTTCAACTATTAATGGAAGCACCACTTAATGTTAGACTGAAATTTGGTCTAGTCTAATATGTTGTGGTCATGAAGAGTCAATGATACTTGAATAGGGCTTAAACGCTCATTCAAGTGTGCTATTATTGAGTTCACATAATGACATTATGCAATCGTAATTTGTCAGATTCCTTGGCTAAAAAGCCACAAGTTCGAACATGACCAGCGACCATTAAAGTACCAAATTTAAGCTTTTATTATGCACAGGATAAAAATGTAAATGAGATGAAGATCAGTTCAGAATTCCTCCATATAGGGGATACATGCCTACTTATAGAGAACCTTAGCCCCCGGATTCCATTTAGGTAAAGTAAATGGTTATGATTTGTTGATGCTATTTGGAAAGACATGTGGCACAATCTTTCTCTAGCTTCCCTATGATGGTGTGACACAGTTAGTCTAATAGGAGAATGCCACAAACCAGTTGGTGTATTTTCAAAGCGCGATAGCTCGGAATTTTCAACTTCTAATAGCTCGACCAATCAACATGTGATAGCCCTGAAATATCAACATTCGATAGTTTAATCAATCAACATGCGATACCCCTGAAATATCAACAATCGGTAGTTTAATCAATCAACATGCGATAGCCTTGAAATATCAAACTTCGATAGCTTAATCAATCAACGTGTGATAGCCTTAATATATCAAACTTCGATAACTCAACTAAGTCAACATGTGATAACCCTGAAGTATCAACATTCGATAGCTTAATAAATGAGCATGCGGTAGCCTTGAAATATCAACCTTTGATAGCTCAACTAAGTCAACTTGTGATCGCCTTTAAATATCATCCTTTGATAGCTTAATAAATCAATGTGCGAAAGCCTTGAAATATAAACCTTTGATGGCTTAATCAATCAACATGCGACAGATTGTAAATGTCAACCTTCGATAGCTTAATCAATCAACATGTGATAGCCTTGAAATACCAACCTTCCATAGCTCAACTAAGTCAGTATGCGATAGCCCCGAAATATCAACTTTTGATAGCTTAATCAATAAACATGCAATAGCCCTGAAATATCAACATTCGATGGCTCAATAAGTCAATACGCAATTGTTCTAAATCACCAACCCGCGATAGCTCAACCTTTAACTTTATCATGCATTGATTTAATTTGCATCAACTTTTGATAGCTTCATTTGTCAATTTACGATTGCTTTGATCAACTCAACTTTTGATAGCCTTATTTATATTCAACTAGCAATTACTACATTATTCTTCAATTCACCAAGGCTCTTTTGCTTATCATCAACTTGTGATACCCCTCTTTCATTAACTTGCGATGGTCCTATTCATGTCATTCTACAGTAGTTCTATAATATCAATTTGCCATGGCTTATTGCTATCAGCTTACCATAGCATGTTTCTTGTCAATTTGCGACAGTTTCGCTTCAATATGTGATGGCTAATCTCAATGTCCAATAGCCTTTATTGCTCAATTTGTGGTAGTTTCAAAGTGCAATCTTTTTCACATCTTGTCCATTTTTGGATATTTTGGATGTAACACTTGTCCCCTCACCTATAAGAAGATTTAATATGCTTTAACTTAAGAAAACTTCTGTTCTTATTTTTTTTCTCTTCTCGGGTTGTCAACCCCTGTTGTTGTGCTATCCGTCATTGATCGTTTGTGCTCCTTGACATGTAATAACTTTTGGTCTCAAGAATCTTGATTTTTCAGCAAGTTGCTTTATTGAAGAGATTTTTCAACACATAGAGGTTTTTACAATATATTTATATTTGTAACAATCATTTTATCGAAAATATTATAAGGGGTGTAAAAAAAGATTGACCCACCCCCTCCCCTAATGGAAAAAAAACTGTAGCTGCTCTCGTTTTTTCGATGACCAATTATTGTTTTTTCACTAGATCCCATTGAAAATGGTTTTTGCTGAACCGTCATCGCCTTTTCTTATTTTTCAATAAGTTGTTGATGAATTTTTCTATGCATGAGGAGTAAAATTGCATACCATTTTATTTTGGTGGAGTCTTCATAATAGTTTTTTTCTAGGTGAAGTCATACTAAAATTTGCCTCACCCACATCAATTATGAAGTCACTTTAAAGTGTTGTTTCTAGAATGATCCATAACAACACATTTGAATGCATTATACAAAATTACTAAATACTAATATTGCTAACCATATATTACAAAAGTCATAGCAATATAAATGTAAAAAGGGCAAAACATGGAGATCGTCGTTAATTCTTTTTCGACGTTGTAAATATGTTTCAGGCTTTAACCCGATTATGGGATGAAATATGAACCCACGGCAATTGGGGGTTTTCAACTCTTTTTGTTCGATTCACTTCTTCCTCTAGTCATCTGCTGCTTCTCCAAGGTCTGCCATTATTACGTTGACTTCTATCATCGGTTGAGCTCGTATGGGTCTCACCGCCGGTTGTTTAAACTAGGGATAACAATTGAGCGGGTTTGGACCGGTTTTTCATGCCCCAAACCTGCCTTGGATTTTTCAAACGCTAACTCAGACCCATTCTGTAGATCTAGTGCGGATCAAGATTTTTACTCGGAACCCGAAACCGGTTCGAGTCAGGATAGACCCGCCCCATCCCAAGACCCGATGAGACTTTATATGTTCATTCAGAATTGTATATTAATGAACATATATTTATTTATTTTATTTGTAAGAGACGTTCGCTAAATGATATTGAATATAAAGGATTAACAAATCATCATTATAGTAGTAAAGTGATTTTATGATATATCAGTAATATGGGTCGGGTTAGGGCGGGTCATTCAAGCCCCAACCCGACCGTAGATCCGGAGCTTCCAAGAGTGGGTCATGGATCCACCCGCTCCGACGACCCAATGGGACGGGTCTTAGCGGGTCAAAACTAGGGTTGGTCTACCAGTTTTAGACCTTAGATCCGTCCCATTGTCATCCCTAGTTTAAAACACGAAGCTAAAAATGAATAGGGTAGATAAAATAGTGAAGAGGGTGATTTGTAATGCAATCAGGATGAACTTGAAAAAGAAAACAGTTTTTTTTTGTATGATCGAGAAAAGGAGAGCCAGACATTCGAGAATTGAGAGTTTCTATGTCTCTGTTATGATCAATCCCGTAATAATACCTGATTAGTTTGAGTAGCAATATTTTAGGCGCTATTTGGTTTAATTTTGTGTTTTATGTTTTGCGTTTTCAACGTTCAAATCAAAAGAATGTGGATAACGGAGAAAAATTAAAAATTTAGGCAATTACGATGACAGCTGGAGGCTGCGGATGCGATGAAGCGATGGTGAAAGTGATAATTATTTCTCAAAATACGAAAATTTTCATTTTATATGTCAGCGTTATTTTTTCGAAATTGTTGTTTTTAAAAAATACGTACATCGTGTATACGATTTTGGGAAAGAAACACAAAACTAAAAATACCGAACCAAACGGGAGTTTTTTCAACATTTTCTAGTTGCAAACTGGGCCTCATCGTCTCTTTATTATCCAATAACAAAGCGAGTTTTATGTCTAGTCGTGTGAAGAAGATTGGTTTGCAGATTCCAAAATAAAAATGGAAAGGTATGCGAAGCGAAATTGGTTATCTTTAATTTTTGGAAAAGACAATGCATGCGAAAGTTCTTTAAAATCCACCGCCCTTTAAGGTTGTTTTTAAAATACCACTGTCAACTCCTGGTATGGTCGAAGGACAAGGTGTAGTGGTTTAACCTTTAGATTTGATTTAAGATTTTGAAAAAAAAGGTTGGATTATTTACTTCACTAGTTATTATAATCAAAAAAATCGAGATCGTTTTATCTCATTACGTTAATCTCATTTCATTTAATCCTTCTTCCCTAAACGTGGAATTAACTTTTCGTAAAAAAATTAAATTGTGGATATCTTCTATTTTTATCATCTCCATTTTGTTCAAAATTTGTATAAATAAATTCAATTGAAACGGCAGAACAATTGGATCTGTGGCGCAATGGTAGCGCGTCTGACTCCAGATCAGAAGGTTGCGTGTTCGATTCACGTCAGGTTCAAATTTTTTCCCACCGTTTACTACTTCCCACCTGCCCTGCTTCTGCTATTTTTCCCCCCTTTTGCTACAAATAATTCTACCCACCACAATTGTTTTCCCCTAATCTATAACATCAGCTTTTAAAATTCCAAAATGTCAAATTCCACCTGGAATCCTCTTGCGGCTTTGCAACTCCAACTTTGCTCGCTGTAAGTGCTTCTTCTCCCCTCTTTCTCTTACTGTGCAGATTATGTGAACGAGATTCAGTATTCATTTGCCACTGCTATTTTCTCTTATTCCTTATCGCTTATAATCACTAATGTACACAATCTCAAATTTGTACTGGATTTCCTTGTTAAGTTTCGAAAGTCTTCATACGTCGCTAGGTTTGTACAAATTATGCAAAGAGCCAGTATACTGCACTGTTTGGTATGCTGTGAAATAATAATAATTCTTAACCCTTAAGACTTAACACTAAATTCAGTCCTCTTTACGTTTGCTATATATATGACGCAGCGGATAATTCGAAATAAACTTCAATCGATGAATGTAGCAATCGGTGAGTTGAAAATACCAAAACGCCCAAGTTCGTTGATCCAAAGATACCGAACTCTAGCTATCTCAAACACGTTGATAGCGCACTATTCCGTGTTTAAAGATCTACGATTCTTCGCACGTTGATCTAGCGCACTAGATTCCGTGAATCGGCTTCTGCAATCGTTGAATCGAGCGCACTCGATTATCCGAAAGAGGAGATAGGAGATCACACTCAACTACCAATTGTATGAAAGCACAAAGCTAACAAAAGGAAATTTTATTCAATATTCAACTACTACAAAATATACAACACACCCTCTATTTATAGCTGTTTCACCACCCAGAGCCTTAGCTCGTGACCGACTCAACATCCTTAGGTCGGCACCGACTCAACTGGTAGCAACACAAGCTCACGTCGACTCAACCTAACTATATACAAGACCATCGCCGACTCAACTGATTACAACCTCATACGCAACCGACTCAAGTATATACATGTGACCGACTTACAACAGCACACGCCTCAACATGACCGACTCAAGTCTTTGCCGATTCAACCCTTGAGTCGCACACGACTCAGCACATCACTTCCACACATAGTATACGACATATGACTTAGAAGTACAACGGCTCATACGACTCAAGCTACAACAGTTAGGTCGTATACGACCTAACGACTCAAGGCCAACAGCACATCCGCTCCTATGGCCGACTCAGGCGCATGCCGACTCAACTTCCTCCGACTCAAGGCCTTAGGTCGGAAACGGCCTATGCTCCCATCAACTCGTAACTTCTTGTCCTTAGGTCGGAAACGACCTAAAACATGCTCTTGCCCAGGTAACCCGTTAGGTCGGAAACATCCCCATATGCTTCTGTTGAGTCGGCTTATCTTCCCCCTTGGCTTGTTAACTCGTGTCCTTTCTTCCTTAGACCGGCAACGACCCAAGCTTTCACTAAGTCGCGAACGACTCATCACCGAAGCCCACTTTGCTCGACCTATGTTATCTCCCCCTTGTAATCTCTTAAACCGGAAACGACTCATGGTTAGACCGTTGAGTCGGGGCCGACTCAACTCCGATGCTAGGTTATCTCGGCTTGTCTTCTCCCTTGGTTTGTTAGGTCGTGGACTTCTTTCCCTAGCTCGGAAACGACTCAAACCTTCCTTGAGTCGTGGACGACTCATCAAACTCAAACACCTCAAATTCCCGTTGAGTCGTAACCCTGTCCCTTTAGCTTTGTTAAGTCGCACACGACTTATACTTAGCTTGTGATCACAGTTAGTTCGTAGCTCGCTTAAGCAACTTAAGGTCTCATGATGCTGGCCTGCATCATCTTCCCCTGGTTGGAAAAAATTCGTCCTCGAATTTACAAACTTTCTTCTTCGAGACGCTGTCTTCCATTCATTATCTGGTTTGATGTGACACTGGTGATACCCACTCTTGAGATTAATCTTGTCTTGACCCTTTGACGATATGGTTCGAAATAAGGAATACCTGGAAATAAACAGACGTGGCATCAGGCAGGCGGCATAAGGAAGTGATCTGAGGGGCATGACGTAAGAAAAAGTGTGGGATAAACTAAGCACTAGATGCCAGATCCACTTCATATAGCACAGAACTTCATAAGAATAGTGTTGTATACCACATTGCTTCTGCAAATAGGAAGACGTGAAATAGAACCAAAACTTATCCAAAATGTGAGACGTTATAAGGAAAATTAAAACCATAGAATGACTTAGGAAGTCTCTTCCTAAGAAGTGTGACGATTCATGCTCAGATTCTTGTCTTTCCGTATATCGTTCAGAGATGTTATCATCTAGCATCTGTCCTTGAAGTGTTGTATCCAATTCTCCTGTCTGAAATGAACTCCCGCTCGCTTCTCCTTCAACATAGTTATTTTCATAAGATGGTTCCAAGCAATTGACACTGGCAATGTTTGCAGGGTGGACATCATCAGACGACTTTAACTGGCAATCATTCTCTTCCTCCTGTCGTATCAACTCTTCCTGTTCTTTCGGACTCACAAGATCATATGATACTGGTAGTAAAATAGCTTCTGGTACGAGTTCAGTTTGACGTTGAATGTCCTGTAGCGATGGTAACTCCTTGGTTATTGCCTCAAAGTATTCGACTTCGGACTCATCGAATTCTGATTCAACTTCCTCGAATACATCAAGATCTTTACTTGTTCTTTGCTCGGCCAACTCAAGCAATTCATTACCCATTTCCACATACTCTTCCAATAATAAAGGATTAGTTTCTCCAAATAGTTCCTCAGACATTTCATATTCACATTCTTCAAACACTTCATCCTCCTCAGGATTCTCAATACCAAAACTTTTTCTGGATTCAATGAACATTGATAACTTCTCATCAACTTCCATTTCATCGACGAACTCTCCTAAAGATAATAAACAATCTGATTCTGCCTTCTCTTCTGTTTCGCTTTCACTTTGTTCAGACTCCTCGAAAACTAAGGAATTAATACTTGGCTGGTTCTCATCCATAAGCTCAGGTATCAAACAAAAATCCTCCATCAACAAATGAATTCTCTCATCTCCGAACACAATTTCTTCTTCCATACTATCGATATTAAACTTTGGCAATGACGGGTAATCCACTTCTACATCCACATACTTTGACTCAATCTCTTCGTTATCATCAAATTTCAACGGTTGATAAAAGTCAGATTCATCAGTTTTCCTCAACAAGTTACTCACTTCATCACTTGACAAAATTTCTACATCTCCTGACAAAGAACCTTCATCGTCATCAAATTGTGGTGGTTGATAAAGATTACCTGCATCAATCCTCCTCAACAAATTACATTCTTCGTTCTCCAACTCGACCTCTTCATCTTCATTATCAAACTTTAGTGGTAAGGCTGCGAATGATTCTGTAGGACCAACCTCTTCTAGCTCTTCCAACATTGGTTCAACTTTCTCCGGAAATTGAAGTTCTTCTCTTGCCTCATACATAACCAATGTTTCAGCAGTACCTTCCGATTCTTCAACACTCTCGCTGAATGATATTGGACTAGTCTGTTCCTCTTCTTCTTCTGTCCCGCTGTCAGTAGAATCATCCACTTCCTCACTTTCACATTCTTCTATAACAAAGGGTTTCTTCTGGGACTTTGTACTTTTAAAACTTCGATGGTTAGACTCCTGATAATGATAGCGCTTAACTTGGTCATCAACATTCGTCGTAATGATTCTGTGTGCAACTGGTTCGTTGATTCTCTTGGAAATTTCTCTACTGTAAGGAACGCCATCAAACTGATTACTGGGTCTTATAACCATACCCTTCCCTTGACTACCTGGATTCCTCTTCTGCAACTGTTGGTTAACACGAGATTGATAATTGTAGGGTAAGAAATTTGCTTTCATCATCCTTTTCATCTTATCCCACTTGACAACTTTAGATTTCTTCATTCTCTCTCTGGTTGATTTAGTTTGTTGCCACCAGTCCATAGCTCTACCTCTCAAGCTTGCAACAACTAACTTAACTTGGCGATCTTCAGGAATATCATTGAGTTCAAACATTCTTTCAACCTTTGACAACCAATCAAGGAATTCCTCTGCTTGTAACCCACCTCGGAATTCTGGAATTTCTGTATCCTTCCTAGATTCCTGAAATCGAAAATGAACACTATCACCATAACGATCTTCTTCAAATTTAGATGAGCTTCGATATCGATTCTGAACATTGCTTCTGCTATGAACATGCTCATCTTTTCTACTTCCTTTTTCATAATCACGATGATCTCTCCTCATCGAAACTGATGATTCTCTTCTGTCACGACTAGATGATGGTAACACCCTCCTCGCTTCCGTAACCAATGGTGAAACTCGGTCTCCTCCATGGTCCGGGATTGGCGACCTTCTGCTTTGACTTGTATTCAAATCCATCACCAATTTCTCCAATCTACCAAAACTTTCATCGAACTTCTCATGCATACGTTGCTCCATTTGATCGGCTTCACAAGCTTCCACACAACTTCACAAGGCTCGGCCTTAAACTTCTCTTGACTCGGCCTATACCACTACACAACTTAGCTCGGCTCAAGCTCAAGTACTTGCCTCGGCTCACTCCAAAACCTTCAAAACTTTGGCGCGCAAATCACCAATTCAAAATCCAAACAAAATCCAACTCCTCGATCCAAAATGAAATGGATCAAACTCTCCAAACTTGATGCAACTTCAATATGAACACGATGAACTACTTCAAACTTCAAAAACTCCAAAAACTTGGCTCCAAGAATCAAACTTAGCTATGATTGGCTAAGAATGGCTCTGATACCAAACTGACGCAGCGGATAATTCGAAATAAACTTCAATCGATGAATGTAGCAATCGGTGAGTTGAAAATACCAAAACGCCCAAGTTCGTTGATCCAAAGATACCGAACTCTAGCTATCTCAAACACGTTGATAGCGCACTATTCCGTGTTTAAAGATCTACGATTCTTCGCACGTTGATCTAGCGCACTAGATTCCGTGAATCGGCTTCTGCAATCGTTGAATCGAGCGCACTCGATTATCCGAAAGAGGAGATAGGAGATCACACTCAACTACCAATTGTATGAAAGCACAAAGCTAACAAAAGGAAATTTTATTCAATATTCAACTACTACAAAATATACAACACACCCTCTATTTATAGCTGTTTCACCACCCAGAGCCTTAGCTCGTGACCGACTCAACATCCTTAGGTCGGCACCGACTCAACTGGTAGCAACACAAGCTCACGTCGACTCAACCTAACTATATACAAGACCATCGCCGACTCAACTGATTACAACCTCATACGCAACCGACTCAAGTATATACATGTGACCGACTTACAACAGCACACGCCTCAACATGACCGACTCAAGTCTTTGCCGATTCAACCCTTGAGTCGCACACGACTCAGCACATCACTTCCACACATAGTATACGACATATGACTTAGAAGTACAACGGCTCATACGACTCAAGCTACAACAGTTAGGTCGTATACGACCTAACGACTCAAGGCCAACAGCACATCCGCTCCTATGGCCGACTCAGGCGCATGCCGACTCAACTTCCTCCGACTCAAGGCCTTAGGTCGGAAACGGCCTATGCTCCCATCAACTCGTAACTTCTTGTCCTTAGGTCGGAAACGACCTAAAACATGCTCTTGCCCAGGTAACCCGTTAGGTCGGAAACATCCCCATATGCTTCTGTTGAGTCGGCTTATCTTCCCCCTTGGCTTGTTAACTCGTGTCCTTTCTTCCTTAGACCGGCAACGACCCAAGCTTTCACTAAGTCGCGAACGACTCATCACCGAAGCCCACTTTGCTCGACCTATGTTATCTCCCCCTTGTAATCTCTTAAACCGGAAACGACTCATGGTTAGACCGTTGAGTCGGGGCCGACTCAACTCCGATGCTAGGTTATCTCGGCTTGTCTTCTCCCTTGGTTTGTTAGGTCGTGGACTTCTTTCCCTAGCTCGGAAACGACTCAAACCTTCCTTGAGTCGTGGACGACTCATCAAACTCAAACACCTCAAATTCCCGTTGAGTCGTAACCCTGTCCCTTTAGCTTTGTTAAGTCGCACACGACTTATACTTAGCTTGTGATCACAGTTAGTTCGTAGCTCGCTTAAGCAACTTAAGGTCTCATGATGCTGGCCTGCATCAATATATCTTGCAAATTTCTCACTTCTGAGAGGAAGGTGTGTGGTCAGGAAGAATAAGTCTCAACTCAAAATACACGAAGTGTCTGGTTGATGTGATATGTAGATTAGTTAACAATCATCATTTGTTTTTTATTTTCTATATTTGGGATATTGGTTATGAATGGTTTTTTTTGGCTGTTCATGTTGATGATTGGCTACGTAACATGTATTTATTTTTGGCCCCTTGTTCTTGCCTAAGACCATGAGGAAATCTCAATCCTTTTTTTACTGTGGATGTGAACATGCCAAAATATCAAGAAACCTTCAGACACGAACACTACTTTTATTAGTTTCCAGTGCTCATGCCCATGCGATGCATGTATACATAGAAAAATCCATTTCACTTTTTCTTTCAAAAAACGTTTTGGCAAAAAAAAACCTTCAGGAGTTTACCGACCTGCCGGGTTCTCCTGGGTGTCCAAAAAAAATGTTTTGGTAAAAAAATGGTGAAACTGATAGTAATATAATTTTGATGCATCTGAGATTCAAACTAATGACCTTTATAGCCTCCGTCAAAAGTACTCCTTTAAGATGGATATCATTTGCCGTTTCAAATTAAATGGGCATATATTGCTCTGAAATTGATATCCATGTTTGTTTAAGTTTTCAGGTGACGTCGATTCTTGCAATAAGTTTTCTTAGCAGGCCTATTAGTAAAATGAGTCCTATGAATTTGTCTTATTAGATACAGGGGTAAATGACAACTGTTTAAAGTATTTTTTTTAATCTTGTTTCTCTAGGGAGTGTTGAGCATCAGAACATTACTGAAAACATTAAGCATCAAAACATTCCAATATGTGGGAATCTATCTTCAACTGATAATTGTTGTTGCTGTTATTATTATTTATATAACTATATTATCATTGAGTCTCATTTCAAGTGCGTACAAGCAACCTCAATATTTTGTGAAACAAAGCGTCGCATTTTTTTTCCTTCTCTTCTTTTCCATCTCTCCGCTTCTTGCTTATACTCTAACCTTTCGTCGACTCTTCAATCGCATCTTCCCCTTTCTTCCTTTTTCCTCCTCTTCAATATCCTCTAACCTTAAACATTCTTAATCATTTTCCCTTCTCTTGCCTCTTATCCAAACCTAAACATTCATTTCCCTCAATCGTTAACTCAATTCAAATCGAGAAACCATATCCCAAGACAAACACGGATCTCCATGGCGCCATCCAATAAGCAATAACCGGGTCCAAATCTGCCAAACCGCTATCGTTCGAAGACGTTTTCAGTTCCTCCAAAATACAAAGAAATAGACCAAGTTCTGGTATGATTTTTTGCTACTTCGAACTTTTTTTGATGTTTTCGAACCTGATATGTCAGTATTGTCCTTGAAAATTGTATTGAAATTTAATATCGTTTTCCTTCTGTTCGTTGTATCCTTTTCTGTTTGATGCAGTGGTGGAACTACTATTTGTTGACATTCCTGATAAATTTAGGCACAATCTGATTGAAGATGCAGTCGCACTGCGTATTCAGATATTTGCTTCTATTTTAGGTAAAATTCATTTACTTGGTTCAATTGGTCTTTCCATTTTTGTTATTTTTCTATGTTTATTAAGTTCTATCTTTGCAGGAATATATAATTTGAATGCTTCCTATTTTTATCCTACTTCATCATTTTATATTGCTAAAAGTATTTTGATTGTTTAATCAAGGAATTTTCAAGGTGAAACAGCTTGGTTTTGGATCTTTTTCCCATGTTTAGTTAGTATTTACATTGACATTTTGATTTTCTATAGATAATTGAATTTAGTATGTACATTTCTAAAAGGTTTCTTAGATTTACTTACATCGGTTGGATCTGTTTACAATTTGGTATGCTATTTTTACATGTTGGATGAAACTCCTACCTAAGGTATTTCACCTTGGTTCAGATTATATTTTTGCTCATGTTTTGCTACTGCTTGATTAGAATTTGTGGTTTTGTCATAAATAATAAAATCAAATAGGTACATTTCCAACAAGCTACTTGGATTTAATTACAATGGCTAACTCTATTTACCCGTTTGGTATGTTGTTTTTATGTTGTAAAGTTTATATATCATAAATCATTTTATTTAACCGAAGTAACTGATCTATCCGTATTTTTATTTATTTATTTATACCTATGTAAGCAGCAACATAATTTTTTATATTATCTTTTACCATAACTTTATTAATACACTAGCATAAGTGGAGCAACGTACATACATTATAAAACAACAATAATAAAAGACACAACGTTTCTGAGGAAAAAACTACTTTATGCTGATAACATAAAACATACCTCTTCTCTTTATACTTATTATATATGTAATTTATAGCCCATCGTGTAATAAATTGTTATAATTTGATGAGATTACTGGGTAGACATTAACAGGATGTGGTTAACATATAAAATTTATATCTATTGATTTGGTTACTTAATCATGAGTTGTTCTTGCAAACTCATGAAAACCAGCGATGAATACAAATTATCATTAGCGGTAATTGAGGCCTAATCAATGGCACATAACTTCCTATAACCAATGCCTTTGCCACATTTATTACACCCATCATATTTTTGCTCGTACTCACACTAGCTATCATGGTTCTTCGGAAAAATTCATAATCAACGTAGAACCAAACAAATTCCTTTTGTACCTAAAAATAATAGTTAATAATGAAACAAACTTTGTTAATCCATATTATAATGCATACTCAAGAGAACCACATGGCATCCAAATGATGTTGCTTTTGAACACACAATTAATTAGGTAAAGATACAATAATATGTTGATTTGTCAAAGTAATTGCTAGAAATTATTTGTTTCCATTAATGGGAGCAATTATTTATTTCCATTTGTGTCCAGTTTTTTCAAAAGTTAAACCATTTCTTTCTCGCTGCTTCCATTAGATTAATTATACATTAGTTGGGTTTCTGACCTTTTTCATTCACTCTGTTATGATTAGTATGTATGTGTAATTATACATGGCATGTCAACCATAGGGAATGTATATCAATACCATGCCGGTTATTGCTCCTTCCAATTTTTTGTATTATTTATGACAATGATGTCCAAAATGCTTAGCTACTATTTAAACCTAAAATAATACATTAATCAGCATGATGTCAACAACCATGAATGTGCATTCTAATATACTATAGTATCCCATACATGATCCTAACTATGACTGTGCGTTATGATATACAACAGTATCCTATATATGATTGAGTTTAATGGAAAATCAATGCCCTATTTGGTTTGGAGATAACTAATTCAACACTCCAGATTGTCTTCACTCTTCCTGGATCATAAAAAATGTGTTGGATTCAAATAAGCCTTGTGACTTTAGCTAATACTTTACAAAAGAACTGAGGTTGACTAGACTTGGGTGTGAATTACACTTCTTAGGATTCAAGCTAAACACTCATTTTTACAATCTATCTGTTACTTAAATAGGAAAGGATTAGGAATTGCAAGACATATTTTATTTTTACTTTTATTTCTATAACCCCTTTAGTATGTTCCTCTGTCCAAGCAGGTGGATTTTTCCTTAATCTTTCAAATAATGGTTTAGCATCATAAGCTAGATCTTTATAAAATTCGAAAACACAGTTTAAGCTTCCTAAAAATCTTTGTAATTGATTTTTATCCTTAATTTCATTTGGAAATTTTTCTGCAAATATAATTGCACTATCAATAGGAAATATTGTTCCATCTTTTATAATATGTCCAAGAAATCTAATTTTTGTTTGAAAAAGCTTTATCTTTTTAGCTGATACAGCTAATCCAGCTCTTTTAGTGGCATTTATAAAAATAATTAAGTGTTTAAAATATTGGTCAACGGATTCTGAATATATAAGAACATCGTCAATACATACTATGGTAAATGTTATATAAGCACTATAAATATCATTCATAATTTTTTAAAATCTAAAGGGCATTTTTTAACCCAGACGACATTACATTCCATTCATAATGGCCAAATGGAACAGTAAATGTCACTTCTAGTAAATAGCTTAGAAAAATATACATCTTTATACCATCTGAACTGAGATAAATTCTGACATTTTAGATTCATTAATTGTTCTTGTGTTCTGTCTGTTTGAAGAGCGGTTGCTCCAATGAAATGTTTAGTTATTGTATATACTAGCGTATTTACGCAATCGGTTTTGGGACGGCTTCGGACCTTCTTTTGCTCCTTGTTTGATGGAAAGATGTAAGATAACAGTAGTAGTTTTTGCAAGCGCGGATATTATATTACAGAAAGAGAGATTTATTTGAGGAATAGAAAATTTTATTACAGTGGACTATATTACAAAGAGTAGGCTATCTGCCATTACAATAAATTAGCAAACTTTAAATTTTTGATTACAAACTCTGCCCCCTAACATAGAATACACACACATATATAAACTAGTACATTCGGTTATTAGGTTTGCATAAACCGACACCTTCCATTCTTCTGCATCCTTATCAACAAGCTTTCCATCTTTTCTTCAGCAATAATTAAGCTTTTGTCACATCATCATTTGTCTTTAGCCATCCATTTGCCACCTTATTCCTTATCTTTAGCAATTATAATGCTTTTGTCACATCAGGTCACATCACCTTTTGAAATAACATTACGTGTATGAAATATTTGCTGGCATTATTTCATCTTTATCTTTATTAGATATTTTTGGCTAGAATTTTATCCTGCCTGTGGAGAGCCTTCTAGAACGTGTCCAAGAGGAGGAAATCCTGGAGGCGGTGACAATGGTATTTCATCCATAATGAAAGTTACAATACCCGACTGGTGAAAATATACATATACTATCCAGACTCCATTAACCTTCTTTTTTAACGCATCTCAGATTGTGCCTTTGGCTTTCAGCATATAATCTTCCATTTCTCCTTGGTCTCTTCATGAACTTGGATTTATGGACATGCTCATAAGCTCATCATTACTATCTGAATCCAATATGGCTTTGAGTTGTATTTTTAAATTTCTTTTTGAGGAACTTGCCATTAATTCTTTTAGTAAGTCAGATAATTCCTTTTTAGGTGAATCTGGTATTTTTTGCGATTTATGGCTAATTAAACCATTTTGTAAATAAATTGAATCTTTGAAAAATTCAAATTCATCCCACCATTTAACTAAAATCCTTCTTCCTAAATAAGGAATATTTTCAAATTTTATTTCAAACTTTTGTAAAGTTCTTGGAACAACAATGATGTCCCATTTCATAATCCAGGGTACTTGATAAAGTGCAGCAAAAAGTAGATTATGATATTTCATGGAAATATTTATTCAAACAAATTCATCATAAATATATCTTATTTTTGTGGTGAAATCACTGGATATAATCCAAAGTTTGAAAACCAAACAACAAACCAATTTGGAAAATTTGTGATATTTTGAGTTTTAAATTGAATAAACCAACTATGTTTTCTCCGCCTGTTTTCAAAAGAGAAAGCAAGCTCCCAAGCTTTAATATAGTCGAAGTAGTTAAAATATAATTTGTTCCTATAAGGATTTTTTGAATTTGTAATTAATTCTTTAGGTTTATATAAATCAATTTCCCATTATCTTAGGGTAATTATTTTAACAATGGTGGCCTTTGAGAAAGCCCATTCTCCACCAGTTCTCATGGCGGATCCAAATTGTACAGAACCTGTGTATGTTAAAAATTCTTGGTAGAAATTAAAATCCTTTGGATAAAGGTATGGATCAGTAAAGTTTTTTAAATAGAAGGTCATAACCTCTTCTGTAGATAAATGAATATATTTTTTCTCTACAGGAGATACCCATATGGTTGATGTCGGAATATACGGGTATAGATATTCGCTTGTAGATGTAGACTTTATTGCCAACTCATAAGCATCAGCTCTGAGTTGTTCATTAACTGGAGTAGTCTTTAAGACCTCTTCTCTAAGAATTTTTTCACCCTTCTGAAAGGCCAACTTATAAGTCGTTATGGGCCGATATAGTGCAGTTTTACTGCTTTCTGCCTTTTCTTTGCCTTTATTCATTTTTTCCCTGTAAAAATTCTCGAGTTAAGAAATTTGGTAACGCATTATCAGATCCTTTAATAAACGCAATATCAAAGTCGAATACTGATAATATTGCTTGCCATCTTACAAATATTTGTTTTGATGCTATATTTTTAACATCCTTTTGTAAAATTTCTTTGGCAGACTTACAATCTACTCTTAGCAAGAACTTTTGATTTAATAAATCACTTTCAAATTTTTGCACACATAATACTATTGCGAATATTTCTTTTATAACAGTAAAGTAATTAATTCTGGGTCCTTGCCAAATTCCCAAAGTAAATCTGACTAAGGATTCTTTATTATTGATTCTTTGTTTAAGAATACCACCATATCCTTTATCTGATGCATCGGTTTCGACTATTTTGAGTGCATCAGGATTAGGAATTGCATGACAAGGAATTTATTTTATTTTTGCTTTTATTTTTATAACCGCTTTAGTATGTTCCTCTGTCCAAGCAGGTGGATTTTTCCTTAATCTTTCAAATAAGGGTTTAGCATCATAAGCTAGATCTTTATAAAATTCGGAAACATAGTTTAAGCTTCCTAAAAATCTTTGTAATTGATTTTTATCCTTAATTTCATTTGAAAATTTTTCTGCAAATATAATTGCTCTATCAATAGGAAATATTGTTCCATCTTTTGTAATATGTCCAAGAAACCTAATTTCTGTTTGAAAAAGCTTTATCTTTTTAGCCGATACAGCTAATCCAGCTCTTTTAGTGGCATTTATAAAAATATTTAAGTGTTTAAAATGTTGGTTAACTGATTCAGAAAATATAAGAACATCGTCAATATATACTATGGAAAATGATGTGCAAGCACTATAAATATCATTCATAATTTTTAGAAATTCTGAAGGGGCATTTTTTAACCCAAATGGCATTACATTCCATTCATGGTGGCCAAATGAAACAGTAAATGCAGTTTTATATCTATCTTCTTCTTTAATCTGAATTTGCCAAAATCCAGATTTCATATCAAATTTAGACATTACTTAGGCCGAATAAAGCCTTACTAATAAATCCTTTTTATTAGGAATTGGATATCTAATCCATCTTAATGCTTTGTTCAATGGTTTATAATTTATCACTAGTCTTGGGACTCCATTTTCTAGTTCTGCTGCATTTTCAACATAAAATGTTGAACAGCTCCATGGACTTTTAGATGGTCTAATAAGGCCTTTCTATAGTAATTCTTCAATTTCCTTTTTACAAATTTCTAGATGTCTTTGAGACATGGCTATAGGTCTAGCTTTTGTTTGGATTTGTCTTTCTTGAAAGTCCGGTTCGTAGTGGAATCCTATATCATGTTTTTTCCTTCTGCCAAAAGGCATTAGGAGTGTCTGCACAAATAGTTTTCTCCATATAATTTTGTAGATCTTTAATCTTTTGTTGTAAACTGGGTTGCAATAATTTTTCTTTTATCCTTTTGTAATTTATCTCCTGAGATAAGGAGTTTAGAAAATTCTCTTTTCTTTTAATACTTTTTTGAATAATATCAATTTTATGATGTTGTGGTTGATTTACAAATTCGAATGTTAATTCTTGATTATTAATAGTACTAGTAATTCCTTCTTTTGATATTTTTCTTATAGGATATAACAAATGTAAGAAGGGATTTCCTAGTATAACATTGTGAGATAAATTTTTAACCATTATAAATGGCATTTCTAGACAAATACCTTTATTGCAAACAGTTGTGTTTTGTAGCTTATAATTAACTAACAACTTTCTATCATCTGCAGCATTTAGTATTTAGGTAGTTTTAGAAAAATATTTTAAAGGTATTAACCCTTCATTAATGCAGTTTAAGTCTGCACCTGAATCTATCATTGCTATTGTAGTAAAATAATATTCTTTGTGGACTACAATAGTAACTTTAGTGTGCCATTTGTGGGTGATTACCTTGTCAACAACATTAATAAATGTTAAAGAGTTTAATTCTTCCTCTCCCAAAATGTTGTTATTATTCTGGTTATTGTTTTTAGGGTTTATCTCTATTAAAGACATTCTTTCTTTTAATTCCTTTATTTCTTGTTTAAGCATTTTAACTTGATGCTGTAATTCTGCAATTGTTGTTTCAGTACTTACTGGGTTAATATTATTGGAAGTTTTAACTCTGTTTAATATATCTTTTAAACTATAAGCTTTTGGTTCTTTTAATTTTAGTTCTTTTCTCCTTTATGTGATTCCAAATATTTCTTTAACATATTTTTCGTTTCTTCTGGATCAGAAATTTTGTCTATGATGTCCAGAATAAAATTTTCTTCTTTTGTTAACATAAACAATCCATTTGCTTTACATAAAACTTTATAAAAAGTCACAATTTCCATCGCCACTATCGAATTCTGAATCGTTATCTGAATCATATTCATTTTCAGTTTCTGAATCAATTTATGTGATAACAGATAATTTTAAATTTTCTTTCTCTGAATCAGAGCTCGATATAAATAATTTTGTGAATGAATTTTTTAATTCTTCGTCTATTTCAAGATTATTTATTTTATTTTTTAATTTACACTTATTAGCATAATGATCTGGTGTTTTACATTAGCATAGTGACCTGGTGTTTTACGTTGCCAAAATCTAGATTTCATATCAAATTTAGACATTACTTTGGCCGAATAAAGCCTTGCTACTAAATCCTTTTTATTAGGAATTGGATATTTAATCCATCTTAATGCTTTGTTCAAAGATTTATAATTTATCACTAGCCTTGGGACTCCTCTTTCTAGTTCTGTTGCATTTTCTACACAAAATGCTTAACAGCTCCATGGAATTTTAGATGGTCTAGTAAGGCATTTCTGTAGTAATTCTTCAATTTCCTTTTTACAAATTTCTAGATGTCTTTGACACATGGCTATAAGTCTAGCTTTTGTTGGGATTTGACTTTTATTAAAGTCTGTTTCGTAAGGCAAACCTATTTCATGTTTTTTCCTCTGCCAAAAGGCATTAGGAGTGTCTGCACAAATAGTTTTCTCAATATAATTTTGTAGATCTTTAATCTTTTGTTGTAAAATGGGTTGCAATAATTTTTCTTTTATTCTTTTGTAATTTATCTCTTGAGATAAGGAGTTTAGAAAATTCTCTTTTCTTTTAATACTTTTTCGAATAATATCAATTTTATGATGTCATGGTTGAGATACAAATTTGAATGTTAATTCTTGATTATTAATAGTACTAGCAATTCCTTCTTTTGATATTTTTGTTATAGAATACAACAAATGTAAGAAGGGATTTCCTACTATAACATTATAAGATAAAAATTTTACCATTATAAATGGAATTTCTAGACAAATACCATTATTACAAACAGTTATGTTTTGTAGCTTATAATTAACTAACAATTTTCTACCATTTGCATCATTTAGTATCTTGGTTGTTTTAGAAAAATATTTTGAAGGTACCAACCCTTCATTAATGCAATTTACGTCTGCACCTGAATCTATCATTGCTATTGTAGTAAAATAATATTCTTTATGGACTACGATAGTAACTTTAGTGTGCCATTTATGGGTGATTACCTTGTCAACAGCTTTAATAAATGTTAAAGAGTTTAATTCTTCCACCCCTAAAATATTACTATTATTCTGGTTATCGTTCTTAGGGTTTATCTCTATTAAAGACATTCTTTCTTTTATTTATTTTATTTCTTGTTTAAGCATTTTAACTTCATGCTGTAATTCTGCAATTGTAGTTTCAGTACTTATTAGGTTAATATTATTGGAAGTTTTAATTCTGTTTAATATATCTTCTAAACTATAAGTTTCTGGTTCTTTTAGTTTTAGTTTCTTTTCTCCTTTATTTGATTCCAAATATTTCTTTAACATATTTTTCTTTTCTTCTCAATCGGAAATTTTGTCTATAATGTTCAGAATAAAATTTTCTTCTTTTATTAACATAAACAGTCCATTTTCTTTACATAAAGCTTTATAATAGTCACAATTTCCATCGCAATATCAGATTCTGAATCGTTATCTGAATCATATTCATTTTCAGTTTCTGAATCAATTTTAAATTTTCTTCCTCTGAATCAGAGCTCGATATAAATAATTTTGTGAATGAATTTTTTAATTCTTCGTCTATTTCAAGATTATTTATTTTATTTTTTAATTTACACTTATTAGCATAGTGACCTGGTGTTTTACATTTCCAAGATATTGGAATTTTTCTTTTAGTAGGTTTATTTTGCTCTTTTCTTTTATAGGGTCTTCGTGATTTCCTTTTAGGAATTTTACTACTTTCTGCATAATTTTCTTTTCGAAAATTTTTATTTTTATAAAATTTTCTCTTAGATGGTTTTCTAAACCTTCTTTCTTCATTGGTTGGTTTTATAGGTGATAAACCAAGTTGTTCACAAAAATCTCCTAGAATTCTTTTTCCATAAATTTTCTCCTTTTGGATTTGTTTATGTAATTTTATTTCATTACATAAATGAATTCCTTCTGCAACAACTTCTGCTGCTAATTCTCCATAAGTATATTGATTATAAGGAATAGTTCCATTATTTTTTTGTTTTATTCGATTTTTAACTCTTTCTGAAATGAAATGAGGTAGTTCTAATAAGAACTTTTCTTTCCAAAATTCATGATTGCTATCACTTCTAGTAAATTGCTTAGAAAAATATACATCTTTATATCATCTGAACTGAGATAAATTCTGACATTTTACATTCATTAACTGTTCCTGTGGTCTGTCTGTTTGAAGAGCAGTTGCTTCAGTGAAATGTTTAGCTATTGTATATATTAGCGTATTGTAACAACCCGTAAATTTAACCGGTTTTAGTAACGTTATTAATTGAAATTTTGTGGGAAATCAAAAAATAAAATTTTGAAAAATAAATTTTATATTTGGAATACGTCTAGTAAAACATAACAACTGGTAAATTTTCGTCCGAAAATATAAAAGTTTATTTCGTGCGTAAATTTACTTCAATTTAATCAGTTAAAAAGCGATGAAAATAAAACGTTTTCGAAACCTAAATATTTTTACATAGAAAAATTCTAAATCTCGTTCTGAGCAAACGCTATTTTTCGTTTTTCCAAATTCGGACATCTTTAGCCTCGTCGATCTTATTTTTCTGAGATTTTCATGCATTTTCCGCTTGTATAAAAAATTTGAATTTTAATAATTCAATCATATCACTGATATCCATATACCATTTTGACCGTCTCGTCGTCCTGATCTCTACGATATATTCAACTGTAAATTTCAAAGTCTGGTGCGCGGCGATACCGCGATACGCTTAGCCATATCGGTTCCATACGTTTGGGTCTTTTGCATTTCTGGCGACCATTCATTTTACATCGGTTTAAATGTTATAGCCTCCAGCCTTTATTGTTTTCAAATTTCAATGTCTGACTCTTGCTTTTCCTAGCTTTGATTCATTTTGTCTTAGCCTTTTCGTTTGCACGTAGAAGAAAAACTATATATTTTATTTTACCAAGTTCTCAGTAAATAGACATTTCCTAGAAGCCATGATTTTTCTTCTTCCAATCTTTCACCTTAAGACCCTTCCCATCCGTTCAAACCCACCACTACCGGAGCACGCACATCGCTCCACCTTCACTCGTTGTGAACCACCATGGCCGGCCGAAATCTGCTCCTCTCACATCCACCAACGTGCTCCTCCACCGAACGCCACCTCCTCTCTCTCTCGGCCATGGTCATCTACAACCGATGTAATCCATCACCTTAGCCCAAGCTATAACAACCCTCATATTTTACGATTGAATATTTAAATATTTTATTTAAATATTTTATCGTTAGTCGGAATTTAATCAAAAAGTTACCTTTTGCATACGGTTGAATTAAGACTCGGGACCACTTCCATTGGGTCCAAAATGCCGTTTGCGACCTTTTTGAGTATAAACTTTGATATGTTTGTAGTTAGTGGAATTTTGCCACTTTTTCACTTTGGGCTTTGGGTTTGATTTAGTCCATTAGCCTATACTATTAACTCTAGCTCAAACCCCCCTCTTCCCTTCATAACTTCAATTTCATTTCCTAACACTCAAGCTTCATCAAAAATGGAGGGAGGAATGGGAAATTAAAACTCCAAGCCCTAGTTCATTTGCAAATCCAACATCTAACTCCAAATTCAAAGAGAAGCCATTGATTCAAGCTTCTTGTGTTGAGATTGAAGTGTGGTTGATTCTTCCTTTGCTTTCAAGCTTCTTCTTCATTGATTTTGTGAAAAGGTGAGATTTTTATCTCACATCTTTGTCTATAACTATCTTTGGTTGTTGGGTATGAACTCCTAACTCTTTTTCATATGCATTTGCTCTTGGTTTGGATTGAATTGGTGAAAATCCCAATTTTTAGTGTTTTGGGTTCAAATCTTTAAAAATCCTAACTTTGATGATTGAACACGTTTTTGGTGATGCATCGAGGAGCTAATAGGACCGGGTAGTCAATGGGCGCAATCCCCTAGCGTCTGTGCTTGATCGGTTGCAAATTGAGAGAGTTTTTGCATTTCTGTTGCTTAGGTCGTTCGGCCTGCACACATATCTCTCGGCCTGTAGTTAGGTCGCACCAACATAGGTCGCGCCATACTTAGGTCGTTCCTTAACTTAGGTCGCTCGGCCATGTGTTAGGTCGTTCCATCTTAAGTCGCTCAGCTTTCTCTCACAACTTAGGTCGTTCTACCACTTAGGTCGCTCGACATGCTTGCACCTTAGGTCGTTCCAATACTTAAGTCACTCGGCCATATGTTAAACTGTGTCCCTTAGGTCGCACCTCCTTAAGTCACTCTGCACCCTTATGGTCGCTGACCTTTAGGTCGCATCCCTTTGGTCGCACGTTCTTAACTGCCCCATTTAGGTCGCACCCCATAGATCGCGCAGTTTGCTCTTATGCTGTAGGTCGGCTATGTTAGGTCGCTCGGCCTGCTTGCATCTTAGGTCACGCCATTCAGCTGCATCTCTTAGGTCGCTCGGCCAGTTTCTATGGGTCGCGTCATGCTTTAGGTCGCAACCATTTAGGTCGCTCGGCCTGTTATGCCGCTAGCTCCTTAGGTCGCATCACTTAAGTCGTATGTTGTGGAGTCGCATGCGTTGAGCCGCTGATTTCTTGTGTTGAATTATGTTACGTCGTAAGTCGTGGCTGTTAAGTCGCAAGGGTATTTCCACTTCGATGGAACTGGAATTGAATTCTTTGGATTTTATTCACGTCTTCGAATGTGAATTTTCGTGATTTATTGTCTCTACAATCATTTTTGTTATTTGTCACTTTAAAAATATGAAGGTTTCAATACTAGCAGTAAATATCAAAACTCCTTCAACAAAACGATTTCAACCTATTTTTATTACAAAGCTCGTTTCTTAAACCGTTTTCCAATCTACTAGTATATACAAACCTTTATCTCACTCGTACGAGAAATCTAATTAAATGGCTTAGTAAAACAAGTGGTATGAAATGCTTGCGTTTACTTCGCCGGTTAATTCTTGGACTTGTTCGATTGAATCTCTTGTGACAATTTTCGAGTGGAGATCTACAATTTGTTGGTAAATATTTAAGTTAAGCTAGTGGTTATGGGACATGATGTTAAGCTTATATATTTACTAGCTTACTGTAATTGACACTTCTTGATGATCGTTGATGATCATTTTTGTGATTAGACTAGCAAATGTGCGATGTCTCTTTGTCTACGAGGGAGACTAAACCCCGTTTCTGTGGAGCTTCAGCTCAGTTTGGTGGGGTAGCGACCCATGGTCTTCGGTCCATTTTGGGGAGCTTCGGCTCAAAATTAATGGTCAGCAACCATGGAATAACGTTCCATTTTGTGGTACACGTGTTGGTGAGTTTTCATGCTCCCGTTTTATGATAGGCCTCCCCCCTTTTGTGATTTCTGGATTTCCATTGATGATTTCTAGAACTTGTGTTTCACCAATTTTTGTGACTTGTATTGATATGTTTTATCAATATTTTTGCATTGGTGAATTTGTGTGTCATTAATTTTGTGATTGACATTGATATAAGTGTCAATATTTATGGTTTGGTGAATAAAAATAAAGAGTTTGACATTCTTTTTTTTATCTTTGAGAAGATTCTTGTGATATTGATTAATCTCTTGTTGATTTTCAATTACATACTTATTACAGTATGGCTTTATGGTTATCATATGTTTTCGTTATATCTCTTATTCTATATCATTTTATCTGATATTTATAGCTAGACTGATCCGTTTATTATTTTCTTATTAAATAATACTCGGGTCAGACCGAGATGTTACAGGTGCTTCTACTTGACTTCACATCTTGGATTATCACCCTGACTTTTGGCTAACTACTTAGATTAGTAGTTTTTGTTGTATACATTTGACATATAGACTCATTGATATATCCGTATTCTTTTGTCTAGCAATTGTAACTATTCTTTTGTGACATTGTGGATCTTGTCTGACCACTACTCTGATGAACACTTTTATGTGTTATATATTCATATCTATTTCCGCCTTTGTGATATGGATGTCTGTGACCGACTTGTGTTATGTTTATTTCTATATTTGTTTACGAAGAATATATATAGCCACCGGGTAGTAGCTTTGAGTTTGTATCGGTATGTCGGATTTCCTCCTGAAACCAGATGCATGTTGTACTATCTGTCATATCGGTGCTCGCACAAGGCAATTACGCGGATGGTCGCTCCTCAATAGACTTATTCTCCACGCTAGTTAACGGCATTACACCGTAGTGACCTTTGCTAGAGTGGGTATAGAGGTGGGGCGTCACGGCTTGGTATCATAGTAAAACTTCGGAACAATGCAGAATAATCTAGCAAGGATCATCGTCCTAAGTCCATCTTAGGAGTCGTGCTTTAGGATTTAATTCGAGTCTTCGTACCGATTCATCCTATTTCCTTTACGATTCCTTGTTTATCTATCAAGATTGCTTGATATTCATTTGGTGAATAACCTTATCCTTCTTCTTTATTTCTTTCAAAAGGAAGAGAAATGGTTAGACCTGGCCGTCCCTGCGCCGGTCATTCTAGTGCTACTTCCGAAGATGGAGTATTTATGTATGCCCAGCAGCTTCTTGATCTAGTAAGGAATGCTCAAGCAACCGGATCTAATCCGGAGTCTACTCACCCTATGTCTGGATTTGCACGTTTGTGCAGCGATTATACCAATTTGGGTGGGAAGCCATTCATAGGTTCTGAAACTATTATTGAAGTCCAGGCTTGGCTGCGAACGTGCGATCGAATCTTTTCTCGCATGAATCTTATTGATCTTCACCGTGTTCAGGTGGCCTCTAGTATGCTCCAAGAAAGGGCATTAGATTGGTATGAGCTTCTGATTTCTGAAATAAATTAAGCGGATCTTACTTAGGAGAAATTCTGGGAACGCTTCGAATTTAAATTTGTGCCAGAAGCTGAGAAGGTGACTTTGGCTCGCCGTTTCATTGACCTTGTTCAAGGTGAATACTCTGTGGCAGACTATGTCGCATCATTCGAGTCACTTTCTAAATACGGGGTCGAGTACATAAACACCCCATTCAAGAAGAACCAAAGATTTGTCTATGGCATGAATAAAAATCTCAAGCAACCATTACTTCTAAAGTTAGAAGTTTCTTTTGATCAACTCATTGATATCGCTCTTCGTCTTGAAGAGGCAGATAGGGAGAGTGATGTTGAAGTTATGGGTGTCAAACCAAACTTCAACAACAAGAAAAGGCCTAATAAGTTCAGAGGTCCTTATCCCCATAAGAAAGGGAAGCAAGCAACTTCGGTGGCAAAGACTTCTACCTCTAGTAGTGGGCAATGCTACAACTGTGGTTCTAAGGACCATTATGTGAATAAGTATTCAAAGCCACGTGCTTGTCGAAATTGCAAATGCTCGGACCCTTATATATTTTTGTGTCCCAAACTTCAAAACAGGAAGGAGGGAAAGCTTAATGTTGCTCAAGCCCCTGGCAACACATCTCGTGGTCAAGGTATTTCTCATTCTATCCTTGATGGCATTATTTTATTTCATGGTCATCCTATTCAAGTTCTTTTTGGTACGGGTGTGTCCCACTCTTTCATTTCAAAAGAACTTGTTGATACTTTTTCTTTGGATGTTTTGTCTTTAATGAATTCTTTGAGAATTGCGAATCCGGTTGGTGGATCTGCAACATTCATTTTATTGTGTGAAGATGTCGAGATTATTTTGTGTGATTTTTCTTTCCGAGCCGATTTGCATGTTATGCGCTACTTAGGCTTTGGAATGATTTTGGGAATGGATTGGCTTAACCGCTATGAAGCCCAAATCCTATGTTCTTAGCGGACTATTCATCTTCGACATCCTCAATCTATTAAGCAGATTTCTATTGACCTTAAAGATTCGGATTCCAGCTTGATTGCATCTTTATATTCTTTAAATCCTCATGATGACGATAATGATGATGAGGAAGATATTATTTCTCTTGTTCACGTTGTTCGTGAATTTTCCGACATATTTGAGTCCATTTTAGGATTACCACCTAAGCGAGCAATTGAGTTCGGAATTAATCTCATCCTTGGAGCTCAACCTATCACTCGTCCTCCTTTCGCATGTCCAATAAGGAAAATGAGGAGATGCGTAAACAATTATCCGAATTGGAGACGAAGCAATTTATTCGCTTTAGTTCCTCGCCTTGAGGAGCTTCGGCTATTTTTGTGAAGAAATCCGATGGTACACTTAGGCTTTGCGTTGACTACCGCAAGCTTAGATCTTACTATCAAGAATAAATATCCTTTACCTCGGATTGATGGTATATTTGATCAACTTAGTGGTGCTAGAGTCTTTTCACAATCAAACTTAGCTACCGGTTTTCATCAGCTTCGTAGTGCAGAGGATAGCATTCCTTTGACATATTTTCGTACTCGTTATAGATCTTATGAATGGCTTGTTATGACATCTGGTTTAACGAATGCACCGGCTTATTTCGTTGACCTTATGAATAGAGTTTTCAAAGACTTCCTCGATCGGTTTGTTCTCATCTTTACTGATGATATTCTTGTGTATTCAAAAACCGAGGAGGAGCATGAAAAGTATCTTCGGATTGTGTTGGAAACACTTAGAAGCAATCAATTAAAAGAAATTTTTTATAAATGCCACTTTTGGCAATCTCGTGTGAAGTTTCTCGGTCATATTATTTCCGAATCCGGAATTTCCATGGATCCTTCAAAGATTGAAGCGATTCAAAATTGGAAGAGACCTAAGAGTGTGATGGAGATCCATAGCTTCCTTGGATTGGCGGGCTATTACCGTCGTTTTATAAAAGACTTTTCAAAAATTTCTGTGCCTTTTACTAGTTTTACAAAGAAGGGAGTTAAATACCTTTGGTCGGACAATTGAGAAGCTACTTTTCAGAAATTAAAAGAACTCATATCCGATGCTCTTATTCTTGTGATTCCCGAGGGAAACCAAGATTTTATTGTTTATACCGATGCTAGTCGCGTTGGTTTGGGTGTCGTTCTTATGCAAAGAGAACGTGTTATTGCTTATGCTTCTAGACAATTGAAGCCAACCGAGACTAGATATGCCACTCATGATTTAGAGCCCACGACTATTATTTTCGCCCTTCGTATTTGGCGTCATTATCTTTTGGGAGAAAAAATTATTCTTTACACCGATCATAAATCTTTGAAGTATCTATTTTCTCAAAAGGAACTTAATTTGTGTCAACAACGTTGGCTCGAATTTCTTGCAGTTTATGATCTTGATATTCTTTATACCCCCGGAAAGGGAAATCGTGTTGCGGACGCACTTAGTCGTAAGCAACAAGTGGTTGTTTCTATGATGATATCCGAACGGAATGATCTCGTAATTCTATCCACTTGTGAGATTCGAGATCGTGTTTCCGATTTATGTTCATCTCTTGTTTTATGTAGCCTTGTGGCTCATCCTTCTCTTTTAGACCACATTCTTGAAGATCAAAGGCTAGATCCCGAATTGGCTCTTCTTGGCCAAAATTTTAGGGATAAAATTGATATTGAAGGTTTGAAAGACTTTGATACTGATTCTCGTGGCGATATTCGAAAATTTGGTAGACTTATCGTGCCAAATATTAGTAATCTTCGTAAAGATATTTTAGAAGATTCTCATCGTTCTAAATTTACTATTCATCCCAGTAGTAGTAAAATGTATGCGGACATGAAACGACTTTATTATTGGGAGGGAATGAAATCTGATATTGCTAATTTTGTTAAGTGTTGCATGACCTGCCAACTCATTAAGGCCGAACATCAAAGGCCCGGTGGGTTATTGTAACCTTTAGAAATTCCAATTTGGAAGTGGGACCAAATTTCCATGGATTTTATAGACGGCCTTCCCCGTTCTCGTTCGGGCCATGATAGCTTATGGGTGATAGTTGATAGACTTATTGAATCCGCTCATTTTTTCCCGTTCTGTCTAATCGAACCGTTCCTCTCTTGGCCAAACTCTTTATTAAAGAAATTGTAAAATTGCATGGAGTTCCTTCTTCTATTGTTAGTGATCCTGATCCATTGTTTACTAGTGGATTTTGAAAGAGTCTTTAAAAAGCTTTGGGAACGAAGCTTAATTTTAGCACCGCTTATCATCCCCAGTCCGATGGACGGACTGAGCGTATGAATCAAACTCTTGAAGATCTTCTTCGAGCATGTGCTCTTGATTTTGGTGAAAGTTGGGAAGATCATATTTCTCTTGTTGAGTTTTCCTATAATAATAGCTTCCAATCTAGTATTGGTATGGCATCTTTTAAGGCACTCTATGGAAGGCCATGTCGATCTCCTTCTTGTTGGCTTGAGGCCGGTGAGAAGCTGGTTTTAGGTCCATATTTTATTTGTGATTCCATAGAGAAGATTGACCTTATTCGTCATAGGATGAAAGAAGCCCAGAGTACACAAAAATCCTATGCTGATAACCGGAGAAGGAAATTAGAATTTTCTGTGGGAGATCTTATGTTTATTCGTGTTTCACTTATGAAAGGTGTTGTATGTTTCAGTCGATCAAGAAAGTTAGCACTTCGATATATTGGTCCATTTCCCATCATCGAACGTATTGGTTCCGTGGCTTATCGCCTTTTATTACCGGCTCAGTTTTCTGCTATTCATGACGTGTTTCACGTTTCTCAATTACGGAAATGTCTTCGAGATTCCGATTCTATTCTTGAGCCCAGTGTTGTGGAAGAAATTGAAGTTCCTCCTAATTTAACTTATGAGCAACATCCTATTTATATTATTACTTCGGAGGTCAAACGCCTTTGAAATAAAGATGTTTCGCTTGTTAAATTTCAATGGTCCTCAAATCCTAAGGATTGCTCGTGGAAATCTAAAAAGTTCATCGAGCGAACACATCTGGACTTACTTTCCTGTGCTCTTTGAGGTGAATTTCTTATTTCAAATTCCTTTTGTATTGATATGCTTTCATGGTTGTTACCTTATATCTTCTTCTTAAATATTGCATGGACGCAATTTCTTTAAGGAGGGGAGTCTGTAACAACCCGCATATTTTACGATTGAATATTTTAATATTTTATTTAAATATTTTATCGTTAGTCGGATTTTAGTCTGGAAAGTTACTTTTTGCATACGGTCGAATTAGGACTCGGGACCACTTCCATTGGGTCCAAAACGCCATTTGCGATCTTTTTGAGTGTAAACTTTGATATGTTTGGAGTTAGTGGAATTTTGCCACTTTTTCACTTTGGGTTTTGGGTTTGGTTTAGCCCATTAGCCTAAACTATTAACTCTAGCTCAAACCCCCATCTTCCCTTCATAACTTCACTTTCATTTCCTAACACTCAAGCTTCATCAAAAATTGGGAAATTAAAACTCCAAGCCCTAGTTCATTTGCAAATCCAACATCTAACTCCAAATTCAAAGAGAAGCCATTGATTCAAGCTTCTTGTGTTGAGATTCAAGTGTGATTGATTCCTCATTTGCTTTTAGGCTTCTCCTTCATTGATTTTATGTAAAGGTGAGATTTTTACCTCACATCTTTGTCTATATCTATCTTTGATTGTTGGTTATAAATCCCTAACACTTTTATTCCTTTGCTTCATTGATTTATCTTTGATTCTTCCTTTGCTTTCAAGCTTCTTCTTCATTGATTTTGTGAAAAGGTGAGATTTTTATCTCACATCTTTGTCTATAACTATCTTTGATTGTTGGGTATAAATTCCTAACACCTTTTCATATGCATTTTCTCTAAGTTTGTCTATAGGTCGGCTATGTTAGGTCGCTCGGCCTGCTTGCATCTTAGGTAGCGCCATTCAGCCGCATCTCTTAGGTCGCTCGGCCAGCTGCTATGGGTCGCGTCATGCTTTAGGTCGCAACCATTTAGGTCGCTCGGCCTGTTATGCCGCTAGCTCCTAGGGTCGCATCACTTAAGTCGTATGCCGTGGAGTCGCATGTGTTGAGCCGCTGATTTCTTGTGTTGAATTATGTTACGTCGTAAGTCTTGGCTGTTAATTTGCAAGGGTATTTCCACTTTGATGGAATTGGAATTGAATTCTTTGGATTTTATTCACGTCTTCGAATGTGAATTTTCATGATTTATTGTTTCTACAATCATTTTTGTGATTTGTCACTTTAAAAATATAAAGGTTTCAATACTAGCAGTAAATATCAAAACTCCTTCAACAAAACGAATTCAACCCTATTTTTATTACAAAGCTCGTTTCTTAAACCTTTTCCAATCTACTAGCACATACAAACCTTTATCTCACTCGTACAAGAAATCTAATTAAATGGCTTAGTAAAAAAAAGTGGTGTGAAACGCTTGCGTTTACTTCACCGGTTAATTCTTGGACTTGTTCGATTGAATCTCTTATGACAATTTTAGAGTGGAGATCAACGATTTGTTCGTAAATATTTAAGTTAAGCTAGTGGTTATGGGACATGATGCTAAGCTTATATATTTACTAGCTTACTGTAATTGACACTTCTTGATGATCGTTGATGATCATTTTCGTGATTTAGACTAGCAAATGTGCGAGGTCTCTTTGTCTACGAGGGAGACTAAACCCCGTTTCTGTGGAGCTTTGGCTCAATTTGGTGGGGTAGCGACCCATGGTCTTCGGGCCGTTTTGTGGAGCTTCGGCTCAAAATTAATGGTTAGCAACCATGGAATAGCGTTCCATTTTGTGATACACGTGTTGGTGAGTTTTCATGCTCCCGTTTTGTGATAGGCCTCCCTCTTTTTGCGATTTTTGGATTCCCACTGATGATTTCTAGAACTTGTGTATCACCAATTTTTGTGATTTCCATTGATATGTTTTATCAATATTTGTGCATTGGTGAATTTGTGTGTCATTAACTTTTGTGATTGACATTGATGTAATTGTTAATATTTATGGTTTGGTGAATAAAAATAAAGAGTATGACATTCTTTTTGATCTTTGAGAAGATTCTTGTGATATTGATTAATCTCTTGTTGATTTTCATTTACATACTTATCACAGTATGGCTTTACGGTTATCATATGTTTTCGTCATATCTCTTATTCTATATCATTTTATCTGATATTTATAGCTAGACTGATCCGTTTATTATTTTCTCATTAAATAATACTCGGGTCAGACCAAGATGTTACAGGTGCTTTTGCTTGACTTCATATATGAGATTATCACCCTGACTTTTGGCTAACTACTTAGATTAGTAGTTTTTGTTATATACATTTGAGATATAGACTCCTTGATATATCCATATTCTTTTGTCTAGCACTTGTAACTATTCTTTTGTGACATTGTGGATCTTGTCTAACCACTACTCTGATGAACACTTTTATGTGTTATATATTCATATCTATTTCCGCCTTTGTGATATGGATGTCTGTGACTAACTTGTGTTATGTTTATTTCTATATTTGTTTCCGAAGAATATATATAGCCACTGGGTAGTAGCTTTGAGTTTGTATCAGTATGTCGGATTTCCTCCTGAAACCAGATGCATGTTGTACTATCTATCATATCGGTGCTCGCACAAAGCAATTACACGGATGGTCGCTCCTCAACACCTTATTCTTTACGCTAGTTGATGGCATTACACCGTAGTGACCTTGGCTAGAGTGGGTATAGAGGTGGGGCATCACACAAGCCGAGCCTCTCCACACCCCAGCATATGTAGCTCGCACAATGACCATCTACCTGAAGCTAGCCTTAGCTTCATATGTTTTGGTATCCCTGTTTTATATAGCCGACAGCAAATAGCACTTACAGCCACTTCACGGTCCCAGATCTGCTCTCGTCCGCCACCCCTACCACGCATACACCAAGCTCCTACCAATAACCCTCCCTCTTACTTCCACCAGACGTCACGTCTTCCTCCTTCCGATGCTCGCCGAAGCTTTCTCCTTGTTTTGTTATGAAACGGTATATATATTATTTTGTGTTAGCCTTTGTTTATTTATGTTGGCTTATGTGTATATTATTGATATAACTGTAGTGACATATGTCGGCGTATTGATAATGTTTACATACACTTATATATATACAGGATTTTGAAACGTATATATGTATTTTCTTATACTATTTTAAATATAAAATATAATTACTGTGAGTTGTCTGCATACTTTGATAGTTTTGGTCTACCAGTTCATGTATATATTACTTGTTAGTTTGCAAATTATAATATGTTGTTAAAAATATATAAGTTATTAAGTATATATAGTATGTTAAAATGTTTACATAAGCTTTCAAATCTGTTGTATATATATCAGCTTCAATAAGTTTAGGTATGTAAGTAGTATTAACTTTACTATTGGGTTGTGCATAGGTCTATATTGGTATACATGATATAAATAACGTGTTTATAGTGTTGTTCCATTTTTGGTTTAAGTGTAGATTTCTTTTTTTAGTAGTATATGGTTATGGATTTGTTATTGACATGTATAGGCAATACATTTCAACTTGCATAGAAAGAAAAAATAAAGGCATGGTTTTACAAATTGAAAGGTACACGCATGTTACGTATAACATGTGTTTCAATGATACTGGATTTCCAGATTTCACTTATATTACATATGTTAGTTTAAAAATGTAATCCGCACATAATTGTTGGTTGTAGTTTACATGCATTTTTGAAATGATCTGTTGGGCTATATATGATGTATGTCTGCATGTATATAATGGGTCTGTATATATATATATTTACATGCATGTATTGCACATGTAGGCGTTTGCATATTCAAATAGCTTACGTATATAATTGTATATACATTGTTTTAATAATAATAATATTGTTTATTTGTTTATATAATATATGTCTATAAGTTTGGTAGTTGACTACACCATATATTTATATGTTGAAAATTTCAGGTTTTATTTCAAAATGTATGTGTGCTTACTTTAATATTCATATGTTTTCCAAAGTTTTACATAAGGTTGACGTGTCATATATATACAGTAATTAGGATTTCAAAGTAATTATGCATATTATTAGTTGATGAAAAAAGAAGAAGAAGAAAGTTTTTTATTAGTGATAAATGTAATTGTCTATACAGATTTTCATTAAGTAAGTTATAGTGATTTCTGAAGTTATTGTTTTAAATATAGTATATAAGTATTGATTTTAAATAATTATGGACATATATGTGTTGAGTTTAATATATGTATTTTAAATTGAAACAATAGATTTTGAAATACATTTAAATTGAAATGTATTTGAATTTAGAATATGATTTTATCTATATAGTTGTATATAGTTATATAAGTTCACTTATATCAATTTTCTTCATCGATCTAGTTCTGATTGGATATTTTATTCTTATTATTTAGCTTTGATCGTTGAATTCGTGCCGATTATTCTTTGCTTCGATTCGTCATTCAAATTTCAGTGTCTTTATTAGTGTGCGTATCCGTGTCATCTTCTGTACTCTCTAGCCTCGAAAGGTGAGCAATCACTCATGATTAATGTTCTTTTATTTATTAAATTTGATTTCAATTGAAACGACAATTGAAATATGCTGTTGTGAGTTATTTACACTGTTATATATATATATATATATACATACATATATATATATATATACATACATATATATATATATATATATATATATGTTATACCTGTATCAGTTCACCCGTGACATCTGACACCATTATCTGTTGATTATACGATGACAATCCCGTTTGGTTGATAATTGATTGATTGTTTGTTGTTTATATTGGATGTTAAATTGTAATGTATAAAGTGATAAATATTATGCAATTGAATTTGATGTAGGATAGTTAAAATTTTGAATCGACATATGTGTTGAGTTTGATTAGTTAAATTTGAATTTATGTTGTATGAAATCGAATAATAAATGTCAGGTGAAGAACCATAATGTAATAATCTTTAATCTACATGAAATGATAGTGTATTCTAGAAATAATTATATTAATTTGCACAAACAACAATGTTAATTAATATGATTATTTCGAAATAATTTGAATTGATTATTGGATTGTTATTGATGGCTGCTATTTCTTGTTTATTTACTTTGACTACGTCCCAGTTATCACACTACAAGTTCCCTTTGCTATGCTTTGATTTTTGAATTGAATTGGAATCGGGTTGAAATGATAAATACCCAAATGAATTTGACCTAGGATAGAGAATTGAATAAAAAACCCGATTGGTCAATAATTTGATTTAAAAATAAAATGAAGATTTTATTTGAATAAATAACAAGTTTTGAAAGGAAGTTGGAATTTTAATTTAATGAAAGAAAATGTTAATATTTAATATTTGAAACAAAATATTAACAAGTAGTTGTTGGGAGAACGTTGTTTATAATAAATTATTTAACAATAAAATTTGGAATTATTCGTTGTATTAAGTTTGAAATTATCTATTATTAAGTTTTGAAATTACTTAATGATTAAGTTTTGAAATAGTTAATAATTAAGTTTTGAAATTATTTAATAATTGAATAAGATTGAATTATTTGATAATTAAATAAAAAATTTGAATTCTTTGATAAGAGAAATTGAACTTTTGAATAAGTGAATTTGAACTACATTAATAAATGTAATTGGGTTTCTTATTTATTAAGTTTGGAAAATTATTTAAGTAAATTAATAAGTGAAGTTTAACTTCTTGAATATGTGAAATTTAGTTTCTTTATTAATTGAGTTTTGAAATTTGTAACTAAGTAAAGGAATAAGTGGAATTGAATTTCTTTAACAAGAAATAAAATGTGACTTATTGGAATAAATATAAGACTTGTAATTTAAAGAATTTGATTTGACGAATTTAATTGAATTCAATTTGTAAGATGATATAATGAAGTTGAACTTAAGAAACTGATTTAATGAATTGGTAATTTAATAGAAATTTTTTTGAATGATAAATTAACTTAATGAATATTGAATGAAATCGACAAATGATTTTAAATTGATTTGATTGTTAAATTAAATCAATTTAAATAATTATGGAATGAAATTTATATTCGAACTTGAATCAATAATTGAAATGTTTAAAAAAAATTTGAAATTGAATTTTAAGATTTTGAAATGGGATTTTGAAAGTTTTGAAATGTAAATTATGGAAATTGATTTAGAAAGACAAATGGAATATTAGTTTACAAATTCTAATTTGAAATCGAATTTGATTTGGTTTTGAAATTTATTAAACGACCAATCGGTGTAGTAATTACGAAAGTTATTAAAGAAACCAAAATCGGTTATGGACATACTCTCTGTCTAAACCGAAAACCACTTTAATAACTATACGCGGAGTGTGATCCAGAATGAAGTGGTTGGATTGATGTACTTGATGACTGAAGAAAGAGAACGATAATGGATCGCCTTGACAATTGTGTCAAATTGAAAATGACTAAGATAGGAGTCGTGCCAGGCCAAATGGGTTTAGCCACCTCGAGCGAACACACTTCTTCGTAAGCTACTCTTTACTTGTTATTGATTGGTGCACCCTCGTATTTTGGGAGTGTTGTTTTGTGGTATTGCGATCGTTGCGGCAACACGTTTTCACCAGTCCGGATCAGGCAAATGGTAGTTTCACTACCTTAGGTATTGCCTCATGTTCCTTGTCATACTTGTATCCCTATATACGCGACCATTATGAATTTGTTTTGTGTTATACCTATGGAGTACTCCCTGATATCCCACTAGTTTATAGTGGAGTTTACAGTGTTGTATAGACTATAACGCTTATATAAAATGTCTTAAGGGGATAATGGTAACGCCTTAACACTATTTTGATATTTTATATTACTGATAGACATTATCTATTTAGCGTATATTACTACATAGTAGATAGTTTAACGGATCCTTAGAGGACGATTATTCCAACGTCCTTTGAGTTACTTGTATTTCAGTTGTTATTTCACTTGAGTTTGATTTATTGATATAAGAATGTTAATCCTGACTCGAGTATTTTGTGTTTTCCTTTACGCTTGGGTCAGACTGAGTGGTTCAGCTTTCGAGACTCACATTTGGAGTTGGAGCTTCGCCTGGAGATCCAACTATCTATCCACCTTTCAGATATTCAGTTGATTCCAGTGATGTATTCTGATTCTTGTATTTGACTATTGTATTCGAGACGTCTGTTGTAACTTATTTAACTCTTTTATATATATTAGCTTCATGAACTACTATTTTTTTTACTTCCGCTGCATATTATTACTCTGTGTCTGTGATTCTATGGTTATTTATTTACTGTATATCTGAGTTTTGCCAAATTTAAATTAACAATTCGGTATTTTGAATTATTCAAGTCCGACTTGTACGGATGCGAATAGTCCAAAATAGCGGGTCGTTACAGTTGGTATCAGAGCTTTTGGTAGCTTTAGGCAAAACACAGCATATAGGGTAAATATATTTACAGAATCACTCTCATTCGAGTTTCAATCTCTTCCTTTTGACTAAATTCCTTTGAATTTTGGAACGTTCCCCGTGGTTCCGAAATTCATTTGTGTCCCTCACTATTCGTCTTCTTCTGAATTCTGGAGTATCCCATAACTCCACTTCGAATGGTCCTTATAATGAGTCGGCGGTCCCGCCATTCTCAAATTTATTTGTGATGGGGTGAATCTCCTTTACAATAAGCATTGATTTACTGGAGATTTCTGAATCCTCGGTATAAGATGCTATCTATCTCCTGCTATACCTGAATTCTATTTCTTGAGATCGAATGTTGATTTACCTCATAATTCTGCATTGATCTTATTCTTGAAGTCACGGTCGACCCGGTTAAGGTTGCCCGCGATTTATATAAACTTATCCATCTCCCGATTTTGTTATTTAAATCGTCCTATCTCTGTTTCGAATTTATATTCGAATCAAAATTCTCTTTGATTTGAGTCCATCAAATTTGAATCTCTATCCTTGCTTTAAAAGCCATTCTTGTATCGTCGAGCAAACAAATGTATTTGTGAATTAATATTTAAAATGTTTTAAAAATATATTGTGTTGTTTGAGTTGTTGATGTTGACTTGGGTTTCCGATCGATTCGTCTGATTAAAGCTATCGATAGGATTTCCAAAACACTCGAACAGAGCAAACTGACACAATATTGTTTTCAAATTTAGTAAATAAAATAATTTTGTATGATTATATTATATATAAGTATAAATTTTTCTGAAATTAAACTGTTAATGAATTTGTTGTTTGAAACGATAATACTTGATTTTCATTTATTGTTTTGTAAACCATTGATTTTACCAACTTATAAATAAATGAAGTTATAAACTTGGTTATAATTTGATTTGGAATTTAGAATTTAAGATGAATTAAAATCAAGAATTTGAGAATTTATTTTCCGGTGATTTCAAACTTTGATTTGAAAGTTTTAAAGTGTATAGTATTTAAAATATTTTCCAATAGAAATCATTCAAAAAAATTTAACAGTTAAAATCAGTGCTCTTTTCTTTGTCCCTGGAAAATAATTTCGGTGATGATGGCCGCATCATCGACATTCATTTTCGAGTTTCGAAGTGGAGAGACCAATTCGTAGCTCGGCTACAGTTTTGTTTTGGAAATTGAATCATTTTAAATTTCTTAAGTATGATTTGATTTATATATATATATATATATATATATATACACATATTATTTTAAATTTAATTTGATTTGATATATTATGAATATATACTTATTTATTTTTATCACTAAGTTGTTTGAAATTAATTCTTAAATTTTTTATTTAAGGATAATTTTCAATTATAAATGAAACCAAATTCTTTTTATATAAATACTTAACTTGAAATTACTAAATTGTAAAAATTTATTTGGATAATACTCAATTGCATGATATATAACTTAACTAAAATTTTCAAAGTTAATTATGTAATTGAATATTATACAATATAAATGATATCAAAGGAATTTTTAAATAAATTTGAGTAGTTATAATAAAATGTAAATATACTTAATATATATCTGACATATTAAGTAGAATAAATTTAATAATCATTTGGAATAAAGAAGAATTAAAATTTTCGAATAGAATATGATTATAATAAATGACTATTCAAATTTATGATCTTTGTAATTGTTAATTTAAGATAATTGGATAATATACAATATAAATGTCTTTGTAAATAAATTTGAGTGCGCATAAAAATGTTATACACTTAAATTTTAAATTATAAAATGGTTAATAGAAGTAAATATAATACTAGGTTTGTCGAATAATAAATGGATTAATAAAATAAATTGCTGTTTGAAATAAATTTTGTAACAAACAATGATAAATTGAAGATAAACCCAGTTAAGGAAATTCCTTGAGTTTACAGTCAACTGTTGAATATAAATTAATTTAAATTGAAATTTATATGGTTTAAATTAATTATTTATTATGTAATTTAAGTCTATTTTCTTTTGGTTGTCTCTATTCTCCTACTTCCTTCCTTTTTGAGGACAAAAAGTTTTGAGTAGGGGAGAGTGTAACAAGCCGCAGATTTAACCGGGTTTAGTAACGTTATTAATTGAAATTTTGTGGGAAATTAAAAAATAAAATTTTGAAATATAAATTTAATATTTGGAATGCATCTCGTTAAACATAGCAACTGGTAAATTTTCGTCCGAAAATATGAAAGTTTATTTCGTGCGTAAATTTACTTCAATTTAATCAGTTAAAAAGCGATGAAAATAAAACGTTTTCGAAACCTAAATATTTTTACATAGAAAAATTCTAAATCTCCTTCTGAGCAAACGCTATTTTTCGTTTTTCCAAATTCGGACATCTTTCCTCGTCGGTCTTATTTTTCTGAGATTTTCATGCATTTTCCGCTTGTATAAAAATTTGAATTTATATTATTCAATCGTATCGCTGATATCCATATACCATTTTGACCATCTCGTCGTCCTGATCTCTACGATATATTCAACTGTAAATTTCAAAGTCTGGTGCGCGGCGAAACCGCGATACGCTTAGCCGTATCGGTTCCATACTTTTAGGTCTTTTGCATTTCTAGTGACCATTCGTTTTACATCGGCTTAAACATTATAGCCTCCAGCCGTTATTGTTTTCAAATTTCAATGTCTGACTCTTTCTTTTCCTAGCTTTGATTCATTTTGTCTTAGCCTTTTCGTTTGCACGCAGAAGAAAAACTATATATTTTATTTTAACTAAGTTTCTCAGTAAATAGACATTTCCTTGAAGCCATGATTGTTCTTCTTCCAATCTTTCACCTCAAGACCCTTCCCATCCATTCAAACCCTCCACTACCGGAGCACGCACATCGCTCCACCTTCACTCGCTGTGAACCACCATGGCCGGTCGAAATCTGCTCCTCTCACCTCCACCGACGTGCTCCTCCACCGGATGCCACCTCCTCTCTCTCTCTCGGCTATGGTCATCTACAACCGATGTACCCCATCACCTTAGCCCAAGCCGAGCCTCTCCACACCCCAGCATATGCAGCTCGCACAATGACCATCTACCTGAAGCTAGCCTTAGCTTCATATGTTTTGGCATCCCTGCTTTATATAGCCGACAGCAAATAGCACTTACAGCCACTTCACCGACCCAGATCTGCTCTCGTCCGCCATCCCTACCATGCAAACACCAAGCTCCGCCCAATAACCCTCCCTCTTACTTCCACCAGACGTCACGTCTTCCTTCTTCCAATGCTCGCCGAAGCTTTCTCCTTGTTTTGTTATGAAACGGTATATATATTATTTTGTGTTAGCCTTTGTTTATTTATGTTGGCTTATGTGTATATTATTGATATAACTGTAAAAAAAAATTTACTTTCTGTTCTAAGAAAATTTTATGGACATATGTCAGCATATTGATAATGTTTACATACACTTATATATACAGGATTTTGAAATGTATATACGTATTTCCTTATACTATTTTAAATATAAAATATAATTACTATAAGTTGTCTGCATACTTTGATAGTTTTGGTCTACCAGTTCATGTATATATTACTTGTTAGTTTGCAAATTATAATATGTTGTTAAAAATATATAAGTTATTAGGCATATATAGTGTATGTTAAAATGTTTACATAAGCTTTCAAATCTGTTGTATATATATCAGCTTCGGTAAGTTTAGGTATGTAAGTAGTATTAACTTTACTGTTGGGTTGTGCATAGGTCTATATTGGTATACATGATATAAATAATGTGTTTACAGTGTTGTTTCAATTTTGGTTTGAGTGTAGATTTCCTTTTTTTAGTAGTATATGGTTATGGATTTGTTATTGACATGTACAGGCAATATATTTCAACTTGCATAGAAAGAGAAAATAAAGGCATGGTTTTACAAATTGAAAGGTACATGCATGTTACGTATAACATGTGTTTCAATGATACTGGATTTCCAGATTTCACTTATATTACATATATTAGTTTAAAAATGTAATCCACACATAATTATTGGTTGTAGTTTACATGCATTTTTGAAATGATCTGTTGGGCTATATATGATGTATGTCTGCATGTATATAATGGGTCGGTATATATATATTTACATGCATGTATTGCACATGTAGGCGTCTGCATATTCAAATAGCTTACGTATATAATTGTATATACATTGTTTTAATAATAATAACAATAATATATATTATTTATTTGTTTATACAATATATGTCAAGAACTGTATTTCTATATGTTTGGTAGTTGACTACACCATATATATATATATATATATATATATATATATATATGTTGAAATTCAGGTTTTATTTCAAAATGTATGTGTGCTTACTTTAATATTCATATGTTTTCCAAATTTTACATAAGGTTGACGTGTCATTTATATACAGTAATTGGGATTTCAAACTAATTATGCATATTATTAGTTGATGAAAAAAAAGAATAAAGCTTTTTATTAGTGATAGATGTAATTGCCTATACAGATTTTCATTAAGCAAGTTATAGTGATTTTTGAAGTTATTGTTTTAAATATATTATATAAGTATTGATTTTAAATAATCATGGACATATATGTGTTGAGTTGAATATATGTATTTTAAATTGAAACAATAGATTTTGAAATACATTTAAATTGAAATGTATTTGAATTTAGAATATGATTTTATCTATACAGTTATATATAGTTATATAAGTTCACTTATACCAATTTTCTTCATCGATCCAGTTCTGATTGTTTTTTTTATTCTTATTATTCAGCTTTGATCGTTGAATTCGTGTCGATTTTGCTTTGCTTCGATTTGTCATTCAAATTTCAATGTCTGTATCAGTGTGCGTATCTGTGTCATCTTCTGTACTCTCTAGCCTCGAAGGTGAGCAATCACTCATGATTAATGTTCTTTTATTTTTTAAATTTGATTTCAATTGAAACGACGATTGAAATATGCTGTTGTGAGTTATTTACGCTGTTATATATATATGTTATACTTGTATCAGTTCACCTGTTACATCTGACACCATTATCTTTTAATTATACGATGATAATCTCGTTTGGTTGATAATTGATTGATTGTTTGTTGTTTATATTGGATGTTAAATTGTAATGTATAAAGTGATAAATATTATGCAATTGAATTTGACGTAAGATAGTTAAAATTTTGAATCGACATATGTGTTGAATTTGATTAGTTAAATTTGTATAATATGACCCCTTAAATGTTTAATTATTTGACACGTAGAAAAATGGTTAATTACCCTTGAACCATTTGAATTTATGTTGTATGAAATCGAATAATAAATGTCAAGTGAAGAACTGTAATGTAATAATATTTAATCTACATGAAATGATAGTGTAGATTCTATAAATAATTATATTAATTTGCACAAACAATGTAAATTAATACGATTATTTCGGGATTATTTGAATTGATTATTGGATTGTTATTGATAGTTGCTATTGCTTATTTATTTACATTGACACCATCCCAGTTATCATACTGCAAGTTCCCTTTGCTATGCTTTGATTTTTGAATTGAATTGGAATCGGGTTGAAATGATAAATACCCAAATGAATTTGACCTAGGATAGAGAATTAAATAAATAAAAAACCCAATTGGTCAATTATTTGATTTAAAATAAAATGAAGATTTTATTTGAATAAATAATAAGTTTTGAAAGGAAGTTGGAATTTGAATTTAATGAAAGAAAATGTTAATATTTAATTTTTGAAACAAAATATTAACAAGTATTTGTTGGAAGAACGTTGTTTATAAGAAATTATTTAACAATAAAATTTGGAATTATTCATTGTATTAAGTTTGAAATTATTTAATAATTAAGTTTGAAATTATTTAATTATTAAGTTTTGAAATTATTTAATGATTAAGTTTTGAAATACTTAATAATTAAGTTTTGAAATTATTTAATAATTGAATAAAATTGAATTATTTGATAATTAAATAAAAAAATTGAATTCTTTGATAAGAGAAATTGAACTTTTGAATAAGTGAATTTGAACTACGTTAATAAATGTAATTGGGTTTCTTATTTATTAAGTTTGGAAAATTATTTAAGTAAATTAATAAGTGGAATTTAACTTCTTGAATATGTGAAATTTAGTTTCTTTATTAATTGAGTTTTGAAATTGTAACTAAGTAAAGAAATAAGTGGAATTGAATTTCTTTAACAAGAAATAAAATGTGATTTATTGGAATAAATATAAGACTTGTAATTTAAAGAATTTGATTTGACGAATTTAATTGAATTTCAATTTGTAAGATGATATAATGAAGTTGAACTTAAGAAATTGATTTAATGAATTGGTAATTGAATAGAAATTGTTTTGAATAATAAATTAACTTAACGAATATTGAATGAAATCGACAAATGAGTTTAAATTGATCTGATTGTTAAATTAAATCAATTTAAATAATTACGGAATGAAATTTATATTCGAACTTGAGTCAATATTTGAAATGTTTAAAAAAAATTGAAATTGAATTATAAGATTTTGAAATGGAATTTTGGAAGTTTTGAAACGTAAATTATTGAAATTGATATAGAAAGATAAATGGAATATTAGTTTACAAATTCTAATTTGAAATCGAATTTGATTTGGTTTTGAAATTTATTAAACGACCAATCGGTGTAGTAATTACGAAAGTTATTAAAGAAACCGGAATCGGTTATGGACATACTCTCTGTCTAAACCAAAAACCACTTTAATAACTATACGTGGAGTGTGATCCAGAATGAAGTGGTTGGATTGATGTACGTGATGACTGAAGAAAGAGAAAGATAATGGATAGCCTTGACACTTGTGTCAAATTGGAAATGACTAAGATAGGAGCCGTGCCGAGCCAAATAGGGTTAGCCACCTCGAGCGAACACACTTCTTCGTAAGCTACTTATTACTTGTTATTGATTGGTGCACCCTCGTATTTTGGGAGTATTGTTTCGCGGTGTTGCGATCGTTGTGGCGATGTGTTTTCACCAGTCCGGATCAGGAAAACGGTAGTTTAACTACCTTGGGTATTGCTCATGTGCCTTGTCATACTTGTATCCCTATATACGCGACCATTACGAATTTGTTTTGTGTTATACCTATGAAGTACTCCCTGATATCCCACTAGTTTACAGTGGAGTTTACAGTGCTGTATAGACTATAACGCTTATATAAAATGTGTTAAAGGGGATAATGGTAACGCCTTAACACTATTTTGATATTTTACATTACTGATAGACATTATCTATTTAGCGTATATTACTACATAGTAGATAGTTTAACGGATCTTTAGAGGACAGTTATTCCAACGTCCTTTGAGTTACTTGTATTTCAGTTGTTATTTCACTTGAGTTGGATTTATTGATATAAGAATGTTAATCCTGACTCGAGTGTTTTGTGTTTTCCTTAACGCTCGGGTCAGTCTGAGTGGTTCAGCTTCCAAGACTCACCTTTGGAGTTGGAGCTTCGCCTGGAGATCCAGCAATCTATCCAGCTTTCAAATATTCAGTTGATTCCACTGATGTATTCTAATTCTTGTATTTGACTATTGTATTCGAGACTTCTGTTGTAACTTATTTAACTCTTTCATATATATAGTAGCTTCATGAACTACTATTTTTTTTACTTCCGCTGCATATTATTACTCTATGTCTGTGATTCTGTGATTATTTATTTACTGTATATCTGACTTTTGCCAAATTTTAATTAGCAATTTGGTATTTTGAATTATTCAAGTCCGACATGTACGGATGTGAATTGTCTGAAATAGCGGGTCGTTACACGTATTTACGCAATCAACTTTTGGGCATTCCATCTTCTAATTTTGTCGCAGTAAATATATGCGCTTTCGCTTCATTGGAATGGTGAAAATCCCACCAACCTTTTAGTTGTCCTGTAAATCCTTGTACAATAGCTTTTGCTATTCTATCGTCTGAATTATTTTTAATTAAACATGCAGTAGCGTGCATCGTCATATAATTCAAACAAGTTTGTATTTGGTATTCTAAGTAACAGTCTATATTCCAATCTACAATAGAGGTACCATCAAAAGATATAGCTCCATAATTGTTTTGTTCTTCAAATAAGAGGTCGACAGGTGTTGGTCTCGTATAATAAGGTTTACTATACGAGGTATTTCCATAATTAATTTTATTAATTTCAAAATTATTTTCTGGTTTATTTTGTTCTATATTTAAGAATATATTTTGTAAATTACTTACTTCTTCATCTGAATTATTATCAGATTTTAGTTTTGAAGTTTCTCTAGATTCCTTGCTTTCAATTATGGGTGCAACTTCCTTTTCACTAACGTTTAAGGCGTCTAACCTTTTCATTATTTCTTTCAACATTTCGGAGTTTTCTCCTGGTTTATCCATATTCATTTCTAAATTTTATGCAGACCAGGGTTTGAATAAATCTTCATCTGTATCATAGAATTTTGTTTGATCTTTATTAGGTCCTTTCTCAATTCTTGTAAGTTGATTACCTATTGATTGTAATGTTAAATTTGTAAAATTATTCTGCTCAATAATAGCTTCAAATGTTCTATCTTTTCTATAAGGAGTAGCTACAATTTCTTCTTTATCAATTTTAACTGATAAGTTTACTTCCGGGGGATGTATACTCCTAATAGTTTTTCCTACTTTTGTTGTATACTCTTTATAAGCAGAATTTATATTGAAAACTATTAATAAATCAACAAAATCTGGAAAACTGTCCTTTTGTTTTCCTATTTTGTAAGATTTTTCTATCAATATAAAGATATCATAATTTTCTGGTAAGTCATTTCCCATTTTATTTAAAAATAATTTATATTTTTTAATCCACATTTCTTGTTGTTTTTGATCTTTCATAAAGAACCATTTTCTTTTATATTTATTTTCTTCTGAATAAAACTTTGTTTTTTTAGATTCTGAAAAAGGAAATTTGAACTCTTCATCAATAGTTATGGTATTTATACCAAACACTGATTTATCCTCATCATATCCCATATCTAAAGGTGTGACGCCCCACCTCTGTACCCACGCTAGCCAAGGACACTACGGGGTAATGCTGTCAACTAGCACGGAGAATAAGGCTGTTGAGGAGCGACCCTCCATGTAATTGCTTTTTACGACACCGATATGTCAGATAGTACAACATGCATTTCTTTAAGGAGGGAAATCCGACATACCGATACAAACTCAAAGCTACTACACAGTGGCTACATATATTCTTCGGAAACAGATATAGAAATAAACATAACACAAATCAGTCACAGACATCCACATCACAAAGGCGGAAATAGATATGAATATATAACACACGAAAGTGTACATCAGAGTAGTGGTCAAACAAGATCCACAACATCACAAAGGAATAGCTATAAGTGCTAGACAAAAGAATATGGACACATCAATGAGTCTATATCTCAAATATATACAACAAAAACCACTAATCTAAGTAGTTAGCCAAAAGTCAGGGTGATAATGCTAGATGTGAAATCAAGCAGAAGCACATGTGACATCTCGGTCTGACCCGAGTATTATTTAATAAGAAAATAATAAACGGATCAGTCTAGCCATAAATATCAGATAAAATGATATAGAATAAGAGATATGACATAAATATATAATAACCATAAAGCCATACTGTGATAAGTATGCAATTGAAAAATCAACAAGGGATTAATCAATATCACGAGAATCTTCTCAAAGATCAAAAAGAATGTCATACTTCTTATTTACCAAATCACAAAACTATAAATATTGACAATAGTATCAATGTCAATCACAAAAGTTAATGACACACAAATTCACCAATGCACAAATATTGATAAAACTTATCAATGTAAATCACGAAAATTGGTGAAAACACAAATTTCAGAAATCATCAATGGAAATCCAGAAATCACAAAAAGGGGGAGGCCTATCACTAAACGGGAGCATGAAAACTCACCAACACGTGTATCATAAAATGGAACGCTATTCCATGGTTGCTAACCATCAATTTTGAGCCGAATATCCACAAAATGGCGCGAAGACCATGGGGTACAACCGCACCAATTTGAGCCGGAGCTCCACAGAAACAGGGTTTAGTCTCCCTCGTAGACAGAGAGACATCGCACAATTACTAGTCTAAATCACAAGAATGATCATCAACGATCATCAAGAAGTGTCAATTATAGTAAGCTAGTAAATATATAAACATAGCTTCATGTCCCATAACTACTAGCTTAACTTAAATATTTACGAACAAATTGTATATCTCCACTCGAAAATTGTCACAAGAGATTCAATCGAACAAGTCCAAGAATTAACCGACGAAGTAAACGCAAGCGTTTCATACCACTTGTCTTACGAAGCCGTTTAATTAGATTTCTCGTACGAGTGAGGTAAAGGTTTGTATATTTTTAAAATGACAAATCACAAAAATGACCGTAGAAATGATCAATCACAAAAATTCACATACGAAGACGTGAATAAAAACCAAAGAATTCGATTCAAAATTCATCAAAGTGGAAATACCCTTGCTGCACGACACGGCGCGACCTAGCAGATGAGCGATCTAAGGAATGGTGAGACTCAACAGTGCCAACGACCTAAGTGGTAGCGGCAGACGTGCAGGGCAACTTAAAATGTGGCACGACCCAAGTGCATGCGACCTAAGGAATGACACGACCTAACCAAGGCGCGACCTATAGGGGTGCGACCTAAAGGGGTAGCGGTATAACATGGACGAGCGATTAAGGGGTGCAACGACCTAAGAGATAAAAGGAGGCCGAGCGACCTAAGGTGCATGCGACCTAAGGATTAGGTGCTACCTAAACGCACGCGCGACTTAATGGGCCGAGCGACCTAATTGCGCGAGCTACAAAGCCGAGCGGCCTAACTGGAGTGCCCAAAGCCAAGAGACCAAAGGGGAAGCAGCTTGACAGGGTTATGAGCTAAAGTAGGCCGAGCGACCTAACGACCTAACTAGGTGCGACTTAAAGGGACCAACGTCGTTACCCAAGAGACACAACCTAACCGAGCGATCTAGTAAATGGTACGACCTAACATGGGAACGAGCTAGCTTGTCGCGACCTAAGCTCGAGCTAACTGCAGGCGGAGAATTTAATATGTGCAGGCTGAGTGACCTAAGGGTTTGAAGTGCAAAAACTCTCCCAATTTGCAACCGATCGAGCATGGACGCTAGAGGATTATGTCCATAGGCTACCCGATCGTATTGGCTCCTCGATGCATCACCAAAAACGTGTTCAAACATCAAAGCTAGGATTTTTAAAGATTTGAACCCAAACCACTGAAAATTGGGATTTTCACCAATTCAATCCAAATCAATGGCAAATGCATATGTAAAAGTGTTAGGGACTTATACCCAACAATCAAAGATAGATATAGACAAAGATGTGAGGTAAAAATCTCACCTTTACACAAAATCAATGAAGGAGAAGCCTAAAAGCAAAGTAGGAATCAACCACACTTGAATCTCTACACAAGAAGCTTGAATCAATGGTTTTTCTTTGAATTTGGAGTTGGATGTTGAATTTGCAAATGAACTAGGGCTTGGAGTTTTAATTTCCCATTCCTTCCTCCATTTTTGATGAAGCTTGAGTGTTAGGAAAATGAAAGTAAAGTTATGAAGAGAAGGGGGTTGAGCTAGAGTAAATAGTTAGGCTAATGGGCTAATCAAACCCAAAGCCCATTAGTGAAAAAGTGACAAAATTCAGCTAACTCCAAACATATCAAAGTTTATACTCAAAAAGATTGCAAATGGTGTTTTGAGCTCAATAGAAGTGGTTCCGAGTCCAAATTTGACCGTATGCAAAAAGTTACTTTTCAGACTAAAATCCGACTAACGGTAAAATATTAAAATAGAATATTTAAATATTTAATCGTAAAATATGCGGGTTGTTACAGACTCCCCTCCTTAAATAAATTGCATCCTCGTAATATTTAAGCATAAAATATAAGGTAACAACCATGAAAGCATATCAACACAAAATGTAACGACCCCAATTTTGGAATTGATTTTATTTAATAATTAATTTCATTTTTGGATAAAAATTGTGAAATAATTTGGTAATTAATATTTAACTTGTATTTGAATTGGGATTTATAGTAAATAATAAATAAAATTAATAAGTAAAAACATAGAAATAAAATACATTCACATATGAAGACTTATAAAAGAAAACAAAAGAAATAACATACAAAGTAGAAACCACATATTTATAAAAATTATGTAAAATATAAAACAAAAGAAAGAAACAAAATAGAATATATTGGTACATCTATAAGTTAAAGTTTATAACCGATAACAAAACAAATATATAAGTACGCAATTCAAATATAATGCAAGGAAGAAACAAAGTAAAGTGATTTCACTAGAAAAAAAAAAAGTATAACAACACAACATTTATAGGAATTTATTTTTCATTATAAAATAGAAGACAAAACAAAATAATATCATGTTGCCAGTAAGATAAGGATAGGCTTGAGGAAAACAAATGTGCATACCATCATTTCAGCCGAGACAATATGCAGACAAGCATGGGAACAAGTGTACATAGTATAAACAAAGTACTTAAGAAAATAAAGAAAAGCAAAACACAAACAAAGGAAGCATTTGTTAACATTATCTCAGCCGAGTACAAGAAAATAAATAAGCAAAAGTACATACAAAATAAAAGTAGACATATGTACTAAAAAGAATAGTACAAGATAAGTATGGACTGAAGCATGGCAAAAGATCAAAGGACCAAGGCAATCAATGCAATATTTTTAGCCACCAAAACAAGGATCATCTCAGCCTATAAAACAAATATAAATATGATAAAATGAAAACTAAAGTACTAGGTAATTAATGCAAAACAAGGAAAAGGATGCAGCCATGCCTATAACTTTATAATATGTACATAAAGAAAAAGGCAAACCAGGGTTATACAAATAGGAATAAAACCTGTAGATAAGCATGCGGGCAAGTGAAAATTTAAAACAAAGTAAAATTCGACTTTACATCTATATATACAAAGTACTTGTGCATATTTTCTCCAAACTGGAAATCAAAAGCTAAGCAAATATGAAGACAATATAAACTCAGCACTTGATCAACAATAATCAACCTGGAACTTCAAAGCAATTAAACTAAAGAAAGGAAAAAAAATCAAAGAAATTAGATTGAGATGTTTTCCAGAATTCTTTCTTCCGAGCTCTGTTTCCATTTTACTATCAAGCAAAATCGTAAAATGAAATCATCACTGCAACAAGTTCTTGTCCTCTGTCCTTCTAAATGCCTAGTGAGTAACATCACTCTTCTAAAACTTAAGTCTCTGAACTTGTTGCTTGTAAATATTGAGAAATATGTATATATGTGAATGGGGGAATCTGAGTATGCCTGTAACACTTTGATACCTCTGTTTCTATTTCCTGTTAAAAAAATCCAGATTTGCAAATAAATCTTTCTCTCTTAATCTAATAACTATTAGAATGTAAAATACAAACAAAGATTGTTTGTTTGTTCAGAAATTAAGCTTTAAAATTTTATTTCAGATAAAACAATTTGTAAATATTCCTGTACATCAAAACATCTGAGCAAATCTTTAAACAAGTCAAAATGCAAACCTCTCATTTCATGAATTCAGGTATGTAAATTTAATTCTCATACAAAAATATGATTTTTAAAGCAAACCTCATGATTTTTAGATCAAAGAATTAAGTGCAGTTTATTTTTGTTTGGAATTCGGGTTTGAATCAAATGCTGTTGATCGGAGGATGATCGGTGGTCGAAGCTTTGTGGGGAGGTAGAGGAGCCTACGGGGTGTCGGAGAAAAATGGTGAGATAGTCGACAGTTGAACGTGGCGGCGGCGGCAAGCAATTCTTTTTCGTAAACCTAGTTTTAGGTGGGACGGGTGTTTCGATTCGTGCATCGTCCTCTAGCGACCGAGTTCGCCGTGGGTTGGGGAAATGGTGAAGGCGATGTCGACGAAGCTATGGCCGAAGTTTCAGGCCCTACGATGGTCGGAGCTGCGAGCACGGTGCGGTGACAGTTTGGGTGGTGATGGGTTTTGTTACTTCAAGGTTTGGGTTTTAAAAAAAAAAACTCAATTTTGAATTCAAGAAGTTGATGGAGATTCCGGAGGTTGGAGATGGATGCTTGAGTGATTGTCGACGTGTTCAACAACGTGATGGGGCCGGAAGATCGCCAGCGGCGAAGTGCACGTACACGAGCACTCCGGTGCATTGCGTGTGTGTTTGTCTGAAAAGAACAGAGGGGAATCACGCGTCGAACTCTGGAAATTCTCGTGTGTTTCAAAATATTGCTCGAAGCAAATAGAAGGGGGCTCGAGTCAAAGTAGTTGCAGGTTTTTAACCTGAAACTGTTTTGGTTTGCAAATTTTAAAACCAAATTTAAATTTTAAACCAAGATTTTTAAAGATGAGTTCAAATTGAAATGTTAATATAAATTCAAGTTGAATGTAGAGTTTAGTTTAAACATAAATAAGTTTTAAATTTAAATTGTTTTAATAACTTAAAAGCAATTCAATATATATTAAAGAAATTTGAAATGGAGTTGAAATTTTAAATGAAAAATTTAAGCAAGTTGAAACTAGAAGTTTAAATCTAAATTTAAATCTGAATTAAAGATAATTTGAATCCTAGTCCTGAAATCAAAGAAGTTTTAATATTTAAATTGTTTAAATTTGCTTTGTGATGATAATTTAAACATTAGTTAGAAAATGTTTTAAATTTGAATTGGTAAAGATAAAATGATATGCACTCATTAAATTAGTTCAAGTGAATAATTGATTAATTTACTTAATCGAGAAATTAGGATTTGAGTTAAATTAATTAAGGTAAATTAATTTGTAAATAAGATTCATTAAATTAATAAAGAGTTGTCTTTTAAACAAATGATTAAGGTTATTTAATCAAGTAATTAAGATTTATTAAGTTACAGTTTAGAACTTAATAAATTAAATAATTAGTGATTAAACATATGATTTTAAAGGTTAATTAAATGATAATTAACAATAGTTAAATTGAGTTTAATTACTTAAGAATAGTAATTAAATAATTATGAATAGTTAGTGAGGATCATTTACTTGAAATTTATTTTGATAATAAATGTGAAAAGAATTATTCATAGAAACTTAATTTGATTTAAATTAATCAGATAATTAAATTAATCCTACCTATGGATGCTTGGATTATATTGGATGTTAAACTGTTTGATATCCCTGTTATATGATGCTTTATGATTATCCTGATTTGTGTTGTGATTTGTGATGTAATTTATTATCTGTGATATATAAATATATCTGTGATCTGTGAATGAAGATAAGCGTTATATTTTATATCGCTTATCAGATATATTGTTGTATTTAATCTGTCATGATTGAATGATGTTGCACTACTGTGTATAACCCCTGGACTACACCATACACACACAAATATGGATTTCACGAGGAAATCGGTTAAGTCACAAATAATTTAAATTTAATGTTTTTGAAATTAAAGTTTTAATTTCAAATTGATTTTGAAAATGGATTTGGGTTAAACGGTAAAGCTTTTGAAAAAGGTTTTCACAGATAAAAGCTATTTTGAATAACTCGGTAAAATCTCCAATTTAAATAATTCAATTTGAATTTGAATTCGATATTTGGAATTGAATTCGATGATTGGAAATTATGGTTAAAGATATTGTAAACAGGTTTGTATGAATTTAAACCATTTTAAAGGTATGGTTTTGGGAATTTGAATTTAACCCAAGGATTTCAACTCATATAAATGAATCAGATTTCCAAAATGAAAACTGTTGTTTTCAAATGATAAACACTTTTAGATAAGAACTGAGATTCCAGTTAATTAGGGGAATTTCAAGATTGAATAGAGAAATGATTTTCCTAAGTTATGAATGAATTCTTTTTGAAAGCTATGAATTAAATCTGTTTATTTTTAACAGATTTAGATTGATGATTTGTTTAAATCAAATTGAAATGAAATTGTTTTGAAGGCTATAAGTTAAATCTTTGATTTAAAGATTTAACGAGTTAATCAAATTGAAATGAAAATTGATTTGGAAAATCTGTGAATGAATCTTTTTGTTTAAAAGATTAAAATGTGAAAATTATTTAAACCGTTAAAGGTTGTGAAAATGAATCTTTTTGTTTAAAAGATTTGAAATGGTAATTGGATTAAACCATTTGAAAGAAAGTTTTGGATTATTAAGTTGTGACTTAATTGAAATTCCTTATCCATATGTTATAAATGTTGCGCTTACTATTCGGGTTAGCCGGGAAAGGACCTTTGGGTCGTATAACCCATTCCGAATATGTGATACGTCGTTATGGATAGCATTTGAAGACCGGTGTTGAAGACCGGGTATTTGCAAGAAGGATAGTATGACCTATTGATTGTCTCTGCACTGAGTTGCAACGGTATAGAGACTCCCTAAGTGATGGGAAATCCGATCGGGATTGTGAATACCCGCATTGCAAGGACTTCTTTGTAACTGCCTTCGGTTCTGTTCGAGCCCGGAAATGCGACATGCTGAGTGTTGCTGTGAAATGATCATTGTGTTGATTATTTGTGATAGGATCATTTATTTGATCGTCTATCCTGGTGATCATTTCTATGATCATTTGTTTACCCAAAGCATGGCTTTTGTATAAAGTATGTTTTTGTGGACGTGACTTCGTCGAGCCTCACACCTCGGGAATGGTCAAAACAGGAAAGATGCGGCAAGGTTATGAGGGGTAGCGCCCTTTAGGATATGTGCATTTCCTTCTGGAAAAGGGTGGTATCATGGTATGGAGCCCAGATACTTACTCATGTTGAAAACACTTTATGATTGTGTGAATTGATTGCGAGCGCTCGGTGAAAGGTCCCAAAGGACCGGGGGATGGCATATTCGGTCAGTTGTTTCTCAGTTAGGGGTAACCCGGCCTTGTGTTGGTAGAGATCCGGTTTGGTTCTCGGGGATGTCCATCCAGAGGCATTCTCATGTGGCAATGGGAAGTTCCTTGGCCTGATCATTCGTTGGAAATCCAAAGAAACAATGCGATCTTGTACGGTATTAGTTGTAGAACCTATCATTCACTTATGGTGGCGCCCCACTGTTTGGATGGTAGCTATAGTAGGCATAGTTTGAAATGTCTATGCTGGCTAAGATTTATATTCTACTTTCGAAATGATTTTCCCTACACTATGCACTAATAATAATATCAAATGTTTCTTTTTAATGCGTATCAAGCATCTTTAACTATCATAAGGAGAAATCTCCTCCAATTCTGTGTTTGCATTGTGTGTGTGTGCGGGAGGCCTTATGGTAGTCTCATTTTTAAAAAGCATTTCGAATTGACTTTGAAAATCTTTTGTTGAATGTTTTAGAAGATAAACTGTTTTTGTTGCTCACACCAGTCGCACGACTGATCCGGAGTTTATTGTTTTCTTTCCTAAACTCTGGATGCTCATTATTTTCTACACGAGCAGTCTAGAGTTGGGTTTTTCAGATAGTCAGATTAGTAGGTTATCTGGAGTTAGTTCAGTCTTTGGATCGGACCAGACTTGCTTATGCTAGGTGCATCGTTATTGGGAGTTAGAGCTATTGCTGGATTGATTCTTGGAAATGGAGTTGCAGTTCTCGGAGTTCTCTTTTGAAGACTATCTTAGAGTTATATTGTTCCGCTGCTAGATGTTGTCATCTATTTTCTTTTCCGCTGCTATTTATTGTATCATATCTCTGATGTATATTGATATCTATTGGATCATCTGTTGTATCAGATATTGTATCAAAGTTGTATATCAATGTATTCTTCTTTTATTCCGCTGTGTTATTTACTTAATGTTGTTATAAGCTCCGGCGAATCGGATTTGAACGGTCGAATCTATGGCATTCGAGTACGATATGAAGTATGGATGTCGATTTTCGAGCGGGCAAAATCCGAAACGTTACATTTGGTATCAGAGCTAAGGGTTAAAACTTTAGCTCAGGAGTATAACACATTGAGTAGCTCATTAGAGATAGGGTGAAGTATGCCTAGAATGAGTAATCCCTAAGATATCCGTTTAAATGCCTCAGTAAATTCTCTTACTATCCACTGATAGTAAGTATGAGTGCAAGAAGAGGACGAGATAGGGGATGGGGAAATACGACTATAAATGGTTGATACTCTGTAACAACAGTGGAAACAATCTCTTTCTTCTCAATCTCTTTTTGATTCGTTTCCAAATTTCTTTGATTTCTTCGTACCAGCTCCAGAAAAAGAAGTTTCGGTGCGGTGACGCTCTACGAATCGTTGCTGGAAATTCTTACTTCGTATCTTCATCGGTTTCTTATCAGTTTTGATTTAAACCTTAATGAATATGAATTAGAAATTTGAAACTGAAATTTTAAATGAATTAAAAAAATTTAAATTGAGTTAAATTGATTAGTAGAAGATAAGGATAAATTGAATTGTATCGATAAAATGACATCGTTTAAAACTAAATTTGGAATTCTATTATAATTTCTTGTATCTATTGTTGATATTCTGATTTGGTGAGCCAAATGCAGAATTAATATCCAGTTCGATCTGAAAAGATATTTCTCTATCTTTCATCTATCTTCGTTATCTCTCTGTGGCGAATTTCGAGGACGAAATTCTTTTTAAGGGGGGAAGTCTGTAACGACCCCAATTTTGGAATTGATTTTATTTAATAATTAATTTCATTTTTGGACAAAAATTGTGAAATAATTTGGTAATTAATATTTAACTTGTATTTGAATTGGGATTTATAGTAAATAATAAATAAAATTAATAAGTAAAAACATAGAAATAAAATACATTCACATATGAACACTTATAAAAGAAAACAAAAGAAATAACATACAAAGTAGAAACCACATATTTATAAAAATTATGTAAAATATAAAACAAAAGAAAGAAACAAAATAGAATATATTGGTACATATATAAGTTAAAGTTTATAACCAATAACAAAACAAATATATAAGTATGCAATTCAAATATAATACAAGGAAGAAACAAAGTAAAGTAATTTCACTAGAAAAAAAAAGTATAACAACACAACATTTGTAGGAATTTATTTTTCATTATAAAATAGAAGACAAAACAAAATAATATCATGTTGCCAGTAAGATAAGGATAGGCTTGAGGAAAACAAATGTGCATACCATCATTTCAGCTGAGACAATATGCAGGCAAGCATGGGAACAAGTGTACATAGTATAAACAAAGTACTTAAGAAAATAAAGAAAAGCAAAACACAAACAAAGCAAGCATTTATTAACATTATCTCAGCCGAGTACAAGAAAATAAATAAGCAAAAGTACATACAAAATAAAAGTAGACATATGTACTAAAAAGAATAGTATAAGATAAGTATGGACTGAAGCATGGCAAAAGATCAAAGGACCAAGGCAATCAATGCAATATTTTTAGCCACCAAAACAAGGATCATCTCAGCCCATAAAACAAATATAAATATGATAAAATGAAAACTAAAGTACTAGGTAATTAATGCAACACAAGGAAAAGGATGCAGCCATGCCTATAACTTTATAATATGTACATAATGAAAAAGGCAAACCAGGGTTATACAAATAGGAATAAAACCTGTAGATAAGCATGCAGGCAAGTGAAAATTTAAAACAAAGTAAAATTCAACTTTACATCTATATATACAAAGTACTTGTTGTTAGGACCCGATTCTTCGTCTTCCGAAAATTCAACATCGATACTCACTTTATCGACTGCCGAGCAATCGAACGACGAAAAACCGAACACTGAGGGTTTAAGAAAAAGAAAAAGTAGAAAAGAAGAGATAAGAAGATAGAAAATAGGGAGAAGAGAAAATAGGAGAATAGAGGGAAAAGAAAATAGAAAATAGAACGGAATATAACACAACAGAACAATAACAGAATCTCACAATTCGCAGCGGAACAACATATAATAATAAATGAATAATCTTTAAACAAAGAACTATATTAGTTATTACATTTCATCACATTACATTACATCATATCATCAGAGTGTACAACATCATACAACAACAAACAGTGCAGCGGAAAAAGAAATACTATATACAAGTAATACGCCATGCTATCCAGCTTGCCTCTAGCAACTCCAGAATATCCAGAATATCCTGATAAACCTTAACCCCTGACTGCCCGTGTGGAAATTGGTGGGCACCCAGAGTTTAGGAAGGGAAACAATAAACTCCGAGTCAGTCATGTGACTGGTGTAAGAACTCAAAACAGTTTATTTATCTTTAAAATCAAAATAGAAGAATATTTTTAAAGTCAATTCGCACTGCTTTTAAAAATGAGACTACCATAAGGCCTCCCGCACACACACACAATGCAAACACAGAATCGGAGGAGATTTCTCCTTATGATAGTCAAAGATGCTTGATACGCATTTAAAATAACATTTGATATTATTACTAGTGTATAGTGTAGAAAAAATTCATTTCGAAAGTAGAATATAAATCTTAGCCAACATAGACATTTCGAACTATGCCTACTATAGCTACCATCCAAACAGTCGTGACCACCATAAGTGAATGGCAGGTTCTACAACTAATACCGTACAAGTTTCGTATTGGGAATTGGATTTCCAACGAATAATCAGGCCAAGGAACTTCCCATTGCCACATGAGAATGCCTCTGGATGGACATCCCCGAGAACCAGACCGGATCTCTACCAACACAAGGCCGGGTTACCCCTAACTGAGTAACAACTGACCGAATATGCCATCCCCCGGTCCTTTGGGACCTTTCACCGAGCGCTCGCAATCAATTCACACAATCATAAAGTGTTTTCAACATGAGTAAGTATCTGGGCTCCATACCATGATACCACCCTTTTCCAGAAGGAAACGCACATACCCTAAAGGGCGCTACCCCTCATAACCTTGCCGCATCTTTCCTGTTTTGACCATTCACGGGGTGTGAGGCTCGACGAAGTCACGTCCACAAAAACATACTTTATACAAAAGCCATGCTTTGGGTCAACAAATGATCATAGAAATGATCACCAGGATAGACGATCAAATAAATGATCCTATCACAAATAATCAACACAATGATCATTTACAGCAACACTCAGCATGTCACATTACCAAATTGGGAATATATCGCTGATAACCTTCAACTACATAACCTCTGAGCTCGTACGTCTCAGAGAAGGGTGTTAAGCTAAAAGAATAAATTCTCCGCCACCAACAGAAATATATTTGAAAGAAATCTGCTTTATATCTCAATTTGTAATGTCGGACATACAATCCATACAAGTCTGTTCCGGGCTCGAACAAAACCGAAGGCACTTCTTACGAAGCCCTTGCAATCCGGGTATTCACAATCCCGATCGAATTTCCCATCACTTAGGGAATCTCTATACCAGGAGCTACCCAGTGCAGAGACAATCGATAGGTCATCCTATCGCTTTCGCAAATACTCGGTCTTCAACACCGATCTTCACTGCAATTCACAATGACGTATCACATATTCGGAATGGGTTATACGACCCCATAATCCTTTCCCGGTTAACCCGAATAGTGAGCGCTTATTCAAAAATATGTGTGGCATTCAAATTCAAACAAATCACATCAATTACCCATTCAAAGGGAAATATTGATAGTCGGTTATTGAACTATCAATCGATATGCACACATCACCAGTTTCCAAATAATTTTCCAAATTATTTATTTTCCAAAATATCTTTACAAGATATAAAATTTTCAATACTTCAAAAATAAATCAATATTTATTTTTAAACAACTTCCCTTTTTATTCATAAATTCTATAGTGAATTTTCATTCTAAAATATTCATGAATATGTGACTTCAATTATTCATTTCAATTTATCTTTAAAACTATAAATTCTCTAATATTCACTTTATATTGGAAAACATTTCCATACTTATTTAATAAGTAATTCATGAACTTATTTATTTTCAACACTTGGAAAATATTCAATATACTTCAATCGAGATTAAGTATATATTTCATTCTTTAAGGAAATCATTCTCTTAAACATATTTATTTGGGCCAAAACAAATGTTGCGTAAAACATCGTTACGACGTCCCAAAATCACTAGTATAGGGATTCGAAATTAAAATAGATATATAAATCCCAATACTATACAAAGCATTTCCTTTCGGAAATCATTTACTATAACAACAGTGTTATAGTCCATTATTTCCTTTTATTTCTCGAAAACGTCTATTTCAACAATAAATGTTGAAATCTATGGTTTCGAATCTCAACACATTTTAAAACATCATTAGATCGTTTTAATTCAATTTAAAATATCACATTCTAAACATTTTCTTTAACATATTATTCACTATTCAAAAACGTGAACATACTACGTTAACAAATTTTCATCCTTTTATACATTTCATTTTAAAGGATTATTCATAGTCAAAAATGTGAATAAAACTCCATTAATAAGTTATAACAATTTATTTATCAAAATAAGTCGTTTGTGAATTTATAAAACAACGTTTATAAATTCCATTTCTATTTTTTTTATAACCACTTCCTTTATAAATTCCTTTATTAACCTATTCGATTTATAACTCAATTATAAAACAAAAGTTCACATTATAAGTTAAACACTTATAATTTATTTGTTTACAAGGATCGTTCCTTTAAACTTCATAATTGTGAATCTTATAACTTATAAGATTCAATTATTTATCCAAATATATTCTTTCAATAACTTTATAAATTTTATAAACCTACTGCTTATAAAATTCCATTTATAACTTCACCGTTTATAATTCCATAAATTCCATTCACTTATGCAATCTATTTTCACTTCATTCAAACACTTATAAAAACTCGTTTTATAATGTCCATATTTCAATTTATAAATATCCATTTATAAATCTCTAAATATAAATCAATTTATATTATTCTTTTAAAACGTCTTTAAACTCCTTTAAAAACTTCATCATTTTGATTTATAAAATAATTAGATTTTATAAATCTTATATTTAAACTTTTCATAATAGATTCAGAAATCCCGATTTAACTATTTTATAAAATCATTAGCATCATATTCTCAAAAATCAGTTTTTAACTATATTTCTCAAAAATCATAATTTTTATATAACATTAAAATTATATGTTTATTTATTTAAAATGGATCAATTCAAAAAAATATTTTATAACTTATACTTTCAAAAATCACTTTAAAATCCATTTTAAAATGCCAAATTTGGTCCAATGATGCTACACACCAAATAGTCAATCACGACAACAACGATATCATATATCGATATGATAATCCATCAAATATAAAAATATCTGAATTCAAATAAATACTGTTGAGGAATCCAGTTGGATCCCTCCAACCTGTTTTCCTTCATCCACAAACATTAGCACAATACCAATTTCGCTCCAGTACGAAATTATCGCGGTATATGGGATTTAAAATATTATCCGCTTAATAACGGCGCAATAGGGTCTCATCCGCTAAACAAATAAATACGGGAAATCAATAACTCCAATATATACATATGCCAATATATATATATTGCTATTATATATAATACCAATTTCACTGTTTATGAAATATTCGCGGTATATGTTTTTAATAAATGACATCCGCTTACTAACGGCGTATAATGTCTATTTTAACAATCAATAGATAACGATCATCATTCAAACTTGCATTCAAATATTTTAAATCTAACTATTTAAAATAAAATCGAAACTGATTCGATTGAGTGAGAAGTTCTCACCTTGGTTTTATTTCCGTTTTAGCGATTTATGTCGAATAAAATTAAACGGACGTTTAATTTTACCCAAAATTCTCACTAACTCCAAACGACTCCAATCCATTTTCATCGCGTAATGCTCGTCCATACGATTCCAACGCAACTGGTTTCGCACGTTTTCGACCTCGTATGAAAAAGATATGAATATTTGAACTTACACGAATTTTATATAACATAAATTACAATATAAATTAACTATTTTAAACCTAACTTTAATCACAGCCTTTCATCTCAAACCCTACTCATCACAGGCCGTCCATCCCCTTCATCTTCCACACGCGCATCATCCCCAGGTTGTAACAAGCTCGGCCGAACCCAACATCTAGATTAGGGTTTCAATTTCCACCATCAACACTCGACAATACTTCATCATACCCTCACCATCTTGAAGCCCTCCACCACCGCAACACTCGGCCCAAATGCCCTGAAGCTCGGCCCCCTCCTCTTCATTGAAATGCGTGCGCAAGTTGCCGCAAACGGCCCCCCATATCTCCCAATTTATAGCTCCAATCCACATCTTAACCGTTGATCTTGTAGTTCTCTTCATGCTCTACATCTTTCATTTAGGAAGTTATTCGATTCGATGCATGGATTTTGAGAAAATGGAGGGAGAAGTTGGGATGATTTCGGCCGTTGTTTGCTAGGGTGGCGGCTGCGTTTATAATTAGGGTTAGGTTTCTTTTCTTTTCTTTTTTAGAATGGTGGGCTATTTATAGGAAAACGAACGACACTATTCATTTTGGAAATTCCGAACTCCGATTTACGCGCCGTAACCAGCGATTCTAGGGTTTACCCCGCGTTCCGGACACAATGGAACAGGTTTCGAAAGCTAATTCGAACATCTGTGCGAGTTATGGCAACAAACGTTCAATTTAAATTAAACCGGTTTAAACGATTTTCTAGGCGTTTTAATTTGTACCGGACAAACGGTAAATCCAATTGAAACCTTACAATAATATCACATTACGGATCCGATGAAACTGGTTTCGTCGAAATCCGAGACTTTTTGAAAAATGGGTATTTTAACTCGCTAAATTAAAATTAAAAATAATTCGATGCGTTTCGAGCTGCCACGCTCAAACTATAACTCCGATTGACACGAAAATTGAAATCCGGTAATAACTAACTATTACGGATCCAATGGAACTAGTTTCGTTCAATTCTGAGACTGTTCAAAAATTGACTATTTTCACTAGTCGATTTTAATATTAAAATATTCAATTTTCACAAATTAACTTTTAATTCGATTTTAAAAGTTCTAAAATATCGTTCTAACTTCAATATGATAAAATAAAATTTTACAAATCATTTTCAATCATATTTAACTCAATTTTCAATTATTTTCATAATTTAACATATTAAATTATTGATTTAATTATCCAATTAAATCCAATTATTCAAATAAAAATTTATTTGACTTATAAATTCACTTATTAATATTTAAAATTAATTAAATATTCAAATTTTAATTAAATAAAATTCTAGGTCGTTACAATCTTCCCCCCTTAAAAGAATTTCGTCCTCGAAATTATTAAGTAAGAAAAATTACAGAATCCATTAATTTTCCCAAAATTCATAATTAAACTTCTTACAATACTTTACTACGTTTCCAAATCATACTTAGTTATTTTTTAAAAACAACTACTATTGTTTAACTTTCCATTCCAAATCAAAGTTAAAGTTTTCAAAATTTTCCCAATATTCCCAAATTTTTCTAACGCCTTAAATTTCCGGAAAAATTCGCCATAGTTTCCTTTGCGCGGCTCGATCCGAAAAAAAATGATAGTATATATATCACAAATATACATCTCATCAAGTAATGAGGCATCCCGAAGGGAAAAAAGTATAAAAGTACGGTATGTAATCCGAGATATGTACCTTATATTTTATTAGCGAGCATATACGGCTAATATAGCGCGAAAGCGAGCTCCAAATGCGAAGCAAACGCGATCCGCACCTACTAATCACTCAACAAACAACATGAGAAACATGTATATGGACAATAGTATCAATATACAACATATAGCAACATAATAACTATATATGCCAACATAGCAAATGTAGTAAAAGCAACAAATGCAAACATCAACCAACTAACATCCATAACCAATAAATATTCATTCATATTCTCATTATTATTCAATGAATTGGGTTTTCAATTTAATCACATTTGATTCATTCACAGTGGATGTTTACTAACATTCATTTTCAATTAGTTTATATTCACTAATTCATATTCAAGTTGGTTTACTTCCAATCAAATTCAATTTCATTAACTCAATTTCATTAACACTTAATGAATTATATACAATCAACTAACAATCAAATAACAACCAATGTTTATTAATTGCAACCAAATTCCTTTGCTTCACTTACATTCAATTATTCAACTTCCAATAACATTACATTTTAATGAATTATACTTACATTCATTATTTCATATCAACTTAATTCACATTCAATTGATTAACATTTAATCCATTCATTCAATTCAATTTCTAAAGTTGAATTTCATTTAACTTTAAATTCATTTTTTATTTTACCACTCACATTTATAAATATATTCACATAGTTTCACTTCTCATATATATAAGTTTATTTCACAATTGTAAATTACTTTAATTATAACACAATTCTTATAATTCATTTGCTTATACAATTATTCTTTTATTTAGATTATTCAAACATCTAAACAATCAACTTATATACATTAATAATTCTGAAAAATTATTCCTTTTATATATAAAATATACTCAAGGCAAAAGTTATTTTATTTACCCAATTTAAAACAATATTGTGTCGAATTGTTCTATTCAAGTGTTTAGAGATCCCTATCAACAACGTTAATTACTCGTATTAACCAGAATCCATATACCACTCAACAAACCAATCATCACAATATAAAACAATTTTATATTCACTAACAAATACGCTCTCATAGCTATTATTACACTCAAACTCATTCTAGAGTACTGCTGACTCTATCTCTAATGAGTAATACCCAACAGAACCATGGTTGTTGCTTAACCATATGCTCCGATACCACATTGTCAGATCTAGGCTTTTCAACCGTCGACAGCAGTCACAACCGGTAGGCTTTTCAACCATCCCAGCCCCACCGTGGCAACAACTGGTATCCCAAACTTGCTTTTACGGCCAGCCTCTCGACTGTCTCAGGTTACACCTAACCAACCCCCTAAAAGAGGACGTGTGGGGGCAAGAGTCTCCCGTTCGCCACCTAACCGCGAAGCGAGAACCCCCCATCACATAGCCCAAAGCTTAGCAAGAATGGTGTGAGAACTCAAAATAGTTTATTTATCTTTAAAATCAAAATAGAAGAATATTTTTAAAGTCAATTCGCAATGCTTTTAAAAATGAGACTACCATAAGGCCTCCCGCACACACACACAATGCAAACGCAGAATCGGAGGAGATTTCTCCTTATGATAGTCAAAGATGCTTGATACGCATTTAAAATAACATTTGATATTATTACTAGTGTATAGTGTAGAAAAAATTCATTTCGAAAGTAGAATATAAATCTTAGCCAACATAGACATTTCGAACTATGCCTACTATAACTACCATCCAAACAGTGGTGACCACCATAAGTGAATGGCAGGTTCTACAACTAATACCGTACAAGTTTCGTATTGGGAATTGGATTTCCAACGAATGATCAGGCCAAGGAACTTCCCATTGCCACATGAGAATGCCTCTGGATGGACATCCCCGAGAACCAAACCGGATCTCTACCAACACAAGGCCGGGTTACCCCTAACTGAGTAACAACTGACCGAATATGCCATCCCCCGGTCCTTTGGGACCTTTCACTGAGCGCTCGCAATCAATTCACACAATCATAAAGTGTTTTCAACATGAGTAAGTATCTGGGCTCCATACCATGATACCACCCTTTTCCAGAAGGAAATGCACATAACCTAAAGGGCGCTACCCCTCATAACCTTGCCGCATCTTTCCTGTTTTGACCATTCACGGGGTGTGAAGCTCGACGAAGTCACGTCCACAAAAACATACTTTATACAAAAGCCATGCTTTGGGTCAACAAATGATCATAGAAATGATCACCAGGATAGACGATCAAATAAATGATCCTATCAAAAATAATCAACACAATGATCATTTACAGCAACACTCAGCATGTCACATTACCAAATTGGGAATATATCGCTGATAACCTTCAACTACATAACCTCTGAGCTCGTACGTCTCAGAGAAGGGTGTTAAGCTAAAAGAATAAATTCTCCGCCACCAACAGAAATATATTTGAAAGAAATCTGCTTTATATCTCAATTTGTAATGTCAGACATACAATCCATACAAGTCTGTTCCGGGCTCGAACAAAACCGAAGGCACTTCTTACGAAGCCCTTGCAATCCGAGTATTCACAATCCCGATCGAATTTCCCATCACTTAGGGAATCTCTATACCAGGAGCTACCCAGTGCAGAGACAATCGATAGGTCATCCTATCGCTTTCGCAAATACTCGGTCTTCAACACTGATCTTCAATGCAATTCACAACGACGTATCACATATTCGGAATGGGTTATACGACCCCATGGTCCTTTCCGGTTAACCCGAATAGTGAGCGCTTATTCAAAAATAAGTGTGGCATTCAAATTCAAACAAATCACATCAATTACCCATTCAAAGGGAAATATTGATAGTTGGTTATTGAACTATCAATCGATATGCACACATCACCAGTTTCCAAATAATTTTCCAAATTATTTATTTTCCAAAATATCTTTACAAGATATAAAATTTTCAATACTTCAAAAATAAATCAATATTTATTTTTAAACAACTTCCATTTTTATTCATAAATTCTATAGTGAATTTTCATTATAAAATATTCATGAATATGTGACTTCAATTATTCATTTCAATTTATCTTTAAAAAGATAAATTCTCTAATATTCACTTTATATTGGAAAACATTTCCATACTTATTTAATAAGTAATTCATGAACTTATTTATTTTCAACACTTGGAAAATATTCAATATACTTCAATCGAGATTAAGTATATATTTCATTCTTTAAGGAAATCATTCTCTTAAACATATTTATTTGGGCCAAAACGAATGTTGCGTAAAACATCGTTACGACGTCCCAAAATCACTAGTATAGGGATTCGAAATTAAAATAGATATATAAATCCCAATACTATACAAAGCATTTCCTTTCGGAAATCATTTACTATAACAACAGTGTTATAGTCCACCATTTCCTTTTATTTCTCGAAAACGTCTATTTCAACAATAAATGTTGAAATCTATGGTTTCGAATCTCAACACATTTTAAAACATCATTAGATCGTTTTAATTCAATTTAAAATATCACATTCTAAACATTTTCTTTAACATATTATTCACTATTCAAAAACGTGAATATGCTACGTTAACAAATTTTCATCCTTTTATACATTTCATTTTAAAGGATTATTCACAGTCAAAAATGTGAATAAAACTCCATTAATAAGTTATAACAATTTATTTATCAAAATAAGTCGTTTGCGAATTTATAAAACAACGTTTATAAATTCCATTTCTATTTATTTTATAACCACTTCCTTTATAAATTCCTTTATTAACCTATTCGATTTATAACTCAATTATAAAACAAAAGTTCACTTTATAAGTTAAACACTTATAATTTATTTGTTTACAAGGATCGTTCCTTTAAACTTCATAATTGTGAATCTTATAACTTATAAGATTCAATTATTTATCCAAATATATTCTTTCAATAACTTTATAAATTTTATAAACCTACTGCTTATAAAATTCCATTTATAACTTCACCGTTTATAATTCCATAAATTCCATTCACTTATGCAATCTATTTTCACTTCATTCAAACACTTATAAAAACTCGTTTTATAATGTCCATATTTCAATTTATAAATATCCATTTATAAATCTCTAAATATAAATCAATTTATATTGTTCTTTTAAAACGTCTTTAAACTCCTTTAAAAACTTCATCATTTTGATTTATAAAATAATTAAATTTTATAAATCTTATATTTAAACTTTTCATAATAGATTCAGAAATCCCGATTTAACTATTTTATAAAATCATTAGCATCATATTCTCAAAAATCAGTTTTTAACTATATTTCTCAAAAATCATAATTTTTATATAACATTAAAATTATACGTTTATTTATTTAAAATGGATCAATTCAAAAAAATATTTTATAACTTATACTTTCAAAAATCACTTTAAAATCCATTTTAAAATGCCAAATTTGGTCCAATGATGCTACACACCAAATAGTCAATCACGACAACAACGATATCATATATCGATATGATAATCCATCAAATATCAAAATATCTGAATTCAAATAAATACTGTTGAGGAATCCAGTTGGATCCCTCCAACCTGTTTTCCTGCATCCACAAACATTAGCACAATACCAATTTCGCTCCAGTACGAAATTATCGCGGTATATGGGATTTAAAATATTATCCGCTTAATAACGGCACAATAGGGTCTCATCCGCTAAACAAATAAATGCGGGAAATCAATAACTCCAATATATACATATGCCAATATATATATATTGCTATTATATATAATACCAATTTCACTGTTTATGAAATATTCGCGGTATATGTTTTTAATAAATAACATCCGCTTACTAACGGCGTATAATGTCTATTTTAACAGTCAATAGATAACAATCATCATTCAAACATGCATTCAAATATTTTAAATCTAACTATTTAAAATAAAATCGAAACTTATTCGATTGTGTGAGAAGTTCTCACCTTGGTTTTATTTCCGTTTTAGCGATTTATTTCGAATAAAATTAAACGGACGTTTAATTTTACCCAAAATTCTCACTAACTCCAAACGACTCCTATCCAATTTCATCGCGTAGTGCTCGTCCATACGATTCCAACGCAACTGGTTTCGCGCGTTTTCGACCTCGTATGAAAAAGATATGAATATTTGAACTTACATGAATTTTATATAACATAAATTACAATATAAATTAACTATTTTAAACCTAACTTTAATCACAGCCTTTCATCTCAAACCCTACTCATCACAGGCCGTCCATCCCCTTCATCTTCCACACGCGCATCATCCCCAGGTTGTAACAAGCTCGGCCGAACCCAACATCTAGATTAGGGTTTCAATTTCCACCATCAACACTCGACAATACTTCATCATACCCTCACCATCTTGAAGCCCTCCACCACCACAACACTCGGACCAAATGCCCTGAAGCTCGGCCCCCTCCTCTTCATTGAAATGCGTGCGCAAGTTGCCGCAAACGGCCCCCCATATCTCCCAATTTATAGCTCCAATCCACATCTTAACCGTTGATCGTGTAGTTCTCTTCATGCTCTACATCTTTCATTTAGGAAGTTATTCGATTCGATGCATGGATTTTGAGAAAATGGAGGGAGAAGTTGGGATGATTTCGGCCATTGTTTGCTAGTGTGGCGGCTGCGTTTATAATTAGGGTTGGGTTTCTTTTTTTTTATTTTTTAGAATGGTGGGCTATTTATAGGAAAACGAACGACACTATTCATTCCGGAAATTCCGAACTCCGATTTACGCGCCGTAACCAGTGATTCTAGGGTTTACCCCGCGTTCCGGACACAATGGAACATGTTTCGAAAGCTAATTCGGACATCTGTGCGAGTTATGGCAACAAACGTTCAATTTAAATTAAACCGATTTAAACGATTTTCTAGGCGTTTTAATTTGTACCGGACAAACGGTAAATCCAATTGACTTGAAATTTGAAACCTTACAATAATATCACATTACGGATCCGATGAAACTAGTTTCGTCGAAATCCGAGATTTTTTGAAAAATGGCTATTTTAACACGCCAAATTAAAATTAAAAATAATTCGATGCGTTTCGAGCTGCCACGCTCAAACGATAACTCCGATTGACACGAAAATTGAAATCCGGTAATAACTAACTATTACGGATCCAATGGAACTGGTTTCGTTCAATTCTGAGACTGTTCAAAAATTGACTATTTTCACTAGTCGATTTTAATATTAAAATATTCAATTTTCACAAATTAACTTTTAATTCGATTTTAAAAGTTCTAAAATATCGTTCTTACTTCAATATGATAAAATAAAATTTTACAAATCACTTTCAATCATATTTAACTCAATTTTCAATTATTTTCATAATTTAACATATTAAATTATTGATTTAATTATCAATTAAATCCAATTATTCAAATAAAAATTTATTTGACTTATAAATTCACTTATTAATATTTAAAATTCATTAAATATTGAAATTTTAATTAAATAAAATTCTGGGTCGTTACACTTGTGCATATTTTCTCCAAATTGGAAATCAAAAGCTAAGCAAATATGAAGACAATATAAACTCAGCACTTGATCAACAACAATCAACATGGGACTTCAAAGCAATTAAATTAAAGAAAGGAAAAAAAATCAAAGAAATTAGATTGAGATGTTTTCCAGAATTCTTTCTTCCGAGCTATGTTTCCATTTTACTATCAAGCAAAATCCTAAAATGAAATCATTACTGCAACAAGTTCTTGTCCTCTGTCCTTCTAAATGCCAAGTGAGTAACATCACTCTTCTAAAACTTAAGTCTCTAAACTTGTTGCTTGTAAATATTGAGAAATATGTATATATGTGAATGGGGGAATCTGAGTATGCCTGTAACACTTTGATACCTCTGTTTCTATTTCCTGTTAAAAAAATCCAGATTTGCAAATAAATCTTTCTCTCTTAATCTAATAACTATTAGAATGTAAAATACAAACAAAGATTGTTTGTTTGTTCAGAAATTAAGCTTTAAAATTTTATTTCAGATAAAAGAATTTGTAAATATTCATGTACATCAAAACATCTGAGCAAATCTTTAAACAAGTCAAAATGCAAACCTCTCATTTCATGAATTCAGGTATGTAAATTTAATTCTCATACAAAAAAATGATTTTTAAAGCAAACCTCATGATTTTTAGATCAAAGAATTAAGTGCAGTTTATTTTTGTTTGGAATTCGGGTTTGAATCAAATGCTGTTGATTGGAGGATGACCGGTGGTCGAAGCTTTGTGGGGAGGTAGAGGAGCCTACGGGGTGTCGGAGAAAAATGGTGAGATAGTCGACAGTTGAACGTGGCGGCGGCGGCAAGCGATTCTTTTTCGTAATCCTAGTTTTCGGTGGGACGGGTGTTTCGATTCGTGCATCGTCCTCTAGCGACCGAGTTCGCCGTGGGTTGGGGAAATGGTGAAGGCGATGTCGACGAAGCTATGGCCGAAGTTTCAGGCCCTACGATGGTCGGAGCTGCGAGCACGGTGCGGTGACAGTTTGGGTGGTGATGGGTTTTGTTACTTCCAGGTTTGGGTTTTAAAAAAAAAACTCAATTTTGAATTCAAGAAGTTGATGGAGATTCCGGAGGTTGGAGATGGATGCTTGAGTGATTGTCGACGTGTTCAACAACGTGATGGGGCCGGAAGATCGCCAGCGGCGAAGTGCACGTACACGAGCACTCCGGTGCATTGCGTGTGTGTTTGTCTGAAAAGAACAGAGGGGAATCACGCGTCGAACTCTGGAAATTCTCGTGTGTTTCAAAATATTGCTCGAAGCAAATAGAAGGGGGCTCGAGTCAAAGTAGTTGCAGGTTTTTAACCTGAAACTGTTTTGGTTTGCAAATTTTAAAACCAAATTTAAATTTTAAACCAAGATTTTTAAAGCTGAGTTCAAATTGAAATGTTAATATAAATTCAAGTTGAATGTAGAGTTTAGTTTAAACATAAATAAGTTTTAAATTTAAATTGTTTTAATAACTTAAAAGCAATTCAATATATATTAAAGAAATTTGAAATGGAGTTGAAATTTTAAATGAAAAATTTAAGCAAGTTGAAACTAGAAGTTTAAATCTAAATTTAAATCTGAATTAAAGATAATTTGAATCCTAGTCCTGAAATCAAAGAAGTTTTAATAGTTAAATTGTTTAAATTTGCTTTGTGATGATAATTTAAACATTAGTTAGAAAATGTTTTAAATTTGAATTGGTAAAGATAAAATGATATGCACTCATTAAATTAGTTCAAGTGAATAATTGATTAATTTACTTAATCGAGAAATTAGGATTTGAGTTAAATTAATTAAGGTAAATTAATTTGTAAATAAGATTCATTAAATTAATAAAGAGTTGTCTTTTAAACAAATGATTAAGGTTATTTAATCAAGTAATTAAGATTTATTAAGTTACAGTTTAGAACTTAATAAATTAAATAATTAGTGATTAAACATATGATTTTAAAGGTTAATTAAATGATAATTAACAATAGTTAAATTGAGTTTAATTACTTAAGAATAGTAATTAAATAATTATGAATAGTTAGTGAGGATCATTTACTTGAAATTTATTTTGATAATAAATGTGAAAAGAATTATTCATAGAAACTTAATTTGATTTAAATTAATCAGATAATTAAATTAATCCTACCTATGGATGCTTGGATTATATTGGATGTTAAACTGTTTGATATCCCTGTTATATGATGCTTTATGATTATCCTGATTTGTGTTGTGATTTGTGATGTAATTTATTATCTGTGATATATAAATATATCTGTGATCTGTGAATGAAGATAAGCGTTATATTTTATATCGCTTATCAGATATATTGTTGTATTTAATCTGTCATGATTGAATGATGTTGCACTACTGTGTATAACCCCTGGACTACACCATACACACACAAATATGGATTTCACGAGGAAATCGGTTAAGTCACAGATAATTTAAATTTAATGTTTTTGAAATTAAAGTTTTAATTTCAAATTGATTTTGAAAATTGATTTGGGTTAAACGGTAAAGCTTTTGAAAAAGGTTTTCACAGATAAAAGCTATTTTGAATAACTCGGTAAAATCTCCAATTTAAATAATTCAATTTGAATTTGAATTCGATATTTGGAATTGAATTCGATGATTGGAAATTATGGTTAAAGATATTATAAACAGGTTTGTATGAATTTAAACCATTTTAAAGGTATGGTTTTGGGAATTTGAATTTAACCCAAGGATTTCAACTCATATAAATGAATCAGATTTCCAAAATTAAAACTGTTGTTTTCAAATGATAAACACTTTTAGATAAGAACTGAGATTCCAGTTAATTAGGGGAATTTCAAGATTGAATAAAGAAATGATTTTCCTAAGTTATGAATGAATTCTTTTTGAAATCTATGAATTAAATCTGTTTATTTTTAACAGATTTAAATTGATGATTTGTTTAAATCAAATTGAAATGAAATTGTTTTGAAGGCTATAAGTTAAATCTTTGATTTAAAGATTTAACGAGTTAATCAAATTGAAATGAAAATTGATTTGGAAAATCTGTGAATGAATCTTTTTGTTTAAATGATTAAAATGTGAAAATTGTTTAAACTGTTAAAGGTTGTGAAAATGAATCTTTTTATTTAAAAGATTTGAAATGGTAATTGGATTAAACCATTTGAAAGAAAGTTTTGGATTATTAAGTTGTGACTTAATTGAAATTCCTTATCCATATGTTATAAATGTTGCGCTTACTATTCGGGTTAGCCGGGAAAGGACCTTTGGGTCGTATAACCCATTCCGAATATGTGATACGTCGTTATGGATAGCATTTGAAGACCGGTGTTGAAGACCGGGTATTTGCTAGAACGATAGTATGACCTATCGATTGTCTTTGCACTGAGTTGCAATGGTATAGAGACTCCCTAAGTGATGGGAAATCCGATCGGGATTGTGAATATCCGGATTGCAAGGACTTCTTTGTAAGTGCCTTCGGTTCTGTTCGAGCCCGGAACAGACTTGTATGGATTGTATGTCTGACATTACAAATTGAGATATAAAGCCGATTTCTTTCAAATATATTTCTGTTGGTGGCGAAGAATTTATTCTTTTATCTTAACACCCTTCTCTAAGACGTACGAGCTCAGAGGTTATGTAGTTGAATGTTATCAGCGATATATTCCCAATTTGGTAATGTGACGTGCTGAGTGTTGCTGTGAAATGATCATTGTGTTGATTATTTGTGATAGGATCATTTATTTGATCGTCTATCCTGGTGATCTTTTCTATGATCATTTGTTGACCTAAAGCATGGCTTTTGTATAAAGTATGTTTTTGTGGACGTGACTCCGTCGACCCTCACACCTCGGGAATGGTCAAAACAGGAAAGATGCGGCAAGGTTATGAGGGGTAGCGCCCTTTAGGATATGTGCATTTCCTTCTGGAAAAGGGTGGTATCATGGTATGGAGCCCAGATACTTACTCATGTTGAAAACACATTATGATTGTGTGAATTGATTGCGAGCGCTGGGTGAAAGGTCCCAAAGGACCGGGGGATGGCATATTCGGTCAGTTGTTACTCAATTAGGGGTAACCCGGCCTTGTGTTGGTAGAGATCCGGTTTGGTTCTCAGGGATGTCCATCCAGAGGCATTCTCATGCGGCAATGGGAAGTTCCTTGGCCTGATCATTCGTTGGAAATCCAAAGAAACAATACGATCTTGTACGGTATTAGTTGTAGAACCTATCATTCACTTATGGTGGCGCCCCACTGTTTGGATGGTAGCTATAGTAGGCATAGTTCGAAATGTCTATTCTGGCTAAGATTTATATTCTACTTTCGAAATGGTTTTCCCTACACTATGCACTAATAATAATATCAAATGTTTCTTTTTAATGCGTATCAAGCATCTTTAACTATCATAAGGAGAAATCTCCTCCGATTCTGCGTTTGCATTGTGTGTGTGTGCGGGAGGCCTTATGGTAGTCTCATTTTTAAAAAGCATTTCGAATTGACTTTGAAAATCTTTTGTTGAATATTTTAGAAGATAAACTGTTTTTGTTGCTCACACCAGTCCCACGACTGATCCGAAGTTTATTGTTTTCTTTCCTAAACTCTGGATGCTCATTATTTTCTACACGAGCAGTCTAGAGTTGGGTTTTTCAGATAGTCAGATTAGTAGGTTATCTGGAGTTAGTTCAGTCTTTGGATCGGACCAGACTTGCTTATGCTAGGTGCATCGTTATTGGGAGTTCGAGCTATTGCTGGATTGATTCTTGGAAATGGAGTTGCAGTTCTCGGAGTTCTCTTTTGAAGACTACCTTAGAGTTATATTGTTCTGCTCCTAGATGTTGTCATCTATTTTCTTTTCCGCTGCTATTTATTGTATCATATCTCTGATGTATATTGATATCTATTGGATCATCTGTTGTATCATATATTGTATCAAAGTTGTATATCAATGTATTCTTCTTTTATTCCGTTGTGTTATTTACTTAATGTTGTTATAAGCTCCGGCGAATCGGATTTGAACGGTCGAATCTATGGCATTCGAGTATGATATGAAGTATGGATGTCGATTTTCGAGCGGGCAAAATCCGAAACGTTACACAAAAGAAGTTTGAAATATGAAATTCACCTCATGGAGCACGAGAATGTAAGTCCGGATGTGTTCGCTCGACTCTAGATTCCCAAGAGCAATCCTTAGGATTTGAGGACCATTGGACTTTAACAAGCGGAACATCTTTATTTCAAAGGCGCTTCACCTCCGAAGCAATAATACGAATAGGATGTTTCTCATAAGTTAAATTAGGTGAAACTTCAATTTCTTCCACAACACCGGGCTCAAGAATAGAATCGGAATCCCGAAGGCACTTCCATAATTGGGAAACATGAAACACGTCATGAATAGCAGAAAAGTGAGCCGGTAATAAAAGGCGATAAACCACGTAATCAATACGTTCAGTGATAGGAAATGGACCAATATATCGAGGTGCTAACTTTCTCGATCGACTGAAACGTACAACACTCTTCATAGGTGAAACACGAATAAACACAAGATCTCTCACAGAAAATTCTAATATCCTTCTCCGGTTATCGGCATAGGATCTTTAACTACTCTAGGCTTCTTTCATCCTATGACGAATTAGGTCAATCTTCTCTGTGGAATCACGAATAAAATGTATACCTAAAACCAGCTTCTCACCGGCCTCAAGCCAACAAGAAGGAGATCGGCATGGCCTTCCATAGAGTGCCTCAAAAGGTGTCATACCAACACTAGACTGGAAGCTATTATTATAGGAAAACTCAACAAGAGAAATATGATCTTCCCAACTTCCACCAAAATCAAGAACACATGCACGAAGAAGATCTTCAAGAGTTTGATTCACACGCTCAGTTTGTCCATCGGACTGGGGATGATAAGCGGTGCTAAAATTAAGCTTCATTCCCAAAGCTTTTTGAAGACTCTTCCAAAATCCACTAGTAAACAATGGATCACGATCACTAATAATAGAAGTAGGAACTCCATGCAATTTAACAATTTCTTTGATAAAGAGTTTGGCCAAGAGAGGAACGGTTCGATTGGACCGAACGGGAATAAAATAGGCGGATTTAGTAAGTCTATCGACTTTCACCCATAAGCTATTATGACCCGAATGAGAACGGGAAAGGCCGTCAATAAAATCCATGGAAATTTGGTCCTACTTCCAAATTGGAATTTCTAAAGGTTGCAATAACCCACCAGGCCTTTGGTGTTCGGCGTTAACGAGTTGGCAAGTCATGCAACACTTAACAAAGTTAGCAACGTTAGATTTCATTCCCTCCCAATAATGAAGTCGCTTCATATCTACGTACATTTTACTACTACCGGGATGAATGGTAAATTTAGAACGATGAGAATGTTCTAAAATGTCTTTACGAAGATTACTAATATTTGGTACGACAATCCTACCAAATTTCGAATACCGCCACGAGAATCAATATCAAAGTCTTTCGAACCTTCAATATCAATTTTATCCCTAAAATTTTGGCCAAGAAGAGAAAATTCGGGATCTAGCTTTTGAGCTTCAAGAATGCGGTCTAAAAGTGAAGGATGGGCCTCAAGGCTACATAACACAAGAGATGAACATAAATCGGAAACATGATCTTGAATCTCACAAGTGGACAGAATTCCGAGATCATTCCGTTCGGATATCATCGTAGAAACAACCGCTTGTTGCTTACGGCTAAGTGCATCGGCAACACGATTTCCCTTTCCGGGACTATAAAGAATATCAAGATCATAAGCTGCAAGAAATTCGAGCCAACGTTGTTGACGCAAATTAAGTTCCTTTTGAGAAAATAGATACTTCAAGGATTTATGATCGGTATAAAGAATAAATTTTTCTCCCAAAAGATAATGATGCCAAATACGAAGGGCGAAAACAATAGCCGCGAGTTCTAAATCATGAGTGGCATATCTAGTCTCGGCTGGCTTCAATTTCCTAGAAGCATAAGCAATAACACGTTCTCTTTGCATAAGAACGGCACCCAAACCATCGCGACTAGCATCGATATAAACAATGAAAACTTGGTTTCCCTTAGGAATCACTAGAATAGAGCATTGGAAAGGAGTTCTTTTAATTTATGAAAAGAAGATTCACATTTGTCCGACCAAATGTACTTAACTCCCTTCTTTGTCAAACTAGTAAGAGGCACAGAAATTTTGGAAATGTCCTTTATGAAACGACGATGATAGCCTGCCAATCCAAGGAAACCACGAATTTCCGTTACACTTTCAGGTCTCTTCCAGTTTTGAATTGCTTCAATCTTTGAAAGATCCACGGAAATTACGGATTCGAAAATAATATGACCGAGAAACTTCACACGAGATTGCCAAAAGAGGCATTTAGAAAATTTTGCTTTCAATTGATTGCTCCTAAGAGTTTCCAACACGGTCCGAAGATGCTTTTCATGATCCTCCTCGGTTTTAGAATACACAAGAATATCATCAATAAAGATGAGAACAAACCGATCGAGGAAGTCTTTGAAACTCTATTCATAAGTTCAACGAAATAAGCCGGAGCATTTGTTAAACCAAATGGCATAACAAGCCAATCATAAGATCCATAACGACTAGGGAACAATGTCAAGGAATACTATCCTCTGTAATACGAAGCTGATGAAAACCGGTAGCTAAGTCTAATTGTGAAAGGACTCTAGCACCACTAAGTTGATCGAATAAATCATCAATCCGAGGTAAAGGATATTTATTCTTGATAGTAAGATCATTAAGCTTGCGGTAGTCAACGCAAAGCCTAAGTGTACCATTGGATTTCTACACAAAAATAGCCGAAGCTCCCCAAGGCGTGGAACTAGAGCGAATAAATTGCTTCGTCTCCAATTCGGATAATTGTTTGCGCATCTCCTCATTTTCTTTATTGGACATACGATAAGGAGGACGAGTAATAGGTTGAGTTCCAGGAATGAGACTAATCCTGAACTCAATTGCTCGCTTAGGTGATAATCCTAAAACGGGCTCAAATATATCGGAAAATTCACGAACAACGTGAATAAGAGAAATAATATCCTCCTCATCAACATTATCATCATTACGAGGATTTAAAGAATATAAAGATGCAACTAAGATGGAATCCTAATCTTTAAGGTCAATAGAAATCTGCTTAACAGATTGAGGATGTCGAAGATAAATAGTCCGCTCAGGACATAGGATTTGGGCTTTATAGCGGTTAAGCCAATCCATTCCCAAAATCATTCCAAAGCCTAAGTAGCGCATAGCATGCAAATCGGCTCGGAAAGAAATATCACACAAAATAATCTCGACATCTTTACACAATAAACTGATTGTTGTGGATCCACCAACTGGATTCGCAATTCTCAAAGAAGTCATTAAACATAAAACATCCAAAGAAAAAGTATCAACAAGTTCTTTTTATATAAAAGAATGGGACGCACCCATATCAAAAAGAACTCGAATAGGATGATCACGAAATAAAATAATGCCATCAAGGATAGAATGAGAAATACCTTTACCACGAGACGTGTTGCCAGGGGCTTGAGCAACATTAAGCTTTCCCTCCTTCCTATTTTGAAGTTTGGGACAAGAAGATAAATAATGATCCGGGCTTTTGCAATGGCGGCAAGTACGAGGCTTTGAACACTTGTTCGCATAATGGTCTTTAGAACCACAGTTGTAGCATTTCTCAACACTTGAGGTAGAAGTCTTAGTTGCCGGAGAGGCTTGCTTCCCTTTCTTACTGTTGGGATAAGGACACTTGAACTTATTAGGCCTTTTTTTATTGTTGAAGTTTGGTTTGGCACTCAACATCACTCTCCCTATCTGCCTCTTCAAGACGAAGAGCGATATCAACGAATCAAAAGAAACTTCTAATTTTAGAAGTAATGGCTTCTTGAGATTTTTATTCAAGCCATAGACAAATCGTTAGTTTTTTTCAATGGGGTGTTTATGTACTCGACCCCATATTTAGAAAGTGATTCAAATGATGCGACATAGTCTGTCACAGAGGATTCACCTTGAACAAGGTCAATGAAATGGCGAGTCAAAGTCACCTTCTCAGCTTTTGGCACAAATTTTAATTCGAAGCGCTCCTGGAATTTCTCCCAAGTAAGATCCGCTTCATTTATTTCAAAAATCAAAAGCTCATACCAATCTAATGCTCTTTCTGGGAGCATACTAGAGGCTACCTAAGCACGGTGAAGATCAACAAGATTCATGTGAGAAAAGATTCGATTGCACGATCTAAGCTAAGCCTAGACTTCAATAATGGTTTCAGAACCTTTGAATGACTTTCCACCCAAATTTGTATAATCTCTGCACAATTGTCCAAATCCAGACCTAGGGTGAGTAAACTCCGGATTAGATCCGGCTGCTTGAGCATTCCTTACTAGATCAAAAAGCTGCTGGGTAGACATAAATACTCCATCTTGGGGAGTAATACGAGATTGACCAGCGCTGGGAAAGCCAGGTCTAACCATTTCTCTTCCTTTTGAAAGAAAGAAAGAAGAAGGATAAGGTTATTTACCAAATGCATATCAAGCAATCTTGATAGATAAACAAGAAATCATAAAAAAAATAGGATGAATCGGTACGAAGACTCGAATTAAATCCTAAAGCACGACTCTGAAGAGGGACTTAGGACGATGATCCTTGCTAGATTATTCTACATTGTCCCGAAGATTGGCTCTGATACCAAGCTGTGAAGCATCACCTCTATACGCACGCTAGCCAAGGACACCACGGGGTAATGCTGTCAACTAGCAAGGAGAAAAAGGCTGTTGAGGAGCGACCTTCCAAGTAATTGCTTTGTGTGAGCACCGATATGTCAGATAGTACAACATGCATTTCTTTAAGGAGGGAAATTCGACATACCGATACAAACTCAAAGCTACTACACAGTGGCTATATATATTCTTCGAAAACAGATACAGAAATAAACATAACACAAATCAGTCACAGACATCCATATCACAAAGGCGGAAATAGATATGAATATATAACACATGAAAGTGTACATCAGAGTAGTGGTCAAACAAGATCCACAACATCACAAAAGAATAGCTACAAGTGCTAGACAAAAGAATATGGATACATCAATGAGTCTATATCTCAAATGTATACAACAAAAACGACTAGTCAAAGTAGTTAGCCAAAAGTCAGGGTGACAATCCCAAATGTGAAGTCAAGCAGAAGCACTTCTGACATCTCGGTCTGACCCGAGTATTATTTAATAAGAAAATAATAAACGGATCAGTCTAGCTATAAATATCAGATAAAATGATATAGAATAAGAGATATGACATAAATATATAATAACCATAAAGCCATACTGTGATAAGTATGCAATTGAAAAATCAACAAGGGATTAATCAATATCACGAGAATCTTCTCAAAGATCAAAAGGAATGTCATACTTCTTATTTACCAAATCACCAAACTATAAATATTGACAATAATATCAATGTCAATCATAAAAGTTAATGACACACAAATTCACCAATGCACAAATATTGATAAAACTTATTAATGTAAATCATGGAAATTGGTGAAAACACAAATTTCAGAAATCATCAATGGAAATCCAGAAATCACAAAAAGGGGGAGGCCTATCACAAAACGGGAGCATGAAAACTCACCAACACGTGTATCACAAAATGGAACGTTATTCCATGGTTGCTAACCATTAATTTTGTGCCGAAGCTCCACAAAACGGCCCGAGGACAATAGGTTGCTACCCCACCAATTTGAGCCGAAGCTCCACAAAAACGGGGTTTAGTCTCCCTCGTAGACAAAGAGACATCGCACAATTGCTAGTCTAAATCACAAGAATGATCATCAACGATCATCAAGAAGTGTCAATTACACTAAGCTAGTAAATATATAAACTTAGCTTCATGTCCCATAACCACTAGCTTAACTTAAATATTTACGAACAAATTGTATATCTCCACTCGAAAATTGTCACAAGAGATTCAATCGAACAAGTCCAAGAATTAACCGACGAAGTAAACGCAAGCGTTTCATACCATTTGTTTTATGAAGCCGTTTAATTAGATTCCTCATACGAGTGAGGTAAAGGTTTGTATATTTTTAAAATGACAAATCACAAAAATGACCATAGAAACGATCAATCACAAAAATTCACATACGAAGACATGAATAAAATCCAAAGAATTTGATTCAAAATTCATCAAAGTGGAAATACCCTTGCTACACGACACAACGCGACCTAGCAGATGAGCGACCTAAGGAATGGTGAGACTCAACAGTGCCAACGACCTAAGTTGTAGAGGTATACATGCATGGCAACTTAAAATCTGGCACGACCCAAGTGCATGCGACCTAAGGAATGGCGCGACCTAACCAAAGCGTGACCTATAAGGGTGCGACCTAAAGGGGTAGCGGCATAACATGGCCGAGCGACCAAGGGGTGCAACGACCTAAGAGATAAAAGGAGGCCGAGCGACCTAAGGTGCATGCGACCTAAGGGTTAGGTGTGACCTAAACGCACGCGCGACTTAATGGGCCGAGCGATCTAATTGCGCGAGCTACAAAGCCGAGTGACCTAACTGGAGTGGCCAAAGGCAAGCTACCAAAGGGGAAGCGTCTTAACAGGGTTGTGAGCTGTAGTAGGTCGAGCGACCTAACGACCTAACTAGGTGCAACTTAAAGGGACCAACGACGTTACCCAAGAGACGCGACCTAACCGAGCGACCTAGTAAATGGTACGACCTAACATGGGAACAACCTAGCTTGTCGCGACCTAAGCTCGAGTGACCTAATCGCAGGCCGAGAATTTGATGTGTGCACGCTGAGCGACCTAAGGGTTTGAAGTGCAAAAATTCTCCCAATTTGCAACCGTTCGAGCATGGACGCTAGGGGATTATGCCATAGGCTTCCAGGTCGTATTGGCTCCTCGATGCATCATCAAAAACGTGCTCATACATCAAAGTTAGGATTTTTAAAGATTTGAACCAAAACACTAAAAATTGGGATTTTCACCAATTCAATCCAAATCAATGGCAAATGCATATGTAAAAGTGTTAGGGATTTATACCTAACAATCAAAGATAGTTATAGACAAAGATGTGAGGTAAAAATCTCACCTTTACACAAAATCAATGAAGGAGAAGCCTAAAAGAAAAGGAAGAATCAACCACACTTGAATCTCTACATAAGAAGCTTGAATCAATGGCTTCTCTTTGAATTTGAAATTGGATGTTGAATTTGCAAATGAAATAGGGCTTCGAGTTTTAATTTCCCATCCCTTCCTCCATTTTTGATGAAGCCTGACTGTTAGGAAAATGAAAGTAAAGTTATGAAGAGAATGGGGTTGAGGTAGAGTAAATAATTTAGGCTAATGGGCTAAACCAAACCCAAAAGCCCAATAGTGAAAAAGTGACAAAATTCCACTTAACTCCAAACATATCAAAGTTTATACTCAAAAAGATCGCAAACGGTGTTTTGAACTCAATGGAAGTGGTTCCGAGTCCAAATTTGACTGTACGTAAAATTTAACTTTTCGGACTAAAATCCGACCAACGATATTAAAAATAAAATATTTAAATATTTAATCGTAAAATATGCGGGTTGTTTCAGAAGGTGTCGGCGATCTGGGATTTGATGGAGGAATTTCAACCCTATATTCAGGTTGACTAACTCCGTCCATTGTGTTTCTTACAATTACATTTTTCTTTTCTATTCTTAAAGGAGTAGCTTCAGCATTGCTGAATCTTGGTTCCTCTAATTTAGAGTTAGAACCTAATTTTAGGTGTGTGACTCTGTCTTTTGAAAATCTAATTTCGACGTCACCATCAGAATATTCAACAATTTCTTTTAATTTTTTATTCTCTACTTTAGTAGGTTCATTTGCTTCTTTAAGAAACCAATTTTTTGGTAAATTTATCTCATTCCAGCTAATCGATTTGGGAATTACAACATTACTTTTACCGATGTCTATTGTAAACAGTGTAGTTGTACCTTGATTTTTAATTGGTATATGTTTTGCATCAGTAATTATAGTATTCATTACTTTATATCGTATTCTATAAATAAGAATTACATTCCGTGTTCCTGGTTTCATATTAAAACCTTCAGTTTTTATGTCCAAACAAATAGACTGGAGTAAATTTGGTCGGACAAGGACGTAGTAAAATTAGGAAAGCATGAAAAATAAATTGGTCCATCACATAATGTTGGTTCAACTATTCCTAATAAGGAATCATGGAATTTATAATGTCTTTTATCTCTAACTGCAATAATAGCAAACGTATTTAGACCTAATCTTGTAACTGGTTTTAAGGAGACTTGAATTAATCCAACATGAATAAATTTATATTTTTCTTTATGTAAATTTAAAAACTTTTTTGAAAATAAACTAAATGAACTGTATCCTTCAGATAAAGGGATTGTATGTTCAACCGTTTTAATTATATGATCAGTTTTTGTAATAAAACTTCCAGTTTTCTTATAAATCTTTGAAGGCAAATAAGCCGGAATATTCCAATTGTTTAAACTAGATTCTAAATATTTATTTATAGTAATTTCTTTATTTTTACTGAGAATTTCTCTGTCTAGATTATATAAACCGTTATTATTATTATTTCGAAATGAAATGCTCTAGATAGTCTTTCCATATTATCTACCTTATCACTGTCAACGCTTTACACCAAACTTCCCTAAACGCCTATTCACGGCAAACAAACGGGAAAAACACTGCTACGCGACTTGAGGACAAAGTCCGGGTTTCAAAGGCAAATAATAAGTAGGATTAACTAGATTTTATCATATAGAATTAAAATAATAACAGTTTGATAAACTAGCACCAAAAAATTTCTACAGTAATTGTTAAGAAACGATGATGAATAGTACGGTGAATAGTAACGGTGAATAGTAACCACGGATGAATAGTACAAAATAGTACCTTAGTACAAAATAGTACCTTCTCTCTTGGGCGTTTAAGCTTGAGCAAACCTAGCCCCTACCACTACCGGGCTCTGATACCAAACGCCTTCGGACCTTCGTTTGCTCCTTGTTTGATGGAAAGATGTAAGATAACAGTAGTAGTTTTTGCAAGCGCAGATATTATATTACACAGAGAGATTTATTTGAGGAAAATAAATTTTTATTACAATGGACTATATTAGAAAGAGTAGGCTATCTGCCATTGCAATAACTTAGCAAACTTTAAAATCTTGATTACAAACTCTGCCCTTTAACATCGAATACACACACATATATACTAGTACATTCGGTTATTAGGTTTGCATAAACCGGCATCTTACCTTCTTCTGCATCCTTATGAACAAGCTTTCCATCTTTTCTTCAGCAATAATTAAGCTTTTGTCACATCATCATTTGTCTTTAGCCATTCATTTTCCACCTTATTCCTTATCTTTAGCAATTATAATGCTTTTGTCACATCAGGTCATATCACCTTTTGAAATAACATTACGTGTATGAAATGTTTGCTGGCATTATTTCATCCTTATCTTTATTAGATATTTTTGGCTAGAATTTCATCCTGTCTGCGGAGGGCCTTCTGCAACGTGTCTAGGTGGAGGAAATCCTGGAGGCGGTGAAAATGGTATTTCATCCATAATGAAAGTTACAATACCTGGCTGGTGAAAATATACATATACCATCCAGACTCCATTAACCTTCTTTTTAACGCATATCACATTGTGCCTTTGGCTTTTAGCATATAATCTTCCATTTCCCTTGGTCTCTTCATGAACTTGGATCTGTAGACATGCTCATAGGCTCATCATCACTATCCGAATCCAATATTGCTTTGAGTAATATTTTTAAATTTCTTTTTGTGGAACTTGTCATTAATTCTTTTAGTAAGTTAGATAATTCCCTTTTAGGTGAATCTGGTATTTTTTGCAGTTCATGGCTAATTAAAACCCTTTTGTGAATAAATTGAATCTTTGAAAAATTCAAACTTATCCCACCATTTAATTAAAATCCTTCTTCCTAAATAAGGAATATTTTCGAATTTTATTTCAAACTTTTGTCAAGTTCTTGGAACAACAATGACATCCCATTTCATAGTCCAGGGTACTTAATAAAGTGCTGCAAAATGTAGATTATGATATTTCATGGAAATATTTGTTCGAACAAATTCTTCATAAATATTTCTTATTTTTTGTGGTAAAATCACTGGATATAATCCAAAGTTTGAAAACCAAACTACAAACCAATTTGGAAATTTTGTGGTATTTTGATTTTTAAATTAAATAACCAACTATATTTTCTCTGCCTGTTTCATAAGAGAAAGCAAGCTCCCAAGCTTTAATATAGTCACAGTAGTTAAAATTTAATTTGTTCCTATAAGGATTTTTTGAATTTGTAATTAATTCTTTAGGTTTATATAAATCACTTTTCCATTGTTCCGGGGTAATTATTTTAACAATGGTGGCCTTTGACAAAGCCCATTCTCCACCAGTTCTCATGGCGGATTCAAATTGTACAGAACCTGTATAGGTTTAAATTTCTTGGTAGAAATTAAAATCCTTTGGATAAAGGTATGAATCAGTAAAGTTTTTTAAATAGAAGGTCATAACCTCTTCTGCAGATAAATGAATATATTTTTTCTCTACAGGAGATGCCTATATGGTTGATGTTGGAATATACGGGTATAAGTGTTCTCTTGTAGATGTAGACTTTATTGCCAACTCATAAGCATCAGCTCTGAGTTGTTCATCAACTGGAGTTGTCTTTAAGACCTCTTCTCGAAGAATTTTTTCATCCTTCTGAAAGGCCGACTTATAAGTCGTTATGGGCGAGATAGTGCAGTTTTACCGCTTTCTGCCTTTTCTTTGCCTTTATTCATTTTTTCCCTGTAAAAATTCTCGAGTTAAGAAATCTGGTAACGCATTATCAGATCCTTTAATAAACTCAATATCAAAATCGAATACTGATAATTGCTTGTTTTTTGCGTTTCCTAAAATTATCTCGAGCTAAGGAAAATAAACGTTTGTTAACGGTCATGCATTTTACTGATCTTTTGATATGTAGACATGGGATGTACTAAGTTTGTGTTTTCAATATGCAATGTTAATTTGATATTATGCATAGATTTGAAGATTTGTATGCACTTTCAGTCATGTATGCAGATGATTGAGTTTCATATTTTGTTTTTTTATTTCTTGGTCGGAGAGCATACCCACAAGATAGGTTGAAATTCATTTAACCCTTATTTCCTTATAATACGATATTATTGCAGATTATCATGCCCTAATGTTCTAATATCAATTTAGTTGCATTTTCTACCAGCTTAAATCATCACCATGGTTAATTTTGGGGCAGTTTTTCAAACTTCCGGTTGTTAGTTCCAAGCTTAGGGTTTTCAAACAGCGAGTTAGAATAATTTGCAAGTGATAGGTAATATATCACATAGGTATGAATTTGTTGTACGAGATTGTTATTTCATACAACTTCAAACTCATTGGAAATTATTATGCTTTTTTGTTATGTCATCAGCTCAGTTGCCATTTTTGTTGTATTAAATTTTTTTGTGTCTACTTTTGGGGATTTGTATGCATTTCCCCCCTATTCCGTTGTTATGGCCTCCTTTTTTAACTTTAGTAATTTATAGCTGATAGAACCTATGTACAACACCTGTATAAAGCCATGTTACACGATGTTATTTAACGTGCATTTTTGACAAATTTGGATTCATAAACTAATTTATGACTGTGCTTTAAATGATCGCAAAACAAATATTCGTTAATTATGCTCAATAATGATGCGCTATATTGTGCATGCTGTAAGTTTATGATTACAAATATGTGAAGCATCAACAAATTTCAAAATTACAAATATCCTCCTTTAAAGGCATTTTTGTTTTGTAACAATGTAATATGTCATAACTACAAAGTTCACTGTTTGTTGCTTATCAATGTATGATGTGTTGCTTTGTACTTTATTTATGTTGCAATTTAAATCATTCTACATTAGTTCCATTTGAATGAATTTTTGCCGATCACCATGATTTCATAAAATATCAACTAAAAGACTACTACAATTAGCATGACTAAATATGGTTATGTAGAATGTGATAATCTTATTTTACAATAATGTATGGTCTACAATTGAAAACATTACTTAAATTTCAAGTATTGTGTTCTAACAATAGAAGTTCAATTCCCTTATAAGTTTAGTGAACCATTTTTATGAACAATTTTACCTCTGTAAAAATTTAATCTATATGTGCAGTTCTCAGTCTATAAGTGGTTCTACTGTCAACATCTGTTGCTTTTGAACGCGAGTATAATAAATCTGTACCAAACCAAAGCATATGGAAAACAATAAACATTGGTTAGGCTGTCCATATTTACCAACCTGATAAATTATGTTTTGGATAGAATAAATATCATACCATTTAGTACAAAATAGTACATTCTCTCTAACCACGGATGAATAGTACAAAGTAGTACCTTCTCTCTGGGGCGTTTAAGCCTGAGCAAACCTAGCCTCTACCACCACCGGGCTCTGATACCAAATGGCTTCGGACTTCATTTGCTCCTTGTTTGATGGAAAGATGTAAGATAACAGCAGTAGTTTTAGCAAGCGCGGATATTATATTACGGAGAGAGATTAATTTGAGGAAAAGAAATTTTTATTACAGTGGACTATATTACAAAGAGTAGGCTTTCCGCCATTACAATAACTTAGCAAACATTAAATTTTAGATTACGAACTCTGATCTTTCACATCGAATGCACACACATATATATACTAGTACATTCGGTTAGTAGGTTTGCATAAACCGGCATCTTCCATTCTTCTGCATCCTTATCAACAAGCTTTCCATCTTTTCTTCAGCAATAATTAAGCTTTTGTCACATCATCATTTGTCTTTAGCCATCCATTTGCCACCTTATTCCTTATCTTTAGCAATTATAATGCTTTTGTCACATCAGGTCATATCACCTTTTGAAATAACATTACGTGTATGAAATATTTGATGGCATTATTTCATCCTTATGTTCATTAGATATTTTTGGCTAGAATTTTATCCTGTCTGCGGAGGGCCTTCTAGAACGTGTCCAGGTGGAGGAAATCTTGGAGGCATTTAAAATGGTATTTCGTCCATAATGAAAGTTACAATACCTGGCTGGTGAAAATATACTTATACTATTCAAACTCCCTTAACCTTCTTTTTAACGCATCTCACATTGTGCCTTTGGCTTTTAGCATATAATCTTCCATTTCTTGGTCTCTTCATGAACTTGGACCTGTAGACATGCTCATAAGCTCATTATCACTACCCGAATCCAATATGGCTTTGAGTTGTATTTTTAAATTTCTTTTTAAGGAACTTGCCATTAATTCTTTTAGTAAGTCAGATAATTCCCTTTTAGGCGAATCTGGTATTTTTTGCGGTTCATGGCTAATTAAACCCATTTGTGAATAAATTGAATCTTTAAAAAGTTCAAATTTATCCCACCATTTAATTAAAATCTTTCTTCCTAAGTAAGGAATATTTTCAAATTTTATTTCAAACTTTTGTAAAGTTCTTGGAACAACAATGACATCCCATTTCATAATCGAGGTTACTTGATAAAGTGCTGCAAAATGTAGATTATGATATTTCATGGAAATATTTATTCGAACAAATTTGTCATAAATATTTCTTATTTTTTGTGGTAAAATCACTAGATATAATCCAAAGTTTGAAAACCAAACTGCAAACCAATTTGGAAAATTTGTGATATTTTGAGTTTTAAATTGAATAAACCAACTATGTTTTCTCTGCCTGTTTTCACAAGAGAAAGCAAGCTCCCAAGCTTTAATATAGTCAAAGTAGTTAAAATATAATTTGTTCCTATAAGGATTTTTTGAATTTGTAATTAATTCTTTAGGTTTACATAAATCACTTTCCCATTGTTCTGGGGTAATTATTTTAACAATTGTGGCCTTTGAGAAAGCCCATTCTCCACCAGTTCTCATGGCGAATTCAAATTGTACAGAACCTGTGTAGGTTAAAATTTCTTGGTAGAAAATAAAATCCTTTGGATAAAGGTATGGATCAGTAAAGTTTTTTAAACAGAAGGTTATAACCTCTTCTGCAGATAAATGAATATATTTTTTCTCTACAGAAGATACCCATATGGTTGATGTTGGAATATACGGGTATAGGTATTCTCTTGTAGATGTAGACTGCATTGCCAACTCATAAGCATCAGCTCTGAGTTGTTCATCAACTGGAGTAGTCTTTAAGACCACTTCTCTAAAAAAAATTCATCCTTCTGAAAGGCCAACTTATAAGTCGTTATGGCCCAAATAGTGCAGTTTTACTGCTTTCTGCCTTTTCTTTGCCTTTATTCATTTTTACCCTATAAAAATTCTCGAGTTAAGAAATCTGGTAACACATTATCAAATCCTTTAATAAACTCAATATCAAAATGGAATGCTGATAATATTGCTTGCCATCTGGCAAATATTTGTTTTGATGCTATGTTTTTAACATCCTTTTGTAAAATTTCTTTGGCAGACTTACAATCTACTCTTAGCAAGAACTTTTGATTTAATAAATCACTTTCAAATGTTTGCACACATAATACTATTGCTAATATTTCTTTTTTAACAGTAGAGTAATTAACTCTGGGTCCTTGCCAAATTCCCGATGTAAATCTGACTGAGGATTCTTTATTATTGATTCTTTGTTTAAGAATACCACCATATCCTTTATCTGATGCATCAGTTTCGACTATTTTGAGTGCATCAGGATTAGGAATTTCAAGACAAGAAATTTCTTTTATTTTTGCTTTTATTTTTATAAACGCTTTAGTATGTTCCTCTGTCCAAGCAGGTGGATTTTTCCTTAATCTTTCAAATAATGGTTTAGCATCATAAGCTAGATCTTTATAAAATTCGGAAACCTAGTTTAAGCTTCCTAAAAATCTTTGTAATTGATTTTTATCCTTAATTTCGTTTGGAAATGGAAATATTGTTCCATCTTTTATAATATGTCCAATAAATATAATTTATGTTTGAAAAAGCTTTATTTTTTTAGCCGATACAGCTAATCCAGCTCTTTTAGTGGCATTTATAAAAATATTTAAGTGTTTAAAATGTTGATCAACTGATTCTGAAAATATATGAACATCGTCAATATATACTATGGTAAATGCTGTATAAGCACTATAAATATCATTCATAATGTTTTGAAATTCTGAAGGGGCATTTTTTAACCCAAACGGCATTACATTCTATTCATAGTGGCCAAATGGAACAGTAAATGCAGTTTTATATCTATCTTCTTTTTTAATCTGAATTTGCCAAAATCTAGATTTCATATCAAATTTAGACATTACTTTGGCTGAATAAAACCTTGCTAATAAATCCTTTTTATTAGGAATTGGATATCTAATCCATCTTAATGCTTTGTTCAAAGGTTTATAATTTATCACTAGTCTTGGGACTCCTCTTTCTAGTTCTGCTGCATTTTCTACATAAAATGCTGAACAGCTCCATGGACTTTTAGATGGTCTAACAAGGCCTTTCTGTAGTAATTCTTCAATTTCCTTTTTACAAATTGCAAGATGTCTTTGAGACATGGCTATAGGTCTAGCTTTTGTTGGGATTTGACTTTCTTTAAAGTCTGTTTCATAAGGTAAACCTATTTCATGTCTTTTCCTCTGCCAAAAGTCATTAGGAGTGTCTGCACAAATAGTTTTCTTAGTATAATTTTGTAGATCTTTAATCTTTTGTTGTAAACTGGGTTGCAATAATTTTTCTTTTATTCTTTTGTAATTTATCTCCTTAGATAAAGAGTTTAGAAAATTTTCTTTTCTTTTAATACTTTTTTGAATAATATCAATTTTATGATGTTGAGGTTGAGATACAAATTTGAATGTTAATTCTTGATTATTAATAGTACTAGTAATTCCTTCTTTTGATATTTTTGTTATAGGATATAACAAATGTAAGAAGGGATTTCCCAGTATAACATTATGAGATAAATTTATAACCATTATAAATGGCATTTCTAGACAAATACCTTTATTACAAACAGCTGTATTTTGTAGCTTATAATTAACTAACAATTTTCTACCATCTACAGCATTTAGTATCTCGGTAGTTTTAGAAAAATATTTTGAAGGTACCAACCCTTCATTAATGCGATTTAAGTCTGCACCTGAATTTATCATTGCTATCATAGTAAAATAATATTCTTTGTGGACTACTATAGTAACTTTAATGTGCCATTTATGGGTGATTACCTTGTCAACAGCATTAATAAATGTTAAAGAGTTTAATTCTTCCTCTCCTAAAATATTGTTATTATTCTGGTTATCGTTCTTAGGGTTTATCTCTATTAAAAACATTATTTCTTTTAATTCATTTATTTCTTGTTTAAGCATTTTAACTTCATGTTGTAATTCTGCAATTGTAGTTTCAGTACTTACTGGGTTAATATTATTGAAAGTTTTAACTCTGTTTAAAATATCTTTTAAACTATAAGTTTCTGGTTCTTTTAATTTTAGTTTTCTTCGTCCTTTATGTGATTCCAAATATTTCTTTAACATATTTTTCTTTTCTTCTGGATCAGAATTTTTGTTTATGATGTCCAGAATAAAATTTTCTTCTTTTGTTAACATAAACAGTCCATTTGCTTTACATAAAGCTTTATAATAGTCACAATTTCCATCGCAACTATCAGATTCTGAATCGTTATCTGAATCATATTCATTTTCAGTTTCTGAATTGATGTCTCTGATAACAGATAATTTTAAATTTTCTTTCTCTGAATCAGAGCTCGATATAAATAATTTTGTGAATGAATTTTTAATTCTTCGTCTATTTCAAGATTATTTATTTTATTTTTTAATTTATATTTATTAGCATAGTGACCTGGTGTTTTACATTTCCAACATATTGGAATTTTCTTTTAGTAGGTTTATTTTGCTCTTTTCTTTTATAGGGTCTTTGTGATTTCCTTTTAGGAATTTTACTACTTTCTACATAATTTTCTTTTCGAAAATTTTTATTTTTATAAAATTTTCTCTTAGATGGTTTTCTAAATCTCCATTCTTCGTTGGTTGGTTTTATAGGTGATAAACCAAGTTGTTCATAGAAATCTCCTAGAATTATTTTTCCATAAATTTTCTCCTTTTGGATTTGTTTATGTAATTGTATTTCATTACATAAATGAATTCCTTCTGCAACAACTTTTGCTGCTAATTCTCCATAAGTATATTGATTATAAGGAATAGTTCCATTATTTTTTTGTTTTATTCGATTTTTAACTCTTTCTGAAAAGAAATGAGGTAGTCCTGATAAGAAATTTTCTTTCCAAAATTCATGGTTACTATCACTTCTAGTAAATAGCTTAGAAAAATATACATCTTTATACCATCTGAACTGAGGTAAATTCTGACATTTTAGATTCATTAATTGTTCTTGTCTTTTGTCTTTTTGAAGAGCAGTTGCTCCAATGAAATGTTTAGCTATTGTATATATTAACGTATTTACGCAATCGGTTTTGGGCATTCCATCTTCTAATTTTGTCGCAGTAAATATATGCGCTTTCGCTTCATTGGAAAGATGAAAATCCCACTAACCTTTTAGTTGTCCTGTAAATCTTGTGCAATAGCTTTTGCTATTCTATCATCTAAATTATTTTTAATTAAACGTGTAGTAGCGTACATCGTCATATAATTCAGACAAGTTTGTATTTGTTATTCTAAACAACCGTCTATATTCCATTCTACAATGGAGGTACCGTCAAAAGACACAGCTCCATAATTGTTTTGTTCTTCAAATGAGAGGTCGACCGGTGTTGGTCTCGTATAATAAGGTTTACTATACGAGGTATTTCCATAATTAATTTTATCAATTTCAAAATTATTTTCTGGTTTATTTTTTTCTATATTTAAGAACAAAATTTGTAAATTTCTTACTTCTTCATCTTAATTATTATCAGATTCTAGCTCTGAAGTTTCTCTAGATTCCTTGCTTTCAATTATAGGTGCAACTTCCTTTTCACTAACGTTTAAGGCGTCTAAGCTTTTCGTTATTTCTTTCAACATTTCGGAGTTTTCGCCTGGTTTATCCATATTACTTTCTCAATTTTGTGCAGACCAGGGTTTGAATAAAACTTCATCTGTATCACAGAATTTTGTTTGATCTTTGTTAAATCCTTGCTCAATTCTTGTAAGTTGATTAGCTATTGATTGTAATGTTAAATTTGTAAAATTATTCTGCTCAATAATAGCTTCAAATGTTCTATCTTTTCTATAAGGAGTAGCTACAATTTCTTCTTTATCAATTTTAGCTGATAAGTTTGCTTCCGGGGGATGTGCACTCCTAATAGTATTTCCTGCTTTTGTTGTATACCCTTTATAAGCAGAATTTTTATTGAAAACTGTTAATAAATCATCAAATCTAAAATACTGTCCTTTTGTTTTCCTATTTTGTAAAAATTTTCTATCATTATAAAGATATCATAATTTTCTGGTAAAACATTTCCCATTTTACTTAAAAATAATTTATATTTTTTAATCCACATTTGTTGTTCCTTTTGATTTTTCATAAAGAACCATTTTCTTTTATATTTATTTTCTTCTGAATAAAACTTTGTTTTTTCAGATTCTAAAAAAGGAAATTTGAACTCTTCATCAAGAGTTATGGTATTTATACCAAACACTGATTTATCCTCATCATATCTCATATCTGAAGGTGTCGGCGATCTGGGATTTGATGGAGGAATTTCAACCCTATATTCAAGTTGACTATCTTCGTCCATTGTGTTTCTTACAATTACATTTTCTTTTTCTATTCTTAAAGGAGTAGCTTCAGCATTGCTGAATCTTGATTCCTCTAATTCAGAGTTAGAACCTAATTTTAGGTGTGTAACTCTGTCTTTTGAAAATCTAATTTCGACGTCACCTTTAGAATATTCAACAATTTCTTTTAATTTTTTATTTTCTACTTTAGTAGGTTCATTTTCTTCTTCAAGAAGCCATATTTCTGGTAAATTTATCCCATTCCAGCTAATCGATTTGGGAATCACAACATTGCTTTTACTAATGCCTGTTATAAACAGTGTAGTTGTACCTTGATTTTTAATTGGTATATGTTTTGTATCTGTAATAATAGTATTCATTACTTTATAGCATGTTCTATAAATAAGAATTACATTCTGCGTTCCTGGTTTCATATTAAAACCTTCAGTTTTTATGTCCAAACAAATAGACTGGAGTAAATTTGGATCGGACAAGGACATAATAAAATTAGGAAAACATGAAAAATAAATTGGTCCATCACATAATGTTGATTCAACTATTCCTAATAAGGAATCATGGAATTTATTAAGTCTTTTATCTCTAACTACAATAATAGCAGACGTATTTAGACCTAACCTTGTAGCTGGTTTTAAGGCGACTTGAATTAATCCAACATGAATAAATTTATATTTTTCTTTATGTAAATTTAAAAGCTTTTTTGAAAATAAACTAAATGAACTGTATCCTTCAGATAAAGGGATTGCTTGTTCAACCGTTTTAATTATATAATCAGTTTTTGTAATAAAACTTCCAGTTTTCTTATAAATCTTTGAAGGAGAATAAGCCGGAATATTCCAATTGTTTAAACTTGATTCTAAATCTTCATTTATAGTAATTTCTTTATTTTTACTGAGAATTTCTCTATCTAGATTATCAAGACCGTTATTATTGTTATTATTTCTAAATGATAATGCTCTAGACATTCTTTCCTTATTATCTACCTTATCACTGTCAACGATTTACGCAAAACTTCCCTAAACGCCTATTCACGGCAAAAAAGGGAAAAACACTGCTACGCGACTTAAGGACAAAGTCCCGGGTTTCAAAGGCAAATAATAAGTTGGAATAGCTAGATTTTATCAGATAAATTTAAAATAATAACAGTTTGATAAACTAGCATCGAAAAATTTCTACAGTAATTGTTAAGAAACGATGATGAACAGTACGGTGAATAGTGACAGTGAATAGTAACCACGGATGAATAGTATAAAATAGTACCTTCTCTCTAACTTAGCAAACAAATTAAATTGTGGATATCTTCTATTTTTATCGTCTCCATTTTGTTCAAAATTTGTATAAATAAATTCAATTTTAACGGTAAAATAATTGGATCTGTGGCGCAATGGTAGCGCGTATGACTCCAGATCAGAAGGTTGCGTGTTTGATTCACGTCAGGTTTAAATTTTTTCCCACCGTTTACTACTTCCCATCTGCCCCGCTTCTGCTATTCCCCCCCCCTTTTGCTATAAATAATTCTACCCACCACTATTGTTTTCCCCCAATCTATAACATCAGCTTTTAAAATTCCAAAATGTCAAATTTTAGCTGAATCTTGAGCAAGGATCCAGATTACGGGCAGAAAAGGTTTCTTTTTCACCTGGAATCCTCTTGCGGTTTTGCTACTCCAACTTTGTTCACTGTAAGTGCTGCTTTTCCCCTCTTTCTCTTACAGCTACAGATTATGTGAAGAAGATTCAGTATTCATTTGCCACTGTTATTTTCTCTTCCGCCTTACCGCTTATAATCATTAATGCACACAATCTCAAATTTGTACTGGATTTCCTTGTTAAATTTCGGAAGTCTTCATACGTCGCTAGGTTTGTACAAATTATACAAAGAGCCAGTATACTGCACTGTTAGGTATGCTGTGAAATAATAATAAATCTTAACGCTTAAGACTTAACATTAGATTCAGTCCTCTTTACATTTGCTATATATATTGCAAATTTCTCACTTGTGAGAGGAAGGTGTGTGGTTTATGTTGTTTATTATACATTAGTAAGACAGGAAGAATAAGTCTCAACTCAAAATACACAAAGTGTCTGGTTGATGTGATATGTAGATTAGTTAACAGTCATCATTTGTTTTTTATTTTCTATATTTTGGATATTGGTTGTGAATGGTTTTTTTGGCTGTTCATGTTGATGATTAGCTATGTAACATATATTTATTTTTGGCCCATTGTTCTTGCCTATGACCATGAGGTAATCTCAAACTTTTTTTATACTATGGATGTGAATACGTCAAAATATCTAGAAACCTTCAGACACGAACATTAGTTTCCAGTACTCATGCCCATGCGATGCATGTATACCTAGAAAAACCATTTCACTTTTTCTTTCACAAAAAGTTTTGGTAAAAAAATGGTGAAACTGACAGTAATATAATTTTGATGCATCTGAGATTCAAACTAAAGATCATTAGAGCCTCCGTCTAAAGTACTCCCTTAAGATGGATATCATTTGTAGTTTCAAATTAAATAGGCATATATTGCTCTGAAATTGATATCCATGTTTGTATAAGTTTTCAAGCGACGTCTATTCTTGCAATAAGTTTTCTTAGGAGGCTTATTAGTAAAATGAGTCCTATGAATTTGTCTAATTAGATGCAAGGGTAAATGACAACTGTTTAAAGTACCTTTTTTAATCTTTTTCCTGTGGGGAGTATTGAGCATCAAAACATTACAGAAAAGCATCAAAACATCAAAACATTCCAATATGCGGGAATCTATCTTCAACTGATAATTGTTGCTGTTGTTATTATTATTTATACTATTATATTATTATTGACTCTCATTTCAAGTGCGTACAAGCAACCTCAATGTATTGTGAAACGAAGCGTCGCATTTTTTTCCTTCTCTTCGTTTCCATCTCTCCGCTTCTTGCTTATGCTCCAACCTTTCTTCGACTCTTCAATCGCGTCTTCCCCATCCTTCCTTTTTCCTCCTCTTCAATATCCTCTAACCCTAAAAATTCTTAATCGTTTTCCCTTCTCTTGCCTCTTATCCAAACCTAAACATTCATTTCCCTCAATCGTTAACTCAATTCAAATCGAGAAACCATATCCCAAGACAAACACGGATCTCCAACCGTGGGCGACTTCTCCGCCCTTAAGGCGGACTTGGATTACGGTAGTAAGGAAAGCAGCCCCTACTGCACCATTCAAATCAGCAATAATCGGGTCCAAATCTGCCAAACCGCTGTCGTTCGAAGACGTTTTCAGTTCCTCCAACATACCAAGAAATAGATCAATTTCTAGTATGATTTTGTGCTACTTCGAACTTTTTTGATGTTTTCGAACCTGATATGTCAATATTGTCCTTGAAAATTGTATTGAAATTTAATATCGTTTTCCTTTTGTTCGTTGTATCCTTTTCTGTTTGATGCAGTAGTGGAACTACTATTTGTTGACACTCCTGATGAATTCAGGTACAATCTGATTAAAGAAGCAGTCACACTGCGTATTCAGATATTTCCTTCTATTTTAGGTAAAATTCTTTTATTTGGTTCAATTGGTCTCTCCATTTGTGTTATTTTTCTATGTTCATTGGGCTCTATCTTTTTAGGAATATATAATTTGAATGCTTCTTATTTTTATCCTACTTCATCATTTTATATTGCTAAAAGTATTTTTATTGTTTAATCAAGGAATTTTCAAGGTGAAATAGCTTGGTTTTGGTTCTTTTTCCCATGTTTAGTTACTATTTACATTGACTTTTTGATTTGGTATAGATAATGGAATTTAGTATGTACATTTCTAAAAGGCTGCTTAGATTTAGTTACATAGGTTGGATCTGTTTACAATTTGGTATGCTATTTTTACATGTTGGATGAAACTCCTACCTATGGTATTTCACCCTGGTTTAGATTATATTTTTGCTCATGTTTTGCTACTGCTTGATTATAATTTGTGGTTTTGTCATAAATAATAAAATCAAATATGTACATTTCCAACAAGCTACTTAGAATTAATGACAACGGCTAACTCTATTTGCCCGTTTGGTATGTTGTTTTTATGTTGTAAAGTTTATGTACCATAAATCATTTTATTTAGCCGAGGTAACTGATCTATCCATATATATTTATTTATTTATACCTATGTAAGCAGCAATGTGATTTTTTATATTATCTTTTACCATAACTTTACTAATACACTAGCATAAGTGCAGCAACATACATACATTATAACACAACAATAATAAAAAACACATTGTTTCTGAGGAAAAAACTACTTTATGCTGATAACATAAAACGGGCATCTTCTCTTTATACTTATTATATATGTATTTTATAGTCCATCGTGAAATAAATTGTTATAATTTGATGAGATTACTGGGTAGACATTAACTGGATGTGGTTAACATATAAAATTTATATCTATTGATTTGGTTGCTTAATCATGTGTTGTTCTTGCAAACTCATGAAAACCAGTGATGAATACAAATATCATTAGTAGTAATTAAGGCCTAATCAATTGCATATAACTTCCTATAACCAATGCCTTTACCACATGTATTACACCCATCATATTTTTTCTCATACACACACTAGCTATCATGGTTCTTCGAAAAAATTCATAATCAATATAGAACCAAATCAATTCCTTTTGTACCTAAAAATAATAGTAAATAATGAAACAAACTTTGTTAATCCATATTATAATGCATACACAAGAGAACCACATGGAACCCAAATGATGTTGCTTTTGAAAACACAATTAATTAGGTTAAGATACAAAAATATGTTGATTTGATAAAGTAATTGCTAGAAATTATTTGTTTCCATTAATGGGAGCAACTATTTGTTTCCATTCGTGTCCAGTTTTTTCAGAAGTTAAACCATTTCTTTCTCGTTGCTTCCATTAGATTAATTATACATTAGTTGGGTTTCTGACATTTTTTCATTCACTCTGTTATGATTAGTATGTATTTGTAATTAAACATGGCATGTCAACCATAGGGAATGTATATCAATACCATGCTAGTTATTTCTCCTTCCACTTTTTTTGTATTATTTATGACAATGATGTCCAAAATGCTTAGCTACTATTTAAACCTAAAATAATACATTAATTAGCATGGTGTCAACAATCACGAATGTGCATTCTAATATACTATAGTATCCTATACATGATTATGACTGTGCGTTATGATGTGCAACAGTATCCTATATGTGATTGAGTTTAATGGAGAATCAATGCTTTATTTTGTTTGGAGATAACAAATTCAACACTCCAGATTGTCTTCACTCTTCCTGGATCATAAAAAATGTGTTAGATTCAAAGAAGGCTTGTGACTTTACCTAATACTTTACAAAAGAACTGAGGTTGACTAGACTTGGGTGTGAATTACACTTCTTAGGATTCAAGCTAAACACTCATTTTTACAATCTATCTATTACTTAAATAGGAAAGGAGAAACCAACAAAATTATATGATGACATTTGTCCCAATTCGGAAATACTATTTTCTATTATCAAAAATATATCAATATTCCGTAAATGCTAATGTTTTCTTTCTCCCCTCAATCACCGTTATCCCTTTTTAATTATGCTTCTAGCATCTCCCTAATATCCTAATCGTCGCTCTAAACACTATGTTCCACCTTGTGTCTCACTACCTGTCGAGTAATCCTACCATAATTATGTCCACATCCATGATCAACATTCCTTACTTTAACCATGAATTTGAAAAATTGGGTAGAAAAACTTCAACGTCGTTGTCCAATTTTTAGATTTCGAGGATTAGGCAGATTGCCGCCATCATGCTCTATTGCATCGCTGCATCATCACCCACCATCGTCAACCGCAAGCCTTGCGCAATTGATCCTTTCCAACGTTCCTTTACCACTACTATAGTGGGAACTTTATCACTAAGGAAAGCCATCCTTGGCAGCAAATTACTATTCAGGTTAGCCATTCTATACAACTCGTATTTGGGATTTTTTTTCAGATTTGAACACATAGTGGGAACTATGTACGTTTGAATCCATAATTTCATTGTATGTTGTTTCAATCTATTGTCACGAATTTTTTTTTTCAATTTTACTAATATGGATAAACATGAAGACATTGTTGCTTAGGTTTGTTTGCTTTGATAATTTGATGATCTTTTGTGCCAATAGTTTCAGCCTCCAACTAATTTATTTCACATGTCATGCATTTCATAACTTAAAGATTTTCCATAAATAAATTTAGGTATGCTGTTGAAATTGGTTGCCTCAACTATTGAATCAAGATTATATAAACCCTTAGTTGTAAAATAATTTCATTACTTTTTATGGTTGCTTTGGTATGTATTCCTCTATTATCTTAAATCCAATACACCTGTACAGATAATCAACTTTCCTATGTTTGTAACAGTGTACGATTGAGGCATATTAAATTACAATGCAATAAATTTTTGTAACATCCCGCCTTTTCGCACACTTTAAACCGACACACGTGCCAATTCAAAGCATACGCAAGGGCGGATTGTTATGGGGTAAATAAGAAAAAAAACAGAGAAGAAATAAAACAAAATAGAATCTCACAGCGGAAGTATAAAATATAATAATCAATATACAGTTCATGATAACTGTTTACAAAATATTTATTTTACTTATACAATGAATATCAGAGTTACACATACCAATACAATCAATGCAGCGGAAATTTAGAGTGTGGTGTAATACTATAAATAATATAATACGGATTCTTCGTCTTCGTCCTCCAAAGCTAAAATCTTCGATCCTGAAACGCTCGGACTGACCCGAGCGAATTTGAAAAGACAAAAACACTCGAGTCAGACTAAAAGATCTTATGTGAGTTAAATTAACAGAAATAAATATGAGTACAGTAACTCAAGAGATAGTCGGGATTTACATCTCCTAAGGATCCGTTAAACTATTTACTATGTAGTATATTGCGCTATTATAATAGTGTCTATTTATAAAATAAACTTACTTTTTAATAGCGTTAAGGGGTTACCCATATAGCCCTTAACACAAATAATGCCAATAGTCTATACAGTACCGTAATACCTATTGATCGGGAAGCTACCAGAGGATACTCCATAGGTACGACACAAATAGAAACTCGTAGTAAAGGCTCGGTATGGTAGATGACACGGCACAACTAGGCAATGCCAGGGTAGATATACCAATTGCTATCCAGGCTAGTGGAAACGCATAGCCGCAGTTACCGCCCACCTCGGACTAACTCCCCAAAATCAAAATATAGAAGTGGCCACTGAATCAATCCAAAATCAAAGTATAATATCGAAGAGGAGGGTTCGATCAGAGGAATGACCTCATTGGCCTGAGAATCGCTCCTGTTTTAGCCACCTTATGCCAACTCACGGGAGTCGGGTCCACGTATTTACCTTACAGGAAACGTCACCACCACCTACTTCATTCTGGAATCTCCACCGCGTACACGGTTAGTCAAAGTGGTTTTCGGTATCAACAGAGAGTATGTCCATATGCGATCCCGGTCTCTTTGCCAACCCATCGTTATTATAACACCGCGGTCATTTAAAAATAGTTTATACTTTAAAACCAGAATAAAAATTTCCATTTCAAAAATATTAATACGATATCAATTTAAAGCCCAAAACAATATGATATCCTTTTCTCAAATATAATTCTTTTCCAAAATCATACTGCTTTAAATTTTAAAATATCTGGAAACCAAATATTTGAGTTATACTTTCAAAGCATAATATTTCGAAATTCATAATTTAAAACCATAACTTCTAAAACTTAAATGGTTCGGATATTCAATGGTATATATAATAAATGGTTTAACTTAAATGTTACTTTGTAAAGAAAATAGTTCTCATGGCTTTACAAATACATTTCTTTATTAAAGTCTAAACCAAAATTTATATTATTTCTCTCCAGTTCCAAAACCACTTCAATTTATTTATATATACGTATATCCATTTTGAGTGTCAATATTTCAAACTAAAGTTGGATTTTATTCTTTCAACAAATCAATTGTTCTGTTAATTAGTCTTGAATATTCATATAAAATCCATAAATAATAAGACTTCAATTTCTAGAAATAAAATATATATATTTTTCCCAATTCAAATTATACTAGAATATTCATTTCAATTTATTTTGGGAAAAATCCAATTATAAATATCATATCTTAAAATTTCCAAACTTAACATTTAAACATATGATATAAATTATTAAACTCCATTTTCTTAATTTTCTTCCATTTTTAATAAATATTTTTATACACCTTTTAATTTCAAAATTTTCAACTTCATATGTACATATATATGGAAGAAAAATATTTATACAATATAAAATTTAAGATTATTATAAACCGTATTCCATCCAAACCATAGAAATCACATTTAAATAGTTATATATATACCGCGGTGCCTGTATATAATTTTCTATCCTATGGTCAAGTGATACGGATATTTATCATTTCAATCCGCAATTTAAAAGATATAAAATTTTGCGGTTATATATCATTTCAAACCACAATCCCGAATGAAATGAAATATGCATGATAATTTGCAATTTAATGATATACAATAAACATCCATTCATCAACATCATCCATCATCCAAATCGCAATCATCAATCAATATCAATCAATAACAATATTATTTTTGGTACTACATAACAGGTAATACTGGCAATTTTATTCAAATTAAATTTAACAACTATTAATCTACAGTCTATATTCAGTAATAAATTATATAACTGTTAACTAGCAGTTCATATACAAACAAATAAATTTTAACTGTAAATTTATACGCAATAAATTAATTAAATTAACAGTTAAATTAAATAAATGCAATTCAACAGATATGAATAAAATAAACATGCCAAATACTCATAAATAAATTTCTATTCATTTCTAAAATTAATTTAAACAAACATAAAAGCTTCTAGTAGTTGTGAGTGGGTTAAAACACTCACCTTTTTGAATTTAAATTGAATTCACATCCAATTTAAACCCAAAATTTGGACAATCTCCAAATTCATCCAAACTAGTGCCAAAACGTCAGAAATTCCGATACGATCCCACCAAAACAAACCGCACGCGAATCCGAGCTCGTATGCAAAAGTTATGAAAATTTGAAAAATGGAAAATTCTGGTCCTGGGTCGACTTTGGGTTCGACTTCGGTGCGCCGCCTCAATTCCCCGGTGCTTGCTTGGAGTTTTCGCCAAAACGACCCGGAGCGACCTGAGTCATTTTCTTCCTGACCCGAAGTTGCTCTAGGGTTTTCTCCCCTGAAACCCGAAGCGCGACCAGAAGCTGCTGCAGATCCGAATTTTTTTTTTTTTTTTGAAATTGAATTTTTTTTTTTTTTTGGAATTTGAGAATTAGGTTTTTTTTTCTGCCATTAGAATGAGGAGTTGAGAAGGAGACCTACGTATAGAAAAATGAAAATAAGGAGTGACTAGGGTTTATAACAGGTTATATATAGACAAGGCTGAAAAATAATAGATGGATCGGATTGGATCTAAACATAAGTTTAAATTTAGGCATAAACATATATGTAATAAACTAGCATTAAATTTTGAAACGTGAATTGATTTAATTGGAAATAAATTACCCAAATGTTCTTATTCCATCAAATTTTATTTACTGAAGGTTGCACTTAATCTAATTTATACATCTTGCCCCTTTTGTCTTTAAATCAATATATCTTATATAGTATATAGATTTATCATTAATTTTATCTATTCTTCCTTTTTAGGCAATGTTCTATATATTAGATTTCATTTAAATGCAATAAATCATACTATCGTAGTTATATCCAATTAAATAAATAAATGTTGATTCCTACTCTTTTTATCCAACAATTGTTTACGTTTTATTCCATAAATACTTCTACACACATCCTGGATTTTGTATAAATGGTTGTAAAGTTAAATCTTGTCTACTTCCCATTTTATATTTAAGGTTTCTAAAACCGATTAATATTATTCCCTAGTCCAAACACCCTTTTTGCCCAATTTATATTAAAATATCCTTAAATTAGATTAATTTCTATTGATGTAATAGTTAAACATAAATTTCACTTATTTGAAATAAATCCACAATTTAATTTCAAATAATTCAATAAATTTTGGTTTATCACTTCTTAAATACCCAATCGTCATAATTTAATTAAAACTACATTTATCACATTTTATAGAATTTACCATCTTAAGTGACAAATCAAAACTACCCTAACTACACAAATTTAGGGTAATCAATTTCAATTGCTTTCCCATTAAACTACATAAATTATCCAAATGAATCCTAAGTGAAACGTTTATTTATTTAAAAATCTTACTGTTTAAATGGATTTATCCTTTACGATATAATTTACATTTGACTTGATTTCTCATTTATTTTGCAAAACGGTAAATTCAATTGCTACCAACATTATATTTAATATAAATTTGAATCCAAATAATTGGTATTGCACAACCTTATTGCGTACATTTACATATAGTTACAACTAAGTCAATACACTGATTTCATGAATTCATAAATTAATCCACAAATTTCCATTGACTCTTTATATTCAAAATCAATTGCAAAGGTTTAAAAGTTGCTAAATTTCGATTTCAGTAATTCCTTTAATTCCATTCAAAATCAGCAATTATCTATTAAATGTCCCAAAATTTCTATTAAATTAATCTAACGAATCTTTAATATAAATTAGATGAATTAAATACTGCATTCAAACTATTGCGTTAATATTTTCCGTTTCACTTTAAAGTAACTAAATTTGCCAATTATAATACTTATTTCAATTTCTTAAAATAACCCTTTATTTACATTGAACCCAATTTAATTAAGTTTCCAATTGATTAGATTCAATTTCAACATTTAACTACCCTTGAGTTTTAGGTTATAAATAATTTATATGTATTCTTTCTTAATTATTACTTTGCAACTTCTCGTATAAATTTCACCATCAAACATAAATTTTAAAGTAACGCTTAATAAATATGCTCCTATAATTTCTCAACTTTTAAACGAACGTTACTCCACTTTCAATTAGTGTAACATTCATTTAATTATTACCACCTATTACCGATCCTAATCCCATTAACAAATAAGCAGATAGATTTTTATGATAGGTGTTACAATTTTTTTTTTTTTATATATAAATTACTATTCATTACTATTGCCTTAAACTCAGCATTAATTTACTTGCATTAACATTTTATACTAAAATCTTTGTCCAATTATAATTTATACTCTAAAAAAATTTCATTTACACCTTTCGTTGTTTCTTAATTACAATTAAGGCGCATCAACTATCTATATTGGTAAATGATTGAATTTTCTAGTAATCATACTATTTAATGTTTAGTATATTTGTATATTATTATTTACCCTTTTGTTCTCCATTATAAATATATGCACACATACAAATTAAGATTCTACATCTAATTAATCATTCCACCCAATATATAAATTACTAACCTTAAATTATTGCAATTGATTATCTAACATACAACTGAATCTATTTCTAAATTTTCATAATTCATTAACACCTTACAAAAGTTTACAAATACAGGGCTTGTATCAGATAAAACTTATTTTCATTGATGAATTCAATACTTGCCTTTATTTTATTTATTTCCAACTTAATATCCAATCGCAACAATTTCCACTATTACACTTATTAATTTCAATACATAATTCAATTTGTAAATTTTAATTACCCTTGATACATCTAATTTCAACATTCACTTTCATATAAATAAATAAGATTTCTGTTTCTTTCTAAATTAAAATAAAAATCCTATTAATTAAATTCATTTTAAACATCGTATTTACACGGGTCGTTACAATTTTAGTACCCAAATTTACAAAAATGATATCATGTACGGTAGACATAATTTTTTTTGCATTTCCTAAAATTATCTCGAGCTAAGCCGAATAAACGTTTGTTAACGGTCACGCATTTTACTGACCTTTTGATATGTAGACATGGGACTTACTAAGTTTGTGTTTTCAATATGCAATGTTAATTTGATGTTATGCATAGATTTGAAGATTTGTATGCACCTCCAGTCATGTATACAGAAGATTGAGTTTCATATTTTGTTTTTTTATTTCTTGGTCGGAGAGCATACCCACAAGATAGGTTGAAATTCATCTAACCATTATTTCCTTATAATACGATATTATTGCAGATTATCATGCCCTAATATTCTAATATCAATTTAGTTGCATTTTCTACTAGCTTAAATCATCACCATGATTGATTTTGGGGCAGTTTTTCAAACTTCCAGTTGACTATTCCAAGCTTAGGGTTTTCAAACAGCGAGTTAGAATAATTTGCAAGTGAGAGGTAATATATCACATAGGTATGAATTTGTTGTGCGAGATTGTTATTTCATACAACTTCAAACTCATTGGAAATTATTACGCTTTTTTGTCATGTCATCAACTCAGTTTCCTTTTTTGTTGTATTAAATTTTTTTGTGACTATTTTTGGGGATTTGTATGCATTTCCCCCCTATTCCGTTGTTATGGTTTCCTTTTTTAACTTTAGTAATTTACAGCTGATAGAACTTATGTACCACACCTGTATAAAGCCATGTTACACGATGTTATTTAACGTGCATTTTTGATAAATTTGGATTCATAAACTAATTTATGACTATACTTTAAACGATCGCAAAACAAATATCCGTCAATTATACTCAATAATGATGCACCTATATTGTGCATGCTGTAAGTTTATGATTACAAATATGTGAAGCATCAACAAATTTCAAAATTACAAATGTCCTCCTTTAAAGGAATTTTTGTTTTGTAATAATGTAATATGTCATAACTACAAAGTTCACTGTTTGTTGCTCATCAATGTATGATGTGTTGCTGTGTACTTTATTTACGTTGCAATTTGAATCATTCTACATTAGTTCCATTTGTATGAATTTTTGCCGATCACCATGATTTCATAAAATATCAGCTAAAAGACTATTACAATTAGCATGGCTAAATATGTGTAACAACCCTAGTTTTTGGCTATTTATTTCTTTAATTTATTTTAATTTCGAAATATATTTTATATAAATTGTGTTTAACAATATAGTTTAATTATTTAATTTGGAGATATATTTTATAAAATTTCATATGTCAATAAAATTTAATAATAACTGTGAAAATTTAAGCTATGTTTGAACTGGTAAAATTCGCGTTTAAAAGACGCGTCAATTTTAGGGTATAATTAACGTAATATAACGTGTGATTTTAAAACGTAATTTTTATAAATTTTTTTTGATGTTTTAGACTGCGTCTGTTTAACGTAGTGTAAAAATCATATTTTCAAATATTTTGGGAGTAAAATATCAGTCGGTAAATTTTAAGAAACGACTTTTGTATAACTGTCAGATTATCTTAAATTTTGTATATGCTTTCCCATCACAAAGTCTTTGCCTATTCTTGCCATTTCATTTATTTCAATCAAAGCTTGCCATTTCTTTTCTCTGCCAGATCAAAATGTATATAACTTATGGTAACATTCAAACGTGCATGCTTGATATTTAAAACGTGCATATTCAATATTCCTTCATGCTCTGCTTTCTACAGCACCACCCCAAATCACGCCTTAATAAATGAGAAAATGCAAAATCAAATACTCTTAAAATCTGGCAGCAGTTTGAATCACGCAAGCTTTAAATTTTAGAAGTAACGTGCTTTATCCACCTTTGCTTGTAACCTCTGCTCTCACCAGTTATCAAACATAAATCACGTATTCTTTTGTAACTGATGATTTCAACCCACAGCTCGATTGCCTTCCCTTTTGATCAGTATTCCAGTAGTAACGTACAGAATTAAAGACTATCAAAATTTATCAAATCAGGAATCACGCAGGCTTTAAATTGCATTATCAACCTTGCCTTTAACCTCTGTTCCTATCAGTTATCAACTTACATCACGCAAATTTGCAAAAAAAAAAAAAAAAGAAAAAAAAAATTCACAGTGTAAAACGGTTCCAACCTTTATTTCTTGAAACTGATACGTTTTATTACTTCCTCTGTTAAAATCTACCTATAAACTCATTCTCCTCTGCCCATTTGTTCTCTGCATCGATCCATTACTCTGCTCTTTCTCGTGAATCCATCAGGTAATTTCCTTTCTTCTTCTAAGTTCTCTTTTTTCTTTTCCACCATTGGTTTGCTCGGCTACACACCCATCTGACTGTGTCATATAGAGACATATAGGCATATAAACTGGGAAAAAGTTAGAAGTGTTGAATTAGAAGCTGGGATTTAGATGAAATCATTTGGCAGTGCATTGAAAAAAAAAAGTGTGACTATAATAGTGGACTTTCAGTTGCACTCATATCAATAAGTTTGCATTGATACCATAGAGTAGGCTGCATGTATAATTCTCATAGTAGGATGTACACACCTTAGTATCACTGTGTGCATGCATTTAGTTATAGAGTGGTGTAGGTTGCATCTGAGAAGCGGGTTGCATTGAAATAAGAGGGCACTGTGAAACTGAAAGGTATTTATGCGTGAGTTTTAGGCACATTTTGATTTGCATAAAGGCTTGGCTTCCTGCCTGGTACGTTTTAAGGCCTGGGAAATTGCAAAACTTAGGAATGGTAAATCAAGGTTGGGACCAGTAGGAAGTGGAGTAGGAATCTGGGTTTGATAGCATAAGTCTATAGGTAAAAGGTTGGTGGATGACTGGGAGTGGTGCTAAACAAAGAAGAGGTGGGTAGTTGTTCATGTTAGTGGGCTTCAGATTGCACTCATATCAGAAGGCTTCATATGTACAAAAGGGTTATAGGCTGTGCATATCGGATCACTGTGTGCATGATTAGGGTGGTTTTAGACTGCAGTGTGGTGTAGTTGATGTTAGAATGTGAAGTAGGAGAGGTCTGTAGGTAGAGATATGGGGATATTTTGTAGCATATAAACTGAGCTTGAGGGGACATAGGTATAGAATGATTGTCTGCATATAGGTTCATAGTAGGCAGGGCTTATCTTTGTAGTTGTATCCCAGTACGCATGTTTGTCTAAGTTGAAGGGTGAGGTATTTCCAGTGTGCATGTTCAATGGATACACCTGTGCACATTCGTATCAGTGGAGATCAGCTTTGGATGAAGACTGGGCCTTGTAGCTGAGTGGAGATAATGTAGGCAACACATTTTTGGATGCAATGAGACATAGTTGCATACATGATCATAATCTGAAATGATCAGATCATAGGGGGAAGGTAGAATGTGTGACAGTGTTCATCGTAGCTGTGCATGTTTGAATCTGACATGAGTGAGGTTGGGAAATCTGGGAAGTCAGATTTGAAGACATGCAGACAAACTTAGGACAGTAACATGTAGCATTGGTTCTTGATGCCTTTAGGTTTGCAATAGCAAGATAATAATAGTGATAGTTTAAAAAAAAAAAAAATTATGATGGTAGCAAATAGGATTGCAAAACCTGGGAAGTAAATTTGAAGTGGGACTGGGTATAAGCAGTGATGCAAAAGTATTAAATGGTGCATATGGAAGTTGATAGGAATGGATGAAGAAAGTATGTATCACTGATTGTAGAGAGAAAGAGAGAGGAGTTGATTTTATATTGGCTGTTGCATGTCAGTGTGTCTCGAAGCAACTACCTGGTTGCTCGAAGCAATTTCATTATTAACTCGAAGTATGTGCATAGCATTCTCGAAGTAAAAGGAGAGGGGCTCGGGTTTATTGAAGTAGGCTGGGTATTTTTGACATGTTCAGTGAAACAAATTTAGTACAAACTGGCTAGTGTAAGTGCATATCACGTCACGTCAGTTGTAAAGCATGCATATAGTAATGGACTGAGCTTAGTAGGGGGAAGACTGGGATAGATGAAGTATAAATTCGAAGGTAAAATTGAATTAGCAAACTAGGATTTATTTGCAGTTGTGGATGAAATAAAGTGCAAAGCTTTGAAAAGAAGTAAGAAAAACAAAAAAAAAAAAGAGAACTGGGAAAAAGAATTGGAAGCTGGGTATGGGGTAATGTTGACGTGTACACGAGTGTATCTCGGTCCAAAGGAGAAACTTCACCATATTGTTAGTCGGCCCTTAGAAATTTTAGTTCGTCTTTAGGAAATTTTGTCGTAAAATTTTAGTGTTAACCAGTTCACGACTGTCAAAATTACACGGTGAAGTGGTCGAGCAAGTCAAATCAATTTTCGTTCTATTCTAATTTTTCTTTGACCAAAAATCTAAAGTCACGTATTCTATATTTGAATTTGTTCTAGATTTGAATCTAGGCGACATCCGAGAAATTTGATCGTTATTTTCTGTCGGTCTTTACCGGTGAATCGTCGTTTTGAAATTCAATTTTTCTGCAACTTCCAAGTGAGTATTTCTCACCAGACATACGTATTTATATTTTGGTAAATTATTGCAAGTGTATGTGTAAAATTGTATTCCACTATTATCTGTCTGCAGTGTAATATAGAATGATGAACCCCATTTAAATTGACACCTCATCAGTATTATCTGTTATATTATTTCTGTAGTTATGTTATTGTTTATTTACTGCTTAGATCACCACTGCCAGTTCCCTGTTAAATTTAGTTCGTATGGGCTGAAATGATAGGCCTAAATGATTATTGTTCATTTATTCTGTAATCTGCTTAACTGGTAACTTGGGATTGCGGGTTTGAAATGATAGAACCCGGGGTTTTGTAAATTACGGGTTGAAATGATATAAATCCGTATCACTTGACCTAGGCTAGAAAACTATATACAGGCCCGTGGTCCTTATAATATTTTCTGAAATATTAAAAAATTTATTTTGGAAGTTAAATATTCGATTTATATCTTTAAAGGAATTTATATTGATTTTTAATAAGTTATAAATAAAAATAAATAAATGTTTGAATAAAATTTGGAATATAACTTATTTGGTAAATCGGGATTTTGAAAGGATAAGATTTCAGTTAATAAATAAATAAATAAGTTATATTTGGAAATATTTACTAAGTAAACAATCTATTACAGCATTTAAATGCCGTCTTTTGAAATTGGACTAGTTTTATCCATAACTTTAGGTAGCATTTCCTAAGTGCTATGGAATCTAGAATTTGATTGCTCTAAAATTTATGGAATTGGATAAATTTTATTTTACCTTAAGTTTTGGAAAAACTTCAGACATAATATTTATAACTGAATTTTCCTTAATAAATTAAAGATGAATATTCTGGTATTAAGTAAATTTTGAAAATTTAATGGCTAAAAATTTGGAGTTTTATTTATGGAAATTATGGGAATATTCAAGACTAAATAATAAAAACATTGATTTGGGAAAGAATAAAACCCAAACTTAGTTTTGAATAGTAAATACCCCAAATTAATATATATATGGGAATTGTAATGTTTTGGGAACATAAAATGATATTTAATTTATGGTTTAAAACTTTAAATAGAGGAATTATTTGTAAAGCTATGTAAATTCTCTTCTTTACAAAGTAACCATAAAATTAACCCATTTATTCTATATACCGTTAAATATCCGAACCATTTGTGTTTTGGGAGTTATGGTTTTAAAGTAAATTTCCAAGAATAATATGTTTTGAAGATATAATTCAAATGGTTGGTTTCCAGATATTATAAATTTTAAGCAATATAGTTTTGGAAAGAATTATATTTTGAATATAACGATATCATATTGTTTTGGGCTTTAAAATGATATCGTATCTATAGTTTTGAAACGGAAATGATTATTCTGGTTTAAAGTATAAACTGTTTTTAAATGGCCACGGGTTATAATAACGTTTGGTTGGCAAAGAGACCGGGATCGGATATGGACATACTCTCTGTCGATACCGAAAACCACTTTGACTAACCATGTACGCGGTGGAGATTCCAGAATGAAGTAGGATGGTGGTGACGGTTTCTTGAAAGGTATATACGTGGACCCGACTCCCGTGAGTTGGCTTAAGGTGGCTAAAACAGGAGCGATTCTCGGATTAATGAGGTAGCTCCTCTGATCGAACGCACTTCTTCGTATACCATTCTATTGCTTATGTGATTGTTTGGGTGCACCTTTGATTTGGGAGTGTTGTTCGAGGTGGGCGGTTGCTGCGGCTTCGCGTTACCACCGGTCCGGATAGCAATTGGTATATCTACCCTGGCATTGCCTAGTTGTGCCGTGTCACCTACCATATCGAGCCTTGTACGAGTTTGGTTTTCTCCCGTAGCCCGTGTGGTATCCTCTAGTTGCTTCCCGAGTAGGAGGAGCTATGATATTGGATGGACTACTGGGACTATTACGTGTTAAGGTGGAAAATGTAAAGCCTTAATGCTATTTAAAAGTATGTTTATTTTACCGTAGACACTATTATAATAGCGCAATATACTACATAGTAAATAGTTTAACGGATCCTTAGAGGATGGGCGATCCCAAGCATCCTTTAAGTTACTCGCTATATATTACAGTACACTTGATTTAGCTTACATTATATAAGTATGTATGTCCTGACTCGAGTGTTTTGTTTTATTGTACGCTCGGGTCAGCCTGAGTTGCAGCTTCAGTTTCTTCTCCGTAGCTAGGACACTCAGTAGATCATTCGTGCTGTTGGAAGTTGTTTCAGCCTTTATCTTTTCTGGAATTCAAGACTTTGAAGACTCTATCTCTATTTATGTTTTAAATTTTGTAATGAGTATTATAGACAATGTAAGTTCTGTTTTGTAAAGTTGTATCAGTGGCTTCATGAACCACTAAATTTTAATTTCCGCTGCGAGATTCTGATATCTGTGTATGTGATTCTGTGATTTATTTATTGTATATCTTGAGTTTTGCCAAATTTATTTTACAACGCAGTATTTTGAACACTTCAAGTCCGACAATGTGCGGATGCGAAGGGTTGAAAATACTGGGTCGTTACAGCTGGTATCAGAGCTTTGGTTCTAGGCAAACTTAGAATATATGATAAATTTGATTTATAGAATCACATTCATCCGAGCTCGGATCTCTTCCTTTTCGAATTTTGGAACATTTCCTGTGGTTCCAAGGTTCATTCGTGTCCCTCACTTTTCATCTTCTTTAGATTCTGGAGTGTCCCATAACTCCACTTCGGATAATCTTTATAGTGAATTGGCGGTCTCGCCATTATTCTAATAAAGGGGTGAAACTCCTTTACCATTAGCATTGATTCACCGGTGGTTTATACTTATCCTCGGTTTATATGCTGATATCTTGGTTATTCTGAACTCTATCTCTTTAGACCAATGTAGACTTATCCCAGCCATATCGATCTGACTCTTTAAGTCACGGTTGACCCGGTAAAGGTTGTCCGCGATTTATATAAACTTACCCAGTTCCTTATTCTGATTTTATCGGATCTTCTGATTTCAATTTATCTTGAATTCTATTTAATTTGAGTCTCTATCCTGGTTTTGAAAAAAATTATTTCTATATTTGAAAATAAAATCTATTATTATATATAAGTAAAATTTTCAGAACTCTTATAATTGATTTAACTATTTGTCAAGAAATAATAGTTTGATTTTATTTATGATTTTGTAAACCAGGTGTTTTGTCTAATATAAATAATTGAATATAAACAATGGTTATAAGTTAAATTAGAAACAGAAATGAATTTAAAACTAGAACTTGTGAATTTAATTTCTGATGATTTCAAACCTTGTGTATAAATTTTAAAAGGGTGTAATAAGTATTTTTATATAAAATTTGTTTCCAAAGAAATTTTAAATTTAGTGCTCTTCTCTTTGTCGCTGGGAAATAATTTCGGTGATGACTGCAGCATCATCGACATTCATTTTCGAGTCTCAAAGTGAAAGACCATACTGTAGTCTGGCTACAGTGTTATATTGAGATTTCAATTGATTTTAATTTCTAAAGTATGACTTAATATATATAAAGATATAATTTAAATTTGATTTGACATATTATGTATATATTTATTTATCTCTAAATGGTTTGAAGAGAATCAGAAATTTAATTCTTAAGTTTATCTTGGGGGAATAATTTCAATAAAAATAAAATTTTGGATAAGAAATTCCAACTGGAAATAATTGAATTTGAAAATTTTAGCTGTATAATACTCAATTTCATTTCAATATAACTTACCTTGATTTTCAGAAGTTAACAATGTAACTGGATAATATACAATACAAAAGGATTTTATAAATAAACTTTGAGTGGTTATAATAAATGTTATACACTTAAATTTTAGTTATAAAAGATTAATTGAGGTAAATAAGGAAAAAGGAATTTAAGGAATTTATTTAAATAACTTAATAATCAAAATTTATTTAATAAGGAACCTTAAATCTAACCAAGAGATTTTAATAAAAGTTGTTTCCTGAAATGAATATTATTTGGCATTGAATTCAAAGGGTATAAATGAAGATTATTTTAAAAGTGTTATGATTTTGTAGTATGATTTATAAATGATAATATCTATAAATTTAATGACTTTCAAAGTATTATGATTTCAAAATTTATTATCTTATTTTGTTTTCCAACTATCTTTAAAAGTCCTTGGTTTCCCTATCTGCTACGGATTGGGGAGACTATTGCTTATACCAGTCTATTTAGAAATCTTTCTATGATCTTTGAAATCTTTGTTACTCATCGGGACCTGAGCACCCATAGACTGACGGTCAAACCTGAAAGGGTAAAACCGATTCTAGAGGATCTTCTTCGTGCTTCAAATCCGGAACTATTCGTTTAAAGTTCTTGTTTATCTAGCTTATCTTCCTTTGTTTCTTTTCTTTCGCTCCTTTTCGAGGACGAAAAGTTCTTAAGTGGGGGAGAGTGTAACAACCCTAGTTTTTGGCTATTTATTTCTTTAATTTATTTTAATTTCGAAATATATTTTATATAAATTGTGTTTAACAATATAGTTTAATTATTTAATTTGGAGATATATTTTATAAAATTTCATATGTCAATAAAATTTAATAATAACTGTGAAAATTTAAGCTATGTTTGAACTGGTAAAATTCGCGTTTAAAAGACGCGTCAATTTTAGGGTATAATTAACGTAATATAACGTGTGATTTTAAAACGTAATTTTTATAAATTTTTTTTTGATGTTTTAGACTGCGTCTGTTTAACGTAGTGTAAAAATCATATTTTCAAATATTTTGGGAGTAAAATATCAGTCGGTAAATTTTAAGAAACGACTTTTGTATAACTGTCAGATTATCTTAAATTTTGTATATGCTTTCCCATCACAAAGTCTTTGCCTATTCTTGCCATTTCATTTATTTCAATCAAAGCTTGCCATTTCTTTTCTCTGCCAGATCAAAATGTATATAACTTATGGTAACATTCAAACGTGCATGCTTGATATTTAAAACGTGCATATTCAATATTCCTTCATGCTCTGCTTTCTACAGCACCACCCCAAATCACGCCTTAATAAATGAGAAAATGCAAAATCAAATACTCTTAAAATCTGGCAGCAGTTTGAATCACGCAAGCTTTAAATTTTAGAAGTAACGTGCTTTATCCACCTTTGCTTGTAACCTCTGCTCTCACCAGTTATCAAACATAAATCAAGTATTCTTTTGTAACTGATGATTTCAACCCACAGCTCGATTGCCTTCCCTTTTGATCAGTATTCCAGTAGTAACGTACAGAATTAAAGACTATCAAAATTTATCAAATCAGGAATCACGCAGGCTTTAAATTGCATTATCAACCTTGCCTTTAACCTCTGTTCCTATCAGTTATCAACTTACATCACGCAAATTTGCAAAAAAAAAAAAAAGAAAAAAAAAATTCACAGTGTAAAACGGTTCCAACCTTTATTTCTTGAAACTGATACGTTTTATTACTTCCTCTGTTAAAATCTACCTATAAACTCATTCTCCTCTGCCCATTTGTTCTCTGCATCGATCCATTACTCTGCTCTTTCTCGTGAATCCATCAGGTAATTTCCTTTCTTCTTCTAAGTTCTCTTTTTTCTTTTCCACCATTGGTTTGCTCGGCTACACACCCATCTGACTGTGTCATATAGAGACATATAGGCATATAAACTGGGAAAAAGTTAGAAGTGTTGAATTAGAAGCTGGGATTTAGATGAAATCATTTGGCAGTGCATTGAAAAAAAAAAGTGTGACTATAATAGTGGACTTTCAGTTGCACTCATATCAATAAGTTTGCATTGATACCATAGAGTAGGCTGCATGTATAATTCTCATAGTAGGATGTACACACCTTAGTATCACTGTGTGCATGCATTTAGTTATAGAGTGGTGTAGGTTGCATCTGAGAAGCGGGTTGCATTGAAATAAGAGGGCACTGTGAAACTGAAAGGTATTTATGCGTGAGTTTTAGGCACATTTTGATTTGCATAAAGGCTTGGCTTCCTGCCTGGTACGTTTTAAGGCCTGGGAAATTGCAAAACTTAGGAATGGTAAATCAAGGTTGGGACCAGTAGGAAGTGGAGTAGGAATCTGGGTTTGATAGCATAAGTCTATAGGTAAAAGGTTGGTGGATGACTGGGAGTGGTGCTAAACAAAGAAGAGGTGGGTAGTTGTTCATGTTAGTGGGCTTCAGATTGCACTCATATCAGAAGGCTTCATATGTACAAAAGGGTTATAGGCTGTGCATATCGGATCACTGTGTGCATGATTAGGGTGGTTTTAGACTGCAGTGTGGTGTAGTTGATGTTAGAATGTGAAGTAGGAGAGGTCTGTAGGTAGAGATATGGGGATATTTTGTAGCATATAAACTGAGCTTGAGGGGACATAGGTATAGAATGATTGTCTGCATATAGGTTCATAGTAGGCAGGGCTTATCTTTGTAGTTGTATCCCAGTACGCATGTTTGTCTAAGTTGAAGGGTGAGGTATTTCCAGTGTGCATGTTCAATGGATACACCTGTGCACATTCGTATCAGTGGAGATCAGCTTTGGATGAAGACTGGGCCTTGTAGCTGAGTGGAGATAATGTAGGCAACACATTTTTGGATGCAATGAGACATAGTTGCATACATGATCATAATCTGAAATGATCAGATCATAGGGGGAAGGTAGAATGTGTGACAGTGTTCATCGTAGCTGTGCATGTTTGAATCTGACATGAGTGAGGTTGGGAAATCTGGGAAGTCAGATTTGAAGACATGCAGACAAACTTAGGACAGTAACATGTAGCATTGGTTCTTGATGCCTTTAGGTTTGCAATAGCAAGATAATAATAGTGATAGTTTAAAAAAAAAAAAAATTATGATGGTAGCAAATAGGATTGCAAAACCTGGGAAGTAAATTTGAAGTGGGACTGGGTATAAGCAGTGATGCAAAAGTATTAAATGGTGCATATGGAAGTTGATAGGAATGGATGAAGAAAGTATGTATCACTGATTGTAGAGAGAAAGAGAGAGGAGTTGATTTTATATTGGCTGTTGCATGTCAGTGTGTCTCGAAGCAACTACCTGGTTGCTCGAAGCAATTTCATTATTAACTCGAAGTATGTGCATAGCATTCTCGAAGTAAAAGGAGAGGGGCTCGGGTTTATTGAAGTAGGCTGGGTATTTTTGACATGTTCAGTGAAACAAATTTAGTACAAACTGGCTAGTGTAAGTGCATATCACGTCACGTCAGTTGTAAAGCATGCATATAGTAATGGACTGAGCTTAGTAGGGGGAAGACTGGGATAGATGAAGTATAAATTCGAAGGTAAAATTGAATTAGCAAACTAGGATTTATTTGCAGTTGTGGATGAAATAAAGTGCAAAGCTTTGAAAAGAAGTAAGAAAAACAAAAAAAAAAAAGAGAACTGGGAAAAAGAATTGGAAGCTGGGTATGGGGTAATGTTGACGTGTACACGAGTGTATCTCGGTCCAAAGGAGAAACTTCACCATATTGTTAGTCGGCCCTTAGAAATTTTAGTTCGTCTTTAGGAAATTTTGTCGTAAAATTTTAGTGTTAACCAGTTCACGACTGTCAAAATTACACGGTGAAGTGGTCGAGCAAGTCAAATCAATTTTCGTTCTATTCTAATTTTTCTTTGACCAAAAATCTAAAGTCACGTATTCTATATTTGAATTTGTTCTAGATTTGAATCTAGGCGACATCCGAGAAATTTGATCGTTATTTTCTGTCGGTCTTTACCGGTGAATCGTCGTTTTGAAATTCAATTTTTCTGCAACTTCCAAGTGAGTATTTCTCACCAGACATACGTATTTATATTTTGGTAAATTATTGCAAGTGTATGTGTAAAATTGTATTCCACTATTATCTGTCTGCAGTGTAATATAGAATGATGAACCCCATTTAAATTGACACCTCATCAGTATTATCTGTTATATTATTTCTGTAGTTATGTTATTGTTTATTTACTGCTTAGATCACCACTGCCAGTTCCCTGTTAAATTTAGTTCGTATGGGCTGAAATGATAGGCCTAAATGATTATTGTTCATTTATTCTGTAATCTGCTTAACTGGTAACTTGGGATTGCGGGTTTGAAATGATAGAACCCGGGGTTTTGTAAATTACGGGTTGAAATGATATAAATCCGTATCACTTGACCTAGGCTAGAAAACTATATACAGGCCCGTGGTCCTTATAATATTTTCTGAAATATTAAAAAATTTATTTTGGAAGTTAAATATTCGATTTATATCTTTAAAGGAATTTATATTGATTTTTAATAAGTTATAAATAAAAATAAATAAATGTTTGAATAAAATTTGGAATATAACTTATTTGGTAAATCGGGATTTTGAAAGGATAAGATTTCAGTTAATAAATAAATAAATAAGTTATATTTGGAAATATTTACTAAGTAAACAATCTATTACAGCATTTAAATGCCGTCTTTTGAAATTGGACTAGTTTTATCCATAACTTTAGGTAGCATTTCCTAAGTGCTATGGAATCTAGAATTTGATTGCTCTAAAATTTATGGAATTGGATAAATTTTATTTTACCTTAAGTTTTGGAAAAACTTCAGACATAATATTTATAACTGAATTTTCCTTAATAAATTAAAGATGAATATTCTGGTATTAAGTAAATTTTGAAAATTTAATGGCTAAAAATTTGGAGTTTTATTTATGGAAATTATGGGAATATTCAAGACTAAATAATAAAAACATTGATTTGGGAAAGAATAAAACCCAAACTTAGTTTTGAATAGTAAATACCCCAAATTAATATATATATGGGAATTGTAATGTTTTGGGAACATAAAATGATATTTAATTTATGGTTTAAAACTTTAAATAGAGGAATTATTTGTAAAGCTATGTAAATTCTCTTCTTTACAAAGTAACCATAAAATTAACCCATTTATTCTATATACCGTTAAATATCCGAACCATTTGTGTTTTGGGAGTTATGGTTTTAAAGTAAATTTCCAAGAATAATATGTTTTGAAGATATAATTCAAATGGTTGGTTTCCAGATATTATAAATTTTAAGCAATATAGTTTTGGAAAGAATTATATTTTGAATATAACGATATCATATTGTTTTGGGCTTTAAAATGATATCGTATCTATAGTTTTGAAACGGAAATGATTATTCTGGTTTAAAGTATAAACTGTTTTTAAATGGCCACGGGTTATAATAACGTTTGGTTGGCAAAGAGACCGGGATCGGATATGGACATACTCTCTGTCGATACCGAAAACCACTTTGACTAACCATGTACGCGGTGGAGATTCCAGAATGAAGTAGGATGGTGGTGACGGTTTCTTGAAAGGTATATACGTGGACCCGACTCCCGTGAGTTGGCTTAAGGTGGCTAAAACAGGAGCGATTCTCGGATTAATGAGGTAGCTCCTCTGATCGAACGCACTTCTTCGTATACCATTCTATTGCTTATGTGATTGTTTGGGTGCACCTTTGATTTGGGAGTGTTGTTCGAGGTGGGCGGTTGCTGCGGCTTCGCGTTACCACCGGTCCGGATAGCAATTGGTATATCTACCCTGGCATTGCCTAGTTGTGCCGTGTCACCTACCATATCGAGCCTTGTACGAGTTTGGTTTTCTCCCGTAGCCCGTGTGGTATCCTCTAGTTGCTTCCCGAGTAGGAGGAGCTATGATATTGGATGGACTACTGGGACTATTACGTGTTAAGGTGGAAAATGTAAAGCCTTAATGCTATTTAAAAGTATGTTTATTTTACCGTAGACACTATTATAATAGCGCAATATACTACATAGTAAATAGTTTAACGGATCCTTAGAGGATGGGCGATCCCAAGCATCCTTTAAGTTACTCGCTATATATTACAGTACACTTGATTTAGCTTACATTATATAAGTATGTATGTCCTGACTCGAGTGTTTTGTTTTATTGTACGCTCGGGTCAGCCTGAGTTGCAGCTTCAGTTTCTTCTCCGTAGCTAGGACACTCAGTAGATCATTCGTGCTGTTGGAAGTTGTTTCAGCCTTTATCTTTTCTGGAATTCAAGACTTTGAAGACTCTATCTCTATTTATGTTTTAAATTTTGTAATGAGTATTATAGACAATGTAAGTTCTGTTTTGTAAAGTTGTATCAGTGGCTTCATGAACCACTAAATTTTAATTTCCGCTGCGAGATTCTGATATCTGTGTATGTGATTCTGTGATTTATTTATTGTATATCTTGAGTTTTGCCAAATTTATTTTACAACGCAGTATTTTGAACACTTCAAGTCCGACAATGTGCGGATGCGAAGGGTTGAAAATACTGGGTCGTTACAATATGGTTATGTAGAATGTGATAATCTTATTTTACAATAATGTATGGTCTTCAATTGAAAACATTACTTAATTTTCAAGTATTGTGTTCTAACAATAGAAGGTCAATTCCCTTATAAGTTTAGTGAACCATTTTTATGAACAATTTTACCTCTGTCAAAATTTAATCTTTATGTGCAGTTCTCAGTCTATAAGTAGTTCTACTATCAACATCTTTTGCTTTTGAATACGAGTATAATAAAATCTGTACCAAACCAAAGCATATGGAAAACAATAAACATTGGTTCAAGCTGTCCATATTTACCAACCTGATGAATTATGTTTTGGATAGAAGAAATATCATACCATTTGCACTCTGGCTGAGGTTTTTATTTCTTAAGAAGTTTATAATAATTTACTTATTTGTTATTGTTTTTAGGTGGTTCTATCTGTCACAGTTTTTAATTAGCTATCTTATTGTTTTATTTGTAGATCACAACAACCAGATTGGTTTTGCAAATATCTTTGACTAAAAGGTTTGCAAGTTTGTAGGGATAATTATCATATTGCTTATATTTTATTTTACAAGGTATGCCGAGGGGTTTCATGGTAATTAAAGTTCTAGGATAATATATGTAATTATGGGTTAGTGATTACGTAATGATGGAAGTATATAATCAAGTACTTGAAAATGATTGTCGTATTCTCTTATTTGAATTAAGCTTAAGCTTATATTCAATACATGCATAGTGATTAAAAAGAAAACATAGTTTACATGTAAGATACTAACAAACCATTTTAATACCCAAATTTTATAAACTGTAATTTTGGATGAATATTTTGTATTTTCCAACTTATTTAGTATGCACATAGTGGATTTTTTAATACCATAATGCACAGATTCCATGTGTATTCCAACTGTTTCACGGATTAGTTTTATTTTGTATTATATAGTTATTATGTTCAACGACTTAATAGGTCATAAAATGCACTAAATACATTCCTACTTTCATATTATACGACTGTTTTTTAATACTTACCTGCTTCAGGTTTAATCCAAATTAGTTACACAGTACTACTGCTTCTACTATTGACGCAGTTGCATATGTTTGATCCTGCACCTTAGAAAGTGTTGAGAAAATTGGTGTCTATAATTCATTAATACCCTACTACATTATAATGGTAGCATTTCATTTAACCTACATATGGCAAGCTTGGACTATATGCTTTGCTATTAAATTTATTAGCTATATGAAAAGTTTGTGGTATCAATTATGTTAAAACCTTTTTTAATTTATGTACTGTAAACTTAATGATTAAACATTTAGCCATCAAAACTTAACTTAACATCTATAGCTATGTTTAAATTCAAGATATTTTGAAATGAAACAAGAATAATATTAAACTACAAACTTATTACTCACAGATAGATCATTAAATGCAAATATTGCAGCAATACTCATATTTGTTTGGTTAAAGGAATTTCATTTTTGTTTACCTGAACCTCCAAATCTTTCTAGGTAAAAAAATATTGTTCCTTAAATCATTATTTTCTATTAACATATTGCTGTTTTTGACTACTGATGATTATTATCCTAAATAAAGATTTAAGTACACTGTTTACTGCATTATAAAATTTAAAATTATGATTCATAAATAAATTATTACATGCTAATATTGTAATGCTACTCCTGTTTATGTATGCCTTGCCAATTCTCTCTAATACCAGCATTACACTTAGTATTACCATTTCCAGACATATCTTCCCAGTTATTAATTTTTAATACCTACTTTTAATGTGAATCTACCAACAATCTATTTCTAGAAAAGATTTCCACAATTACCTAAGATCCAATTCTCTCTGATACCAGCATTACACTTAGTATTACCATTTCTAGACATATCTTCCCAGTTATTAATTTTTAATACCTACTTTTAATGTGAATCTACCAACAATCTATTTCTAGAAAAGATTTCCACAATTACCTAAGACTCAATGAAGGATAATTCTGACTATCATATGCTCCTCTAAACATATCAACAGATAATTAGATAACGACATATTATACTACTTAATATTTGAATAAAATCATGTTATATGCAACCTATGTTGGATACCTCCATATGCATATGGTTATGAAATTATGGATAAAAACCGAGAATTGAATAGCCTCTTCTTCTTCATCCTATTCATGGGGAAGGACATATTAATATGCATGTCAACTTACTACTCTCATTAGTTTCGAGATTATTAGGTAGTGTTTGGTTTGCTAATTTTAGTTTCGGGTTTTCGTCCATAAAAATATGCACAAGACGCGTATATATTACCGAAAACTATCAATTTAGAAAACGAAGTTAACATACGAAAAGAAATTTTTGGACATAACAATTTATATTATTATTTTGCTAGCTTCCTAAGCTTATTAATAGCAGGTTTGGACTGCCTATTTAATTCAGCATCTTCTTCAACAATGACCTCAAGCTCAGCCATGAAATGTTCAACTATTAAAGCAATTTCAACAGGTGACTTCTCATTTTTCTTCTTTTTCTTTCCCTTTTTAAAGAGATTACTGACATCATCATCATCCTCACCTTCTTCGACATAAAAAAAATGATAACACTAATTTTTTTAAAAGGCTTTAGTCCAGATAGCATGGGACAACTAAGATAATGTGACTGTAGCAGTGGCTATAGTTTGGGTTTTTCTTTCTTTTTTCGTATTATTTTCTGCATATACACCCAAATGGATTTGAATCACCTATCTGGTGGAATATTATAGTAGATACACGCCCTCCCTTTGTGGACTAAATAATCCAAATATTAGAAATAGATAGGAGAATTTATGTCTGTCTCCATTTGTATTTGAAATAATCTTAGAATAGAATGATCAGTCAATCGGCACAACTGCTTTAAATTTGTTTTTTATAATTTACTACTTCTGTATATAGGATAATTATGTTTATTACTTCTGTATAGGATAAAAAATTCGACCCATTATGTTGCTTGGTCCCTCAATGATTTACTTACAAATGACATTTTATATTTCTTTTTTCAACTAAGAGACTTTCATATTTGTAATGAAAACTAACATTAATTCTACTTTTGTACATGTGTTTGATTGTCGGTACTAAAATATTTACAGCCATGTCTTGATAGGGGGAATTAATTTAAAAGACAAAGATTTGTATATTTTTTGCCTCAAGGACACGACCTCAATATTTTTACCACAAGGACAAATATTTTTCTAAAAATTATTCATAAGAACAAACTTTTTCCAAAATTATTCATAAGGACAACAAAACTGCTACCGAGCTAAAAACTGATACCTAAGAACTGCTACCGATAACTACAAACTGATACCTAAAAACTGCTATCAATAACTAAAAACTGATACCTACAGAAAGTTGTCCTTTAGGATAAAATATTGAAGGTTTGTCCTTGAGGCAAAAAAGCTGTGAAATTTTGTCCTTGACAGTAATTTCCTGGTCTTGATATTCCTATTACAATTTCATATTATGCAATGTTAATAATCATTAAGTCAATCATCATGTGACTTTATAAATGTATATTGATTCTTTTATGTAAGTGGGGAGTATAACAAAAGAAATACAAGTTGACAAGTTGAATATTTTTATTTTTGTATGCCAAATCCAAGGCTATGCAATCGATCTCATGACTAGCTTGAAACTGGTTTAAGAGACCTTTTATTCATGCTATTTTTCTCCCAACCAACGAATCCTCGAAATAATAATCACGCTTTACTACTGTATGATACGAGTTGCTTTCTGTGCATTGGACTTAAATCTACATCAGATTGATGAGTACAATATTATCAGACTGCCCATCATTTACGTGTTAGGGTCATACTCATTAGTCATATTCATTAAACCATGGATGAATTTAATTTTTTTTTCTATTCAAGAGCTTTGTCTTTGAAGGAAAACAGCTACTACGCTATTTTTCTTTTAATATTCCATTTATAGTACGTTTTTTTATGGACCGTGTCTGAAGTTTTGGAAAGTAACATCATTTCCTTTAATTTGACATCACCAAACACAAAGTCAACTAAAATTGTGACGTTCATTATTTTGTAATTCATGGGAGAAGTTTGTAACTTTTTGCAGATTGGTTTTGGAATGGGAAGTTATGAGTTTGTCCGAAGTGAGTGCTCATTATTTTATAATGGTTCATTGAAAAATGATGATACCACAATTGTTAGAAAAAGATGTAAAGTTTTTTCTTTCTTTCTTAGCTTAAATATTTATTTTGTTATTAGTTGTTAAATAGTTCTTTAGCTAACAAATGAGCTAGATAGTAATTTACATGGCCATATATTCGACATAGCCCTTATTTTTTGCCATATATTTTCAGCCTTCTACTTGATTTTAGGTGAATTTTCCAAGTAAATCTATATTTGGTATTGTACGTTACTGAACAAAAATATGAAATTAAACCTTTCCCTTCTGTTTCTCAGTTTCCAAATTTGTGTTTAATGGATTTAATACAGTTGCTTATTTTAAGCTTCATTGGTGTTGTCATTTAACAACCAAGCACAAACAATGTCAAATAAAAAATGTACTTAACTGAAAATTTTCACTAACATTTATGGTTCTTCATACTTAAATGATAATGAAAAAATTTGAAAAATAAATTGTTTAAATTAAATTTATTTACCACCATGGTACTACAGTTCATATAAGTCAGCGGAGAACTTCAGTCAAATTGAATATTGAGGACTTGAGATAAAAATCTGATCATGATAGATGCAAGGATAATTAGTTTACAATATTGCATATTTGGTATCATGTTAATATGAGGTAAGGCTTTTGGAAGCATTAATTCTTTTTTCCTTCCAAATTTCCGGATTCCCCATCATCTTAGTTTGATCCCTTCATTTCAAACGAAATTTGGTAATTCAGTTGTCATGCATATTCTTACACTTTGTTTTCAATATATATTATAATTTTATGCCTCATACAAGCCTAAATGTTAGCAAAAAAATATAGTTAGTTTAAATTTTTTTTATAAAGGATTAATTCTATTAACATTAATTCTCATCATTATTTCTGTTCTCGACTTTTCAACTTTATGACTACTCTATAGTCAGCCCTCAAATGTTGTCATCAAGGTAGTGCTTCATATTGAATATTAGTTGATACTTTATCTATGCTACCACCAAGCATGGGAAAAAATTATATATTGCTCATATAGTTTTTTATTCACTTATTTTCATTTGTTAAAAAATAAGTTAATAATGATATATGCAAAATTCAAATGGGTAAGCTTAGACTACTTATTCCATTTACATATATGATTATGTCTCTAAGTTTGAACTTTAAATGATTCCATACAAACTAAATGTTATGGACATTTTTTGGACAACTTCAAAGATTAGGTTGTTGTATGTCAATTAATCAAGGAAAGGATCAAATTTTTTATTACCTATTAGTATCATGATCTTCACATAAATTTTATGAAAGTTGATCCACCTAGGCAAATATCACAGTACTCCTTTTTGTAGAATAAGTGTAAAATGTGTGAGTTCTTTAGACTAAATTGAAAAGATAATTTTCAACAGAATTGCATGTAACTCAAACCATCCTGTGTGCAGCAACCTTATGAGCAGAAAAGAACTAACCAGCCTCTTTGCAATGTTATAGTTGATGTTTTCATCAAATGTGTTCTACCAAAAAATTAGCGTTTTTGCACTTATTTGGTCAAAAACAACTGTCTTTAGCACAGTCCACTGTATTAATTTAAGTTAAGCATGGTAGTTATGAAATGGTAGCATGTTGTTTTGCACCTCTATGTAATCCATTTCAATTTCTAAACATTCGTTGCATGTGCAAGACGTTTGTGCATTGTTCGAGGAAATCTTCTCTCTGTTGAACCAAGTGCCAAACAGTCAAAGATTTGAATGAAGGTTGTCTGTCATCACGAGGATTGAAGGGATAAATGCACATTGAAGCAGAATAAAGTATGAAATATCTTTATCTTTAACATATGGTTTTGATGCATTCCTAATTTTTTTACCTGACCATACACTTTTCTAGACAACTGTAAAAATATCATGACTAAGAATCAAGATTTTAACAAATATTACCACATAATTTTACGTTGAATAGTAGTATGTAAATTAGTTTGCAATTTCAAATTTATACCCTTACACAAACACGTGTTATTAAAGATTTGAGTACTCCAAATTCTAGCTATAACAGATAATTATAGACAATAAATATATTTGTATAAATGTCTATTTCATTTCCTAATTTTAGGTCCATGCTTTGCTTTTTCACTATGTACTTCAAAAGCACCAAAGAAAAATACCAGCGATAAAAGATCGATTTGAAAAGTTATTTTGTGACGCCCCACCTCTATACCCACGCTAGTCAAGGACACTACGGGGTAATGCCGTCAACTAGCACGGAGAATAAGGCTGTTGAGGAGCGACCATCTATATAATTGCTTTGTGCGAGTACCGATATGCCAGATAAGATGTAACTTGTATTTCTAGGACATCCGACATACCGACACAAACTCAAAGCTACTACACAGTGGCTATAGTGTCTTCGAAAACCAATATAGAAATAGACATAACACAAATCAGTCACAGATAATTCATATCACAAAGGCGGAAATAGATATGAATATATATAACACATAAAAGTGTTCATCAGAGTAGTGGTCTAAAAGATCCACAATGACACAAAAGAATATCAACTTGTGCTATACAAAAGAATAAGTACACAACTATGAGTCTATAGCTCAAATGTATACAACAAAAACTACTAATCTAAGTAGTTAACCAAAAGTCGGGATGATAACCCCAAAAGAGAAGTCAAGCAGAAGCACCTGCAACATCTCGGTCTGACCCGAGTATTATTTAAGAAGAAAATAATAAACAGATCCGTCTAGCTATAAATATCAGATGAAATGATATAGAACAAGAGATATGACTAAACGTATAATAATCAGAATGCCAAGCTGTGATAAATAAATAATTGAAAAATCAATAAGGATTAATCAATATCGCAAAGATCTTCTCAAAGATAAAAAGGAATGTCATGCTCCTAATTTCATTCACCAAGCCACAATAAATGACATATATATCAATGCCAATCGTAAAAGTTGGTGAAACGTAAATTCCAGAATTCAATACACGAAATCCAGAAATCACAAGAAAAGGATGGCCAAGACATTGATGTAGTGCAAACGGTACATCCGATGAATCAAAAAGCAAAGACATTAATGTAGTGCAAACGGTACATCCAATGTATCAAAACCAAAGACATTGATGTAGTGCAAACGGTACATCCAATGTATCAAAAGCAAAGACATTGATGTAGTGCAAACGGTACATCCAATGTATCAAAAGCAAAGACATTGATGTAGTGCAAACGGTACATCCAATGTATCAAAAGCAAAGACATTGATGTAGTGCAAACGGTACATCCAATGTATCAAAAGCAAAGACATTGATGTAGTGAAATTTGGTACATCCAATGTATCAAAAGCAAAGACATTGATGTAGTGTAAACGGTACATCCAATGTATCAAAAGCAAACACATTGATGTAGTGCAAACGGTACATCCAATGTATCAAAAGCAAAGACATTGATGTAGTGCAAAATGGTACATCCAATGTATCAAAAGCAAAGACATTGATGTAGTGCAAACGGTACATCCAATGTATCAAAAGCAAAGACATTGATGTAGTGCAAACGGTACATCCAATGTATCAAAAGCAAAGACATTGATGTAGTGCAAACGGTACATCCAATGTATCAAATAATTCAGAGCATCGACGTCGTACAGCATGACATTCGATGAACCAAATCAAAAAGACATCGCACAATGCTAGTCTAAAACATGAGAATGATCGTCATGATCACAGAGAAGTGTCAATTACAGTAAGCTAGTAAATATATGAGCTTAGCTTCATGTCCCATAACCACTAGCTTAACTTAAATATTTACGAACAAATTGTAGATTTCCACTAGAAAATTGTCACAAGAGTTTCAATCAAACAAGTCCAAGAATTAACCGACGAAGTAAACGCAATCGTTTCATACCAATTGTTTTACTAAGCCGTTTAATTAGATTTCTCATACGAGTGAGGTAAAGGTTTGTATATACTAATAGATTGGAAATCGGTTTGAGAAAAATGAGATTTATAATAAAATAGTGTTGAAATCATTTGAAGAAAGAGTTTTGATATTTACTACTAGTATTAAAACCATTATATTTTTAAAGTGACAAATCATAGAAAGGATTGTAGAAACAATCAATTATCAAAATTCACATTCGAAGACGTGAATAAAATCCAAAGAAATCGATACCGAATCCATCAAAATGGATGTTCTCAAAAATCACGAAGAAAATGTCATCAAAGTAGATAATAAGTGATAATAACAAAAGGGAATCAACACGAATCGATTAAATTTGGAATTCTCAAGCAAATAGGCAAATAGGCGAAAAGTGTGCAGAGTCAGACGTCTGAAATCAAGGATTCAGACGTTTGAATCTGGAAAATAAATATTTTGCAAAAACAGAATTCAGACGTCTGAAATAGGCACTTTTTAGCCTATTTCCTCTCTGGTTCTAAATGAACCAATTCAGACGTCTGGATAATATGATTCAGACATCTGAATCCTGGGGAATAAAAATTCTCAGTATAATATTCAAACGTCTGAATACTATGTTTCAGGCGTCTGAAACCTGGGTTCAGGGCATTCCCTGAACCTAAGCCAAAAATGGCCAAACGAATATCGGAAGCGATTCGGACGAGCAAACGACGACTAAGGATTTACGTCGAGCGACAACCCAGCCTTGAAGGCTCTCCGATACGCCTCAAATATCAATTTCCAAATATCCATAAAAGGATTTTCATAGATTTTGATTTCAAAACACTAAAAATTGGAATATACACCAAATCAATCCAAACCAAAATCAATTGCACAAGAGTAAGTGTTTGGAATTCATACCTAACAATCGAAGATAATTATAGACTAAGATGTGAGATAAAAATCTCATCTTTGAACCCAAATCAATGAAGAAGAAGCTTGAAAACAAAGGAGGATCAACCACTCTTCAATCCCAACTCAAGAAGCTTGATTCTAAACTTAAAAGACAAATATTTCCCAAATTAGGTTTAGGAAATTTCTGAAATTGGAAGCAGAATGAGTTGGAGAAGAAGAAGGAGATGCTTACCAATGGGTTCTCTTGAATTTGGAGCTAGAAGTTGGATTTGCAAAGAAAGCTAGGGCTTAGGAATTTCCATTTCCAATCTCTTCCACCATTTTTACTTTAGCTTGAAGTGTTAGGAATATGAAATGAAGTAATGAAGAATTGGAGTGGAGCTAGAGTCTTAAGATGGAACATTGGGCTGAAACCTAAACTCAAACCCAAAGTGAAAAAGTAGAAAAACTCGACTAACTCCAGACATATCGAAGCTTATACTCAAAAAGGTTGCAAACTGCATTTTGAACTCAATGGGAGGGGTCTCGAGTCCTAATTCGGCTGTTTGCAAAAAGTAGGTTTTTGGACCAAAATCCGACGAGCGATGAAATATTTAAATAAAAAATATTTAAATACACAATCGATAAATATGCGGGTTGTTACATATTTTCACATATAACATAAAATATAATTTTTTTATTATCCTTTTGAGCCAATTCAAAAATAACACACACTGCCCCTGTAAATGTTTTACAGACTTTAAAAATAACATACTGTCCCTGCAAAAATTGTTTTACTACATATAACTATTATAAAGGACATGTGATATTTTTTTATTGACCCTGTAATAAAATGCTGTCCCAGTCATTCATGTGGAATACATCCCCTGTCTTGGCAAAACCTGTCAGCCAACTTGCACCTTTTGTAGAAGACTACTGTGCATCAGATTATAGCCTGAATTCAACAAATATTATATACTGTCATTACACCTTCTTTCTTAGTAAAGTTCACACACAACATACCCATGTTGTAACATACTGCTGTGCAACAACTTAGACCTCAATTATCAATACAACTTTCTTTACTTCATTCGATTACTACCTTGCTGCTACACTCTGCTACTTACTACATACAATAGTGGATCAGCTATTTTGTCTTCGCTTTTATACTGACAAGAATACATCTATGGGCAGAAATAGCTGAAACAACCACTGTTCAACTGCTTAGGATAGGAACAGTTCTTGGGGCATATTCAGCAAAAAGGAGAAAATGCTGCAAGGTTCAATATAAGCTAGAAAAAAATATGTGCTGCACCAATTTGTGGGGAATCTTCAGCAAACTTTTTTTTAAAACCACTGTTGCCTTTTTCCACGCTATGTTTTAACTTTTATCTGTGTTCCGCATAAATATTTATGTACCTATGTTGATGTGCGAATACATGAAAAAGTATATAGATTCTATATATCTATTATCATAGGAATCAAACTCTTATTATTTGATATAGACATGTTCGTCTTCATAATCTATTCATACAACATAACTTTGACAGCTGTTTATGCTTTTGGGTTCATTGCCAAACTGAGCAATTTATGCTTTTTATTTTTTATTTTATTTAAAGAAACGGGAAAAAAACAAAGAAAAACTTAAATTCGGTTCCCATCACATATTTTAGTACCAGCAGTAAGTTGTGCGTCAAAAAACAAGTCACCTTGGCGTTTAGTTGCTCGGTTCGCCAACAGTACAATGCTTCCGTGTCACATATTGATGGGGTACTGGTAGGTTTAAAATTTAAATATAGCATATGCTCACCAAGGCTCAATGAATTTAAAATTTAAACTTTAAATGATATCTATAAATAAAATTTAAGAGAAATGGTGCATGTAGTCAGTTGGACATATCCTAATATTTTTACAAACTTGCATTCGTTTTTATGTATATTGTCCAGCTAGCTGTCTTTGTGTATGTGCTACGAAATCGCAGGTTATGGGCAATATGCTCTGCAGTTGAAACCTATGAAATATACAGCTGCATCCACTTACGAAAATCATGGATTTCATGCAGGATAACAACGATTGCCACTGTCCGATGCGTTTGTCAAGTAACGCAACCATGAAATACACAATGCAAATTTTCTTTACTTATATTATTCAATCCCATGTGCGAAGCACAACTTCATACTAGTTATTATTATTATTTACATTAGAATGAAGGTGATCTCAAATAAGTTATCATACTTATTTACTGAGCAATGCATGCGTGATTGTTGAATTAGTGGAAGAACTGGTTTCAGAGTCCGTCTAAGCTTTCATCTACTCACTGTAATAACTCCTGAAAGGCTAAAATGTCTTATCAAGTATGACAAACAGGTACAAGTAATTCACAACTAAAAAGTTATTACTGAAGTTAAATTTAGATATTTGCATTTAAATCCATCTTTGCACTACGGTGGTAATATGTGTTTCTGTACTTTTATTTTCCCTGTTTAGGTATCATACCACTTGTCGGTATTGTTGTTTGTCTTAATATGTCTCTACTAATCTAAACATCATAGTTCTTACTTATTTTGACATATTGTTATAGTTTATATTGATTGGAAATATTTTCTGGAAGGTTTTACTGAAAACTTTTAATATGGTTTTCCTACAAGCACTGCTGCAATATCTGAATCAAGCCATCAAAAAATGCTTGTGGTCACAGGTATGTATTAATGGATTGACAACTTTGAATGAAACACTGATAGCTTGGCTGGCCTTGAAAGAATCGAGAAACATGTATAGCTAACTTAAAGTAATAATTTATGTAACTTGAAAAAGGTGGATGGATACCTATATTAAAACTCATTACATTAGACATGATGATTGTAACAATGAAAAAGTATTTTATAAAATTCAAAAAAGTGTCAACAAGGAATTTCAAATGGATTATGTTGCACAAACGTTTGCCTTCTTATGTAGAATTATAGTAGATATCTAAGTATGAGCTAATAGGCTATCATATGCAAGTGAAACTTCACCACACCATATCTATATATGGAGCATTATTGTCTTTGTGGTACATCGGTACCTCTATAATTTATTTCATATTTATATTTCTAGCAATAGTTAATAGATCCTGTAACACCTAGGATTTTAAATGAAAATAATTAATCAACTTAAAATGGTATTTTGATAATATCACACTAATATGGGTCCGTGCTTCACACACAAACTGTTTGTATTATCCTAAACAGAAAGCTAGGGCGTTTTTAGAATTTCAAAAAGACACCGAGTAATTTAGTTTAATGAATTTTATTTATTAGTTGTAACAACCCTAGATTTTGACTATATATTTAAATTTGACTTTATTTCATTTTGAAATTTATTTCAATTTGTTTATTTGTGTGATATCATTTCTAAACATTCTTAAAATGAAAATGTAATTTTTCTAAAATTTACTGCATTTATTTCCTATTTTTAAAGGCTGTTTTCTAATTTTCTGCCATTTTCTTCATTTTAAATTTCTTTATTTTATTTTAAATTTGTTTTATTTGTGAAATTTCATCTCTAAATATTTTAAAAATAATAATAGAATTTGTCCAAAATTTACTGTATTGATTTCCTATTTTTAAGGGCTGTTTTCCCATTTTTTGTTATTTTCTGCATTAAAAATTATATTTAAATTAAATTTTAAATATTTATTTTGTGAATAAAATTTTGTTTTATGTTATTATTTATGTTTAAAAATACTTTACAAGCTCATATTAATTTTCTACAAATTATTTCATTTAATTTCAAATTTTCTAGTCTAGTTCACTGTTTTAACTATTTTTCCTTCATTTTAATTTATATAATTGATAAATGGTATATATATTTTTATATTTTTTTAAAGTTTCGAAATTTTATCTGATAATATTGTTATTTCAGAATATATAAACTTTTATAAATAATTATAGGTAAATTGAAAGGGTTTGTGACCTTTTATTTCTAATGGCTTTTGATTTTCCTGCTTTTCACATTTTTAACTTACTTTTGCCATCAATTAGCCATAATAACTCACATACTTCAGCTGCCTACCTCCATTATTCATTCACGTACATCATTTCTCATCTCATTAAAAAAAAATTCGGTCATCACTAGTTGAGAAGTTGGTAAAATTCTATTTTTCTTTTATCTCCTTTTGTTCACTTATGCTGATTTTTCGTTTGATTTGCACTTGATCTTCTTTATCATAGGATCGGCCATGCCCCTCTCCAGCCCCTGCCACCACCACCACCACCTGAGCACGCCACCAGCACCTCCTCCTCACTGACCATCCCCATCCGTACCACCCTTGGTGGTAGTTCCTTCACCAAGTTCACCAAACTCCAACATCTTGACCTAGCCAAGCACAAGCCTTCACATCCACCACTTCCACCACCCATGGCCGCCACCTACATGACCACCACCACCTCCAGCACCTCCAGCACCCTCTGCCACATCACCACAGTGGACCCCACTCCTCCGACCGTGACCACAGCAGCCTTGGCCGAGCTTTGTTTGCTTGAAACTTGTGATGTTGTTAGTAGTTACGCCTTGTTGTGTTGTTGTTCCATCTCCATAACTTTTGCCATCAACAAACTCATGTTAGGCCGACCTTAGCAACCCAGACCTGACCCAAAACCATTCCCTTAGACCTGTACTCCACCTCTGGCCGAGCCTATGGGATGTCGGAAGCAAGTGCAAAGCATTTCAGCTTTGTTTTATGAAGTTATTTCTAGCATAGTTTATCGTATTTTTGGTCTGAAACCTTAAAATTGTTATATTGTTTGTTTGATTGGTATTCAAGGGAATTAATCCTTGGCTCCTCCATTCGTATCTGTGTCGTGCTTTTGTGCTTGTGTAGATCCCGTTTGTGCAATTCGTCGTTGTGTCATCAGCTCAAAACAGTGAGTTATTCTCACCAGACAGTTTTATACTTATATAAATAGTAAATTGATCACTTGTGAATATGTAAACTGCATCACCATATTATTATTTGCTATGTCACTATTATATGATGTTCACCCATGCTTAAACACCTATTATGACATTTGTTACTGTTATATTATGTTGTTCTGTTATTTTTATCCGTTTATCACACTGCAAGTTCCCTTTAGATTAGAATCACTATGGGTTGAAATGATACATACCCAAACGGACTTTAGAATAAGGTAAAATCATTTACTTGGGACTGCGGGTTTGAAATGGTAAAACCCGGATTTTCTTTTTAAATTACGGGTTGAAATGATATATTACCCGTATCACTTTTCCTAGTGTAGAAAATTATATACAGACCCATACTTAATATATATTTTTCTAAAATTATTTTTAGAAATGTAAATATTAAAATATTTTGATTTAAACCTAATTTAAAATGATTTTGGTAAAATATTATTGATTTTCTGAATAATTACAAGTGAAATAAATTAACGGAAAGGTTAGAAAATTTTGGATGTAAGCTATTTTGGGAAATTTGATTTAATTATAATTTGAAATTAAATAGAATATGAAAGCATGATGAATTTATGATAATTTGAAATTAAAGGAATTTAAAGTGATTTTATATCATATTAATGATTTTAATAAAGTTGAAATGTGAAATGAATGAATATTTAAGTTGAAATTTTAAATTGTAACTAAAATTGGAACTTTTGGAATTGACTTAAAAGTGAATTTTTAATTAAGTAAATAAAAATATAAACTAAATTATATTTGAGAATTTTAACTTAAGTGTTAGGTTGAAATTTAAATGTAATGAATTTAAAATTGGACACTGCAATCTAATAAGTGAATTAGTTTTAAATATGAATTTTTAAATGGAAATTTAACTTTATGAAATCATGAAATTAAAGAAAATTAAATGATGGTTATAAAAGTAAAATTATGTGATTTTATAAGTTAAAAGTGAATTATAGAAAATATAATTGTTGGATTAAACTAAGTTTTTTTTTTCTTTGAAACTAATGTAACACTATTACAGCATTTTAAACGCTGTCTTTGTTAAATTTAACTGTTTTGAATATAACTTTCTGTAGCAATTTCCAAATGCTGCGAAAGTTGAAGTTTCACTGTTTTGATAAAATTAAGTGAATGAATGAACTTTGAAAGTTGAAAATTTTGGAAGTTTAATAATTTAATTATTAAATGTAATAACTTCACTTTTAAAGGATTTAAACGAAGTAATTTGCTGGAATTGAACTATTTTGAAATGTGAATGGTATTTTTAAATTGAATAAAAAAAAATGAATATGTTTTTCAAATGAAATGATAAGTTGATATTTTGAAATGGATTTGAAATGATATTGGATTTTGAGAAATAAATACCATTTTTGAAATTATAACTACGGGTTATAATAACGATTGGTTGTTAAAGAGACCGGGATCGGATATGGACATACTCTCTGTCGATACCGAAAACCACTTTAACAACTGTGTGCGCGATGGAGATTCCAGAATGAAGTAGGATGGTGACGACGTTCCTAAGGTACATTTCGTGAACCCAACTCCCGTGAGTTAGCATAAGGTGGCTAAAACAGGAGCGATCTCGGGCCAAAGGAGGTAGCACCTCTGGCTGAACACACTTCTTCGATACCATTCTATTACTGTTGTGATCGATTGGGTGCACCCCTTGATTTTTGGAGTGTTGTTCGGGGTGGGCGTATGTGGCTGCTGCGTTACCACCAGCCCGTGTGCGTAATTGGTATATCTACCCTGGCATTGCCTTGTGTGCCGTGTCACCTACCATACCGAGCCTTTACTACGAGTTTGTCTTTCTCCCGTAGCCCGTGTGGTATCCTCTGACAGTCACCCAGAGTGGAGATGGCATGATATTGGATGGACTACTGGGACTATTATGTGTGAAGGGTGATATGGGTAGCCCAGAACGCTATTTAAAAGTATGTTTATTTTACTGTAGACATTAGTATAATAGCGAAATATTACTATATAGTAAATAGTTTAACGGATCCTTAGAGGATGGGCGGTCCCAGGCATCCTTTAAGTTACTTGTATCTTTATTACAGTTCACTTGAGTTGGTTTACATTATATAAGTATATATTGTCCTGACTCGAGTGTTTTGTGTTTTGCTTTACGCTCGGGTCAGCCTGAGTATTCACAGCTTTGGATTCTCTTCCTGGAGCTGGTCTTTCACTGGAGTTTCTACTTATCTACATATTTATCTACTTCTGTGTCAGTTGTATTAGTTTATCTCATGTATTAGTGAACTTCTATGTATTTGGGATTTCTATTCTGTTGTTTTTCAGACTATATTATGTATTTGGTTTGAGACTCTGTTATAGTAGCTTCATGAACTACTATGTTATTTTATATTCCGCTGCGAGTTATTCTGTTTGTTCTATGTCTGTGATTCTGTATATTTGATTTCATTTGCTCCAAATTTATTTACAATATGTTATTTCGCATCATTCAAGTCTTACATGTGTGGATTATTGTCGATTTGAATGGTACAAAATTAGGGGTTGCTACAGTTGGTATCAGAGCTTTGGTTTTTGGCAACCATTGCCTCTGCGGAGCAAAAACTCATTAGAGATAGGGTATTTCCACCCTAGAATGAGTGAAATCAATCTCAGAATCATATCTTTGTGAGAGACGTATTTTCAAAGTATAAAATGATTTTTCAAAATGTTTTCAAAGGATTTTCAAAGATTATTTTGATATGTATATTTTTCTTGCTTTTAAAGGATTTTCAAATGTTTTCTAACTTTCCTTTCTTTCGTATCTATCTTGTTAGGATCTTTTCTTTCTTTAAGATATTCATCCAAGTGTATTATCTTGCCTTATCTTAATTTGCTTCGGCTTGTCTTTATTCTTATCCTAAATTCATTCTTGATATTTTTCAGGATGAATCGGGGAAATGCCAGAGTTAGGGGTCGCGGTATTGCCCCAGCTCCTCAACCTGTTGCTCCAGTCAGGTTCACTGTTCTTTGTAAGGAATTCTCTCAACTTGGTGGAACCCCATTCACCGGTTCAGAGACTATCATTGAGGCTCAGCAGTGGTTGCGGAGTCTTGAGAGGATATTTACTGGTCTTGACATTACTGATGCTCAGAAGCGTCAGCTTGCAGCCTGGCAGTTGCATGATTCTGCTTTAGATTGGTGGGAGTCCGTTACGGCTAACACCGTCGAGGCTGATCTCACTTGGGAGCAGTTTAGGTATCCTTTGGGTTATCTTAATTTTGTTCCTATTTTTCCTTTTTTTGAATCTATATTAAGCCTATTTTCTGTATCTCTTTTCCAGAGAGGCTTTTGTGGCAAAATGGATGCCAGAAGCCGGGAAATCTCAGCTTTATCCTGAGTTTATGGATCTGAAGCAGGGTACCATGTCTTTTTCTGAGTATGAGAGGAAATTCACTGAACTTTCCAAGTTCGGTCCTGGCCTTATTGATACTCCTCTTAAGAAGAATGAGAAATTTATTGCTGGTGCTCGGCCAGAGTATTATAGTCGCCTTATTTCTCATGTTCATGGTTCTTTCACCCAGCTTATGGATATGGCTATTCGCTATGAGAATCCCACATCCAAAGTTCCTGCTGTTTCTGGTGCTCAGTCTTCCTCTGCAGTTTCCAAGAAGCGTAAGCCTAATTTTCAGCAGCAGAAGAAGAATTGGCAGAAGCGCCCTGGTTTGGGATCTTCATCATCTGCCCCTGCTCAGAGGCAACCAGTTGATCTCTCCTCCATCACTTGTTTTAGGTGTGATCAGAGAGGGCACTATGCCAATAGCTGTCCCACATTATCAGGTGCTGCAGTTCCTCCACCTACTCAGTCGGCTAGACGTGATCTCTGCCATATCTGTCTCCAGCCAGGTCATTTTAAGAAGGATTGCCCTACCCAGCAGAGGGGTACTCCTTCTGGTATATTTGCTGTCACTTCTGCCTCATCTCCAGTTCCTCCACCTGCCCCTGCTCCTAGTGATGACCAAGTTACACTCCAGGGTTCATTTACTTTATTTCATCATCCTGTTCGTGTGTTGTTTGATACTGGTGCTTCACACAGTTTTATTTCTGTTGATTTGTGTGATAAGTTTGAACATCTCCTTTCTCCTGAGTATACTTCTGTTCCATTATGTGTTTCAAATCCTATTGGCGGTCCTGCTAACCTTAATCGGATTTGTCGAGAGGTGAAACTTCTCCATTCTGATCATCGCTTTAGTGGTGATTTTTATATTCTAGGCTTCGATGCTTTTGATTTATTGCTTGGTCAGGATTGGTTAGTGAATCATATTGCTCATATCTCTTGTAAAGCCCGGTTTGTTCAGCTTGTTGATGATCAAGGGAATTCCTTGATTATTCAGTGCCGCATGCCTCAGGATTTTGCTGGCAACTTTATTTATTCTTTGGATTCTTCTTCCAGTGACCTTGATTCAACCCCTGTGGTTAGATTATATCTCGATGTATTTGGAGAAGTCATTTATTTACCTCCGAAGCGAGAAATTGATTTTTGGACTTGAATTTTTCAAAACACCGCATTGTAGTAAAATTTGGAGCAAAAAAAAATCATCAAAAAATCACAGACACAGAATATCAGAATAACTCGCAGTGGAAATAAAATACCATAGTAGTTCATGAAGCTACTATAACAAAGTCTCAAAAAATACATAATATCAGTTTGAAACAAATCATATAGTAATCCCAAATACATAGAAGTCACAATACAAGAGCTGAAATAGAATAACTGGAACTAGAAGATATAAATTACCAGATAAGTAGAATCTCCAACGATTTCTAGCTCCAGAAAGAGAAATCCAAAGCTAAGCTGTGAATATTCAGGCTGACCCGAGCATAAAGAAAAACACAAAACACTCAAGTCAGGACATACATACTTATACAATGTAAATCAACTCAAGTGAATTGTAATAAATGTAAGTAACTTAAAGGATGCTTGGGATTGCCCTCTGTCTGCCGCCTCGTACTCCACAGCATCGCACGCCACGAACCCCATGTTGCCGCGAATCCCCCATATCTGCTTCCTCGATTTGAACGTCCCCAACATGCTCAACCTCGTGAACTATTCGCGAAATGATGCTCGCGATGTAAATCACCGAACCCCTCTGTCGTGGTTGCCCCAGTCAGGGTGATGAGAGCGCTTCGATCGACTCTGAAGTTCAAATCAGATTCGAATGGGAAAGAACGTGGCCATTTTTTTTCTTCTGTAGATCTAGACTTTGAATTGAAAAGGAGAAAGGTCTCGGCTCTTTTGTTTGATAGGAGGAGATGTAAGTTTATAACAGGTGGTAGCGTGCTTGAATAAGAAGAAGGGGACAAGATTTAACGTGCCTGCACACTAGCTACATTGCTTGAAGAGGAGACAAAAGATGACGTTGGAAAAAGTTTTGATGTGAATAAAATTTCAGCTGATGTTGACTAGTATTTAAATATTAAATTCAAATTCAAATGTTTCGATAAATACAACTTAAAATATTATCCTCCTATCGAGGCATGCCGCTAGACGTTTATAATGTTTTACCCGTATTCCAAACGTAATGGAACGTGTTTCGATGCCCAGTTCAATCCTATGTGAAAGATAACATTTTTGGACCAGTTAAAATATCGAATTTTCGATTTAAATGCCAACGCGTTTATTGACCATATGGTCACACGATAACTCCAAATGCTGCGGAAATTGAAATCCGATAATAATACAGTATTACGGATCCAATGGAACGGGTTTCGTCGAATTCCGAGACGGTGTCTCGAAAGGCAATTTTTAAATATTGATTTAAATGATAAATTCAAAACTGAACAAAACATTTCCGAATTAAATTCTGAAGCTCCCATTATCTTCAGTATCATCAATATAAATTTTCTAAGCCATCAAATTATTTTTAACAAGCTAAAAATTGAAAATTGAAAATTTTACCCATTATTAACAAATTAAATTCAATAATTTAATTGCCAAATTCAAATTTATATTTGAAATCCAAGCTAAGCCATCATTCAAATATTTAAAACTAATTCAATATTTTCAATTTAAATTGTCCAAAATTTAGGGTCGTCACAAAGATCATTTGACTACACAAAGAAGGTTCCATGTTTCTACATATGATGAGTTCTAGAGAAGGTACAAAACCATGAATCCTAAGTTACGCCACCATTACGAGGTTATTCAAGTTGGACTACCTTGCCACTTGTATTATGATCTGGAGTTCAATAAAATTATTAACACTGGAAAAAATACCAACGAAATGGTAGATATTCTGATATCTATCACCTTCAAAGCGCTAAGTGACAAATACAAAATCCAGGGAAATCAAGATTGGGTTATAGAGATTGATTCATCTGCTGAAAAAAAGTTCTCTCGACATGTGATCATTCGTATCCCCAATATTGCTTTCAAAGACAACTCACATGTTGGAGCATTCATCTCTGAGGTATGCTCATGTATAGTAAATTTAAGAGTAAGTGATCGACAGTATGAAAAACTGTATATCAAGAAAGATTCAAGCTCATCAGACAATACAGAGCGTCTTTTCGTTGATACTGGAGTTTATACCTGTAATCGTTGTTTTCGTCTTCCTTTCTCATCAAAAGCAGGGAAGAATGCTTCACTCCTGCCAAGCGGACGTTTTGCATGTAAGAATCTGAATGAGGAACAAGTGTTTATCAAATCACTTATTTGCAGAATAGACGCTGATTTTGATAAGCTATTAGAGAATAAAATGGATCTGGACTATTGCAAAATTCTTCATTTTAAATCTGAGAGCAATGATAATATCACCTACACCGAGGGAGATAATCATTACATGTTTATAGTAGCAATATACCGAAGTCCTATTGTTCAGGAAAATCTCCTTTTCCAGCTTTGGATGATAAAATTTCATCTTTTGCCTCTCATGGAAATGTTTCAGGTAAAATAAGGTGGTACTGGTTTTCTGCATATGGCTACATAATTTATAGCATGTCCAGAAGTCGATATTGTGAATGAATTGGAAGAGAACATAAAAGTAATCATGTTATGTACATTGTTGATTTCCAAAGGGTTGGCTACTATCAGAAATGCTATGACCCCGATTGTAGAGGCTATCGATCTCCAGTGCGCCCAGTACCATGGGATGTATTGTCAAATTGTTGTGATATTGTGAATCAAGAAGGCAAGCCTGTCTAGAACCAATGCATCTGTCAAATGAAATATTAACTACATAATCACTTTAGTCTATGTTGCTTTTGTGTATTGTTAACTAGCAAGTGCTTACACATCTGATTTTAAATTTGATAATGAAATTTTAGTAATTGATAATGAATTTGTAATGGCTAATGTTTGTAATGCTCTGTTAAAAAGATAAAAGCATTTTTGTTTTATTGACAGTATGTTGTATCACTTTTATTGACAGTTCCACGTATGCTCTTTTCAAAAGGCTATACATGACAACATCACTTTTATTGATAGTATGTTTCGGGTAGAAATATGCTAGTCATACTTATCTCCAGTTGTTCTGTTTGATTTGTATTCCTAGTGCTGTGCGTGAAACTCGTGAATTAACAAATGATTTGGTTTGAATGAGGATATATAAGATCTCACTGCGGATTTGGATTATGCTATTAAAACTGCTCCTATTTGGTACCCTTTTTTTTTTATTCTAGCGACCAACGTCAGGGCTGGAGTGAATGAATAGAAAAGACTATGTGACGACCCGCCCTTCTCAACCCAGAAGGATGTATCATCATTAAGAAAGAAAGGGATAGAAATAGAAAAGAATAAAAAGAAAGAACAACAACATCAGAATCTCACAGCGGAATGGAACAAAATATAATACATCATATAACTATTACATAGTTATACATACATCAGAGTAATACAATATCACATAGCAGGACTGTCATATACATATATGTCCATACATACATCCAAAATACTGCATACACTAACTACACAGCGGAACTACATATATAGATACATACGTCTGGTATTCTCCCCAAAATAGCTTCTCCAGAAAATCAACACTTCCAATACCTATCACTTGGCTAGTCATAAAAATTTGAGTACCAAGAGTTTATGAAAAACAAAATATAAACTCCGGGTCAGACATGGGTCTGGTATGAGTAAACAGGTTAAAATTGCTTAACTTGAAAACCATTTGAAATAAAGGTATCACGTAAGACTCCCCACAAATAAATACGGGTAAGTTTTTACCTTACGCTAGCCAAAACATTTTATAGGAAATTCAGTGATATTATAATAGTGTCTAGGGTTTTCAAGTAAATAGAAAATAGCTTAAATTGTTACATCTATTAAATTCCAGCTACTAGCCACGAAAGTGGGTAATACAAATCAAAACGGTAGGGTCTCGTAGGGAAATTGGATTTCCAACAATGGCAGGGCTACTGGGGTACCGCCCGTCACAGTACGAGGCCTAGATCACCGTACCGAGGATCACTCCCGACCCCCTACAACACAAGGCCGGAACCATTCCTTACTGAACAGTCCCGAACAAGATAACCCAGCAGTTGTGGCCAACAACTGCTCACACAGCCGAATAAAAAGGGACATCTAGACATGGGAATATCTTGTCCTGCTTGGGCATGACCCACCTAATCTTGCTGCATCTCCCCTGTTTTAGCCATTCCCGGTTGATGAGGCTTGAGGCTACGATTACCTTTATTGAACATATCTTAGAATGCTCATCGTCCGCCTGACGATGTGCTGAAAGCATTCAATCCATACAAGTTCGTTCCGGGTTCGAACGAAACCGAAGGCATTATCTCGTTACACTCATTTTGGAATCACCCTAAGAGTTAACGACGATAACCCTTGCATTCTGAAACACCATCTCGATCACCATTTGATAAGTCACGACCTATCGTTTAATTTAGATCGATGTGGTTTTCGAAGAATCAAAATTGATTCTTCCGATCCCGGTCTCATCGGAATCCAAACGCCATTTTAAGGGCCAAGTTGTCTATTTAACTTAACAGTTCAATTTAATATCAGAATTCACATAACAGATATAACAGATAAATCATACACAGTTATCACTGATATCCATAATATATCACAACATATCTCAGAAATAACATCAAACAGATGTTAAAGTCAATCAAAGAGAATTATCAATGCATACCAAACAGTTTGTTTTTACTTAATTTATTGCTTAAGAATAAACTATTTATTCTGTTTAATTAATTACTGTTTAATTAACTTATTAATGGTCAATTTGTCAATTAGTTATCATTAATTATTATTTCATTAATCATCTAATCTTTAATTACTTATTTAATTAATTAACTTCTATTCATTAACTGTTACTTAATTACTCAGTTAATTAATTTATTTTTTTATTGTTAATTAATAACTCACTTATTAAAAAGTAATTACTTATTTAATTGCCACAAATTACTTTAATAAATCAATTATTATCAATTTAATTAAAGTATAATTCCTAATTAATCATTTAAGTTAATTTCCATTAATTAACTTCAAATAATTAGCTAACGTTATTAAGTTTTAAATTGATTTAACATATGATTTATTTTTAGTTACAAAATTAATTTAAAGTTATCAATTAAATTTCAAATATAAATTAATTTACATTCTAATTACTTTATATTAGTCAAACCATCTTTACATCACTTACCATTACTAAACTTTTAAAACAAATATTAGCCTAACTTACTAATTATTTAGTTACTTAGTTATAAAAATACTAAAATAGATTATGCACATTCAATTGGAAAGGTACCCGAGACAAACCCCTTCCCTACTCGAGACAGTCTCGAGTTATCCTCGTGTCTCCCCTGCGTCCCTCTCTCTCTCACTCTCTATCTTCTTCTCCCTTTCCCTGATTCTTTTCTTCTTATCAATTTCCCTTTTTTTTATGTATCGGTATAAATCGAATTACAGTAGCCACTCACGCAGACGCGGTCCTAACTCGAGCTAACCCACCCCTTTACTCGAGTATCACTCGATACGAAGCCACTCATGACCTCACTAACACGCTCACGCCACCGTGCACGTGCACGGTGGTGCGCTTGGCCTCCGGCGACTCGCGAAAGCCTCCACAAACCACAAATCATCCACTCATACGATTACATCTCTCAAAACAACATGAATCGGTCGAAGGCAAAAAAATTCCTGAAGCTCGAGCATGCGACGCATTCACCCACCGACAATTCTTTCGTGCGGCCACCATCCATCACCGGAGGTGATGGAACTCCACCAGAACTTCGCTCACATCCCCCTAACTCCACCTAAAATTGCATTCCACTCAGTTGCCCTATTGGAGCCGAAACAAATTTTTACAGAGCACCATGAATTCTTAGCCCAAAACCCTATTTTCGAACCAACCCCAAAACTCTTGCATTGAACAATTGTTTTTGCATTTTCCCGACATCTACAAGTATCAATCAAACTCCCACATGAATTTAAACTTCTAAAATTAATTGAATCACCGGATGTTCTCAAATAAGCAATTTTGGTTCACTTTGAAACCGCACCTATTCTTCTTACTTAAAAATCATTATTTTTATGTTAAAAATCTTAGCTTTGAGTGTTTAATCAAGGTATAGATTCAAATTAACAAACTAAAATATTTAAATTTTAACATTGATTTCCTTTTTACTGTAACTTAAAGATAGAGTGTTTATAACATACTGTTAAACTCCTAAAACAAGTTTACATGCCTATGTTTAAGATAAACCACTTGTATCAGCAACAAATCTAAAGTTTAAACAATTATATGAATAAGTATTTACAAATATTTTGGCTTTTCTTTGTTCAGATTTTTCAAAAATCTTGAAGAACAGCTACCTGTACTACCAAAGCAACAGGAAATACCCAAGGCTATTTATATAAACAATATCAAAGCACTTACCATTCATAAACTAAAGATACAAGTTTAGATTTAAAATAGGTAAGTTTACTCACCAAAAACAATTTGATGAAGAAAGGCTACAGGTTTGATTCCTTGAAACTTCACTGTCCTGAATTTGAATAAATTTTAATTTACCAGGTAAAGCTATTTATTTCCTCCTCTAATCTCAGGTTTGTTTTATGTTTAGTCAAGTTTTTATAAACGAACATAATATAGGTGGATATATATATAGAAGTAGCTGAATAATTATAGGTTGATCTAGACAGTTACTACTTGTATTGTTATCCTTTCTTTTTATTGGCTAAGTAATATACACTGCGGTATGAAATGATAAAGAGATTTCGGATGTAGTACTACAAACAAAATGTTATGCTAATTAATGCTTTTGCTCTTAATTATGATAGCATGTATTTAATGTTTTACTGATAGTTGCAATTTGTACAAAGATATTTATCTTATTTCGGCCAGCATATTTTGTACAGGATACAGATTTGGTTTTTATTATATTTGAAGTAAAACTTGTGTTTTCTTATGCATAAATATTTTCCAGCAGCACATAAGGTTTATATTTAATTTATAGCATTGTGATTGTACAAAGATATTTTTTTGTACTGGACAAAGATGTTTGAAACGTTTTGCAATTGTTCAGTTTCATAAAATCATGTTTTGTTCAACTAGATTTTGTCAGTATATTTAGCTATATATTTCCTTGTCTTATTGTAGAAGCTTGCTCATTTATACATATGTTTGTTATTTTGAGTGTAGCATGATTTTGATTTTTATTTGTTGAGTACAACTATATATAACTTGTCTTGTTTTCTTTGCATTATTCATTTGTATATACAGGTTATATTTCTCAAACTTTCTGATATGTTTGCTTAAAAGTTATTGTTAGCATATTAGTTGTATTCTATTTGTTTATTAAATTTTCAAACATTGATTTACATCATATACTTGCATTTTTATACTTCAAGTTATAATTTGTATTTGTACATTTATCTCTTTAGTTACATTCTATAATTATGATTATGTTTTATACTAGTTTTTTATGTTTATGTTTATAATTATTTATATTGTTTTATACTTATGTGATTATGTTTAATATTACTATGTTTGTTAATTTTTAAACTTATCATTTTAAAAACTAACATTGTATCCATATATATTATCACAGAATAAAATATAGAATCTTAGATTTTATTGAATAAGATAGATTTTGTTTTAATGGTTTTGAAGCATTTAATTTTAAATTTTCAAACCAAAACTTTCTTTTATAAAACATATAACTGTTAAATATCAGAGATCTTATTTGTTTATAAAATGTAAAGCTTGCATTTAATTTGAGTTAGATTAAATATTCATTAAAATATGCTGTCAAAAATTCCGGGTTGTTACATTCCTCCCCCCTTAAAAGAATTTCATCCCCGAAATTTAAAACAACAGTTAATTCAAAAGCTTTTATATTAACAATCCAAACATACATATCATTCATACAATAGCAACCAAACAAACAGTCTATTCTAACAAAGAACACTAGTTATCCGAACATAAATCCGGATAAGCATCCTTAAAACTATCAAGAGTTTTCCATGTACAATCTCTGAGATCCTCACTCCATTGCACCTTGACGATTTTCACCACTTTGTTCTTGAGTTTCTTCTCGTCTCGATCCACAATCTGAACTGGACTTCTGACCATAGTTAAATTGGGTTCAATTTCCAAATCTTCTTGAACTACTGGTTCTACAACCAGTGATGGATCATGAACAAATTTCCTCAAATGCGATACATGAAACACATTGTGAATCCCAGTCATCCGCTCTGGCAATTCAATCCTGTAGGCTACAGCTCCAATTCTTTCAAATACTCGAAATGGTCCAATATATCTCGGAGCAAGCTTTCCCGTCTTTCCGAATCTTATAGCACCTTTAATTGGGGAAACTTTAACAAAAACCAAGTCTTCGATCTCAAATTCCAATGGCCTTCGTCTTCTATCCGCATATTTCTTTTGACGATCTTAAGCAGCTTTCATCCTTTTCTTGATAAGCTCAACCTTTATAGAAGCTTCTCGAATAAGATCGTGTCCGAGCACAAGACGATCCTTCGATTCAATCCAACAAGATGGGGATCTACACGGTCTTCCGTATAAAGCTTCATAAGGAGCCATCTTAATACTCGCTTGATAACTGTTATTATAAGAAAATTCCACTAGATGAAGATGGTCCTCCCAAGAACCTCCAAAATCTAAAACACAACCCCGTAGCATATCCTCAAGAATACGATTCAGCCTCTCCGTCTGTCCGTCCATTTGAGGATGATAGGCTGTACTCAATCTCAAATCTGTTCCCATTGCTGATTGCAGAGCTTCCCAAAATTTGCTAGTGAAAATAGGATCACGATCACTTACTATGCTGACTGGAACACCATGCAATCGAACTATCTCCTTCAAGAAAATTTTTGCCAGGGAAACTGCAGTGCGGGTTGCCTTTACCGGTATAAAATGGGCACTCTTAGTTAAACGATCCACAATAACCCATATACCATCATTCCCTTTCCTGGTTCTAGGCAAACCATCGATAAAATCCATCGAGATCATTTCCCATTTCCAATTCGGAATTTCCAAAGGTTGCAATAACCCGGCAGATTTCTGTTGATCACCTTTAACTTGTTGGCATATGGCACAACTGTTCACAAATCTAGCAATATCCTTCTTCATATTCGGCCACCAGAAAACTATCCTCATGTCCTTGTACATCTTCGAAATTCCAGGATGAATATTCAATTTGGAGCGATGACTTTCAGACAACACTTCCTGCCTCAACTCCTTGTCATTCGGAACACAGATTCTCCCCTTGATCCTTAGTGTTCCTTGGCCATCAATTTCAAAACTGGGACACTGACCCTTCCTGACTCTCCTGATGATCCTCCTCAACATCTTATCAGATTCTTGCTTGCTTGAGATCCTTTCAATAAGAGATGGAATCACTTCCAGAAGAGATAAAACCGCGTTCCTACTGAGAGCATCAGCTACGACATTTGCTTTTCCCGGAGTGTACAGAATATCCAGATCATAGGATGCTAGAAATTCAACCCACCGTTGCTGCCTCAGATTAAGATCTTTTTGAGAGAATAGATATTTCAACGGTTTGTGATCTGTGAACAATTCGAATTTCTCTCCCAAAAGATAATGTCTCCAAATTTTCAAAGCAAAAACAATGGCTAGCAATTCAAGATCGTGCGTAGCGTAGTTCTTCTCATGAGGCTTCAACTGCCGACTAGCATACGCAACAACCCTTCCGTTCTGCATCAGAACTTCTCCCAAACCAACAATACAAGCATTAGTATAAACCTCGAATTTGCTTTTCCCATCCGAAATAGCAAGTACTGGTGCACTACTTAACTTTATCTTTAATTCCTGAAAAGCTTCTTCGCACTGAGGCGTCCATTTGAATTTAGCTCATTTCCTGATCAGCTTCGTTAGATGCGAAGAAATCTTGGAATAATCCCTGATAAATTTCCTATAGTAGCCAGCCAATCCTAGAAAACTGCGAACTTCCGTCGGTGTCTCTGGCTGTTTCAATTCCAAAATAGTTTCAACTTTCGCTGGGTCTACAGAAATGCCTTCATCCGAGACAATGTGCCCTAAAAATTTAACCTTCGATTTCCAGAAATGGCACTTCGAAAACTTCGCCTTCAACACATGCTTCCTCACAGTCTCCAATACAATCCTCAAATTCTCCCTGTGCTCTTCTTCGGATTTGGAATAGACCAAGATATCATCAATGAATACCAGCACAAATTTATTCAATACATTCCTAAAGACTCGATTCATGAGGTCAACGAAGTAGGCCGGAGCGTTGGTTAATCCGAACGGCATAACCAACCACTCATAGAAACAATTCGGTCCCCTAAATGCAGTCAAGGGAATACTGTCTTTAGCTACCCTTAACTGGTGGAAACCTGAAGCTAGATCCAATTGAGAAAAGATAGAAGCACCATGCAACTGGTCAAAAAGATCATCGATGCGAGGAAGAGGATATTTATTACGGATAGTCACTTTGTTCAATTCTCTATAATCCACACAGAACCTCAGTGATCCATCCGATTTGGTCACAAACACTGCCGCCGAACCCCAACAAGAAAAACTGGGTCTTATCAACCCCTTCTCTGAAAGATCTTGCGTCTGCTTAATTAATTCTTTTCTTTCCCTAGGGGCCATTCTCCTACTAGGCTGAATCACTGGCATAACTCCTGGAATCAAATCAATATGGTGAAAAGTTCGTGTACGAGTGCACGTGCTAATATAGTACACACGGATCGTGTAATATGGAATATAATATAAATGCGGAAATAGATGATAATAGCAAAGTAAATAAAAATAGAAAAATCACACCAGAGATTTTTATACTGGTTCGGAGCACCGTCCTACGTCCAGTCCCAGACTTCTAACTGGATTTTCACTATTAACTACCTCGCTTCACCCGGAGGAACAGGTTTACAACACCCGAGCAAACGAACGGGATTTCACGCCTCTAATACACTGAGGACTTCAACACTTGCCTCTTACAACACCGAGGACTTCAACACTTGCCTCTTACAACACCGAGGACTTCAACACTTTCCTCTTACAACACCGAGGACTTCAACAAAGATGAATATAATTGTTTGTTGACGGTATGTGTTCTTGCTAACACAGTTTTGTCATTTGTAGTACAAACTTCCTATAATCTTATCCTCGAAATATGTGAATGATGTTTTGTGAAGATTAAGGGAAGTATATTACTTATTGAATTAAAAGATATGAAATAATTTCAATGATTCAATAAGCAATTAAAATAATTGAGAGCTTTTAGAATGCAGGAGTATTTAGAAAGTAAGATCAGAAATTAGAGTAAAAAAAAAATGTTTTCATGTATTTGAATCAATGATTTAGATGAGTTTATATAGAGAAAAATAGTTGTAACTCTTTGTGAACAGTAGCCATTAATGGATATGATCATTGATGAAAGGTAAGAGATGCACCATTGGAGAAAGAAGTTTCTTTTGGAAAAGGTTGCTCTCTGTTTAAAAAAACGGTCGACGGGTCAAAAAATGGCCAGTAGACAGGATTTCAAATATATAGTCATTATGTGCATGTGTGCACGTTCATTGTGCATTTTACACAGAAACGGTCGACCGCCTGATTTATGACCGGTCGACCGGTCCCTGTTAATTTGCTCAATGAATGTGCAATGCTTTTCAAACATATATATATATATATATATATCGGTTATATTGAGGTGCATGATTATTTGAGGATAGATTTTAACAAGTTTATCACTATTACAATATCAAATAATCAACCTATAATCTAGAGTACCATATGTAGCTCTTTTGTGCCTCTTTATAGCCATGATACCTGTGTTTTGTCGATCTCCTTTATTTATTTGTCAGAAATCAAAAACTTCATAGAACCTGTGACTCAGCATATGGAATTCTATTTCTCGATGTGGTGGCAGACACTTCACTTCTTCAAAAACATCAGGAAAATCTTGAACTACATCAATGTCTTCAACTCTCTCTTCAGAAGTCTCAATTCCATGCAAAAGACTGCTTAAGTGAATTCCAGAATTATCACACGACACTCTGGCAATTCTACCCAGATCAGTTTCCAACGAAACTATTCTTTCACCACAATTCAAAATGGCTTTATACTTGTCCAGCCAATCCATACCCAAAATAAGATCAAATCCCTTAAAATTCATTACATACGGGTCACAAGAAAAACTGTGGGATAGATAAGAGATCTTTAAGTCCTTACAGATAGTGTCTAATTTGGTCACCCCTCCTATAGGATTAGATACCAAGATAGGACTGTCTATAGAACTAGGAGTAAGAGAGAACTTTTCAACAGAGTCCAAAGAAATAAAACTCAAGGAAGCACCCGAATCAAACAAAACTCTAATATATTTTCCATCTAAAAGTAAAGTACCTTCTAATACTCCTTTGCCCATCGAAGAAGAAGATGGTCCGTCTTCCAAAGCAAAAACTTTATTCTGAGGTGCCCTCTGCAGAAGTGGACAATTCTTGATCATGTGTCCTGGCTGATGGCAATTAAAGCACAATGATTTCTGAACCATAGATGATCCTGGACCACTCTGATGCGGTTGCTGCTGCTGCTAGAATCCTTTCCTAGGACATTTATTTGCCAAATGCCCTTCCTGTTGACAAATGTAGCACTTTCGAGGTCCGTTGTTATTTCCAGGTTTCTTCTTATTCGGTTTTCTCCATTTAGGATCAAACTTTCGCTTATTCGGATTAGTGAAATTCCCACCTAAAGCTGCTACTGGAATCACTGATTTCTTACTCATCAAACTTTCATATCTCAATGCCATATCAATCAAATCAACAAAAGATCCTTTCAAAAGCACTGTCAATTTTCCATGGAATTCAGGTCTCAACCCTTGCACAAATTTCTCATTCTTTTTCAGAGGAGTATCGATGAGTCCTGGTCCATAACAAGAGAGTTCGTTGAATCTGGTTTAATACTCCGAAATAGACATACTACCCTGCTTCAAATACAGAAAATCCTGGTACAATTGGGTTCTCCCTGCCGTTGGCACAAACTTCTCTTCAAACAATTCCTTAAATCTGTCCCATGAAATGTCATCCTTAGAAATATTTGCAATAGTGGAATCCCACCATGCTGCTGCACCACCTTGTAGTTGCCACGATGCCATATGCCTCTTACGCTCATCAGACAATTTCATGCTCTTGAAAATATGTTCGCAAGAGCGTAGCCAGTATTGAACTTCAATTATTGACTCCGAACCTTTGAATGGTTGGCCTCCGAGATGTTTGAAATCCTTGCATAAAGCTGTAAAACTGACTTGAGGCGGTACTGGATTAACAGCCTCACTAACATTTTGACTCCGTCCATTATCTGTTGAAGTATTGGGCCTAACTCTACCTCTTCTTCCTGAACTCATGTCGGTCACCTGAACAGGTAACTCAACAAATTTAGATGGACTATATATATAATTATATTATATGAAATACAAATACGCACTCTCAAGATAAATATAACACAAGAGCCTAGGTACTCGCTCGACCTAGCGCTCTGATACCAACTGTGACGACCCGCCCTTCTCAACCCAGAAGGACGTATCATCATTAAGAAAGAAAGGGATAGAAATAGAAAAGAATAAAAAGAAAGAACAACAACATCAGAATCTCACAGCGGAATGGAACAAAATATAATACATCACATAATTATTACATAGTTATATATACATCAGAGTAATACAATATCACATAACAGGACTGTCATATACATATATGTCCATACATACATCCAAAATACTGCATACACTAACTACACATCGGAGCAATATATTTAGATACATAAGTCTGGTCTTCTCCTCAAAATAGCTTCTCTAGAAAATCAACACTTCCAATACCTATCACTTGGTTACTCATAAAAATTTGAGTACCCAATATAAACTCCGGGTCAGACATGGGTCTGGTATGATTAAACAGGTTAAAATTGCTTAACTTGAAAACCATTTGAAATAAAGGTATCTCGTAAGACTCCCCACAAATAAATACGGGTAAATTTTTACCTTACGCTAACCAAAACATTTTAAAGGAAACTCAGTGATATTATAATAGTGTCTAGGGTTTTCAAGTAAATAGAAAATAGCCAAAATTGTTACATCTATTAAATTCCAGCTACTAGCCACGAAAGTGGGTAATACAAATCAAAACCGTAGGGTCTCGTAGGGAAATTGGACTTCCAACAATGGCAGGGCTACTGGGGTACCACCCGTCACAGTACGGGGCCTAGATCACCGTACCGAGGATCACTGCCGACCCCCTACAACACAAGGCCGGAACCATTCCTTACTGAACAGTCCCGAACAAGATAACCCCGCAGTTGTGGCCAACAACTGCTCACACAGTCGAATAAAAAGGGAGATCTAGACAGGGAATATCTTGTCCTGCTTGGGCATGACCCACCTAACCTTGCCACATCTCCCATGTTTTAGCCATTCCCAGTTGATGAGGCTTGAGGCTACGAGTACCTTTATTGAACATATCTTAGAATGCTCATCGTCCGCCTGACGATGTGCTGAAAGCATTCAATCCATACGAGTTCGTTCCGGGTTCAAACGAAACCGAAGGCATTATCTCGTTACACTCATTTTGGAATCACCCTAAGAGTTAACGACGATAACCCTTGCATTCTGAAACACCATCTCGATCACCATTTGATAAGTCACGGCCTATCGTTTAATTTGGATCGATGTGGTTATCGGGGAATCAAAATTGATTCTTCCGATCCCGGTCTCATCGGAATCCAAACGCCATTTTAAGGGTCAAGTTGTCTATTTAACTTAACAGTTCAATTTAATATCAGAATTCACATAACAGATATAACAGATAAATCATACACAATTATCACAGATATCCATAATATATCACAACATATCTCAGAAATATCATCAAATAAATGTTAAAGTCAATCAAACAGAATTATCAACGCATACCAAACAGTTTGTTTTTACTTAATTTATTGCTTAAGAATAAACTATTTATTCTGTTTAATTAATTACTGTTTAATTAACTTATTAATGATCAATTAATCAATTAGTTATCATTAATTATTAATTCATTAATCATCTAATCTTTAATTACTTATTTAATTAATTAACTTCTATTCATTAACTGTTACTTAATTACTCAGTTAATTAATTTATTTTTTTATTGTTAATTAATAACTCACTTATTAAAAAGTAATTACTTATTTAATTACCACAAATTACTTTAATAAATCAATTATTATTAATTTAATTAAAGTATAATTCCTAATTAATCATTTAAGTTAAGTTCCATTAATTAACTTCAAATAATTAGCTAACGTTATTAAGTTTTAAATTGATTTAACATATGATTTATTTTTAATTACAAAATTAATTTAAAGTTATCAATTAAATTTCAAATATAAATTAATTTACATTCTACTTACTTTATATTAGTCAAACCATCTTTACATCACTTACCATTACTAAACTTTTAAAACAAATATTAGCCTAACTAACTAATTATTTAGTTACTTAGTTATAAAAATACTAAAACAGATAATGCACGTTCAATTGGAAAGGTACCCGAGACAAACCCCTTCCCTACTCGAGACAGTCTCGAGTTATCCTCGTGTCTCCCCTGCGTCCCTCTCTCTCTCACTCTCTATCTTCTTCTCCCTTTCCCTGATTCTTTTCTTCTTATCAATTTCCCTTTTTTTTAGGTATCAGTGTAAATCGAATTGCAGTAGCCACTCATGCAGACGCGGTCCTAACTCGAGCTAACCCACCCCTTTACTCGAGTACCCACTCGAGTATCACTCGATACGAAGCCGCTCACGACCTCACTGACATGCTCACGCCACCGTGCACGCGCACGGTGGTGCGCTTGGCCTACGGAGATCGCGACAGCACCCACAAACCACAAATCATCCACTCATACGATTACATCTCTCAAAACAACACGAATCGGTCGAAGGCAAAAAATTGCCTGAAGCTCGAACATGCGACGCATTCACCCACCGACAATTCCTTTGTGCGACCACCATCCATCACCAGAGGTGATAGAACTCCACCAGAACTTCGCTCACATCCCCCCTAACTCCACCTAAAATTGCGTTCCACTCGGTTGCCTTATTTGAGCCAAAACAAATTTTTACAGAGTGCCATGAATTCTTAGCCCAAAACCCTATTTTCGAACCAACCCCAAAACTCTTGCATTGAATAATTGTTTTTGCATTTTTTCTGACATCTACAAGTATCAATCAAACTCCCACATGAATTTCAACTTCTAAAATTAATTGAATCACCGGATATTCTCAAATAAGCAGTTTTGGTTCACTTTGAAACCACACCTATTCTTCTTACTTAAAAATCATTATTTTTATGTTAAAAATCTTAGCTTTGAGTGTCTAATCAAGATATAGATTCAAATTAACAAACTAAAATATTTAAATTTTAACATTGGTTTCCTTTTTACTGTAACTTAAAGATACAGTGTTTATAACATACTGTTAAACTCCTAAAACAAGTTTACATTCCTATGTTTAAGATAAACCACTTGTATCAGCAACAAATCTAAAATTCAAACAATTATATGAATAAGTATTTATAAATATTTTGGCTTTTCTTTGTTTAAATTTTTCAAAAATCTTGAAGAACAGCTACCTGTACTACCAAAGCATTAGGAAATACGAAAGGCTATTTATATAAACAATATCAAAGCACTTACCATTCATAAACTAAAGATACAAGTTTAGATTTAAAATAGCTAAGTTCACTCACCAAAAACAATTTGATGAAGAAAGGCTACAGGTTTGATTCCTTGAAACTTCACTGTCCTGAATTTGAATAAATTTTAATTTACCAGGTGAAGCTATTTATTTCCTCCTCTAATCTCAGGTTTGTTTTATGTTTAGTCAAGTTTTTATAAACGAACATAATATAGGTGGATATATATATATATATAGAAGTAGCTGAATAATTATAAGTTGATCTAGACAGTTACTACTTGTATTGTTATCCTTTCTTTTTATTGGCTAAGTAATATACACTGCAGTATGAAATGATAAAGAGATTTCGGTTGTAGTACCACATGAACAAAATGTTATGCTAATTAATGCTTTTGCTCTTAATTATGATGACATGTTTAATGTTTTACTGATAGTTGCAATTTGTACAAAGATATTTATCTTATTTCGGCCAGCATATTTTGTACAAGATACAGATTTTGTTTTTATTATATTTGAAGTAAAACTTGTGTTTTCTTATGCATAAATATTATCCAGCAGCACATAAGGTTTATATTTAATTTATAGCATTGTGATTGTACAAAGATATTTTTTTGTACTGGACAAAGATGTTTGAAACGTTTTGCAATTGTTCAGTTTCATAAAATCAGGTTTTGTTCAACTAGATTTTGTCAGTATATTTAGCTATATATTTCCTTGTCTTATTGTAGAAGCTTGCTCATTTATACATATGTTTGTTATTTTGAGTGTAGCCTGATTTTGATTTTTATTTGTTGAGTACAACTATATATAACTTGTCTTGTTTTCTTTGCATTATTCATTTGTATATACAGGTTATATTTCTCAAACTTTCTGATATGTTTGCTTAAAAGTTATTGTTAGCATATTAGTTGTATTCTATTTGTTTATTAAATTTTCAAACATTGATTTACATCATATACTTGCATTTTTATACTTCAAGTTATAATTTGTATTTGTACATTTATCTCTTTAGTTACATTCTATAATTATGATTATGTTTTATACTAGTTTTTTATGTTTATGTTTATAATTATTTATATTGTTTTATACTTATGTGATTATGTTTAATATTACTATGTTTGTTAATTTTTAAACTTATCATTTTAAAAACTAACATTGTATCCATATATATTATCATAGAATAAAATATAGAATCTTAGATTTTATTGAATAAGACAAATTTTGTTTTAATGGTTTTGAAGCATTTAATTTTAAATTTTCAAATCAAAACTTTCTTTTATAAAACATATAACTGTTAAATATCAAAGATCTTATTTGTTTATAAAATGTAAAGCTTGCATTTAATTTAAATTAGATTAAATATTCATTAAAATATGCTGTCAAAAATTCCGGGTTGTTACAGACTATATCTTAAAAATAGACATAATAACTACAGTAACATATAATAAAAAAATACTATGCATAAGAATTAAAAAGATATATCAGTTTATCTTTTTTAACATAACTAACAATATTGTATTCCAAATAAAAGTTAAACATAAACAACTGCATACAAACAGAAGTAATCAAAATCATATTATAACCAATTCAACATATGAAATTATCCCAATATTCAACTCAAAGTATTCATAAAACAACCAAGCATTCATAGGACAACCAATCAAATACATTGGACTAAAACAATCAACTCAATTATTCAACTCAAATTATTCATAGAACAACCAATCAAATACATTGGACTAAAACAATCGACTCAATTATTCAAAGAACACCCCCTTCTATTATGTCCTAGTTTTTTTACACTTTCCACATCTGTTTTGCTTAGCATGAAAATCAGCACCTTCAGTCCTATTCATCCTAGGGCTACCAGCTCCACGAACAGGCTTAGGAGGAAGAATAATAGATGATTCTTCAGCTTCAATTGCTTCCTTATCAAAAGTTGGAATATGATTGATCACATGTGAATACGAAGCTCGATAATACTCAACAGTAAAGTAATTCTCAATATACTCATAAATAGAATTTCTGGTTAAAGAAATACACTTCAAAGCATGCGCACGAGGAAAACCTGTCACTTTCCAATGATTGCAACTGCAAATGCAATTTTTAAGATCAACCTTTTGAGATGTTGGAGAATGAACTTCAAAAATATTCCTACAAAATTTCAAATTAAAAACAGTTAAAATATATAAGCAGATTGCATTTCCAAAAATGGATTATTAGCACTATATATATTCTTTCTAATCTATCTAATAAATAAGAACCAATTCATGTGCATTGAGCTAATAGTGAAAAATAAGACTCATAAACCAAAACAAATAACAACGGTCATACTGTTCATATTCTTAAAGATCACGGACTAATGCATCATACTCCTATGCACAACATTAGTTTTTACCATAACAAAATCTCAAAAATAAAACACTACAATGATACTTGCTTTATATTACTCGGTCCTTACATTATTCATATTGTCATAAGCCTCAATGCAGACAAAGAGAAAATACGTAGCAAGTGACACCAATAAAATGAAATCATAACACAGGCTACAAAGCAAGTTGAAAAAATGTAACGACCCATAATTTTAATTAATTAAAATTTGTATATTTAATTAATTTTAAATATTAATAAGTGAAATTTATAATTCGAATAAATTTTATTTCGAATAATTGGGTTTAATTGGATAATTAAATCGATAATTTAATATGTTAAATTATGGAAATAATTGAAAATTGGGTTAAATATGATTGAAATTGATTTGTAAAATTTTGTTTTATCATATTGGAGTTAGAATGATTTATAGAACTTTTAAAATCGAATTGGGAGTTTATTTGTGAAAATTGAATATTTTAATATTTAATCGACTAGTGAAAATAGCCATTTTTTGAACAGTCTCAAAATTGGACGAAACTAGTTCCATTGGATCAGTAATAGTTTGTTATTATCGGATTTCAATTTTCGTAGCAATCGGAGTTATCGTTTGATCGTGGCAGCTCGAAACGCATTGAAATTGTTTTTAATATTAATTTGGCGAGTTAAAATAGCCATTTTTCAAACAGTCTCGGATTTCGACAAAACCAGTTTCATCGGATCCGTAATGTGATATTATTGTATGGTTTCAAATTTTGTGTCCATTGGATTTATCGTTTGTCCGGTGCAATCTAAAACGCCTAGAAAATCGTTTAATCGGTTTAATTTTAAATCGAACGTTTATTGCCATAACTTGCACAGATGACCGAATTAGCTTTCGAAACCTGTTCCATTGTGTCCGAAACGCGGGATAAACCCCAGAAACGCCAGTTACAGCACGTAAATCGGATTCCGGAAAACCCGGATGAATAGTGTTCAACAATTTCCTATAAATAGACCTTAAATTCACAAAAAAATAAGAAAATTATAAAACCCTAATCCTATAGCCAGCCGCCGGCCTCAACATACACGGCCAAAAAATTCCTAACTTCTTCCTCTCCGATCTCCTCATCCAAGCGTTTTTAGGCAACGATCTCAACTAGAGAATCGTAGAGGACGACGAGGCGAACCTATCCAACGGTCAAGATCGTCATCGGAGCATCGTGGTCGCCAGAATCTGGCTGTGAAGTACATACGAATGGATGCGTTTTCCAAGGCCATCAAGGGGCCGAGCCTGGCCAAAATGCAGCCGAGCGTGGCTCTTGCGATGGGGGTCAGGATGGCTTCACTTGATCGCGGTGGAAGTCAATGAGGTAGTTGCGAAAATTAACCTTAAGTTTATGTGATGGGTTCGGCTGTTACAGGAGATACACGCGCGTGAACGAAGAAGAAAGGAGGGGGAAGAGAACGTGCGTGCGGCCCTGATGCTTCCAGGGGAACGTGCGGCTATGATTAAGTGTGAGGTTGAAAATAAAAAGGATATGTAATTTAATTTTATTGAAAATTCGTATAAACTTGTAAAAATCATATCTTTTTCATACGTGGTCGAAAACGCGTGAAACCAGTTGCGTTTAAATCGTATGGACGAGCACTACGCTATGGAATTGGATTAAAGTCGTTTGGAGTTAGCGAAAATTTTAGGTAAAATTAAACGCGCGTTTAATTTTATTCGAAATAAAAGCTGAAAACGAAATTGAAATCAAGGTGAGAACTTCTCACTCAATCGAATCAGTTTCGATTTTAATTTTAAATAGTTAGATTTAAAATTCTTGAATGCATGTTTGAATGATGATTGTTATCTATTGATTGTTAAAATAGACATTATACGCCGTTAGTAAGCGGATGTTATTTATTAAAAACATATACCGCGAATATTTCATAAACAGTGAAATTGGTATTATTTATGTACTTGGATTTGATTTTCCCACGGTATATAGCAGATGAGACCCTATTGCGCCGTCTATTAAGCGGATAATATTTTAAATCCCATGTACCGCGATAATTTCGTACTGGAACGGAATTGGTATTGTGCTAACATCTTTGGATGCACGAAAACAGGTTGGAGGGATCCAACTGGATTCCTCAACAGTATTTATTTGATTATGAATATTTTGATATTCGTTGATTATCATATTGATATATGTTGTCGTTGTAGTCGTGATTGACTATTTGGTGTGTAGCATCATTGGACCAATTTTGGAATTTTAAAATGATTTTTAAAGTGATTTTTGAAAATATACTATATTTTTGGAATTGATTCATTTTAAATAAATAAACGATATAATTTTAATGTTACAAAAATTATGGTTTTTGAGAAATATAGTTAAAGGTTGATTTTTGAATATATGAGGCTAATGATTTTATAAAATAGTTTAATCGGGATTTGAATTTATTATAAAAAGTTGAAAATATAGGATTTATAAAATTTGATTATTTTATAAATCAAAATGGTGAAATTATAAAGGGGATTAAAGATGTTTTAAAAGAGTAATAGTATAAATTGATTTATATAAGAAATTTATAAATTGATATTTATAAATTAAAGTATTGGAATTATAAAACAAGTTTTTATAAGTGTTAGAAAGAAGTGCAAATGAATTTCATAAATGAATGAAATTTATAGAATTATAACGGTGAAGTTATAAATGGAATTTTATAAACAGTAGGTTTATAAAATTTGTAAAGTTATTTAAAAGAATAGATTTTGGATAAATAAATGAATCTTATAAGTTATAAGATTTAAAATTTTGGAAGTTCAAAAGAACGATTTTTGCAAACAAATAAATTATAAGTATTTGACTTATAATATGAATTTCTAGTATATCATTGAGATATGAATTGAGATAGGTTAATAAAGGAAAATTTATAAAGGAAGTTGTTATAAGATAAATAGAAATGGAATTTATAAACATTGTTTTATAAATCCGCAAACGACTTATTTTGATAAGTAAATAGTATAACTTATTTATGGAGTTATATTCACGTTTTAGATAGTGAATAATCCTTTAAGATAAAATGTATAGAAGTGATGAAATTGGTTAACGTAGTATATTCACGTTTTTGAATAGTGAATAATATGTTAAAGAAAATGTTTTGGATTTGATGTTTTAAATAGAATTAAAACGATCTAACGATGTTTTAAATGTGCTAAGATTCGAAACCATAGATTTCAACATTTATTGTTGAAATAGACGTTTTTGAGAAATAGAAGGAAATGGTGGACTATAACACTGTTGTTATAGTAAATGATTTCCGAAAGGAAATGTTTTGTATAGTATTGGGATTTATATATCTATTTTAATTTCGAATCCCTATACTAGTGATTTTGGGTTGTCGTAACGATGTTTTACGCAACATTCGTTTTGGCCCAAATAAATATGTTTAAGAGAATGATTTCCTTAAAGAATGAAATATATACTTAATTTCGATTTAAGTATATTGAATATTTTCCAAGTGTAGAAAATAAAAAGATTTGTGAATTACTTATTAAGTAAGTATGGAAATGCTTTCCAATATAAAGTGAATATTTTGAGAATTTATCTTTTTGATGATAAGTTGAAAATGAATAATTGAAATCGGATATTCATAGATATTTTGAAATATAAATTCACTATGGAATTTATAAAAGAAAGTGGAATTTGTTTAAAAATAAATATTGATTTATTTTTGAGATGTTGAAATTATATATCTTGTAAAGATAAGTTTGGGAAATAAATAATTTGGAAAATTATTTGGAATCTGGTGATGTGTGCATATCCATTGATAGTTCAATAACTGACTATCAATATTTACCTTAGAAAGGTATTTGTTGTGATTTGCTTGGATTTGAATGCCACACTTATTTTTAAATTATTGCGCTCGTTATTCGGATTACCCATTCCGAATAGTGATACGACGTAATGGATAACATTGGTGACCGGTGTTGGAGACCGGATATTTTTGAAAGCCAAAGGACAACTCGTCGATTGTCTTTGTACCGAGTAGCTATGGTATAGAGACCCCCTATGTGATGGGAAGTTTGGACGTGATTAGAGATTGTCCGGATTGCAAGGACTTCTTTGTAAGTGCCTTCGGTTCTGTTCGAGCCCGGAACAGACTTGTATGGATTGTATGTCTGACATTACAAATTGAGATATAAAGCCGATTTCTTTCAAATATATTTCTGTTGGTGGCCGAGAATTTATTCTCTTAGCTTAACACCCTTCTCTGAGACGTACGAGCTCAGAGGTTATGTAGTTGAAGGTTATTAGCGATATATTCCCAATTTGGTAATATGACATGCTGAGTGTTGCTGTGAAATGATCATTGTGTTGATCATTTGTGATAGGATCATTTGTTTGATAATTTATCTTGGTGATCATTTCTATGATCATTTGTTGACCTAAAGCACGGCTTTTGTATAAAGCGTGGCTTTGTGGACGAGACTTCGTCGAACCTCACACCCCGGAATGGTCAAAACAGGAAAGATGCGGCAAGGTTATGAGGGGTAGCTCCCTTTAGGGTATATGCATTTCCTTCTGGAAAATGGTGGTATCATGGTATGGAGCCCAGATACTTACTCGTGTTGAAACACTTTATTTATGATTGTGTGATGTTGATTACGAGCGCTCGGTTAAAGGTCCCAAAGGACCGGAGGAATGGCATACTCATGTCAGTAGTTACCCAGTTAGGGGTAACCTGGCCTTGTGTTGGCAGAGATCCGGTTAGGTTCTCGGGGACGTCCTTCCAGAGGCGTTCTCATGTGGCAATGAGAAGTTCCTTGGCCTGACCATTTGTTGGAAATCCAAAGAAACGATACGAGACTTGTATGGTTTAGTTGTATAACCTGCTATGGAATGTGGCGGTAACCTGCTATTGAACATAGTAGCTATAGTAGGCATACGATAATGGTCGTATGTTGGCTAAGATTTATATTCTACTTTCGAAATTGTTTTATACACTATTCACTAGTAATAATATCAAATGTTCTTTTTAATGCGTATCAAGCATCTTTGACTATCATAAGGAGAAATCTCCTCCGATTCTGCGTTTGCATTTTGTGTGTGTGCGGGAGGCCTTATGGTAGTCTCATTTTTAAAAGCATTGCGAATTGACTTTAAAAATATTCCTCTATTTTGATTTTAAAGATAAATAAACTGTTTTGATTTCTCACACCAGTCACATGAATGACTCGGAGTTTATTGTTTTCCTTCCTAAACTCTGGGTGCCCACCAATTTTCACACAGGCAGTCAAGAGTTAAGGTTTATCAGGATATTCTGGAATTCAGGAGTTGCTGGAGGCAAGATGGATAGCATGGCGTATTACTAGTATATAGTATTTCTTTTTCTGCTTTTTGATGTTGTTTGTTGTGTACACTCTGATGATATGATGTAATGAAATGTGATGTAAAGTAATAACTGATATAGTTCTTTGTTTAAAGATTATTCATTTATCTATTATATGTTGTTCTGCTGCGAATTGCGAGATTCTGATATTGTTCTGTTATTTCCTTTCCGTTCTATTTTCTATTTTCTTTTCTCTCTTCTTCTATCCTTTTTCTTTTTCTTTCTTTTTCTTAAACATTGAGAATTCGTATTTCTGTTCATCTTGAGTTAATCTATGGAGATTAGTGTATATTCAAGGAGTACGAATTTGCGGGTCCTCACAAAAAGATAAATGCATTTATCACTTTTCGAAAACTGTGAACATCATGTAAAAAATATAAATACATACCTAGATGATTTAGAAACGCTCCACCCAAATCCTTCTACCTTCAATTTCAAAAAAAGAGCTTACATTTTTGGACATAGCACACTAGTCCACTTTGACGCCTCTTCTCTACGATTAGACATTTGCATCATAAGTTTTACCCTAATTCCATCACGACAAGCAGTAACAGGCAAACTTCTTTCATCCAAAATCCAAGAATTAAAACTCTCATCTACATTCGACTTATTTTCACCATATCGCTTCCTCGAAAAAAAAATCTGCCCAATGATCATACGGTTTATCAGTCAAGTACTCTATAACTTTGGCACCTCCAATTTCTTTGTACTTGGACATAGCTTTTTCAAACTCATGATGATTAGAAGCTATAGCACAACGCTCAAGTAAATGAGCTACCCAAATACCCCTTCCACTTTTCATAATGATAGCAATATTATTTTGCATATGATGCAAACAATAAGAATGGTGACTATTTGAAATTTTTTTTGGAATACTTAACAATAAACCCCAGTGTCTATCACTTAAAAAAGTTAATATTCTATCATAAACGAGAGCATTCTTCAGGTGTTTTAAAAACCAACTCCAACATTCTTCATTTTCTTTGGGAACAAGAGCCATCACTAATAGGAAAAAACCTGGAAAAGAACAAAAATATAATTCAATCTGTGATATCCCGAAAATTTGGCAATATGAATTTAATAATCCATGTTAGAAATTAATTTAATTTGATAATTTTTGATAATAAAATTTGAATTGATTTAATAATCTTCTTTTAGTAAATATTTAAATTAGAAGATTGTATCTTTTTAAAGCTAATAAATTGTTTTCTGTTTATAATCTATATAATTGTATATATTGTAAATTGATAAGCTTTGATTTGGAACTTAGTAAATGAATCAATTTCTAATTTTTATTTATATTTGGTAAATTGGAAATTTGATTTAAAATTAACATTTAACTTTTCAAAACAATTTAATAGATAATTATATAGTTTATATTAAAGGAAAACCTTATTTGTTTAGATTTATATTTTAATTAACCTAAATATGAATCTAAATTAGATTAACATTAAATGCTTGGTTTTATTTTATTTTTAAATATCGTTTGAATTTATATATATAAGAATTTAAAATAAAAATTACAAATGATCTTAATTTGTTTATAATATCTTTTACAAATTATTTAATATTTTTTAATTTTTTATTTTCAGATAATAATGATAATAATTAGTTTTTCATAAAACGTAAATAGATTTTAGAAATAGGACTTGTTATTTTTAATTTTAATAAAAGTTATATATGCATATGTATAACTTGATTTTTCAATTGGAGTTTTATAATTTAATTTGATTTTGAATTGAATGTTTGAAAATTTAAAAGAATAAATACATAGAAATATTTGAATAAGCTTATATTCATAATTTGTTTGTTTCATTTTCTTTTTAATAAATTAAAAATAAGAAACTCATTTATATACATAAGAATAATAAATTAAGGTTTTAAAGTATTTACAAACAATTTAAATTAAAACTAAAATATACTTAATACATGTGTGAATTTCTTAAAACACCCTAAAGACATGTGTAGGCCATTAATTAAACCAAGTGACAAGTGTTAAGGTTAGAGAATGTGTATTCTTTAGTTATCTTTTTCTTTTATTTTAATTAAATTAAAAATTTATTTATGTAAACATTTCTCCTCATCTTATTCTTCTTTTCTTTTAAAAAACTTGTGAAAGTTTTCAGATCTAAAAATCTGAATTCATCTTCCACAAAACAGAAAATTTCTGTTCAAATAAAACCTGTCAATTTCCCCTCTCAAACAAATTGATAACCTATAATCTCCTCTAACCAAATCAAACTACAGCTACCTGAAAATCATTTGCAACATCCAAAATACATACTATTGAAGATCTCTGTATTTCTGTTTGAAAATTTCATCATGTCTGCAAATTTTTCTCTGGAATTGAAGCTTTTAAAAAAAAGTTGTAGCTCCTCAAAATCCATTAATCTGAACATCCAAAAACCTGAAATCACTTTGCAAAATCTAAGCCCGCATGCATTTTATTTTCTGAAAGCATGCATCTGAAATTCTTCTGAAAACTTCAAAATCCTGCATGTATTTTTCTGGAGGCCTGCAATTCATCTTCTAGAAAACATGTAGCTGTAAAACAAGCTTGCATCTGGGAACATACAATTAAAATCAGAGATAAAAGGAAGAAAAAAAGAAGAAGCACCGTTTAATTTCAAGCATTTTCCTGAAATAGTTTGCTCTGCTCATAATTTCAGGTGAGTAACAATTTATTTTTAAAACCAATTTAAAGTAATATGGTTGCTTTAATTTCTTTTCCTGTGATAATCATATTTTGTGTGGATGAATATGATAAAAATTGTCTGTATGTATGTATGGGTTTGAATGCATGTTGTAGTGAATTCATTCTTCCCTGTTCTAGACTCCAAACTTTAAATATTGATTCGAAAATCATGAACTCAAAATCTAGTTCATATCTAAGTTCAAATTCTAACAAGACATGTTAGAGTATCCTAATTTAAAGTTTAAGTTTTTATTTAATAAAAAAATAAAATAAAAAGAAACCTGTAATGTCTCTGGGAATAGTATAATACTACAGAACAAAATTTTTATATACAAGTAAGAATTTAATTATATAGGATTCATTGATTTAAGATATTAAATCAATTACATAAATCAAAACTTGAATTCTAAAACTAAATTCAGTAAATTTAGTTTAAATTTGAAGGGGCATTTCTGGATTAACTGTAAATTATGTTTTTGGTAAAATCTGACAATCTGGGTGATTGGAGTGGCGAATTTTGATTATGGTGATGGAGTAGTGAACTAAGATGTGGGAAAAAATATTGGATAAGGGATTAATGCATTAAGTCAGTAATGATTTAGGGATTGAAGATTATAACCCTAGTTTTGTTCCTCTGGAAAGAAAATGATTTTCGCGACCCTATAGGAGACCGAGTTGTCCCAAATTCAGGTTGATGATAGATGGAGTATGGAATGAGAGGTGGCCGGAGTTGTAGTTTCTCCGGTGATCAGATTTGGGTGATTGAAGCGAATTCCAGATTCGACCATTGTTCCAGTTTTCGAGCTCCGAAGCTCGATTGCGATTTTGGGTTTTGGTAGTTTATTTGATGATCGGGATTGTATTAAAAGGAGATCGTCGACGTGCGTGGATGGTCGCGAGATGCAGGAGGTGTCGGCAATGGTGGTGCAGGTGCATGGTATTTGGGGTATCAGCGGATAGTTTTTGGGAAGAATGATTTCTCGAGTTTGGTTTCGGGTTGTATCGTGATAGGCTCGAAGGAATGGTGTTTGGGACTCGAAGGAGCTGTGGTGTGAGCTCGGGTGTGTTAGATGTTACAGGTTTATGTGAAAACCTGTCAGTGCCCCCAGTTTTGAATAAATGCAATGAAATGTTACTCGAGTTATTTAGCGAGTTACTCGAGTTATGTTAATGATGTGTTCGAGCTAGATTAGGATTGGCTCGAATAATTAATTGTTGCTTGAGTTAGAATTTGTTCAGGTTAGAAAACATGTTATGTTTTCTAATTTTAAACTGAATTTAAAATATTAAGTAGAGATTTAAAATATGTTTTAAACCTAATTTTAAACTATAGATTCAAGTCTAATTTGAATATTAAGATGGAAAAGACTAAGTTTTTAAAAATTCAAATTTTTTTTAAATACTTTAAAGGGGTTTATTGTTTAAAATGTTTTAAAGAAATTTGAATTTAAATTGGAAATTGAATGTAAAGAAATGTTTAAACAAAGTTTAAACTAATTCAAATCTGATTTGAATCTTTGTTTCAAAATAGATTTAAGTTTTTATAAAGTCTTTGAACAATTTTAAATGATAATGTAAAATTTAAATGGTTTTAATTTAAAAAGAAATTTGTTTTAACTTTTGTAAAATTTCTTTTAAAATAAAAGTATTATTTGTCATTTAAAAGATTTAGATTGATTTTAAAACTTGTTAAAGATAAATAATAATTTAATGATTTGTATTTCAATTAATTATTAGGGTAATTAAATGAATAATTAATTTATTTAATAAATTAATAAAAGGGTAATTAAGTGTCTAATCTTAAAGGTTTAAGATTTATTATTATTTTTAGAATAATTAACTTGTAATTAAGAATAATTAATTAAATAAGATTTGATTTTAATTAATGATTAGTAAATAATCAAACAAGTAATAATGGATTTATTTAGTTTTAGTTAACACTTAATTATTTAATTAATTTGAAATTAATTAATGGGTTAATTAATGATTAATTAATTTGTTATTAATAAAGATTAAAATAAGATAATTATTTTAGAAAATAATTAATAAATTGTTAATAGTTAATGAAGGTCATTAACTAAGGATTATTTAATAATTCATTAGTTTAATTAATTTAATAATTAATTAGATTAATTAATTTAAAGATAATCATTTGTGTAAGTTATTAAGTATAATTACTTATGGAAGTAATTAAGGAATAAATTACTTATTGTAATTAATTGAGTTTAATTTGATTAGATTAAGTTAATTAATTCAGTTTAATTAATTTAATAAATGAATGATTGTGGAGTATAATTACTTAATGTAATTTATTTAAGAGTAATTACTTAGGAAAGTAATTAATGGGTAATTACTATATGTAATTAATTGAAGGTGATTTGATAATTGAAGTAATTTAAGTATAATTACTTTGTGAATTAATCAAGGGATTAATTTGAGATAATTAATTAATGAACAATTAATTTATGTACTAAAGTAATTAATGGTAGATAATTAATGAATGAGGTTAATCAAGGGTGATTAACAATTATGGTTTAAATTAAGATTAATTACTTAATAAGGTAATTAATTTAAATATAATTAGGGATCATTAATTAATATAATTAATGATGTAATTAAGATTGATTAATTAAGACTAATTAGTTAATAATAAGTGATTCAGGGTAATTAATTAATATAATTAATTAAGGATTAATATAATTAATTATAGTTAATTAATAAAGGAAGTAATTAAAGATTAATTACTGTATTTGGTTAAGTATAATTAATTTGTGAAATTAATTAGTGGATAATTACTTAAAGGTTAATTAATCGGGGATGATTAATTAAATGAATAATTGGATGATGATTAATTAATTGATTGATAATTAATTAATAATGATAAGTAAGGTTTATACTGATGAAATAATTAATTTAATTCACTTTAAATTAATTTGAATGATGTAGTTAATTTAATTCACTTTAAATTAATTATAAATAGTGATTATAGATCATTGCTTATATGGATGGATGATATGGTTTGCCTTGATTGGTTTGAATCTCAGATATGAGATGGATAATGTTGAGTGATATAAATTCATTGGTTACATTGTGATGATGATTTGGATTATCTTTTGATAATGATAATATGGTTTATCTGATATGGTGATAATGTTGATTATCTGTTGTGAATCTGTGATTTATCTATCTGTGTATATAGATAATTGAATTGTTTTAAACCTTTAAAACAACTTGGCCTTAAAAGACACGCTTTGGATTTCGATGAGACCGGGATCGGGTTTCCATATTTGTATATCCGAAAACCACAACGATCCAAATTAACGATAGGTCGTGAATCTTATGCGAAGAGTGAAGACTCGAGGTGTAAGGGCTATACGTCAGTATAACTATGTGGGTGATTCCGTAATGAGTTTGACGGAATAGTACTTATAGGTTCGAGATGGTGATTTAGAGTGCAAGGGTTATTGTCGTTAACTCTGAGGGTGATTCCAAAATGAGCATAACGAGACAATGCCTTCGGTTTCGTTCGAACCCGGAACGAACTTGTATGGATTGAATGCTTTCAGAACATCGTCGGGTGGAAGATGAGCATTCTAAGTGATATGTCCTATAAAGGTAATCGTAGCCTCAAGCCTCATAAACCGGGAATGGCTAAAACAGGGGAGGTGCAGCAAGGCTTCGTGGGTAGCCCCCACTTGAGAGCAAGATTTCCCCCTGTCTAGAAGTCCCTTTTTATTTCGGCTGTGTGGGCAGTTGGAACGTACGCCAACTGCGGGGTTGTCTTGTTCGGGACTGTCCAGTAAGGGATGGTTCCGGTCTTGTGTTGCATGGGAGCGGGCATACTCCTCGGTACGTTAATCTAGGCCACGTACTGTGACGAGCGCTACCCCAGTAGCCCAGCCATTGATGGAATCCAAAATCCAATAAGTGCCAACGGTTTTGATTGTATTACCCACTTTTGTGGCTAATAGCTGGAATTTAATCATGTAACAATTTCGGCTATTTCTTATTTACACGAAAACCCTAGACCTATTATAATATCACTGGATTTCCCATCAAATGTTTTGGTTAGCGTAAGGTAAAAACTTTTCCATGTTTATGTGTGGGAAGTCTTACGTGATACCTTTTCTTTTCAAAGGTTTTTCAAAGTTAAGCAACTTTAACCTATTACTCACACCAGACCCATGTCTGACCCGGAGTTTATTTTTGTTTTTCATAAACTCTTGGGTACTCAAATTTTTACGAGTAGCCAAGGGATTCAGGATAGCTTTGACGAATATTGGAGGAGCAATGGAGCAGAAGGCTTCTACGTTAGATAAATAGTATTCCGCTGTGTGTTCTGTGTGGTCTCTGAATTGTATTATGTTGTAAATGCTAGACAGGTGTTTATAACCGTCTAGTATGTGTTGTATTATCAGTGTAACTCTGATTAGTGTTGTATACTATGTAATACTTATGTAATTAATATAATTTATTCGTTCCGCTGTTTAGATTCTGATGTGCTGTTTCTTTCTTCTTCTCTTTCTTTCTATTCTCTATCCCTTTCTTTCTTATTAATGATACGTCATTCTGTGGAGTCGGATGGCGGGTCATTATAGTGGTATCAGAGCATTAGGTTGAATGAATACCTAGGCTCTGGAATGGTGTCTTTCTTGAGAGAGCGTATTTGTAATTTTTATATATATTTATATAATTATTTCTACCTATCTGTTGGTTTACCCGTTCAGGTTTTCCAATATAAGTTACAAAAGTAGATGGGGTGGTAGTGTGTGTAACATGACTACTACCAATGATTGGAGTTTGAATGTTTGAAGTTGGAAGTGTATCTATCGAGACTATAGGCCTAATACCGTCTCGAGTAAGCTTTGTAGTGATGAAGGATTTCATTTATCTCTGAAGGTGACCTGTAAAGGTTCGGAGATCATCTCTGAGTTGGATGAGTAGAGTTTGGATCTGTTACTTGGGTAGAAGAAATTGAGGGTATCTCAATACCTCAGGAATTAGTAGCTGTGTGATGAGACACAGTGACTATGGATGTGTCGAAAGATTTTTCTTTGGAACAAGTTTAGGAAGTATGTCTGCTTCGATGTTGTGGCTGGGTTCAGCAGAATGTTTCTGTCCAGTTTGAGGCCCGAGTTTCTTGAAGAGCTTTGGATTAGGAAGTCTTCGGCGTCGGTGTCAACAGTACAGCTCGAAGTGTTCTGTGCTGACAAGAAGGATTTCTGGTTAGCAGTTTTTCTGAAGGAGTTTAGAAGCAGTAGAGTGGATCCATTTCTTCGATGGATTGGCTAGATAAGCGTAAACTGTTTTGATCGGTAACGAGAGAACGATTTTCTTTGGATATTGGACTGGTTGATCTCAAAAGTGACTTGCGATAGTTCGAGTGTTCTCTTGAGCTATGAGAAGTTTGTCCGTATCTGGAGGCTGAGTTATCTTATCGACTAGATTCTAAGAGTGATACTGGTGGTTCAGTTTAGTAGAAGGATCAGACGGGATATCCGAGTTTTCTTTTATGGATCTGTTGGACAATATTTCTGAGATATGTTGCCCAGTTTGTGCTCAAGTTTTCTTTTTACGTCAGATCAGAGCTGTGCAGTGGAAGCAGTTGGAAGTGCTTTTGTTTTGTCTTTTCCGGATAGGAAAAGTAAGTTAGTCTTCTGATATTTGTGGAGTAGAGATGGTGTTCTTGGTTTGGAATTGATCTTGAGGAGATCCTTCTATTGAGAAGTTTTGGTTCTGTTTGTTTCTAGAGGAATCAGCAAGGGTTGAGCTGATTAGGAGAGTTGAAGGCAGCCCAGGATCATCAGAAGAGTTCAGTGGGTAAGAGACGAAGGAATTTGGATTCCAAAGTCGGAGATTTAATTTTGGATAAGTTTTCTCCGAATCTAAGGAGCTTTAAGATTGAGTAAGACTGGGTAAGTCAGCTCCGAGATGTTTTGGATCTTTTCTGTATTCTTGTGAGGATTGGTGTTTGATTTTCAAGTTGAATTGCCAATTTGGATATCTGGGATTCATTGTGTTCCACGTATCTCTGAGGGAATACGTGTATGATTTATTTCTGGTTGTGAAACCAGCAGTTCAGGAGGATGTGATTGTTGAGTCAGACTTGTTTGTAGTCTGATATCCTGTTTAGTTTTGTAGATCTAGTTGGATAGGAGCTTTATAGCTAAGTAGTATTGATTGTTTAGATTCTATAGAACGAGTATCCCGATATTTATACCGGGGAAACTCGTGAAAATTTTATCCAGAATTTTTCTGCATAATTAGATTTGTTTTGTTTGAATTGGTTGCTATGGTTGTTAGCATATGTTTGATAACATATGCTTGTGTTTTAAAATTAAATATTAAGATAGATTATTAAATTACCTTTGCTTTTAAATTTCGGGGACGAAATTCTTTTAAGGGGGTGGAATGTGATATTCCGGAAATTTGGCAATATAAATTTAATAATCCGTGCTAGAAATTAATTTAATTTGATAATTTTTGATAATAAAATTTGAATTGATTTAATAATCTTCTTTTTGTAAATATTTAAATTAGAAGATTGTATCTTTTTAAAGCTAATAAATTGTTTTCTGTTTATAATATATATAATTGTACATATTGTAAATTGATAAGCTTTGATTTGGAACTTAGTAAATGAATCAATTTCTAATTTTTATTCATATTTGGTAAATTGGAAATTTGATTTAAAATTAACATTTAACTTTTCAAAACAATTTAATAGATAATTATATAGTTTATATTAAAGGAAAACCTTATTTGTTTAGATTTATATTTTAATTAACTTAAATATGAACTAAATTAGATTAACATTAAAAGCTTGGTTTTATTTTATTTTTAAATATCGTTTGAATTTATATATATAAGAATTTAAAATAAAAATTACAAATGATCTTAATTTGTTTATAATATCTTTTATAAATTATTAAATATTGTTTAATTTGTTATTTTCAGATAATAATGATAATTCTTAGTTTTTCATAAAACATAAATAGATTTTAGAAATAGGACTTGTTATTTTTAATTTTAATAAAAGTTATATATGCAAATGTATAACTTGATTTTTCAATTGGAGTTTTATAATTTAATTTGATTTTGAATTGAATGTTTGAAAATTTAAAAGAATAAATACATAGAAATATTTGAATAAGCTTATATTCATAATTTGTTTGTTTCATTTTCTTTTTAATAAATTAAAAATAAGAAACTCATTTATATACATAACAATAATAAATTAAGGTTTTAAAGTATTTACAAACAATTTAAATTAAAACTAAAATATACTTAATACATGTGTGAATTTCTTAAAACACCCTAAAGACATGTGTAAGCCATTAATTAAACCAAGTGACAAGTGTTAAGGTTAGAGAAAGTGTATTCTTTAATTATCTTTTTCTTTTATTTTAATTAAATTAAAAATTTATTTATGTAAACATTTCTCCACATCTTATTCTTCTTTTCTTTTAAAAAACTTGTGAAAGTTTTCAGATCTAAAAATCTGAATTCATCTTCCACAAAACAGAAAATTTCTGTTCAAATAAAACCTGTCAATTTCCCCTCTCAAACAAATTGATAACCTATAATCTCCTCTAACCAAATCAAACTACAGCTACCTGAAAATCATTTGCAACATCCAAAATACATACTATTGAAGATCTCTGTATTTCTGTTTGAAAATTTCATCATGTCTGCAAATTTTTCTCTGGAATTGAAGCTTTTAAAAAAAAGTTGTAGCTCCTCAAAATCCATTAATCTGAACATCCAAAAACCTGAAATCACTTTGCAAAATCTAAGCCCGCATGCATTTTATTTTCTGAAAGCATGCATCTGAAATTCTTCTGAAAACTTCAAAATCCTGCATGTATTTTTCTGGAGGCCTGCAATTCATCTTCTAGAAAACATGTAGCTGTAAAACAAGCTTGCATCTGGGAACATACAATTAAAATCAGAGATAAAAGGAAGAAAAAAAGAAGAAGCACCATTTAATTTCAAGCATTTTCCTGAAATAGTTTGCTCTGCTCATAATTTCAGGTGAGTAACAATTTATTTTTAAAACCAATTTAAAGTAATATGGTTGCTTTAATTTCTTTTCCTGTGATAATCATATTTTGTGTGGATGAATATGATAAAAATTGTCTGTATGTATGTATGGGTTTGAATGCATGTTGTAGTGAATTCATTCTTCCCTGTTCTAGACTCCAAACTTTAAATATTGATTCGAAAATCATGAACTCAAAATCTAGTTCATATCTAAGTTCAAATTCTAACAAGACATGTTAGAGTATCCTAATTTAAAGTTTAAGTTTTTATTTAATAAAAAAATAAAATAAAAAGAAACCTGTAATGTCTCTGGGAATAGTATAATACTACAGAACAAAATTTTTATATACAAGTAAGAATTTAATTATATAGGATTCATTGATTTAAGATATTAAATCAATTACATAAATCAAAACTTGAATTCTAAAACTAAATTCAGAAAATTTAGTTTAAATTTGAAGGGGCATTTCTGGATTAACTGTAAATTATGTTTTTGGTAAAAATCTGACAATCTGGGTGATTGGAGTGGCGAATTTTGATTATGGTGATGAAGTAGTGAACTAAGATGTGGGAAAAAAATATGGGATAAGGGATTAATGCATTAAGTCAGTAATGATTTAGGGATTGAAGATTATAACCCTAGTTTTGTTCCTCTGGAAAGAAAATGATTTTCGCGACCCTATAGGAGACCGAGTTGTCCCAAATTCAGGTTGATGATAGATGGAGTATGGAATGAGAGGTGGCCGGAGTTGTAGTTTCTCCGGTGATCAGATTTGGGTGATTGAAGCGAATTCCAGATTCGACCATTGTTCCAGTTTTCGAGCTCAGAAGCTCGATTGCGATTTTGAGTTTTGGTAGTTTATTTGATGATCGGGATTGTATTAAAAGAAGATCGTCGACGTGCGTGGATGGTCGCGAGATGCAGGAGGTGTCGGCAATGGTGGTGCAGGTGCATGGTATTTGGGGTATCAGCGGATAGTTTTTGGGAAGAATGATTTCTCGAGTTTGGTTTCGGGTTGTATCGTGATAGGCTCGAAGGAATGGTGTTTGGGACTCGAAGGAGCTGTGGTGTGAGCTCGGGTGTGTTAGATGTTACAGGTTTATGTGAAAACCTGTCAGTGCCCCCAGTTTTGAATAAATGCAATGAAATGTTACTCGAGTTATTTAGTGAGTTACTCGAGTTATGTTAATGATTTGTTCGAGCTAGATTAGGATTGGCTCGCATAATTAATTGTTGCTTGAGTTAGAATTTGTTTAGGTTAGAAAACATGTTATGTTTTCTAATTTTAAACTGAATTTAAAATATTAAGTAAAGATTTAAAATATGTTTTAAACCTAATTTCAAACTATAGATTCAAGTCTAATTTGAATATTAAGATGGAAAAGACTAAGTTTTAAAAATTCAAATTTTGTTTAAATACTTTAAAGGGATTTATTGTTTAAAATGTTTTAACGAAATTTGAATTTAAATTGGAAATTGAATGTAAAGAAATGTTTAAACAAAGTTTAAACTAATTCAAATCTGATTTGAATCTTTGTTTCAAAATAGATTTAAGTTTTTATAAAGTGTTTGAACAATTTTAAATGATAATGTAAAATTTAAATGGTTTTAGTTTAAAAAGAAATTTATTTTAACTTTTGTAAAATTTCTTTTAAAATAAAAGTATTATTTGTCATTTAAAAGATTTAGATTGATTATAAAACTTGTTAAAGTCAAATAATAATTTAATGATTTGTATTTCAATTAATTATTAGGGTAATTAGATGAATAATTAATTTATTTAATAAATTAATAAAAGGGTAATTAAGTGTTTAATCTTAAAGGCTTAAGATTTATTACTATTTTTAGAATAATTAACTTGTAATTAAGAATAATTAATTAAAGAAGATTTGATTTTAATTAATGATTAGTAAATAATTAAACAAGTAATAATGGATTAATTTAGTTTTAGTTAACACTTAATTATTTAATTAATTTGAAATTAATTAATGGGTTAATTAATGATTAATTAATTTGTTATTAATAAAGATTAAAATAAGATAATTATTTTAGAAAATAATTAATAAATTGTTAATAGTTAATGAAGGTCATTAGCTAAGGATTATTTAATAATTTATTAGTTTAATTAATTTAATAATTAATTAGATTAATTAATTTAAAGATAATCATTTGTGTAAGTTATTAAGTATAATTTCTTATGGAAGTAATTAAGGAATTAATTTCTTATTGTAATTAATTAAGTTTAATTTGATTAGATTAAGTTAACTAATTCAGTTTAATTAATTTAATAAATGAATGATTGTGGAGTATAATTACTTAATGTAATTTATTTAAGAGTAATTACTTAGGAAAGTAATTAATGGGTAATTACTATATGTAGTTAATTGAAGGTGATTTGATAATTGAAGTAATTTAAGTATAATTACTTTGTGAATTAATCAAGGGATTAATTTGAGATAATTAATTAATGAACAATTAATTTATTTAGTAAAGTAATTAATGGCTGATAATTAATGAATGAGGTTAATCAAAGGTGATTAACAATTATGGTTTAAATTAAGATTAATTACATAATAAGGTAATTAATTTAAATATAATTAGGGTCATTAATTAATATAATTAATGATGTAATTAAGATTGATTAATTAATATTAATTAGTTAATAATAAGTGATTAAGGGTAATTAATTAATATAATTAATTAAGGATTAATATAATTAATTATAGTTAATTAATAAAGGAAGTAATTAAAGATTAATTACTGTATTTGGTTAAATATAATTAGTTTGAGAAATTAATTAGTGGATAATTACTTAAAGGTTAATTAATCAGGGATGATTAATTAAATGAATAATTGGATGATGATTAATTAATTGATTGATAATTAATTAATAATGATAAGCAAGGTTTATATTGATGAAATAATTAATTTAATTCACTTTAAATTAATTTGAATGATGTAGTTAATTTAATTCACTTTAAATTAATTATAAATGGTGATTATAGATCATTGCTTATGTGGATGGATGATATGGTTTGCCTTGATTGGTTTGAATCTCAAATACGAGATAAATAATGTTGAGTGATATAAATGCATTGGTTACATTGTGATGATGATTTGGATTATCTTTTGATATTGATAATATGGTTTATCTGATATGGTGATAATTTTGATTATCTGTTGTGAATCTGTGATTTATCTATTTGTGTATATAGATAATTAAATTGTTTTAAACCTTTAAAACAACTTGGCCTTAAAAGACACGCTTTCGATTTCGATGAGACCGGGATCAGGTTTCCATATTTGGATATCCGTAAACCACATCGATCCAAATTAACGATAGGTCGTGGATCTTATGTGAAGAGTGAAGACTCAAGGTGTAAGGGCTATACGTCAGTATAACTCTGTGGGTGATTCTGTGATGAGTTTGACGGAATAGTACTTATAGGTTCGAGATGGTGATTTAGAGTGCAAGGGTTATTGTCGTTAACTCTGAGGGTGATTCCAAAATAAGTGTAACGAGATAATTCCTTCGGTTTCGTTCGAACCCGGAATGAACTTGTATGGATTGAATGCTTTCAGAACATCGTCAGGTGGACGATGAGCATTCTAAGTGATATGTCCTATAAAGGTAATCGTAGCCTCAAGCCTCATCAACCGGGAATGGCTAAAACAGGGGAGTTGCAGCAAGGCTTCGTGGGTAGCCCCCACTTGAGAGCAAGATTTCCCCCTGTCTAGAAGTCCCTTTTTTTTCGGCTGTGTGGGCAGTTGGAACGTACGCCAACTGCGAGGTTGTCTTATTCGGGACTGTCCAGTAAGGGATGGTTCCGGTCTTGGGTTGCAGGGGAGCCGGCGTACTCCTCGGTACGTTGATTTAGGCCACGTACTGTGGCGGGCGGTACCCCAGCAGCCCAGCCATTGATGGAATCCAAAATCCAATAAGTGCCAACGGTTTTGATTGTATTACCCACTTTTGTGGCTAGTAGCTGGAATTTAATCATGTAACAATTTCAGATATTTCTTATTTACTTGAAAACCCTAGACCTATTATAATATCACTGGATTTCCTATCAAATGTTTTGGTTAGCGTAAGGTAAAAACTTTTCCATGTTTATGTGTGGGAAGTCTTACGTGATGCCTTTTCTTTTCAAAGGTTTTTCAAAGTTAAGCAACTTTGACCTGTTAATCACACCAGACCCATGTCTGACCCGGAGTTTATTTTTGTTTTTCATAAACTCTTTGGTACTCAAATTTTTATGAGTAGCCAAGGAATTCAGGATAGCTTTGACGAATATTGGAGGAGCAATGGAGCAGAAGGCTTCTGCGTTAGATAAATAGTATTCCGCTGTGTGTTTTGTGTGGTCTCTGAATTGTATTATGTTGTAAATACTACACATGTGTTTATAACCGTCTAATATGTGTTGTATTATCGGTGTAACTCTGATTAGTGTTGTATACTATGTAACACTTATGTAATTAATATAACTTATTCGTTCCGTTGTTTAGATTCTGATGTGTTGTTTCTTTCTTCTTCTCTTTCTTTCTATTCTCTATCTCTTTCTTTCTTATTAATGATACGTTATTCTATGGAGTCGGACGGCGGGTCATTACACAATGTTTATGTATTACATTTGAAACAACAAAATGCACTATATTTGAAACAATATTATCTAATAATAGACAATCACATGAACATTATACCCTCGGTCCGAATAAAAAAGGAAAAATAAATTTCCTAGAGGCAATTCATCCTTTTTTCTTTTTTCTAAAAAATTTGCTAGTTGAATGTAGATTCTACGCAGAAAGGGTAGAAATTGCAAAGATGTGATACATAATTCATGCATAGAATATAAAGAATTTTATTCAAACTTCTAAAACATATATGCTTTTGTCTTTTCTATATGCTGTTTAATTTGTTCGTATACCTTACGTAAGAACTTCCATTAAAGAGAAAAATGATAAATATGTTTAACATGTAGTAGTATCTATGATATATAAGTAAGGCTTAATATGTTATTTAATTCTTTATCTTAATAGATAAATGCATTTATCTTTTTTAACTCCTGTATACAGTAATATTTTGTACATCAAATTAAATAACATTAAATCTTTTACAGTGTTTGTTTTGGATCAAATTTACAATAACAAAGAGCATGGCTGTACATTGAACAATTGTACCTACTTCGTAACTAGTGCAAATAGTACAAAGTAAATACAACAAAAAAAGAAGAAGATCAAAATCAGTAACTTGATTCCCATTTTTTGCATTGGCAGCCATCAAAATACCACTTCGCCTTTTCAAAAAGGTAGCATCTAAAAACACCATAGGACGACAATAGCTAAATCCAAATATACATGCCTCATAACATACAAAAACTCTCTCAAATTTATTTGTGTCAGAATCCACATCCATACTTGAATAACTATTCGGGCTATTTCTTTCCAATGCCTTCAAATACCAAAACTAATTCATTGTAAGATTTCTTTTCATCACTATAATATCATTCATAGCCAATTTCTTACCCTTATAATCAAAGTAATAGCTTAGCTCCACATCATAATCTCTTCTAAAACTTTTAATAATATCCTTGGTTTTTCTTTTTGGCTCATCACGAATTTGATTGACGATTAAACTTTTCACAAGATCACTATTAATAGTTGGACTACCAAGCGAACGAAATCCACCACCACAAGTATGAATCAGGTGAATGTTTTTAACAAACAGTTGGTCCAATTTCTTCAGTTTGCAAGAAGCATGAATCCTAAAAGGACAACTAGCTACAGCACATCGAACTGTCAAACGTTCTTTACAATTCTTAATATATTGTACTTTAAACCCATTCTTCAAACAATAAGCATTAACTATTCTATGGAATCCAATTGCAGAATCAAACTGTTGACCAACCCCAGTAAAAAATCCCATATTTGAATTCTTCTTTAACAACTCATGTAAATCCTTTTGTTGAGTAAAACTAGAATCTAAATCATCATCATAACCTAACATATTATTATATGACTCACCACCAACTACTGAACCGGACTTGCTACTTTCACCAACAAAATTATCCATTGAATCATTCTTCAATCGTAGAAAAAATACCAAAAATTCTTCCTTTTTAAACCAAGACAAATACAATACAGCTTGAAGATCACTATCCGTTTCAACAAAGGTAGTCTTTGATTCTCGAATATAAAAAATATCAAAACATAATGGACTAAAATTATTCCACTCCTCCCAAATCCTATTCCTAACAGAAGAAATAGAAGCATCCAATCCAAAACGAGCACTAAAACAATTGTTAATAAATCAAACACAACTATAACAGATGAATCACACCTGCAAAAAAAATGTAAACAAAAAAATAACTATGTGAAACTGGTCTTAATTAAAAATTAATAGGATAAAATACTACGTAACAAATCATTTTCTATCCCACTTTTCGAAAAAGGATAAAACAATATATCTTTTACAGATCACAAATCACCAAGAACTAAAGAACAAACAACATCAACTAATATTATTTCAGATCCAATTTCATATCCAAAGTGAGTACAAACAGAATTGACTGACAAAAATAACTGCTTTGATTGCTCAAACCAAATATGAAGTGATAGTCTAAATACTAAAATCATAATCTAAAATGAATGATGCAATCAGGCTAAACACACAGTGCTTGTGTTACCAGAATAAAAGAATACCATTCATAAGACATTATTCCAACTACATCAAACAAAACCTTCCTCCACTAGAACAAACCGCCTCCCCTGATAAGAAATACACAATAACATCATGAACATCATAAAACATCGAACTGAGAATGAAAAACACCAAATAAAATCGAGACTCGCCAAAGAACAAGCAATCCAATAGAGAAAATCGATTAGCCTATCCAAATAAAGAAAATCGCCTCACGATTTCCCGCAATTAAAGTCGAATTTGATTTGTGAAGAAACTAACGCCTATTTTTTTCAAAAAAAAATCAAAGACCGCTTTGATTGCACAAGAAATGACCGCTTAATTTCCACGATCGGTAGATTTCAGAAGATACGCTGTTTGAGAAGATGAAGACGCACGCCGCAAATATTTGTCTTGGAAAATAATAATTTCAAACCCGTGTCATAGAAAAAAATTGGGCTGTATAATTAGGCCCTTCACACCAATATCCACTTTGCAAATATATGCATATTTTTAATTTTGTTGACAAAAATAAGAGATAAAGCATGCTGGTTTCGAATTGACATGTTAAGCAAAAAGGTCCAAACATGTATTTATTGAATAACATGATAAACAACAAGTGGTATATAAATTTCGCTAAATGAAAGATCACAACTAACCTCTTATTTTTGTAAGATTCTTTATGCAGAAGTTGCAACAAAAATACGGATAGGAAGAAAATTGTTTGCTCTCTTGTTTTGGTCACTTCTTGTACATGAAAGGAGGTTTAGGAAGCAACATTATTACCAAAAAATACAAAGAGAAAAATATACCGAAACAACACAACAATGAAATAAGCAAACAATGCAAAAATTATAGTTGATGTTTAAAGATTGTATAACCAAACAGTTAAAACACTTATTCCAACAATAACCGTTTTTTGCCAATAAAAATCCAATGACAGCAAATATGGATTTCATAGTGCAAAGCGTTGGGCTAATATCTAGGAATTCAAATGTTATCGAACAACTGAAAAAAATACCTAATCATGTATTGAAATCAACTCAAATTGATAAATCAATTTTACGTAAACTGAAATCAACTCAAATATACCTTACTGATCCAAATAAATTTTCTCACAAATTGGAATCAACTCAAACTGATAATACTTACTGATAAGAAATAAATTACCTACAAATTTATGTGACAGAAAATTATGGAATATAGCGGATTGACTTGCAAGTAGAAGGTGGGAGTCCCTATATGGTCGACGATTGAAGTGCGTCCATTGAAGTGCGGTAGGATTGTTGCGGAGATCTAGGGTTATCTACGACAGTCAACTTCGCGCTTGGTAGACAAATAGAGCTTGGTCAAAAACTGAAATCGTGCTTCAGCTTCGTTGAGGGATCAAGCTTGGTCGAGGAATAGAGCTTTGTTGCAGAATCGTGCCTAAGAAGCCTTGAATCGTGCTTCGTTGCGGAATCGTGCTTTGGCTTCATGGAGGAATCGGCATCATTGAAGAATCGCACGGTGAGGGAATATAGTGAGGCAGAATCGAGCTTTCAAAGTGAAGAGGGGTTAGAGATTGAAGAGAATTCGAGAGTGGAGAGGAGATTTGTTAGTGAAGTAGAGAGGATTTAGGGAAATTGGAAGTGAAGGGAAAAGTAAAGTATGGTGGCCGAATAATAAGAAGAGGGAAACAGGTAGAATACGACCGTCAAAATTTTATTTTTCTCAAAGATTGCGGGCACACAATCTATCGTAGACGTTAATGACCACTGATATACTTAACTATAGGAAGGCAGGTTTCAATGCCATCCTTGGTTGCAATTAATTGACCATTTTGTTATAGTGATTAAAGCTAGTAGCGTGTCTTCTCTTTAGAAGAAACTCTACTAGCGTCGCATCCGCTATTGAATTTTCAGTGAAAATTATCTCCAATTAGTTATAGGAATAGCAAGCTTTATATGATAGCATTATGACCATGAGTAGTTGTAGGAGTCAAATTTACTTTCAAGTAGCTATTGGAGCAGCGAGTTTTGTTTGTTATTAGTTGAACCGCAGTTCCATTGAAGCTAATAGCATGTCTAGGACTGAAGTTTCTTCTAAATGAAGTATTTTTCTATGCATTATATTATTCTTTATATAATAAAAATGTGATCATTGTAATAATTGGTTCAGTAGCTAATTCAGCTAATAATGTTTACATATAAAATTAGAGGGTAAATTCAGTCATATATTATCTTTTATTATTCCAGCAACTCATCCTACATAAATAAGATTGCTAGCTGACATATTATCTCTGTATATGACAAATTAAATACAAAATAGTGAAATTCTTAATAAATAATGGTCATCTTAAAAAAAGATATTTCAAAGCAATCTAAAGTATAAAATATAAATATGAATTTGTATATAGTCATAGGTACCCATATATAGACATTGTATACACTGAAGCATGTTGAAATCTTGGAATACAGCCTTAGTATAGATAAATGTAATATAAAATTAAACAAAATTTTTAATTCAACTACCATCATATGGGGAAAATAGGTAAAGAAATTATAGGTTTTATTTTTTCTTTTTATTCCCACAAATTCATGTGTCATACGCTATATAAACCATGGCAATTAAAAATGAAAATGTGACAAAAAATAATAAGAGTATATAATATTATTCCATTACATTAGAATAGAACTTTAAAATTAATGAAGCATGAGCATAGACATAAGCAATAGGTAGGGAAATAAGTCATTCCTTGTATGCTTAATCATCTTATATCTATTCTATATTTAATCTATTTTTTATTTAGTAAAGCTGAAGGATGGTCAACTTTTTTTCCCTTTTCTTACAATTTAGAGAAAATAATACTGGATTCTCTGCGTTTTCAGGTAATAGCATCAATGCATAAGCAACTCAACGTCACAAACACAACGTTCCCATACTTGATTAATACCTCATTCCCCTTGCTTCTTCGTATCAAATTAGCTATCATTTGCTCTTCACCTCTTTCCAGTGTCACTGATGCACATAACACGGCTGCAGATACAGAGGAGAGTAATTCAAGGCCCAAACGAATCATCCGTGCACCCAGAAGATATTTGGATTGAAAATCAGCACTAGGGAGAATGCAAGTTGTTGAGAAAGTTGGTGCATTTTATTTTATTTTCTTCAATGCAATTTCTGTTACTGTATTTCTTTATTGCCTGCAAGTTTGTTAAAAAGTTATGGTCCCCTATAGGACACGTATGACAAGTTGTTATGAAATAATGCTATATAAGGATGTAAGGAATATGGTACCGTAAGAAAGAAATTTTTTATTTCCCTTTCTTGTTCTCTACTATTTCTTCTTCTTCTTGCTATTTTCTCCCTTCCTGTCATCTGCTGCTGTGAGCACCCTATCATTTTGGTGCTTTCACCTCTGATCTCCCCTCCCTTCCTCCCAAAATATCCAAAAACAATTTTCTGCCACCATCACCAAGGTTGATGAAGCTCTCCAACATCTCTCCCAACACCAAGAAACCTTCACCTCCATCCGAGAAACCCAAACTACCCAAAGCTCCATGCTAGAAATCCAACATGCCGAAATCATCGACATCAAAACTGCCCTTCAAGACATCAACAAATCCATTGCCGAACTCAATCGACGATTAGACAACCTATCACCTTCTTCTCCAAATAACCACACATCAACTACATATAACCCGTCACCCAATACACGACATCCACCTCTTCTATCAACCCCAACACCCACTCGACCACCCAAATGTACCTTAACCTCGTTCGATGGATCTAACCCACACGATTGGTTATTTCAAGCCGATCGGTTCTTCGCCTATTACTCTACACCGGAAGATCAACGAGTGGACCTTGCAAGCTTCCACATGCAAGGCCAAGCACGCTCATGGTTTCAATGGATGCACCGTAACAAACAAATCTCAACTTGGACGGCATTAACAACGACAATCGAGCAACGCTTTGGTCCACCCACCTTCCTCAATCCCCAAGCCACATTTTTCAAACTCAAACAAATTTCACTGTTGAAAACTATTAATCCACCTTCGAAACACTATGCAATCGTATCACCCTCTAACACGCGAATCCATCCTTCACTGCTTCATTTCCGGCCTGAAAACCCATATCCAAAATGACCTATACCTCCTTAAACCCACGACTATAGCCGATTCCATTGAAGGAGCAAAACTTGTTGAACGAAAATACAGTGACCATACAAAATCGCCATACACTAAATATCCTGCCTCACAATTCCAGAAACCACAAAATACGCCTCCAGCCACTGAGTCAAATCACCAAATACCTCACCTGCAACCAACAAAACCAAATATCCCAATAAAAAAACTATCCCAATCCGAGATGAATGAACGGAAGCAACAAGGGCTGTGTTTCAATTGTGATAAGAAGTATTGTTTTGGACACCGTTGCAAGCCCACTCACATCTTAATGATATTACCAGAAATTAATTCCGACGATTCTCCTTCCAACGACAACCCAGACCCATTACCCGTCTCTGATGACCACCTTGACCAAACCGAAACCCAAAAAACCACCTAAGAATATCATTCCACGCTTTAACCGGCTCCAATCACCCACGAGCAATTCGACTACTAGCAACCATAAATGGAAATCCCATTTCTATCCTTGTCGACACCGGCTCCACCCACAATTACATTCACCCAAAGGCAGCGAAATTTCTAGGCCTTAAATCGGACTCATCCACCTCTTTCGTCATTACCGTGGGAAACGGCGACAAGATGCATAGTTCAGGCAGCTGCTATGGCGTCGACATCGACATACAAGGGAACCACTTCACCATCGATTTTCACTTGTTGGAGATTTCAGGATCTGACGCTGTTGTGGCATACAGTGGCTGGAAACATTAGGGCCGATAACAGTTGATCACAAAAAGCTCACGATGGCTTTTATTTGCAATAATCAGCCCATTACCTTAACTGGGTTGGGCCAAAATCAGCAGGCTGCACCAATCTCGGTTCATCAACTCAAAAGGCTGGAACAAACTTCCTCTATCTCAAGTTTCCTCTATTTAGAAATGCGGCCCACAACACCAATACCCATACCCAACCAAAAAAACAGTAATGACTCACTCCTTCACAAACTTTTATCCTCCTATCCACACATATTTTCCAATCCCACCGAACTTCCACCAACCCGTACCTTAAATCACCACATCAACCTCACTCCTAATTCACAACCCGTAAACATAAAACCATGTTGTTACCCGTATTATCAAAAAAACAAGATTGAATGACAAGTTCAGGAAATGCTTAACTCCAAGCTAATTCAACCTTCAACTGGCCCATTTTCTTCACCCGTCCTACTAGTTAAAAGAAGATGGGTCTTGGCGATTTTGCATGGGTTATAGAGCCCTAAATGCCATCACTATAAAAGACCGTTTTCCTATTCCAACGGTCGACGAACTATTAGATGAGCTTTATGGTGCAATGTTCTTCTCCAAGCTTGATCTACGAAGCGGATATTTTTAAATCCGAGTACACCCACCGGACATTCCGAAATCGGCATTCCGTACAAATGAAGGGCGTTATGAATTTGTCGTAATGCCGTTTGGGCTACCTAACGCTCCATCCACATTTCAAGCCACAATGAACAACATATTCAAACCATATTTAAGAAAATTTGTTCTCGTTTTTTTTGACGACATCCTCGTTTATAGCCCATCATGGACATCTCACCTAGACCATCTCCACCCAACCCTAGACATTTTAGACCACCATAAATTTTTTGCCAACATCACCAAATGTCATTTCGGGCTTACTGAGCTTAATTTTTTGGGCCATATTATTTCAGCTAAAGGCGTTCAAGTAGACCCATCAAAAATCAACGCCATGATCCGCTGGCCATTTCCAAATTCAGTAACAGCAGTTCGGGGATTTTTGGGTTTGACGGATATTATCGTCGTTTTATTCACCAATATGCATCCATCACTGCACCATTAACAGACCTACTAAAAAACGATAAGTTCACGTGGACCACGAAGGCCCACAGGCCTTCGAATCACTCAAATGGGCCGTTTCCCACACGCCTACTTTATCCCTCCCAAATTTTACACAACCGTTCGTGGTCACTACAGATGCTTCAGCAAATGGCAGCGGGTGTCATACTCTCCCAATCCAAACATCCCATCACCTTTTTCAGTCTCAAACTACCTCCTCACCTCCAAAAAGCATCGGCCTATTCACGCGAGATGTTCGCTATTACCTCTGTCATGAAAAAATGGCGTCACTACCTGCTGGGGCGCCCTTTTCAGATCTTCACCGACCACAAAAGTCTCCACGGACTCACCACTCAATCAATTCAGACCCCCGAGCAACAAAAATGGCTGACAAAATTGCTAGGCTTCGATTTTACAATCCACTATCATGCAGGGAAGCAAAAAGAAGTGGCCGACGCTTTATCCCGATTCACCGAGGAGGCAACCATGGCTGTTATCTCTGGCCCAACCTTTCCACTTCTCGCAGAGATCCGCACTACCTTGCACAACGACCCGAAAGCTCAATCACCGATTACTCAATTAAAATCAGGTATATGCTCTAAACCTAAAATTCAATTTCGCAATGATTTGTTATTTTGGGGATCTCGAATTTATGTTCCTACCGATTGTGATTTACAAACCAAAATCATTGCTGAGTTGCACAATTCAAAAACGGAGGGTCATTCGGGAATTAAAGCCACCATTGCTCGAGTTGCTAGTAATTTTTTTTGGCCAAAACTACCTCTGTCAGTTCAAAAATTTGTGAAAGAATGCCACGCATGCCTTCAAACCAAACCCGACAACACTCCATACAAAGACCTTCTTCAACCACTACCAATCCCCAACCAAATATAGGAAGATATCGCTACGGATTTTATCACATACCTCCCACCTCCACTGGAAAAACTGCAATTTGGGTAATCGTCGATCGACAATCTAAATACGCCCTCTTCTTTGCCCTACCCACATCAGTTTCAGCCCAACAGTTAGCTGCACATTTTATTCAGGAGTATGTACGGCTGCACGGCTTTCCACGATCCATTGTTTCCGATTGAGACCGCATATTCACTAGCCACTTTTGGAAAGAATTATTTCGCCTCCATGAAACAAAACTGCAAATGAGTAGTGCTTACCATCCACAAACCGACGGGCAATCCGAAGTAGTAAATCGCTGCCTCGAGACTTATTTATGTGCATCGTCGGTGACATTCCAACCAAATAGACCAAGTTCTTACCATGGGCTGAATGGTGGTACAACACCAACAAACACACATCTCTCAACCTATCTCCGTTCCAAGTTGTTTACGGCCGACCACCACCTACCATTTCAAATTATATACCGAGTAGTACACATATTCCAGACCTTGAAACTTGGGCTATTTCTCGGTATAAACTTCTACACACTATCAAATCAAAACTACAAAAAGCTCAATCTCGTATGAAGAGTCTCGTCGACCAACACCGCAGCGACAAACAGTTCAATGTCGGTTCTTGGGTATTTGTTAAGCTCCGACCATATCGCCAAACTTCGCTCCGCAATAATCATCATAAAATGTCCAAAAAGTACTACGGCCACTTCCAAATCACTGAACATATAGGACCGGTTGCGTACAAGCTTCTCCTACCACCTGACTCCCACATTCATCCAGTCTTCCACGTCTCCCTCCTCAAGTTCTGCCCCAATCCTTCCACAACACCAACACTGCCCCCACTACCATATAACCATGACCTTGAGGACAAGGGCGATCTCAAAGAGGTGGGCAATGATTCACATAACATGGCTGTAGATACAAAGAAGAGTAATTCAAGGCCCAAACGAATCATCCGTGCACCCAGAAGATATTTGGATTGAAAAGCAGCACTAGGGAGAATGCAAGTTGTTGAGAAAGTTGGTGCATTTTCTTTTATTTTCTTCAATGAAATTTCTGTTACTGTATTTCTTTATTGCCTACAAGTTTGTTAAAGAGTTATGGTCCCCTATAGGACACGTAGGACAAGTTGTTATGAAATAATGCTATATAAGGATGTAAGGAATATGGTACCGTAAGAAAGAAAATTTTCTTTCCCATTCTTGTTCTCTACTATTTCTTCTTCGTCTTGCTATTTTCTCCCTTCCTATCATCTGCTGCTGTGAGCACCCTATCAGTCACCTACTCCATCTTCGAGTCCAAATTTCTCCCTGTCCAGCATAGTAAATCCTAAATCTTGGCCTATCTAAATCTAGAAAGTCTCAAATTAAAATGTAATAATCCTATTTTTTTGATTTTTTTTAATTTCCATATTTTTCCTAATTTTTTCATTCTGCAATCATATATGATATTTTTAGATAATTTAATGTCAATTGTACCTAATTAGGTTTTCAGCAGATATGAGATGATATCCAAAAGCATGTTTTGGCCTGTCTTCTAGCAAAACAAGAGTCATGAACTCTACAAACTTGACTATCTGATGTTTCTTTATATTATTCAAATTTTTTTGGCATTTGAGCTAATCTTTTGATTTATTTCACATGTATATTGATTCCAAATATTCAATTGTCTATGAAGTTTTCAGGATTTTGATCATCTTGGATTCACTAATTTCGCGCTCATGCTAGATTCATGTTTTTTTACTAAAAAGTTCAATTTTCTTCCGATCTGGTAATAGTAAATCTATTTTGTTCTGTTTTCTTATCATTCTGAAACTAAACTGTAGCATGGTTACAGACTGTTGTACATTAGAATTTGTTTACCATGAAGTAAGTATTGGACTCTTAGAATGTCCGAAATTACAATGCTACAATATGGTGACCTTAATATCAAGAAAAAGCGCTTAAGATCTTTAGTTTGATAGATCATCTTCCAAGGAATTCATCAACACGTGTTTCTTATGATGATAGGAATGATGATGAGAGGGACAAGATGATGGAAGTGATCTCTGAAAAATGAACTATTCTATAAGTGAAAAGTAATAATAGCTCACTAGATGAGGTACACTTTACGTGAATTTGCAATAGATGTATATGTAATGTGAAACAAAGACGAATTAATTGCTAATATCTTATAGTTTTATATAAACAAACCCTTTAGACTATTGTTAAATGCGAATAATGTAAATATTCATTTTTGTTAAATGATTCTACCCAACTCTGATCAGATCTTGAACAAAATATATTCCATTATTGGAAGAAGGCAACATTTAGCCTTTATAATCCTACATTTAGGTGTGGAATTTGTAAATTTAAAATGTGTTATATTCCATATAGGGCACAAATATTCAGTATCCCGTGTGAATTATTTTCCTACGATCTTCTTATGTTCATTTTGTAGCTGTCCATCTACTACATAAGCTTGAGTATATTAAGTTAATATAATAACTGAAAAGTACAGATTCCATACATTTTATCGATTAAATTATTAAAACCTTAAACCATATATTGGCACCATTCGACTCACAATTTGACCATGGTAATTGTGGTACGAAGTCTCGATTGAAGTGGACTTCAACAATTTATTAGTGATCATATACATTGACGCCATTCTTCTAAAATGTCTTACATAATTGCATGCTCTTCATGTTGTCATGTTGTCATTGTTGTCAATGTTGTCAATGGTGCAATTTATTAGTGATCATATACTTGCGATCGCCTTTAAATCTCATCCTTTGATAGCTTAATAAATCAATGTGCGAAAGCCTTGAAATATAAACCTTTGATAGCTTAATCAATCAACATGCGACAAATTTAAAATGTCAACCTTCGATAGCTTAATCAATCAATATGTGATAGCCTTGCAATACCAACCTTCCATAGCTCAACTAAGTCAGTATGCGATAGCCCCAAAATATCAACTTTTGATAGCTTAATCAATAAACATGCAGTAGCCCTGAAATACCAACATTCGATAGCTCAATAAGTCAATACGCAATTGTTTTAAATCACCAACCCACGATAGCTCTACCTTTAACTTTATCATGCATTGATTTAATTTGCATCAACTTCAGATAGCTTCATTTGTCCATTTACGATTGCTTTGATCAACTCAACTTTTGATAGCCTTATTTATATTCAACTAGAAAATACTATGTTATTCTTCAATCCACCACGGCTCTTTTGCTTATCAACTTGTGATAGCCCTCTTTCATTAATTTGCGATGGTCCTACTCATATCATTCTACAGTAGTTATATAATGCCAACTTGCCACGGTTTATTGCTATCAGCTTACCATAGCATGTTTCTTATCAATTTGCGACAGATCCACTTCAATATGTGATGACTAATCTCAATGTCTAATAGCCTTTATTCCTCAATTTGTGGTAGTTTCAAAGTGCAATCTTTTTCACATCTTGTCCATTTTTGGATATATTGGATGTAACACTTGTCCCCTCTCCTATAAGAAGATTTAATATGCTTTAACTTAAGAAAACTTCTGTTCTTATTTTGTTTTTTCTCTTCTCGGGCTGTCAACCTTCTAGTTGTGCTTTCCATCATTGCTCGTTTGTGCTCCTTGACATGTAATAACTTTTGGCCTCAAGAATCTTGATTTTTCAGCAAGTTGCTTTATTGAAGAGATTTTTCAACACATAGAGGTTTTTACAATATATTTATATTTGTAACAATCATTTTATTGAAAATGTTCTAAGGGGTGTGCAAAAAGATTTACCCACCCCCCTCCCCCAATGGAAAAAAAACCGTAGTTGCTCTCATTTTTTCGGTGACCAATTATCGTTTTTTCACTAGAACCAATTTAAAATGGTTTTTGCTGAACCATCATCGCCTTTTCTTATTTTTCAATAAGTTGTTGATGAATTTTGCTATGCATGAGGAGTAAAATTCCAAACCATTTTATTTTGGTGGAGTCTTCATAACAGTTTTTTTCTAGGTAAAGTCATACTAAAATTTGCGTCACCCACATCAATTATGAAGTCACTTTAAAGTGTTGCTTCTAGAATGATCCATAACAACACATTTGTATGCATTATACAAAATTACTAAATACTAATATTGCTAACCATATATTACAAAAGTCATAGCAATACAAACGTAAAAAGGGCATAACATGGAGATTGTCGTTAATTATTTTTCGATGTTGTAAATATGTCTCAGGCTTTATCCCGATTATCGGATGAAATATGAACCCACAGCTATTGGGAGTTTTCAATTTTTTTTGTTCGAATCACTTCTTCCCAAAACATGGAATTAACTTTCTGTAAACAAATCAAATCGTGTATATCTTCTTTTTGCCATCTCCATTTTCTTTAAAATTTCTATAAATAAAGTTAATTGAATCGATAGAGCAATTGGATCTGTGGCGCAATGGTAGCGCATCTGACTCCAGATCAGAAGGTTGCGTGTTCGATTCACGTCAGGTTCAAAACTTTTACATCGTCCTTTTACTCCACCCCGGCTGCCACGCTGCTGCTATTTTTTTCCCCTTTCGCTATAAATAATTCTATTCACCACAATTGTTTTCCCCAATCTATAATATCAGCTTTTAAAATTCCAAAATGTCAAATTTTAGCTGAATCCTAAGCAAGGATCAAGATTACGTGCAGAAAAGGTTTCTTTTTCACCTGGAATCCTCTTGTGGCTTTGCAACTCCAACTTTGTTTGCTGTAAGTGCTGCTTTTCCCCTCTTTCTCTTACTGCTGCAGATTATGTAAAGAAGATTCAGTATTCATTTGCCACAGTTATTTTCTCTTCCGCCTTACCACTTATAATCACTAATGTACACAATCTCAAATTTGGGCTGGATTTCCTTGTTAAATTTCAGAAGCCTTGATACGTCGCTAGGTTTGTACAAATTATGCAAAGAGCCAGTATGCTGCACTGTTAGGTATGTTATGAAATAATAATAAATCTTAACCCTTAAGACTTAACATTAGATTCGGTCCTCTTTACGTTTCCAATATATATTGCAAATTTCTCACTTGTGAGAGGAAGGTGTGTGGTTTATGTTGCTTATTATACATTAGTAAGACAGGAAGAATAAGTCTCAACTCAAAATACACGAAGTGTCTGGTTGATATGATATGTAGAATAGTTAACAGTCATCATTTGTTTTTTATTTTCTATATTTTGGATATTGGTTGTGAATGGTTTTTTTGGCTGTTCATGTTGATGATTAGCTACGTAACATATTTTTATTTTTTCCCCCTTGTTCTTGCCTATGACTATGAGGCAATCTCAACCCTTTTTTTATAGTGGATATGAATATGTCAAAATATCAAGAAACCTTCAGACACGAACATTACTTTTATTAGTTTCCAGTACTCATGCCCATGGGATGCATGTATACCTAGAAGAAACCATTTCACTCCTTTAAGATGGATATCATTTGCTGTTTCAAATTAAATGGGCATATATTGCTCTGAAATTGATATCCAAGTTTGTATAGAAAGCCTATAAGTAAAATGAGTCTTATGAATTTTTCTTATTAGATACAGGGGTAAATGACAACTGTTTAAAGTACTTTTTTTTAATCTTGTTTCTGTGGGGAGTATTGAGTAACAAAACATTACAGAAAACATTATGCATCAAAACATCAAAACATTCCAATATGTGGGAATCTATCTTCAACTGATAATTGTTGCAGCTATTATTATTATTTATACTATTATATTATTATTGAGTCTCATTTCAAGTGCGTATAAGCAACCTCAATATTTTGTGAAACGAAGCGTCGCATTTTTTTCCTTCTCTTCGTTTCCATCTCTCCGCTTCTTGCTTATACTCCAACCTTTCTTCGACTCTACAATCTCGTCTCCCCCCTTCTTCCTTTTTCCTCCTCTTCAATATCCTCCAATCCTAAACATTCTTAATCGTTTTCCCTTCTCTTGCTTCTTATCCAAACCTAAACATTCATTTCCCTCAATCGTTGACTTAATTCAAATCGAGAAACCATATCCTAAGACAAACACGGATCTCTAACCGTGGGCGACTTCTCCGCCCTTAAGGCGGACTTGGATTACGGCAGCAAGGAAAGTGGCCCCCATGGATCCATTCAAATCAGCAATAATCGGGTCCAAATCTGCCAAACCGCTATCGTTCGTAGACGTTTTCAGTTCCTCCAAAATACCAAGAAATAGATCGAGTTATGGTATGATTTTTTGCTACTTCGAACTTTTTTGATGTTTTCGACCCTGATATGTCAGTATTGTCCTTGAAAATTGTATTGAAATTTAATATCGTTTTCCTTCTGTTCGTTTCATTCTTTTCTGTTTGATGCAGTAGTGGAACTACTATTTATTGACACTCCTGATGAATTTAGGTACAATCTGATTGAAGAAGCAATCGCACTCGTATTCAGATATTTCTTTCTATTTTAGGTAAAATTCTTTTATTTGGTTTAATTGGTCTTTCCATTTGTGTTATTTTTCTATGTTCATTGGGTTCTATCTTTGCAGGAATATATAATTTGAATGCTTCTTATTTTTATCCTACTTCATCGTTTTATATTGCTAAAAGTATTTTTATTGTTTAATCAAGGAATTTTCAATGTGAAACAGCTTGGTTTTGGATCTTTTCCCATGTTTAGTTACTATTTACATTGACTTTTTGATTTGCTATAGATAATGGAATTTAGTATGTACATTTCTAAAAGGCTGCTTAGATTATATTTTGGCTCATGTTTTTCTACTGCTTGATTAGAATTTGTGGTTTTTTCATAAATATGAATATCAAATATGTACATTTCCAACAAGCTACATGGATTTAATTACAATGGCTAACTCTTTTTGCCCATTTGGTATGTTGTTTTTACGTTGTAAAGTTTTATGTCATAAATCATTTTATTTAACTGAAGTAGCTGATGTATCCATATACTTATTTATTTATACATATGTAAGCAGCAATGTGATTTTATATATTATCTTTTACCATAACTTTACTAATACACTAGCATAAGTGCAGCAACATACATACATTATAAAACAACAATAATAAAAAAAACAATGTTTTTGAGGAAAAACCTACTTTATGCCGGTAACATAAAATAGACCTCTTCTCTTTATACTTATTATATATGTATTTTATAGTCCATCGTGAAATAAATTGTTATAATTTGATGAGATTACTAGTAGACATTAACAGGATGTGGTTAACATATAAAATTTATATCTGTTGATTTGGTTGCTTAATCATGAGTTGTTCTTGCAAACTCATGAAAACCAGCGATGAGTACAAATTATCATTAATAGTAATTGGGGCCTAATCAATGGCATATAACTTCCTATGACCAATGCCTTTACCACATGTATTACACCCATCATATTTTTGCTCATACACACACTAGCTATCATGGTTCTTTGGAAAAATTCTTAATCAATGCAGAACCAAACCAATTCCTTTTGTACCTAAAAATAATAGTAAATAATGAAACAAACTTTGTTAATCCATATTATAATGCATACACAAGAGAACCACATGGCACCCAAATGATGTTGCTTTTGAACACACAATTAATTAGGTAAAGATACAAAATTATGTTGATTTGACAAAGTAATTGCTAGAAATTATTTGTTTCCATTAATGGGAGCAATTATTTGTTTCCATTCGTGTCCGGTTTTTTCAGAACTTAAACCATTTCTTTCTCGCTGCTTCCATTAGATTAATTGTACATTAGTTGGGTTTCTGACCTTTTTTCATTCACTCTGTTATGATTAGTATGTATTTGTAATTAAACATGACATGTCAACCATAGGGAATGTATATCAATACCGTGTCGGTTATTGCTCCTTCGACTTTTTTTGTATTATTTATGACTGTAGGATTGATTTTACCCTAGAGGGGGGGTGAATAGGGTGATGATATTAATTATAAAAATTAATTGCGGAAGCTTTATAAAATTATTTCAACACAGATCATAGATTAATAGCAGCACAAAAAAATAGCAGAATAATAAAATGCAAAGATAGAACGACACAGAAATTACCCAACTTCGACAAAACCCTGCCTACGTGTTGCCCCCAAGGTTTCTACTAGAAATTAGATAGTCACACGCTTACACACGTAAACACGCGACACCCGCTACTGACTAACCTAACTCTACGCTCAAAACCCTGCCACAACTCAGCCACTGAGTTGCGAATTCTCAAGCTACGCCACGTAGCTTGTCCCCTAGTCAGACGACTAGAAAATACAACGGTTTGAAAAGAGTTTTAAAATTAAAAACAATTTTAAAAAAATAAATAAGATAAAGCCCTTATTTTAAAACAATAACCTTAATTCTTAAAGGTCGGCCCCTTTTATTATTTAGACCCGATCCTTTTTTATTCGTTCCTTTGGGAAAATGGTGGTCGTTCTTTCTTTGTTCGATCTGAATTAGGGTTTCGTTCCCTTGTGAAAATTAGGGCTCTTCAATTGAAACCGCCGCTTTTGATTGCTGGTAGTTTGCCTTGTCGATCACTTATTTCTCTGATTAGCTCACGGCACTTCAATTGAATCGAGTTCGTATACGATTTTGGTATGTACTTTTCTCCTTTTGTTTTCTGGTTTGATGCTTGCTTGAACTCTGATGCCTTTTGAATTGCCGATGATGACGATTGGGATTTTAATCATTGAACTCGATCGATGGTTATTGCCAATGATGATTGTGGGTTTATATGTGGATTTCGATTTCCTTTAATACGTTCGTCTGATTTGTTTAACGTAGTGCTTCGACCATTTGATTGATGTTGGAAGATGATGATTTATCTGACGAATTCAATTCGAATAATTTCCTTTACTTTACAGTTACGGCTTTAGCTTGAGATTATTCGATCCTTTCTTGATTGTTACGGCAGCTACTTTCCTATTTTATTTTTGACTTTTTCAATTCTTCTCTTGCATTGAATTCTGACTTGGTTTAATATTCCATGACTTCAGCTTTGACTTTGAATATGCTGTGTTGTCATTTGGGCTTGTAAGTTGTATCATTTTGTTGTAGCCTGACCTGTGCATGATGCATATTGCCTGACCATTGTTGCAGTTTGGCTTTGTCTCCATGTATTTCATGTAGTATAGGTTCTCTACTGAATTGTAGTGTTCATGTTTGATCACTGGGCTTTGCATTGTGTAGTTGATGTTGTACACTGTCTTGTGTTCATTGGTGCATTGTTGCTGTAGCTTTTGGAGCTCGAGTTTCTTAGCTCTGTTCACTTTGAGTTGTTTGAAGTTACCACTTGCTTGACCTTTGTTGCCTCTGTTCATTGTGGTAGTAACTGTCTTCACTGTCCACCTGCCCTTTTTCATATTGCTGGTTGTTATGCATATGCAAGTACATTCATATTGCATTTCCCATTCACTGTTGCCTTAAGTCTGTTGTAACTGGGCCTGTTGCACTATTTTTGGCCATTCTTGTTCATTGTTATGGTCTCTGTCCATTCAAGTCTTATACTTGGTCTTGAGCATTTCCTGACTTCGACGGTTTTAGTTTGAGTCTTCTGTGCACTGTGCATATTACTTTGAGTTTGGAGTTGTACACTTGGTTACATTCTTGGTTGAAACTGGTCGTTCATTGTTGCCTGTTGGTCTTCATGTGCCCTTGACTTTTCCCATGCTATTCACTGGTTCATGTATATGAGTTGTTTTACTGGTGGCCTGTTGTAGTGGTTGCGACTTGTTTATATTCTTGGACTTCAGCAGCTAGTCTTCATGTATAGTTGCTTGTATTGCAGTTTGTATTTGCTGTTTACCTATTGTACATTCTTCACTGCATCTTCAGTTACCTGTTAGTCGAGCTTGCATACTTCATGTTGCCTTATTCTCTGGTCATACCTGTATCATGCTTGGCTTTGTGGTGTTGCTTGAGTCACTTTGTTGCTTCCCTGACCTGTGCATGAATGACATTTTTTTATTGCACTTGTGTTGAACCCGTCTTTTTATTTTGGGTTTGACCTTGTGCTCACCTGTCCCTATAACATTATCAAGTGTATATCGGTGTGCACGGCCTTGTGGCATATATAGTGATACACTATGCATGTCACATTGTTCGTGTGTGATGAATTCAAATATAAATCATGACGAACAACCCAAATAACTGAGGCAAATATTATTTTCAAAATCCATATTTTATTTTATATTGCAAAAATATTTCTTTTTCAATTTTACTGCGTTAGTGAATATTTTTGCAGATTTCTCAGATGCTGATTCTAACTGGAATGAAGTTGAGGATAAAATACGAGTGTGAGTGATATGTAGTGAGGAATTTATGTAAATTAAATTATGACGTAATTAGAATCAAAATTGTATATGTACAGTGAGAGCTTGAATTTGTACTATTCAAAAATGAAATAAATATTTGTTTGAATAAAATTTCTGTTTGAATTCAAATTCTGTGTTATTTAATTTTATTCAGCAAATATTTATTTAGTCTATGAAAAATAAAATAGTACATTAACAAATACGTTTAAACGAATGTATATATGTTTATTATCATCAAACAAAAATCATATAAGCGCATATTCAACAATGACAATGATGTCCTAAATGCTTAGTTACTATTTAAACCTAAAATAATACATTAATCGGCATGATGTCAACAACCACGAATGTGCATTCTAATATACTATAGTATCCTATACATGATCCTAACTATGATTGTGCGTAATGATATACAACAGTATCCTATATGTGATTGAGTTTAATGGAAAATCAATGCTCTATTTGGTTTGGAGATAACAAATTCAACACTCCAGATTGTCTTCACTCTTCCTGGATCATAAAAAATGTGTTGGATTCAAATAAGGCTTGTGACTTTACCTAATACTTTACAAAAGAACTACGGTTGACTGGACTTGGGTGTGAATTACAATTTTTAGGATTCTAGCTAAACACTCATTTTTACAATCTATCTATTACTTAAATAGGAAAGGAGAGACCAACACAATTATATGCTGACATTTGTCCCAATTCAGAAATACTATTTTCTATTATCAAAAATTTATAAATATTCAGTAAATGCTAATGTTTTCTTTCTTTCCCCCCAATCACCATTATCCCTTTTTAATTATGCTTCTAGCATCTCCCTAATATCCTAACCGTCGCTCTAAACACTGTGTTCCACCTTGTGTCTCTCTACCTGTCGAGTAATCCTACCATAGTTATGTCCACATCCATGATCAACCCTTACTTTAACCATGAATTTGAAAAATAGGGTAGAAAAACTTCGACATCGTTGTCCAATTTTTAGATTTCGAGGATTAAGCGGATTGCCGCCATCATGCTCTGTCGCACCGTTGCATCTTCACCCACCATCGTCAACCGCAAGCCTTGCGCAACTGATCCTTTCCTACATTCCTTTACCACTACTATAGTGGGAACTTTATCACCAAGGAAAGCCATCATTGGAAGCAAATTACTATTCAGGTCAGCCATTCTATACAACTCATATTTGGGATCTTGTTCAGATTTGAACACATAGTGGGAACTATGTACGTTTGAATCCATAATTTCATTGTCTGTTGTTTCAATCTATTATCACGAATGTTTTTTTTCTTTTCAATTTTACTAATATGGATAAATATGAAGATATTGTTGCTTAGGTTTGTTTGCTTTGATAATTTGATGATCTTTTGTACCAGTAAGTTTCAGTCTCCAACTAATTTATTTCACATATCATGCATTTCATAACTTATAGATTTTCCATTGATAAATTTAGGTATGTTGTTGAAATTGGTTGCCTCAACTATTGAATCAAGATTGTATAAACCCTTAGTTGTAAAATAATTTCATTACTTTTTATGGTTGCTTTGGTATATATTCCTCTGTTATCTTAAATCCAACACACCTTTACAAATAATCAACTTTCCTATGTTTGTAACAGTGTACGATTGAGGCATATTAAATTATAATGCGATAAATTTGAGTACCCACATTTACAAAAATGATATCATGTATGGTAGACATAATTTTTTTTGCGTTTCCTAAAATTGTCTCGAGCTAAATAGAACAAACGTTTGTTAACGGTCATGCATTTTACTAACCTTTTGATATGTAGACATGGGATGTACTAAATTTGTGTTTTCAATATGCAATGTTAATTTGATGTTATGCATAGATTTGAAGATTTGTATGCACCTCCAGTCATGTATACAGAAGATTGAGTTTCATATTTTTTTTTTTATTTCTTGGTCGGAGAACATACCCACAAGATAGGTTGAAATTCGTCTAACCATTATTTCCTTATAATACGATATTATTGCAGATTATCATGCCCTAATGTTCTAATATCAATTTAGTTGCATTTTCTACCAGCTTAAATCATCAGCATGATTGATTTTGGGGCAGTTTTTCAAACTTCCAGTTGACTGTTTCAAGCTTAGGGTTTTCAAACAGCGAGTTGGAATAATTTGCAAGTGAGAGGTAATATATCACATAGGTATGAATTTGTTGTGCGAGATTGTTATTTCATACAACTTCAAACTCATTGGAAATTATTACGCTTTTTTGTTATGTCATCAACTCAGTTTCCTTTTTTGTTGTATTAAATTTTTTTGTGACTATTTTTAGGGATTTGTATGCATTTCCCCCCTATTCCACTGTTATGGTTTCCTTTTTTAACTTTAGTAATTTACAGCTGATAGAACTTATGTACCACACCTGTATAAAGCCATGTTACACGATGTTATTTAACGTGCATTTTTGATAAATTTGGATTCATAAACTAATTTATGACTATACTTTAAACGATCGCAAAACAAATATCCGTCAATTATACTCAATAATGATGCACCTATATTGTGCACGCTGTAAGTTTATGATTACAAATATGTGAAGCATCAACAAATTTCAAAATTACAAATGTCCTCCTTTAAAGGCATTTTTGTTTTGTAATAATGTAATATGTCATAACTACAAAGTTCACTGTTTGTTGCTCATTAATGTATGATGTGTTGCTGTGTACTTTATTTACGTTGCAATTTGAATCATTCTACATTAGTTCCATTTGAATGAATTTTTGCCGATCACCATGATTTCATAAAATATCAACTAAAAGACTACTACAATTAGCATGACAAAATATGGTTATGTAGAATGTGATAATCTTATTTTACAATAATGTATGGTCTTCAATTGAAAACATTACTTAATTTTCAAATATTGTGTTCTAACAATTGAAGTTCAATTCCCTTATAAGTTTAGTGAACCATTTTTATGAACAATTTTACCTCTGTAAAAATTTAATCTATATGTGCAGTTCTCAGTCTATAAGTAGTTATACTCTCAACATCTGTTGCTTTTGAACGCGAGTATAATAAATCTGTACCAAATCAAAGCATATGGAAAACAATAAACATTGGTTCAGGCTGTCCATATTTACCCACCTGATAGATTATGTTTGGGATAGAAGAAATACCATACCATTTGCACTCTGGCTGAGGTTTTTATTTCTTAAGCGGTTCATAATAATTTACTTATTTGTTGTTTTTTTAGATGGTTATATCTGTCACAGTTTTTAATTAGCTATCTTATTGTTTTATTTGCAGATAACAACAACTAGATTGGTTTTGCAAATATCTTTGACTAAAAGGTTTGCAAGTTTGTAGGGAAAATTATCATATTGCTTATATTTTATTTTACAAAGTATGCCGAGGGGTTTCATGGTAATTAAAGTTCTAGGATAATATATGTAATTATTGGTTAGTGATTACGTAATGGTGGATGTAGACAATCAAGTACTTGAAAATGATTGTCGTATTCTCTTATTTGAATTAAGCTTAAGCTTATATTCAATACAATCATATTGATTAAAAAGAAAACATAGTTTACATGTAATATACTAACAAACCATTTTAATACCCACATTTTATAAACTGTAATTTTGGATGAATATTTTGTATTTTGCAAATTATTTAGTATGCATATAGTGGATTTTTTAATACCACAATGCACAGATTCCATGTGTATTCCAACTGTTTCACGGATTAGTTTTATTTTGTATTATATAGTTATTATGTTCAACAACTTAATATGTCATAAAATGCACCAAATACATTCCTAATTTCATATTACTGATTTTTAATGCTTACCTGCTTCAGGTGTAATCCAAATTAGTGACACGGTACTACCGCTTCTACTATTGACACAGTTGCACATGTTTGATAATGCACCTTAGGAAGTTCTGGGAAAATTGGTGTCTATAATTTCATTAATACCCTACTACGTTATAATGGTAGCATTTCTTTTAACCTACATATGGTACGCTTGGACTATATGCTTTGCTATTCAAACTATTAGCTGTATGAAAAGTTTGTGGTATCAATTATGTTAAAACCTTTTTTTAATTTACGTACTATAAACTTAATGATTAAACATTTAGCCATCAAAACTTAACATCTATAGCTATGTTGAAATTCAAGATATTTTGAAATGAAACAAGAATAATATTAAACTACAAACTTACTACTCATAGATAAATCACTAAATGCAAAATTGCAGCAATACTCATTTTTGTTTGGTTAAAGGAATTTCATTTTTATTTACCTGAACCTCCAAATCTTTCTAGGTAAAAAATATTGTTCCTAAAAGCATTATTTTCTATTAACATATTGCTGTTTTCAACTATTGATTAAAATAATCCTAAATAAAGATTTAAGTACACTATTTACTATTTTATAAAATTTAAAATTATAATTCATAAATAAATTATTACATGCTAATATTGTAATGCTACTCCTGTTTATGTTTGCCTTGCCAATTCTCTCTAATACCAGCATTACACTTAGTATTACCATTTCCAAACGTATCTTCCCAGTTATTAATTTTTAATACCTACTTTTAATGTGAATCTACCAATAATCTATTTCTAGAAAAGATTTCCACAATTACCTAAGACCCAATGAAGGATAATTATGACTATCATATGCTCCTCTAAACATATGAACAGATAATTAAATAACGATAAATTATACTACTCAATATTTGAATAAAATCATGTTATATGCAACCTATGTTGAATATCTCCATATGCATATGGTTATGAAATTGTGGATAAAAACCGAGAATTGAATAGCCTCTTCTTCCTTATCCTATTCATGGGGAAGGACATATTAATATGCATGTCAACTTACTACTCTCATTAGTTTCGAGATTATTAGGTAGTGTTTGGTTTGTTAATTTTAGTTTTAGGTTTTCGTCCATAAAAATATGCACAAGATGCATATATATTACCGAAAATGATTAATTTAGAAAACGAAGCTAACATACGAAATAGAAATTTTTGGACATAACAATTTATATTATTATTTTGCTAGCTTCCTAAGCTTATTAATAACAGGTTTGGACTGCCTATTTAATTTAGCATCTTCTTCACCAATGACCTCAAGCTCAGCTATGAAATGTTCAACTATTAAAGCAATTTCAGCAGGTGACTTCCCATTTTTCTTCTTTTTCTTTCCTTTTTAAAGAGATTACTGACATCATCATCATCCTCACCTTCTTCTACATAAAAAATGATAACACTAATTTTTTTACAAGGCTTTAGTCCAGATAGCATGGGACAACTAAGATAATATGACTGTAGCAGTGGCTATAGTTTGGGTTTTTCTTTCTTTTTTCGTATTATTTTCTGCATGTACACCCAAACGGATTTAAATCACCTATCTGGTGGAATATTATAGTAGATACACACCCTCCCTTTGTGGACTAAATAATCCAAATATAAATAGATAAGAGAAGTTATGTTTGTCTCCAATTGTATTTGAAATAATCCTAGAATAGAATGATCAGTCAATCGGCACAACTGCTTTAAATTTGTTTTCTATAATTTACTACTTCTGTATATAGGATAATTATGTTTATTACTTCTATATAGGATAAAAAATTCGACCCACTATGTTGCTTGGTCCCTCAATGATTTACTTACAAATGACATTTTATATTTCTTTTTTCAACTAAGGAGCTTTCATATTTGTAATGAAAACTAACATTAATTCTACTTTTGTACATGTGTTTGATTATCGGTACTAAAATATTTATAGCCATGTCTTGATATTCCTATTACAATTTCATATTGTGCTATGTTAATAATCATTAAGTCAATCATCATGTGACTTTATCAATGTATATTGATTCTTATATGTAAGTTGGGAGTATAACAAAAGAAATACAAGTTGAAAAGTTGAATATTTTTATTCTTGTATGCCAAATCCAAGGCTATGCAATTGATCTCATGACTAGCTTGAAACTGATTTAAGAAACCTTTTGTTCATGCTATTTTTCTCCCAACCAATTAATCCTCGAAATAATAATCACGCTTTACTACTGGTCTGATATGAGTTATTTTCTGTGCATTGGACTTAAATCTACATCAGATTGATGAATACAATATTATCAGACTGCCCATCATTTAGGTGTTAGGGTCATACTTATTAGTCATATTCATTAAACCATGGATGAGTTTAATTTTTTTCCTATTCAAGAGCTTTGTCTTTGAGAGAAAATAGCTACTATGCTATTTTTCTTTTAATATTCCATTTATAGTACGTTTTCTAATGGACTGTGTCTGAAGTTTTGGAAAGTAACATCATTTCCTTTAATTTGACATCACCAAACACAAAGTCAACTAAAATTGTGAAGTTCATTATTCTGTAATTCATGGGAGAAGTTTGTAACTTTTTGCAGATTGGTTTTGGAATGGGAAGTTATGAGTTTGTCCGAAGTGAGTGCTCATTATTTTGTAATGGTTCACTGAAAAATGATGATACCATAATTGTTAGAAAAAAATGTGAAGTTTTTTTCTTTCTTTCTTAGCTTAAATATTTATTTTGTTATTAGTTGTTAAATAGTTCTTTAGCTAACAAATGAACTAGCTAGTACTTTACATGGCCATATATTCGACATAGCCCTTATTTTTTGCCATTATTTTCAGTCTTCTACTTGATTTTAGGTGAATTTTCTAAGTAAATCTATATTTGGTGTTGTATGTTTACTGAACAAAAATATGAAATTAAACCTTTCCCTTCTGTTTCTCAGTTTCCAAATTTGTGTTTAACGCATTTAATGTGGTTGCTTATTTTAAGCTTCGTTGGTGTTGTCATTTAACAACCAAGCACAAACAATGTCAAATAAAAAATGTACTTAACTGAAACTTTTCACTAACATTTATGGTTCTTCATAGTTAAATGATAATGCAAAAATTTGAAAATAAATTGTTTAAATTAAATTTATTTACCACCATGGTACTACAGTTCATATAAGTCAGTGGCGAACTTCAGTCAAATTGAACATTGAGAACTTGAGATAAAAATCTGATCATCATAGATGCAAGGATAATAAGTTTACAATATTGCATATTTGGTATCAGGTTAATATGAGGTAAAGCTTTTGGAAGCATTAATTCTTTTTCTCTTCCAACTTTCGAATTCTCCATCATCTTAGTTTGATCCCTTCATTTCAAACGAAATTTTGTAATTCCGTTGTCATGCATATTCTTACACTTTGTTTCAATATATATTATATATATATATATTATAATTTTATGCAACATACAAGCCTAAAATGTTAGCAAAAAAACATAGTTAGTTTAAACTTTAGTTATAAAGGATTAATTCTATGAACATTAATTCTCATCATTATTTCTGTTCTCGACTTTTCAACTTTATAACTAATCTATAGTCAGCCCTCAAATGTTGTCATCAAGGTAGTGCTTTATATTGAATATTAGTTGATACTTTATCTATGCTACCACCAAGCATGGGAAAAAAAATTATATATTGCTCCTATGGTTTTTTGTTCACTTATTTTCATTTGTTAAAAAATAAGTTAATAATGACATATGCAAAATTCAAATGGGTAAGCTTAGACTATTTATTCCATTTACATATCTGATTATGTCTCTAAGTTTGAACTTTAAATGATTCCATACAAACTAAATGGTATGGACGTTTTTTGGACAACTTCAAAGATTAGGTTGTTGTATGTTAATCAATCAATGGAAGGATCAAATTTTTTATTACCTATTAGTATCATGATCTTCACATAGATCTTATGAAAGTTGATCCACCTAGGCAAATATCACAGTACTCGTTTTTGTAGAATAAGTGTAAAATGTGTGAGTTCTTTAGACTAAATTGAAAAGGTAATTTTCAATAGAATTTGCATGTAACTCAAACCATCCTGTGTGCAGCAACCTTATGAGCAGAAAAGAACTAACCTGCCTCCTTGCAATGTTATAATTGATTGTTTCATCAACCGTGTTCTACCAAAAAAATTAGTGTTTTTGCACTTATTTTGTCAAAAACAACTGTCTTTAGCACAGTCCGTTGTATTAATTTAAGTTAAGCATGGTAGTTATGAAACCTTAGCATTTTGTTTTGCACCTCTATGTAATCCATTTTAATTTCTAAACATTCGTTGCCTGTGTAGGTTGTCTGTGCGTTGTTCGGGGAAATCTTCTCTCTGTTGAACCAAGTGCCAAATAGTTAAAGTTGAATGAAAGTTGTCTGTCATCACAAGGGTTGGAGGGATAAATACACATTGAAGCAGAATAAAGTATGAAATATCTTTATCTTTAACATATGGTTTTGATGCACTCCTAATTTTTTTACCTGAGCATGCACTTTTCAAGATAACTGCAAAAATATCACGACTATGAATCAAGATTTTAACAAATATTACCACATAATTTTGCTCTGAACAGTAGTATGTAAATTAGTTTGCAATTTCAAATTTATACCCTTACACAAACACATGTGCTATCAAAGAGTTGAGTGCTCCAAATTCTAGCCATAACAGATAATTATAGACAATAAATATATTTGTATAAATGTCTATTTCATTTCCTAATTTTAGGACCATGCTTGGCTTTTTCACTATGTACTTCAAAAGCACCAAAGAAAAATGCCAGCGATAAAAGATCGATTTGAAAAGTTATTTTCACAAATAACATAAAAGATAATTTTTTTATTATCCTTTTAAGCCAATTCAAAAATACCACACACTGCCCCTGCAAATGTTTTACAGACTTTAAAAATAACATACTGTCCCTGCAAAAATTGTTTTACTACATACAACTATTATAAAGGACATGTGATATTTTTTTATTGACCCTGTAATAACATGTTGTCCCAGTCATTCATATGGAATACATCCCCTGTCTTGGCAAAACCTGTCAGCCAACTTGTACCTTTTGTAGAAAACTACTGTGCATCATCTTAAAGTAAGGAAAAAAAATCTGAATCAAGCCATGAAAAAATGCTTGTGGTCATGCTTGTCAGGTATGTATTAATGAATTGACAACTTTGAATGAAACACTGATAGCTTGGCTGGCCTTGAAAGAATCGAGGAACATGTATAGCTAACTTAAAGTAATAATTTATGTAACTTGAAAAAGGTGGATGGATACCTATATTAAAACTCATTACATTAGACATCATGATTGTAACAATGAAAATGTATTTTATAAAATTTAAAAAGTGTCAACAAGGAATTTCAGATCGATTATGTTGCACAAACGTTTGCCTTCTTATGTAGAATTATAGTAGATATCTAAGTATAAAGCTAATGAGCTATCATATGCAAGTGAAATTTCACCACACCATATCTATATATGGAGGATTATTGTCTTTGTGGTACATTGGTACCTTTATAATTTATTTCATATTTATATTTTTAGCAATAATTAATAGATCCTGTAACACCTAGCATTTTTAATGAAAATAATTAATCAACTTAAAATGGTATTTTGATAATATCACAATAATATGGGTCCGTGCTTCACACACAACCTTTTTGTATTATCCTAAACAGAAAGCAAGGGTGTTTTTAGAATTTCAAAAAGACACCAAGTAATTTAGTTTAATGAATTTTATTTATTAGTAGTAGAGATAAAATAAGGAACACAATTCTTACAAATTGAGAAATTTGGAAAATCAGACTTCACCATCGCATGGAAAATATTTTGTACCCTAAATTCATACATAAAATGTTAGACATGAACGTCGGATGAAGGAGAAATAGATCGTTTACTAAAACACTATAACAACCTGATATTTTCAGCCATTCGCATCCGCACATGTCGGACTTGAATTGCTCAAAGCACCGCATTGTAATAAAATTTGGAGCAAATAAAATCATCACAGACACAGAATATCAGAATAACTCACAGTGGAAATAAAATATCATAGTAGTTCATGAAGCTACTATAACAAAGTCTTAAAAAAATACATAATATTAGTTTGAAACAAATCATATAGAAATCCCAAGTACATAGAAGTCACAATACAAGAGCTGAAATAGAATAACTGAAACTGGACGATATGAATAACCAGATAAGTAGAATCTCCAACGATTTCTATCTCTAGAAAGAGAAATCCAAAGCTAAGCTGCGAATACTCAGGCTGACCCGAGCATAAAGCAAAACATAAAACACTCGAGTCAGGACATATATACTTATACAATGTAAACCAACTCAAGTGAACTGTAATAAATGTAAGTAACTTAAAGGATGCTTGGGATTGCCCTCTGTCTGCCGCCTCGCGCTCCATGGCATCGCATGCCACGAACCCTATGTTGCCACGAATCCTCTAGATCTGCCGCCTCGATTTGAATGGCCCCAACATGCTCGACCTCTTGAAGTATTCGCGAAATGATGCTCGCGATTTAAGTCGCCGAACCCCTCTGCCGTGCTTGCCCCGGTCATGGTGATGAGAGCACTTCGATCGGCTCTGAAGTTCAAATTAGATTTGAATGGGAAAGAACGCGGCCATCTTTTTCTTCTATAGATCTAAACTTTGAATTGAAAAGGAGAAAGGTCTCGGCTCTTTTGTTTGATAGGAGTAGATGTAAGTTTATAACAAGAGGTAGCGTGCTTGAATAAGAAGAAGGGGACAGGATTTAATGTGCCTGCACACTAGCTACAGTGCTTGAAGAGGAGACAAAATATGATGTTGGAAAAAGTTTTGATGTGAATAAAATTTCAGCTGATGTTGACTAGTATTTAAATATTAAATTCAAATTCAAATGTCTCGATAAATACAACTTAAAATATTATCCTCCTATCGAGGCATGCCGCTAGGCGTTTATAATGTTTTACCCATATTCCGAACACAATGGAACGTGTTTCGAAGCCCAATTCAATCCTATGTGAAACATAGCTTTTTTGGACCAGTTAAAATATCGAATTTTCGATTTAAATTCCAATGCGTTTATTGACCGTATGGTCACACGACAACTCCGAATGCTACGGAAATTGAAATCCGATAATAATACAGTATTAAGGATCTAATGGAACTGGTTTCGTCGAATTCCAAGACTGTGTCTCGAAAGGCTATTTTTAAATATCGATTTAAATGATAAAATTCAAAACTGAACAAAACATTTCCGAATTAAATTATGAAGCTCCCATTATCTTCAGTATCATCAATATAAATTTTCTATGCCATCAAATTATTTTTAACAAGCTGAAAATTGAAAATTCAAATTTTTACCCATCATTAAGAAATTAAATTCAATAATTTAATTGCCAAATTCAATTTTGTATTTGAAATCCAAGCTAAGCCATCATTCAAATATTTAAAACTAATTCAATATTTTCAATTTAAATTGTCCAAAATTTAGGGTCGTCACAAAGATCATTTGACTGCACAAAGAAGGTTTCTTGTTTCTACATATGATGAGTTCTAGAGAAGGTACAAAACCATGAATCCTAAGTTACGCCACCATTTCGACGTTATTCAAGTTGCACTACCTTGCCACTTGTATTATGATCTGGAGTTCAATAAAAATATTAACATTGGAAAAAATGTCGATGAAATGGTAGATACTATGATATCTATCACCTTCAAAGCGCTAAATGACAAATACAAAATCCAGGGAAATCAAGATTGGGTTATAGAGCTTGATTCATCTGTTGAAGAAAAGTTCTCTCGACATGTGATCATTCGTATCCCAAATATTGCCTTCAAAGACAACTCACATGTTGGAGCATTCATCTCTGAGGTATGCTCATGTATAATAAATTTAAGAGTAAGTGATCCACAGTTTGAAAAACTGTATATCAAGAAAGATTCAAGCTCATCAGACAATACAGAGCGTCTTTTCGTTGATACTGGAGTTTATACCCGTAATCGTTGTTTTCGTCTTCCTTTCTCATCAAAAGCAGGGAAGAATGCTTTACTCCTGCCAAGCGGACGCTTTGCATGTAAGAATCTGAATGAGGAACAAGTGTTTATCAAATCACTTATCTGCAGAATAGATGCTGATTTTGATAAGTTATTAGAGCGTAAAATGGATCTGGACTATTGCAAAATTCTTCATTTTAAATTTGAGAGCAATGATAATATCACCTACACCGAGGGAGACAAGTCATTACATGTTTATAGTAGCAATATACCGAAGTCCTATTGTTCAGGAAAATCTCCTTTTCCAGCTTTGGATGATAAATTTTCATCTTTTGCCTCTCATGGAAATGTTTCAGGTAAAATCAAAAGGTGGTACTGGTTTTCTGCACATGGCTACATAATTTATAGCATGTCCAGAAGTCGATATTGTGAACGAATTGGAAGAGAACATAAAAGTAATCATGTTATGTACATTGTTGATTTCCAAAGGGTTGGCTACTACCAGAAATGCTATGACCCCGATTGTACAGGCTGTCGATCTCCAGTGCGCCCAGTAGCATGGGATGTATTGTCAAATTGTTATGATATTGTGAATCAAGAAGGCAAGCCTGTCTAGAACCAATGCATCTGTCAAATGAAATATTAACTACATAATCACTTCAGTCTATGTTGCTTTTGTGTATTGTTAACTAGCAAGTGCTTACACAACTGATTTTAAATTTGATAATGAAATTCTAGTAATTGATAATGAATTTGTAATGGCTAATGTTTGTAATGCTCTGTTAAAAAGATAAAAGCATTTTTGTTTTATTGACAGTATGTTGTATCACTTTTATTGACAGTTCCACGTATGCTCTGTTCAAAAGGCTATACATAACAACATCACTTTTATTGATAGTATATTTCGGGTAGCAATATGCTAGTCATACTTATCTCCAGTTGTAACGACCCGCTATTTTGGATCATTCAAATCGACAATAAAACCATACATATCCGACTTGAATAATTCAAAATACCGAATTGTTAATTAAAATTTGGTAAAACTTAAAATATACAGTAAATAAATCAATCACAGATCACAGAGTAATATAATGCAGCGGAATAGATAAAGAATAGTAGTTCATGAAGCTACTATATACACCGGAGTTAGAAAAATACAACCGAATAGTTCAAATGCAGTGAAGTCTCCAATGCAACAAATGACTTCTCTGAACCAATCAACTGGAAAGGCTGGAATCTGAATCGATAGTTGGATTTCCAAATGAAGCTCCAAACTCCAAAGGTGAGTCTCAAATGCTGTATCACTCAGTCTGACCCGAGCGTAAAGCAAAACACAAAACACCCGAGTCAAGATTAACATTCTTATATCAATAAATCCAACTTAAGTGAAATATCAACTGAAATACAATTAACTTAAAGGATGTTTGGGATAACCATCCTCTAAGGGTCCATGGAACTTTCTACAAGGTAGAAATATACACTATAACACCGTGGTCATTTCGGCTTAATTTATACTTCAAAAGCAAATCTCATTTTCACTTTAAATATCTCTATATTTCCTAGAATAGTATTTATATATATTAAATAATTTATATAGTACGGTATTTTCAATTTCCTCAACATAACAAATCGTTCCAACATCAACCCGACCTTCCCATTCAAATTAAATTCAATCTCAATTTATCAATTTAAATTCAACTCAATTTCTAAAATAACCACTTAAATTTTATCGATCTCAAATTCCGATTTATAATCACAAATACCCCTTTATATTTCCATATATTTCAAAACTTTAAGTACTCAACGTTTCATCTAAATTTTCATTCAATTTAGTTTTCTAAATAATAAATGAAAATTTAGTTCAACCTAAATTTTCATTTTACTTCAATTTAGTTGCTAAATAACAAATTCAACTACGTTGATTTCAAATACAAATCCGAATCTCAACATAAACCATTTAAATTCCAATATAGTTCAAGGCTTTAATATTTAAATGTTCTATATAACAGTTTCATATAGATCTCGATTTAACCTCATTATTATTTAGTCTTGAAATACCCCCTTATTAAATTCAATATCATTTATGTAACCTTAGATTACATTTTACTCAATATATTCTTTAATTTATTTAAACATGAAATATTCATTAAATCACTTAAATCAAAAATCTAGTTATAAAATCATACCCTTTAAATTTCCCATTCAAAAATTTCAAAGCGATTTAATTAAATAAATCCTTATTTAAATACCATTTTTATAAACCTAAATTTATCTCACAATCTTAATTATTCAATTTATTACAAGAGAATCTATTTGAAATATAGATTTACATAAATACTTAACCATATTATATGTATTAAATCAATCTAATTTAAATCAAATATTACTACTAAATCTATATATACAATTTTCATTTATATAATATCTTAAGAATCAAATTTATTAAACCATATATTTCTTTCCAAAATTATAGAAATTATTTTCAAAATATTTATATGGACCAACGGTGTCTGTATATATTTCCTATCATATAGTCAAGTGCTATGGATATTTATCATTTCAATTCGTATACTAAATATATACGGGTGGATATCATTTCAACCTGTAATCCCAAATTCAATTAAATGAAAATCTCTTGGGTTTATCATTTCAACCCATAACGATTTTCTCTTATTCTAAAGTCTATTCGGGTACGTATCATTTCAACCCTTAGTGATTTATAAACTACAGGGAACTTGCAGAGTGATAACAGAAAATACAATAAAATAACAGACATATATCATCAATAACAATATAATATAAACAACAGGATACATATCCTGCAGGTGAACAGTTACAGATAATAGCATATATAACAAATTTAAATAACTATAGCAGCATATTTCAATTGTCGTTTCAACTGAAATCAAATTTAATGAATAAAAAAATGTTAATCGTGAGTGATTGCTCACCTTTCGAGCCTAAAGGAGAGGGCGGAATGAGAAGAGATACGAATCCAAGCACGGATTTCGAAGCAAAGCAATATTGGCAAGAATTTTAATGATCAAAGTTGATAAAGAGGAATTGACGAAATCAAATCAGAGTTGGGTCGAGGAAGATAAATAGGATAAGTGAGCTATATATAGTTGTATATATAACTATATATAAATAAAACCGTATTCTAAATTTAGACATATATTAAATTAAATATATATTTTTAAAAATCATTGGTTTAAACAAAACATATCTATATGTAGTATAGTTTGAAATAATGTATATGTTTAAAACCATATAAAACCAATATTCAAACACCATCTAAAATTTAAATCTTTATAAAAGTAACCTTTATAAATAAAATATTAAAATCAATATTAAAACATATAACATAAAGTCCATATGTTATATATCAATACCAAATCTAACTCTGGTATATGTAAACTAATATAAACCCATGAACTTTATAAAATCTATATGCTACTAAAACAGATTATATATAAAATAAACCAATATAAAATACTAACAGTAATATATGTTAGTTAAAGTTAGTACATAAATATACTCAACACTTTCTATATTTTACAATGCTTTAAACATGCTAGCACTGCAACTATACAAAATATGCATAGTACTGTAAAACAATTATATACAGTAAAACAAAATAAACTAAAAACACACACCATATACAGAACGCATACAACAAACACTACACATATATATATTTCTTCTTTATAGCCTTATATGCATAGACTAAGCCTTACCCAAGTTTATACTGTATAATATTGGATAAAAATAGGACACATCATATGATATTATCACCTTTACAAAGTTGCTTTATAGTTTATACATACCTAAGTTTAATATATATATATATGTGTGTGTGTGTGTGTGTGTGTGTGTGTGCAGACAAGATATAGAACCAGAGAAGAATCAAGGAAGAGAACAACAAAACTCACCGCGGCAAGGTAGTGGCTCGCCGAACAACGTCAACATGGAAGAGGAGGAGATGGAGGGTAGAGATGATCGGGTGGAGGTACGGCAGTTGAGGCGGAGCGGCTAAGGGTGCAAGCTAGAGGCGGAGGAGTGTGTTCGTTTCCTTTTTTTGTTGCCGGGTTTCAAAAGAGAAGGGAGCAATTTATGTAGAGGGAGTAAAATGTGTGCAAGTGAGTAAAAGAAGGATGCAAGCATGAGGTGGAAAGTGAAAGCAAAGTGAAGTTGCAAAAGTGGAAATTGATTTATAAACGCTATTGAAATATGAGCCTTTGCCCAATCAATGTAAAAAAAAATCGTACACAAATAAATGAATATGGGACAAATGAAGATGAAGGGGGAAAGACATAAACTATTTATGGGTGATGAATTTATAAAAGGAACCATGATGTATATAATAATTAAAACAAAAACGTACACAAATAAATGAATATGAGACAAATGAAGATGAAGGGGGAAAGAAATAAACTATTTATGGGCGATGAATTTATAAAAGGAACCATGAGGTGTACAATAATTGAAACGAAAACATACACAAATAAATGAACATGAGACAAATGAAGATGAAGGGGGAAATAAATAAACTATTTATGGGTGATGAATTTATAAAAGGAATGTAGCGACCCGACTTTCTATCACTAGAAAATCGCATCACTAAATAAGAAAGAAAGAGATAGAAGAAGAAAGAAAGAGAAGAAAGAACATCAACACATCAGAATCTCACAGCGGAACGATTTAAATATAATATAGAACATATATATAGTATCATATACATCAGAGTACGCAACTATACATCTCAATTTAGACAGTTATAACATTTGTGTCTTATACAATACAAGACAAGAACATCAACACGGAATAACATACAGCGGAAACTCTAACTATATATCTACACGTTGAAGCCTCCTGCTCCAAAGCTCCTCCATATTTCGTCAAGAGATAACCTGAATCACTTGACTACTCATACATAATATGAGTACCCAAGAGTTTAATAAAACAGAAAATAAACACTCGGGTCAGACAGGGGTCTGGTGTGAGTAAACGGTTTAAGATTGCTTAACTTTAGAAAATCCTTTGAAAAGAAAGGTATCACGTAAGACTTCCCACACATAAACATGGAAAAGTTTTTACCTTATGCTAACCAAAACATTTGATAGGAAATCCAGTGATATTATAATAGTGTCTAGGGTTTTCAAATAAATATGAAATAGCCGAAATTGTTCCATGATTAAATTCCAGCTACTAGCCACAAAAGTGGGTAATATAAACAAAACCGTAGGGTCTCGTAGGAAGAATGGGTTTCCATCAATGGAAGGGCTACTGGGGTACCGCCCGTCACAGTACGTGGCCTAGATCACCGTACCGAGGAGTACGCCCGCTCCCCTGCAACACAAGGCCAGGACCATTTCTTACTGAACAGTCCCGAACAATACCACCCCGCAATTGGCTGCAGTTCCAACTGCCCACAAAGCCGAAATAAAAAGGGACATCTAGACAGGGATGTATCTTGCTCTCTAGTGGGAGCTACCCACGAAGCCTTGCTGCACCTCCCCTATTTTAGCCATTCCCGGTTGATGACGCTTGAGGCTGCGATTACGTTTTTAGGACACATTTATCTTAGAATGCTCATCGTTCGCCTGACGATGTTCTGAAAGCATTCAATCCATACAAGTTCGTTCCGGGTTCGAACGAAACCGAAGGCACTATCTCGTTGCACTCTTTTTGGAATCACCCTCAGAGTCAATGACCATAGCCCTTGCACTTTGAATCACCATCTCGAACCTATAAGCACTATTCCGTCAAACTCATTACGGAATCACCCACTGAGTTATACTGACATATAGCCCTTACACCTCGAGTCTTCACTCGCTCCTCTTGGATTAACGACCTAACGTTTAATTGGAATCGATGTGGTTTTCGGATATCCAAATATGGAAAACCGATCCCGGTCTCACCGAAACCAAATGCCATTTTAATGTCCAAGTTATACTTAAGGGACTTAAACAATATATTCAGAATATCACTTAAACATAAATGGATGATTCATATTACTCAGATAGGTAATCCACTATTATCACATTCCTCCATACATATCACAAACAGCATATATATCATATCTTAGATATATCACATTCATATCATAACATATCAACCAATGGCATACAAGATCAACCAATATCATTAACTCATCCAATGATACTTATCATCAATCATTAACCATTCATAAACAAGTTTTGATCCAAACTTAATTAACTTAATTAATTCTTAAATTAAATTAATCCTTACTTAAACACTTGGATTATCTTCAATCTAACTTCTTATTAATTAATTAATTACAAATTAATTAACTAACATCACTTAATTATCCACTTCAATTAATCTTCCTTGATTAATTATTACTTAATTGCTTTAAGTAATTATTTCTTAATTACCATATTAATTAATCATCCTGACTAATTACTTCCAAATTATACTAAGTAATTATCTCTTAATTACTCTTTTAAAATTAATCATATTTGATTAGTTATTATTTAATTACCTTGATATTTATTCCTTAATTATCCTTTAATTAATCACACTTGATTAATCACTTTTTAATTAATCACACTTGATTAATCACTTTTAATTAAACCTACTTGATTAATTAATTTTAATTAATCCTATCTAATTAATTACTTTTAATTAATCATCTTTAAGTAATTACTTTTAATTACATTTAGTAATTAAAACTTAATTTTAAATTAATTATCCTTTAATTATTAATTAATAATTAAGTAATTATTTCCATTAATTAAATTTCTTTCTTAATTAATTACTTATACAAGTAATTAATCACTTAATTAAATACTCTTAATCCCTTTTATTAATTTAACCATTAATTAAATAATTTAAACCTTTAATTAATTATGTTAATTAATTCTTTAATAACTCAAGTGATTAATCCTTAATCACATCACTTAACTACTTCCATAAAGTAATTATCCTTTACTTAATTACCTTTAGTAATTAACCACTTAATTACTAAATTACTTTCCAAAGTAATTATATTAGATTAACCCATAAGTGATTTAATTAATCACAAATTAATTACTTAATTAATTATTTAACTTAATCATTTAAATTTAATTTAAAACATTCTTAACTTCTTATATTATAAAGATTCTTGATTAAGAAAACATCATCTTAATTAAATCATTTATATTAATCAATAACACTTATTTATAAATTATAATTGAATTATCACAATTATTCTCACAATTATTTATCTTTAGATAAATAAAAATTCTAATTTACATAATATAAATCTTCATTATAATTGATTATCAAATTCTTAATTATTATACTTTATTTAAAATAAAATAATATACATTAGCAATCAAAGTAATTTAAACATTCAAATTATAACTTTCTAACCTTTGAAAGTTATTAAATAAAATTTCATACAAACCTTATTATTAAAATTTTACTTATTTTAAAATCTTCACATATTTCAGTATACAAGAATTTTTGTTTACAACTTAACATTAAACAAATTTAATTTTATAATTAATACTTGTAGGCCTTTGGTTTTAAAACTTTAATCAATAAAAAAAATCAAGTTTCTTTGCTTAAACCTTTTAAAAACATACTGTTACCTACCAAAATCAGCTCACCCTAAAACACGATCCATCCATTACCCAAACCCGAGTAACCCTCTCCAAAAAACTCACGTCAACCCCGAGTAAAACAAGCAAAAACCCCGTGCTCGTCCTGAGTTTCTCAAACCTTAGCCTGCTTCGAGAAAAACATCAGAAAACACGAAGCATACTTCGAGTCTCCACCTTCTTCTTTCCCAACCCCAAACGCGACCATCACAGATGCACGAACATGTGCACGTAAATGTGCACCACCACGCCGATCAACGGCGAACTCCATGCCAGCATCCATCAAGTCACTCACGTCCCCAACATCAATATTCGAAACCCAGAAAAGCCAGCTTCGATCAAAATCGAAATTTCGATATCAACCCAACTGCCTGAACCCAATAACCAAAAGAATCTGATCACCGCCGACGAATCATCACTCGAGACGTCGTGCCCTCCTCACTCAAGCTTCGTCACGACCCCCCTAACCTTCGGCAACAACCCGATCGCCTCCGGTTACTTCACGTCGCCGCGAAACCCAACAGAGCCTTTCGACCAAAAACAGGTACTAAAACCCTAATTGATCGGACTCCGGCCATCTCAACTCATTAAAAATCACCACAGTAATTTTCCTATGATCAACGACACACCAACCACCTTCAACCCAAAACCACGACCTCTGATTTGCCGTAGTTCGCCATTAAATGGCCGAAATGCCCAAAACAAGAAACTCAAAAATTCTCTTTGAATTCTAATCTAAAAATCAAGATACAGATCTCAAAAATCATGATTTGGCATTATGAATCCAATTATGAGATCAAAAACTAAAATTGTTTTAATAATTTTTAACCCAATTTATTCTTTTTACTGTAAATTTTTAAAATTCAAGTTAATTACAAAATTTAACAGCCTATAACTATTTTTAGATGAAAGATCAATTGATTACAAACCACCTTTGTTTACAAATCATCAACTAATTCGAATTCAACATTTTTATTTTGCTATGAAATTGAACACTTATTATAGTACACAGAACATATATTTATGTTTACAGGCATCTCAAATATCATTCTTCAACATGCATCAATTAAATTCAAGAATCCAGACACATCAACAAGATTTCATCATAAGAACAAAACAAAAATCCAGGTTTGAACTGTTTTTAAAAGATTTTATTTACTCACCTGTAATTTGCAGAAAACAGAGAATGTTTCCAGGCTTTGCAATTTCCTTTGCATGTTCTTGAATTAGATCTAGCTGTTGTATTATTGAAGTTTACATATGAATGCTTGATTGCATCTGAAATCTTGTTTTCAAGTGTTTAAATTTCCAGCTTGCATGCTAATTAAGTTTCCAGGTCACTTCTTTGTTCTTGAATTTTCAATTTTCTTTACAGTTCACTTCTTTCAATTTTTCTCTTTGATTTCATTCAGTTTGGTTGAGATGAAGATAATATATTATTATTATTTTAGCCGAAGAAAAACTTTTGTTTTATTTTTACAAGTTTAAATTTAAATTATATTTACAAGAGGATGACATTTGTCTACCTTATCTCCTTATTAGCTTACACCTATACCATTTAATTTACATTTGTCTTAACACATATTTGAAAGTTTACAAGTGTTATTTTCTTTTTATAATTCATTTTAAGCCTTGCATGAAATCTGTATATGTATGTTTTGTATTTTAATGCTTACTTATTGATTTTATTATGTAATATAGTTATATGATTGTAAAATGTTTTTATCTTATATAAACAAGCTTTTAGATCTTTAATAAATATTCATGTGAATTCAAGTAACTTATATTTTGGTTCAATTTAATGTTTATATGTTTGAAACATCTATTTTAATTTAACTCTTAAAATTTTAAAATAAATTTATCTTGTGTTAAAATTAAAATGAAGGGATATTAATCAAATGAAATTTTAAATTTAAATCTTATCTAAAACTCAAGTTGAACTATATGTTTATAATAATAAGTAATTAACTTTGTTATTTAAAATTTAAATCTTAATTGTCATTTCAAAAACATTAAATCAAATTAACATTTTAAATTAGAAATTATATACATTAAAGTTTGAAAACTCTTGTTAAATTCAAATCAATATTTTTTTCTTTTTTTTCCTATTTAAAATATACATACACAAATATTATACATATTTCAAATAGAAAAACATTTTAACATAAAATTTGAAATTTACTGTGTTGAATTTTTAAACCAAATCATAATATATATATTCATATATATTACAATTGAATATATATATATATATATATTAGTTTTTAAAACTTCCTATTCACAAGATATATCAATACATATATATTATAAATAGAAAATATTTTTGATTAGCTTCTGGAAAATAAATCTTACAAATTTTAAGTTGCCAAAATAAATATTCCAAATTAAAATATTATAAATTTCAAAAGAATTATACTTGCATATTTATATAGTTAAGAAAAATTGTTGATAGATATTTATCAAATCATCACAGCCTTTGAAATAATTTTAACTAATCAATTATAATATAAAATGATCAAATCAATTTAATTATTAACAAAGATTATTAAATTGATATTGCTCAAAATTCTGGGTCGTCACAAGGAACCATGATGTGTACAATAATTGAAACGAAAACGTACACAAATAAATGAATATGAGACAAATGAAGATGAAGGGGGAAAGAAATAAACTATTTATGGGCGATGAATTTATAAAAGGAACCATGATGTGTACAATAATTGAAACGAAAACGTACACAAATAAATGAATATGAGATAAATGAAGATGAATGGGGAAAGAAATAAGCTATTTATGGGCGATGAATTTATAAAAGGAACGATGAGGTGTACAAAAATTGAAACGAAAACGTACACAAATAAATGAATATGAGACAAATGAAGATGAAGGTAACCTTATATATAATATTAAAAAAATCAATATTCATTTAATATTATGTATATTCTTTTAAAATGAAAAGGCTACGTATGCATGAAGTCATATATGCTTATCTTTGTACATAACAAACATGCAGACTACCAATTTTAATGCAGACCTTAAATCAACCCTTAAAACATATACTTCATATATGTAGTTAAATATAGTATATACTTCTCTTCTTCTTCGGTTCATATGATATATGAAACCCTTAACTATCGTATTTATAGCTGACGACATATTTATAGATATACTAAATATGAACTAAAATAAACTGGAAATGGTGACACAAAAACCCAAAATCAAATATATATATATATATATATATGTATATGTATATGTATATGTATATATATATAACGTGACTAGAAATCAAACTTCAGTAAATCTGTGTACTAGTATCAAAACTAACATATATATATATATAGCTATTATGACACATATAAATAAAATAAAACTCGGTATAAATATGCTTTACAATATATATACTTCAAATAAACCATCATACGTATACAATGGTCTTCCAAAATAAATATATATGGAACGTACTCAATATACTTAAAATTTTCACACCTTACTGAAAAGCAAAAGGAGACCGTAAATTTATTACCCACACTATTGATATTTATACCCAACAAAATGAACTATACTCTCCAATTTACATCAAACTTAACTTATATTATAATATAAATAATAGTTTATAAAGTTTTTGTACTAGATCTTATAGGTATAACCACAACCAAACTTTAAAATATATGTACACGGCTCGCACTACAAATCATTAATATACATAACATATTTTCTTTTTTTTTTCAAAATTTTATTATTAATAATTTCTCAAAAATCCAATTCAATACGTTATAAACCAATTAAAAATTGCTAAAATTTTATGGGTCATTACACTAGTTGTTCTGTTTGATTTGTATTCCTAGTGCTGTGCGTGAAACTCGTGAATTAACAAATGATTTGGTTTAAATGAGGATACATAAGATCTCACTGCGGATTTGGATTATGCTATTAAAACTGCTCCTATTTGGTACATTTTCATTTTGTTCTAGCGACCAATGTCAGGGCTGGAGTGAATGAATAGAAAAGACTATATCTTAAAAATAGACATAATAACTATAGTAACATATAATAAAAAAATACTATGCATAAGAATTAAAAAGATATATCAATTTATCTTTCTTAACAGAACTAACAATATTGTATTCCAAATAACAGTTAAACATAAACAACTACATACAAACAAAAGTAATCAAAGTCATATCATAACCAATCCAACATATGAAATTATCCAAATATTCAACTAAAAGTATTCATAAAACAACCAAGCATTCATATAACAACCAATCAAATACATTGGACTAAAACAATCAACTCAATTATTCAACTCAAATTATTCATAGAACAACCAGTCAAATACATTGGACTAAAACAATCAACTCAATTATTCAAAGAACACCCCCTTCTATTATGTCCTAGTTTTTTTACACTTTCCAATCTGTTTTGTTTAGCATGAAAATCAGCACCTTCAATCCTATTCATCCTAGGCCTACCAGCTCCACGAACATGCTTAGGAGGAAGAACAATAGATGATTCTTCATCTTCAATTGCTTCCTTATCAAAAGATGGAATATGATAGATCAAATGTGAATACGAAGCTCGATAATACTCAACAGTAAAGTAATTCTCAATATATTCATAAACAGAATTTCTCGTAACATACCAAAATTCATCAATTTAAAATTTATAAATGTAGAACTTTTATGATAAAAAATTTGAAAAGTTCAAATTATAGAATAAAGAATAAATAAATAAATAGATGATGATGTAAATGAATAAGAATTTCAAATTTCTTTTAAGGTTGAAAATTTTGAATTATTAAAAGTTTTTAATCATTGAATTTAACTTTTATTCATATATATAAATATACATGTGTATGCGTGCATACATGGGTAGATTTGAATTTATACATTGAATTGATTTTCAATCTGAATTTGAATTTTAAAATAAAGCGTTTGGTAAAAAATTTGCATTTATATACAAATATCTATAGGAATTATTTAATATGTATTAAAAATTCAAAACACTTTCTTTTAATAATATGTATTAACATAAAAACTAATGTCTTTAATAAAAAAATGTAAGTTTAAATACAAGTTTAATGGTGTAAAATACTTTGTTAATAGAGGTAATTAGGGAAATGGACAAACTTTGAGAAAAAATTAGTCCTAAGGATACAAAGATTCATTTTTTGGTTGAAGGACAAACTTTGGAAAAAATTAGGCTGAAGGACAATGCTAGTTCTAACTAGCATCGTATTTAATTTTTACACTATACAAAATGCTAGTTCTAACTAGCATTTAATTCAGTTTTTACACTATACAAAATGCTAGTTCTACCTAGCATTGTCCTTCAGCCTAATTATTTTCAAAGTTTGTCCTTCAGCCTAAAAATAAAACTTGTTGTCCTTCAGCCTAATTTTTTTTCAAAGTTTGTCCTTCAGCCTATTTTCCACTTGTTAATAAAAGAAGAAAAAATTTCTTACAAGTGTTAAATTAAGAATTAACATAGTGACAAGTGTAATTCAATAAAAGAAGAAAAGTAACAAGTGTCCTTTTTAACAATTCCTTTACTTAAGTATATTTTTTTAAGCAAATAAACTTATGCAATATCTTTTATCTTTATTTTTATTTCAGAAAACTATCATCATCAAAAGAAAAATAAATCTAAATTGTCTCAACAATTAAAAATCAAGTAACATATTTCAGAAAAGAAAGAAAAAGATCTGTAATAAATTTCCCTTTGTTTCTCAAATTAGAAGGAAAAATCGAATCTTCAATCAACAAGTTTTACAGAATTAAGCGAGAGTTTTAGAGATTTAGGAAAAGTTCAGGATTCAATTTGAAAGAAAAAAAAAGAGGACAGCAATATAAAAAGTTGAAGTTGCAGGCCAGAATCTCATTTCTGTTTCAACAGAAATTAAAGAGTAAGCAAATTTATTTCTTTTTATTTTATTGTTAAGAAAATATTTAAATGAGTAGATACATCAAAGTTTAAACTAGCTTATGCCAAATTTACTGCAGATTGATAACTCAAAAGAAATCAAGGTAGAAAAGAAATTTTTTTTGCAGTTCAAAGAAGTACTGGATTTCCCTCTGTCCACTTCCATTTTCAACTCCAAATTTGTGAGTAAACCTATGCTTGCTCTAACTTCCTTTGTGTTTGGATGCTTATATGAATGCTTATATGAATGTGAATGGCTTTGTATGTGAATGAGTGGCCAAGCTTGTGTGTTGATTTTCCCGCAAACATTTGTTTCCATGTCTAAGTCTTCATGTAACATTTTAGTTACAGTGATATCTAAAATCTCTCTCCCCATTTCTTTTGAAAAAAAATTGAATCGAGAAACAAGTGAGTAGACTTTTATTTTAAAAAGTTTAGGCAACAAATACATGATGCACATGAATCACTTCAGTTGTTGACTTTAAACCTCAGTTCTTGGTCCTCTGTTAAAAAACTAGAAGCATGAAACACCTCAAAATTTGATGATTGTGAAATAGGGTTGAAGTTAGTTAGTATTGCATGTTTAAAAATGTGTTTGTATAATTGTTTTAAGTTCTGGACTTTTTTTTGTCATCATGAATGAAGAGGCTGGGTATTGATAAAATCAGACCAAGGATGAACTCCAGGCTCACAGGCTATTGAAATTGTTTCAAAAATCATTCCCCATTTCTCTAAATCATTTCAGCCATTATTTTCTAAACAAAGAATGTTAGTTTCAACAGGATCAACCCTTAAAAATAATTTTAAGGATAAATCATAGCAAAGTTTTCGAGAAAACTTGAAATTACAGGAAAAAGGCTCGAACAAGATAAAATTCTAGTATCAAAATTTATTGATTCGGGATTATAATTCGAACATATTTTGGTAACCATGATTTTTAAGACTCGAATCAGAATTTTTTACACAATATTGAGTTAGAAATTTGGAAATGAATGTAAATTCGTTTTTGGGAAATTCCATTCAACCTATGTGATCGGGGGTGTCTTGGTTTCGTCTGGAGATGGGTGAGTGACCGGAAAGACATAAAAAAAATGGTCGGGAAGGTGCTTGACCATTGTGGTGTCGGTGGCGAATAGGTTTAGGTTCCTAAACCTAGTTTTAGTCTAGGGTGAAAAAATGGGTCGCTGATGATCCTCGGGCGCATCGAGTTGGATGGGATTCTTGGAATAGATTAGTGGGTGATCGGAGTTGGTGTGGACGCGGTGGCGTGAGGCCAGGCGGTCGGCGTCACGAGGTCGAGGTGGATTTAGCTATGTAGTGGGTTCCGGGTTTTTTTTGATGAATGGCTCGACTTCAATTCGAGGGGAGATAGGGCATTTCGATGACTGGTGATGGTTGCTAGGTTGGCGGTTGACGTGCGGGGATGTTCGCCAGTGGCCGGAGTCGCCTACGGTGCCAGCGCATGTGCACATGGAGGAGTGGGTGTCAGTCGTGATGAGTTGGGGAAGAAAGGGGAGCTGCTCGAAGAACAACATGGGAAATTGGAACGAAAACTCGAAGTTTTACTCGGGTTGTTAGGCACGATATTGTGTTTATTTTTTTAAAACTTAAGCAAATTGTGAAAATTTTCTTTACTCGGGTAATTTTTAGCTAAAACTCGAAGCGAGGGGATGGTTACCTCGGGTACGACTCGAGGAAGCCTCGGGTGAGTAAATAAAAACAGCAGAAACCCATTTTTTATTAAATTTTGGAAAACAAGTTAATTAATTTCTGAATAAATTAATGATAGTTGTAAATTAAATTGGAAGCAAATGATATTGAGTCAATTATCTAAAATTTATGAAGTTCAGGAATATTTTAAATTTTATAAAAGTTGTTTTTAAAAACTTAACTTAATAAAAAGTTTAAAAAATGAAAATCAACATTCAAGTGTTAATTTTAAACCAAATTTAAAATGGTAAGGAGTAATTAACAATTAATGTTTTGTAATGATTTTAAAAAAAATGACGCTCACTATTCGGATTAGCCAGGAAAGGACCTTTGTGTCATATAACCCATTCCGAATAGTGATTCGACGAATGAAGAGCAATTGAAGACCGATGGTGAAGACCGGGTGCCTCCGAAAACGATAGGATAACCTATCGATTGTCTCTGCACCGAGTTGCTCCAGTATAAGGATTCCCTAAGTGATGGGAAGTCCGATCGGGATTGTGGACGCTCGGATTTGCAAGGACTTCTTCATTTATTGGACGAACTGCCTTCCGTTCTGTTCGAACCCGGAACAGACTTGTATGGTCGTGTGTCTGACACTACACTTTGAGATATAAAGCCAATTTCTTTCAAATACATATCTGTTGTTGGCGGAGAATTTATTCTCTTTGCTTAATACCCTTCTCTGAGACGTACGAGCTAAGAGGTTATGTAGTTGAAGTTATCAGCGATATACTCCCAATTTGGTAGTGTGGCACGCTAAGTGCAGCTGTGTATTGATGATCATTTGTCGATCATCAGATGATCAAAGCATGGCTTTTGTAAAAAGCATAGCTTTGTGGACGAGACTTCGTCGAACCTCACAACCCGGTAATGGTCGAAACAGGAAAGATGCAGCAAGGTTATTGGGGGTAGCGCCCTTAGTGTATGTGCATTTCTTTCTGGATAGAAGTGGTATCATGGTATAGAGCCCAGATACTTAACTTATGTGGATATCGCAAATATATATATTCTTCTATGATTGATGTTGGGGCCCCGGATAAAGGTTGGTTACAATCGGGGAATGGCATACTCGTGTCAGTAGTTACCTAGTTATAGAGGTAACCCGGCCTTGTATTGGCAGAGATCCGGTTAGGTTCTCGGGACGTCCCTCCAGAGGCGTACCCATGTGGCCCAGGAAGTTCCTTAGCCTAACCATTTGTTGTAAATCCAATTACCAATACGAACCCAGTACGGTTTTAGTTGTAGAACCTGCCATCTAATATGGTAGCTGTAGTAGGCATACTATAATGGTGCGTATGCTGGCTAAGATTAATATTATACTTTTTGAAAAAAATTTCACACTATGCACTAATAATGGTATTTAAAAGTGTTTTTCCCGTATCAAGCATTTTTGACTATCATAAGGGGAAATCTTCCCCACGTCTGCGTTTGCATTGTGCGTGAGGCGGGAGGCCTCATGGCAGTTACATTTTCTAAAAGCATTGCGAATTTCTTTCAAAATTCTTTTGTTTGCTTTGATTTAAACTAAACTGCTTCTATTTTCAAAGCAACTGTTTTGTTTACTCATACCAGTCCATGACTGACCCGTAGTTTATTGTTTCCTTTCTAAACTCTGGGTGCCCATAATTTCCACACGGGCAACCTAGTAGCCGGTCTTCTGTGTTTTGGTACTAGCTGGATCTTGGAGTTGTATGGTTTGGAGACTACTAGTTTTAAAGGTTTTTTCTTGGAGATATTTTGGAAACTTTTGGATCTCGAGGGACTCAGTTTGGAAGTTCATTATTGCTTTATCTCTTTGAAGACTTTTTTGGTGTGATCACGTGTTGTTCTTTTGTGATGGTCTATTTTGGAGTTGTGTTGTATATGTATATAAATACTCTGATGTGGGTGTTGTTGTTGTGTAGTATTGTGATGTTGTATCTGGGATATTGATGTTGGTAGTTTTATTTTCCGCTGTTTATTATTCATCTAATTGTTGTTATAAGCTCCATCCAAACTGAAATTCGACGTTCGAATCTCCGTCAGTCAAATACAAGTGAGGTATTTGATGTTGATTTTTGAACGCTGAACTTCGGGCCGTGGCATTTTTGGTTAAAGAAATACACTTCAAAGCATGCGCACAAGGAAAACCTGTCGCTTTCCATTGATTACAACTACAAATGCGATTTTTAAGATCAACCTTTTGAGATGTTGGAGAATGAACTTCAAAAATATACCTACAAAATATCAAATTAAAAACAGTTAAAATATATAAGCAGATTGCATTTCCAAAAAATGATTACTAGCACTATATATGTACTTTCTAATCTATCTAATAAATAAGACCCAATTCATGTGCATTGAACTAATAGTGAAAAATAAGACTCATAAACCAAAACAAATAACAACGGTCATACTATTCATATTCTTAAAGATCGCAGACTAATGCATCATGCTCCTATGCACAACATTAGTTTTTACCATAACAAAATCTCAAAAATAAAACACTACAATGATACTTACTTTATATTACTTGGTCCTTACATTATTCATATTACCATGAGCCTCAATGCAGACAAAGAGAAAATATGTAGCAAGTGACACCAACAAAATGAAATCATAACACAGGCTACAAAGCAAGTTGAAAAAAAAATAAATGCATTTATCATTTTTCGAAAACTGTGAACATCATGTAAAAAATATAAATACATACCTAGATTATTTAGAAACACTCCACCCAAATCCTTCTTACTTCAATTTCAACAAACGAGCTTCCATTTTTGGATATAGCACACTAGTCCACTTTCATGCCTCTTGTGACGACCCATAAATTTTAACAAATTAAATTGGAATAATTAATTGATTTTAAATATGGAAAAGTTAATTTTAACTTGAATTCCAAACATCAATATTTACTTGATAATTAAATCATTGAATTATATAGTTTAAATATTGAATTTAATAATTGAAATTGGGTAAATTGATGAATCTGAAATTTCTAAGCCTGTTTAAAATAATTTGAAGGCTTATAAAATTTATGATGATGATACTGAAGATAATAGAGTGGTTGAAATTTAATTTAAAGATGGTTTGTTCAATTCTAATTTTACATCGTTTAAATTGAATTTAAAAATAGCCTTCTGAGGCACAGTCTCGAAATTCGATGAAACTAGTTCAATTGGATCCGTAATAGTTAGTTATTATCAGATTTCAATTTTCGAAGCAATCAGAGTTGTCGTTTGACCCTGGCAGCTCGAAACGCTTAGAAATTATTTTAATCGATTTAATTGGAATTTGATCGTTTTCTTTTGTAACTTGCCCATACGATCAAATTAGCCTCCGAAACATGTTCCATTGTGTTCGGAATGCGGGTAGAACCTTATTAACGCTTGTCAGCATGTCGGATTCGGGGTTCGGGATTTCGCGTTATTCAACATAGGATATTTTTAATATTCTATTATATTCTATTCACGCGTATTCAGGAAGCCTTCCCAAGCTATATCTTTTCCCGTCCCCCTCTCTTTATTTGAAGTAAAAAAAAAAATATTCATGGCCGATCGTTTCCTCGGTAAAAAAACAGAGAGAGAGAGGCGTCGTGTGCGAACGCGAGGGCGAGCACGTGGCGAGGTGATCATCGTAGGGGGCGTTCGATCTGGGGATTCTCAGTGAAGCCGGGTCGCGATTGAATGCGAGGAGGAGAGTTTCGAGGCGGCTAGATTTCACTCGGCGATTTGGGGCCGCGTAGTATCCTTAGGTTTCGCGCGGCGACTTAGTGGCATCGATGGAGTTCGCATGACGGAAGGGTGGCTTCGCGTGTGTCGTGGTGGTGGCATGACTTTCGGCGATTTGGGTATTGATTGTGGGTTCGTCATCGAAGCTCGCGACAGTGGGTGAGCAGTTTCTGTCTTATTTTACATTTCCCTAAGTTTATATAATATATGTTCATAAAAAAAAAGAATTTTTGTTTTCTATAGTGTTGGAAATTTGAAATTTACGAATGAACTAATGTTGGTTTCCAGATTGGGAATTATATGTAAGGGTTTAAAAAGAAAGAAATTAGTTTGAAATTTAATTATTCATTTAAAATTTAAATTATTAGTTAAATTAAAATCACTAGTAAATTAAATTTATAAATGGAAATTTAATTTTTCAATTTGATTCAAATATTATTGAAAATCATCCAATGTTTATACAAGGTCAATAATTGTGAAGAAACAAGTCAGGATAGGATGGAATTGCAAATAAAACAAAGGTGAGTAAATCTCATGCTTCTGGGTTTTTATTTAAATTTATATGGTCAAATTGAAATGATTGATTGAATGGTTGAATTGAATTGATATGCTATATTGTATAGTAATATCTAGATTATATTGGAATGATTGGTAGTTTGGAATGATTATTATTGGCAATTGGAATAATGAATGCTGTGAGTTGCCTGAATACTTCGGTACCTTGAGTTATCGGAATATATAAATTGGATTTTTGTAAGGAATATAAGGGTGAACTTTGAAAGTGAAATAATTGTAGGAAAAAAATAAAAATAAAAATAGAATGATCTGGAAAGAAATGAAACGATATTTAGAAACTGAAGTTAAAATTATGGAGTAGAGTTGTAAAACAGTTCTAAATCAAAGTTAAATCTAACAAATAAAGTTTTTAAAATATTAAATGTTTTAACAACTTAAAAGTTTACATGTAATTGTTAATTGCTTCGAATTTAAAAATAAATTTAGCTTTAAATTCCTTTAAGCTTCTATTATAAAACGAGTAATTGATTTGTTTAATAAAGTAAATAAACAATAGTTAATTGCATGTTGAGATTTATCAAGAATGATTAATATTGTGGTTTAATCAATGTAATTAAATTTGATTAGGATAAATTAAAATATAACTGGAAATCCTTAATTTATGTAATTAAAGATGTAATCAAAGATTGATAAATTAAGATTAATTCATCCATAATCAATGACTTACGAGAAATTAATTAATATAAGTAATTAAGGATAAATGAAATTAATATAGTTAATTAATTTATGAGGTAATTATAGATTTCTTATTGATTTTGGTTAAAAATAATTAACACCGTGAAATGGATTAAAGTTAAATTCTTGAATAAAATTGAAGGATATTTAATCCAGGGTGATTAATTAAGATGAAAATGATAGGATGATGAATTAATTGATCTGAAATCAATTAATGTTTAATGGAGCAATCTAAGTGGATGAGATTAGTAATTCAATTGGGATTTATTTAATTAAATTAGAATAAATTGAATTGATTTGTGTGATTAAGCTTTGCTTATGGATGGTTGATTGGTATTGGGTGTTTTGAATGAGTTGATATCTCTGATATGAAATGTTGTGTATTTCATTTGGATAATTTGGGTTTGGATGACATGAAAATCGAAGAGGTCGGGATCGGGTATTGGGAAATACTCGGAACCACTTCGAATTTTTATAAATTGATATGTGAGATTAACAAGTTGGAATGAAAATTTTTTAAGTGAATCGGACTATTTGATCGAAATGTTGGCACTTGGGAGACTTATGTGTGAAATAAATTATGTCTATGACATATTGTGGATTTGTAAAAAAAAATTGGTTTGAGTTACCCCGGGTTTTATTTAAGTTGTTTGCTTGGTTTTCCTTGTTATTTGGGTTTACTCACGCTGGTTTCCAGCCTGACCCGGGTGTTACTTTGGTGTAATTCTCGGGTCAGACCGAGTATTACAGATTTCCAGGTTAGGACGTTCTGGAGCTCAGGAGGCGAGCTGGATGGCAATATCGTATAGAGTATTTTCGCTGTATTTATATTATTGTTAATCTGAGACATGATAATTTTATATATTCAGTGACTGTATATATGTGAAACTCTGATGTATATTGGATGTAATCGACAGATATAGTATTCTTTTGTAAACTATTAATATTTATTATTATATTTTATCCGCTGTGAATGTGAGATGTTTGGTGTTTCTGTTCTTCTTCTTTTATCTCTTTCTTCTTTTTCATAACTATCTGGAATTTTCGGCTTCGGAAATTTTGGTCGTTACATTTGGTATCAGAGCTAAAAGGTTAAGCGAGAACCTTGGCTCTGGTAGGAATTACTCATTTATTTGAGTCTGTAGTACTCTAGAATGAGTTGAGAATATATATATATATATATATATATATATATATATATATATATATATATATATGAGAGCGTACTTGTTATTTTCTTATATAAAGATTTTAAATGATTTTATATAAAATATATACTTTGATATATAAAGTAATATTTCCTTCTAATAAATATTTAGGTGATTGGTTGCTAATTATTGAAATTAAAATTAAGAAGTAATATAATACAACCAAATTGAAGTCTTGAATTGGAATTAAATTAAGTAAAAATGAAAATACAACCATATTAAAATTTAAATCACTTGAAAATGAAATTCTAAATCTGATCCCAGAATTGGGAAATTTTGTTTCAAAGTAATGAAAAATAATAAATAAGTATTATTTGGATAATTGGGACTTGTTGAAAACAATGGGTTGTTTGAAATTTGATTTGGATTTAAAACCAAGGGTGGTTTAAAATTTTAAAACATGGCTGGGAAGGCCAAGAAATAAATATGTATGTATGTATGGATATACATGATATCAAAGATAATGTGAAATAAACATTAAGAGGTTGAGTTTTGATTTTTCCCCCAAGTGTGAAGTAAAAACCCAAAGTGATATAAGTTTTGAACTTATGAGAGAGAAAGAATTTTGAAGCAGGAATTCAAATTGAGTAAGGTTGATTGGATTAAGTAAAATCGAATTTAACTTGGGAGAATTTAAATAAGTTTGAATGAGCAACTTGAATTGGAAATTTCAAGATGAATTGGAACTTGTAAAGTAAAATGGTTGATTTGAATTGGGTATTTGTGTGATCTCAAAACGGGTTTGAGATTTAGAAATTTGAAATGAATGGACGTTTTAAAATAAACTGGATGATATCATCCTATTGTTAGTGAAAATCTTTAAATTGAGAATGGTATTGTATAAATAAAATAAATTTGAATGATTGAGTTTGTAAATTAAAATTATTTAAGAACTGGCTTCAAATTGGAAGATAAAACTTAATAATAAATTAATTTTTAAAATAAAATTGTATTAAACCATGAAATACATAAGTTAAGATAATTTAAAAAGGAATTTAGGGAATTGGACTTAGAAATCAAATTGTTTAAAAACTTTAAATAAAAGTTAATTTGGTTTAAAAAGTTAAAACCAACCTTTGGGAATTTAACTCGAATTTATATAATTTGAGATAGTTTAAATTCAAGCTTGAGATTGAATTTGGTTTGAATTAATTGGATTGGTAATTGAAGATGTATAAGTTTAAAATTTAAATGGGAAATTGAATTGGATTAAATTGAAATGATTTGACTTTGAAATGGGTTTCAATTGATAATAATTCAAATTGATTGGAATAATTTGAAATTATAATTGAAGTAAACAGGATTAAAATCAAATGGAATTTGATTTAAATTGGGAAAGAAATCACGATTTATTTAACTTGAATTGGGAATAAGTCAAGTCCAATGGACATTGGAGTTATTTGAATTGGAATTGGGTCAATTTAAGTGGAAATTTAAATTAAATTGTTGGGGAAGTGAACAGTTTGACTCTGGATTATTTTCAATATAAATTGTTTTAAATATAAATTTATTCTTCCAAGCTATTAAATATGTACAACCTTTCTTTTTAAAGCTAACTTATTTTATATTTGTTTTACCATTTTTTTGGAGCTATTTAACCATTTTTCAATTGTTTTCTAAACTAATTACTATTTTTCAACTATTTCACAACTAATTTCTATTTCACAACTATTTTGCAATTATTTAAAATTTCTAAAACTATTCAACTATTTTTCGACTATTTTACAATTAGTTACCTATTTTATAGTTATTTTGCAAGCTAATAATTATTTTTCAATTACTTATCTATTTTTAAAATTTTCAAGCTATTTTTCTAAAAATAAACTGGTCGGAGTTCAAACTGTTATTGATTAAATACCCAACCAAGATAAGAATTGAAGTGAAAATTCAATGGAATTGAAGCAATTGTAAATAAGTGAATGGAAATTAAAGGGAATGTGAATAGAAAGGAAATTGATTTGGCTGATAATCAATGGAAATAAATACGTAGGATGTACGTATATTATTCTATTCGCATAGTGATTTGATCCAGATTCGAGCACAAAATTTCGAGATAGTTATATCGATCCGAGTTGGGATTTTTCACTCGATTTTCGATGGCGAACCTGGATATGGATTGTTGATTGGTTCTGGATATTCTCTATCATAGTTATGGCTATGCAAGGAGAATGACAGATTCTAATCAAGAAATCAGATCTGTGTCCGCACTAGGAAGTCAGGTGGACGATACTAGTTCGAAAGTGAAATTGTGTGGTCGAGTGGACGATCAGATTGGTGTAGCGCACGAATAATATGTATATATCGTACGGATTTGAATGAAATTGATATTAAAAAAAAGTAATCAAATTTGAATATTTGATTTTGAATAAACAAAGTTATATATATTTGTTATATAAGATAAATCTCCCCTTGTTGAATTTATTGCTGGAAGAAAAGGATTTTTGAAAGTGTTTGAAGTATAAAGGAATTTTATATAAGTTTGAACGATCCAAAGTTCGGAAAAATATATATATTTATATTTATAAAGGATCTGATGAGGATTTTGGAAAAAGGTTTTGGGAACCTTTGAATTTGGAAAGGCTTTTGATTTTTGGGTAAAATCAATATTGAATTTGGAAAGCCTAGTTTGAGAATTATCAATTTTTGGAATAATCGATTTTGTGTAAAGGAGCTTGTATGAGATCATACTACGTGTATGATTTGAAGATACTATATGTGTATAGTATAAAATGGTTTGATGATGGCTCTGGGGAAAAAGGCGCTCCTTTGAAATGAACTTCTCAGGAGTGCCACCGGGTGGTGCTGCCTTGAGCCCCAAGGGGGGTTCTAAAGTTGATCCTACGAGGAGTCCGGACAAAACTAGTTCCTGAGGATTATGAGTAGAGTATACCACAACGAAAGTCATGTGTGTTGTTGAGAACCAACAGTCTGCGTTTGATTATATATCGGTAAACTGCGACCTATGGTAACATAGCGAAAGTCATGTGTGCTGTTGAGAGCCACTAGTCTGCGTTTGATTTTATATTGACAGACTACGACCTATGTAGGAGTGGAGAGGTTTCATTTCGACAGCGAAAATCAGAGGCCGCTGAGAGCCTGCAGTTACATGGACTTTTGCTGTGATGGCAACGTAACCCTGGAATGTAACTATGATCTGTTGTGGGATCCATGGCGTAATCGAGAGGCCGCAGAGTGCCTGCAGTTACATGGACTTTTGCTGCGATGGCAACGTAACTCTGGATGTAACTGCGACCATAGATGGGGGTGATGATTTCCAGAGCATTCTCACCAAAGATATTTCCTCTATTTTCAAAAACTGTTTTCTATATTTTCAATAAAATTATTTTCCAAGTATTTTCACTAGGTATTGAAAACGGGTTTACCAAGTACTTATAGATTTTCAGTCCTACGCCTGACCAACGTATAACTAAATTTCTATGAGAACAAGGATGGACTAGCTGAGACATCGAGTTATAAGAAGTATTTTTATAAAGAGCTATTTTACTAGTCTGATGTGAATTTAAAAGCATATCTAAATTTTTTAAATAAAGATGTTGGAATTTTGGGGAAATAAAAGGAAATCCAAACTGGAATTTTAATGAAGATTTTATAATTAAAATTGAATATTGATTTAGAAGTTGGAAATAAGCTAATTGATTAGTATGTTAATAAAATTTGACTTTGGTAAATAAATGGATTGTAAATTAATAATAGGGTTTGGAAATGAATTAGAATTTTAAATAGAATTCAACTTAGATTTAATAATGAATTAAATAAGAAGAGATGTTGTAAAATAAAAATAAAATAGAGTTGGATTGAAAATGTGATGGTTTGAATTACAAATAAAATTCAAGGGTGATTTGAATAATATTTAATGAAATTTGCATGTAAATTGGATGTAGGAGAAGTGATTATAATAGAAATGGTTTGAGTTGCAAAAAAAAATCTAAGTGAATAGAAATAAATTGAGAATGGCCTTATATTAACAAAATAAATTCGATAACGAATTAAGTAAGTAAATTAAAAAAAATTTAATGGATTAATCGAATTAAATAATAAATGGATGAAGTCTGATTGAATAAAAACTAAATTAAAGTTGTGATTGGAATTGGATTATCAGACTGAACTTAAGCTTGATGGCATATTAATTTGAAGTATAAATGAGTTAAGATGTGCTTGGATATTATTTTGGAAATTGAGAAGGTGAATTAAAATTAAAATTTAAAAGGGATGGGCTAACTGAATTTAATGGAATTTGATTAAATGAGAATCAAATAAAAGTAAACTTAAGTTTGATGTTGGAATAAATAAAAGTAAATTAACTTAAGTTTAAAATTTATGGAAGCTTGGCTTCGAATAAGAGTGGAAGCCCATTAAGTAAAAGCTTGGATTAAATTAATTTGGAAATGCTTATTAATTTATAAGTTTTAATGTGCCAAACTGAATAAATTGTTTTGAATGAATCCAATGTGGGGATGAGATAAAATGCAATGCATGGTTGGTAAATAAATTAGAAATGAAACGAAATTAAATTCAGAATGAGTTGAAATTAATTTGAAGTAGTTACAAACTAAAATAGATACTCTATTAAGCGAATATTGTCGAATTTGCATAAAAATAATTGTCATTTGGCGTAAACAAAAGTAATTAAAATTCTATGAGCCGATAGAGATTAAATAAAATTGATTTTGAATCATTTGAAGTGAATATGAGCTTGTTTGGATGAAAAACTAGTTGAATGTAAGAAATTGAGTTGCAAATCATTAAAATTGAATAAAATGGCTTATGAATTGGTTGAAAGTAATTGTATTAGCTTTAAAAATTATATAAATCGCTTATGGAAAACATTTGGTGCTTGTTGTTTATGTAATGCATATGTTTAGCTATTGAAAGTAAGTGGAATGCTAATAAATTCTATATATATGGCACTTACATATTTAAATTGAGTAAGTACAGGTACCTGAAGGCCGTTTGGTTGGATTTGGTTGCGCTATTTGCTAGAATTAATAAGCTGCTTGCTTAAAATGCAAAATAAGGTACGCCTACGCAATAAAAATAGGAAATATGAACTGTTTTTGCTTTTTCCGACCGGGTAGGTCGATGTATATATATTTATATCTCTTGTCAAATTGCAAAAGCTCCTCCGTACAACGGAGACTCTGCCAAAAATTTTCCAAAATTTTGGGAGTTAGAAAATTTTTGAAAATTTTCGAAATTTTTTTTGTTAACGACAGAACAATTTCAAATTGAAAATTTAAAGAAAATTTGTAGATGAACTAATATGAATCAGTTATACTTGAAAGATAAAATTTAATATTCAAAATTTAAAGTAAATTGAATTCGTATGAAAATGGGGAAAACTAATTTGAATAAAGGTGGGTATGAAACTTATGTAGCAAAATGTATACAATGATTTGGGAGGGTTACGATTGGAAATTATGGTCAAGTAAGATATGCAGGTATAAAAAGGGGGAAAAGAAAATTGGATTTGATTCCAAAAGATAAATGTGAATTGCCCGACAAAAAGGTATGTATTTTAATTTCTGTATGAATTGGATTGGGTTTTTGATCTAGCCACTTGGCTTTCTGTTTTCTTTTTGGTATTTGGGAGCCCGTAGAGGCCTTTTGTAGTTGTACCGAGCTAGCCGTGCAAAGGAGACGCTGAAATTTTTTTTCGAAAATTCAAAGAGTTAGAAAAATTTTGAGAAAATTTTGATAATTCAAAATTTGATTTTAAATTGAAATTTAGATGATTGAGGAAAAGGGTATTATTTGAAACTATAGAAGGTTTTGGGAAGTTGGTTAAGGTGATAGTGGGTCTTTAATAAAAGATAGTTGGTAGGATGTTGAATTGTGAGTTTGGGAGAAGGTAAACGGTTATTGGACCATTCTTCCTAACTAGTAATTTCGGGGAACAAATTCTTTTAAGGGGGGAGGAATGCGAAGACCCGTAAATTTTAACAAATTAAATTGGAATAATTAATTGATTTTAAATATGTAAAAGTTAATTTTAACTTGAATTCCATACATCAATATTTGCTTGATAATTAAATCATTGAATTATATAGTTTAAATATTGATTTAATAATTGAAATTGGGTAAATTGTTGAATCTGAAATTTCTAAGCCTGTTTAAAATAATTTGAAGGCTTATAAAATTTATAATGATGATACTGAAGTTAATAGAATGGTTGAAATTTAATTTAAAGATGGTTTGTTCAATTTTAATTTTATATCGTTTAAATTGAATTTAAAAATAGCCTTCTGAGGCACAGTCTCGGAATTCGATGAAACCAGTTCCATTGGATTCGTAATAGTTAGTTATTATCAGATTTCAATTTTCGGAGCAATCAGAGTTGTCATTTGACCCTGGCAGCTCGAAACGCTTAGAAATTATTTTAATCGATTTAATTGGAATTTGATCGTTTTCTTTTGTAACTTGCCCATACGATCAAATTAGCCTCCGAAACATGTTCCATTGTGTCCGGAATGCGGGTAGAACCTTATTAACACTTGTCAGCATGTCGGATTCGGGGTTCGGGATTTCGCGTTATTAAACGTAGGATATATTTAATATTCTATTCACGCGTATTCAGGAAGCTTTCCCAAGCTATATCTTATCTCGTCCCCCTCTCTTTATTCTGAAGTAAAAAAATATATTCATGGCCGATCGTTTCCTCAGTGTAAAAAAAAAAGAGGGGTCGCGTGCGAACGCGAGGGCGAGCATGTGGCGAGGTAATCATCGTAGGGGGGGTTCGATCTGGGGATTCTCAGTGAAGCCGGGTCGCGATCGAACGTGAGAAGAGGTTTTCGAGGCGGCTAGATTTCACTCGACGATTTAGGCTCGGGACTTGGGGCCGCATCGTATCCTTGGGTTTCGGCGCGGCGGCTTTGTGGCATCGATGGAGTTCGCAAGGGGGAAGGGTGGCTTCGCGTGTGTCGTGGTGGTGGCATGACTTTCGGCGATTTGGGTATTGATTGTAGGTTCGTCATCGAAGCTCGCGACAGTGGGTAAGCAGTTTCTGTTTTATTATGCATTTCCCTAAGTTTATATAATATATGTTCATAAAAAAAGAATTTTTGTTTGCTACAGTGTTGGAAATTTGAAATTTAAGAATGAACTAATATTGATTTCCGGATTGGGAATTATATGTAAGGGTTTAAAAAAATAGAAATTAGTTTGAAATTTAATTATTCATTTAAAATTTAAATTATTAGTTAAATTAAAATCACTAGTAAATTAGATTTATCAAACGGAAATTTATTTTTTCAATTTGATTCAAATATTAATGAAAATCATCCAATGTTTATACAAGGCCAATAATTGTGAATAAACAAGTTAGGATAGGATGGAATCGCAAATAAAACAAAGGTGAGTAAATCTCACACTTATGGGTTTTTATTTAAATTTATATGGTCAAATTGAAATGATTGATTGAATGGTTGAATTGAATTGATATGCTATATTGTATAGTAATATCAAGATTATATTGGAATTATTGGTAGTTTGGAACGATTATTATTGGCAATTGGAATAATGAATGTTGTGAGTTGCCTGAATACTTCGGTACCTTGAGTTATCGGAATATATAAATTAGATTTTTGTATGGAATATAAGGGTGAACTTTGAAAGTGAAATAATTGTAGGAAAAAAAAGTAGAATGATCTGGAAAGAAATGAAATGATATTTAGAAACTGAAGTTAAAATTGTGGAGTAGAGTTGTAAAATAGTTCTAAATCAAAGTTAAATCTAACAAATAAAGTTTCTAAAATATTAAATGTTTTAACAACTTGAAAGTTTACATGTAATTGTTAATTGATTCGAATTTAAAAATAAATTTGGCTTTAAATTCCTTTAAGCTTCTATTATAAAACGAGTAATTGATTTGTTTAATAAAGTAAATAAACAATAGTTAATTGCACGTTGAGATTTATCGAGAATGATTAATATTGTGGTTTAATCAATGTAATTAAATTTGATTAGGATAAATTAAAATATAATTGGAAATCCTTAATTTATGTAATTAAAGATGTAACCAAAGATTGATAAATTAAGATTAATTAATCCATAATCAGTGACTTACGGGAAATTAATTAATATAAGTAATTAAGGATAAATAAAATTAATATAGTTAATTAATTTATGAGGTAACTAAAGATTTCATATTGATTTTGGTTAAAAATACGTGAAATGGATTAAAGTTAAATTTTTGAATAAAATTGAAGGATATTTAATCCAGGGTGATTAATTAAGATGAAAATGATAGGATGATGAATTAATTGATCTGAAATCAATTAATGTTTAATGGAGAAATCTAAGTGGATGAGATTAGTAATTCAATCAGGATTTATTTAATTCAATTAGAATAAATTGAATTGATTTGTGTGATTAATCTTTGCTTATGGATGATTGAATGGTATTGGGCATTTTGAATGAGTTGATATCTCTGATATGAAATGTTGTGTATTTCATTTGGATAATTTGGGTTTGGATGACATGAGAACCGAAGAGGTCGGGATCGGGTATTGGGAAATACCCGGAACCACTTCGAATTTTTTAAAATTGAATTGTGAGATTAACAAGTTGGAATGAAACATTTTTAAGTGAATCAGATTATTTGATCGAAAAGTTGGCACCTGGGAAACTAATGTGTGAAATAAATTATGTCTATGACATATTGTGGATTTGTAAAAAAAGGTTGGTTTGAGTTACCCAGGGTTTTATTTAAGTTGTTTGCTTGGTATTCCTTGTTAGTTGGGTTTACTCACGCTGGTTTCCAGCCTGACCTGGGTGTTACTTTGGTGTAATGCTCGGGTCAGACCGAGTATTACGAATTTCCAGGTTAGGACGTTCTTGTAACGACCCAAAATTTTGGGCAATATAAATTTAATAATCCGTGTAAATAATTGAATTAATTTGAAAATTTTCTTTATAATTTTAATTTGAATTGGTAAATTTAATCTTTTAAAGGTTAACAAAAATTTTAATCCGATAATATCGTTATTTGTCAAGGCTAATAAATTTTTCATTCTATTTATAATATATATATATATATATATTTATATTATGGATAGAAATATCTTTTGTTCAAATAAAGATAAATTTTCAAATTGTAATATATATGTAAGTCTATGTTATAATTTGATATTGTTTTTAATTTAATCTATTTATAATTTATATTTGAATATAATGTAATTCAAAGCTTGTTTTAATTTATATTTTCAAAGGTTAATTTAGATTTATTAAATTATTTTCAATTATAAGTAATTGTTTGTTTTTAAAATATATGATTGTTATTTATAAGATAGTTTAAAAAGGGATTTAAACAAAGTTTGAATCGCTTTCTTTTTAAATGCTTCAATTTAAAATGTTATAAATATATAAATATGAATGTTTTAGATTTTAAAATTTTACATGTATAAGAAGTTAGATTTGTATTTTAATTAGTTTTATGATATTGTCTTATAAAAGTAAATCTATATTTATACATGTAAATTATATTATTTAAGAGAATTAAATTATGTAAGTTTATATTACATTTAAATAAAAAAAAATTATATTAAAAATTGCTTAAGACATGTGTAAACATGTAAACATATCTTTATAACACTTGTTAATCATGCAAATTAATTTAATGACAAATGTAAATGGTTGAAGACATGTGGCAACATTTCATTTTAATTTTTAATAAATGTAAAAGAACAAAACTTTTTTTTTCAAACACTTTCATTCTTGTTTCTTTTCTTAATTCTAATGGAAACCACAAATTTGTTCTTCAACCTAAAATTTTATAAACCAAAAGTAAATCAAATTTGAGTACAAATTAAAAACCTGCAAATTTAAAAACTGTAACACAAATCTTCAATCTGCAAATCAACATGCATCTTCAACCTGAAATTTCAAAGCCTCAAACTGCATTTCAAAAATGATATTCAACCTGCAACTTCCAAACCTGAAGATCATGAAGATCTGCAGTTTCAATCTTTTAAGCATGTAAATGGATTTTCTTCAGCATATCAAATCCAGGAAGTAATTAAATCTACTTTGTCCCTGCATATTGCAAATGTGAGTAAATCTTTTAAAAACAGTTTAAAACTTGAAATCTAATTAAATGCATGTGGTTGAATTTGTGTGACAATATTTGTTAAATAAATTCTGGATGTAAATGCATGCTTGACTTACTGTAGTATCCGTATGTATATATAAAAGTGTGCCTCTATTATTATTTTTACAGGTTTTAGATAAACTTGTAAATTCAATATTTTCCTTGTATTAAATTTCAAACTCTGATTTCTAAAAGAGAAATGTGTATAACTAGGTGTTTTTAATCATAAAAATGAACTCGGGAAATTTTATTATGTTTTTATCTTAAAATTTTATAAAGTACAGTAAGTATTCAAACATGGTTAAAATTCATTTGAGTCAAATCTAATATTTGGTTATAAAATCCGTTTTGTATAACAAAATGATGAATTTTGATGGAAATATTGTGATTTTTAGTTGAGTATTCGTTGAGGAATTTGGGTTTGTGTTTTTTTGGGGGTTTTGGTGATTTCCATTGATTGGCATGATAATCGAAGCTTGAATTTTGTTTGAAGCATGTTTGTGAATCATATATCATGGGAAAAATACCCTAAATTTTTTCTAATGGCTGAGGAGTTAGGAATTTAGCAAACTAGGGTTTTTCCTGCTTTTGTTTTTGGCTGGACTGTCGCGATGGTTGCGACAAGAGTAGTGATGCCGGGGGTGATCGCGAGTTGATGGAAGGTGGCACGGTGATGTTAGGTGCTTGGGGGTGATTACCAGAGCTTCTGGTGGTGGTGCGTTCATCTGAGACGTTGGATTTTGGGTACGGCAGTTCTGCAATTTTGAGTGATAGAGTCGAACTTCGATTCGAGGTTGCTTTCTTCGATCTGGGTTTGGATTTTGGTTCGCGTGTGGATTTGTGGTTGTAGGGGATGATCGCGACGGCCTGAAATGGACATAGGTGGCGGCGCATGTGCATCGTGCACATTTGTGTGCGCTGGAGCATTCCGTTTGGGGATGACATTTGCAACTCGAAGAAGCACTCGGGATACTCGCGTGTTTGACTCGAAGACAGTAGGGTTTGGGTTTGCTTCGAGTCTTGCTTGTGGTTTTTGGTAATTTTACTCGGGTTTGACCTGAGACTTCCGGCTGTGCTAGTATAATGCTCAGGTTTATATTAAAAAAATAAGTTTACAAATTGAACATGATATTCTTAATAAATAAATCAAGTTGACCTTTATGAAAGGAAAAGAATTTTCAAGTTAAAACTTGTTTATTAGAAGAAAAGTTAATCAATCTTTTTAGAATGTAAATTGAATTTATATTTTAAATTTAAAAATGATTTAACATGTCTGATTTTTAAAAATAATTATCTTAATTAAGTTTTAAAATTCAAATTTAAAAAGAAAATTTGAATTTAATCATTAAATCAAAGTTTAAGTAGATTTTGGAATAATGTTTTTAATAACAAGTTTTCAAATTATTTTAAAATAGATATGCTTAAATTGGAGTAATTAAAGTATTTTAATTTGATTTCTAAATCCCTTATTTTCAAATAAGGTTGTTATTAGAATTTAGAAATCTAAATTGAATAATTTGTTTAAGTTGTTAAAATTTGATTAATTCAAACAATATATTTGTGAGAATAAGCAAGGTTAACTTATTTGAATAATTAACTTAATAATACTTATTTAATATGATTTGTTAATAAGTTAAGTTTGATTAAGAAATATGGTTTTCTTAATTTATTAAAGATTTTCTTTAATAATAGAAGTTAATTAATTAATTGTTTAATTAATTTCAAATAATTAGTTAATTGTTTATTTAATTTCAAATGATCACTTAATTATGGATTAATTAAGTGTAGTTACTTAAATAAGTAATTAATGGTTAATTGTTAAATGTAATTAAGGAGGTTAATTACTTACGGTAGTAATTAATGGTAATTACTCGAAGGAGTAATTAGTTGAAGTGATAAATGAGTAATCACTTGATGATATCAATTAAAGAATTGATTAATATAATTGTTGAAATTAATTAATTATGAAGTAATTAATTAATTAAAGGATTAAGGATTATTTAATAATGGAATTAATTATTTATAAGGTAATTAATTAAGAAAGTAATTAAGACTTATTAATGGAAGTAATTAGAGATAATTACTTATGTAAGTAATTAAGAGTTAATTACTTAATAATTTAGTTAATTAATGTGATTAATTAATTAATTAATTAATTTAAATTAAGATTAATTACTAAGTGTAATTAATTAAAATTGTAATTAATTAATAAGGTAATTAATTAATGATTTATTTATTAATTTAATTGTTTAATAATTACTTAATGAAGTAATTAAGGATTAATTAATTGGATTAATTAATCAAGGATTAATATAATTAAATTATAAATTAATTAATTAATAAGTTAATTAAATTAAGATAAGTAATTACATGTTGTTAATTACTGGTTATAAATGAGTTGATTAATTATAAGTTAATTATTTAATAAATTAAAGTAATTATTAATTAATAAGGATCATTAATTAATGTGATTTATGATATTAATCAAGGTTGATTAATATAAGTGATTTAATTTAAGTGTGATTAATTAATTGTAATTAATTAAGGTTTAATGTAATTAATTATAATTGATTAATTAAAGAAGTAAATGTAGGATCATTAATTATTGTAATTAATGATAGTAATTTATGGTTAATTACTGTATGTGGTTAAGATAATTACTTGAATGTAATTAAAGTATAATTAATTAAGGAAGATTAATTTGGGAAAGATCATTAGAGATGATTTATTTAAATAAATGAAAGAGGATTTTAGGTAATCAAATTTATTAAGGGTTAATCAATTCTGTTTTGTTGATTTGTTAATATTGGTTGATTGATTGATATTGAATGATCAATATTGAGTGATTGATATTGGGTGTTTGGTTGATACTGGATGATTTGGGTATCTATGATATGTGATATGTTGCTTTGTGTGATGAATATTGATATGAATTATATATTGTGATAATTATTATTCATCTATCTGTTTATATATCATCTTGAATATAAGTTTAACTGTTGAAACCCTTAAGTATAACTTGGACATTAAAATGGCGTTTGGTTTCGGTGAGACCGGGATCGGGTTTCCATATTTGGAATCCAAAAACCACATCGATTCCAATTAAACGTTAGGTCGTGAATCCAAGTGGAGCAAGTGAAGACTCGAGGTGTAAGGCTATACGTCAGTATAACTCTGTGGGTGATTCCGTAATGAGTTCACGGAATAGTGCTTATAGATTCGAGATGGTGATTTAGAGTGCAAGGGCTATGGTCATTGACTCTGAGGGTGATTCCAATATGAGTGCAACGAGATAGTGCCTTCGGTTTCGTTCGAACGCGGAACGAACTTGTATGGATTGTATGCTTTCAGAACATCGTCAGGTGGACGATGAGCATTCTAAGATAGATGTGTTCTATAAAGCTAATCGCAACCTCAAGCCTCATCAACCGGGAATGGCTAAAACAGGGGAGGTGCAGCAAGGCTTCGTGGGTAGCTTCCACTGGAGAGCAAGATTTACTCCTGTCTAGAAGTCCCTTTTTATTCGGCTGTGTGGGGCGGTTGATCCGGACAACCGCCGGTGTAACGACCCTAGATTTTAATTTAATTTAAATTGATAATTAAATGAATTTCTGAATAAAATTGTAAGGGAAATTGATTATAAATGGAAGCGAGTTTCCCCAAGTTCAAATATATTCTATATAAATCATTTAAAATTTTAAATATTATATATATATATATATGTATATATGTGAATGTATATATATATATATATATATATGTATATTTGGGTATATATGAGTCAATTTGAAATTATAAAATCTTGAGTGTGTATATATATATTTTGATTTGAATTTAAATCTCAAATAAATGGTTTAATAATAATAAATACAAGACAATAAATAGGAAGTAAATAAAATATAAGATATAACAATATAAAGTAAATATATATATATATATATCTTAATCTCATATTAATAAATTAATACAAAAGTAATAAGAGTAAAATAAATAAATAAATTGATTTAAAAATTATAAATGATGATAATTTGAGTTATATAAAATTTATGTGTATATAGAGAAATGTAAAATGATAATTTTTAAAGTAAAATTTATGATAAATATTTAAACTAAAAATAAAAGTAAAATAAAAATGCAAGAATAAACAAAGCTCGAATACAAGCTAGCTAAAAGAACATAAAACTAAAACAAAGTAAAAATAACAAACAAATACATAAGTATGCAAAAGAATCAACAAGTACAAAATTCAACATTTTAGCCAAAACAAAGATATAGCATCATGTAAACAATCCAATACAAAGGAAAGCAAGACAGTAAACATATGTTGGAATCTGCAAGCAAATTAAATAAATATACGTAGATATGCAAGGCTGAAGGACATATGAATGTATAGTGTGAAAGTGAAACAAAACCAAAACAAAGTAAAGTAACAAAACAAACAAAGTAAACAAAATAAAGTAAAATAACAAACAAACAAAAAAAAAAACCTTTCAGCCGAACAAATGTATATAAGCATGTACACATGCATTTAATGCAAGACACAATGTAAACATATAATATGAAACATAAAGTATCTATGTACATGTTTATGTAAAGCAAAATGAACTGTGCACACCAAAGTACAAAGAAAAAGTAACCAAACCACTGCAGCCACCAAGTATACAATATGCAGGTGTAAAATAAACAAATACATTTATATTTATAAACAAGTACAAGCAAGCATATTCACCCATACCCTATCTTTATAAATAAAATAAAGATAGCCTGTAAAACTTCTTTTATATATATCCATCTTCCATTTCATTCGTTCACCTTCAAAGCTAAGAAAAAAATTGAAATGAGTATCAACTAAAAGTTTAAACAAAACTTCAACTGCAAACAAACTACAACCAGAGAAATCAAAGAAGGTGATTTCAGCTGGCAATTTCAAAAGCCTGATTCAAAGTAAAAGCCCTGTTCAATCTAAGCAAGTGAGTAACTTTATTTATAAACTAAATTATCTTGTTGTTTGATTTAAGTATGAAGCAGATCATGAATTGGTGTTTATTTATTGGTGAAGTTTGTGTGTGTGAAACATGATATTTGCATGTCAGTATAACCTGAAGTTACCCCTGTACTTAAAGATTTTTCAACTCAGGTTTAATTCAAAACTTATTTCCTCTCAATTTACTTGATGTTATGATTTAGGATCTAAGCAAAATAAGTTTGTTTGATTATAGAGTAAATTCTTAAATTTTGTATTTAAGAAAAATAGAGCAAAACTGCTCTGAAGACCTTAAGATCAGTAAATACTAAATACAAGTGATATTTCCAATATCTTAAATTTTCAATTTAAGAATATGAACTGAATGCTTAATCAAAACTCTGATTTTTAAAACTAAAATTACATTTTTTAGTGAAGGTTTGATTGAGCATTCCTTTGTTAACCAATTTGGGGATTTTGAGTTGCCTCTGGCAATTGGGTGGATCGTGGTGGCTGCGATTCTTCCTGAAGGTGGTGGAGTTTACTAGGGTGCTGGGAAAAATGGGTGGTGGCGTCAGTGATGACGGCGGCGGCGGCGGCGCAAGGTTTAAGCTTGTAAACCTAATTTTTTGAGTGGTCAGGGAATCGAGTGACGTGGTTTCTCTCGTGCACCGAGTTGCATGCGACCGTGGGTGATGGTAGAGGGGTAGTTGATGATCACGTGACCGGAGTTGCACGAACTCCGATGGCCGAGGTTGGGTGAACAGGGCGATGACAGGTTTTGGGGCGTGGACCTGATCGTGTTTCCAGGTTTGGGCTTTTGGGCTTCAATTCGTTTTTGATGAGATAAGGGAGTTCTGGCGATTGGAAGTCGATTGGGGGATGGTCTTCGATTTGCTCAAAGGTGAGGTGATGGCCGGAGGGAGGCGGTGGAGCGGTGCACATGCACGTGAGAAAATGTTGTGCATCTGGAAAAATTTATTTTGCTTTTGCCTCGGAAGAATAGAGCTTACTCTCGCGTGTTTGCTCGAAGTTGTACTCGAGACGATGTGGGTTGGTCTCGAAGCAAGAACAGGGGTGTCTCGGGTCGAAAATGTTGTACAGGTTTTAACAGAACCCGTTTCTCTTTTTATTTGAATATAAAACTGAATTTTAAAGTTCAAAAGCAAAAGTTTATCTATGTAGGAAAAAAAAATCAAAGCTTAACATAACTCAAGTTCAGGTTTGAAACTTAGTTTAAAAATTTAAATTTGTTTTAAATAAAAGAGTTTAAGCAATTAAAGTATGTTTTAAAGAATTTGAATTAAAAATGGAATTTAGAAATTTTAAGGAAATGAATTCTAATAAAGGTTTAATCAAAGTTTAAATCTGGAATTCAAATCTAAATTTGAATTTTAGTTTTGTAATAAAAGAAGTTTTTGAATTTTAAATGGTTCTGAATAACATGAATGATTAAGTGTATTTTTAAATTAAATTGAATTTAAAATTTAAAGTGCAATGATAGGAATACACTTAAATATTAATGAAGTCATTAATAAAGAAATTAATTATCTTAGAGATAATTAAGGTTGTGAAAATAATTTAATTAATAAGGTAATTAAAGAATGATTTATTTTATTTATAAATTAATGAATTAGCAATGATTAATAATGATTTTAATCTATGAAATTTCCTTAAGTAAGTAATTAAAGAAGTGTTATTAGTTAATAAAGACGATTTACTAAGGATTGTCAAATATTAATTAAGGTGATTAATTTTAATAGTTAATTGGATTTATTAATCCAGATAATCAAAATTATAAATCGCAAAATGCAATTACTTAATGAAAGTAATTGAAGATTTATCACTTATTGAAATTAATTTTGGATAAATTGATTAATTAAAGTTAATTTATTTAGTTTAATTAATTTAAGAAGATCATTAGATATATTGGGAATTAATGATGAATTGTTATGAGATGATTGCTTTATGGTAAGTAATTAAAGGTTAAATTTCTTTAAATAATTAGGGTTAATTAATTATGAAATTGGTTTAAAGAAAAAAAATCAATTTAATAAATATGATTAATTAAGAATAATCTAAATAATTAAGTTGTTTGATAAATTAATTTATATCAAATGATTTGAAATTAATAAATCAGAATTGAATAAATTTGATTGGAAATAATTGAATAAATTAGGATTAATCAATTGATTAATTCTGCTTATAAATGATTATTGAATACTTGACCTTACTTATGAATGATTGTATTGTATGAGATGCCTTGAAATGATTGTCCTATCTGATATGTGATATTTTGTTCTGTAGATTGTGGTATGTAAAATTTATTCATTTATGGATGATACATCTGTATATTATCTGTTAATCTGTGATGATTGAATGTTGTTGCACTATTGTGTGTTAAAACCCCTAGACCACACCATACACACACAAATATGGATTTCACGAGGAAATCGATTAAGTCGCAGATTTTTGAAATAGTTAAATTTGAATTTTTAAATTCAAATGTTTTGGAAATGGAATCGGAATAAATGTGAAAAGCTTTTGGAATGGAATTTCATAATAGAATTTATTATTTTTAAATTACTTGATTAAGTTTTGGAATTTAAATACTATAATTTAAATTTGAATTCAATATTCAAATTTAATCCTGTAATTGGAAACTAGGAATTTATGATATTATACTAGTCAATATGAGTTAAATCATTTTTAAAGGTATTATTTTTGGGAATTTGAATTTAACCCAAGGATTTCAACTCGTATAAATGAATCAGATTTCCAAAATGAAAACTGTTGTTTTCAAATGACAAACACTCTTAGATAAGAACTGAGATTCCAGTTAATTATGGGAATTTCAAGATTGAATAGAGAAATGATTTTCCTAAGTTATGAATGAATTCTTTTTGAAAGCTATGAATTAAATCTGTTTATTTTTGACAGATTTAAATTGATGATTTGTTTAAATCAAATTGAAATGAAATTGTTTTGAAGGCTATAAGTTAAATCTTTGATTTAAAGATTTAACGAGTTAATCAAATTGAAATGAAGATTGATTTGGAAAATATGTGAATGAATCTTTTGCTTAAAAGATTAAAATGTGAAAATTGTTTAAACCATTAAAGGTTGTGAAAATGAATCTTTTTGTTTAAAGATTGAAAATGATAATTTGTTATGCCATTTGAAGAAAAGTTTTGAATTATTAAGTTGTGACTTAATTGAAATCCCATTATCCATTTGTTTTTGAACTATTTCGCTCACTATTCGGTTTAGCCGGGAAAGGACCTTTGTGTCATATATCCCATTCCGAATATGTGATATGTCGTTATGGATAGCATTTGAAGACCCGTGTTGAAGACCGGGTATTTGCGAAAGCGATAGGATGACCTATCGATTATCTCTGCACTGGGTAGCTCCTGGTATAGAGATTCCCTAAGTGATGGGAAAATCCGATCGGGATTGTGAATATCCGGGTTGCAAGGACTTCTTTGTAAGTGCCTTCGGTTCTGTTCGAACCCAGAACATACTTGTATGGATTGTATGTCTGACATTACAAGTTGAGATATAAAGCAGATTTCTTTCAAATATATTTCTGTTGGTGGCGGAGAATTTATTCTTTTAGCTTAACACCCTTCTCTGAGATGTACGAGCTCAGAGGTTATATAGTTGAAGTTATCAGCGATGTATTCCCAATTTGGTAATGTGACATGCTGAGTGTTGCTGTGAAATGATCATTGTGTTGATTATTTGTGATAGGATCATTTATTTGATCGTCTATCCTGGTGGTCATTTCTATAATCATTTGTTGACCCAAAGCATGGCTTTTGTATAAATTATGTTTTTGTGGACGTGACTTCGTCGAGCCTCACACCCCGGAAATGGTCAAAACAGGAAAGATGCGGCAAGGTTATGAGGGGTAGCTCCCTTTAGGGTATGTACATTTCCTTCTGGATAGAGGTGGTATCATGGTATGGAGCCCAGATATTTAACCTATGTGGTTACCGCGAATTTATTACTTTGTGGTTGTTGGTTATCGGGATCCCGTGAGAAAGGTCGTTTACGATCGGGGAATGGCGTGCTCGTGTCAGTAGTTACCCAGTTAGGGGTAACTCGGCCTTGTGTTGGCAGAGTTCCGGTTTGGTTCTCGGGGATGTCTTTCCAGAGGCATTCTCATGTGGCAATGGGAAGTTCCTTGGCCTGACCATTTGTTGGAAATCCAATTCCCGATACGAAACTTATACGGTATTAGTTGTAGAACCTGCCATTCACTTATGGTGGTCACCACTGTTTGGATGGTAGCAATAGTAGGCATAGTTCGAAATGTCTATGTTGGCTAAGATTTATATTCTACTTTCGAAATGAATTTTTCCTACACTATGCACTAGTAATAATATCAAATGTTTCTTTTTAATGCGTATCAAGCATCTTTGACTATCATAAGGAGAAATCTCCTCCGATTCTGCGTTTGCATTGTGTGTGTGTGCGGGAGGCCTTATGGTAGTCTCATTTTTCAAAAGCATTGCGAATTGACTTTGAAAATCCTTTGTTGAATGTTTTTAATAGATAAACTGTTTTTGTTGCTCACACCAGTCCCACGACTGATCCGGAGTTTATTGTTTTCTTTCCTAAACTCTGGGTGCTCATTATTTTCTACACGAGCAGTCTAGAGTTGGGTTTTTCAGATAGTCAGATTAGTAGGTTATCTGGAGTTAGTTCAGTCTTTGGATCGCACCAGTCTTGCTGAGCGTGATATGTTATTGGGAGTTCGAGCTATTGCTGGATTGATTCTTGGAAATGGAGTTACAGTTCCGATTTGGAGTTCTTCGTTGAAGACTATCTTAGGGTTATTTGTTCCGCTCTTAAATGTTATCTATTTTCTTTCCGCTGCTGTTTTATTGTATCATATCTCTGATGTATATTGATATCTATTGGATTATCTGTTGTATCAGATATTGTATCAAAGCTGTATATCAATGTATTATTCTTTTTTTCCGCTGTGTTGTTTAGTTAATGATTGTTATAAGCTCCGGCGAATCGGAATTGAACGGTCGAATCTATGGCATTCAAATACGATTTGAAGTATGGATGTCGATTTTCGAGTGGGCAAAATCCGAGTCGTTACATTTGGTATCAGAGCTAAGGGTTGAACTTTAGCTCAGGAGTGTAACACGTTAAGTAGCTCATTAGAGATAGGGTGAAGTAAATCCTAGAATGAGTAATCCTTAAGATATCCGTTTGAATGCCTCAGTAAATTCTCTTACTATCTACTGATAGTAAGTATGAGTGCAAAAAGAAAACGAGATAGAGGATAGAGAAATACGACTATAATTGGTCAATACTCTGTAACAACAGTGGAAACAATCTTTCTTATCAAATTTCTTTGATTCGTTTCTAAATTCTTTTGATTTCTTCGTACCAGCTACAAGAAGAAGTTTTGGTGCGGTGATGCTCTACGAATCGTTGTAGGAAATTTTTATTTCGTATCTTCATCAATTTGTTATCAGTTTTTCGTTTTAAACTTTAATGAATTTGAAATTTAGAATTAAAATTTTGAATAAATTAGAAATTTTAATTGAATTAAATTGATTAATAGAATATGAAGAATGATTAGAATTGTATCGATAAAATTATTTTGTTTAAAACCAAAATTTGAAATTTTATTATAATTTCTTGTATCTATTATTGATATTCTGATTTGGTGAGCCAATTGCAGAACTGATATCCAGTTTGATCTGAAAAGATATTTCCCTATCTTTCATCTATCTGTGTTGTTTTCGTGCCTGCGAATTTCGAGGACGAAATTCTTTTAAGTGGGGAAGTATGTAACGACCCTAGATTTTAATTTAATTTAAATTGATAATTAAATGAATTTCTGAATAAAATTGTAAGGGAAATTGATTATAAATGGAAGCGAGTTTCCCCAAGTTCAAATATATTCTATATAAATCATTTAAATTTTTAAATATTATATATATATATATGTATATATGTGAATGTATATATATATATATATATATATGTATATTTGGGTGTATATGAGTCAATTTGAAATTATAAAATCTTGAGTGTATATATATATATATTTTGATTTGAATTTAAATCTCAAATAAATGGTTTAATAATAATAAATACAAGACAATAAATAGGAAGTAAATAAAATATAAGATATAACAATATAAAGTAAATATATATATATATATATCTTAATCTCATATTAATAAATTAATACAAAAGTAATAAGAGTAAAATAAATAAATAAATTGATTTAAAAATTATAAATGATGATAATTTGAGTTATATAAAATTTATGTGTATATAGAGAAATGTAAAACGATAATTTTTAAAGTAAAATTTATGATAAATATTTAAACTAAAAATAAAAGTAAAATAAAAATGCAAGAATAAACAAAGCTCGAATACAAGCTAGCTAAAAGAACATCAAACTAAAACAAAGTAAAAATAACAAACAAATACATAAGTATGCAAAAGAATCAACAAGTACAAAATTCAACATTTTAGCCAAAACAAAGATATAGCATCATGTAAACAATCCAATACAAAGGAAAGCAAGACAGTAAACATATGTTGGAATCTGCAAGCAAATTAAACAAATATACGTAGATATGCAAGGCTGAAGGATATATGAATGTATAGTGTGAAAGTGAAACAAAACCAAAACAAAGTAAAGTAACAAAACAAACAAAGTAAACAAAATAAAGTAAAATAACAAACAAAAAAAAAAAAAACCTTTCAGCCGAGACAAACAAATGTATATAAGCATGTACACATGCATTTAATGCAAGACACAATGTAAACATATAATATGAAACATAAAGTATCTATGTACATGTTTTTGTAAAGCAAAATGAACTGTGCACACCAAAGTACAAAGAAAAAGTAACCAAACCACTGCAGCCACCAAGTATACAATATGCAGGTGTGAAATAAACAAATACATTTATATGTATAAACAAGTACACGCAAGCATATTCACCCATACCCTATCTTTATAAATAAAATAAAGATAGCCTGTAAAACTTCTTTTATATATATCCATCATCCATTTCATTCGTTCACCTTCAAAACTAAGAAAAAAATTGAAATGAGTATCAACTAAAAGTTTAAACAAAACTTCAACTGCAAACAAACTACAACCAGAGAAATCAAAGAAGGTGACTTCAGCTGGCAATTTCAAAAGCCTGATTCAAAGTAAAAGCCCTGTTCAATCTAAGCAAGTGAGTAACTTTATTTATAAACTAAATTATCTTGTTGTTTGATTTAAGTATGAAGCAGATCATGAATTGGTGTTTATTTATTGGTGAAGTTTGTGTGTGTGAAACATGATATCTGCATGTCAGTATAACCTGAAGTTACCCCTGTACTTAAAGATTTTTCAACTCAGGTTTAATTCAAAACTTATTTCCTCTCAATTTACTTGATGTTATAATTTAGGATCTAAGCAAAATAAGTTTGTTTGATTATAGAGTAAATTCTTAAATTTTGTATTTAAGAAAAATAGAGCAAAACTGCTCTGAAGACCTAAAGATCAGTAAATACTAAATACAAGTGATATTTCCAATATCTTAAATTTTCAATTTAAGAATATGAACTGAATGCTTAATCAAAACTCTGATTTTTAAAACTAAAATTACATTTTTTAGTGAAGGTTTGATTGAGCATTCCTTTGTTAACCAATTTGGGGATTTTGAGTTGCCTCTGGCAATTGGGTGGATCGTGGTGGCTGCGATTCTTCCTGAAGGTGGTGGAGTTTACCAGGGTGCTGGGAAAAATGGGTGGTGGCGTCAGTGATGACGGTGGTGGCGGCGGCGCAAGGTTTAAGCTTGTAAACCTAATTTTTTGAGTGGTCAGGGAATCGAGTGACGTGGTTTCTCTCGTGCACCGAGTTGCATGCGACCGTGGGTGATGGTAGAGGGGTAGTTGATGATCACGTGACCGGAGTTGCACGAACTCCGATGGCCGAGGTTGGGTGAACAGGGCGATGACAGGTTTTGGGGCGTGGACCTGATCGTGTTTCCAGGTTTGGGCTTTTGGGCTTCAATTCTTTTTTGATGAGATAAGGGAGTTCTGGCGATTGGAAGTCGATTGGGGGATGGTCTTCGATTTGCTCAAAGATGAGGTGATGGCCGGAGGGAGGCGGTGGAGCGGTGCACATGCACGTGAGAAAATGTTGTGCATCTGGAAAAATTTGTTTTGCTTTTGCCTGGGAAGAATAGAGCTTACTCTCGCGTGTTTGCTCGAAGTTGTACTCGAGACGATGTGGGTTGGTCTCGAAGCAAGAACAGGGGTGTCTCGGGTCGAAAATGTTGTACAGGTTTTAACAGAACCTGTTTCTCTTTTTATTTGAATATAAAACTGAATTTTAAAGTTCAAAAGCAAAAGTTTATCTATGTAGGAAAAAAAAATCAAAGCTTAACATAACTCAAGTTCAGGTTTGAAACTTAGTTTAAAAATTTAAATTTGTTTTAAATAAAAGAGTTTAAGCAATTAAAGTATGTTTTAAAGAATTTGAATTAAAAATGGAATTTAGAAATTTTAAGGAAATGAATTCTAATAATGGTTTAATCAAAGTTTAAATCTGGAATTCAAATCTAAATTTGAATTTTAGTTTTGTAATAAAAGAAGTTTTTGAATTTTAAATTGTTCTGAATAACATGAATGATTAAGTGTATTTTTAAATTAAATTGAATTTAAAATTTAAAGTGCAATGATAGGAATACACTTAAATATTAATGAAGTCATTAATAAAGAAATTAATTATCTTAGAGATAATTAAGGTAGTGAAAATAATTTAATTAATAAGGTAATTAAAGAATGATTTATTTTATTTATAAATTAATGAATTAGCAATGATTAATAATGATTTTAATCTATGAAATTTCCTTAAGTAAGTAATTAAAGAAGTGTTATTAGTTAATAAAGACGATTTACTAAGGATTGTCAAATATTAATTAAGGTGATTAATTTTAATAGTTAATTGGATTTATTAATCCAGATAATCAAAATTATAAATTGCAAAATGCAATTACTTAATGAAAGTAATTGAAGATTTATCACTTATTGAAATTAATTTTGGATAAATTGATTAATGAAAGTTAATTTATTTAGTTTAATTAATTTAAGAAGATCATTAGATATATTGGGAATTAATGATGAATTGTTATGAGATGATTGCTTTATGGTAAGTAATTAAAGGTTAAATTTCTTTAAATAATTAGGGTTAATTAATTATGAAATTGGTTTAAAGAAAAAAAATCAATTTAATAAATATGATTAAGAATAATCTAAATAATTAAGTTGTTTGATAGATTAATTTATATCAAATGATTTGAAATTAATAAATCAGAATTGAATAAATTTGATTGGAAATAATTGAATAAATTAGGATTAATCAATTGATTAATTCTGCTTATAAATGATTATTGAATACTTGACCTTACTTATGAATGATTGTATTGTATGAGATGCCTTGAAATGATTGTCCTATCTGATATGTGATATTTTGTTCTGTAGATTGTGGTATGTAAAATTTATTCATTTATGGATGATACATCTGTATATTATCTGTTAATCTGTGATGATTGAATGTTGTTGCACTATTGTGTGTTAAAACCCCTGGACCACACCATACACACACAAATATGGATTTCACGAGGAAATCGATTAAGTCGCAGATTTTTGAAATAGTTAAATTTGAATTTTTAAATTCAAATGTTTTGGAAATGGAATCGGAATAAATGTGAAAAGCTTTTGGAATGGAATTTCATAATAGAATTTATTATTTTTAAATTACTTGATTAAGTTTTGGAATTTAAATACTATAATTTAAATTTGAATTCAATATTCAAATTTAATCCTGTAATTGGAAACTAGGAATTTATGATATTATACTAGTCAATATGAGTTAAATCATTTTTAAAGGTATTATTTTTGGGAATTTGAATTTAACCCAAGGATTTCAACTCGTATAAATGAATCAGATTTCCAAAATGAAAACTGTTGTTTTCAAATGACAAACACTCTTAGATAAGAATTGAGATTCCAGTTAATTATGGGAATTTCAAGATTGAATAGAGAAATGATTTTCCTAAGTTATGAATGAATTCTTTTTGAAAGCTATGAATTAAATCTGTTTATTTTTGACAGATTTAAATTGATGATTTGTTTAAATCAAATTGAAATGAAATTGTTTTGAAGGCTATAAGTTAAATCTTTGATTTAAAGATTTAACGAGTTAATCAAATTGAAATGAAGATTGATTTGGAAAATCTGTGAATGAATCTTTTGCTTAAAAGATTAAAATGTGAAAATTGTTTAAACCATTAAAGGTTGTGAAAATGAATCTTTTTGTTTAAAGATTGAAAATGGTAATTTGTTAAGCCATTTGAAGAAAAGTTTTGAATTATTAAGTTGTGACTTAATTGAAATCCCATTATCCATTTGTTTTTGAACTATTTCGCTCACTATTCGGTTTAGCTGGGAAAGGACCTTTGTGTCATATATCCCATTCCGAATATGTGATATGTCATTATGGATAGCATTTGAAGACCCGTGTTGAAGACCGGGTATTTGCGAAAGCGATAGGATGACCTATCGATTATCTCTGCACTGGGTAGCTCCTGGTATAGAGATTCCCTAAGTGATGGGAAAATCCGATCGGGATTGTGAATATCCGGGTTGCAAGGACTTCTTTGTAAGTGCCTTCGGTTCTGTTCGAACCCAGAACAGACTTGTATGGATTGTATGTCTGACATTACAAGTTGAGATATAAAGCAGATTTCTTTCAAATATATTTCTGTTGGTGGCGGAGAATTTATTCTTTTAGCTTAACACCCTTCTCTGAGACGTACGAGCTCAGAGGTTATATAGTTGAAGTTATCAGCGATGTATTCCCAATTTGGTAATGTGACATGCTGAGTGTTGCTGTGAAATGATCATTGTGTTGATTATTTTTGATAGGATCATTTATTTGATTGTCTATCCTGGTGGTCATTTCTATAATCATTTGTTGACCCAAAGCATGGCTTTTGTATAAAGTATGTTTTCGTGGACGTGACTTCGTCGAGCCTCACACCCCGGAAATGGTCAAAACAGGAAAGATGCGGCAAGGTTATGAGGGGTAGCTCCCTTTAGGGTATGTACATTTCCTTCTGGATAGAGGTGGTATCATGGTATGGAGCCCAGATATTTAACCTGTGTGGTTACCGCGAATTTATTACTTTATGGTTGTTGGTTATCGGGATCCCGTGAGAAAGGTCGCTTACGATCGGGGAATGGCGTGCTCGTGTCAGTAGTTACCCAGTTAGGGGTAACCCGGCCTTGTGTTGGCAGAGTTCCGGTTTGGTTCTCGGGGATGTCTTTCCAGAGGCATTCTCATGTGGCAATGGGAAGTTCCTTGGCCTGACCATTTGTTGGAAATCCAATTCCCGATACGAAACTTATACGGTATTAGTTGTAGAACCTGCCATTCACTTATGGTGGTCACCACTGTTTGGATGGTAGCAATAGTAGGCATAGTTCGAAATGTCTATGTTGGCTAAGATTTATATTCTACTTTCGAAATGAATTTTTCATACACTATGCACTAGTAATAATATCAAATGTTTCTTTTTAATGCGTATCAAGCATCTTTGACTATCATAAGGAGAAATCTCCTCCGATTCTGCGTTTGCATTGTGTGTGTGTGCGGGAGGCCTTATGGTAGTCTCATTTTTCAAAAGCATTGCGAATTGACTTTGAAAATCCTTTGTTGAATGTTTTTAATAGATAAACTGTTTTTGTTGCTCACACCAGTCCCACGACTGATCCGGAGTTTATTGTTTTCTTTCCTAAGCTCTGGGTGCTCATTATTTTCTACACGAGCAGTCTAGAGTTGGGTTTTTCAGATAGTCAGATTAGTAGGTTATCTGGAGTTAGTTCAGTCTTTGGATCGCACCAGTCTTGCTGAGCGTGATATGTTATTGGGAGTTCGAGCTATTGCTGGATTGATTCTTGGAAATGGAGTTACAGTTCCGATTTGGAGTTCTTCGTTGAAGACTATCTTAGGGTTATTTGTTCCGCTCTTAAATGTTATCTATTTTCTTTCCGCTGCTGTTTTATTGTATCATATCTCTGATGTATATTGATATCTATTGGATTATCTGTTGTATCAGATATTGTATCAAAGCTGTATATCAATGTATTATTCTTTTTTTCCGCTGTGTTGTTTAGTTAATGATTGTTATAAGCTCCGGCGAATCGGAATTGAACGGTCGAATCTATGGCATTCGAATACGATTTGAAGTATGGATGTCGATTTTCGAGTGGGCAAAATCCGAGTCGTTACATTTGGTATCAGAGCTAAGGGTTGAACTTTAGCTCAGGAGTGTAACACGTTAAGTAGCTCATTAGAGATAGGGTGAAGTAAATCCTAGAATGAGTAATCCTTAAGATATCCGTTTGAATGCCTCAGTAAATTCTCTTACTATCTACTGATAGTAAGTATGAGTGCAAAAAGAAAACGAGATAGAGGATAGAGAAATACGACTATAATTGGTCAATACTCTGTAACAACAGTGGAAACAATCTTTCTTATCAAATTTCTTTGATTCGTTTCTAAATTCTTTTGATTTCTTCGTACCAGCTACAAGAAGAAGTTTTGGTGCGGTGATGCTCTACGAATCGTTGTAGGAAATTTTTATTTCGTATCTTCATCAATTTCTTATCAGTTTTTCGTTTTAAACTTTAATGAATTTGAAATTTAGAATTAAAATTTTGAATAAATTAGAAATTTTAATTGAATTAAATTGATTAATAGAATATGAAGAATGATTAGAATTGTATCGATAAAATTATTTTGTTTAAAACCAAAATTTGAAATTTTATTATAATTTCTTGTATCTATTATTGATATTCTGATTTGGTGAGCCAATTGCAGAACTGATATCCAGTTTGATCTGAAATGATATTTCTCTATCTTTCATCTATCTTTGTTGTTTTCGTGCCTGCGAATTTCGAGGACGAAATTCTTTTAAGTGGGGAAGTTTGTAACGACCCTAGATTTTAATTTAATTTAAATTGATAATTAAATGAATTTCTGAATAAAATTGTAAGGGAAATTGATTATAAATGGAAGCGAGTTTCCCCAAGTTCAAATATATTCTATATAAATCGTTTAAATTTTTAAATATTATATATATATATATGTATATATGTGAATGTATATATATATATATATATGTATATTTGGGTATATATGAGTCAATTTGAAATTATAAAATCTTGAGTGTATATATATATATTTTGATTTGAATTTAAATCTCAAATAAATGGTTTAATAATAATAAATACAAGACAATAAATAGGAAGTAAATAAAATATAAGATATAACAATATAAAGTAAATATATATATATCTTAATCTCATATTAATAAATTAATACAAAAGTAATAAGAGTAAAATAAATAAATAAATTGATTTAAAAATTATAAATGATGATAATTTGAGTTATATAAAATTTACGTGTATATAGAGAAATGTAAAACGATAATTTTTAAAGTAAAATTATGATAAATATTTAAACTAAAAATAAAAGTAAAATAAAAATGCAAGAATAAACAAAGCTCGAATACAAGCTAGCTAAAAGAACATAAAACTAAAACAAAGTAAAAATAACAAACAAATACATAAGTATGCAAAAGAATCAACAAGTACAAAATTCAACATTTTAGCCAAAACAAAGATATAGCATCATGTAAACAATCCAATACAAAGGAAAGCAAGACAGTAAACATATGTTGGAATCTGCAAGCAAATTAAATAAATATACGTAGATATGCAAGGCTGAAGGACATATGAATGTATAGTGTGAAAGTGAAACAAAACCTAAACAAAGTAAAGTAACAAAACAAACAAAGTAAACAAAATAAAGTAAAATAACAAACAAACAAAAAAAAAAAAAACCTTTCAGCCGAGACAAACAAATGTATATAAGCATGTACACATGCATTTAATGCAAGACACAATGTAAACATATAATATGAAACATAAAGTATCTATGTACATGTTTATGTAAAGCAAAATGAACTGTGCACACCAAAGTACAAAGAAAAAGTAACCAAACCACTGCAGCCACCAAGTATACAATATGCAGGTGTGAAATAAACAAATACATTTATATGTATAAACAAGTACAAGCAAGCATATTCACCCATACCCTATCTTTATAAATAAAATAAAGATAGCCTGTAAAACTTCTTTTATATATATCCATCTTCCATTTCATTCGTTCACCTTCAAAGCTAAGAAAAAAATTGAAATGAGTATCAACTAAAAGTTTAAACAAAACTTCAACTGCAAACAAACTACAACCAGAGAAATCAAAGAAGGTGATTTCAGCTGTCAGTTTCAAAAGCCTGATTCAAAGTAAAAGCCCTGTTCAATCTAAGCAAGTGAGTAACTTTATTTATAAACTAAATTATCTTGTTGTTTGATTTAAGTATGAAGCAGATCATGAATTGGTGTTTATTTATTGGTGAAGTTTGTGTGTGTGAAACATGATATCTGCATGTCAGTATAACCTGAAGTTACCCCTGTACTTAAAGATTTTTCAACTCAGGTTTAATTCAAAACTTATTTCCTCTCAATTTACTTGATGTTATGATTTAGGATCTAAGCAAAATAAGTTTGTTTGATTATAGAGTAAATTCTTAAATTTTGTATTTAAGAAAAATAGAGCAAAACTGCTCTGAAGACCTTAAGATCAGTAAATACTAAATACAAGTGATATTTCCAATATCTTAAATTTTCAATTTAAGAATATGAACTGAATGCTTAATCAAAACTCTGATTTTTAAAACTAAAATTACATTTTTTAGTGAAGGTTTGATTGAGCATTCCTTTGTTAACCAATTTGGGGATTTTGAGTTGCCTCTGGCAATTGGGTGGATCGTGGTGGCTGCGATTCTTCCTGAAGGTGGTGGAGTTTACCAGGGTGCTGGGAAAAATGGGTGGTGGCGTCAGTGATGACGGTGGTGGCGGCGGCGCAAGGTTTAAGCTTGTAAACATAATTTTTTGAGTGGTCAGGGAATCGAGTGACGTGGTTTCTCTCGTGCACCGAGTTGCATGTGACCGTGGGTGATGGTAGAGGGGTAGTTGATGATCACGTGACCGGAGTTGCACGAACTCCGATGGCCGAGGTTGGGTGAATAGGGCGATGACAGGTTTTGGGGCGTGGACCTGATCGTGTTTCCAGGTTTGGGCTTTTGGGCTTCAATTCGTTTTTATGAGATAAGGGAGTTCTGGCGATTGGAAGTCGATTGGGGGATGGTCTTCGATTTGCTCAAAGGTGAGGTGATGGCCGGAGGGAGGCGGTGGAGCGGTGCACATGCACGTGAGAAAATGTTGTGCATCTGGAAAAATTTGTTTTGCTTTTGCCTGGGAAGAATAGAGCTTACTCTCGCGTGTTTGCTCGAAGTTGTACTCGAGACGATGTGGGTTGGTCTCGAAGCAAGAACAGGGGTGTTTCGGGTCGAAAATGTTGTACAGGTTTTAACAGAACCTGTTTCTCTTTTTATTTGAATATAAAACTGAATTTTAAAGTTCAAAAGCAAAAGTTTATCTATGTAGGAAAAAAAATCAAAGCTTAACATAACTCAAGTTCAGGTTTGAAACTTAGTTTAAAAATTTAAATTTGTTTTAAATAAAAGAGTTTAAGCAATTAAAGTATGTTTTAAAGAATTTGAATTAAAAATGGAATTTAGAAATTTTAAGGAAATGAATTCTAATAATGGTTTAATCAAAGTTTAAATCTGGAATTCAAATCTAAATTTGAATTTTAGTTTTGTAATAAAAGAAGTTTTTGAATTTTAAATTGTTCTGAATAACATGAATGATTAAGTGTATTTTTAAATTAAATTGAATTTAAAATTTAAAGTGCAATGATAGGAATACACTTAAATATTAATGAAGTCATTAATAAAGAAATTAATTATCTTAGAGATAATTAAGGTAGTGAAAATAATTTAATTAATAAGGTAATTAAAGAATGATTTATTTTATTTATAAATTAATGAATTAGCAATGATTAATAATGATTTTAATCTTTGAAATTTCCTTAAGTAAGTAATTAAAGAAGTGTTATTAGTTAATAAAGACGATTTACTAAGGATTGTCAAATATTAATTAAGGTGATTAATTTTAATAGTTAATTGGATTTATTAATCCAGATAATCAAAATTATAAATTGCAAAATGCAATTACTTAATGAAAGTAATTGAAGATTTATCACTTATTGAAATTAATTTTGGATAAATTGATTAATTAAAGTTAATTTATTTAGTTTAATTAATTTAAGAAGATCATTAGATATATTGGGAATTAATGATGAATTGTTATGAGATGATTGCTTTATGGTAAGTAATTAAAGGTTAAATTTCTTTAAATAATTAGGGTTAATTAATTATGAAATTGGTTTAAAGAAAAAAAATCAATTTAATAAATATGATTAATTAAGAATAATCTAAATAATTAAGTTGTTTGATAAATTAATTTATATCAAATGATTTGAAATTAATAAATCAGAATTGAATAAATTTGATTGGAAATAATTGAATAAATTAGGATTAATCAATTGATTAATTCTGCTTATAAATGATTATTGAATACTTGACCTTACTTATGAATGATTGTATTGTATGAGATGCCTTGAAATGATTGTCCTATCTGATATGTGATATTTTGTTCTGTAGATTGTGGTATGTAAAATTTATTCATTTATGGATGATACATCTGTATATTATCTGTTAATCTGTGATGATTGAATGTTGTTGCACTATTGTGTGTTAAAACCCCTGGACCACACCATACACACACAAATATGGCTTTCACGAGGAAATCGATTAAGTCGCAGATTTTTGAAATAGTTAAATTTGAATTTTTAAATTCAAATGTTTTGGAAATTGTAACGACCCTGAATTTTGAATAATTTAAATTGAGAATATTTAATTAATTTTAAATATTTGAATGATGGTTTGGATTGATTTTTCAATATAACTTTGAATTTGGCGATTAAACTATAGAATTTAATCTATCGAAGTTGAATAAAAATTTGAATCTTCAAATTTAAGCCAATTAAAAATATTTCAAAGGCTCGTAAAATTCATATTGATAATATTGAAGATAGTAAAAGCTTCAGAATTGGAATTGAATAGTGAAGTTGTATCTAAAATTCAAACTAATGACTTAGAGAAATAATTTGGGAATAAGAATTGTTGCTTATTTAAATTTATAAATGGATGGTTAGTTAATAACATTTTCTTTAGTTTAAATAAAAAGGAACAAAATTTTAATCAATAAAATAAAATAAATTAATACACTTAGTTAAAAATGTTTTAAACAACCAAATAAACAAAACAAAGTAAAGAAAATTATACAAAACAATTGGAAATAAATATATATATATATATATATATATATATAATAAATATAAAATAAAGTATACATTACCTTACTTTGAGCAGCTGTCAACACGCCGTAAGCCATGCCTTTCATCATGCCGATACCCATTCCTCCATCCCCTTGTTAAAACACGAAGCCCCCCCTTTTTTCTCATTCGAAACCTAAGTCTAAAAATCAAACACGAAGGAAAATAAAAAAATGGCGACCGAAAATCAATTGAAGTCGCGAGTGACAGTTTGGGTTCGAAATTGGGGAAGGGGTCGCGTAGGGGCGTCGCGAGGCCAGAAGAGGGGAGCTCGATCGATTGCGGCAGCGATGACAAGGCGCGAGGCGGTGGGGCGTAGCTGCTAGCGCGCGCGATGGGATGGGACGTGGTCACGTTCGAGGCGACGTTTTGCAGGCAAAGGCGCGGCGCTATCAAGTCAAGGCGACGTGGAGTGGCACGGCGGTGGCGTTGCGGTTGTGTTCGTTCGCGACGTGGATGCCGCGATGATGAAGTCGCGTTCGAATCAGTAGGAACGTCGATTGTAGTGAGGTACGAACTTGTATTAATTTATTTTTCTTTCTTTTTCCTTTTCCAGAGATTATTATGCAGTATTTAAAATATATATATATATATGATATGAAGTGAAGATGAAATTTTAGTTCAAATAAAATGTTAACTGTATAATAATTTTGAAGTATTTAAAAATAAAATAAAATAATGACAGTAAATAAAAAAAACAGAAAATATAATTTTTGTTAAATAAATTACAAAAAGGAAAACTTGTTTTATAAAAGGGGTTTGTTAAAAATTTATAAAGTTATTTAAAAGAAAACTTGATAGAAATTTAAATTATTTAGTGAAGTGATTTATTAAGGGAAAATTTGTTAAAAATAAATTTTTGGTTAAATAAAGTTTATTTGACTAAAAGAAATTAGCTTAAATAAAATTATAAGTATAAACCCAAAATGGTTAGCCAAATTAAATAAACCTATAAATGGAAATTCAATTTATTAAGTGAAAGATTTAATTAATGGAAATTTAAACAGAAAAATATTTTTCAGTAGAAAGATATATGAAACAGAAAAGTTTTGAAAGTTAATATTTGATTTTATAAACAGTTTATATGTATATACAGTGTAGTTCAAAACAGGAAAAATTATAAATGGATAAATATTTTGTAAAAGAAGATTTACTTAATTATTTTTGTATGTAAAAAGAAATTTAGTTTTAATTGAACTTTTGTAAATTTAATTATCAAAGGGAAATATTATTTATTTTTGGAAAAATGGGTTAAGAATAAATTATTAAGATGTTCGATTAACTTAGTCAATTCTTTTGATTATTAAAAAAAAAATTTGTTTAAATTTAAGTCAAGTGGTTAAAAATAATTTATTTAAAGGAAAAATTAAATTGTAGTTAATTTGTTTAAAGTAAATTTAGTTGAAGTTTAAATTGAACTAGACAGATTGGTTAGGAATTTGATTTATTGAATAAATAAATTTATTAAAAGAAATTTAGTTCAATTGGAAATCTCTAGTTAAAATTATTTTAAAGGGACAAAATTAGTTTAAATAAATTTATTAAACGAGAAATTGGTTTAAATAAAACTATCCGTTAATTTAGCTATTAAAAAGAAAATCACCGATGAATCAAAATTATCAAATGAAAATTCGTTATTCGATTTATTTCGAATATTAATTGAATTGTGTAAATATTTATACAAGGTATAAATGAAGAAAAACAAGTTGAATTGGAAGTGGATGGCAAACGGGAATAAAGGTGAGAACTTCTCACTCAAAAGGAATTTCTGTTGTTTATTTAAATTTTAAAATAGTTAGATTTACAATTGATTGACTATGTTGATTGAATGATTGAATGATGATTGTTATATATATATATTGGATGTGAATAGACCCTATACGCCGTTAGTAAGCGGAGGTTATTTATTACACACATATACTGCGATATTCCACCTCGAAGTGGAATTGGTATTATATTATATATATAGCAATATATATATATTGGCCTATGTATATATTGCAGTTGATTGATTTCCCGCATTTTCTTTTAGCGGATGAGACCCTATACGCCGTTAGTAAGCGGATATATATTTATAAAATCCCATATACCGCGATATTTCGTCTTGAAACGGAATGGTATTGTGCTAATGTCTGTGGATGCAGGGAAACAGGTTGGAGGGATCCAACTGGATTCCTCACAAATATTTGTTTGATTTCATATATAGTGATATTTGATTGTTTATCATGGATGATATATGATATTGAAAATCGTGATTGACTATTGATGTGTTACATCATCGGATCCAATTTTTGAAGTTTAAAAATAACGATTTTTATTTTAAGAGATTTCTAAAGTAATTTTGAAGATATACGCTTTATAAATATTTTTAGAATTGATTCATTCTAAATAAATAAACGTTAAAATTTTAATGTTATAAAAATTATATTTTTGAGAAATATAGTTAAAAGTTGATTTTTGAAAATATGAGATTAACGATTTTATAAAAATTGGGATTTTTGAATAAATTATAAAAAGGTTTAAAAATAGGATTTATGAAATTGGATTATTTCTAAATCAAAAGATGGATTTATAAAAGAGTAAAAGACATTTTTAAAATAGTAAAATTAATTGATTTATATTAAAGGATTTACAAATGAATATTTGTAAATTAAAATTATTGGAATTGTAAAACGAAGTTTTATAAGAGTTAGAATGAATCGTGAATGAATTTCATAGATGAATGGAATTTATAGAATTATGAACGGTGAAGTTATAATTGGAATTTTATAAACAGTAGGTTTATAAAATTTGGGAAGTTATTTAAAAGAATAAGATTTTGGATAAATAAATGAATCTTATAAGTTATAATATTTATAAAATTTATGAAGATTAAAGGAATGATTTTATAAATAAATGAATTATAAATATTGGAATTATAATATGAATTTTTAGTATATCATTGTGATATGAATTGAGATAAGTTAATAAAGGAAATTTATAAAAGGAAGTTGTTATAAAAGAAATAGAAATAGAATTTATAAACATTGTTTTATAAATCAGCAACAACTTATTTTGATAAGTGAATTGTTGAAATTTTTAATGGAGTTATATTCATGTTTTAGACAATGAATAATTCCTTAAAATAAAATGAATAGAAGTGATGAAATTTATTAACAAGGTATATTCACGTTTTTAAATAGTGAATAATATGTTAAAGAAATTATTTAGAATGTGATGTTTTAAATAAGATTAAACCGATCCAACGATGTTTTAAAATATGTTGAGATTCGAAACCATAGATTTCAACGTTTATTGTTGAAATAGATGTTTTCGAGAAATAAAAGGAAATGGTAGACTATGACACTGTTGTTATAGTAAATAATTTCCGAAAGGAAATGTTTTGTATAGTATTGGGATTTATATATATCTATTTTAATTTCGAATCCCTATACTAGTGATTTTGGGTTGTCGTAACGATGTTTTACGTAACATTCGTTTTGGCCCAAATAAATATGATTAAGTGAATGATTTCCTTAAAGAATGAAATATATACTTAATTTCGATTAGAGGATATGGAATATTTTCCAAGGTTGAAAATAAATAAAATTTGTGGATTACTTATAAAATAAATAAGTATGGAAATTGTTTTTCCAATGAGAAATGGAAAGTTTAGAGAATTTATCTTTTTGAAGATAAATTGAAATGAATATTTGAAATCGTATATTCATAAATATTCTGGGAATATAAATTCAATATGGAATTTATAAAGGAAATTTGGAAAATAGGTTTAAAAAAAATAAATATTGATTTATTTTTGAGATATGGAAAGTTATATCTTCTAAAGATATTTTTGGAATTAAATAATTTGGAAAATTATTTGGAATCTGGTGATGTTGGCATATCCATTGATAGTTCAATAACCGACTATCGATATATACCTTTGAATAGGTATTTGTTGTGAATTTGGTTGAAATTGAATGCCACACTTATTTTTTAAAATAAGCGCTCACTATTCGGGTTAACCGGGAAAGGACCATGGGGTCGTATAACCCATTCCGAATATGTGATACGTCGTATGAATTGCATTCGAAGACGGTGTTGAAGACCGGATATTTTCGAAAACGAGAGGGTTTCTTGTCGAATGTCTTTGCATCGACTGGTCCCCGGTATAGAGACTCCATATGTGATGGGAAGTCCGAACGTGATTAGTGAATATCCGGATTGCAAGGACTTCTTTGTAAGTGCCTTCGGTTCTGTTCGAGCCCGGAACAGACTTGTATGGATTGTGTGTCTGACATTACAAGTTGAGATATAAAGCCGATTTCTTTCAAATATATTTCTGTGGTGGCGGAGAATTTATTCTTTTAGCTTAACACCCTTCTCTGAGACGTACGAGCTCAGAGGTTATATAGTTGAAGTTATCAGCGATATATTCCCAGTTTGGTAATGTGACATGCTGAGTGATGCTGAAATGATCATTGTGTTGATTATTGTGATAGGATCATTTATTTGATCGTCTATCTTAGTGATCATTGTGTTGATCATTTGTTGACCCAAAGCATGGCTTTTGTATAAAGTATGTTTTTGTGGACGTGAATTCGTCGAGCCTCACACCCCGTGAATGGTCAAAACAGGAAAGAAGCAGCAAGGTTATGAGGGGTAGCACCCTTTAGGATGTGTCCATTTCCTTCTGGAAAAGGGTGGTATCATGGTATGGAGCCCAGATACTTACTCATGTTGAAAACACTTTATGATTGTGTGAATTGATTACGAGCGCTCGGTGATAAAGGTCCCAAAGGACCGGGGGATGGCATATTCGGTCAGTTGTTACTCAGTTAGGAGTAACCCGGCCTTGTGTTGGTAGAGATCCGGTTTGGTTCTCGGGGATGTCCATCCAGAGGCATTCTCATGTGGCAATGGGAAGTTCCTTGGCCTGACCATTTGTTGGAAATCCATTTCCCAATACGAAACTTGTACGGTATTAGTTGTAGAACCTGCTATTCACTTATGGTGGTCACCACTGTTTGGATAGTAGCTATAGTAGGCATACGATAATGGTCGTATGTTGGCTAAGATTTATATCTTTATTTTCGAAATGATTTTCCTCTACACTATGCACTAATAATAATATCAAATATTATTTTAAATGCGTATCAAGCATATTTGACTATCATAAGGAGAAATCTCCTCCGATTCTGCATTTGCATGTGTGTGTGTGCGGGAGGCCTTATGGTAGTCTCATTTTTAAAAGCATTGCGAATTAAATTTAAAAATATTCCTCTATTTTGATTTTAAAGTTAAATAAACTGTTTTGAGTTCTCACACCAGTCACATGACTGACTCGGAGTTTATTGTTTTCCTTCCTAAACTCTGGGTGCCCACCAATTTCCACACGGGCAGTCAAGAGTTAGGTTTATCAGGATATTCTGGATATTCTGGAGTTGCTGGAGGCAAGCTGGATGGCATGGCGTATTACTAGTTTATATAGTATTTCTTTTTCCGCTGCACTGTTTATTGTTGTATGATGTTGTACACTCTGATGATATGATGTGATGTAATGTGATGTAATGTAATAACTGATATAGTTCTTTGTTTAAAGATTATTCATTTATTATCTATTATATGTTCCGCTGCGAATTGTGAGATTCTGATGTGTTCTATTGTTTTCTTTCTGTTCTGTTTTTCTTTCTTTCTTCTTCTACCTCTTTCTCTTCTTTCTTAAAACCCCCTCAGCGTTCGGTTTTTCGGCAACGAAAAATCGTGTCCTGACAGAAATGGAATCGGAATAAATGTGAAAAGCTTTTGGAATGGAATTTCATAATAGAATTTATTACTTTTAAATTACTTGATTAAGTTTTGGAATTTAAATACTATAATTTAAATTTGAATTCAATATTCAAATTTAATCCTGTAATTGGAAACTAGGAATTTATGATATTATACTAGTCAATATGAGTTAAATCATTTTTAAAGGTACTATTTTTGGGAATTTGAATTTAACCCAAGGATTTCAACTCGTATAAATGAATCAGATTTCCAAAATGAAAACTGTTGTTTTCAAATGACAAACACTCTTAGATAAGAACTGAGATTCCAGTTAATTATGGGAATTTCAAGATTGAATAGAGAAATGATTTTCCTAAGTTATGAATGAATTCTTTTTGAAAGCTATGAATTAAATCTGTTTATTTTTGACAGATTTAAATTGATGATTTGTTTAAATCAAATTGAAATGAAATTGTTTTGAAGGCTATAAGTTAAATCTTTGATTTAAAGATTTAACGAGTTAATCAAATTGAAATGAAGATTGATTTGGAAAATCTGTGAATGAATCTTTTGCTTAAAAGATTAAAATGTGAAAATTGTTTAAACCATTAAAGGTTGTGAAAATGAATCTTTTTGTTTAAAGATTGAAAATGGTAATTTGTTAAGCCATTTGAAGAAAAGTTTTGAATTATTAAGTTGTGACTTAATTGAAATCCCATTATCCATTTGTTTTTGAACTATTTCGCTTACTATTCGGTTTAGCCGGGAAAGGACCTTTGTGTCATATATCCCATTCCGAATATGTGATATGTCGTTATGGATAGCATTTGAAGACCGGGTATTTGCGAAAGCGATAGGATGACCTATCGATTATCTCTGCACTGGGTAGCTCCTGGTATAGAGATTCCCTAAGTGATGGGAAAATCCGATCGGGATTGTGAATATCCGGGTTGCAAGGACTTCTTTGTAAGTGCCTTCGGTTCTGTTCGAACCCAGAACAGACTTGTATGGATTGTATGTCTGACATTACAAGTTGAGATATAAAGCAGATTTCTTTCAAATATATTTCTGTTGGTGGCGGAGAATTTATTCTTTTAGCTTAACACCCTTCTCTGAGACGTACGAGCTCAGAGGTTATATAGTTGAAGTTATCAGCGATGTATTCCCAGTTTGGTAATGTGACATGCTGAGTGTTGCTGTGAAATGATCATTGTGTTGATTATTTGTGATAGGATCATTTATTTGATCGTCTATCCGGGTGGTCATTTCTATAATCATTTGTTGACCCAAAGCATGGCTTTTGTATAAATTATGTTTTTGTGGACGTGACTTCGTCGAGCCTCACACCCCGGAAATGGTCAAAACAGGAAAGATGCAGCAAGGTTATGAGGGGTAGCTCCCTTTAGGGTATGTACATTTCCTTCTGGATAGAGGTGGTATCATGGTATGGAGCCCAGATATTTAACCTATGTGGTTACCGCGAATTTATTACTTTGTGGTTTTTGTTTATCGGGATCCCGTGAGAAAGGTCGTTTACGATTGGGGAATGGCGTGCTCGTGTCAGTAGTTACCCAGTTAGGGGTAACCCGGCCTTGTGTTGGCAGAGTTCCGGTTTGGTTCTCGGGGATGTCTTTCCAGAGGCATTCTCATGTGGCAATGGGAAGTTCCTTGGCCTGACCATTTGTTGGAAATCCAATTCCCAATACGAAACTTATACGGTATTAGTTGTAGAACCTGCCATTCACTTATGGTGGTCACCACTGTTTGGATGGTAGCTATAGTAGGCATAGTTCGAAATGTCTATGTTGGCTAAGATTTATATTCTACTTTCGAAATGAATTTTTCCTACACTATGCACTAGTAATAATATCAAATATTTCTTTTTAATGCGTATCAAGCATCTTTGACTATCATAAGGAGATATCTCCTCCGATTCTGCGTTTGCATTGTGTGTGTGTGCGAGAGGCCTTATGGTAGTCTCATTTTTCAAAAGCATTGCGAATTGACTTTGAAAATCCTTTGTTGAATGTTTTTAATAGATAAACTGTTTTTGTTGCTCATACCAGTCCCACGACTGATCCGGAGTTTATTGTTTTCTTTCCTAAACTCTGGGTGCTCATTATTTTCTACACGAGCAGTCTAGAGTTGGGTTTTTCAGATAGTCAGATTAGTAGGTTATCTGGAGTTAGTTCAGTCTTTGGATCGCACCAGTCTTGCTGAGCGTGATAGGTTATTGGGAGTTCGAGCTATTGCTGGATTGATTCTTGGAAATGGAGTTACAGTTCCGATTTGGAGTTCTTCGTTGAAGACTATCTTAGAGTTATTTGTTCCGCTGTTAAATGTTATCTATTTTCTTTCCGCTGCTGTTTTATTGTATCATATCTCTGATGTATATTGATATCTATTGGATTATCTGTTGTATCAGATATTGTATCAAAGCTGTATATCAATGTATTATTCTTTTTTTCCGCTGTGTTGTTTAGTTAATGATTGTTATAAGCTCCGGCGAATCGGAATTGAACGGTCGAATCTATGGCATTCGAATACGATTTGAAGTATGGATGTCGATTTTCGAGTGGGCAAAATCCGAGTCATTACAGCCGGGGTTGTCTTGTTCGGGACTGTTCAGTAAGGAATGGTGCCGGCCTTGTGTTGCAGGGGATCTAGGGTGGCTCCTCGGTACGTTGATCTAGGCCACGTACTGTGACGGGTGGTACCCCAGTAGCCCTGCCATTGATGGAAACCCATTCTTCCTACGAGACCCTACGTTTTTTTTTGTATTACCCACTTTTGTGGCTAGTAGCTGGAATTTAATGAATGCAACAATTTCGGCTATTTCATATTTTCTCGAAAACCCTAGACACTATTATAATATCACTAGATTTCCTATCAAATGTTTTGGTTAGCGTACGGTAAAAAATTTCCATGTTTATATGTAGGAAGTGTTACGTGATACCTTTTCTTATCAAAGGTTTTTCTAAAGTTAAGCAATTTTAAACTGTTTACTCACACCAGACCCCTGTCTGACCCAAGTGTTTATTTTCTGTTTTATTAAACTCTTGGGTACTCATATTATGTCTGAGTAGTCAAGTGATTCAGGTTAGCTTGATGAATTCTAGAGGAGATATGGAGAAGGTGGCTTCCACGTGTAGATATATTTTGGTTCGGCTGTGTTTGTTTAGTATATGTATCTGTTGTACTTGAGTTGTACAGTTAGACAGATGTTTATAACTGTCTAATATGTGTTGTGTAAGTTGTGTACTCTGATGTAATAAGATACTATGTAATATATTAAGTGATATATTATATTTCATTCGTTCCGTTGTGAGTTCTCTAATGTTGTTGTTTCTTTCTTTCTCTTTCTTTTCTTCTTTTACCCCTTTCTTTCTTCATTGATGATACGATTTCTTAGAGATAGGAAGTCGGGTCGTCTCATTTGGTATTAGAGCATTAGGTTGAGTGAATACCTAGGCTCTGGAGTGGTGTCTTCCTTGAGAGAGCGTACTTGTAATTTTTATATATAACTATATATATATGTATATATATATGTATATATATATCTACCTAATCTTTTGGGTTATCTGTTCGGATTTTCCAACATGAGTTTTAAAGGTAGATGGAGTAGTGGTATATGTGTGTAACATGATTACCACTGATGGAAGAGGTCCATATGTTGAGGTTGGAAGTATTTGTCGAGACTGTAGACCTAATACCGTCTTGAGTGAGATTTGTTGTTTGGAGTAAGGATTTCTCTGATATCCGAAGGAAATCTTTTTAAAGATTCAGAGTCTACCTTTGAAGAATAAGTTTGGATTTCGCTCGGGTGAGCGAATTATTCTTGAGTTTGGATCTGTCGGAAGTGCAGAAGTAAGTGATGGTATTTTGATAACTGCGTGATGAGATGCAGAATCCATGGATATTTCCGAAGATGTATTCTTTTGAAGTAGTTTTAGAAGTGGTTGAGGAGCAGTCTTTACCTGCCGCAGGGAAGATCCGTCTGTGTAGAATTTGTTTGGATCTTTAGCAAGGAGGTTGGCTGTTCTGAAATATGAGACTAAGGTCTATAAGTTGCTTCGCTTTGGCATGGTCTCATTTGTCATTCCTTTAGGAGAGCGAGGGGTTGATGATTGGTTTGGAGCCCGAATTCTTTGAGAGGATGTCTGCCATCTTGAAGGTCTCTGCGTGGTATGAAGATAGTTTTGGTTTTTGAGAAGCCTTTGGATTAGAATTTTTTGGTTAGTTGTGGTAGCAGTACAACTCGAAGTGTTTGGTGTGCTGTCAAGAAGGTCTTTTGGCTTAGCATTATCATCAAAGTAGAGTTTGGAAGCAGCAGTGTTGGTTGTTTCTCGGATGGTTCAGGAATCTTAGTGTTTCTTCTATCAGCAGCCCGAGCAGTTGGTGGAAGTTATCTTGAAGAATTAACCTTGTTTGGAAAAGCTTTAAGCTGTTCTACTTGGTAAAGAGAGGACGGTTGATTTGGAATCCAAACTAGGTAGGATCGCAAAAGTGACTTACGATTGGTTTGTAATTTTCTTGAGCATTTGAGACTGAGGATTCTCTTAGGAAGTAGGAGCTACTGAAGTAATCAGAAGGTTGTCTGCATCTGAAGTTGAGTTCCATATTGTTTTGGTTCCAGAAGCGATTTTGGTGGTTAGCCTAGTAGGAGAGCTGGTGTAGCAGCTCAGAATTTTTGGAAATTGGATTTGGTCTGATCTAGCCTTGGAGTTGGATTCTACTGTAAGGTTGTGATTGAGTCAGATGAGTCACCCAGATTTTATGGATTTGATGAACAAAGTTTCCAAATTTAGTGGATAAGTTGTATTCGTGTTCATCAACATTATTCTCATCTATTTCAGAATCAGAGTTGTGCAGCGGAAGCGAGGTAGCAGCTGTGCAAGGAAGGAAGCAAGTTCTGTTTGCTATTGCTTGAGTAATAGAGCTTGAGTTCTGGATTTCGATGAATTTTGGAAGACTTTTCCGTTGGATAGGATCCTGAAGCCTGTTTGTTTTGGTCTAGCTGTTTCTGGAAGTATCAGCATAGGTGGAGCTGATCAGCGAAAGGATTGGCAGCCCATGGTTGTCTACTGGGTTATGCAGATTTGAGATAAGGAATTTTGAATTCGAAGTTGGAGACTTTGTTGTTGTTAAGATTTCTCTGGTTAGGAGAGAGCGGTAATTGGATAAGATTGGTTGGTTAGTGCTGTGGCATTTGAAGATTTCTTATCTGTGTTGTGATAGGATAAGATTGAATTGCCAGTTTGGATAGGTGGAATTCATTGTGTTTCACGTATATCTGAGGGAGTACGTGTATGATTCATTTTTGTTTATTGAATATGTATTTCAGTTAGGTTTGGAAGTTGAGCTGGATTTGAGTATAGTCTGATGTTCAGTTCAGATTGGTGGATCTAGAGATGAGTTGAGCTCTAGATTTTGGTGTAGTTTGTTAGATTCTGTAGAGCGGGTCTCCCGGTGATTTATACTTGGGAAACTCGAGATAGTACTAGAGATTTACTCTGATTTGTGTCAGGATAATCAGTTAGGTTTGTTTGTTGTTTGATTGGTTGCTATGGTTGTTAGTAACTGGTTGATGGGTATGCTTTGCTGATTGAATTAAAATCTTTGTTGGGTTATTAAATTACTTTTGCTTTTAAATTTCGGGGACGAAATTCTTTTAAGGGGGAAGGATTGTAACGATCCGGAATTGTGGGCAATATAAATTTTATAATCAATGTAAATAATTGAATTGATTTGATAATTTTCTTTATAATTTTAATTTGAATTGGTAAATTTAATCTTTTAAAGGTTAACAAAAATTTTAATCTGACAATATCGTTATTTGTCAAGGCTAATAAATTCCATTCTATTTATAATATATATATATATATATATATATATATATTTGATATATATTATGGATAGAAATATCTTTTGTTCAAATAAAGATAAATTTTCAAATTGTAATATATATGTAAGTCTATGTTATAATTTGATATTGTTTTTAATTAATCTATTTATAATTTATATTTGAATATGATGTAATTTAAAGCTTGTTTTAATTAATATTTTCAAAGGTTAATTTAGATTTATTAAATTATTTTCAATTATAAGATAATTGTTTGTTTTTAAAATATAAGATTGTTATTTATAAGATAGTTTAAAAAGGGATTTAAACAAAGTTTGAATCGCTTTCTTTTTAAATGCTTCAATTTAAAATGTTATAAATATATAAATATGAATGTTTTAGATTTTAAAATTTTACATGTATAAGAAGTTATATTTGTATTTTAATTAGTTTTATAATATTGTCTTGTAAAAGTAAATCTATATTTATACATGTAAATTATATTATTTAAGAGAATTAAATTATGTAAATTTATATTACATTTAAATTAAATAAAAAAATTATTATATTAAAAATTTCTTAAGACATGTGTAAACATGTAAACATATCTTTATAACACTTGTTAATCATGCAAATTAATTTAATGACAAATGTAAATGGTTGAAGACATGTGGCAACATTTCATTTTAATTTTTAATAAATGTAAAAGAAGAAAACTTGTTTTTTTCAAACACTTTCATTCTTGTTTCTTTTCTTAATTCTAATGGAAACCACAAATTTGTTCTTCAACCTGAAATTTTATAAACCAAAAGTAAACCAAATTTGAGTTTAAATTAAAAACCTGCAAATTTAAAAACTGCAACACAAATCTTCAATCTGCAAATCAACATGCATCTTCAACCTGAAATTTCAAAGCCTCAAACTGCATTTCAAAAATGATATTCAACCTGCAACTTTCAAACCTGAAGATCATGAAGATCTGCAGTTTCAATCTTTTAAGCATGCAAATGGATTTTCTTCAGCATATCAAATCCTGGAAGTAATTAAATCTGCTTTGTCCCTGCATATTGAAAATGTGAGTAAATCTTTTAAAAACAGTTTAAAACTTGAAATTTAATTAAATGCATGTGGTTGAATTTGTGTGACAATATTTATTGAATAAATTCTGGATGTAAATGCATGCTTTATATTCTGTAGTATCCGTATGTATATATAAAAGTGTGCCTCTGTTATTTTTTTTTTACAGGTTTTAGATAAACTTGTAAATTCAATATCTTCCCTTGTATTAAATTTCAAACTCTGATTTCTAAAAGAGAAATGTGTATAACTAGGTGTTGTTAATCATAAAAATGAACTCGGGAAATTTTATTATGTTTTTATCTTAAAATTTAATAAAGTACAGTAAGTATTCAAACATGGTTAAAATTCATTTGAGTCAAATCCAATATTTGGTTATAAAATCCGTTTTGTATAACAAAATGATGAATTTTGATGGAAATATTGTGATTTTTAGTTGAGTATTCGTTGAGGAATTTGGGTTTGTGTTTTTTTGGGGGTTTTGGTGATTTCCATTGATTGGCATGATAATCGAAGCTTGAATTTTGTTTGAAGCATGTTTGTGAATCATATATCATGGGAAAAATACCCTAAATTTTTTCTAATGGCCGAGGAGTTAGGAATTTAGCAAACTAGGGTTTTGCCTGCTTTTGTTTTTGGCTGGACTGTCGCGATGGTTGCGACAAGAGTAGTGATACCGGGGGTGATCGCGAGTTGATGGAAGGTGGCACGGTGATGCTAGGTGCTTGGGGGTGATTACCAAAGCTTCTGGTGGTGGTACGTTCATCTGAGACGTTGGATTTTGGGTACGGCAGTTCTGTAATTTTGAGTGCTAGAGTCGAACTTCGATTCGAGGTTGCTTTCTTCGATCTGGGTTTGGATTTTGGTTAGCGTGTGGATTTGTGGTTGTAGGGGTTGATTGCGATGACCTGAAATGGCCATAGGTGGTGGCGCATGTGCACCGTGCACATTCGTGTGCACTGGAGCATTCCGTTTGGGGAAGACGTTTGCAACTCGAAGAAGCACTCGGGATACTCGCGTGTTTGACTCGAAGACAGTAGGGTTTGCTTCGAGTCTTGCTTGGGGCTTTTGGTAATTTTACTCGGGTTTGACCCGAGACTTCCGGCTGTGCTAGTATAATGCTCAGGTTTATATTAAAAAAATAAGTTTACAAATTGAACATGTTATTCTTAATAAATAAATCAAGTTGAGCTTTATAACAGGAAAAGAATTTTCAAGTTAAAACTTGTTTATTAGAAGAAAAGTTAATCAATCTTTTTAGAATGTAAATTGAATTTATATTTTAAATTTAAAAATGATTTAAGATGTTTGATTTTTAAAAATAATTATCTTAATTAAGTTTTAAAATTCAAATTTAAAAAGAGAATTTGAATTTAATTATTAAATCAAAGTTTAAGTAGATTTTGGAATAATGTTTTTAATAACAGGTTTTCAAATTATTTTAAAATAGATATGCTTAAATTGGAGTAATTGAAGTATTTTAATTTGATTTCTAAATCCCTTATTTTCAAATAAGGTTGTTATTAGAATTTAAAAATCTAAATTGAATAATTTGTTTAAGTTGTTAAAATTTGATTAATTCAAACAATTTATTTGTGAGAATAAGCAAGGTTAACTTATTTGAATAATTAACTTAATAATACTTATTAAATATGATTTGTTAATAAGTTAAGTTTGATTAAAAATTATGGTTTTCTTAATTTATTAAAGAATTTCTTTAATAATATAAGTTAATTAATTAATTGTTTAATTAATTTTAAATAATTAGTTAATTGTTTATTTAATTTTAATTAATCACTTAATTATAGATTAATTAAGTGTAATTGCTTAAATAAGTAATTAATGGTTAATTGTTAAATGTAATTAAGGAGGTTAATTACTTACGGTAGTAATTAATGGTAATTACTCGAAGGAGTAATTAGTTGAAGTGATAAATGAGTAATCACTTGATGATATCAATTAAAGAATTGATTAATATAATTGTTGAAATTAATTAATTATGAAGTAATTAATTAATTAAAGGATTAAGGATTATTTAATAATGGAATTAATTATTTGTAAGGTAATTAATTAAGAAAGTAATTAAGATTTATTAATGGAAGTAATTAGAGATAATTACTTATGTAAGTAATTAAGAGTTAATTATTTAATTATTTAGTTAATTAATGTGATTAATTAATTAATGAATGAATTTAACTTAAGAGTAATTACTAAGTGTAATTAATTAATAAGGTAATTAATTAATGATTTATTTATTAATTTAATTGTTTAATAATTACTTAATGAAGTAATTAAGGATTAATTAATTGGATTAATTAATCAAGGATTAATATAATTAAATTAGAAATTAATTAATTAAGGAGTTAATTAAATTAAGATAACTAATTACAAGTTGTTAACTACTGGTCATAAATGAGTTGATTAATTATTAGTTAATTATTTAATTAATTAAAGTAATTATTAATTAATAAGGATCATTAATTAATGTGATTTACGTTATTAATCATGGTTGATTAATATAAGTGATTTAATTTAAGTGTGATTAATTAATTGTAATTAATTAAGGTGTAATGTAATTAATTATAATTGATTAATTAAAGAAGTAAATGTAGGATCATTAATTATTGTAATTAATGATAGTAATTTAAGGTTAATTACTGTATGTGGTTAAGATAATTACTTGAATGTAATTAAAGTACAGTTAATTAAGGAAGATTAATTTGGGAAAGATCATTAGGGATGATTTATTTAAATAAATGAAAGAGGATTTTAGGTAATCAAATTTATTAAGGGTTAATCAATTTTGTTTGGTTGATTTGTTAATATTGGTTGATTGATTGATATTGGATGATCAATATTGAGTGATTGATATTGGATGTTTGGTTGATACTGGATGATTTGGGTATCTCTGATATGTGATATGTTACTTGTGTGATGAATATTGATATGAATTATATATTGTGATAATTATGATTCATCTATCTGTTTATATGTCATCTTGAATATAAGTTTAACTGTTGAAACCCTTAAGTATAACTTGGACATTAAAATGGCGTTTGGTTTCGGTGAGACCGGAATCGGGTTTCCATATTTGGAATCCGAAAACCACATTGATTCCAATTAAACGTTAGGTCGTGAATCCAAGTGGAGCAAGTGAAGACTCGAGGTGTAAGGGCTATACGTCAGTATAACTCTGTGGGTGATTCCGTAATGAATTGATGGAATAGTGCTTATAGATTCGAGATGGTGATTTAGAGTGCAAAGGCTATGGTCGTTGACTCTGAGGGTGATCCCAATATGAGTGCAACGAGATAGTGCCTTCGGTTTCGTTCGAACCCGGAACGAACTTGCATGGATTGTATGCTTTCAGAACATCGTTAGGTGGACGATGAGCATCCTAAGATAGATGTGTTCTATAAAGGTAATCACAACCTCAAGCCTCATCAATCGGGAATGGATAAAACAGGCGAGGTGCAGCAACGCTTCATGGGTAGCTCCCACTGGAGAGAAAGATTTACTCCTGTCTAGAAGTCCCTTTTTATTCGGCTGTGTGGGGCTGTTGATCCGGACAACCGCCGGGGTTGTCTTGTTCGGGACTGTTGAGTAAGGAATGGTCCCGACCTTGTGTTGCAGGGAATTTAGGGTGGCTCCTCGGTACGTTGATCTAGGCCACGTACTGTGACGGGCGGTACCCCATTAGCTCTGCCATTGATGGAAACCCATTCTTCCTACGAGACCCTACGGTTTTGTTTGTATTACCCACTTTTGTGGCTAGTAGCTGGAATTTAATGAATGTAACAATTTCGGCTATTTCATATTTACTTGAAAACCCTAGACACTATTATAATATCACTGGATTTCCTATCAAATGTTTTGGTTAGCGTAAGGTAAAAACTTTTCCATGTTTATGTGTGGAAAGTCTTACGTGATACCTTTTCTTTTCAAAGGTTTTTCTAAAGTTAAGAAACTTTAAACTGTTTACTCATACCAGACCCCTGTCTGACCCAAGTGTTTATTTTCTGTTTTATTAAACTCTTGGGTACTCATATTATGTATGAGTAGTCAAGTGATTCAGGTTAGCTTGATGAATTCTAGAGGAGACATGGAGAAGGAGTCTTCAACATGTAGATATATTTTGGTTCCGCTGTGTTTGTTTGGTATCTGTATCTGTTGTAATTGAGTTGTATAGTTAGACAGATGTTTATAACTGTCTAATATGTGTTGTGTAAGTTGTGTACTCTGATGTAATAAGATACTATGTAATATATTAAGTGATATATTATATTTCATTCGTTCCGCTGTGAGTTCTCTGATGTTGTTGTTTCTTTCTTTCTCTTTCTTTTCTTCTTCTACCCCTTTCTTTCTTCATTGATGATACGATTTCTTGGAGATAGGAAGTCGTGTCGTCTCAGTTCTGGAGCTCAGGAGGCGAGCTGGATGACAATATCGTATAGAATATTTCTGCTATATTTATATTATTGTTAATCTAAGACATGGTAATTTTATATATTCAGTGACTGTATATATGTGAAACTCTGATGTATATTGGATGTAATCGACAGATATAGTATTCTCTTGTAAACTGTTAATATTTATTATTATATTTTATCCACTGCGAATGTGAGATGTTTGGTGTTTCTGTTCTTCTTCTTCTATCTCTTTCTTCTTTTTCATAACTATCTGGAATTTTCGGCTTCGGAAATTTCGGATCGTTACACCTCTTCTCTACGATTAGACATTTGCATCATAAGTTTTACGCTAATTCCATCAAGACAAGCAGTAACAGGAAAAATTCTTTCATCCAAAATCCAAGAATTAAAACTCTCTGCTACATTCGACTTATTTTCACCATATCACTTCCCCGGAAAAAAATCTGCCCAATGATCATACGGTTTATCATTCAAGTACTCTATAACTTTGGCACCTCCAATTTCTTTGTACTTGGACATAGCTTTTTCAAACTCCTGATGATTAGAAGCTATAGCACAACGCTCAAGTAAATGAGCTACCCAAATACCCCTTCCACTTTTCACAATGCTAGCAATATTATTTTGCATATGATGCAAACAATAAGAATGGTGACTATTTGGAAATTTTTTTGGAATACTTAACAATAAACCCCAGTGTCTATCACTTAAAAAAGTTAATATTCTATCACAACCGAGAGCATTCTTTAGGTGTTTTAAAAACCAACTCCAGCATTCTTCATTTTCTTTGGGAACAAGAGCCATTGCTAATAGGAAAAAACTGGAAAAAAACAAAAAATAATCATTCACTGTTTATGTATTACATTTGAAACAACAAAATGTACTATATTTGAAACAATATCATCTAATAGTAGACAATCACATGAACATAATGCCCTCGGCCCGAATAAAAAAGAAAAAATAAATTTCCTAGAGGCAATTCATCCTTTTTTCTTTTTTCTAAAAAATTTGCTACTTGAATGTGTAGTCTACGCAGAAAGGGTAGAAATTGCAAAGATACGATACATAATTCATGCATAGAATACAAAGAATTATATTCGAACTTCTAAAACATATATGCTTTTATCTTTTCTATATGTTGTTTAAATGTTTGTATACGTTACGTAAGAACTTCAAATAAAGAGAAAAATGATAAATATGTTTAACATGTAGTAGTATCTATGATATATAAGTAAGGCTTAATATGTTATTTAATTCTTTATCTTAAAAGATAAATGCATTTATCTTTTTTAACTCCTGTATACAGTAATATTTTGTACATCAAATTAATTAACATTAAATCATTTACAGTGTTTGTTTTGGATCAAATTTACAATAACAAAGAGCATGGCTGTACATTGAACAATTGTACCTACTTCTTAACTAGTGCAAACAGTACAAAGTAAATACAACAGAAAAAAAGTAGATCAAAATCAGTACCCTAATTCCCATTTTTTGCAGTGGCGGCCATCAAAATACCACTTCGCCCTTTCAAAAAGGTAGCATCTAAAATCACCATAGGACGATAATAGCTAAATCCAAATATACATGCCTCATAACATATAAAAACTCTCTCAAATTGATTTGTGTCAGAATCCACATCCATACGCGAATAACTATTTGGGCTATTTCTTTCCAATGCCTTTAAATACCAAACTAATTCATTGTAAGATTTCTTTTCATCACCGTAGATATCATTCATAGCGAATTTCTTACCCTTATAAGCAAAGTAATAGCTTAGCTCCACATCATAATCTCTTCTAAAACTTTTAATCATATCCTTGGTTTTTCTTTTTGGCTCATCACGAATTTGATTGACGATTAAACTTTTCACAAGTTCACTATTAATAGTTGGACTACCAAGCGAACGAAATCCACCTCCACAAGTATGAATCAGGTGAACGTTTTTAACAAACAGTTGGTCCAATTGCTTCAGTTTGCAAGAAGCATGAATCCTAAAAAGACAACTAGCTACAACACATCGAACTGTCAAACGTTCTTTACAATTCTTAATGTATTGTACTTTAAACCCATTCTTCAAATAATAAGCATTAACTATTCTATGGAATCCAATAGCAGAATCAAACTATTGACCAACCCCAATAAAAAATCCCATATTTGAATTCTTCTTCAACAACTCATGTTAATCCTTTTGTTGAGTAAAACTAGAATTTAAATCATCATCATAACCTAACATATTATTACTTGACTCACCACCAACTACTGAACCAGACTTGCTACTTTCACCAACAAAAATATCCATTGAATCATTCTTCAACCGTAGAAAAAATACCAAAAATTCTTCCTTTTTAAACCAAGACAAATACAATACAGCTTGAAGATCACTATTAGTTTCAACAAAGGTAGTCTTTGCTTCTCGAATATAAAAAAATACCAAAACATAATGGACTAAAATTATTCCACTCCTCCCAAATCCTATTCCTATCAGAAGAAATAGAAGCATCCAATCCAAAACGAGCACTAAAACAATTGTTATTGAAATCAAACACAACTATAACAGATGAATCACACCTGCAAAAAAATGTAAACAAAAAATAACTATGTGAAACTGATCTTAATTAAAAATTAATAGAATAAAATACTACGCAACAAATCATTTTCTATCCTACCTTTCGAAAAAAGATAAAACAATATATCTTTTACAGATCACAAATCACCAAGAACTAAAGAACAAACAACATCAACTAATATTATTTCAGATACAATTTCATACCCAAAGTGAGTACAAACAGAATTGACTGACAAAAATAACTGCTTTGGTTGCTCAAACCAAATATGAAGTGATAATCAAAATACTAAAATCATAATCTAAAATGAATGATGCAACCAGGCTAAATACACAATGCTTGTGTTACCAGAATAAAAGAATACCATTCAGAAGATATTATTCCAACTACATCAAACAAAACATTCCTCCACTAGAACAAACCGCCTCCCCTGATAAGAAATATACAATAACATCATGAACATCATAAAACATCGAATTGAGAATGAAAAACACCAAATAAAATCGAAACTCAACAAAGAAGCAATCCAATAGAGAAAATCGATTAGCCTATCCAAATAAAGAAAATCACTCACGATTTCCCACAATTAAAGTCGAATTTGATTTGAGAAGAAACTAACACCTAACTTTTTTTCAAAAAAAATCAACGGCCGCTTTGATTGCACAAGAAACGACCGCCTAATTTCCACGATTGGTAGATTTCATAAGATACATTGTTTGAGAAGAAGAAGACGCACGCCGCAAATATTTCTCTTGGAAAACAATAAGTTCAAACCCGTGTCCTAGAAAAAAATTGGGATGTATAATTAGGCCCTTCCAACCAATTTCCGCTTTGCAAATATATGCATATTTTTAATTTTGTTGACAAAAATAAGAGATAAAGCATGCTGGTTTCGAATTGACGTGTTAAGCACATGTATTTCTCGAATAACATGATAAACAACAAGTGGTTTATAAAATTTCACTAAATGAAAGATCACAACTAACCTCTTATTTTTGTAAGATTCTTTATGTAGAAGTTGGCGATAAAAATACGGATAGGAAGCAAATTGTTTGCTCTTCTGTTTTGGTCACTTCTTGTACATGAAAGGAGGTTTAGGAAGCAACATTATTACCTAAAAATACAAAGAGAAAAATATACTAAAACAACACAACAATGAAATAAGCAAACAATGCAAAAATTATAGTTGATGTTTAAAGATTGTATAACCAAACAATTAAAACACTTATTCCAGCAATAACCGTTTTTTTCCAATAAAAATACAATGACAGCAAATATTGATTTCATAGTGCAAAGCGTTGGGCTAACATCTAGGAATTCAATTGTTATCGAACAACTGGAAAAAAAATACCTAACCATGTATTGAAATCAACTTAAATTGATAAATCAGTTTTATGTAAATTGGAATCAATTCAAATATACCTTACTGATCCAAATCAATTTTCTCACAAATTGGAATCGACTCAAACAGATAACACTTACCGATAAGTAATAAATTACCTATAAATTTATGTGACAGAAAATTATGGAATATAGCGGATTGACTGGCAAGTAGAAGGTGGGAGTCCCTACATGGTCGACGATTGAAGTGCGTCTATGGAAGTGCGGTAGGAATGTTGCGGAGAGCTAGGGTTATCTACGACAATCAACTTCGCGCTTGGTAGACAAATAGAGCTTGGTCAAAAATTGAAATCGTGCTTCAGCTTCGTTGAGGGATCGAGCTTGGTCGATGAATAGAGCTTTGTTGTAGAATCGTGCCTAAGAAGCCTTGAATTGTGCTTCGTTGCGGAATCGTGCTTCGGCTTCATGGAGGAATCAGCGTCATTGAAGAATCGCATGGTGAGGGAATATAGTGAGCGATAGAATCGAGCTTTCAGAGTGAAGAGGGGTTAGCGATTGAAGAGAAATCGAGAGTGGAGAGGAGATTTGTTAGTGAAGTAGAGAGGATTTAGGGAAATTGGAAGTGAAGGGAAAAGCAAAGTATGGCGGCCGAACAATAAGAAGAGGGAAACAGGTAGAATACGACCGTCAAAATTTTATTTTTCTTAAAGATTGCGGGCACACAAGCTATCATAGACGTTAATGACCACTGATATACTTAACTATAGCAAGGCAGGTTTCAATGCCATCCTTGGTTGTAATTAATTGACCATTTTGTTATAGTGATCAAAGCTAGTAGCTTGTCTTCTCTTTAGAAGAAACTCTACTAACGTCGCATCCGCTATTGAATTTTCAGTGAAAATTATCTCCAATTATTTATAGGAATAGCGAGCTTTATATCATAACATTATGATCATGAGTAGTTGTAGGAGTCAAATTTACTTTCAAGTAGTTATTGGAGCAACGAGTTTTGTTTATTATTAGTTGAACTGCAGTTCCATTGAAGCTAATAGCATGTCTAGGACTGAAGTTTCTTCTAAATGAAGTATTTTTCTATGCGTTATATTATTATTTATATGATAAAAATGTGAGAATTGTAATAATTGCTTCAGTAGCTAATTCAGCTGATAATGTTTACAAATAAAATTAGAGGGTAAATTCAGGCATATATTATCTTTTATTATTCCAGCAACTTATCCTACATAAATAAGATTGCTAGCTGACATATTATCTCTGCATATGACAAATTAACTACAAAATAGTGAAATTCATAATCAAAAATGGTCATCTTAAAAAACATATTTCAAAGCAATCTAAAGTATAAAATATAAATATGAATTTGTATATAATCATAGGTACCCATATATAGACATTGTATACACTGAAGCATGTTGAAATCTTGAAATATAGCCTTAGTATTGATAAATGTAAAATAAAATTAAACAAATTTTTTAATTCAACTACCATAATGTGGGGAAAATAGGTAAAGAAATTAAAGGTTTTTTTCTCTTTGTACTCCCATAAATTTATGTATCATACGCTATATAAACCATGGCAACTGAAAATGAAAATGTGACAGAAAATAATAAGAGTATATAATATTATTCCATTACATTAGAATAGAACTTTAAAATTAATGAAGCATGAGCATAGATATAAGCATTAGAAAGGGAAATAAATCATTCCTTGTATTCTTAATCATCTTATATCTATTCTATATTTAATCTATTTTGTATTTAATAAAGCTGAAGGCTGGTCAACTTTTTTTCCTTTTTCTTACAATTTAGAGAAAATAATACTGGATTCTCTGCGTTTTTAGGTAATAGCATCAATGCATAAGCAACTCAACGTCACAAACACAACGTTCCCATACTTGATTACTACCTCATTCCCCTTGCTTCTTCATATCAAATTAACTATCATTTGCTCTTCACCTCTTTTTAGTGTCATTGATGCACATAACACGGCTGCAGATACAGATGAGAGTAATTCAAGGCCCAAACGAATCATCCGTGCAACCAGAAGATATATGGATTGAAAAGCAGCACTAGGGAGGATGCAAGTTGTTGAGAAAGTTGGTGCATTTTCTTTTATTTTCTTCAATGCAATTTCTGTTACTGTATTTCTTTATTGCCTGTAAGTTTGTTAAAAAGTTATGGTCCCCTATAGGACACGTAGGACAGGTTGTTATGAAATAATGCTACATAAGGATGTAAGGAATATGGTACCGTAAGAAAGAAAATTTTCATTTCCCATTCTTGTTCTCTACTATTTCTTCTTCTTCTTGCTATTTTCTCCCTTACTGTCATCTGCTGCTGTGAGCACCCTATCATTTTGGTGCTTTCATCTCTGATCTCCCCTCCCTTCCTCCCAAAATATCCAAAAACAATTTTCCGCCACCATGACCAAGGTTGATGAAGCTCTCCAACATCTCTCCTAACACCAAGAAACCATCACCTCCATCCGAGAAACCCAAACTACCCAAAGCTCCATGCTAGAAAACCAACATGCCGAAATCATCGACATCAAAACTGCCCTTCAAGACATCAACAAATCCATTGCCGAACTCAACCGACGATTAGACAACCTATCACCTTCTTCTCCAAATAAATACACATCAAATACATACAACCCATCACCCAATACACGACAGCCACCTCTTCTATCAACCCCAACACCCACTCGACCACCCAAATGTACCTTAACCTCGTTCGATGGATCTAACCCACATGATTGGTTATTTCAAGCCGATCGGTTCTACGCCTATTACTCTACACCGGAAGATCAATGAGTGGACCTTGCAAGCTTCCACATGCAAGGCCAAGCACTCTCATGGTTTCAATGGATGCACCGTAACAAACAAATCTCAACTTGGACGGCATTAACAACGGCAATCGAGCAACGCTTTGGTCCACCCACCTTCCTCAATCCCCAAGCCACATTATTCAAACTCAAACAAATTTCCACTGTTCAAAACTATCAATCCACCTTCGAAACACTATACAGTCGTATCACCCTCTAACACGCGAATCCATCCTTCACTGTATCATTTCCGGCCTGAAAACCCATATCCAAAATGATCTATACCTCCTTAAACCCACGACTATAGCCGATGCCATTGAAGGAGCAAAATTTGTTGAACGAAAATACAGCGACCATACAAAATCGCCATACACTAAATATCCTACCTCACAATTCGAGAAACCACAATATACGCCTCCAGCCACTCAGTCAAATCACCAAACACCTCACCTGCAACCAAAAAAACCAAATATCCCAATAAAAAAACTATCTAATCCGAGATGAATGAACGGAAGCAACAAGGGCTATTTTTCAATTGTGATGAGAAGTATAGTTTTGGCTACCGTTGCAAGCCCACTCACATCTTAATGATACTACCAGAAATTAATTCCGATGATTCTCCTTCCAACGACAACCCAGACCGATTACCCATCTCTGATGACCACCTTGACCAAACCGAAACCCAAAAAACCACCTAAGAAATATCATTCCACGCTTTAACCAGCTCCAATCACCCACGAGCAATTCGACTACTAGCAACCATAAATGGAAATCCCATTTCTATCCTTGTCAACACCGGCTCCACCCACAATTACATTCACCCAAAGGCAGCGAAATTTCAAGGCCTTAAATCGGACTCATCCACCTCTTTCGTCGTTACCGTGGGAAACGACGACAAGATGCATAGTTCAGGCAGCTGCTATGGCATCGACGTCGACACACAAGGGAACCACTTTACCATCGATTTTCACTTGTTGGAGATTTCAGGATCTGACGCTGTTGTGGCTGGAAACATTAGGGCCGATGACAGTTGATCACAAAAAGCTCACGATGGCTTTTATTTGCAATAATCAGCCCGTTACCTTAACTGGGTTGGGCCAAAATCAACAGGCTGCACCAATCTCGATTCATCAACTCAAAAGGCTGGAACAAACTTCCTCTATTTAGAAATGCGGCCCACAACACCAATACCCATACCCAACCAAACAAACAGCAACGACCCACTCCTTCACAAACTTTTATCCTCCTATCCACACATATTTTCCAATCCCACCGAACTTCCACCAACCCGTACCTTAAATCACCACATCAACCTCACTCCTAATTCACAACCCGTAAACATAAAACCACACCGTTACTCGTATTATCAAAAAAACAAGATTGAACGACAAGTTCAGGAAATGCTTAACTCCAAGCTAATTCAACCTTCAACTAGCCCATTTTCGTCACCCGTCCTACTAGTTAAAAAAAAGATGGATTATGGCGATTTTGCATGGATTATAGAGCCCTAAATGGCATCACTATAAAAGACCGTTTTCCTATTCCAACGATCAATGAACTATTAGATGAGCTTTATGGTGCAATGTTCTTCTCCAAGCTTGATCTTCGAAGTGGATATTTTCAAATCCGAGTACACCCACCGGACATTCCGAAGACGGCATTCCGTACACATGAAGGGCATTATGAATTTGTCGTAATGCCGTTTGGGCTACCTAACGCTCCACCCACATTTCAAGCCACAATGAACAACATCTCCAAACCATATTTAAGAAAATTTGTTCTCGTTTTTTTTTGACGACATCCTCGTTTATAGCCCATCATGGACCTCTCACCTAGACCATCTCCACGCAACCCTAGACATTTTAGACCACCATAAATTTTTTGCCAACGTCACCAAATGTCACTTCGGGCTTACTGAGCTTAATTTTTTGGGCCATATTATTTCAGCTAAAGGTGTTCAAGTAGACCCGTCAAAAATCAACGCCATGATCCATTGGCCAATTCCAGATTCAGCAACAGCAGTTCGGGGATTTTTGGGGTTGACCGGATATTATCGTCGTTTTATTCACCAATATGCATCCATCGCTGCACCGTTAACAAACCTATTAAAAAATGATAAGTTCACGTGGACCACGAAGGTCCAACAGGCCTTCGAATTACTCAAATGGGTCGTTTCCCACACGCCTACTTTATCCCTCCCAAATTTTACACAACCGTTCGTGGTCACTATAGATGCTTCAGCAAATGGCAATGGGTGTCGTACTCTGCCAATCCAAACATCCCATCACCTTTTTCAGTCTCAAACTACCTCCTCACCTCCAAAAAGCATCGGCCTATTCACGCGAGATGTTTGCTATTACCTCTGTCGTGAAAAAATGCGTCACTACCTGCTGGTGCGCCCTTTTTAGATCTTCACCGACCACAAAAGTCTTCGCGAACTCACCACTCAATCAATTCAGACCCCCAAGCAACAAAAATAGCTGACAAAATTGCTAGGCTTCGATTTTACAATCCACTATCATCCAGGGAAGAAAAATGAAGTGGCCGACGCTTTATCTCGATTCACCGACATCAAAACCAACATGCCGAAATCATCGACATCAAAACTGCCCTTCAAGACATCAACAAATCCATTGCCGAACTCAAATCGTCAATTAGACAACCTATCACCTTCTTCTCCAAATAACCACACATCAACTACATACAACCCATCACCCAATACACGACAACCACCTCTCCTATCAATCCCAACACCCACTCGACAACCCAAATGTACCTTAACCTCATTCGATGGATCTAACCCACACGATTGGTTATTTCAAGCCGATCGGTTCTTCGCCTATTACCCTACACCGGAAGATCAACGAGTGGACCTTGAAAGCTTCCACATAGAAGGCCAAGCACTCTCATGGTTTCAGTGGATGCACCGTAACAAACAAATCTCAACTTGGGCGGCATTAACAAGGGCAATCAAGCAACGCTTTGGTCCACCCACCTTCCTCAATCCCCAAGCCACATTATTCAAACTCAAACAAATTTCCACTATTGAAAACTATCAATCCACCTTCGAAACACTATGTAATCGTATCACCACTCTAACACCCGAATCCATCCTTCACTGCTTCATTTTCGGCCTTAAAACCCATATCCAAAACGACCTATACCTACTTAAACCCACGACTATAGCCGATGCCATTGAAGGAGCAAAACTTGTTGAACGAAAGTACAGTAACCATACAAAATCGCCATACACTAAATATCCAACCTCACAATTCCAGAAACCACAAAATACGTCTCCAGCACTCAGTCAAATCACCAAACACCTCACCTGCAACCAACAAAACCAAATATCCCAATAAAAACACTATCCCAATCTGAGATGAATGAACAGCAGCAACAAGGGTTGTCTTTCAATTGTGATAAGAAGTATAGTTCTGGCTACCGTTGCAAGCCCAGTCACATCTTAATGATACTACCAGAAATTAATTCTGAATGATCTCCTTCCAACGACAACCTAGACCCATTACCCATCTCCGATGACCACCTTGACCAAACCGAAACCCAAAAAACCACCCAAGAAATATCATTCCATGCTTTAACCGGCTCCAATCACCCACGAGCAATTCGACTACCAGCAACCATAAACGGAAACCCCATTTCTATCCTTCTCGACATCGGCTCCACCCACAATTACATTCACCCAAAGACAGCAAAATTTCTGGGCCTTAAATCGGACTCATCCACTTCTTTCGTCGTTACCCTGGGAAACGGCGACAAGCTGCATAGTTCAGGCAGCTGCTATGGCATCGACGTCGACATACAAGGGAACCACTTCACCATCGATTTTCACTTGTTGGAGATTTCAGGATCTGACGTTGTTTGTGGCATACAGTGGCTGGAAACATTAGGGCTGATAACAGTTGATCACAAAAAGCTCGCGATGGCTTTTATTAACAATAATTAGCCCGTTGCCTTAACTGGGCTGGGCCAAAATCAGCAGGATGCACCAATCTCGGCTCATCAACTCAAAAGGCTGGAACAAACTTCCTCTATCTCAAGTTTCCTCTATTTATAAATGCGGCACACAACACCAATACCCATACCCAACCAAACGAACAGTAATGACCCAATCCTTCACAAACTTTTATCCTCCTATCCACACATATTTTCCAATCACACCGAACTTCCACCAACCTGTACCTTAAATCACCACATCAACCCCACTCCTAATTCACAACCCATAAACATAAAACCATACCGTTACCCGTATTATCAAAAAACGAGATTGAACGACAAGTTCAGGAAATGCTTAACTCCAAGCTAATTCAACCTTCAACTAGCCCATTTTCTTCACCCGTCCTACTAGTTAAAAAAAAGATGGATCATGGCGATTTTGCATGGATTATAGAGCCTTAAATGCCATCACTATAAAAGACTGTTTTCCCATTCCAACGGTCGACGAACTATTAGATGAGCTTTATGGTGCAATGTTCTTCTCCAAGCTTGATCTTCGAAGCGGATATTTTCAAATCCGAGTACACCCACCATTCATTCCGAAAACAGCATTCCGTACACATGAAGGGCGTTATGAATTTGTCATAATGCCGTTTGGGCTACCTAACGCTCCATCCACATTTCAAGCCACAATGAACAACATCTTCAAACCATATTTAAGAAAATTTGTTCTCGTTTTTTTTTACGACATCCTCGTTTATAGCCCATCATGGACCTCTCACCTAGACAATCTCCACACAACCCTAGACATTTTAGACCACCATAAATTTTTTGCCAACATCACCAAATGTCACTTCGGGCTTACTAAGCTTAATTTTTTGGGCCACATTATTTCAACTAAAGGCGTTCAAGTAGACCCGTCAAAAATCAATGCCATGATCCACTGGCCAATTCCAAATTCAGCAACAGCAGTTCGGGGATTTTTGGGGCTGACTGGATATTATCGTCGTTTTATTCAGCAATACGCATCCATCGCTGCACCATTAACAGACCTACTAAAAAATGATAAGTTCACGTGGACCACGAAGGCCCAATAGGCCTTCGAATCACTCAAATGGGCGGTTTCCCATACGCCTACTTTATCCCTCCCAAATTTTACACAACCGTTCGTGGTCACTACAGATGCTTCAGCAATGGCAGTGGGTGTCGTACTCTCCCAATCCAAACATCCCATCGCCTTTTTCAGTCTCAAACTACCTCCTCGCCTCCAAAAAGCATCGGCCTATTCACGCGAGATGTTCGCTATTACCTCTGCCGTGAAAAAATGGCGTCACTACCTACACGGGCGCCCTTTTCAGATCCTCACCGACCACAACAGTCTCCGCGAACTCACCACTCAATCAATTCAGACCCCCGAGCAACAAAAATGGCTGACAAAATTGCTAGGCTTCGATTTTAAAATCCACCATCATCCAGGGAAGCAAAATGAAGTGGCCGACGCTTTATCCCGATTCACCGAGGAGGCAACCATGGATGCTATCTCTGGCCCAACCTTTCCACTTCTCGCAGAGATCCGCACTACCTTGCACAATGACCCGAAAGCTCAATCATTGATTACTCAATTAAAATCAGGTATATGCTCTAACCCTAAAATTCAATTTCGCAATGATTTGTTATTTTGGTGATCTCGAATTTATGCTCCTGCTGATTGTGATTTACAAACCAAAATCATTGCCGAGTTGCACAATTCAAAAACGGGGGGTCATTACGGAATTAAAGCCACCATTGCTCGAGTTGCCAGTAATTTTTTTTGGCCAAAACTACCTTTGTCAGTTCAAAAATTTATGAAAGAATGCCACACATGCCTTCAAACCAAACCCGACAACACTCCATACAAAGGCCTTTTTCAACCACTACCAATCCCCAACCAAATATGGGAAGACATCGCTATGGATTTTATCGCAAACCTCCCATCGTCTAGTGGCAAAACTGCAATTTGGGTAATCGTCGATCGACAATCTAAATACGCCCACTTCTATGCCCTACCCACATCAGTTTCAGCCCAACAGCTAGCTGCACATTTTATTTAGGAGTATGTACGGCTGCACGGCTTTCCACGATCCATTGTTTCCGATTGAGAACGCATATTCACTAGCCACTTTTGGAAAGAATTATTCGCCTCCATGAAACAAAACTGCAAATGAGTAGTGCTTACCATCCACAAACGGACGGGCAATCCGAAGTAGTAAATCGCTGCCTCGAGACTTATTTACGTCCACTCGTTGGTGACATTCCAACCAAATGGACCAAGTGCTTACCATGGGCGGAATGGTGGTACAACACCAACAAACATACATCTCTCAACCTATCTCTGTTCCAAGTTGTTCGCAGCCGACCACCACCTACCATTTTAAACTATATATTGAGCAGCATACATTTTCCAGACCTTGAAACTTGGGCTGTTTCTTGGGATAAACTTCTACACACTATCAAATCAAACCTACAAAAAGCGCAATCTCGTATGAAGAGTCTCGCCGACAACACCGCAGTGACAAAAAGTTCAATGTCGGTTCTTGTGTATTTGTTAAGATACAACCATATCGCCAAACTTCGCTCCGCAATAATCATCATAAACTGTCCAAAAAGAACTACGGCCCCTTCCAAATCACCGAACGTATAGGACCAGTTGCCTACAAGCTTCTCCTACCACCTGACTCCCACATTCATCCAGTCTTCCACGTCTCCCTCCTCAAGTTCTTCCCTAACCCTTCCACAACACCAACACTACCCCCACTACCATATAACCATGACCTTGAGGACAAGGTCGATTGAAGAGGTGGGCAATGATGCACATAACATGGCTGTAGATACAGAGAAGAGTAATTCAAGGCCCAAACGAATCATCCGTGCACCCAGAAGATATTTGGATTGAAAAACAGCACTAGGAAGAATGCAAGTTGTTGAGAAAGTTGGTGCATTTTCTTTTATTTTCTTCAATGCAATTTCTGTTACTGTATTTCTTTATTGCCTGCAAGTTTGTTAAAAAGTTATGGTCCCCTATAGGACATGTAGGACAAGTTGTTATGAAATAATGCTATATAAGGATGTAAGGAATATGGTACCGTAAGAAAGAAAATTTTCTTTCCCATTCTTGTTCTCTACTATTTCTACTTCTTCTTGCAATTTTCTCCCTTCTTATCATCTGCTGCTGTGAGCACCCTATCAGTCACCTACTCCATCTTCGAGTCCAAATTTCTCCCTGTCCAGCATAGTAAATCCTAAATCTTGGCCTATCTAAATCTAGAAAGTCTAAAATTAAATGTTAATAATCCTATTCTTTTTATTTGTTTTTAATTTCCACATTTTTCCTAATTTTTTCATTCTGAAATCATATATGATATTTTTAGATAATTTAATGCCAATTGTACCTGATTAGGTTTTCACTAGATATGAGATGATATTCAAAAGCATGTTTTTGCCTATCTTCTAGCAAAACAAGAGTCATGAACTCAACAAACTTGACTATATAATGTTTCTTTATATTATTCAAATTTTTTTGGTACTTGAGCTAATCTTTTGATTTATTTCACATGTATACTGATTCCAAATATTCAATTGTCTATGAAGTTTTTAGGATTTTGATCATCTTGGATTCACTAATTTCACGCTCATGCTAGATTCATGTTTTTTTACAAAAAAGTTCAATTTTCTTCTGATCTGGTAATCGTAAATCTATTTAGTTCTGTTTTTCTTATCATTCTGAAGCTAAACTGTAGCATGATTACAGAATGTCGTTAGAGTTTGCTTACCATGAAGCAAGTATTGGACTCTTAGAATGTTCGAAATTACAACGCTACAATATGGTGACCTTAATATCAAGAAAAAGCTCTTAAGATCTTTAGTTTGATAGATCATCTTCCAAGGAATTCATCAACACGTGTTTCTTATGATGATAGGAATGATGATGAGAGGGACAAGACGATGGAAGAGATCTTTGAAAAATGAACTATTCTATAAGTGAAAAGTAATAATAGCTCAATAGATGAGGTACACTTTGCATGAATTTGTAATAGATGTATATGTAATGTGAAACAAAGACGACTTAATTGCTAATATCTTATAGTTTCAGATCAACAAACCCTTTAGACTATAGTTAAATGCGAATAATGTAAATATTCATTTTTGTTAAATGATTCTACCCAACTCTGATCAGATCTTGAACAAAATATATTCCATTATTGGAAGAAGGCAACATTTAGCCTTTATAATCCTACATTTAGGTGTGGAATTTGTAAATTTGAAATGTGTTATATTTCATATAGAGCACAAATATTCAGTATCCCGTGTGATTTATTTTCCTACGATCTTCTTTTGTTCATTTCCTAGCAGTCCATCTACTACTTAAGCTTAACCGAATTCCGCTTAATGGAAAAAAGGATGGGAACAAAATTACAACTCTAGACATAACGGAATCATAGAATGGATTAAATCATGCTCATTTCCTCACAGCCTACATAAGCCTAAAGTCACAAGCATTATTATCAAAACCGGATCCTAGTTTAACCCGTTAACCATCAGCCAATGTTTAAAACCCATGAAATTATCTGTAATTAATAACTAAATTAACATCATGAATAAAGTATGTAATTTTCCATTCACCAAAATGTTATTTTGACCCCCTCTTCATTACAACTCACATATAGATTTAAAGGGACAAGTTACTGGTGCAAAGCTGGAATGGTTGTTGGTGAAGTCTTCTTGTTCATGCTCGGTGCTCATAAGGCAAATAGATATTCAAGGAAAGCTATTTATTCAAAGGTAGTAGCCTCAATCATTATTTATGTTTTATTATAATTTTCTATTCCACTGTGATTTTATATTGATCACTTCTTATATACTTATGTTTATTACATGTTATTAAAACTAAGGATTTGTACCCCGATGAACTTGATTTTGATTTAATCGAAATTCGGACCCATTAAGATGCAGGTTATTACACAGTGGTTATTAAGAGTCATAGTGGAATAAAGTCGTCTTCTGTGTTGACCCAATTGAAGACAGAAAGCTCATGTTTGACCGCCAACGCCATAACAAATAAGACGAAAGAAAAGGCTATGAACGTTTTCATTCGAAAAATTAACCACAAACACACTTGAATGAGCAAATAATATCAACAACCCAATTAAGAACATCTGTCTAATGGGAAATACTGAGAAAAATGATTATATATGGGCAATTTCCAATGTCTCATTGCAAAATTAAGGGACGCGGGACCAATTTTTAATAATTCATTGACTTCCTTTTCCACTGTAGTATAAACACTATGTTATAATTACTTCGTCGCCCATTTTATAGAACAATAATTGAACAACAACTTAATTAGGAATCTAAAAAAATACAATCCAGAATATAATAACCATGAAGTATGACTGAAGATATATTTCAAATGTATTTCTGAACAACATGCCTTTCATATTAATTTGAATTACTTTGGAAATTATTCATAGGTAACCTTATAATAAAGTTATGTTTGCAACATAACCATATATATGAAAATGGATATATGCTTCGATGCATGAACATAGTATAAATCATTCATATTGTATAAGCTTGAGTATATTAAGTTAATATAATAACTGAAAAGTACATATTCCATCCATTTTATCGATTAAATTATCAAAACCTTAAGCCACATATTGGCACCACTCGACTCACAATTTGATCACAATTTATTAGTGATCATATACATTGATGCCATTCTTCTAAAATGTCTTACTAATTGCATGCTCTTCATGTTGTCAGGTTGTCAATGTTGTCAATGGTGCAATTTATTAGTGATCATATACTTGCGGTCGCCTTTAAATATCATCCTTTGATAGCTTAATAAATCAATGTGTGAAAGCCTTGAAATATAAACCTTTGATAGCTTAATCAATCAACATGCGACAAATTTTAAATGTCAACCTTCGATAGCTTAATCAATCAACATGTGATAGCCTTGAAATACCAACCTTTCATAGCTCAACTAAGTCAGTATGTGATAGCCTTAAAATATCAACTTTTGATAGCTTAATCAATAAACATGCAGTAGCCCTGAAATATCAACATTCGATAGCTCAATAAGTCAATATGCAATTGTTTTAAATCACCAACCCACGATAGCTCTACCTTTAACTTTACCATGCATTGATTTAATTTGCATCAACTTTTGGTAGCTTCATTTGTCAATTTACGATTGCTTTGATCAACTCAACTTTTGATAGCCTTATTTATATTCAACTAGCAATTACTACGTTATTCTTCAATTCACCAAGGCTCTTTTGCTTATCAACTTGTGATAGCCCTCTTTCATTAACTTGCGATGGTCCTACTCATATCATTCTGCAATAGTTATATAATGTCAACTTGCCACAGTTTATTGCTATCAGCTTACCATAGCATGTTTCTTGTCAATTTGCGACAGATCCGCTTCAATATGTGATGACTAATCTCAATGTCTAATAGCCTTTATTCCTCAATTTGTGGTAGTTTCAAAGTGCAATCTTTTTCACATCTTGTCCATTTTTGGATATTTTGGATGTAACACTTGTCCCCTCTCCTGTAAGAAGATTTAATATGCTTTAACTTAAGAAAACTTCTGTTCTTATTTTGTTTTTTCTCTTCTCAGGTTGTCAACCTTCTAGTTGTGCTTTCCATCATTGTTCGTTTGTGCTCCTTGACATGTAATAACTTCTGGTGTCAAGAATCTTGATTTTTCAACAAGTTGCTTTATTAAAGAGATTTTTCAACACATAGAGGTTTTTACAATATATTTATATTTGTAACAATCATTTTATTGAAAATGTTCTAAGGGGTGTACAAAAAGAGTTACCCACCCCCCTCCCCCAATGGAATAAAATTCCATAGTTGCTCTCTTTTTTCGGTGACCAATTATCATTTTTTCACTAGAACCCGTTGAAAATGGCTTTTGCTGAACCATCATTGCCTTTTCTTATTTTTCAATAAGTTGTTGATGAATTTTGCTATGCATGAGGAGTAAAATTGCAAACCATTTTATTTTGGTGGAGTCTTCAGAACAGTTTTTTTCTAGGTAAAGTCATATTAAAATTTGCCTCACTCACATCAATTACGAAGTCACTTTAAAGTGTTGTTTCTAGAATGATCCATAACAACACATTTGTATGCATTATACAAAATTAATAAATACTAATATTGTTAACCATATATTACAAAAGTCATAGCAATATAAACGGAAAAAGGGAAAAACAAGGAGATTGTCGTTAATTCTTTTTCGATGTTGTAAATATGCCTCAGGCTTTAACCTGATTATCGAATGAAATATGAACCCACAGCTATTGGGGGTTTTCAACTTTTTTTGTTTGAATCACTTCTTCCTCTAGTCATCTGCTGCTTCTCTGAGGTCTACCATTATTACGTTGAAAATCTATCATCGGTTGAGCTCGTATGGGTCTTACCGCCAGCTGTTTAAACTAAGGATGACAATTGAGCGGGTTATGACTGGTTTTTCATGCCCTAAACCTGCCCTAGGTTTTTCAAACACTGACTCAGACCCATTCTGTAGATTCAGTGCGGATAACAATTTTCACTCGGAACCCGGAACCGGTTCGAGTTAGGATAGACCTGCCCCGTCCTAAGACCCGATGCGACTTTATATGTTCATTTATAATTGTATATTAATGTACATATATTTATTTATTTTATTTGTGACATTCGCTAAATGATATTGAATATAAAGGATCAACAAATCATCGTTATAGTAGTAAAGTGATTTTATGATATATCAGTAGTATGTGTCGGGTTAGGGCGGGTCATTCAAGCCCCAATCCGATCGTAGATCCGGAGCTTCCAAGAGCGGGTCATGGGTCCTCCCGCTACGATGACCCAATGAGACGGGTCTTAGCGGGTCAAAACTAGGGTTGGTCTACCATTTTTAGACCTTAGATCCGTCCCATTATCATCCCTAGTTTAAAACATGAAGCTAAAAATGAATAGGGTAGATAAATAGTGAAGAGGGTGATTTGTAATGCAATCAGAACGAACTTGAAAAAGAAAACAGTTTGTTTTTGTATGATCGAGAAAAGGAGAGCCAGACATTCGAGAATTGAGAGTTTCTATGTCTCTGTTATGATCAATCCCCCAATGATTCCTGATTAGTTTGAGTAGCAATATTTTAGGCGCTGTCTGGTTTAATTTTGTGTTTTATGTTTTGCGTTCTCAACATTCAAAACAAAAGAATGAGGATAATGGAAGAAAAATTAAAAATTTAGGCAATTACGACGACAGCGGAAGGACGACGAATGCAATGAAGCGACGGTGAAAGTGATAATTATTTCTCAAAATATGAAAATTTTCAGTTTACATGTCATTGTTATTTTTCGAAATTGTTGTTTTTTTAAAAATACGTACATCGTGTATACAATTTTTGGACAGAAACACAAAATTAAAAATACCGAACCAAACGGGTGTTTTTACGACATTTTCTTGTTGCAAACTGGGCCTCATCGTCTCTTTATTATCCAATAACAAAGCGAGTTTTATGTCTAGTCGCGTAAAGACGATTGGTTTGCATATTCCAAAATAAAAATGGAAAGGTATGCGAAGCGAAATTGGTTATCTTTAATTTTTGTAAAAGACGATGTGTGCGAAAGTTCTTCAAAATCCACCGTCCTTTACGGTTGTTTTTAAAATACCACAGTCAACGCTTGGGATGGTTAAAGGACAAGATGTAGTGGTTTAACATTTAGATTTGATTTAAGATTTTGACAAAAAAAGTCGGATTATTTACTTCACTAGTTATTATTATCCAAAAAATCAAGATCGTTTTATCTCATTACGTTAATCTCAGTTCATTTAATCCTTCTTCCCTAAACATGGAATTAACTTTCTGTAAACAAATTAAATCATGGATATCTTCTATTTTTATCGTCTCCATTTTGTTCAAAATTTGTATAAATAAATTCAATTGAAATAATTGATCAATTGGATCTGTGGCGCAATGGTAGCGCGTCTGACTCCAGATCAGAAGGTTGCGTGTTCGATTCACATTAGGTTCAAAACTTTTACATCATCCTTTTACACATCCCCGGCTGCCACACTGCTGCTATTTTTTTCCCCTTTCGCTATAAATAATTCTATTCACCACAATTGTTTCCCCAATCTATAATATCGGCTTTTAAAATTCCGAAATGTCAAATTTTAGCCGAATCCTAAGCAAGGATCCAGATTATGGGCAGAAAAGGTTTCTTTTTCACCTGGAATCCTTTTGCGGCTTTGACACTCCAACTTTGCGCTGTAAGTGCTGCTTTTCCCCTCTTTCTCTTATAGCTGTAGATTATGTGAAGAAGATTCAGTATTCATTTGCCACAGTTATTTTCTCTTCCGCCTTACCGCTTATAATCACTAATGTACACAATCTCAAATTTGTGCTGGGTTTCCCTATTAAATTTCGGAAGCCTTGATACGTCGCTAGGTTTGTACAAATTATGCAAAGAGCCAGTATAATGCACTGTTAGGTCTGCTGTGAAATAATAATAAATCTTAACCCTTAAGACTTAACGTTAGATTCAGTCCTCTTTACGTTTGCTATTTATACTGCAAATTTCTCACTTGTGAGAGGAAGGTGTGTGGTTTATGTTCCTTATTATACATTAGTAAGACAGGAAGAATAAGTCTCAACTCAGAATACACGAAGTGTCTGGTTGATGTGGTATGTAGATTTGTTAACAATCATCGTTTGTTCTTTATTTTCTATATTTTGGATATTGGTTGTGGATGGTTTTTTTGGTTGTTCATGTTGATGATTAGCTACGTAACATATGTTTATTTTTGGACCCTTGTTCTTGCCTATGACCAAGAGGCAATCTCAACCCCTTTTTTTTACTGTGGATGTGAATACGTCAAAATATCGAGAAACCTTCAGACACGAACATTAGTTTCTAGTACTCATGCCCATGCGATGCATGTATACGTAGAAAAACCATTTCGCTTTTTCTTTCAAAAAAAGTTTTGGTAAAAAAATGGTGAAACTGATAGTAATATAATTTTGATGCATCTGAGATTCAAACCAAAAATCTTTAGAGCCTCCGCCTAAAGTACTCCTTTAAGATGGATATCATTTGCAGTTTCAAATTAAATAGGCATATATTGCTCTGAAATTGGTATCCATGTTTGTATAAGTTTTCAGGTGACATCTATTCTTGCAATAAGTTTTCTTAGGAGGCATATAAGTAAAATGAGTCCTATGAATTTGTCTAATTGGATGCAGGGGTAAATGACAACTATTTAAAGTACTTTTTTTAATCTTGTTTCCGTGGGGAGTATTGAGCATCAAAACATTATAGAAAACATTGAGCATCAAAACATTCCAATATGGGGGAGTTCATCTTCAACTGATAATTGTTGCTGCTGTTATTAATATTTATACTATTATATTATTATTGAGTCTCATTTCAAGTGCGTACAAGCAACCTCAATATTTTGTGAAACGAAGTGTCGCATATTTTCTCTTCTCTTCGTTTCCATCTCTCCGCTTCTTGCTTATACTCCAACCTTTCTTCAACTCTTCAATCGCGTCTTCCCTCTTCTTCCTCTTTCCTCCTCTTCAATATCCTCTAACCCTAAACATTCTTAATCCTTTTTCCTCCTCATGCTTCTTATCCAAACCTAAACATTCATTTCCCTCAGTTGTTAACTCAATTCAAATCGGGAAACCATATCCCAAGATAAACATGGATCTCCAACCTTGGGTGACTTCTCTACCCTTAAGGTAGACTTGGATTACGGCAGCAAGGAAAGCGGCCCCCATGGCGCCATTCAAATCAGCAATAATCGGGTCAAAATCTGCTAAACCGCTACCGTTCGAAGACGTTTTTAGTTTCCCTAAAATACCAAGAAGATCAAGTTCTGGTATGATTTTTTGCTACTTCGAATTTTTTTTGATGTTTTCGAACCTGATATGTCAGTATTATCCTTGAAAATTGTATTGAAATTTAATATCGTTTTCCTTCTGTTCATTGTATCCTTTTCTGTTTGATACAGTAGTGGAACTACTATTTATTGACACTCCCGATGAATTTAGGTACAATCTGATTGAAGAAGCAGTCGCACTGCGTATTCAGATATTTCCTTCTATTTCAGGTAAAATTCTTTTATTTGGTTCAATAGGTCTTTCCATTTGTGTTATTTTTCTATGTTCATTGGGTTCTATCTTTGCAGGAATATATAATTTGAATGCTTCTTATTTTTATCCTACTTCATCATTTTATATTGCTAAAAGTATTTTTTTTGTTTAATCAAGGAATTTTCAAGGTGAAACAGCTTGGTTTTGGATCTTTTTCCCATGTTTAGTTACTATTTACATTGATTTTTTGATCTGCTATAGATAATGGAATTTAGTATGTACATTTCTAAAAGGCTGCCTAGATTTAATTACATCGGTTGGATCTGTTTACAATTTGGTATGCTATTTTTACATGTTGGATGAAACTCCTACCTAAGGTATTTCACCCTGGTTTAGATTATATTTTTGCTCATGTTTTGCTACTGCTCGATTAGAATTTGTGGTTTTGTCATAAAATAAAATCAAATATGTACATTTCCAACAAGCTACTTGGATTTAATTACAACGGCTAACTCTATTTGCCAGCTTGGTATGTTGTTTTTATGATGTAAAGTTTATATATCATAAATCATTTTATTTAACTGAAGTAACTGATCTATCCGTACAAGTATGAAGGCATGTCCGATGGACGTGAGTAAGGCAAGTTGTTGTAAAACTAGTAGGGTGTGAAGAGAGATATGGGAAATGTTTAATGGGGAGGAAAAATATTACGGTGCGAATTTTTTTTGTTCTGCAGTATGCATATTTTGTTAGTTGTCGTGTAGAAAATATGTTGGGGGAATGATGAAAGGAAAGTACCACAGTTCAGTTAGCTGGTATCTTTGTCAAGCGTGATAACGGATGTTATTTTACTTGAATACAGTTGTGAAAAAGAGAGTTGAATGAATAAAGTTGTGGCAATGTCTATTTCAAATATGTAACATACCTTCATAAATTATGAAGTGGGTAATAATATTGTGACGGAAGTTAATGTATTTTTTGAAACTAATCCGTTAGGACGTACAGCCGGTTTGTGGGAAAATGTTGGTTGTGGTGTGTAGTACAAAGATGTACCGTTGAATATGGAACTAGGGTAGTGGTGTTGGTGCTTATGTTGGAGAAGGCAAGTGGATTTGGACGTCTGCGTTAAATTGAGTTTGTGAAAAGGGGAAAGTAAATTACATGTATATGTTCACATAGACAGCCAATGTTGTGTTGTGGGTAGAGGACGTGTGTATGTGTGAGGAAGTATGAATGCCGAAGTTGATAAAATGTGCAGAAAGCAAAGTAGTGATGCGGGCAAACATATTAAATTTAAAATCTAATTACTTGAAGAAATTGGAACAGACAAAAGAAAATCAAATGATAATTATGAGAGTGGAATGAAAAAATTACATTGCTTAAGTAGAAAAAAAACATAATGCTGCAGTAGCGAACAATGGTAAAAAGGCAAATACAAAATGGTGGCCAAAAATGTTAAAAAGATGGATGTCATAAGAGCTCTAGCACGAACGATCAGCTAGAAAACGATCCACAATCTTATCACACTGCTGAATCTGCAAGAGGAATGTAAATTATGATTAGGTATTAGACGATTAAGATTAGTGGGGTAGAGGAGTGGACGTGAATAGTTAAAAACAGATAGGAATATATAAGTAAACAAACATGTTTATATGCGTTTGTATGTGTGAATGTATGTTGGTAGTAATGAAGGAAGAAGTAGATGTATTGCAGCATTCCATTTCAGGAGTGAAAAAAGTATCCCAGTCATAGTTGTCAGAACAGTGCGGAAGAAGTTGCGGTTCAGCAGTTACTGGTACGTGTACATCATCTTCAGAAATGTGAGAGTAATTGTCATTTAATTCCACGTTTTTTCCAGTAAGCGGTTGTATCGGAAAAGGAACGTTTTTGTTCTAGTCGGTATCATTTTTCGATGGAGTAGGAGGAGCAGTGTGGTTTTTGACGGTGTTTGAAACTCCAACCTTAGCATCAGTAAATGAGTACGTCTGTTTTGTGTGACGTGCGTGTAGGATCGATTTCACCCTAGAGGGGGGTGAATAGGGTGATGGTATAAATTATAAAAATTAACTGCGGAAGCTTTTTAAAATAATTTCAACACAAATCACAGAACAATAGCGGCACAGATAATAGCAGAATAATAAATGCAGAAATAGAACGACACAGAATTTACCCAGCTTCGGCAAAACCCTGCCTACGTGCTGCCTCCAAGGTTTCTACTAGAAATTAGATAGTCAGACGCTTACACACGTAAACTCACGACACCCGCTATCGACTAAACCTAACTCTACGCTCAAAACCCTGCCACAACTCAACCACTGAGTTGTGAATTCTCAAACTACGCCACGTAGTTTGTCCCCTAGTCACGCGACAAGTAAATACAACGGTTAATGGGATTATAAAATTAAAAACAAAATTTAAATATAAATTAAATCCCTTAAACTTTAAACCCTTGTTTAATAATTTAAGCCTTTATTAATATTATCCAAGCCGGCCCCTCTTCTTTTTTTATGTGTCCAGATCCTCTTCTATTAGCTCGGTCCTCTTCAATTTTTGTGAGAAGAAAATATGGCGGCTTCAATTTGATTTTTCTCAGATCTGGAATAATAGGGCTTTTTCGAAGTGCCGTTATTACTTCGATCGAATCTGTGGTTGTTTGAGAGTTGCATTGGTCGATCGATTTCTCGGTGCTCTCTCTGGCTACTTCGAGTTGATGGAGTTCGACTTCGATTCGGTATGTGATTTTCGTTTATGCTATTCTGTTATGCGTGATTGAACTCTATGCTTTCGAAAATTGCCGATGATGATTGTTTATATAACGTTTGTAACCTCAGATTTGCGTTCGTACGAATATATTTGAATTTGTCAATTATGTTTGATCGGCCGTTCGATTTCACTTTGATGCTGAGATGGTTTCTGACCTTTTTATATGCGTATATTTTCGTTGCTTGCTTCCCACGGCTTTGATTTATTTCGTGATGACCACGGTTTCGAATTTGAATTGTTCGTTTGATTGCGACTTGTTCAAAATTGATTTTGGCACGAACTTGATATTGATAGCTTCGGTAGTACTTTCGACCTTATTTGATTTTTCCTTTGACTTTGCCAAATTTTTAATTTCGTGAATTTTCTTGTACTGCTTCGGCCTTGACTTGAGAATCTTCACTATCTGTATTTGTGTCATCCTGGACTTGCACGGCTTCAACTTGAATTTGTTATAACTATTAAAGGCTTTGTAGTCTTCAAGCATTGTTGTGTCACTGATGTACTTCATATATGCATTGTGTTGATCTTGCTTGCTACCAGGTCGACACTTGATGCTTGTATGTTGGTTTGTGTTGTTGCTTGATGAAGAGATTGAACTGTTGTTTGCATTGCATCACCACAGTTGGATTGATGTTCTTCATGTTGTTTGGTGCATTGTTGTTTGCTGTCATGTTCGCTGTGTCACTTACAAAAATTGGTGCATTTGTTTGCACTGTGCATTGTGCATTGTCACTTGTACCTTAGTCTTGAGCATTGCTGTGTCATTGAGCATTGTTGTGTCCATATTGTATTCGATACTGTTGCATTGCTACTGTGTTATGTAGTAATCTAGTTTCTGGCCACTGGTTCATTTCTTTGGTTTGATCTGCACATTCACCTGTTGTTGTATTCATGTATGCTGCTGTGTGGTCTTGTGGCAGTTGCTTTGTCTCCATGTATTTCATGTAGTACGGGCATTTGGTTCATTGTATCTGTTGCACTTGGTCCCTGACCTTTGTTGCCTCTGAATTTGAGCATTTGCACATTTGTAGCCTTGGTCTTTGTTGGTTTTTTTTTGGTGGCATCTGGTTCTGTCATTTGCTTAGTGCATTGTGCATTTGTTTTGGACTTGCATTTTGAATTGCATTGAGTTGAGTCGAGTTTGCAGTGATGGCTTGACCTTTGCACTTTGTTTGTTATTTAGTGCCTTCTTGAATTTGTGTAGACTGTGCATTACACTTGAGTTGAATCCAGTTTTACAACTCGAGTTTGACCTTGTGCTCAAGTCGAGATTTTATTTATGTTGCACCTAAGTTGAACCCGTCTTTTTATTTGGGTTTGACCTTGTGCTCACCTGTCCCTGTAAATCAATCAAGTATATATTGGTGTGCACGGCCTTATGGCATGTACAGTGAACACTGTGCATGTCACATTGTTCGTGTGTGATGAATTCAAATGATGACGAACAACCCAAATAACTGAGGCAAATATTATTTTCAAAAATTCATATTTTATTTTATATTGCAAAAATATTTCTTTTTCAATTTTACTACGTTGGTGAATATTTTTGCAGATTGCTCAGATGCTGGATTCTAACTGGAATGATGTTGAAGATAAAATACGAATTGAGTGAATGAGTGATGTGTAGTGAGGTTAAATGTAAATATGAAATTGTGATGTATTTGTAATCAAAATTGTATATGTATAGTGAGAGCTTGAATTTGTACTATTCAAAATTGTCATAAATATTTGTTTGAATAAAATTTCTATTTGAATCCAAATTCTGTGTTGTTTAATTTTATTCAGCAAATATTTATTTAATCTATGAAAAATAAAATAGTACATTAACAAATACATTTAAACGAATGCATATATGTTTATTATCATCAAACAAAAATCATATAAGCGCATATTCAACAATCTCCCCCTTTTGATGATAACAAACATATATTTAAGATTTTGAATATATTAAGTGATCATTGATATGCTCTAATTGCTCCCCCTATTTAAATGCTTCCTCTCTACACAAAGCTCCCCCTACATATATGCATACAAATAAAAATATGCAAATGAGCCTAGATGCAAATAGAAAATTATTTGACATTTGCTTGATTTTATTTGACAAAAAATAAAATAGTACATTAACAAATTCATTTAAACGAATGTATATATGTTTATTATCATCAAACAAAAATCATATAAGCGCATATTCAACAATCTCCCCCTTTTGATGATAACAAACATATATTTAAGATTTTGAATATATTAAATGTATTTGATCATTGATATGCTCTGATTGCTCCCCCTATTTATATGCTTCCTCTCTACACAAAGCTCCCCCTACATATATGCATACAAATAAAAATATGCAAATGAGCCTAGATGCAAATAGAAAATTATTTGACAAAAAATAAAATAGTACATTAACAAATACATTTAAACGAATGTATATATGTTTATTATCATCAAACAAAAATCAGATAAGCGCATATTCAAAAATCTCCCCCTTTTGATGATAACAGACATATATTTAAAATTTTGAATATATTAAATGTATTTGATCATTGATATGCTCTAATTGCTCCCCCTATTTAAATGCTTCCTCTCTACACAAAACTCCCCCTACATATATGCATACAAATAAAAATATGCAAATGAGCCTAGATGCAAATAGAAAATTATTTGACCTTTGCTTGATTTTATTTGACAAAATCTTAACTTTCCTCTCCCCCTTTTGTTATCAGCAAAAGAATAATAGTGTTAGAGAAAATAGAGATAAGGTGATCGATATAAATTCAACATTAAAACTCAATTGAATATAAATATTAAATTTCAATAAAAAATCAAACAAAAATCATAAATATTTTGTTAGGCACATATTCCAATTTTAGAATGATGAGAATGATGTCATCATATAAAACCATACAGTTGTGTCTATTTGTGGTATATTTGTATCAGGAATTTGAATATCTACTAACCACGCATAACCGTTAGGACTTTTAAATGAGATTAGTAGTATTCCAATTTTGTTTTAAAAAAAATGAATTCAAGTATCTTCTAACCACGCATAACCGTGAGGACTTTTAAATGGGATTAGAATCAACTTTTGATATGCGTTCCAACATGCATAACCGTGAGGACTTTTAAATGAGCATGGAAGCACATAACAAATTCCAAGTAATTCACCCATGCATAACCGTGAGGACTTTTAAATGAGAGTGAATACTTTGGTATTTATTTATTTATTTTTACTATATAAATTTTTTTATTTTTTTAAAGAAAAAAATGTAAAATGAAAAACGAACGATTCCTGCTTAAAGCACCACATATCGACAAACTATATAGAATTTTGATGAGTGATGGTTGTTAGAAATATGATAGAGATAGAGTTGGCCATGGATTTTTTACCAACCAAAAGTTTTATAACTCTTGTTTAAATTTCTAAAGAAATTTACTAATTATACCGTCCCGAGTCGTAATATATGATCAACATTAGCACTCATCACTTTTTCAATCACTATACATCTTTTTGATAATCATAGAGAGTCAGATTAGTCAAAATAGTCATTTAAAATCAAATACAAAAATAATTATAAAATCAATTTTTCAAAAATGACTAATCTGAAAAAAATGGTCAAAGATGATTTTGTCAAAGGGGTTTTATAACAAAATTTTCTGCTAAAAAAAATTATTTGAAATAAAAAATATGCAGATATTTTCTTTGAAAAACGATGCAGTTACTAAATGTCTCAAAAAAAACACGTTCAACTAGTAATTTTTCTATCAACTAGATTACCAGTGTAATCTGCATCTGAATTTCTTTTTCACTCAAAATGATCGTTAATTGAATTTGATCGACCAAACCATGAAGTGTGCACCAAAAATTTCAAACTCAATTTTAACAGCAATTTAAATGACATTCTCTTGAATTTGAATTGAAGCCGTGTAAATAATCAAAAAAACCGTGAATATAGAGTTAGCCGTATTATAACCAAATGTATCATCCAACAGAACACTATTTTTAATCCAAATTAATATATATGAAACAATTCAAAGAATCCAGGGAATTTTATCGTGTTTTTGGCATAAAAATATAATTGGCCAACTATTTTGAATAAGTCAGAATCATCATATTTTCATCATCACATTATTGGCTCATTTTAATTCAGAATATGGTGCAGATTATCACATTTAATATATCGTTGAAAATATACCATTACCTGTTTTACCTTTACGATATTTTTCGTTGTTGTCAGTTGTGATTTTGTCACCTTTATACTAGGCTAAGGAACTTTGCTTTGTTGCTCGTTGTGTCCTTGGAACAGCCAAAATCCAGAGAACACTGTTGTTGTTCCTTAGCCTGCCACCACACCTACACGTTCAAAGATTTATGCGACCTATTTGTTTTTATAGGTCCATGGTTGTTAGTGGAAGAAAATTTTGTAAAACAATTTTGTAAAGACCTAAAACTATTTATAATTGTTCCCTTCGGCACCAATATTTGTTTAACTTTGAGAGTTTTTATATTTGTGCCTTTTGGAACCCAAATCGGTATAGTTTTCACATGTTTGGGCCTATACCAACAATTATTGTGACTTTGTCCATATTTTCTACAAATTGTGCACATAGAGTTGACTTGATTGATATTGCTTTCAACAATTTTTGATTTATTATATCCAAGTCCTTGTCTAACCGTATTAAAAAGTTTGCTTTCCTATAGCATATTCAACAATTTTTCACTTTTTGAAAATTTATCTAAAGTCGTTGACAAACGTTGGAATTGTGTTTTGAGAGATTCATTTTCGTTTAACAATTGTGTGCACCTTTTGATAGAATTCTCTCTCCTAGTATTTTCACTTTCTTTCAAAATCAAAATTTCATTTTCAAGCGATTTAATTTTAATTTCTGATTTTTTAATTTCTTCTTCAAATGTTGGACACTTATCACACTTAGGCATCCTACTTTGATAGGTTTTAACTAATTGGTCAAGTTGTTCATTTAATTCTATCAAAGTGTCTTTTTGTGATTCAAGTTTAGCGTATTTTTCCCTAAGTCGTTCAAAACAGCCATTTACTTCGTGGAAATAAATTAGTAATTCAGAGTGAGTAAGTTTTGATACCTCGCTTGGCTCATCATCGTCGCTATCAGTTATATTTCCATGAAGGCACATATCTGCTTTCTCACTCTTACTGCTAGAACTTTGATTATCTTCATCACTTGTATTCCACGTGGCTGTAGTATTTCTCCGTTTTGATTTCTTTTCAAAATCGCGTTGAAATCGGGGATAATTGGGCTTGATATCACCGGGTTTATTGCAAATGATCCCGTGTTCTTCCGAGTTGTCTAGTGCTTTGATTATTCTTCTTTTTAATTTTTGATTTAGAGCTGGATTTCCATATTTCTGGTTCCACCTTTTGAATTTCTTCATTATTAATGCCAGCTCAGCTGCTCCATCATCATCATCCTCATCACAACTGCTTTTTACAAATACTGTTAAGCACATTTCTTCAACTGAGTTGGTTGTGGAGGATTTCTCATTGCTGTTGACTTTTGCACTATATATTGCATCGAAAGTATTCCAGATTTCCTGTGCATTTTCACAATGAGAAATGAATTTAAAATTATCTTTATTAATATGAGAATATAATATATGCATAGCAAGAGCATTAATCGAGATAATTTTCTTATCTGTTATGTCACACCCATTTTCAATAATATCCCAACATTTAATATTAACAGATTTTAAATAAAATTCCATTTTCAATTTCCAATTCAAAAAATCTGTTCCATCGAAAATAGAAGGAATAATATTGGAACGACCCTCAACAAAAGTATTATTAAGAGAGGCCATTTTAAAAATTCAAATTTTTAAAACAAAAACCGATTTTTGAAACACGAATTTTTAAAACACTAATTGACTTCTATTCCTAGCTCTGATACCACTTGTAGGATCGATTTCACCCTAGAGGGGGGTGAATAGGGTGATGGTATAAATTATAAACATTAACCACGGAAGCTTTTTAAAATAATTTCAACATAAATCACAGAACAATAGCAGCACAGATATTAGCAGAATAATAAATGCAGAAATAGAACGACACAGAATTTACCCAGCTTCGGCAAAACCCTGCCTATGTGCTGCCCCCAAGGTTTCTACTAGAAATTAGATAGTCAGACGCTTACACATGTAAACTCGCAACACCCGCTATCGACTAAACCTAACTCTACGCTCAAAACCCTGCCACAACTCAGCCACTGAGTTGCGAATTCTCAAACTAAACCACGTAGTTTGTCCCCTAGTCACACGACTAGTAAATACAACGGTTAAAGGGATTTTAAAATTAAAAACAAAATTTAAATATAAATTAAAGCCCTTAAACTTTAAACCCTTGTTTAATAATTTAAGCCTTTATTAATATTATCCAAGCCGGCCCCTCTTCTTTTTTATGTGTCCTGATCCTCTTCTATTAGCTCGGTCCTCTTCAATTTTTGTGAGAAGAAAATATGGCGGCTTCAATTCGATTATTCTCAGATCTGGAATAATAGGGATTTTCTGAAGTGCCGTTATTACTTCGATCGAATCTGTGGTTGTTCGAGAGTTGCCTTGCTCGATCGATTTCTCGTTGCTCTCTCTGGCTACTTCGAGTTGATGGAGTTCGACTTCGATTCGGTATGTGATTTTCATTTATGCTATTCTGTTATGCTTGATTGAATTTCATGCTTTCGAAAATTGCCGATGATGGTTGTTTATATAGGGTTTGTAACCCTAGATTTGCGTTCGTACGAATATATTTGAATTTGTTAATTATGTTTGATCGGCCGTTCGATTTCACTTTGATGCTGAGATGATTTCTGACCTTTTCATATGTGTATATTTTCGTTGCTTGCTTCCTACGGCGTTGATTCATTTCGTGATGACCACGGTTTCGAATTTGAATTGTTCGTTTGATTGCGACTTGTTCAAAATTGACTTTGGCAAGAACTTGATATTGATAGCTTCGGTAGTACTCTCGACCTTATTTGATTTTTCCTTTGACTTTGCCCAATTTTTAATTTCGTGAATTTTCTTGTACTGCTTCGGCCTTGACTTGAGAATCTTCACTGTCTGTATTTGTGTCATCCTGGACTTGCACGGCTTCAACTTGAATTTGTTATAACAATTAAAGGCTTTGTAGTCTTCAAGCATTGATGTGTCACTGATGTACTTCATATATGCATTGTGTTGATCTTGCTTGCTACCTGGTCGACACTTGATGTTGTGTTGTTGCTTGATGAAGAGATTGAAATGTTGTTTGCATTGCATTACCACTGTTGGATTGATGTTCTTCATGTTGTTTGGTGCATTGTTGTTTGCTGTCATGTTCGCTGTGTGACTTACAAAAATTGGTGCATTTGTTTGCACTATGCATTGAGCATTGTCACTTGTACCGTGGTCTTGAGCATTGCTGTGTCATTGAGCATTGTTGTGTTCATATTGTATTCGATACTGTTGCATTTCTACTGCGTTATGTAGTAATCTAGTTTCTGGCCACTGGTTCATTTCTTTGGTTGGGTCTGCACATTCACCTGTTGTTGTATTCATGTATACTGATGTGTGGTCTTGTGGCAGTTGCTTTGTCTCCATGAATTTCATGTAATACGGGCATTTGGTTCATCGTATCTGTTGCACTTGGTCCCTGACCTTTGTTGCCTCTGAGTTTGAGCATTTGCACATTTGTAGCCTTGGTCTTTGTTGGTTTTTTTTTGGTGGCATTTGGTTCTGTCATTTGCTTAGTGCATTGTGCATTTTTTTTGGACTTGCAGTTTGAATTGCATTGAGTTGAGTCGAGTTTGCAGTGATGGCTTGACCTTCACACTTTGTTTGTTATTTAGTGCCTTCTTGAATTTGTGTAGACTGTGCATTACACTTGAGTTGAATCTAGTTTTACGACTCGGGTTTGACCTTGTTTTGAAGTCGAGATTTTATTTATGTTGCACCTGAGTTGAACCCGTCTTTTTATTTGGGTTTGACCTTGTGCTCACCTGTCCCTGTAAATCATTCAAGTGTATATCGGTGTGCACGGACTTGTGGCATGTACAGTGATACACTGTGCATGTCACATTGTTCGTGTGTGATGAATTCAAATGATGACGAACAACCCAAATAACTGAGGCAAATATTATTTTCAAAAATTCATATTTTATTTTATATTGCAAAAATATTTCTTTTTCAATTTTACTGCGTTAGTGAATATTTCTGCAGATTGCTCAGATGCTGGATTCTAACTAGAATGAATTTGTAGATAAAGTACGAATTGAGTGAATGAGTGATGTGTAGTGAGGTTAAATGTAAATATGAAATTGTGATGTATTTGTAATCAAAATTGTATATGTATAGTGACAGCTTGAATTTGTACTATTCAAAATTGTAATAAATATTTGTTTGAATAAAATTTCTGTTTGAATTCAAATTCTGTGTTATTTAATTTTATTCAGCAAATATTTATTTAATCTATGAAAAATAAAATAGTACATTAACAAATACATTTAAACGAATGTATATATGTTTATTATCATCAAACAAAAATCATATAAGCGCATATTCAACAATGCGCTTTTACGTTCTTGTTTTTTTGTGCCGATGGCTGTTGCAGCATTTTTTATTGAAGGACAGATTTCCACTGCGTGGTAAAAAGTGTCTGTTAGTGGCGAGATAAAGTTTAAATGTGGGGTATACAAAATGTGCGCAGTGGAGTTTTAAGTGCAAGTTGAAAATGGAGGGTAGTGTGATGTGTGCTGGCTATGGTGTAAGGAGGTAAAAAAATAAGATGAGGTGGAAGAGAGAAGAATCTTTGTCATAATGCTTGGGACAAATAAAGTTGGTAGATTATGAAGGAGCAGAATAGGAAGTAGAGGTTATATACTAATAAGAATAGGAGAATGAAAACTGTTGTGGGGTGATAAGTGGACCATGTGGTGGGGAGTAAGTACCGGAGGTGGAAGAGGACTGATTTAATTGGTTATATGCTTAGATTTGAACAACATTTGGTAAAAAGTGGATGCAAAATATGCGGTTGTGAAGTACATCATGTCAGCTATGCAAATGTTACAGCCGATGGATGTGGTAAAGGTGGGAGGCTGACATTGGGTGATGGGAAGAAAGAAGTTAACGTGTTTAAAAGGGGTGTTGTTAATGCCTGCAGTGTGTTATAGTGTGTGCTGTCAGTTCGGCATTGGGTAAAGTGGTATGCAAAGTTAGCAGTAAAAGAAAGTCAAATGTTTAGTACATTAAATTAGAAAACTAAATTTTTTAAGCAGTCGTACATTTCATTCTCCAACAACCCTTAAAGCTGCAAACGTACATATAATGTAGGCTAGTCTGTTGCTAACAACAATCAATTACTATTGACTGTATATTGTGAGCAGCAAAATAACTGTCAGTTACATTGTCATTGTCATAAGTTTGTAATGTAGTAATTTTGTCAAGGCGGCTTCATTTTACCATCAGGCTTTGATCTTTTTTTGGTCATTTTGGCCTTATCCTGTTCAAACGTCTGCATGCTTAAGTGGAATATTGTTGGGTCGTACTCCGAGAACATTGGGATGAAATTTTGATCGATGTTTTGAACTCGTTTGTTCCACTGACCTCTTCCTTTTTTTTTGCACTGCAGGGAATATAATAGGCAGCATGATCTTTATGTTTTGCTGTATAACATTGTAGATATGATTGCTGGTCCATAACAAAAGTGCCATGTGAGCTACCTAAAAATGCCAATAACAAAATTGATTTAGCTTGCTTGTGTTAACAATCACGCAAAAAAAGGAAAAATAGAAACATAGCAGTCATACATCATGTTATGTATTAATTTTGCAGTATGAACGGAAATATAAATCCAATATCTAATATTGGGGATAGGTAAGAGTATATATATATATGTATAAATATACGTATACGTATATATATATATATGTATGTATGTATGTATGTATATATATAAAATGTTGATATGTGTTAGATGTGTACAGTGTTTAAGGAAGTAGTAAGTGAGTGCAGTACTGCAAAGTTACATTGATATATGGAACAACATGCGATAATGGAGTGGAGTAAAAATTGTAAGTAGAGTGGTGTAAAAATGTGTAAGTGGTGAAGACAGAGAAAACGTGTGTAATGAAATGCAAAAGGTAAAAAGTGGAAACTGTACCGTATTAGTAAAGCAATGATGTAACAAATTGTAACGATCCCGAATTTTAATTTATTTTAAATTGATAATTTATTTAATTTTTGATTTAAAATTTGTGAAATTAAATGGTTAATCGATTTGATTTTTCCAAATTCAAATAAAATATGTTATTTATTAACATAGAAATGGTTTCTTTTATAAATCATTTTAAATAAGGAGTTATTTTTAAACAATGTTGTTAAGGTAATATCTTTACAAAATTGATTTTTATATAAATAGTAATTGTTACAAATGGTTTGAAATAATAACAAGTAACATAAGTATGAAAATAATAATAAGCAAATGAAGTATAAAAATTATAACTAAAACAAAAGCATATATTTTCATTTGAGTTAAAGTTTTATAATGAAGGACTAAAACAACTTTATAGTTTATACATAAAGTAAATTAATAAAATGTCTATGAAAATCTAAAGTAAACAAAAACTTGTTAAATTTTAACAGCATATTAACAATAGGAAATTATTCAAGTAATAAATAAGAAATACATTCAAATACACTCAAATAAGAAATAGAAACAAATGTATGCGAACAAACAAATATAAATATAAGCAAGGAATGAAACAAACTAAAAATATAAGATATAATTTAGCTTGCAAAGGAAGATAGTAATAAATATATTCAACTATATGTATCTATGTATACTTGAACAAGAATAAACAAAGCAAAAGAAGCACGTACAAAACAAAGTAAACAGCCTGTACAAAAGTCAAGGAGAAATAGAAAAAGTGATATGCATAAGCATATGAAGCAAGGCAATATGAAATAAGACAATGGAAATAAATAAAGTACAAAGACAAATCAAATGCAAAGATCAGTTTAAATCAAAGCTTACAAAAGAAGTTATACAAATAAACATATTAAAGTGTGAATCAAGACAAAGTTAATTAATACAAAGAAAATCTTTGTCCACAACATTTCATATCAGCCGAAATGTTATTTCAGCCTCCAAACTTAGAAATATCACTGATTATGTTTGTACAAAACATAGCAATATGTCACCCTGTTGTACAAACATATTATAACCTGTAAAACTTCATTTCCCATATATATCAAGCAACCTCATTTCAATTCATTCATCAAACATAAGCAAAGAACTGCAGTAAGCATCATATACAAAACTTAAACAAAATTCAACTAAAACAAACAACTCAAGTCAAATGCAAACCAGAGGAAGCTCAGCTTGTTCAACATGAAGCAGGCTTGTTCTTTCAGGAAACAGTGAGTAACTTATTTCTTAAAATTAAAAGTATGAATTTGTTGTTTATTCATATATCTGTGAATAAGTTTGTAGATCCTTTGAATACATTTAAACTGGAAGTGGTTTATACAGGTTATTGTTAGAATATGATCCATGTTCTTAGATTTTAAGTGCAAATCTTAATTTCAAAAATCATTTCTTCAAGATCTATTCAATATTTGGACTTAGAATCAAAATGAAAGATGTTTGTTTAACCCTGAACTGAATTTTAAAAATAAATTCAAGTTAAAATAACTTGGTATAACCTCTGGAAAGAAATATGTCTGAGCACAACTCAAATTTATCAAAAATTTGAATCTCTTAATTTATGAATTCAAGTATCTAAACTGATTCCCCATACAAGAACAAGATTTTTAAACCTAATTTGATGATTTTTAATGGTGTGGTATAAGAGCAGTTTGGGTTCGTGCGATTTTTACGTTTCGAGTCGCCGTGGGTGATCGTGATGATGGGAGAGGTCAGGGCAGAGGTTGGAGGTGCGGGGGTGATCAGTGATGCTGGTAAAAATGGAAGGGGTGGCGATCGTTCGACGTGGCGAAGGCGGCTGGTCGAGAGATATTTTAACCCTAGTTTTGATGGTGGTTGGTAAATGGTGCACCGCATTTCCTCTGGAGGATCGAGTAACTCGCGGCTTTGCGAGAAGGTAGAGGGGAGATGGACGAGGCGTTGGCCGGAGTTTCAGTCCATACGATGGTCAGGGTTGTGGGAACAAGCGGTTGCCAGGTTTGGTAATGGTGATGCAAATTCGTTCCAGGTCGTTGTCAATAAACTCGAAATTCGATTTTTAGGTGATATTGTGAAATTGGGTGGCCTGAGCGTACAAGTGAGGGATCATCGACATGTTAGTGACGGCGAAGTCAACTGGAGTTCGCCGAGAGTGGCATGCATGTGCATGTCCATGGTTGTGCATCTGTGTTGAAGCAGTTTAGGGAAGAAAGTTTTGGCCATGGTTCTCCCGAGGCTTTTGCGTGTTGTTACGAAAGAGACTCGAAGCAGATGTTAGTTTGATTGGGAGGGGATTTCGTGTGGGCTCGGGTTGTTGGAGCACTGCAGATTTTGAGGGAAAATATATGTACAGGTTTTAAAGCTTTAAGAAAATGAACCTTGTTCAGTTTTGAAAGCAAAAGGAAAATGTTTAGTTAAAATTTTAAGTATATTTAAAAGTGAATCCTTAAGTATGAAAATTTAAATGGTATATTTAAGTAGTAAAAGAAAAATTATGGCTTTAAATTAACTTAAGATCTTTATGCTAATTCATATTTTACAAATAAAATTTTATTTTAGGATTATTTCGAATGAGATTTTAAAGATAAACGGGTTGTCTTAAATATTGTTTTGATTCTTAATCAACCTAAAAGGCTTTAAGTTAAAATCTTCTGTTAATGATAATCGATTTTCCAAGGATTAATAGATAAGGATTTAAATGATAAATATAGATAATGGTTTATCTTTGATTAAGGTCTTGATAAGTTCAAAAGATTTTTCATTTATGAAGTATGGGGTAATTAATTAATGTACTAAATCAAAGGTTAATGCATTGATTTAAATTGATTTATCAAGTGATTAAAGTATAATTTCTTAATATAATTAATTAGTAATTATAAAATATAGGTGATTAAGAATAATCACTTATTATAATGAATTAAAAGTAATTAATTAATGTAATTAATTAATTAGGATTAATTAATTTATGTGATTAATTAAGATTAATTAAATAATTAAAGGATTAATAAATTAATAATTCAATGGTTAATTAATAAAGGAGTATAGAGTAATTAATCAAAATGTTTTGTAATACATTTATCATTAAGATAATTAAAATGGATAATTAATGTTTTTGTATCAATTTAATTAGTAATTGTAAATTTAACTTTCTTAATTAAGGTTTAAGTTAATTAATCAGGAGATTAAGTTATAATTACATTTAATATAACTAAATGTTGATTTGTTTATAAGGGTAATTAATTACTTAAAGCTAATTATTTAATGGAATTAATTAAGATAAAATGATTATGTAATTAACTTAAGGTTAATCTAATGAAATTATTAATTAAGAATAAATTTTTTAAAAGGGTTTGATAAATTAATTTATATCAAACGATTTGTGATAAATAAATCTGAATTTAATAATTAATTCATAAGTAGTTTATTTAATTTGAAATGGATTGAATTACTTTGGATTAAGTAATTAAATTTATCCGGTTTATAAACGATTATTAAATGCTTGACCTTACTTATGAATGAATGTATTGTATGAGATACCTTGAATTGATTGTCCTATCTGATCTGTGATATTTTGTTCTGTGGTTTGTGCCGTGTATGATTTATTCATTGTATATTACCTGTGAATCGACGATAAGCGTTATAATTTATATCGTTTATCAAATATATTGCTCTATTTGAATCTGTGATGATTGAATGTTATTGCACTATTGTGTTAAACCCCTGGACCACACTTATACACACACAAATATGGATTTCACGAGGAAACCGATTAAGTCACAGTTTTTTGAATGGTTTTAAATTCGAATATTTGAATTCAAATGTTTTGGAAACGGATTGGGTTAAAGTGAAAAACTTTTGAAATGGAATTTCAAAGATGAAATTTATTTTGAATAACTTGATTGAATTTTGGAATTTAAATATTTTGATTTAAATTTGAATTCAATATTTGAAATTGAATTCCATGATTTGGAAACTGGCATTTAAAAAGGTTATTCAACTTATAAATTGGTTTACATGGGTTAAATTATTTTTAAGGTATTGATTTGGGAATTTGAATTTAAATTCAAGGGCTTTAACTCGTGTAAATATAATTGGATATTTCTAGAAAGAAAACTATTTGTTTTCAAATGATAAATTCTTTTTCTTAAGTAATGAACGTCTAATTTGTGTTAAAGGGATTTCAAGTAAAAAAAAATGAAAATGATTTTCCAAGTCATGGAAACGGTTTGAAAGCTATAAGTTAAATCTTTAATTTAAAGATTTTAAACTAGTTAATCCAATTGAAATGAAAATTGTTTTGAAATCCATAAATGGATCTTTGTGAATGGGGTGAACTTTGTGAATTAAATCTTTTGTTTAAAAGATTAAAGTGTGGAAATTGTTTAAACCACTGAAGGTTTTTGAAATAAATCTTTTGTTTAAAAGATTTGAAAAATGGTAAATGGTTTAAACCATTTGAAAGAAAGTTTTGAATTATTCGGTTGTGACTTAATTGAAATCCTATATCCATATATTTTAAATATTGCGCTCACTATTCGGTTTAGCCGGGAGAGGACCTTTGTGTCGTATAACCCATTCCGAATATGTGATACGTCGTTATGGATAGCATTTGAAGACCGGTGGTGAAGACCGGGTATTTGTGAGAACGATAGGATAACCTATCGATTGTCTCTGCACCGAGTAGCTACGGTATAGAGATTCCCTAAGTGATGGGAAGTCCGATCGAGATTGTGAATACCCGGATTGCAAGGACTTCTTTGGAAGCGCCTTCGGTTCTGTTCGAACCCGGAACAGACTTGTATGGTTGCATGTCTGACACTACACTTTGAGATATAAAGCAGATTTCTTTCAAATACATATCTGTTGGTGGCGGAGAATTTATTCTCTTAGCTTAACACCCTTCTCTGAGACGTACGAGCTCAGAGGTTATGTAGTTGAAGGTTATCAACAATATACTCCCAATTTGGTAGTGTGGCATGCTGAGTGCTGCTGTGTGTTGATGATCATTGTTTGATCATTTGTGATATGATCATTTGTTTGATCATTTATCTTTGTGATCATTACTTTGATCATTTGTTGACCCAAAGCATGGCTTTGTACCAAAGCGTAGCTTTGTGGGCGAGACTGCATCAGGACCTCACACCCCGGAAATGGTCAAAACAGGAAAGATGCGGCAAGGTTATGAGGGTCGCGCCCTTTAGGGTGTGTCATTCCCTTCTGGTAAAGGGTGGTATCATGGTATGGAGCCCAGATATTTACCTATGTGGTAGCTCCAATCTCATTTACTGTGTGGTTGTTGCTTAGAGGCGCCTCGGATAAAGGTCCCAAAGGACCGGGGAATGGCTTGCTCGAGTAGTAGTTACCTAGTTACAGAGGTAACCCGGCCTTGTGTTGGCAGAGATCCGGTTAGGTTCTCGGGACGTCCCGCCAGAGGCGATCCCATGTGGCAGTAGGAAGTTCCTTAGCCTGACCATTTGTTGGAAAATCCAATCAAAACAATACGTGCCTTGTACGGTTTTAGTTGTATTACCTGCTATGGAATGTGGTGGTAACCTGCTATTGAACATGGTAGCTATAGTAGGCATACGATAATGGTCGTATGCTGGCTAAGATTAATGTTCTACTTTCGAAATGTTTTCTGCACTGTGCACTTATAATAATAATATCCAAAGAACTTTCTGCGTATTAAGCATATTTGACTATCATAAGAAGAAATCTCCTCCAATTCTGCGTTTGCATTGTGTGTGTGGCGGGAGGTCTTATGGTAGTTTCATTTTATAAAAAGCATATCGGATTTCCTTTTATAAATCTTGTTCGTGTTTAAAAGATAAACTGTTTTTGTTACTCACACCAGTCCCATGACTAACTCGGAGTTTATTGTTCCTTTCCTAAACTCTGGGTGCTCACTATTTTCCACACGAGCAGTCTAGAGTTGGGTTTTTCAGATAGTTAGGTTCAGTTGATCATCTGGAGCTAGTTCAGTCTTTGGGCATGACTGATCTTGCTTAGCTTTGTGCATCGTTATTGGGAGTTCAAGCTATTTCTGGATTGGTTCTTGGAGTTGGAGTTGCAGTTTTGGAGTTCTCTCTTGAAGGCTATCTTACAGTTATTTGTTCCGCTGCTAGTGCTATTTATTTTCTTTCCGCTGCTATTTTATTGTATCTTATCTCTGTTGTATATCGATATCTATTGTATCATCTGTTGTATCAGATGTTGTATATTGATATTCTTCATTAATTCTTCCGCTGTGTTGTTTGTTTACTTAATGGTGTTATAAGCTCCGGCGACTCGGATTTGAACGGTCGAATCTACGGCATTCGAGTACGATGTAAAGTATGGATGTCAATTTTCGAACGGACAAAATCCGCTTCGTTACATGTGGTATCAGAGCTAAGGTTAAACTTTAGCTCAGGAGTATAACACATTAAGTAACTCATTAGAGATAGGGTGAAGTATCCCTAGAATGAGTATATCCCTAAGATATCCGTTCGTATGCCTCAGTAAATTCTTTTACTATCCAGTGATAGTGAGTATGAGTGCAAGAAGAGAACAAGATAGGGGACAGGGAAATACGACTATGTCAATGCCCTGCAATAGTGGAAGTAATTTTTCTCTATCGATCTTCTTTTGATTCGTCTTTCCAAATTCTTTTGATTGCTTCGTGACAGCTCCAGAAAGAAGTTTCGGTGTGATGACGGCCATACGAATCATTGTAGGAAATCCTTACTTTGTATCTTCATCGGTTTCTTATCGGTTTCAATTTAAACCTTAATGAATACGAATTGAAAATTTGAATAAATAGAAAATTTAAATTGAGTTAACTTGATTAATAGAATATGAAGGATAACTTAAATTATATCGATAAAACGATTTCGTTTAAAACCAAATTTTGAAATTCCATTATAATTTCTTGGGTTGATCGAAGTCCGAAGAGGGACAAATTGGTATATACTTTGAGTTGTTCCGACTTTAATTTGGAATCCATATCTTGTGTTAAAAATTATAGAAGATTAAATCTATCTCTTTTGTTCAACATCTCTTATCAATTCTTCGATAGTTCATGGTAAATACAGGAAGAAGATTTGATATATTTGTATGGGACATAAACTCCAAATAGGCCATAATCGTTTGTTTGGATGTATTGGTTGCTTTGTTTGCTTTGGTTGCTATGGTTGATAGGTATAAATTGGGTTTTAAACTCAACATTTTGAAATTGTATCCATATATCTGTCAATATTTAGGGTCCGATATAGTCTACGGATGGTTAGCTATCCATTCAAACTAATCAATGTCTCTCCACATTTCGTAGATTTGGATAACCCGAATATCTTATGAAGTGTTAAATGAGTTATTCTCATATTGTTGATATTCTGATTTGGTAAGCCAAATGCAGAATTTATATCCAGTTTGATCTGGAAAATTGTTTCTCTATCTTTGTTTATCTATCTTTGTTATTTTCGTGCCTGCGAATTTCGAGGACGAAATTCTTTTTAAGGGGGGAAGTCTGTAACGATCCCGAATTTTAATTTATTTTAAATTGATAATTTATTTAATTTTGATTTAAAATTTGTGAAATTAAATGGTTAATCGATTTGATTTTTCCAAATTCAAATAAAATATGTTATTTATTAACATAGAAATGGTTTCTTTTATAAATCATTTTAAATAAGGAGTTATTTTTAAACAATGTTGTTAAGGTAATATCTTTACAAAATTGATTTTTATATAAATAGTAATTGTTACAAATGGTTTGAAATAATAACAAGTAACATAAGTATGAAAATAATAATAAGCAAATGAAGTATAAAATTATAACTAAAACAAAAGCATATATTTTCATTTGAGTTAAAGTTTTATAATGAAGGACTAAAACAACTTTATAGTTTATACATAAAGTAAATTAATAAAATGTCTATGAAAATCTAAAGTAAACAAAAACTTGTTAAATTTTAACAGCATATTAACAATAGGAAATTATTCAAGTAATAAATAAGAAATACATTCAAATACACTCAAATAAGAAATAGAAACAAATGTATGCGAACAAACAAATATAAATATAAGCAAGGAATGAAACAAACTAAAAATATAAGATATAATTTAGCTTGCAAAGGAAGATAGTAATAAATATATTCAACTATAGGTATCTATGTATACTTGAACAAGAATAACAAAGCAAAAGAAGCACGTACAAAACAAAGTAAACAGCCTGTACAAAAGTCAAGGAGAAATAGAAAAAGTGATATGCATAAGCATATGAAGCAAGGCAATATGAAATAAGACAATGGAAATAAATAAAGTACAAAGACAAATCAAATGCAAAGATCAGTTTAAATCAAAGCTTACAAAAGAAGTTATACAAATAAACATATTAAAGTGTGAATCAAGACAAAGTTAATTAATACAAAGAAAATCTTTGGCCACAACATTTCATATCAGCCGAAATGTTATTTCAGCCTCCAAACTTAGAAATATCACTGATTATGTTTGTACAAAACATAGCAATATGTCACCCTGTTGTACAAACATATTATAACCTGTAAAACTTCATTTCCCATATATATCAAGCAACCTCATTTCAATTCATTCATCAAACATAAGCAAAGAACTGCAGTAAGCATCATATACAAAACTTAAACAAAATTCAACTAAAACAAACAACTCAAGTCAAATGCAAACCAGAGGAAGCTCAGCCTGTTCAACATGAAGCAGGCTTGTTCTTTCAGGAAACAGTGAGTAACTTATTTCTTAAAATTAAAAGTATGAATTTGTTGTTTATTCATATATCTGTGAATAAGTTTGTAGATCCTTTGAATACATTTAAACTGGAAGTGGTTTATACAGGTTGTTGTTAGAATATGATCCATGTTCTTAGATTTTAAGTGCAAATCTTAATTTCAAAAATCATTTCTTCAAGATCTATTCAATATTTGGACTTAGAATCAAAATGAAAGATGTTTGTTTAACCCTGAACTGAATTTTAAAAATAAATTCAAGTTAAAATAACTTGGTATAACCTCTGGAAAGAAATATGTCTGAGCACAACTCAAATTTATCAAAAATTTGAATCTCTTAATTTATGAATTCAAGTATCTAAACTGATTCCCCATACAAGAACAAGATTTTTAAACCTAATTTGATGATTTTTTAATGGTGTGGTATAAGAGCAGTTTGGGTTCGTGCGATTTTTACGTTTCGAGTCGCCGTGGGTGATCGTGATGATGGGAGAGGTCAGGGCAGAGGTTGGAGGTGCGGCGGTGATCAGTGATGCTGGTAAAAATGGAAGGGGTGGCGATCGTTCGACGTGGCGAAGGCGGCTGGTCGAGAGATATTTTAACCCTAGTTTTGATGGTGGTTGGTAAATGGTGCACCGCATTTCCTCTGGAGGATCGAGTAACTCGCGGCTTTGCGAGAAGGTAGATGGGAGATGGACGAGGCGTTGGCCGGAGTTTCAGTCCATACGATGGTCAGGGTTGTGGGAACAAGCGGTTGCCAGGTTTGGTAATGGTGATGCAAATTCGTTCCAGGTCGTTGTCAATAAACTCGAAATTCGATTTTTAGGTGATATTGTGAAATTGGGTGGCCTGAGCGTACAAGTGAGGGATCATCGACATGTTAGTGACGGCGAAGTCAACTGGAGTTCGCCGAGAGTGGCGTGCATGTGCATGTCCATGGTTGTGCATCTGTGTTGAAGCAGTTTGGGGAAGAAAGTTTTGGCCATTGTTCTCCCGAGGCTTTTGCGTGTTGTTACGAAAGAGACTCGAAGCAAATGTTAGTTTGATTGGGAGGGGATTTCGTGTGGGCTCGGGTTGTTGGAGCACTGCAGATTTTGAGGGAAAATATATGTACAGGTTTTAAAGCTTTAAGAAAATGAACCTTGTTCAGTTTTGAAAGAAAAAGGAAAATGTTTAGTTAAAATTTTAAGTATATTTAAAAGTGAATCCTTAAGTATGAAAATTTAAACGGTATATTTAAGTAGTAAAAGAAAAATGATGGCTTTAAATTAACTTAAGATCTTTATGCTAATTCATATTTTACAAATAAAATTTTATTTTAGGATTATTTCGAATGAGATTTTAAAGATAAACGGGTTGTCTTAAATATTGTTTTGATTCTTAATCAACCTAAAAGGCTTTAAGTTAAAATTCTTCTGTTAATGATAATCGATTTTCCAAGGATTAATAGATAAGGATTTAAATGATAAATATAGATAATGGTTTATCTTTGATTAAGGTCTTGATAAGTTCAAAAGATTTTTCATTTATGAAGTATGGGGTAATTAATTAATGTACTAAATCAAAGGTTAATTCATTGATTTAAATTGATTTATCAAGTGATTAAAGTATAATTTCTTAATATAATTAATTAGTAATTATAAAATATAGGTGATTAAGAATAATCACTTATTATAATGAATTAAAAGTAATTAATTAATGTAATTAATTAATTAGGATTAATTAAATTATGTGATTAATTAAGATTAATTAAACAATTAAAGGATTAATAAATTAATAATTCAATGGTTAATTAATAAAGGAGTATAGAGTAATTAATCAAAATGTTTTGTAATACATTTATCATTAAGATAATTAAAATGGATAATTAATGTTTTTGTATCAATTTAATTAGTAATTGTAAATTTAACTTTCTTAATTAAGGTTTAAGTTAATTAATCAGGAGATTAAGTTATAATTACATTTAATATAACTAAATGTTGATTTGTTTATAAGGGTAATTAATTACTTAAAGCTAATTATTTAATGGAATTAATTAAGATAAAATGATTATGTAATTAACTTAAGGTTAATCTAATGAAATTATTAATTAAGAATAAATTTTTTAAAAGGGTTTGATAAATTAATTTATATCAAACGATTTGTGATAAATAAATCTGAATTTAATAATTAATTCATAAGTAGTTTATTTAATTTGAAATGGATTGAATTACTTTGGATTAAGTAATTAAATTTATCCGGTTTATAAACGATTATTAAATGCTTGACCTTACTTATGAATGAATGTATTGTATGAGATACCTTGAATTGATTGTCCTATCTGATCTGTGATATTTTGTTCTGTGGTTTGTGCCGTGTATGATTTATTCATTGTATATTACCTGTGAATCGACGATAAGCGTTATAATTTATATCGATTATCAAATATATTGCTCTATTTGAATCTGTGATGATTGAATGTTATTGCACTATTGTGTTAAACCCCTGGACCACACTTATACACACACAAATATGGATTTCACGAGGAAACCGATTAAGTCACAGTTTTTTGAATGGTTTTAAATTCGAATATTTGAATTCAAATGTTTTGGAAACGGATTGGGTTAAAGTGAAAAGCTTTTGAAATGGAATTTCAAAGGTGAAATTTATTTTGAATAACTTGATTGAATTTTGGAATTTAAATATTTTGATTTAAATTTGAATTCAATATTTGAAATTGAATTCCATGATTTGGAAACTGGCGTTTAAAAAGGTTATTCAACTTATAAATTGGTTTACATGGGTTAAATTATTTTTAAGGTATTGATTTGGGAATTTGAATTTAAATTCAAGGGCTTTAACTCGTGTAAATATAATTGGATATTTCTAGAACGAAAACTATTTGTTTTCAAATGATAAATGCTTTTTCTTAAGTAATGAACGTCCAATTTGTGTTAAAGGGATTTCAAGTAAAAAAAAAATGAAAATGATTTTCCAAGTCATGGAAACGGTTTGAAAGTTATAAGTTAAATCTTTAATTTAAAGATTTTAAACTAGTTAATCCAATTGAAATGAAAATTGTTTTGAAATCCATAAATGGATCTTTGTGAATGGGGTGAACTTTGTGAATTAAATCTTTTGTTTAAAAGATTAAAGTGTGGAAATTGTTTAAACCACTGAAGGTTTTTGAAATAAATCTTTTGTTTAAAAGATTTGAAAAATGGTAAATGGTTTAAACCATTTGAAAGAAAGTTTTGAATTATTCGGTTGTGACTTAATTGAAATCCCATATCCATATATTTTATTGCGCTCACTATTCGGTTTAGCCGGGAGAGGACCTTTGTGTCGTATAACCCATTCCGAATATGTGATACGTCGTTATGGATAGCATTTGAAGACCGGTGGTGAAGACCGGGTATTTGTGAGAACGATAGGATAACCTATCGATTGTCTCTGCACCGAGTAACAGGACAGTAGGTAATTATAAGGAGAAAGTAGGAAATGAAGTAATAAGTGCAGAGCAGATTTGAACGTACCTGGAGATCAATCTGTGAAATGCAAGTTGACAGATGGTAGACAGATGGGTGGAAATAGGAAACTGAACTTCCCATGTACGTATAATGGAATGAACTTTGAGTAGGGAGACGTATGCAACGTCGTAAGGCCAGTCCTCGTTTATTAGTAATGTTGGAAAAAGAAGAAAAACAGCAGCTTTATTAGTAGATAGAAAGTAAATTAATGCATTTATTTTATGATGAATGAGCCATATTTTCCGTACATGTGAGTAAAACATCTTTGTAAACTACATTTCTAGTATAAGTTCCTCTTTTCCTCTTAACGTTTCCATTTTGTACTGACACCGTTGTTGATCGACGTCCGGTACCAGGGACAAAGCTACGTACAGCTGACCATGAGTGAAAACATGTTGTGAAAGGTAAATGCCAACGTTTGGAATTGTTTGGCCTTGGGAATTGTTAATTGTAATTGCAAAAGCTAATTTTACTGGAAATTGTTTTCGAATTAAGTGGTATGCGGGGGATAAATACTCTCGTACCGTGGAAGTCACCAACTGTAATTTCAGCATCTATAAGATTTCTGTGGAAAACACAACAGATTAATCGAATACTATTACACAATCCAATCTTGGGGTAAATATTTCGAAGAAGCATTATTGAGGATCCTACTTTAAGAGTTAATTGATGAGGTGGTAATCCACCCGGAGCGAGAGAATGCGAGAATTCTGGTTGGTACAAATTATTTGTATCATCTTCAACTGAATCGAAGGAGTAATAAATTTGCTCAATGCCTGGGAACATGTGTATTACTTTAATATTAAGTTCGTCAACTGTCTCATTTGTTGGTGCTAATATGGCTCTCTTTATTATGTAATCCATATCGAACAATTCAGTAGCAAGGTTAGGGAAAACAGAGTTAATTAAAGAGTGAGTGGAGTTTGTGTTATTCCAATCTATGACAATATCTTCTGGAAGTTTGATTATGTCATCTTGTACGTATGGTTCGTCCCCATCTCCATCACGTAAGACAAAGTCGGCGTATGGAGTACCATTTCTAGCACACATATTTTCTGTTAAGTGTATGACGTGTACGGACGACCATAAGACTGATCTTACTATGCATGCGTCAACTGTTTGAGCCCTAGTACCTTTACCAATGATGGGCAGAACTTGACGGAAATCACCTCCTAAAATGACAACTTTACCACCAAATGGTTTGTTGGTATTGGTTAGATCTCTTAACGTTATGTCCACTGCCTCAAATGCGTGGCGATGAGCCATTGTAGCTTCATCCCATAGTATAACAGTGGACGCACGTAGTAGTTTAGCTGTATCAGATTGTTTGGGAATACAACAGATGGAGGAGGAATCAAGGTTTATTGGTATTTTAAAGCGAGAATGTGCAGTTCGACCACCGGGTAAGGCTATAGAAGCAATACCTGAAGTGGCAACTGGAATTGCAATAAGTCCCTGACCCCGTGAGTGAGCTAAAATTGCTCGATATAAATAAATTTTTCTGGTTCCTCCTGGACCGTCGACGAAGTAAATTGAGCTTGTTTTAGATTTTATCGAATTCATTATCATATCAAAAGCCTCCTTCTGCTGTAAATTGAAATTGTTTACGGATTCTATGTCCGCCTGTGGTATTTCAATCGAATGGTCGTGTAAAGTAGTGGTTGTAGTGCTATAATCGGTAGAGTAATTACGAGTATCATGTGGTAAGTCGTAATCAAAAACTGATTTATTGTATTAGTTTAGTAGGTCATTAAGATCAGAGAGACGGTGAAGGAGTGAATGGGATTTGGTTGATGTGGAAGTGGAATTATTCTCATAATCTTCAATTAAATGTGGAGAGAAGTCTTCCCACAGCTATCGCACATGACTTGGTTCACAGTATACCAAAATCATTATGAATAACCTTCGTAGTGCAGAAGACATATGTGTGTTTGAAGCATAGGTTAAACAGTCTTTAAAACTATCCTCATTTTCTAATAGACCTCTATGCTCAGCCGCTTGTTTGAAGGTATGATATTGTACTCCACCAGTGGTAAGTAAATGGTTGAAGGATAATGGTCCTTAACATGCGTTAATAACGATCGTAAAAAATAACGATCGCCTTCTAGGGGGATGGCGTGTACATTCTGCCTATTACCCTACGATTGTTTTGTCTACAAATCCAAGCCTTTTGTTTGTAGTCCCACCAATATTTCTCGGGGAACTCATGATAAAAGTATTATCGTGCATCCGCACAGGTAACATTTGTGTGGAAGAATTTAGTAAGCATTGTTTTTGACCTGGCATGATCGTTGACAACATGCTGTAACTGTTCAATTGACGAAAACTGGACGGGTTGTCCATTTGGTAGATGTATTTGTAAACCAATAACGAGGGTGAAATATTATTGAGAGAGAATTTAAATATTCTCCATAAGGCCTCTGGAGCACAGACCCAGCGTGCATTACTGAATTTCGAAATTTCATCGTCCTTATCAGTTGGTGTAGTAGAAACAGTAGCTGACACACTATTTGGTCCCTTGTACACGTACTTGTAAATATATTTTATGGATTTGATACTGGTATAAATTTCAACATTTATATGACAGTCATATTTCAAAAGTAAGTATGGATTATAAGGAACTACCCAACGGTTGTCAGCTGTATGTTCAACTGTTTGACAATGAGTTTGATTATCGAGACGTCTGTAAATTGGGTATGAGTCACTTCCTTGTAAAGTGATGGGAGCGAAAGGCTTAGGAAACCCTTTGTTACACACGCCGTTTTTCATACAAACGGCGGTAGGGTTGAACCGACCACAGGGACGATGAATCATGTGTTTCATGACGGTAGTATACAAATCAGATTCAACATCCTTGTTGGGAATTTCAGCTCTAACTATAGCACCGTATTCATCGGGGTTGCTAATTTTATCATTTTTGGCTAAAATAAGTAGAATATGTGAGTGTGGTAGGCCTCTTTTTTGAAATTCAATTACATGCACATGGGCGGCGATCTTACCTAAAACGCCTTTGTCAAACAAATCATGTTTTAACTGTTCTAATTTAGCACGAAAAACCCTGGTCGTTAAATCAGGTCTGTCGGGTGGTTGTTGACCAGGAAGGAGTTCGTTAGTAATTTCTATCCATTTTGCATTACAGGTTACAGTAATAAATAAATCAGGCTTTCCATACCTCTGAACTACTACCATTGCATCTTGGTACCGCTGGTGCATATCACGTGGACTACCAATGTGAGAGGAAGGAAGAATTTTCCTCACACCAATATTATTTGAGTAGATGAGTTGTTGATTAGGTTAGAAAAAAAGGTTGTAGGGAGGTAGTAGTAAGTGGGTAATATGATGTGGTGAGTGTAACGACCCTTAAAATTTCGATAATTAAAATAGCTAATTTAATAAGATTTCGTGATTTAATGTTAGAAAAAAATTTGTAGGTCGTTTGGGATAATAATAACTGGAATGAATTGCAACAATAATTATCCAAGTAATTATTTATAGATTGAATGGAGTTCTAATCTAGTTGAATTGACTCAAATGTTATAACTTGGTTAAGGGAATATATGGGAAAAAACCAATGCAAATAAGTGAATAAGAATAATGAATGATTTAGGTAGAAGTACAAATTTTAATAGATTGGTTGCGAAGATTTGAATAGTAATAAGTATTGGAAAATAAATGCTACTTAGTGAATGCCTTTGAAATCAATAGTTGGATAGGATAATAAATGTTGAATTCATTGGGTATAATAGAGTAATTGATCGATAAGTAAAATCTAGTTCAAATCAAATAATTGAATATTGAACAGGTAAATTTTTTAAAGTAAATATTTAAAACTTATTGAATAATTGAATAATGGAAATTGGATAACTGATTAATGGAAATGGTTGTTCTATAATTTGAATTAGTTTTAAAGGTTAAATCTTATAAGTTCGTTTTGAATATTTCAAAAGATAGTGATTTAAGAATAATCAAATTTGTTTAAATTTAATATTACAAATGTTTGAATAATTAAATTCCGAATTTGATATGATTAATTTGATATTGAAATTTAATATATGAAAATAGAGTGAAAAATTGAAATTTGATTTAATATGATTCAAATTGGTTTCCAAAGTGAATGTAAGCTATATCGGGATTATAATAGAGTTAATAAGAATTTAATATTTGGAATTTATTGAATAATTGAATAACGGGTTTAATATGATTAAAAATGATTTGTAAAATTTTATTTTATCATATTAAAGTTAGAATGATGTTGTAGAACTTTTAAAATCGAATTAAAAGTAAATTTGTGAAAATTGAATATTTCAATATTTAATTGACGAGTTAAAATAGCCATTTTTCAAACAGTGTCGGATTTCGACGAAACCAGTTTCATCGGATCCGTAACGTGATATTATTGTAAGATTTCAAATTTCAAGTCAATTGGATTTATCGTTTGTCCGGGGCGAGCCAAAACGCCTAGAAATTCGTTTAATCGGTTTAATGTAAATTTGATCGTTTATTGTCGTAACCCGCACAGATGATCGAATTGGCTTCCAAAACCTATTCCATTGTGTCCGGAATGCGGGATAAACCCTAGAAACATTGGTCACCGTGTGAGATTTGGAGTTCAAAATTTAGAAGTGAATAGTGTTTTTCGTTTAAATTCTATAAAAGGACCCCTCTACCATTCATTTGCAAACCCTAATTAAATTAAACCCTAGCCGCCAGTGAATATAATCAATGGCCAGAAAACATTCTCATTCCCCCTCGTTTTCTCGCGATCCCTTCACTTTCAAGCTTCGATTTATAAAGGAAGATTGTAGAGGACATTGAGATCTAGCATCTCAACGGTTGTGATGGTGTTTGGAGGGGTAGATTCGCCGTAATCGGCTGATAAAGTCAGGCCGTTCAAGCACGGTTTCCTAGGCCTCTTGATGACCGAGCTCGACGTGCTCATAGGCGTGAGTAGGGGAGAACACGAGCTATAGGATGGCGGCCTTGGATCAACGCCTCGATGAACTTGATGGTTGCGGCATAAAGATTTTCGAACGCGAACTGGGTTTGTGCGTGCGTATGGAATTGCCTGGAAACGAACGTGAATTGGGAGGGAGGAAAGCAAGGTGCGGCCCAGATTTCATCTCTGGAACATGCGGCCCTGATTAGTTGAGTTTAAAATTAGAAAAGAAATTGTAAATAAAATTATATTATAAATCATGTAAACTTTAAAATATCGTATCTTTGTCATACGAGGTCGAAAACTGATGAGACAAAGTGCGTTGGGTTTGTATTGTCGAGCACTACGCTATGGAGCTGGATTGGAATCGTTTGGAGATAGTGAAAATTTCGGGTAAAATTAAACGCTCGTTTAATTTTATTCGAAATAAAACGCTGGAACTACACTGAAATCAAGGTGAGTGTTTTATAACGCTCACAACGTACTGAATATCTTTATGGTAGTTAAAAATTGACATTATGAACTGTTATGTTTTAATTTGTCATTGTTTGATAAAATTTAATTGTCACATAGATTGTCATTTGAATTCACCGTTGAAAATTAAATTGACAGTCAAATTGAATTAAAATTGAATTGCGATTAAATTACCTGACATTGATAACTATGAAATTGTTGTGAATTGTATTGTCTATTGGATGATTTATTTTGAGGGATGCTATTGGTTGATACTTTAATGTTTGGATGTTTATTTTCTTATATATATCTTGTTATGCATACATATGACACTGTGATTTGGTTTAAGTGATATACATTCATCCCTAACATTTAATTGAAATAAATAATCACTTGGCCATAGGATAGAAAATTATATACGGACACCAGATTGGCCAAAGTAAAAAAAAATTAAAATCGTCAATTTGAAATTTATTTAAATGTTTTGATTTAAAAGTTATAAATAGAAATCAATTTATAGAAATCGAATTTATCGAAAAAATTGAGTTTGGAAGGGTGAAATAAATTTTGGTTAAAAGAAATTGTTAAATAAAAAGTTGAGACTTTGGAATTTAAAATTTGGATATGATTGAATTTCGAAAATTTATTTGTTTTAAAGATTGAACATTATTTCGAGCTTTGAGTATTACTAAGTAAAGGTGATATAAAAATGATATTCTGAAATGGAGCTTGGAATTGAATCATATTTGAATTTGGATTTAAATTTGAATATTGAAGGATAATCTTGTTAAGTGTTATAAATTGATATTTTGGAAAATCAAGCTCCAAATCGATATAAATTGAAATTGAATTAATTGAAGGTGAATGAAGAATTGAATTGATTTGAAGTCAAAGTTGACATTGATTTGAAATCGAAATTGAATCGGTAGAATGGAAATTGAAATTGATTTGAATTGGGAAGTTATAATTGAAATGGACTGGTTTTAAAGCTGTTTTATTTTGTTTTTCAAATTACTCTGTTATATAAACCATTTTTGAATACTTGAACTAGTTTAATCTATTTTAATTCTACTTAACCCAATTTAAATTATTTAAACTAATTTATCTATTTTAAATCCATTTTAAGATTTTATGTATTTTAACTATTTTAATTATTTCAAACTACTTTTAAACTACTTAAAACTATTTTCCAAAAATTCAAGCTGGTCAAAAAGGTGAAATGTTTATGTTTAAATCTTGAATGTAAATACGAATTGGGTTAAATGAAGTTGCAACCTAAATCGAAATTCGAACTGATTTTGAACTCGAAATGAGATATTGAGGCGAAAAATGATATTTGAAACGGAATCTTATATTTTGAATAGATATGATGATATTTGAAATGGATTTGATTTTTGAAGCGAATATGATATTTTGATATCAATTATGAATTGATTGAAATGTAAAAGAGCCATCGGTTGAATAATACGTAGTTATTGAACAGACCTGGATCGGATATGGACATACTCTCTGTAGATACCGAATACCACTTTAATAACTATTATACGCGGAGTGTTGACCCAGAATGAAGTGGATGGTTTGGAGAACGCGTTCATTGAAGAAAGAGAACGATATTGGATGACCCCTGACATGACTAAAACAGGAGCCGCGCCGGGCCATTGAGGTTCGCCACCTCTAGCGGACACACTTCTTCGATACGATATCTATTACATTTTGTGATTCGATTTGGGTGCACCCCTCGATTTTGGAGTGTTGTTTCGTGGTGTTGAGGTAGCTGCTGGCTATGCTCAACATCAGTCCGGATCACACAACTACTAGTATCCTAGTTGGTATCGCCTCATGTACCTTGTCATACTGATTATCCTATTCGCGACCACTACGTTTTGTTTTGTGTTATACCTATGGGGTACCCTCTGATAACCACCAGTTTACGGTGGGGCTTACGGTGCTGTATAGACTATGGCATTATAAAAAATATGTTAAGGGGGATTATGGTAACGCCTTAACGCTATTTTAATACCTTTACTTTACTGTAGACATATTATAATAGCGTATAGTACTACATAGTAGATAGTTTAACGGATCCTTAAGAGATGGAAAATCCCGTAACATCTCTTAAGTTATTGCATGCACGTTGACACTGGATATGAGATGTCAAACCCCGTAAACATCTCTTACGCCGTTACACTCATATTTATTTACGATTGATTTAACTTACATGAGGATATTTTAGTCCTGACTTGAGTGTTTTGTCTTTTCATTACGCTCGGGTCAGACCTGAGTTTTTCAGCTTATTGAAGATCTATTCTGGAGGACGAAGACGAAGATTTGGTATACTATTACTCTTATTATCTTTGCATCATGTTGTCTAGTGCATTATTTTATTTGTTATGTTGTATATGTATGACTCTGATAAAGGTTGTATAAATAATGATCAAAGTATTGTAAACAGCTTCATGAACTATTTATTTGACTATTATATTTTATCGTTCCGCTGCGAGATTCTGTGTTGTTTCATTTCCTTTATTTCTCTTTCTTTTCTTTTCTTATTTACCCCAATAACCATCTGCCCTTTTGAATGGTTTGGAACCGACATGTATATTTGATCGTCGGTTTAAACTGTCCAAAAGGCGGGTCATTACAGTTGGTATCAGAGCTTTGGTTTAGCGATAACCTTAGCTTTGCAGGGTCTGACTCTTTATAAATAGGGTAGTAATACCCTATGATGAGTCGCTGAGTGTATACATATGAGAGAGCGTATTTGTTAGTGATATAAAATGTTTTATATTGTGTCGGTTGATTTGTTGATTGGCTTATGGATTCTGATCAATACGAGTAATTAACGTCATTGATAGGGATCTCTAAACACTTAAACAGAACAATTCGACATAGTATTGTTTTTAAATTGGGTAAATGAAATAATTTTGCCCTAATTATAATTTTTATATAAATAATTTATTTTCAAAAATTATTGTGACTTATCTAGCTTACCTGTTGTTAGGAATGATGATATTGGTTATTATCATTAATTGGATATTGTAATTTAGTAAATAAGATGAATTACAAAATGAACAGTGATAAAACAACTTGTGGAATATTTTAAGAAAGTAAAATCATATAAGAATATTTTATGAAGGTGACTTATAAATTAAAATAGATTTAAACGGGAAAATATTAAATTTAAGACCCGGAGGTTTTGGAAAATGGTTCTCAAAGTTTTGAAGAAATATATAGTAATATTAGTTGGAAATTGTTTATGGAAATATTTTGAAAGGATTTTTAAAGGAAGGAATGAATTCAGTGCTCCTCTCTTATGTCATTGGAAAATAATTTCGGTGATGATTGCGCAGCATCATCGACGTTCATTTTCGAGTCTCAAAGTGGGGAAGACTTTAGAGAAGCTTTGCTTTTCTTTGAAATTATTTAGATAAATGGGTTTTGGTTTAAACTCCAAAGGTATAATTTGATATATTAAAGATATAAGTGTATATATTTATTTCAAATGATTTGAAAAGAACAGGGCATTTAAATTTCTATGTTCTGTTAATTAACAATTTTCAAATAATTTGCATGAAATGTGAATAACCAGAATTTATAAAATAAGAGGATTAAGATATCTAAGCTTATGTTTTGGGAAAGCTTTAGAGTTGTAGTGTACCTTTAAAATTGAAAGGTAAAGAGGATTTAAATAAATCAAATTTGTGAACATTCTAATTATGTAAAATGAAATTCTATAAATTTGTATAATACCAAATTTGCATTCTAATAACATATAACAAGACTTACCAAATGTTAAAAGTTAAAATGATGTTTTGGATATGTAATGAGATATTGTACAACTAAACAGAACCTGAAAGTAATTGAAATATACAAGTAAGGAAAACTCAAAAGGAATTAAAATGTATATAAATGGAAATTTGGTTGTGATAAAAATTATAAAAAACTTAAATATAGCATGAAATGATGAATGGATAAGTGGAACAAGTAAGTGAACTTAAGAAAAGGTCATTAAGTCAAGCAATGTCTTTGTAAACTGGTTGTAGAATTAAATATAAATTTGCAATAAAAAAAGAAAAATATGTAAAGATAAGTTTGTAACTTTTGAGATAACTATAAACTAAGAAAAGTCATATATGAGAAGTTAGACTTTTATGGAATGACTATAAACTAAAGTGATGATTAATAAAATGTTCCACAAATAAATTTGTATTAACTGAAACTATGAATATGAAGTAAATGTAAACAAAACAATTTGGTATAGCTAATAATCAATTGGGAAAAGAAATTGAGTTTAATTAAATTATATAGAATGTTAAAAATGAACTTGAGTAAGCAAATTCTTTGATATGATGTTTAAGAAAAGATAATGTTAAAGAATATGCTATGTAAAGAAATGAATATACTAACTGAATAATGGATTGTGGGTAATTAAGTGAAAAATAAAAATAAATAGAAGTCAATCAAATAATTTAGTATAGATAAATTGGATAGAAATCCATTGGAAGGTAATACGTGAGATTGTACGTATATTATTTTATTCGCGTAACAATTTGATCCAAATTCGAGCACAAAATTTCGAGATGATTTATATCCATCCAAGTTAGGATTTTTCACTTGATTTTCGACGGCGAACCCTGGATATGGATTTTTAATTCGATTCTAGAATTCTCTATCATAGTATATGGCTATGCAAGGAGAGTAACAGTTTCCAATCAAGGAACCAAATCTGAGTCCGCACTAGAGAGTCGTGTGAACGATACTAGTTTGGAAGCGAAATTGTGTGATCGAATAAGCGATTAGATTGATTTTGCTCACGGATTATATATGTACGGCTTACAGACTTAATTAAAGTTAATATTGGAAATTTATGATGCCAAATATAAAATGATTCTTTTAAAATTATATGATTTGGTTGTTATATGATTCTTAGTTGATTGTATATAATTCATTAAGTGTTAATGAAATTGAAAGCTATAAGTCATTGAAATCAAATTGGAAGTTAAATAAATTTAAATAGAATTTAATTTGATTCAAATTGGAAGTGAACTAATGTAAATATAAATTAGTGAATGTTAACTAATTGAATTGAGAATGAATGTTAGTAAAATCCAACGTTAATAAATCAACGGAGATTAAAAATTGAAAAACGAAGCCAATAAATATTAATGAGAAGTGAATTTATATTGATTGGTTATGGATTTCTAGGATGATTGTTGGATGATAATTGATTTGGTGGATGCATTTGTTGTTTTGTTGCATTTGCTATGTTGGCACATGTAGTTGTTATGTTTCTATATGATGTATATTGATATTATTTTCATATATGTATGTTTCTCATGGTTTGTTGAGTGTTTAGTAGGTGTGGATTGCGCTTGCTTCGCATTTGGAGCTCGCTTTCGCGCTATTTTAGACGTATATGCTCGCTAATAATATATAAGGTACATATCTCGGATTACATACCGTAATTTTACACTTTTTTCCCCTGCGGGATGCCTCATCACTTGATGAGATGTATATTTGTGATATATATACTGTCATTTTTTTCCGATCAAGCCACGCAAAGGAGACTCTGCCGAAATTTTTCATAAATCCGGGTGTTAGAAAATTTTCAAGTTTTAAAATTTTATAACTTGTTTGATAACTAACTTTTAAAGTTAGAAAGCCGTTCGGAGTAACTTAGTGGAAGTGTAGTAATGACTTTATGAATGGAATTTCATTGTTTTATAAGTTGGTAATTTTGAATAAAATATATCTAATGTTGAATTCTATACTTAGTTCCTTTTCCCTTCTTTTTCCTTTTCGGGGACGAAAAGTTTTGAGTGGGGGAGAGTGTAACGACCCGTAAAATTTCGATAATTAAAATAGCTAATTTAATAAGATTTCGTGATTTAATGTTAGAAAAAAAATTTGTAAGTCGTTTGGGATAATAATAACTAGAATGAGTTGCAACAATAATTATCCAAGTAATTATTTATAGATTGAATGGAGTTCTAATCTAATTGATTTGACTCAAATGTTATAACTTGGTTAAGGGAATATATGGGAAAAAACCAATGCAAATAAGTGAATAAGAATTATGAATGATTTAGGTAGAAGTACAAATTTTAATAGATTGGTTGCGAAGATTTGAATAGTAATAAGTATTGGAAAATAAATGCTACTTAGTGAATGCCTTTGAAATCAATAGTTGGATAGGATAATAAATGTTGAATTCATTGGGTATAATAGAGTAATTGATTGATAAGTAAAATCTAGTTCAAATCAAATAATTGAATATTGAACCGGTAAATTGTTTAAAGTAAATATTTAAAACTTATTGAATAATTTAATAACGGAAATTGGATAACTGATTAATGGAAATGGTTGTTCTATAATTTGAATTAGTTTTAAAGGTTAAATCTTATAAGCTCATTTTGAATATTTCAAAAGATAGTGATTTAAGAATAATCAAATTTGTTTAAATTTAATATTACAAATGTTTGAATAATTAAATTATGAATTTGATATGATTAATTTGATATTGAAATTTAGTATATGAAAATAGAGTGAAAAATTGAAATTTGATTTAATATGATTCAAATTGGTTTCCAAAGTGAATGTAAGTTATATCGGGATTATATAGAGTTAATAAGAATTTAATATTTGGAATTTATTGAATAATTGAATAACGGGTTTAATATGATTAAAAATGTGATGACTCGGAATTTTAAAGCAATATCAATTTAATAATATGAAATAAAATTTAAATTAATTTGATAATCTTTGTAATAAGATTTGAATTAATTTAATAATTTAATAAAATAAATAGTTAATTGATAGATTTTATTTTTTAAAAACTAAATAATTATTTTCTATTTATAATATATATAGAATATTGTATATATTGTATATAGATCTTGTTTTAATCTGATTAATTAATAAATCATGTTTTCTATAAAGTATATATCTTTATTAAAGTTGTAAATTATGATTTTATTTTAAGGTTAAACTTTTAAAAAGGTTATTTCATAAATAAATATGGTTTTAAATACATAAGAAAATATTGAAATGGTTTAAAATATGTTTAGCTCAAGTTTAAAATTTAATAAATAGCAATAAGGTTATTTTGATTTTCTTTTAAATATAATTGAATAAAATAAATAATTTATGAATAAAGAAATAATTTCTTTTATAAGTTATTTATGGTTATTAAATATTGTTATTTTTAAAAATATAATAATACATTGTTTCAACAAATAAATTTTTAACAAAAAATATTGTTTTTCAAAATTCAACTTTGTAGTTGTATTTGTAAATAAACTGGATTTCAAAAATTCAATTTGATCATGAATTCAAAGTTTTTAAAATTTAAATTATAAATATTTCTTATTTGTTTTGATTTTGAAATATTTGCATAAACTTTGTCTTATAAAAAAATTGAATTTATTCATTTTAATATTATCTACATATAAATAAGTAGATATTAACTAATTAATTAAACATGGATTTATATTTATCTTATATTAACATCTAACTAAATAACTAATTAACATAATTTTAACTAATTAACATTTAATGACAAGTGTAAGCATTTTTCAAATTAAAAGAACATGTGTTAATTAATTAACATACTTACTTGACAAATGTTAAAATTAATGACAAGTGTCATTTTAAAAACCCTTTAATTTTCTTTATTTTAATAAACCACATGTTCATTTATATAAAACCTTCATTTCCTTAACTCCATTTCTTTTCTATTCCCTTATTCAAAACCAAGAAGAATTAAAACAAATTACCTCAAAAACTAAAATCTATAATCATTTCTTCATCCCAAATCAGTAATCCCTCCTATAAACCAAATTCATGAAATCAAATTCCTATAATCCTTCCAAATCTGTAGCATGCAAATCAAAAATCCACCTGCACATCTTCAAATTGAAAATCTGCATTTTCAAACCTATCACCTTATTAGAAATCTGTAGCCTGCAATTTTGGGATTCAAAGCAACTGTCTGCATACAGTTTTAAATTAAAGAAGCAAGCATTCCAGTTTAAAAATAAATAAGCAACTCAGTCTTCATCAAAGCAATTCAAGTTCCTGAGTCAAAGATTTTCAAATGAAGGCTGTTTTCAAAACAATGGAGGCTCTGTCTTTTAATTATCAGGTGAGTAACTTTAAAAAATAATAATAATTAGTATTTAAATCTGTTGCATGTTAATTTCTTTGTTAAGTATGTGTTTTATTTTTATTTTTTTTATTTAGAAAATCTTCTATGTATATATGAATAGATATATTTTATGTGCATGCTATGGTCTCTGTACTACTGTTCTTAGTTTCAGGATTAGAAATTGTTCAAAACCCATTATCACGTGATGTAATCAATGTTAGTATTTAAGATTCAAACAAATTATGTTTGTTGTATTAAGAATTAAGGTTTAAAAATTTATTCAAGTTATAATGACTTCTATTATCTTTGAAAATCAAGAAAAAAACAGAGCAAATTTAATCCAAGTCAAAATTCGAACTTTTTAAATCATGGATTCAGGATTACAAAATGATTACCTAATTAAAAACTAGATTTTTAATACTAAAATCAAGAATTTTAGCAATAAGACTTAGGTGAAGTTCTTGTATGAACAGAATAGGGAAAATTCATGATTTCTGGTGATCTGTTGATTTTGGAGGTCGGGCTTTCTGTTTGGAGATGGAAGGGTGATCGGTGAGTAGGGAAAAAATGGTGGAAGTGTAGGCGAATCACTATGGAAGAGGTGGTGGTGGATTATCTCCTGTAGCCCTAGTTTTAATTAGGCATTTTGTGTGGGTCAGTACGGCCTGTTGGGAGGATCGAGTCGATTGAGTTTCTGAGGGATGATAGTAGGTTGAGAGATGAACTCGTGACCGGAGGTGGAAGGACTCTGATGGTCGGAGCACTGTGGGAAAGGGTTTGACAGGTTTTGGGAGGTGGTTGTTCTAGTTGTTCCAGGTTTGAAGTTGATTACTCGAATTCAATTTCGAGTTTGAAGTGATTATCTGATGATATTGTTTGGATGTGAAGAAGATTGCATATTTGGGACGACCACCAGAGATGGTCGGAGGTGATCGAAGTCACCGTGCATATGCATGGTGCACTTCGTTTCTGGTGAAGTATGTATTGTTGGAATTGTGGAGTTGTGGCCTCGGGTGTGACTCGATGCATGTGGAAGGTTTGTTCGAAGTTGAGGGCTCGTTGACTCAAAGTAGAATTCGAGTTGGCACGGGTAAATGCAGTTGTTACAGGTTTTTATTCAGAAACCTGTAACTCTGTTTAAATTTTTAAAATAAGATTTAAAAACCTGAATTTAAATGAAGTAAAGTTTTAAATGAGATTTAAATTTAGTTTGCAATCTGAATTAAGTTTAAATCTAAGTTTAAAAATAGATTCAAGTTAAATTTGAATCTAGCTTGGGAAAAATGAGTTTTTAAATTCAAATTGACTGAATAATATTAAGTGTTTAAGAAGTTTGAAGTGAAAATAAAGAATTTGAATTTAAATGGAGTTTGGATGTAAAAGAGGATTTAATTAAGTTAAATTAGAATTTTAAATTTGAATTCAAAATTTATTTGAATCTTAAATTTTGGAAATAAAGTTTATAAATTTAAATATTGTAAATAAGTTAAAATTTAAAGTATATTTTAAATGATTAGAGATTTAAATGGAATTTAATTTAAATCTTTAAATTTCTTTTATATAAGTATTCTTTAACATGTGGAATTCTAAGTTTTTAATTTGGTTAAAGATAGTTTAATTTCAGTTTTAAACTTGAACTTAAAATGAAAAAAAATAATATTTGAAATCCTGTATTTTGTAATTATTTTATTGTATATTTTAGTTATTTTTAATGTAAGATTTTGATTTAAAAACTTATTTTACTTATTTGAAATGATTAAATTTATTATTTAAATATAATCTTGATTTTTATGAGTTATAATTCCAAACTTGTGTAAGTTGAATATTTGCCTGAAATGCTGATTTTGGTCAAAATAGTCAAACTGTGACTTTCAACTTAAAATTTTAAAAGTTTAAAATTTTAATTTTTTTCATTTATTTAAAGACTTTGGCTTTTGTTTTCTTAAAAATCTAATTTTGGAAATTTTCTTGAAATGATTTCTGATCGTTTGTCCAAATAAAAATAAACAATGTCTGAAAATTTGATTTGGATAAAAAGTGTAACTTTAATAGAAATTCTAAATTTTATAATTCTAAAGGCAAAATTTTCATCTTGTACTGTATACAATTGTGTAACATTTGTTTCACTTTTGTTTTGGTCAGGTTTGTTGTATACTTTTTTTTAAAAAAAAAAGTTAGTAATAATTAGTGTGAAACGGGAAATAAACTTTACATTTCTTTTACATATGTTTACATCTGTTTCTTAACTTTATATTTAACAATCAATTGGATGAAGCTAAATCAAATGTTATTAATTATGGTATAATAGCTATTAAATTTTGGTTTAAAGTGATGGTTTATTTTTCCTAATAGAAACGTTAGTATTTTAAATTTATTTAATAAGAGAAACAAAAAAATTTGTACGTTACTTTGGGCATATATTTAATTGTTGCTCTTGCATTTTCGTTATCTATTTGATTTTTTTTCTTGCGTTAACAATGCAAAGTTTTCAGCCGTATATTCTCTTTTGAGAATCCAAAATCTTGCTCAAATCTTGCCTTGAATCATTTCCGTGTGTGAATTATTTCTTTCCCTCTTGCCTCCCATACGTTTCCACCTATTGGATAGAATTAAATTGCCTCTACCGTTCAAGCATTTAACTCTTGCCTGCCCTCTACATAAATTAGTGAGCAAATGCTAATATATATTTCACGTTCAAAAATTCCATACCACAAATTATTCATTTTGCTTCCATCAAAATTTGCGTGAGCATCTCCTGAAGGTATGAACCGGCGCATGCTTTTCCTTTCATTTTTTTTCTCTTTTTTCTTTCTTTCTTCTTTTCACTCTTGTTTTATTTCATTTGTTCTCCTTTCATTGTTTTGCTTTATCCTATTGCCTGCCACCGTGCTTGGCCATTCACCATATTTTTCCGACCCTACCCATGCCAGACCACCGAGCCTTGTTTGAGAAAAAAAAAGGAATGAAAAAAATTCCATTTTTGTCGCCATTGTATTTTGTTTTTGAAGTAATATTGCCACCGAGCCTTGTTTTGAAAAAAAAGGGGAAATGAAAAAAAAAAGTTGCTTTTGTCACTTTGTATTTTTGAAGTTATAATCTATTTTTCCACTGGCCCTTGTTCTGGAAAAAAGAAACGAGAAAAAAAAAATTGTTTTGTCACCTCTGTAATTTGGCATTCTAGTCTATATTCCCTCTGCCCTTTTGTTTGAAAAAAAAAAGAAATGAACAAAATTTGTTTTGTCACCTTTGTTTTGAAGTTATAGTCTATTTTAAAAGTGGTCTTGTATTTTTGAAGTCATAGTTTATTTTGTTTTTATAAAATTAAATAGAAAAGGAAATTTGAAAGGCCTTAAACTTTCTATCTTTCTATGGGCCTTTATAGTCCACCCTTTTACTTTTAACCTAACCTTTCACCAGTTAACCCTAACACCTCCTCATATCATCTCCTACCACTTCACATTTTTGAGCTTGCCATGCCTTTGTGATGCCAAACCAGATCCTTTTCCACCTGAAATCATGTGTGGCCTAGCCCTAAGCATGTATGGCTGAGCATACATGGAGTTGTGGTCAAGCAAAAGTGGTTGAAAAGCTTGGTAATGTCATTTGTTGCTTCTACTTTTCTATTGTTCAACAAATCTTTATATTGTATGCATATGTTTATATGGTCTTGTTTATTTGTTGTATACAAGATCATTATCAGGGCTTTCCATTCATTCAACTCAAATCGTGTTTGTCGTGCTTTTGGAATCGCTCTTGTGTTTGTTGTTTTGGTCTCTAGCTTCGAAAAGGTGAGTCTTTCTCACTCTGACATATATACTTATGAAAAGTGGATTGATGACAAGTGTTTAGTAATGTAAAATGTTTATGTAAGTTAATGATGATCATATGATATGCTATGCCGTGTTATTACCATGTTATTACCATGTTAAAACTGTTAATTTTCACCTGACATCTGATACATGACTGTATATTGTGATATTGACATTGTTTATATTATTTCTGTATATGATCACACTGCAAGTTCCCTGTTAGGATAAAAAATCATTATGGGCTGAAATGATAGGCCTGAGTTATTTTATTTATTTATTTAAACTTGGGATTGCGGGTTTGAAATGACAGAACCCGGATTTTTACCTTTTAAACTGCGGATTGAAATGATACGTATCCGTATCACTTGACCTAGGTTAGAAAACTATATACAGACCCATGGTTATTCTATAAAGTGCTTTGAATATTTTAAGTATTTTAAAAATATAAAATTATGAAATTTGATTTAAATAGATTTTGAAAGGTTTTAAAATAAATAAATTATGATTTTTCTATGTGTTAAAAATGTAATTTATGAATGGATTAATGGATTTTGAAATATAACTTATGTTTGAAATTTGGAATTTTGGCTAAAAATGATATTTAAGTTATATGAATAAAATGGACTTTAATTTTATTTGGAAATGGTAAATATGATAAATTGATTTATATTTGAATTTAAGTGATTTATTAAAGAATTATTGATTTTCTATAAATTTAAGTGGTTGAATAAATGACTGTTGAAAATGAAATTTTAAAATATAACTTGACTTGAAAATGTGAAATTTGAGTTTTAACTAAAGATGTTAAATTAATCAAATAAACTGGAAGTTTAGTTAAATTTGTAAAATGGTAATATAAATCTAAAACGTATAGGTTTTAATTTATGAAAGAAACGTATAGGTTTTAATTTATGAAAGAAACGTATAGGGTTTAATTTATGAAAGAAACGTATAGGTTTTAATTTATGAAAGAAACATATAGGGTTTAATTTATGAAAGGAACGTATAGGTTTTAATTTATGAAAGAAACGTATAGGTTTTAATTTATGAAAGAAACGTATAGGGTTTAATTTATGAAAGAAACGTATAGGGTTTAATTTATGAAAGAAACGTATAGGTTTTAATTTATGAAAGAAACGTATAGGGTTTAATTTATGAAAGAAACGTATAGGGTTTAATTTATGAAAGGAACGTATAGGTTTTAATTTACGAAAGAAACGTATAGGGTTTAATTTATGAAAGGAACGTATAGGTTTTAATTTATGAAAGAAACGTATAGGGTTTAATTTATGAAAGGAACGTATAGATTTTAATTTATGAAAGAACGTATGGTGTTCTAAGTAATGATAGGAACATGTAAATTCCTAATTAATGAAAGAAGGTATAAGTTTTAATTAATGAAAGAAACGTATAAGTTTTTAATTAATTAAAGAAACGTGTAAAGTCCTAATTAATGAGAGAACATGAAAGTTTTAATTAATGCAAGAACATGTAAAGTTTTAATTAAGAAAGAAACATGTAAAGTTTTAAGTAGTGTGGTATTGATTTAATTAATAAATGTTCATTATTGAATAGGAATATAAAATTTAAAATGTACATTTGACACGTAGATTTTAATCAATGTAATGGTGTATTTTAAATTGATTAAAATGATAAACGTTACTTATTGTAATAATAATGTAAGTTAATAAGGTGCTTTTAACTTAACATAAGAATTTCGGTTTATATTGTATATTACAGTAAGAAAGTTTATTTAACTATAAGGCTATGATAAATTGACATGTTAAAATTTTAAGCTTATCAATACTTTGATTATATACAATGTAAAGTGGAAAGTAGTACATTCCAAAAATGCTATGATTCCTTAAGGTAACATTTCCAAAATGCTATGATAATTTAAAGGAATATTTCAAGTTTAATAAATTTAAAGAAATATTCAATGATTTGAAAATTTGGGTTTTATTTGAATGATATAATATTGAATTATTTTTGAAATGGAAATGATACAATTGTGATATTGTTTTGAAATAAGTATGATATTTTGGTCTGGAAGTATAAATTATTTGAAATAAATATCCATGGGTTATAATAACGATTGGTTGTTAAAGAGACCGGGATCGGATATTGTCTTATAGCCGGCCAATACCGAAATCCACTTTAACAACTGTGTACACGGTGGAGATTCCAGAATGAAGTAGGATGGTGGCGACGTTCTCGAGGTATATTACGTGGACCCAACTCCCGTGAGTTGGCATATATGACTAAAACAGGAGCTATACAGGGCTACACAAAGGGTCGCACCCTTTCATCGAGCATGCTCCATCGGAAACTATTCTATTACTGTTGTGATTCGATTCGGTGGCGCCACTTTGATTCGGGGGTATTGTTCGAGGTGGGCGGAAGCTGCTGGCTTGCCGTCACCACCGGTCCGGGAGTGCAAACGGTGTATCCACCCTGGCATTGCCTCGCGTGCCGTGTCATATCCTTATATCGTGCCCACTATGATTTTGGTTTTAAAGATCCGACAGCGTTAAGGTTCACCATCCCCTTAACGCGATTTTCTATATGATTATACTTTACTGATTAGACACTACCGTATATAGCTTATATTACTACATAGTAAATAGTTTAACGGATCCTTAGAGGATGGGCGGTCCCAAGCATCCTTTAAGTTACTGATGCATTTTGTTACTGTTCACTTGAGTTGATTTACAGTTTATAAGTATTTATGTCCTGACTCGAGGGTTTTGTGTTTTGCTTTACGCTCGGGTCAGATTGAGTAAGTTAGCATTCCAGATTCACCTTCGGCGTTGGAGCTTTCCTTGAAGATCCAGCCTTCTATTTTGTTTCAGTATCCAGTGTTTCAGTGATGTATCTTGTTACTCTTCTGTTGTATCTTATTTAACTCTGATGTATCTCATATTTATATAGTAGCTTCATGAACTACTATCTCTTTTTCTTCCGTTGCATTTTTATATACTCTGTGTCTGTGATCTGTGATTTTATTTACTGTATATTCTGAGATTTTCCAAATTTTTATTTACAACGCGGTATTTTGAGCTATCCAATTCCGGCATGAGTGTCTACCTATACACTTATAATGGATGCGAATGGTTGAAAATATCGGGTCGTTACAGGAAACGTGTGAACAGACGAAAGGGGATGCAGAGGTCCAATAAACTTGGTATTTGTGTACGTAGTCAGTGTAAGAGGAGAAAGAACGAGATTTTTTTGGAGTTTGAACGGAAAAAAAAACAAAAATGTTCAAAGTGGAAAAAGTCAACAGGGATTAGCTGCTTTTTGTGCAATATGTAGGCTAAAAGTAGACTGTGCATTATGATATTTGAAAAGTAGGAAAAACAGTTGATTTTTAAAGTAAGTAAACGGAAAAACCGGTAAACAGTAAAGATCAAAACAGAAAAAAAGTATCAGATATTTTAGATTTTGAATCAGTAAAATAGATATAATGTGAAAGTGGAATAAGTCAAAGTGTAGTAACTGAAATAGTGAAATATTTTTCAGAGATCAGTTGGAGGCTGTTGAACAGCCAAAAAATCAGTAAATTGACATTCCTGCATACTGCAGTTTTCTAATTAGTAGGCAAATGGTTGAACATCAAAACAAACTAATGCTGCGCTGAAATGTTATGTACTGTTGGAGTACAAACAAAATTTAACCAAAATACAAACATATATATATATATGAATAATATATATATATATATATGTGATTTTATGTCCAAAGTAATAGTGTATATTTATGTTTCGCAAAATACCTATCAGCATTTGAATGAAATTTGATGTATTGCCTCGTGAAGGATTAGTCGATGTTAAAAAAATAAATCGTAGTGAATGCAGCAGATGAACAGGTTGAGTTGTGTGTAATAAATTATATGTTCTAAATTCATAAAGTAAATAGTTGTGAGAAGTTAAATATTGGTTGTCAAAAATAAATACCGAAGACAAAGCATACATATTTTAGTTAACGGACAAACAAAGCGGGGAGTCGTGTTGTACTTGCCAGCGTCGACGTCCGCGTCATCCACCACACTGTCTCCATCAAAAGCATGGGTCGGCATCGCCCACGTGAGCCGACTCTTCAATGAATGAGCCAGCAGGTAGAGCTACCACAACATGGCTCGATGTTGAAATGATATTTTACATGAGTAAACGGCAAGTGTCAATCTAATGGAATAATTTATGTTTAATCACTGAAGATAAATTTCCAGCTGAATAAAATGACTGTAAAACGTGATTGAAGAAAATAAAGTCAAGCGTATAAAATTTCAAACTATACCAACTGAATTACTATGTAACGAAATTTAGTGTAAGGAAAGTCATATATAGGTTGTCAGAAATAAATATTGTAAACAAAGCGTACATACAGCAGGCGTGGAGATCGGAAACAGTGGATTGTTGGAGTACAAACAAAATTTAACCAAAATACCAACACACACAGATAGATATATATATATATATATGTATGTATGTATGTATGTATGTATGTATGTATGTATGTATGTATGTATGAAATATATATATATATATATATATGATTTTATGTCCGAAGTAACAGTGTATATTTCTGTTTCACAAAATACGTATCAGCATTTGAACGAAATGTGATGTATTGCCTCGTGAAGGATTAGTCGATGTTAAAAAAATAAATCGTAGTGAATGCAGCAGATGAACAGTTTGGGTTATGTGTAATAAATTGTATGTTCTAAATTCATAAAGTAAATAGTTGTGATAAGTTAAATATCGGTTGTCGAAAATAAATATCAAAGACAAAGCATACATATTTTAGTTAATGGACAAACAAAGTGGGCAGTCATGTTGTACCTGCCAGCGTTGACGTCCGCGTCATCCACCACACTGTCTCCATCTGTAGCATGGGTCGGCATCGCCCACGTGAGCCGACTCTTCAATGAATGAGCCAGCAGGTAGAGCTATCACAGCATGGATTGATGTTGAAATGCTGTTTTACATAAGTAAACGGCAAGTGTTAACCTAATGGAATAATTTGTGTTTAATCGGTGAAGATAAACTTCCAGCTGAATAAAATGTCTGTAAAAGGTGAGTGAAGAAAATAAAGTCAACCGTATAAAATTTCAAACTATACCAACTGAATTACTGTGTAACAATATTTAGTGTAAGGAAAGTCATATATTGGTTGTCAGAAATAAATATTATAAACAAAGCGTACATACAGCAGGCGTGGAGATTGGAAACAGTGGATGCATGCAGAACATGCACAGTAATGCAAAAGTAAGTTGATAAAATTTGGGCAGGGAAAATGGTGGAAGGAAACAGGTGTCTGTTCAGTACTACTTACTGCAGTAAAATCTATGTCATGTAAAAATATTGCACCTGCTGAATACATAAAGTCTGACTCATAGGGTTTATTTCAATAAACTGTTACCATTTAATAAATGGGCGTCACTATTTGTGTGTAACTAAATAGTTGGTTAATCTTGTTTGAAAAGTGAAAAGAAGTAAAGAAGTGGTGCAAAGATTGGGATGGAAGCAAGGGCGATTGAATAAAAGGCAATAATAGTGATAAACCGTAAGTGTAAATTTAACAGTTCATTATGTATTAATTTACAAAGGGTATGACAAAACATATATCAAATGGGTGAATCAGCAGATAAATTGATAAACAATAAATTTGTTGAAAAATCAGTTTTGGAAAATCAGCCATATAAAATTCTGAAGTAGACCAACTGAATTACTGTGCAACAAAATATAGTTGTAGAAAAAGTTATATATTGATTGTCGAAAATAAATAAGTTGTAACGATCCGGAATTTTTGAGCACTAAAATTGGAATATTAATTGATTTTAAATTGTTTAAAGGTTAATTATCAACTTAAATTACAAACATCATGATCTATTTGACAATTAAATTGTAGAATTAAGTAATTTGAATTGGATAAAATATGAAACCTGAGATTTTAAGCCTGTTATAAATAATCTGAAGGCTTGTAAAATTTATATTGATAGTATAGAGGATAATAGAAGTTGTAAAATTGAAGCAAACAGTGGGTTGTTCAGTTTTAAGATTTAATCGTTTAAATTGAATTTAAAAATAGTCTTCCGAGGCACAGTCTTGGAATCCGACGAAACCAGTCACATTGGATCCGTAATATTGAATTATTACTGGATTTCAAATTTTATAGCATTCGGAGTCATCGTGTGAGTGTACGAGATAAAAACGTCTAGAAGTAATTAATCGTTTAATTTAAATATCCTACATCTTTTCACCTGTCAAAATCCTTTCCCACCAGCCACCTTTACTCCTATCAAGCCGACAAACCCTTATTCCTTCGGAACGAAGTCAATAAAAAAAATCTTAAAAATGGTCGAAGACGTATTCCTCCAATCGAAAACCAAATTAACCTAAACCCTAAGCATCATGCTCATCTTGAGTCTAATAAAGTGCGAGCTATTGATCAGCTTCATCGAGCATCGTCAGTGGCCACGAGCTGAAGCTAGGGCGCGAGGCGAAGAGGCGCGGTCGCTCGAAGGGGATGTTGACTTCAACACGGCAGTGAGGTGATGGGTTATCGCGTTCGTGTGCTTGCGGCGGATAGGGTTTAGAGAAGGGGAGGGGGCCGAGCTGGGTTAGTTCGTACATTTGGGTTTCCGTAGGGTGGCTGTTCACGCGTACTTCGATGGAGATGGGTATCGCGATGTCTCGAGCTCGCGTAAGGGACGGCGTGGTCGATAAAGATTTTTGCTGTAAGGTATTATAGTTTTATTTCTTATTTATTTATTTGAAACTGAATGAATTTATATATATGTGTGTACATTAGGATTTAGATTTACAGTAAAAGAAAAAATAAATAAATAAAATAATAAAATAAAATTGGATCAGCTATATATGTATGTAGAACAGCAAGGTCTGGATAGATTTGATTTTAAGATTTTAGGAAAATCAGAAATGTTTAAAATGTCTAAAGTTTATATATGTGAAATTAAAAACTTTGGATCTGTAAAACATTTTTATAAAGTATATATGAGATTATGAGATATAGGAGGATTCATAAATATTTGAGAAATTTATAAAAGTAGATTTTTGAAATCTATAACTTATTTTTATTAGTAGTTTCAGAAAGGAAAAATTTATAGTTTAATTAATTATTTTTGTAACGTAAAATTTTATTTATTATGAGGAAAATTAGTAATAGAATAATTTGGCTAATTAAATTTATCTAACGGTAAAAAGATCATTAGACTAGTTCAAATTAAAAGTGTTAATTAATTAAATCTATTGAAAGGAAATTGATTGTTCGATAAATCATACAAATTGTTTATTCTAGGTCAATAACCGAAAAACGAAGACAATAAAGAAGTGGATTGCAAATAAAAAGCAAAGGTGAGTTAATCTCACTCAGTTAAATTTAAATTTAAATGATTAAATTTAAATAATTGTTTGAAATGGTTGAATTGATTTATGTTCTGTAATGTGGTATATACTTGGAATTGGCATTTTATATTGTGCTAACGTCTGTGAATGCAGGGAGAAAAGGTTGGAGGGATCCAACTGGACCCCTCAACTTTATTTAATTATTTAATATTCTCTGTTTTGAATATTTGATATCCTGTAATGAATTATGTGGGAATATTGAATGCTATGGCTTGATTGTTATAATCGGGCAATAATTAATTACTAATATATATTTTGAGTTTGGGAATGAAAATAAAAGAAGTGAAATTTGTAAGTAAAATAATTATGGGAACTTGAATAAATTTAAGAATGAATTGGAAAAGAAATAAAATGCCTTTAAAATTCTAATAAATAAAGCTTAAGTTTAGTAAAGGGAATTTGAATAATCAAAAGTTAATGAATTTTAAAATTCAGTGTTATTATTTAAAAAGAACAAAACATTTATTTAAAATTCAGGATTTAAATTATTGGAAAGAATAAAGAATAATTTGGGAATAACCTGAATTTTGTATATTCCAGTTAAAAGGGGTTTGAAATCACATAGAAAAAATAATAACAATTAAGTCCATAACTAATGAATTTTTGAAATGAACTGATAAGTAAAGAAATTGATTTCAAATGGAATAAAATTGAAAATCAATTTGGGAAATTGATTTAAATGGTTGAGATTTGAAATTCTCCCTAGATAACCAAGTACGTTTCAAAGTAAATTTTTAAATATAAGTTAAAAGATTTTAAAGTTGTTTTAGAAAGTATGTTTTGTAAAATTTATTATTTTTAATATTTAAATTCTAAAGTAGGTATTTCCTGTAATCTATTATAGTAGTAATTATTTAAAAAAAAATGAGTTGGTATTTGTTTTAAAAGAGAAAATGTAGTTCTTATATTCTATAAAATAGCCTCATTTTAAATATTCTTAAAGTATATATTTTTATAAAGTATTAAAGTAATTTTTAATTTAAATGCCTTAAAGGATAAGTTATAATAAGAGTTTTAAATTATTTTCAAATCTAAAGTTTTGTGCTTGGTTATTTCCAGTGAAAATTAATATTTGGGAATTCTTTCCATTTAGAAGAGAATGATTTGAAACTGTTTTCAAAGGATTGAAAATAGAAATATATCTTGTGAAGATATTTTGAGGTAAATAAATAATTTGGGAAGTTATTTATTGTTTGATGGATGTTTGTGAATATTAATTGATAGTTAAATAACCGACTATCACTAATGGCCAACTGCGATGATCGTTTCGAAGAGACCGGGATCGAGATTTATTTCTTGAAAACCACTTCGATCCGGTTTGTACGTTTCGTGGAAACGATTTCGGAGTCGAAGATGGAGCAGTGAAGTGCAAGGGCTAGTCGCTACTAATCCTGAGGATTTTCCAAAATGGATGTAGTAGGAATAGTGCCTTCGGTTCCGTTCGAACCCGGGACGGACTTGTATGGATGAATGCTTGCGAAACATCGTCAGGTGGACGATGGGCATTCAAAGGGATATGTTCTAAAAGGTAACGCTTAGCCTCATGCCTCATCAAATGGGAATGACTGAAAATCAGGGGTTATACAGCAAGGCTAGGTGGGTAGCACCCAAGCAGGGTGAGGTCATTCCAGTCTAGATGTCCCTTTTTATTTTTCGGCTTAGTGGGCGGTTGTTGATCCCAACCGCGGGGTGATCTCACTCGGGATTATCCAATAAGGGGTAGTCCCAGCCTTGTGTTGTAAGGGAGCGGGCGTACTCCTCGGTACGGTGACCTAGGCCCCGTACTGTGACAGGTGGTACCCCAGTGCCTAGTCATTGGTTGGAAATCCATTTTCCCTACGAGCCTTGTACGAGTTTTGTTTGTATTACCCACTCTGTGGCTAGTAGCTGGAATTTAATGAATGTAACTATTTCGGCTATTTTATAAGTATTTGTATATAGGCCCTATTATAATATCAGAGGATTTCGATAAAAATTGTTTTAGTTATCGTAAGGTAAAAACCCGACATGTTTATTTGTGGCGTGGTCTTGCGAGATGCTTTTGTTTCCAAAGGGATTTTGAAACTTTAATAATCAATTGGGTGTGATTTTCTCACGCTGGTATTTCAGGCTGACTCGGGTATTATTTAACTGTAATGCTCGGGTCAGACCGAGTATTATAGGATACAGGATATGATGCTTTGGAGCTCAGGAGACGAGCTGGATGACGATACGTACTTACGTACTTGTTTATGTATATATTCCGCTGTGTTGAGTTGTTGTGTATCCATTGTATGATATTGATGCTGAGTTGAAATTGATGTACTCTGATGTTTTAATATATGTAAACAGAAATATTTGACTTTTGAGTAAAGATTATTTATTATCTATTATATTTTATTCCGCTGCGATGGTTAGATTCTATTGTTGTTTTCTCTACTTTCTTCTTCTACCTCTTCTTCTTTAAACCAAATGGTTCATATTTCTATACAACTTGAGTTGATTGTTGTAGAATAGTGTTGACTCAAGGGGGACGGATTTGCGGGCTGTTACACTTGGTATCAGAGCTTAGGTTGGTGATAACCTTGGTTCTGGTGGGAATTACTCATAGAAAAGAGTCTATAGTACTCTAGAATGAGTTTGAGCGTATTTGTAACGACCCAGGATTTTTGATAATTTAAATTTGAGTATTTAATTAATTTTAAATATCAATAAGTGGAATTTTTAAGTCGAATAATTTATTTTTCGAATATTGGGTTTAATGGGATAATTAAATCGATGATTTAATAGTGAAATTCCAGAAATAATTAAATATTGGGTTAAATATGATTGGAAATGATTTGGAAAATTTTGTTATGTCATATTAAAGTTATAGAAATGTTTTAGAACTTTTAAAATTGAATTTGGAATTTATTTGTAAAAATCGAATATTTTAATATTTAATTATCGATTGAAAAATAGCCAATTTTTGAACAGTCTCAGAATTAAACGAAACAAGTTCCATTGGATCCGTAATAGTTAATTATTATCGGATTTCAATTTTCGTAGCAATCGGAGTTGTCGTTTGACCGTGGCAGCTCGAAACGCATCGATATCGTTTTAATATTAATTTAGCGAGTTAAAATAGCCATTTTTCAAACGGTCTCGGATTTCGACGAAACCAGTTTCATCGGATCCGTAATGTGATATTATTTTAAGATTTCAAATTTCAAGTCAATCGGATTTATCGTTTGTCCGGTACAAGCTAAAACGCCTAGAAATCGTTTAAATCGGTTTAATTTTAAATTGATCATTTATTGCCGTATCTCACACATACGATGGAATTAGCTTCCGAAACCTATTCCATTGCGTCCGGAACATGGAAAAACCTTAGGATCGCCTGTCGGCACGCGTTGTTTAGAGATTGTTTGAAAAGTTGCTTCAAAATGACTTTAATATTAAAATATTATTAAAAATGCTTATAAATTCACGTTTTTTGAGGAAACCCTAGCCTATTTGCTCCAGCCGCCGGCCCTATCATCAATGGCTGCGAATTTCACTTCTTCCTCTCCAATTTTCTTCAAATCCGTAAGGAATTACGAAATGTCTTCAACTACAAACTCGTAGAGGACGTCAAGATCTATCATATCAACGGTCAAGATCGCGAATAGCTTCACGAATCAACGGCAAAGGGGATTTGAAGGGCGCACGTTCATGGGGCTGTATCTCAGCAATGGCAAGGCCGAGCTTGGCCTAGCTCTGGCCGAAGGTGGCTCTTGTCGTGGGCTACAAGGTGGCGCTCTCTGATCGATGCATAGGCGAGTGTGGTGGTCGCGAATTCAAGCCCTAGATTTGTGCTTATGGGTTTTGGTGTGCGTTTTTTTTTACCTGGAGAGAGAGGCCGTGTGCGTGAAGAGAAGGTGAGAGGGAGGAAGCTAGATGTGCGGCCAGGATCAATTTAGGTTGAGAAATGTAAATTAATGTTGATTTATTCATATTTAAATCGTGTACAAACTTTAAACTGCGATATCTTTTTGCTGCGAGGTCCGATTTGGGCGAATCAAAGTGCGTTGGAATCGTATGGTCGCGCTCTTCGCAATGCAACTAGTTTGGAGTCGATTGGAGCTCGTTTGAATTTTGGGTAAAATTAAACGTTCGTTTAATTTTATTCGAAACGAACGCCGAAACCGGAAATAAAATCAAGGTGAGAACTCCTCACTCAATCAAACAGTTTGGTTTAAAATTTTAAATAGTAAATGTTGATTGATGATTGCTGTTTGATTTTGGTAGTAGATATAGTAGGATATATACTATATATAGCAATATATATATATTGGCATATGTATATATTGGATTTGATTTCCCGCCTCGTATAGCGGATGAGACCCTATTGCGCCGTTAGTAAGCGGATAATATTTTATAAATCCCATATACCGCGATATTCCACCTTGAAGTGGAATTGGTATTGTGCTAATGTCTGTGGATGCAGGGAAACAGGTTGGAGGGATCCAACAGGATTCCTCGCAAATATTTATTTGTTTATAAATATTGTGTTGATTGTTAACTATCATATCGATATATGATGTTTATTCCCGTGATTGACCATTTGATGCGGTTGCATCATCGGATTCATTTTTAAAAGTTAAAAATAACGATTTTGAATTTAAAAGGATTTTTAAATGATTTTTCAAGTATATGTTTTTATTAAAATTTTTGAACTTGATTCATTTTAAATAAATTAAGATTTTAAATATTAAAGTTATAAAACTATGATTTTTATGAAATATAACCAAAAGGAAAATTTTAAAATAAATAGATTTATAAAATAGTTAAATTGGGATTTTTGAATAATTTTTATAAACAGTTATATAAAAGATTTTATAAATTGATATCTATAAAATTGAAATTTTTGGAATTATGAAACGGGTTCATTAAGTGTTAAAATGAAGTATAAAAAAAAATGGATTTCATTTAAACTATAGTTTTATAAGCAGGGAAAGTCATGAAATGAATTGATGTTGAAAATAAAAGTTTATAAGTAATCAACTTATAAAATGGCTTTGGGCATTTAAAAAGGGGATATTTATAGAAATTGTTAATAAAGGAGGTTTTTTATAAGTTAAAAACTATTATAAAATATAAAGGAATCTTATCAGTGATAAGATTTAAAATTTGTGAAGTTTAAAGGAACGGTTTAGTAAATAAATAGATTATAAGCTCTTGACTTATAATATGAACTTTTGGTATAGAAATTGGGTTTATAAATTGAATTGGCTTAATAAAAGATATTTCTAAACCGAAGTTATTAATAGAAATAGAATTTATAAACGTTGTTTATAAATTTGAAATCAATGTAATTTGATAAATTGAATTTAGAATTTGTTAAAGGAGTTATATTCACTCTTTTAAACGATGAATATATTATTAAGTCAAATGGGCATGTTTTGGGAGAAGAATGTTTTAAAGGGAATTTTAAAACGATTTAAAGATGCTTTAAAATGCATTAAGTATCGAAAACTTGGATTTCAACATTCATTGTTGAAATAGACGTTTTCGAGAAATAAAAGGAAATGAATACGTAGATTTCAACATTCATTGTTGAAATAGGCGTTTTCGAGAAAATGAGGAAATGATGGACTATAACACTGTTGTTATAGTGAATGGTTTCCAAATGGAAATATTTTGTGTAGTATTGGAATTTATGTTGCTATTTTTATTTTGAATCCCTATTCTAGTGATTTTGGGTTGTCGTAACGATGTTTTACGGAACATTCGTTTTAACCCAAATAAAAGTGAATAAAAGAATGTTTGAAGAATGAAATATATACTTAACTAGGGTTTAAGTATGGTGAATATTTTCAGATTGTTGAAAATAAATAAATTTGTGAATTACTTATTTTTAAATAAGTATGGGAATGCTTTTCAAATATAAATGGAACGTTTTTGAGGATTCATCTTTTAAAGGTAAATTGAAAGCAAATATTTGAAATCGATTTGTAAATCGTATATCAGTAGATATTTGGAATTTAAATTCACTATGGAATTTATAAAGGGAAGGGGAATTTGTTAAAAATAAATATTGATTTATTTTGAAGTATGAAAATGAATTTACGGATTTGGGACGTAAATTTAAAATAAATCGGTAAAGATTTATTTGATGATTTGAAATTTGTTTTCAAAGGGTATAAAGGATGAAAAGTAATTTGAAATTGGTTTTCAAATGGTTGAAGTGTGGAAATTATATCGTGTAAAGATATTTTGGTAAAACAAATAATTTGGGCAATTATTTGGAAGGTGTATGTATATATATCTTGTGAAGATATTTTTGGGATTAAATAATTTTGGAAAATTATTTGGAATCTGATGATGTGGCGCATCTTTATTGTAGTTAAATAACCGACTATCAGTATTTACCCTTGGATGGTATTTGTTGTGATTGTTTGAAATTGAATGCTACACTTATTTTTAAAATAAGCGCTCGCTATTCGGTTTAGCCGGGAGAGGACCTTTGTGTCGTATATCCCATTCCGAATATGTGATACGTCGTTATGGATAGCATTTGAAGACCGGTGTTGAAGACCGGGTATTTGTGAAAACGATAGGATGACCTATCGATTGTCTCTGCATCGTTAGCTACGGTATGGAGATTTCCTTTGTGATGGGAAATTTTATCGGGATTGTGAATACCCGGATTGCAAGGGCTTCTTTGGAAGTGCCTTCGGTTCTGTTCGAACCCGGAACAGACTTGTATGGTTACGTGTCTGACCTTACATTTTGAGAATTAGAGCCGATTTCTTTCAAATACATTTCTGTTGGTGGCGGAGAATTTATTCTCTTAGCTTAACACCCTTCTCTGAGACGTACGAGCTCAGAGGTTATGTAGTTGAAGGTTATCAGCGATATATTCCCAATCTGGTAATGTGACATGCTGAGTGCTGCTGTGTGATGATCATTGGTTGGTCATTTGTGATATGATCATTTGTTTGATCATTTATCTTTGTGATCATTGCTTTGGTCATCTGTTGACCCAAAGCATGGCTTTGTTGCACAAAGCGTAGCTTTGTGGACGAGACTTCGTCGGACCTCACTCCCCGGAAAATGGTCGAAACAGGAATATGCGGCAAGGTTATGAGGGTCGCTCCCTTTAGGGTATGTCATTTCCTTCTGGAAAAGGGTGGTATCATGGTATGGAGCCCAGATACTTACTCATGTTGATACACTATATCTATTACTGTGTGGTGTTGTTGGATCGAGCGCTCGGCTAAAGGTCCCAAAGGACCGGGGGATGACATATTCGTGTAGTAGTTACCTAGTTACAGAGGTAACCCGGCCTTGTGTTGGCAGAGATCTAACCGTAACGTTAGTTTCTCGGGACGTCCCGCCAGAGGCGATCCCATGTGGCAGTAGGAAGTTCCTTAGCCTGACCATTTGTTGGAAATCCATTCAAAACAATACGCGCCCTGTACGGTTTTAGTTGTATAACCTGCCATGGAATGTGGCGGTAACCTGCTATTGAACATGGTAGCTATAGTAGGCATACGACGAAATGTCGTATGTTGGCTAGGATTTATATTCTACTTTCGAAATTGTTTTCTACACTATGCACTAATAATAATATCAAAAATGATTTAATTTTTGCGTAGTAAGCATCTTTGACTATCATAAGGAGAAATCTCCTCTGATTCTGCGATTGCATTGTGTGTGTGTGCGGGAGGCCTTATGGTAGTTTCATTTTCCAAAAAGCATTGCGGATTTCAAAATTTAAATTTTCTTGTTGCTTGTTTAAAGATAAACTGTTTTGAGTTCTCACACCAGTCCCATGACTGACCTGGAGTTTATTGTTCCTTTCCTAAACTCTGGGTGCCCACTATTTTCCACACGGGCAGTCTAGAGTTAGGTTATCAGGTTATTCTGGATTCGAGAGTTGCCGTGCAGATTTGGAGGCGAGCTTGGATAGCGTAGTCTATTATCTATTGTATATAGTATTCTTTCCGCTGTTGTATTGTTGTACACTCTGATGATATGATGTATTGTGATGTATGTATAAAATGTATAGTTCTTTTGTTTAAATGATTATTCATTTATCTATTATATGTTGTTCCGCTGCGATTGTGAGATTCTGATTTGTTTCATGTCCTGTTACTTGTTTCTGTTTCTTCTCTCTTTCTCTCTTCTTCTACCTCTTTCTTCTTCTTAAACCCTAAAGATTCGGAAGTTCGTTCCTCTTTGGCTGGATTGTGGTGGAATGTTGCCAGCTCAAGGAAGTACGGATTTTCGGTTCTTTACATTTGGTATCAGAGCATATGGTTAAGCGACAACCATGGCTCTGTTGGGTATTACTCATTAGAGATAGAGTCAGTAGTACTCTAGAATGAGTGTGAGTGTAATAATAGATATGAGCGCGTATTTGTTAGTGAATATAAAATTGTTTTATATTGTGATGATTGGTTTATTGAGTGGCATATGAACCTTCGTCGGCACAGTCTGTACAACTGGATCGAAGGGGTTTCTAAACACTTGAATAGAACAATTCGACACGATATTGTTTTAAATTGGGTAAATGAAATAATTTTACCTTGACTATATTTTCTATATAAGAAAATAATTTTTCAAGAATTATTGAAGTGTGTGTATAATTGATTGCTTGGTTGTTGTAAATAATATACATATATATATATATATATAAGACAATCAAAGTTGTTTGAATAAGTTAAATAAAAACGACTATTGTAAAAAGAATAATTGTATAAGCTAATGAATTATAAGTATGGGATTATAATTAAAATGATTTACAATTGTAAAATAATCTTATGTATATAAGAAGTGAAATTATATAAGTAAAAAGTTTGCAAATGTAGTTATATGTAAAAGGAACTTTTGAAAGAATATTTGGCACTGATTCACTATTGTTACTGGGAAATAATAAGGATGATGACTGCAGCATCATCAGTATCATTTCCGAGTTTCTATGTGATGGATTTGCTACAATAATGAATTTAAAATTGAGATTTTGTTGAAATAAACAAATTTGAAATAAAAAAAATTCAACTTGAGATTGTTAAATATAAGTGAAAAAGGTTTTGAACTTATAATATGAGTTGGAAGTTGTATAATAAGCTGTATAAATTATAGAATGGGAAAATGTAAGTGAAACCAATTATTGAAGTGGTTAAGAAATTAAGTTAAGTAAAGTGAAATATAAAATTGAATGTTGATATGAATTTGACTCAAGTAAAAGTTAAATAGAACTTACTTTAGAATTGAAATCCGAATTGGATTGATAAGTGGAAACTTAAGTTTATTTGAACAAATGATGTTAAATGGAATAGAATTTGAAATGAATTAGGAGAATACCTAAGTTGAATAGTGGAAGTAAATGTAAATGAAGTTGAATGGAATATGACTTGAATAATGTTGAAAGAATTGATGTTGATATCAAAATAAAATGAATAAAGTGAATTAATGAAATCGTTAAATGATGTGAACTTGAGTTATATAAATAAAGTTCAATTTTATTTGTAAAAGAATTAGCAATTGAATTGAAGTATGGATTGAAAGTTAATCAATCGAATGTGAATAAGTTGATATGAAATGAAGTATATAAGTGTAAATTCATTTGAAAATAGTTGAATAATTGAATGGAAATCAATTGAGTGTTAAAACCAATTCGAATTGAAAAGGTTGAACCAAATTGCATGTAAGTAAAATAAATAAATTTGGTTGTATTGGATGTACATTGGTTGTTATTTGCTTGTTGGTTGATTGTATGTAAATTCATTAAGTGTTAATGAAATTGAATTAGCGCAATTGAAAGCTATGTAATTGAATTCAAATTGAAAGTGAAGTAAATGAATTTGAATAGAATTGAATTTGATTTGACTTGAAAGTGAACCAATGTGAAATTAATTAGTGAATGTAAACTAATGGGAAATGAATGAGAAAGAATATGTAACTTCAATGGTAAAGCTAAAATTGAGATAAAAAGTAAGTATCGAAATTTTGTAAATGGATTTGGCAAAATAGTTTGAATGTTGGAATTGGATACTACTATTAGCAGGATATACAGGTATATAATGGAATTGGGATTTTGATTTTGAAGTTAAAAAAAAAAAATTGAATTGCTCGACAAAAAGGTACGTATTTCAATTTTAATATGAGATTTGATGATTTCCTTCTCCAGCCACTTGGCTTTCTCTTTTCTTTTTGATTCTGAGGGGCCGTAGTGCCGTTTTGTAGTCGTGCCGATCTAGCCGCGCAAAGGAGACGCTGGCGAAATTTTTCGAAAATTTCGGGTGTTAGAAAATTTTTGAGAAAATTTTGAAAGTTTGAAATTTGAATTTAAAATTAAATTTGAATTGTTAAGTAAACAATGTTGTTTGAAACCTATAATTGAAGTTGGAAAGCTAATTGAAATGATAGTAAATCTTTAATAAAAAGAATTGGTGTTAGAAGGTGAATAAAACTATTAGTTTTGGAAAAATAATAGACGGTTTAGGAATCATTCTCCTTAACTTGCAATTTCGAGGACGAAATTCTTTTAAGGGGGGAAGATTGTAACGACCCAGGATTTTTGATAATTTAAATTTGAGTATTTAATTAATTTTAAATATCAATAAGTGGAATTTTTAAGTCGAATAATTTATTTTTCGAATATTGGGTTTAATGGGATAATTAAATCGATGATTTAATAGTGAAATTCCAGAAATAATTAAATATTGGGTTAAATATGATTGGAAATGATTTGGAAAATTTTGTTATGTCATATTAAAGTTATAGAAATGTTTTAGAACTTTTAAAATTGAATTTGGAATTTATTTGTAAAAATCGAATATTTTAATATTTAATTATCGATTGAAAAATAGCCAATTTTTGAACAGTCTCAGAATTGAACGAAACAAGTTCCATTGGATCCGTAATAGTTAATTATTATCGGATTTCAATTTTCGTAGCAATCGGAGTTGTCGTTTGACCGTGGCAACTCGAAACGCATCGATATCGTTTTAATATTAATTTAGCGAGTTAAAATAGCCATTTTTCAAACGGTCTCGGATTTCGACGAAACCAGTTTCATCGGATCCGTAATGTGATATTATTTTAAGATTTCAAATTTCAAGTCAATCGGATTTATCGTTTGTCCGGTACAAGCTAAAACGCCTAGAAATCGTTTAAATCGGTTTAATTTTAAATTGATCGTTTATTGCCGTATCTCACACATACGATGGAATTAGCTTCCGAAACCTATTCCATTGCGTCCGAAACACGGAAAAACTTTAGGATCACCTGTCGGCACGCGTTGTTTAGAGATTGTTTGAAAAGTTGCTTTAAAATGACTTTAATATTAAAATATTATTAAAAATGCTTATAAATTCACGTTTTTTGAGGAAACCCTAGCCTATTTGCTCCAGCCGCCGGCCCTATCATCAATGGCTGCGAATTTCACTTCTTCCTCTCCAATTTTCTTCAAATCTGTAAGGAATTACGAAATGTCTTCAACTACAAACTCGTAGAGGACGTCAAGATCTATCATATCAACGGTCAAGATCGCGAATAGCTTCACGAATCAACGGCAAAGGGGATTTGAAGGGCGCACGTTCATGGGGCTGTATCTCAGCAATGGCAAGACCGAGCTTGGCCTAGCTCTGGCCGAAGGTGGCTCTTGTCGTGGGCTACAAGGTGGCGCTCTCTGATCGATGCATAGGCGAGTGTGGTGGTCGCGAATTCAAGCCCTAGATTTGTGCTTATGGGTTTTGGTGTGCGTTTTTTTTTTACCTGGAGAGAGAGGCCGTGTGCGTGAAGAGAAGGTGAGAGGGAGGAAGCTAGATGTGCGGCCAGGATCAATTTAGGTTGAGAAATGTAAATTAATGTTGATTTATTCATATTTAAATCGTGTACAAACTTTAAACTGCGATATCTTTTTGCTGCGAGGTCCGATTTGGGCGAATCAAAGTGCGTTGGAATCGTATGGTCGCGCTCTTCGCAATGCAACTAGTTTGGAGTCGATTGGAGCTCGTTTGAATTTTGGGTAAAATTAAACGTTCGTTTAATTTTATTCGAAACGAACGCCGAAACCGGAAATAAAATCAAGGTGAGAACTCCTCACTCAATCAAACAGTTTGGTTTAAAATTTTAAATAGTAAATGTTGATTGATGATTGCTGTTTGATTTTGGTAGTAGATATAGTAGGATATATACTATATATAGCAATATATATATATTGGCATATGTATATATTGGATTTGATTTCCCGCCTCGTATAGCGGATGAGACCCTATTGCGCCGTTAGTAAGCGGATAATATTTTATAAATCCCATATACCGCGATATTCCACCTTGAAGTGGAATTGGTATTGTGCTAATGTCTGTGGATGCAGGGAAACAGGTTGGAGGGATCCAACAGGATTCCTCGCAAATATTTATTTGTTTATAAATATTGTGTTGATTGTTAACTATCATATCGATATATGATGTTTATTCCCGTGATTGACCATTTGATGCGGTTGCATCATCGGATTCATTTTTAAAAGTTAAAAATAACGATTTTGAATTTAAAAGGATTTTTAAATGATTTTTCAAGTATATGTTTTTATTAAAATTTTTGAACTTGATTCATTTTAAATAAATTAAGATTTTAAATATTAAAGTTATAAAACTATGATTTTTATGAAATATAACCAAAAGGAAAATTTTAAAATAAATAGATTTATAAAATAGTTAAATTGGGATTTTTGAATAATTTTTATAAACAGTTATATAAAAGATTTTATAAATTGATATCTATAAAATTGAAATTTTTGGAATTATGAAACGGGTTCATTAAGTGTTAAAATGAAGTATAAAAAAAATGGATTTCATTTAAACTATAGTTTTATAAACAGGGAAAGTCATGAAATGAATTGATGTTGAAAATAAAAGTTTATAAGTAATCAACTTATAAAATGGCTTTGGGCATTTAAAAAGGGGATATTTATAGAAATTGTTAATAAAGGAGGTTTTTTATAAGTTAAAAACTATTATAAAATATAAAGGAATCTTATCAGTGATAAGATTTAAAATTTGTGAAGTTTAAAGGAACGGTTTAGTAAATAAATAGATTATAAGCTCTTGACTTATAATATGAACTTTTGGTATAGAAATTGGGTTTATAAATTGAATTGGCTTAATAAAAGAGATTTCTAAACCGAAGTTATTAATAGAAATAGAATTTATAAACGTTGTTTATAAATTTGAAATCAATGTAATTTGATAAATTGAATTTAGAATTTGTTAAAGGAGTTATATTCACTCTTTTAAACGATGAATATATTATTAAGTCAAATGGGCATGTTTTGGGAGAAGAATGTTTTAAAGGGAATTTTAAAACGATTTAAAGATGCTTTAAAATGCATTAAGTATCGAAAACTTGGATTTCAACATTCATTGTTGAAATAGACGTTTTCGAGAAATAAAAGGAAATGAATACGTAGATTTCAACATTCATTGTTGAAATAGGCGTTTTCGAGAAAATGAGGAAATGATGGACTATAACACTGTTGTTATAGTGAATGGTTTCCAAATGGAAATATTTTGTGTAGTATTGGAATTTATGTTGCTATTTTTATTTTGAATCCCTATTCTAGTGATTTTGGGTTGTCGTAACGATGTTTTACGGAACATTCGTTTTAACCCAAATAAAAGTGAATAAAAGAATGTTTGAAGAATGAAATATATACTTAACTAGGGTTTAAGTATGGTGAATATTTTCAGATTGTTGAAAATAAATAAATTTGTGAATTACTTATTTTTAAATAAGTATGGGAATGCTTTTCAAATATAAATGGAACGTTTTTGAGGATTCATCTTTTAAAGGTAAATTGAAAGCAAATATTTGAAATCGATTTGTAAATCGTATATCAGTAGATATTTGGAATTTAAATTCACTATGGAATTTATAAAGGGAAGGGGAATTTGTTAAAAATAAATATTGATTTATTTTGAAGTATGAAAATGAATTTACGGATTTGGGACGTAAATTTAAAATAAATCGGTAAAGATTTATTTGATGATTTGAAATTTGTTTTCAAAGGGTATAAAGGATGAAAAGTAATTTGAAATTGGTTTTCAAATGGTTGAAGTGTGGAAATTATATCGTGTAAAGATATTTTGGTAAAACAAATAATTTGGGCAATTATTTGGAAGGTGTATGTATATATCTTGTGAAGATATTTTTGGGATTAAATAATTTTGGAAAATTATTTGGAATCTGATGATGTGGCGCATCTTTATTGATAGTTAAATAACCGACTATCAGTATTTACCCTTGGATGGTATTTGTTGTGATTGTTTGAAATTGAATGCTACACTTATTTTTAAAATAAGCGCTCGCTATTCGGTTTAGCTGGGAGAGGACCTTTGTGTCGTATATCCCATTCCGAATATGTGATACGTCGTTATGGATAGCATTTGAAGACCGGTGTTGAAGACCGGGTATTTGTGAAAACGATAGGATGACCTATCGATTGTCTCTGCATCGTTAGCTACGGTATGGAGATTTCCTTTGTGATGGGAAATTTTATCGGGATTGTGAATACCCGGATTGCAAGGGCTTCTTTGGAAGTGCCTTCGGTTCTGTTCGAACCCGGAACAGACTTGTATGGTTACGTGTCTGACCTTACATTTTGAGAATTAGAGCCGATTTCTTTCAAATACATTTCTGTTGGTGGCGGAGAATTTATTCTCTTAGCTTAACACCCTTCTCTGAGACGTACGAGCTCAGAGGTTATGTAGTTGAAGGTTATCAGCGATATATTCCCAATCTGGTAATGTGACATGCTGAGTGCTGCTGTGTGATGATCATAGGTTGGTCATTTGTGATATGATCATTTGTTTGATCATTTATCTTTGTGATCATTGCTTTGGTCATCTGTTGACCCAAAGCATGGCTTTGTTGCACAAAGCGTAGCTTTGTGGACGAGACTTCGTCGGACCTCACTCCCCGGAAAATGGTCGAAACAGGAATATGCGGCAAGGTTATGAGGGTCGCTCCCTTTAGGGTATGTCATTTCCTTCTGGAAAAGGGTGGTATCATGGTATGGAGCCCAGATACTTACTCATGTTGATACACTATATCTATTACTGTGTGGTGTTGTTGGATCGAGCGCTCGGCTAAAGGTCCCAAAGGACCGGGGGATGACATATTCGTGTAGTAGTTACCTAGTTACAGAGGTAACCCGGCCTTGTGTTGGCAGAGATCTAACTGTAACGTTAGTTTCTCGGGACGTCCCGCCAGAGGCGATCCCATGTGGCAGTAGGAAGTTCCTTAGCCTGACCATTTGTTGGAAATCCATTCAAAACAATACGCGCCCTGTACGGTTTTAGTTGTATAACCTGCCATGGAATGTGGCGGTAACCTGCTATTGAACATGGTAGCTATAGTAGGCATACGACGAAATGTCGTATGTTGGCTAGGATTTATATTCTACTTTCGAAATTGTTTTCTACACTATGCACTAATAATAATATCAAAAATGATTTAATTTTTGCGTAGTAAGCATCTTTGACTATCATAAGGAGAAATCTCCTCCGATTCTGCGATTGCATTGTGTGTGTGTGCGGGAGGCCTTATGGTAGTTTCATTTTCCAAAAAGCATTGCGGATTTCAAAATTTAAATTTTCTTGTTGCTTGTTTAAAGATAAACTGTTTTGAGTTCTCACACCAGTCCCATGACTGACCTGGAGTTTATTGTTCCTTTCCTAAACTCTGGGTGCCCACTATTTTCCACACGGGCAGTCTAGAGTTAGGTTATCAGGTTATTCTGGATTCGAGAGTTGCCGTGCAGATTTGGAGGCGAGCTTGGATAGCGTAGTCTATTATCTATTGTATATAGTATTCTTTCCGCTGTTGTATTGTTGTACACTCTGATGATATGATGTATTGTGATGTATGTATAAAATGTATAGTTCTTTTGTTTAAATGATTATTCATTTATCTATTATATGTTGTTCCGCTGCGATTGTGAGATTCTGATTTGTTTCATGTCCTGTTACTTGTTTCTGTTTCTTCTCTCTTTCTCTCTTCTTCTACCTCTTTCTTCTTCTTAAACCCTAAAGATTCGGAAGTTCGTTCCTCTTTGGCTGGATTGTGGTGGAATGTTGCCAGCTCAAGGAAGTACGGATTTTCGGTTCTTTACAGTATTAATAGATATGAGCGCGTATTTGTTAGTGAATATAAATTGTTTTAATATTGTGTTGATTGATTTATTGAGTGGCATATGAACCTTCGTCGACACAGTCTGCGCAACTGTATCGAAGGGGTTTCTAAACACTTGAATAGAACAATCGACACGGTATTGTTTTAAATATGGGTAAATGAAATAATTTTACCCAAAAACATATTTTGATATAAAGAATAGTTTTTGTAAACTATCTAGCTAATATATGGTTGCTTCGATGTTAGGAAGAATAATATTAAATTATTATCATTATTAAGTGAAAATTTAACTAGAAATTGAAATATAACTAAAATTTAGGGAGATAAATTCATTATAAAATGAAATTTATAAATATGGATTATGAATGTAATTTATGAATTGTAGATGTGCATTATAAATTAAAATATAATTAAATAAGAATTTGTATGAGCATAAGCTATGCAAATGAATTATAGTAAAATTGATTTAAGCAGGATTTGGAAATTTAAATCCCGGAAATTTGGAAGTGTTTGTCGAAGTATTTGAAGATGAATAATAACACAATTGTTTTGAAGATATTTCTGAAAGGAAATTGTTTTAAAGGAGTTCTGATAGTGATATAGCATTGAAATCACTTGGATTATTGGAAAAATAATCCTAATGATGACGGCCGCATCATCAGTATTCATTTTTGAATTTCTAAGTGATGGATTGCTGCCAAATTGATTTGATTAGAAGAACTAGTTTGTGTTTGAAAATTTTCAAAGGGAATTTGTTGAAAATAAAGCCAGGGTTGGTTTAATTTTTGAGAAGTGTGATTTTGAAGTGTTGGAGATTTCAAAATAATTTGAAACCAAAGCCGGGTGTTTAAAAATTATGATGAGATAGGTTGTAAGCTTATAAATTGAGATGATTTTTAAATCGGGAAGGAAATATAAGCTTGAATGTTGGAATGTAAATTTAAAGAGAAAAGTTAAAAATGAAATTAACTTGGATTGGCAAATAAAATTTAACTGGATTAAATAAATTGAATAAGCTGAAAATAGTATCCAGTTGTATTCGAATTAAGTTAAAATCGAACTGAGTTAAATAAAACTGAGTTAAAATAAAATTGAATTGGAATAAAAATTCAATTAAGTTATCAAATGGAATTAAATTCTTACCTGAATAAATGGAAAATAAGTTGGATAAGGATTAGATTGAAATAAATGAATCAGAATAACTTATAAAAGAATTAAAATCCATGGAAATAAAATATGCTTGGGCTATAAATAAATAGAAGGCTTGAGTTAAAATTAAAAGATGAATATATTCAGGCTTATGATGAAATAGAATTGTATAAAACGATAAGTTGTGACTTATTAAATTGAAAATGGAATACAAATCCCGAAATCAATATTTTGATGAATTGAAAAATGAGAAGAAAATCCAAACTTGAATTATAAAGTATATTGAACTTAAGAAAATAAAATGAAGTGATATTTGGAATAAAAAAAAATTCAAGTGTTGGATTATAAATATGGGAAGAACTAACTAGATAATAAATTAGTTAATGAAATTGAATTGTGAGTTTATGATGAAGTTTGGAAATAAACTCAAGTTATAAATTAAAATTGATTCAAATTGTTGATGAAGTGAAAGTAATTGAGAATGAAGCTGAATTGTGAGTTAATAAATTGGTGGTAAATTAAAAGTGAATAACAGAATCAGAACTTGAGTTATTAATTAAAATTAGACTTAAAGTGTTAACAGAGTAAATATAATTTGAAAAGTATAGAATAAAAATGAAATGGATTAAAATAATGATGGAATGAATTATAAATATAATCCAAATAAGTGGAAGTAAATTGGAAACGGCCTTGTAATAAATTGAATGAGTGAATCTGGAAAGTTAAATTTTATAATAACCAATCAAATGAAATTGCATATTTAAAAATGAGATTTAATTGAGAGAGGGTTTACTTGAAAAATGAAAATGAGCTTAAGTATAAAATTTGAATAAATTGAAGTAAATTGACTTAAGCTAAATAGATGAGGAATTGAATGGAAATCAAATTGAGCAAAGTTTAATAATATTGGATTGGTTTTAAATCAAGTAAAAATAAATTTAAATTGGAATAAAATTCGGTGAGTTGCCGATAATTTTTAAAGGAATGAAATTCTTAAATAAGAAATTGTAAACCATTTAACTTGGAGTCTATGAGAAAAATAGAATGGTTTTAAATGAAATGCAAATGAATAGATCATGAATGAAATTGAAATGGTTATTGAATGAAATAGCTTGGATTGTCTTCGAGCCAAATAAAATAGTGTGGAATAAACAAATTTGGAATGAAATGTAAATAAATGGATTGTAAATAAAATTTAAATGGAATGTGTCGAGCAAAATAAATGATTGTGAATGGATTAAAATAAAAAGGAAATTTAATTGGTAATGGAGATGGAACCTAAGTTGTTAATGGTTTTGAATGGACTAGTTTGGTTAATAAAATTGAAATGCAATGAAACTGAGAATATATGGATTGTGAATAAATCCGAAATGGAATAGAATTAAGTATAAATTGAGTTGAAGTCAATTCAAATTGGTTATAAAACATAAATACTTGTTTATTCACATAGATCTCGTCAAATTGCAAAGAATAAATTATCATTGGATGTAAATGGAAGTAATTAAAATTCTATGAGTTGATAGAAGTAAAATAAATTGATTTTGAAAGCAATTGAATTAAATATGAGTTCAGTTTGCTTAAGAATAAATTAAAAGTAAGCAATTGAGTTCTAAACCATTCAAATTGATGGAGTTGTATACGAATGGATCGAAAACCATCCGAATTGAGTGAAAATGGTTATAAATAAATTGGAACGGTTGAATTAGCATGGAAACTATATAAATTGCTGACAGAAAAATGTTTGGTATGAGTTTCTTTTAGAATTCATATGTTTTAACTATTATAAATAAGTGAAATATAGTTAAACTGCATATATTTGGCACTACATGTTTAAATTGAGTAATTACAGGTACCTGGAAGCCGTATGGCTGGATTTGGGTTGGGCTATTTGCTAAAAATTATAAGCTGCTTGCTTAAAATGCTAAATAAGGTACGCCTACGCAATAAAAATAGGAAATATGAACTGTTTTTGGTTTTTCCGACCGTGTGGGTCGATGTATATATATTTATCTCTTTTGTCAAATTGCAAAAGCTCCTCCGTACAAAGTGGACTCTGCCAAAAAATTTCAGAAATTTTGGGAGTTAGAAAATTTTTGAAAATTTTGAAAATTTTGTTAACGACAAACAAATTCAAATTGGAAACTAAAACAAGTTAGTAAATAAAACTAATTGGAATAATGATATGAATTAGTAATAAATGAGAAATAAAATTTATATATGCAGAGTTAAGATAAATTGGATTCATATGGAAATGAAAGAATCGATTTGAATAGAAATAGGTATAAACTAAAATGGTAAGATGAAAATGAATATAAGAAACATGTAAATTGCTTATGCTAATTTAAGAAGGGAATAGTGAATTCTTGATTGGTAATTGATACTACAAATATAATCTAAGTTAATATTTGAATGAATATTGACATTTGGTAGGGAAGTCGATAAAATGTTTTTGGAATATTGTGATTGGATATTATTGTTATAAAGGATATGCAGGTATGAAAAAGGGAAAAGAAAAAAATTTGGTTTTGATTTCAGGAGATAAATTTGAAATGCTCGACAAAAGGTATGTATTTAAATTTGGTATGAAATTTTGATTGGGATTTGGATTGAGCCACTTGGCCTTTGTTTTCTTTTTGGATTTGGGGAGGCCGTAGAGCCATTTAGTAGTTGTATGAGTCAGCCGCGCAAAGGAGACGCTGGCGAAATTTTTCGAAAATTTAGAGAGTTGGAAAAATTTGAGAAAATTTTAATAATCCAAAATTGGTTTTAAGATTAAAACTTGGATGGTTGGGCAAATAGGAATGTTTACAAACTAGGAAAAGGTTTGGAAAGTTAATAATAATGATAATGGGTCTTTTATAAAAAGATAGTTAGTAAGGTGTTGAATTGTTTGGTTTTAGGGGTAAGTAAACGGGTAATGGACCATTCTTCCTAACTAGTAATTTCGGGGACGAAATTCATTTAAGGGGGGAGGAATGTGACGACCTGGAATTTTCGAGCATTAAAATTGGAATATTAATTGATTTTAAATTTTTTAAAGGTTAATTATCAACTTAAATTACGAATATCATGATTTATTTGACAATTAAATTGTAGAATTAAATAATTTGAATTGGATAAAATATGAAACCTGAGATTTTAAGCCTGTTATAAATAATCTGAAGGCTTGTAAAATTTATATTGATAGCATAGAGGATAATAGAAGTTGTAAAATTGAAGTAAACAGTAGGTTGTTCAGTTTTAAGATTTAATCGTTTAAATTGAATTTAAAAATAGTCTTCCGAGGCACAGTCTCGGAATCCGACGAAAGCAGTCCCATTGGATCTGTAATATTGAATTATTACTGGATTTCAAATTTTATAGCATTCGGAGTCATCGTGTGAGTGTACGAGATAAAAACGTCTAGAAATAATTAATCGTTTAATTTAAATATCCTACATCTTTTCACCTGTCAAAATCCTTTCCCACCAGCCAACTTTATTCCTATCAAGCCGACAAACCCTTATTCCTTCAGAACGAAGTCAATAAAAAAAATCTTAAAAATGGCCGAAGCCGTATTCCTCCAATCGAAAACCAAATTAACCTAAACCCTAAGCATCGTGCTCATCTTGAGTCTAATAAAGTGCGAGCTATTGATCAGCTTCATCGAGCATCGTCAGTGGCCACGAGCTGAAGCTAGGACGCGAGGCGAAGAGGCGCGGTCGCTCAAGGGGATGTCGACTTCAACACGGCAGTGAGGTGATGGGTTATCGCGTTCGTGTGCTTGCGGCGGCTAGGGTTTAGAGAAGGGGAGGGGCCGAGCTGGGTTAGTTCGTACATTTGGGTTTCCGTAGGGTGGTTGTTCACGCGTACTTCGATGGAGATGGGTATCGCGATGTCTCGCGCTCGCGTAAGGGACGACGAGGTCGATAAAGATTTTTGCTGTAAGGTATTGTAGTTTTATTTCTTATTTATTTATTTGAAACTGAATGAATTTATATATGTGTGTGTACATTAGGATTTAGATTTACAGTAAAAGAAAAAATAAATAAATAAATAAAATTGGATCAGCTATATATGTATGTAGAACAGCAAGGTCTGGATAGATTTGATTTTAAGATTTTAGGAAAATCAGAAATGTTTAGAATGTCTAAAGTTTATATATATGAAATTAAAAACTTTGGATCTGTAAAACATTTTTATAAAGTATATATGAGATTTTGAAATATAGGAGGATTCATAAATATTTGAGAAATTTATAAAAGTAGATTTTTGAAATCTATAATTTATTTTTATTAGTAGTTTCAGAAAGGAAAAATTTATAGTTTAATTAATTATTTTTGTAACGTAAAATTTTATTTATTATGAGGAAAATTAGTAATAGAATAATTTAGCTAATTAAATTTATCTAACGGTAAAAAGATCATTAGACTAGTTCAAATTAAAAGTGTTAATTAATTAAATCTATTGAAAGGAAATTGATTGTTCGATAAGTCATATAAATTTTTTATTCTAGGTCAATAACCGAAAAACCAAGACAATAAAGAAGTGGATTGCAAATAAAAAGCAAAGGTGAGTTAATCTTACTTAGTTAAATTTAAGTTTAAATGATTAAATTTAAATAATTGTTTGAAATGGTTGAATTGATTTATGTTCTGTAATGTGGTATATACTTGGAATTGGCATTTTATATTGTGTTAACGTCTGTGAATGTAGGGAGAACAGGTTGGAGGGATCCAACTGGACCCCTCAACTTTATTTAATTATTTAATATTCTCTGTTCTGAATATTTGATATCCTGTAATGAATTATGTGGGAATATTGAATGCTATGGCTTGATTGTTATAATCGGGCAATAATTAATTCCTAGTATATATTTTGAGTTTGGGAATGAAAATAAAAGAAGTGAAATTGTAAGTAAAATAATTATGGAACTTGAATAAATTTAAGAATGAATTGGAAAAGAAATAAAATGCCTTTAAAATTCTAATAAATAAAGCTTAAGATTAGTAAAGGGAATTTGAATAATCAGATGTTAATGAATTTTAAAATTCAGTGTTATTATTTAAAAAGAACAAAACATTTATTTAAAATTCAGGATTTAAATTATTGGAAAGAATAAAGAAGAATATGGGAATAACCTGAATTTTGTATATTCCAGTTAAAAGGGGTTTGAAATCACATAGAAAAAATAATAACAATTAAGTCCATAACTAATGAATTTTTGAAATGAACTGATAAGTAAAGAAATTGATTTCAAATGGAATAAAATTGAAAATCAATTTGGGAAATTGATTTAAATGGTTGAGATTTGAAATTCTCCCTAGATAACCAAGTACGTTTCAAAGTAAATTTTTAAATATAAGTTAAAAGATTTTAAAGTTGTTTTAGAAAGTATGTTTTGTAAAATTTATTATTTTTAATATTTAAATTCTAAAGTAGGTATTTCCCGTAATCTATTATAGTAGTAATTATTTAAAAAAAAATGAGTTGGTATTTGATTTAAAAGAGAAAATGTAGTTCTTATATTCTATAAAATAGCCTCATTTTAAATATTCTTAAAGTATATATTTTTATAAAGTATTAAAGTAATTTTTAATTTAAATGCCTTAAAGGATAAGTTATAATAAGAGTTTTAAATTATTTTCAAATCTAAAGTTTTGTGCTTGGTTATTTCCAGTGAAAATTAATATTTGGGAATTCTTTCCATTGGGAAGAGAATGATTTGAAACTGTTTTCAAAGGATTGAAAATAGAAATATATCTTGTGAAGATATTTTGAGGTAAATAAATAATTTGGGAATTTATTTTTTGTTTGATGGATGTTTGTGAATATTAATTGATAGTTAAATGACCGACTATCAATATTGGCCAACTGCGATGGTCGTTTCAAAGAGACCGTGATGGAGATTTATTTCTCGAAAACCACTTCGATCTGGTTTGTACGTTTCGTGGAAATGATTTCGGAGTCGAAGATGGAGCAGTGAAGTGCAAGGGCTAGTCGCTACTAATTCTTAGGATTTTCCGAAATGGATGTAGTAGGAATAGTCCCTTCGGTTCCGTTCGAACCCGGGACGGACTTGTATGGATGAATGCTTGCAAAACATCGTCAGGTGGACGATGGGTATTCAAAGGGATATGTTCTAAAAGGTAACGCTTAGCCTCAAGCCTCATCAAATGGGAATGACTGAAAATCAGGGGTTATGTAGCAAGGCTAGGTGGGTAGCACCTAAGCAGGGTGAGGTCATTCCAGTCTAGATGTCCCTTTTTATTTTTCGGCTTAGTGGGCGGTTGCTGATCCCAACCGTGGGGTGATCTCACTCGGGATTATCCAGTAAGGGGTAGTCCCGGCCTTGTGTTGTAGGGGAGCGGGTGTACTCCTCGGTACGGTGATCTAGGCCCCGTACTGTGACAGGTAGTACCCCAGTGCCTAGTCATTGGTTGGAATTCCATTTTCCCTACGAGCCTTGTACGAGTTTTGTTTGTATTACCCACTTTGTGGCTAGTAGATGGAATTTAATGAATGTAACAATTTCGGCTATTTTATAAGTATTTGTATATAGACCCTATTATATCAGAGGAGTTCTATAAAAATTGTTTTAGCTATCGTAAGGTAAAAACCCGACATGTTTATTTGTGCGTGGTCTTACGAGATGCTTTTGTTTACAAAGGGATTTTGAAACTTTAATAATCAATTGGGTGTGATTTTCTCACGCTGGTATTCCAGACTGACTCGGGTATTATTTAACTGTAATGTTCGGGTCAGACCGAGTATTATAGGATACAGGATATGATGCTTTAGAGCTCAGGAGACGAGCTGGATGACGATACGTACTTGCGTACTTGTTTATGTATATATTCCGTTGTGTTGAGTTGTTGTGTATCCATTGTATGATATTGATGTTGAGTTGAAATTGATGTACTCTGATGCTGTAATATATGTAAAAGAAATATTTGACTTTTGAGTAAAGATTATTTATTATCTATTGTATTTTATTCCACTGCGATGGTTAGATTCTGTTGTTGTTTTCTCTACTTTCTTCTTCTATCTCTTCTTTTGTAAACCAAATGATTCATATTTCTGTACAACTTGAGTTGATTGTTGTAGAATAGTGTTGACTCAAGGGTGACGGATTTGCGGGCTGTTACATAAGTGGACAAAGATAACATATTGTAGTTAATGGTCAATGGAAGGGGTGGAAAAAAACAACTTAGCATTTCATTATATATTAATTTCTGACGGTTGTGAGAGAAGAAAGGTTACCAAATGGGTGAATCAATTGGTAAATTAACAGAAACTGATTTTGATGAAAAATCGATTTTGGAATAACTTATGTGCAATCCGTGAAGATAAACTTCCATCTGAATAAAATGTCTATAAAACGTGAGTGAAGAAAATAAAGTCAACCGTATAAAATTTCAAAGTATACCGACTGAATTACCATGTAACGAAATTTAGTGTAAGGGAAGTCATATATTGGTTGTCGAAAATAAATATTGTAAACAACGCGTACATACAGCTGGCCCGGAGATTGGAAACAGTGGGTGCATGCAGAACAGGCACAGTAATGTAAACATAAATTGATAAAATTTGGGCATGGAAAATGGTAGAAGGAAACAGATGTCTGTTCAGTAGTACTTAATGCAGTAAAATCTATGTCATGTAAAAATAGTACACCTGTTGAATACCTAAAGTCTAACTCATAAGGTTTATTTCAATAAACTGTTACCATTTAATAAATAGGTGTCACTATTTGTACCCAACTAAACAGTTGGTTAATCTTGTTTGAAAAGGAAGAAGAAGTAAAGAAGTGGTGCAAAGATAGGGATGGAAGCAAGGGTGATGGAATAAAAGGCAGTACTAGTGATAAACCGTAAGTGTAAATGTAGCAGTTCATTATGTATTAATTTACAAAGGGTTTGACAAAACATATATCGAATGAGTGGATCAGTAGATAAATTGATAAACAATAAATTTGATGAAAAATCAGTTTCAGAAAAATTTGTTTTCATTTAGGGAAGATAAATTTGTATGTAAATAAAATCTGTTTAAAACGTCAACGAAAAAAATGAAGTAAGCCATATGAAATTTCGAAGTAGACAAACTGAATTACTGTGCAACAAAATATAGTGGTAGAAAAAGTGATACGTTAATCGTTGAAAATAAATATAGTAGACAACGAATACATATTGTAGTTAATGGACAAAGGAAGGGGTGGAAAGAAAACAATTTAGCATTTCAGTATATATTAATTTCTGACGGTTATGAGGAAAGAAAGATTACCAAATGGGTGAATCAATTGGTAAATTAACGGAAACTAATTTTGATGAAAAATCAGTTGTGGAATAGTTTGTGTTTAATAAGTGAAGATAAATTTCCTACGGAATAAAATGTCTATAAAATGTGACTGAAGAGAATAAAGTAAGCCATATAAAATTCCAAAGTAGAGTATACGATTCAAAACAAAAGAATGTGGATAACGGAAGAAAAATTAAAATTTTTGGCAATTACGAAGAAAGCGGAAGGACGGCGGATGCAATGAAGCGACGATGAAAGTGATAATTATTTCTCAAAATACAAAAATTTTCATTTTATATGTCAGTGTTATTTTTTTTAAATTGTTGTTTTTTAAAAATACGTACACCGTGTATACGATTTTTGGAAAGGAACACAAAATTAAAAATACCGAACCAAACGGGAGTTTTTTGACATTTTCTAGTTGCAAACTGGGCCTCGTCGTCTCTTTATTATCCAATAACAAAGCGAGTTTTATGTCTAGTCGCGTAAAGACGATTGGTTTGCAGATTCCAAAATAAAAATGGAAGGTATGCGAAGCGAAATTGGTTATCTTTAATTTTTGGAAAAGACAATGCGTGCAAAAGTTCTTCAAAATCCACCGTCCTTTACGGTTGTTTTTAAAATACCACTGTAAACTCCTGGTATGGTTGAAGGACAAGATGTAGTGGTTTAACCTTTAGAGATTTGATTTAAGATTTTGACCAAAAAGGTCGGATTATTTGCTTCACTAGTTATTATAATCAAAAAAATCGAGATCGTTTTATCTCATTACGCTAATCTCAGTTCATTTAATCCTTCTTCCCTAAACATGGAATTAACTTTCTGTAAACAAATTAAATCGTGGATATCTTCTATTTTTATCGTCTCCATTTTGTTCAAAATTTATATAACTAAATTTAATTGAAATAATTGAACAATTGGATCTGTGGCGCAATGGTAGCGCGTCTGACTCCAGATCAGAGGGTTGCGTGTTTGATTCACGTCAAGTTTATATTTTTTTTCCCACCATTTACTGCTCCCCACCTGCCCCGCTTCTGCTATTTTTTCCCCCTTTTGCTACAAAAAATAATTTTCACCCACCACAATTGTTTTCCCCCAATCTGTAACATCAGATTTTAAAATTCCAAAATGTCCAATTTTAGCTGAATCCTCAGCAAGGATCCAGATTATGGGAAGAAAAGATTTCTTTTTCCCCTGGAATCCTCTTGCAGGTTTGCCACTCCAACTTTGTTCACTGTAAGTACTGCTTTTCCTCTCTTTCTCTTACAGCTGCAGATTATGTGAAGAAGATTCAGTATTCATTTTCCACTGTTATATTCTCTTCTGCCTTACCACTTATAATCACTAATGTACCCAATCTCAAATTTGTGCTGGATTTCCTTGTTAAATTTCGGAAGCATTGATACGTCGCTAGGTTTGTACAAATTATTCAAAGAGCCAGTATAATGCACTGTTAGGTCTGCTGTAAAATAATAATAAATCTTAACCCTTAAGACTTAACATTAGATTCAGTCCTCTTTACGTTTGCTATATATATTGCAAATTTATCACTTGTGAGAGGAAGGTGTGTGGTTTATGTTCCTTATTATACATTAGTAAGGTAGGAAGAATAGGTCTCAACTCAGAATACACGAAGTGTCTGGTTGATGTGGTATGTAGATTAGTTAACAATCATCGTTTGCTCTTTATTTTCTACATTTTGGATATTGGTTGTGAGTGGTTTTTTTGGCTGTTCATGTTGATGATTAGCTACGTAACATATATTTATTTTTGGCCCCTTGTTCTTGCCTATGACCATGAGGCAATCTCAACCCCTTTTTTTTTACCGTGGATGTGAATACGTCAAAATATCGAGAAACCTTCAGACATGAACATTAGTTTCCAGTACACATGCCCATGAGATGCATGTATACCTAGAAAAACCATTTCACTTTTTCTTTCAAAAAAAGTTTTGGTAAAAAAATGGTGAAACTGATAGTAATATAATTTTGATGCATCTGAGATTCAAACTAAAGATCTTTAGAGCCTGCATCTAAATTACTCCTTTAAGATGGATATCAGTTGCAGTTTCAAATTAAATGGGCATATATTGCTCTGAAATTGATATCCATGTTTGTATAAGTTTTCAAGTGACGTCTATTCTTGCAATAAGTTTTCTTAGGAGGCCTATGAGTAAAATAAGTCCTATGAATTTGTCTAATTAGATGCAGGGCTAAATGACAACTGTTTAAAGTACTTTTTTTAATCTTGTTTCTGTGGGGAGTACTGAGCATCAAAACATTACTGGCACGACCCGACTTCCACATACCAGGAAGTCGCATCGTTAAGAAGAAAGAAAGGGATAGAAAAGAGAAAAGAAAGAAGAGAAAGAAGAAACAACACAAGAATCTCAACAGCGGAGCGAATAAATTATATTAATAACATAAGTATTACATAGTACATATATCAAATATCAGAGTACACAGACATATACGACATATACTAGACAGTTATAAACACCTGTCTAGTTATTACAACTCAATACAATATAGAAACACTCAGAGATACCAACACAGCGGAACTATATAACTATACGCAGAAGCCTCCTGCTCCATATGCTCCTCCACAATTCGTCAAAGCTAACTCGAATCCTAACCTGAATTCTCTTGACTACTCATAAAATTTGAGTACCCAAGAGTTTATGAAAAACAAAAATAAACTCCGGGTCAGACATGGGTCTGGTGTGAGTAACAGGTTAAAGTTGCTTAACTTTCAAAACCTTTTGAAAGAAAAGGTATCACGTAAGACTTCCCACGCATAAACATGGAGAAGTTTTTACCTTATGCTAACCAAAACATTTGATAGGAAATCTGATGATATTATAATAGGGTCTAGGGTTTTCAAATAAATAAGAAATAGCCGAAATTGTTACATTTATTAAATTCCAGCTACTAGCCACAAAAGTGGGTAATACAATCAAAATCGTTGGCACTTATTGGATTTTGGATTCCATACAATGGCAGGGCTACTGGGGTACCACCCGTCACAGTACGTAGCCTAGATCACCGTACCGAGGATTACTCCCTTCATCCCCTGCAACACAAAGCCGGACCCGTTCCTTACTGAACAGTTCCAAATAAAACAACCCCGACGATTGTCATGATCAACCGTCCACACAGCCGAACTATAAAGGGACCTCTAGACAGGGGTAAATATTACTCTCCAGTGGGGGCTACCCACGAAACTTTGCTGCACCTCCCCTGTTTTAGCCATTCCCGGTTGACGAGGCTTGAGGCTACGATTACCTTTATAGGACACATCACTTAGAATGCTCATCGTCCACCTGACGATGTTCTGAAAGCATTCGATCCATACAAGTTCGTTCCGGGTTCGAACGAAACCGAAGGCATTATCTCGTTACACTCATTTTGGAATCACTCTCAGACTTAACGACGATAACCCTTGCATTCTGAATCACCATCTCGAATCTATAAGTACTATTCCGTCAAACTCATTACGGAATCACCCACAGAGTTATACTGACGTATAGCCCTTACACCTCGAGTCTTCACTCGCTCCACTTGGATTAACGACCTAACGTTAATTGGAATCGATGTGGTTTTCGGATGTCCAAATATGGAAACCCGATCCCGGTCTCATCGAAAACCAAAGCGTGTCTTTTAGGTCCAAGTTGTTTTAAGTTTAAAACAATTTAATTTATTATCTAAATATACACAGATAGATAATTCACAACACAACAGATCATCAACCTTATCATTATCAACAGATAATTTATATCAAAATCAGATAATCTATATTATCATTCAAAAGCAACCAGTGCATCCATATCACATACATTACTCATCTCATAACTGAGATTACAAACCATACCAGGCAACCAATACCATTCATCAAACATAAGCAATGATCTAATGATCACACTTTCTATAATTAATTTAAAATTAATTAAATTAATTACTTCATCATCAAAATTTTGCTTAACTTAACCATCCATTGATTTCAAATCAATTTATAAATCACCATCTCAATATTCATTTCAATTAATCATTACTGATTAACTATCCCTAATTACAATAAGTAATTAGCTTATAAATTAATCACACAAGTTAATTACTTAAACCCTTGCAAATAATTAACTTGTAATTACTAAATTAATTGATTAACTAAAATTAATTACATTAAATATTTATTTATTATTAATTATACCTTAATTAATCAATTCCAAATTACATCATTAATTAATTAATTAATGATTCTAATTACATTTAATAAATTATAAATTAATTACATAAGTAATTAATCTGAAATTAATCCACATATAAATATTAATCACCCATGATTAATAACCATTCAGTAATTAATTACTTTAATTACTCATCCCATAATTAATTATTCTTAATTAATTATCTAAATTAATCCCCTTGATTAATTTCAAAGTAATTTAAAACCTATTACTTCTATATCAAATATCTTTAATTACATCCTGTAATTATTATTTAATTACTTCCTTAAGTAATTACAAATTCATAAATTACATAAAGTAATTATCAAACAATCAACAAATGTTTAAATTAATTTAACTTAATTAATCTAAACTAATCACATTCATTAAATTAATTACACCAAGTAATTAATTCTTTAATTACCTTCATTAAGTAATAAACAATTGATTATTCTTAATTAATTAATCTAAAAAAATTCGATCACATTAATTAATTGTTAAATAATCTTAAGTTAATGACCTTCATTAACATTTCTTAATTACTTAATTAAGAATTAGCTTAAATTAATCATCCTTAATTATTGATTAATTAACCTTATTTAATTAATCTCAAATCAAATTAATTAACTTAAAATCATTAATTACTTGATTAAACATCCACATAATTAATTAATTAAATAATTAATTTCATCTTAATTACCTTAATAATTAAATGAATCCAATCATTTAATTTTATTTATCTTTTAAATAAACATTTCTATTTAACCAAGCATTTAAAAAAAATGTTTTTGAAGTTTACTTTAAATCCCATTTAACATTTCATTTTAAACTTAAGTCTCAAATTTATTTTAAATAAGATTTTAAAACAATTCAAAACTTAATCTTATATGTATAAAAGAAACATTTACTTATTTAATAAGTTTTAAAAGGATTTAAATTCAATCCAAATTTTAAATTTTCAAAATTTAAATACAACTTCCAGACTCATTCTAGTTTTAATTCCTTAAAACTCTTTCCATATTTTACACCTTCAATTCAAATGCAAATCATTTTAATCAATTTAAAACAATTTAAATTTAAACCTTTATTTTAAAAACTGAAGTTTAAATTTATTTTCAGATTTAAAAACTCAGATTTGAGTTCACTTTGAATTTCTAATTTAAATATTTAACCTTCCAATTCAAATGCAAATCACATATGCATTTACACTTGTAAGTTTGAAAACCAAATTTAAATTTAAAAACATGAATGATTTCAAATCTCAGAAAATCAAATTTGAATTCATATTCAAATTTCAAATTAAAAACTCAGTTAAATTTCCACTTGTAAATTTAAATTTACCTTTATATTTAAAAATAGAATACAGTTTCTGTTTTATTTAAAAACCCAAACTTCGAAATTTTTGAATTTAAATTATTTTAAAGAAACCAGAATTCAAACTTATTTGAATTCATATTTAAACTCAGTTTCAAAATCCTAAGTTAAAACTTAAGTTTGCATTTATTTCAAACTTTATAAATCTGGAAACAAGTTTTCCTGTTCCTTCTTTTTTTTAAAAACAAACAAACTTGAATTCCTTGATTCAAATTATTTCAAAATAAAAATTCAAACTATTTGAATTCATTCTAGATTCAAGTTTAACCTAAGTTAAATTTCCAGATTAAGTTTAAACTTTACTCTTTAAATTCCTGAAAAACAGAATAGGTTCTGTTTTACTAAGACCTGAAACAAAAATACCCGAGCAAACCCCTATTTACATCGAGTCAATAAACCACTTACTTCGAGTTTCCCCTCAAAAATCCCGAGACAAAAATCTCTGCAATCCAAACATCAACCCCACCTGGAACAGACTAAACCCCCACCACTTCAAACCTGTCATCACCATTATCTCCCATCTCCGGTCACCATCATCGACCAAACTCCGACAATAACTTCATCACTACACCATCTACCAATTCCCAAAACAGCTTTGAACTCGATGCACCTTTGAAGCCGCAGCACCCACAACATCTTAAACCCAGTAAACTAGGGTTCTACACCTTAAATCCCAAATTTCAACACCAAAACCAAATTTCAACTCAATTAAATAATTTTCCCATGATCATTGATAGATAAACTATCACCAGAAACAATTTGAACCAAATCAAATGTAAGCTTCAATTGAATTTGACTAAACTGTAAAATACAGTGTTCTTGAAACTGCACCATATTTCAATCACAATAAATTGAAATTTTTGTTTTAAAATTCTTTAATTTACTCACTGATTTTATTAATAAACCTGGAATATTAAATCATATAGTTTAAATTATCACTCTAGTCAAATTGGTTCTGTATAGTTTGTTTTTTTTTTTCAGGTTACAGATATTATATTTAATTTATATACACTTAGAACTTACACCATTCCAAAACAAACGTGACATGTTCAAGAATTTAAGTCCTATTCAGTAAACAAGTTAAAGGAAATATTCAAGAATCAAACATAAATTTGAAATTTGAAGAACACATATGCACAGTCATCTTCTTGTTTACAGACATATATGTGCAGGTAATTGCATAAATATTCATTTGTACTTTATAAGCATGCACACATATAATCTCACATATAAATATTCACTGCAGATTTCATCTTATTTCTGATTTAAACATGCAATCAACCTACTTAATTTTAGAAAAGAGGAGTTACTCGCCTTATTTGCCAAAATGCAGAGCATGCACCGTCCAGATTGAACATGCAGAAGCTTGAATGCCCATTAAACTTGAATGTTGCTTTTTAAAACAAAAATGCTGTTGCTTTTTAAAAACATGCAGGCTTCCAACTTTGCTTCCAGATTTGAGAATTCATGTATGCAGACCAATGCTTGCTTTTAAATCTTGATTTATATATGCTTTCAGTTTTTTTTTTACATGCAGGCTTCAAATTGTTGCATGCAGGCCTTTGTTTCAGTGAACAAGAACATGTAGGTTTGTATTTTGTATTTTGAGGAGCTACAGGCTTTATTTAGAGGATGCAGACTTGATGTAATTTGCATGTTTGTATTTTGAAAAGAGGGGTTGAATGCAAGTGTTTTACTTGATTATGAAGAGGGTTTCAGATTTCATTTATTAAGGAATGAAAAAAAATGAATATGAATGAAAAAAACAAGATGATATAAAGGAAATTTTCAGATTTAATGAATTAAAAGAAAAATTTTAAATAAAATTGACACTTTTCATTTAAAAATGGTGATAAGTTTACATTTGTTAGTTTAAGCTTTAATATATTCACACTTGTATCCTTATGCTTACATATGTCTTTAAAAATGTTTTTGTTATTAAATTTAAGATTAATTAAACTTAGTTAATTAGTTCATATACATAGTTATGCATTTAAATAATTCTAAAGAACAAATTAAAACAATACACAATTAAATCATTTGAAAAAGAAACTTTTAAATAGCTAAAATGAATTTATAAAAGTGTTTTCAATAACTTACATGAATACATATTTCATATATTGAATTATATTTTAAACTTCATATTAATTTTACAAATCAAAATTATCAATTAATAATTTGAAAAGAATTAACACAACATTTTTAACCTTATTTTAATATTCAAACTTTAAAATAAAAATGAATTTTAAACTAATTAAAGCATTTATCTCATATTTAAAATCATATAGTTATTAAATTAAATATTTTTGAAAAGCTTAAATCCAAAATAAATCAAAATTTCTATTTTTAAAACACTAAAATTATGCTATACTAATTTAATTAAGAACAACTTATCTATTTAAAATATATGCAAATACATATACATTATTAAATAGAATATAGATTTATTAACTCATTAAAAATAATTTCACAAATTAAATATTTAAATAAACAAGATTATAGAATCAAATCCAATTTGTTAACAAAAATTATCAATTCAATATAAATTTAAACACAGATTATTAAATTTATATTGTCCAAAATTCTGGGATATTACAATTACAGAAAACATTGAGCATCAAAACATCAAAACATTCCAATATAGGGGAATCCATCTTCAACTGATAATTGTTGTTGCTGTTATTATTATTTAAACTATTATATTATTATTGACTCTCATTTCAAGTGCGTACAAGCAACCTCAATATTTTGTGAAATGAAGCATCACATTTTTTCTCTTCTCTTCGTTTCCATCTCTCCGCTTCTTGCTTATACTCCAACCTTTCTTCAACTCTTCAATCACGTCTTCCCCCTTCTTCCTATTTCCTCCTCTTCAATATCCTCTAACCCTAAACATTCTTAACCGTTTTCCCTTCTCTTGCTTCTTATCCAAACCTAAACATTCATTTCCCTCAATTGTTAACTCAATTCAAATCGAGAAACCATATCCCAAGACAAACACAGATCTCCAACCGCGGGCGACTTCTCTGCTCTTAAGGCAGACTTGGATTACAGTAGGAAGGAAAGCGGCCCCCATGACGCCATTCAAATCAGCAATAATCGGGTCCAAAATTACCAAACCGCTATCGTTCGAAGACGTTTTCAGTTTCTCCAAATACCAAGAAATAGATCAAGTTCTGGTATGATTTTTTGCTACTTCGAATTTTTTTTGATGTTTTCGAACCTGATATGTCAGTATTGCCCTTGAAAATTATATTGAAATTTAATATCATTTTCCTTCTGTTCGTTGTATCCTTTTCTATTTGATGCAGTAGTGGAACTACTATTTGATGACACTCCCGATGAATTTAGGTACAATCTGATTGAAGAAGTAGTCGCCCTGTGTATTCAGAAATTTCCTTCTATTTTAAGTAAAATCCTTTTATTCGGTTCAATTAGTCTTTCCATTTGTGTTATTTTTCTATGTTCATTGGGTTCTATCTTTACAAGAATATTTAATTTGAATGCTTCTTATTTTTATCCTACTTCATCGTTTTATATTGCTAAAAGTATTTTTATTGTTTAATCAAGGAATTTTCAAGGTGAAACAGCTTGGTTTTGGATCTTTTTCCCATGTTTAGTTACTATTTACATTGATTTTTTGATCTGCTATAGATAATGAAATTTAGTATGTGCATTTCTAAAAGGCTGCTTAGATTTAATTACATCAATTGGATCTGTTTACAATTTGGTATGCTATTGTTACATGTTGAATGAAACTCCTACCTAAGGTATTTCACCCTGGTTTAGATTATATTTTTGCTCATGTTTTGCTACTGATTAATTAGAATTTGTGGTTTTGTCATAAATAATAAAATCAAATATGTACATTTCCAACAAGCTACTTGGATTTAATTACAACGGCTAACTCTATTTGCCAGTTTGGTATGTTGTTTTTATGTTGTAAAGTTTATATATCATAAATCATTTTATTTAACCGAAGTAACTGATCTAACCATACATTTATTTGTTTATTTATTTATACCTATGTAAGCAGCAACGTGATTTTTTATATTATCTTTTACCATAACTTTACTAATACACTAGCATAAGTGCAGCAACATACATACATTATAAAACAACAATAGTAAAAAACACCATGTTTTTGAGAAAAAACTACTTTATGCTGATAACATAAAACAGACCTCTTCTCTTTATACTTATTATATATGTATTTTATAGTCCATCATGAAATAAATTGTGATAATTTGATAAGATTAGTGGGTAGACATTAACAGGATGTGGTTAACATATAAAATTTATATCTATTGATTTGGTTGCTTAATCATGAGTTGTTCTTGCAAACTCATGAAAACAAGCGATGAATACAAATTATCATTAGCAGTAATTGAGGCCTAATCAATGGCATATAACTTCCTATAACCAATTCCTTTACCACATGTATTACACCCATCATATTTTTGCCCATATACACACTAGCTATCATGGTTCTTCAGAAAAATTCATAATCAATGTAGAACCAAACCAATTTCTTTTGTACCTAAAAATAATAGTAAATAATGAAACAAGCTTTGTTAATCCATATTATAATGCATACGCAAGAGAACCACATGGCACCCAAATGATGTTTCTTTTGAACACACAATTAATTAGGTAAAGATACAAAAATATGTTGATTTGACAAAGTAATTGCTAGAAATTATTTCTTTCCAATAATGGGAGCAATTATTTGTTTCCATTCGTGTCTAGTTTATTCAGAAGTTAAACCATTTCTTTCTCGCTGCTTCCATTAGATTAATTATACATTAGTTGGGTTTCTGACCTTTTTCATTCTCTCTGTTATGATTAATATGTATTTGTAATTAAACATGGCATGTCAACCATAGGGAATGTGTATCAATAACATGCCAGTTATTGCTCCTTCCACTTTTTTTGTATTATTTATGACAATGATGCCAAAATGCTTAGCTACTATTTAAACCTAAAATAATACATTAATTGACATGATGTCAACAACCACGAATGTGCATTCTAATATACTATAGTATCCTATACATGATCCTAACTATGCTTGTGCGTTATGATATACAACAGTATCCTATATGTGATTGAATTTAATGGAAAATCAATGCTCTATTGGTTTGGAGATAACTAATTCAATTGTAACGACCCAGAATTTTAATTTATTTAAAATTTGAATATTTAATTAATTTTAAATATTAATAAGTGAAATTTATATGTCAAATGAATTTAATTTGAATAATTGGATTTAATTGGATAATTAAATCGATAATTTAATATGTTAAATTATGGAAATAATTAAAAATTGGGTTGAATATGATTGAAAATGATTTGTAAAATTTTATTTTATCATGTTGGAGTTAGAATGATATTTTAGAACTTTTAAAATCGAATTAAAAGTTAATTTGTGAAAATTGAATATTTTAATATTAAAATCGACTAGTGAAAATAGTCAATTTTTGAACAGTCTCAGAATTGAACGAAACCAGTTCCATTGGATCCGTAATAGTTAGTTATTATTGGATTTCAATTTTCGTGTCAATCGGAGCTATCATTTGATCGTGGCAGCTCGAAACGCATCGAATTATTTTTAATTTTAATTTGGCGAGTTAAAATAGCCATTTTTCAAAAAGTCTCGGATTTCGACGAAACCAGTTTCATCGGATCCGTAATGTGATATTATTGCAAGGTTTCAAATTTCGTGTCAATTGGATTTACCGTTTGTCCGGTATAAATTAAAACGCCTAGAAAATCGTTTAAATCGGTTTAATTTAAATCGAACGTTTGTTGCCATATCTCGCACAGATGTCCGAATTAGCTTTCGAAACATGTTCCATTGTGTCCGGAATGCGGGATAAACCCTAGGAACGTCAGTTTCGACGCGTGAATCGGAGTTCGGAATTTCCGGATTGAATAGTGTTCGTTCATTTCCTTATAAATAGCCCCTACCCTTCATAAAATAAAAAATAAAAAAAAATATCTAAACCTAACCCTAACGCAGCCGCCACCCCTCAAACGAACGGCCAGAAACTTCATGCTTTCTTCCTCGATTATCTCTCGATCCATTCACTTTCGAGCTTCGTGTTCAACTACAAAGTTATAGAGGGCAGCGAGATCCTTATATTCAACGGTGGAGATCGAGATTGGAGTTGTATTTTGTGAGATTTTTAGCCGCGTTCCCCTTGCGTTCGTGCATGCATTTCTATGCAGGGGGGGACCGAGTTGAGCAAGCTTGAGGCCAAGCAAGGAATTGGGTGAGGGCTACGCGATGGAACTACCTGATCGTGTTTTCGTGGAGCGATGTGGTTGCTAAATTCAACCCTAGTTGTTGAGAATGGGTTTGGGTGGTGCGGCAATTACCTGTAGGGGTTGCGTGAAGAAGATGAAGGGAAGTCACGGCTGGGATATGAAGTTTGGGAATCGATGGTTGTGATGCAGCAAGGTTTAATATTAGAAAAGAAATTGTAAATTAATTTAAGTATAAATCATGTAAACTTCATAAATTCGTATCTTTTTCACACGAGGTCGAAAACGCGCGAAACCAGTTGCATTGGAATCGTATGGACGAGCACTACGCGATGGAGTTGGATTGGAGTCGTTTGGAGTTAGTGAGAATTTTGGGTAAAATTATTCGAAATAAATCGCTAAAACGAAATTGAAATCAAGGTGAGAACTTCTCACTCAATCAAATCAGTTTCGATTTTATTTTAAATAGTTAGATTTAAAATATTTGAATGCATGTTTGAATGATGATTATTATCTATTGATTGTTAAAATAGACATTATGCGCCGTTAGTAAGCGGATGTTATTTATTAAAAACATATACCGCGAATATTTCATAAACAGTGAAATTGGTATTATATATAATAGCAATATATATATATATATATATATATATTGGCTATATATTGGCATATGTATATATTGAAGTTATTGATTTCCCGCATTTGTATAGCGGATGAGACCCTATTGCGCCATTTATTAAGCGGATAATATTTTAAATCCCATATACCGCGATAATTCCGTACTGGAGCGGAATTGGTATTGTGCTAATGTTTTTGGTTGCAGGAAAACAGGTTGGAGGGATCCAACTGGATTCCTCAACAGTTTTTATTTGATTTCAGATATTTTGATATTTGATGGACTATCATATCGATATATGATGTCGTTGTTGTCTTGATTGACTATTTGGTGTGTAGCATCATTGGACCAAATTTGGAACTTTAAAAATGATTTTTAAAGTGATTTTTGAAAATATAAAATATTTTTGGAATTGATTCATTTTAAATAAATAAACGTTATACTTTTAAAAAGTTATAAAAAAAACTATGATTTTTGAGAAATACGGTTAAAGTTGATTTTTGAGAAATATGGATTAATAATTTTATAAAATAGTTAAATTGGGATTTTTGGATTTATTGTAAAAAGTTTACAAATAGGATTTATAAAATTTGATTATTTTATAAATCAAAATGGTGAAATTATAAAAGACTTTAAAGACGTTTTGAAATATTAATATAAATTGACTTATATAAGAGACTTATAAATGAATATTTATAAATTGAAATATTGAGATTATAAAACGAGTTTTTATAAGTGTTAGAATGAATTGTGAATGAATTTCATAAGTGAATGAAATTTATAGAATTATAAACGGTGAAGTTATAAATGGAATTTTATAAGCAGTAGGTTTATAAAATTTATAAAGTTATTAAAAGAATGGTTTTGGATAAATCATTGAATCTTATAAGTTATAAGATTCATAATTATGAAGTTTAAAAGAACGATTTTGTAAATAATCATTTCTATAAGTATTTAACTTATAATGTGAACTTTTGGTTTATAATTAGCTATAAATCGAATAGGTTAATAAAGGAGACGTATAAAAGGAAGTTGTTATAAAATAAATAGAAATGGAGTTTATAAACGTTGTTTTATAAATTCGCAAACGACTTATTTTGATAAAAAAATTGTTGAAACCTATTAATGGAGTTATATTCACGTTTTTGACCGTGAATAATCCTTTAAAATAAAATGTATAGAAAGGATGAAATTTGTTAACGTAGTATATTCACGTTTTTGAATAGTGAATAATATGTTAAAGAAATGTTTAGATTTGATGTTTTAAATAGAATTAAAACGATCTAACGATGTTTTAAAATGTGTTGAGATTCGAAACCATAGATTTCAACATTTATTGTTGAAATAGACGTTTTCGAGAAATGAAAAGGAAATAGTGGACTATAACACTGTTGTTATAGTAAATTATTTCCGAAAGGAAATGTTTTGTATAGTATTGGGATTTATATATATCTATTTTAATCTCGAATCCCTATACTAGTGATTTTGGGTTGTCGTAACTATGTTTTACGCAACATCCGTTTTGGCCCAAATAAATATGTTTAAAAGAATGATTTCCTTAAAGAATGAAATATATACTTAATTTTGATTGAAGTATATTGAATATTTTCCAAGTGTTGAAAATAAATAAAATTTGTGAATTACTTATTAAATAAGTATGGAAATGTTTTCCAATATAAAGTGAATACTTTAAGAATTTATCTTTTTGAAGATAAATTGAAATGAATAATTGAAATCGTATATGCATGGATATTTTGGAATGAAAATTCACTATGGAATTTGTGAATAAAAAGGGGAACTTGTTTAAAAATAAATATTGATTTATTTTTGAAGGGTGAAAATTATATATCTTGTAAAGATATTTTGGAAAATAAATAATTTGGAAAATTATTTGGAATCTGGTGATGTTGTGCATATCCATTGATAGTTCAATAACCGACTATCAATATTTCCCTTTGAATGGGTATTTGATGTGATTTGTTTGAATGTGAATGCCACACTTATTTTTGAATAAGCGCTCACTATTCGGGTTAACCGGGAAAGGACCATGGGGTCGTATAACCCATTCCGAATATGTGATACGTCGTTATGAATTGCATTTGAAGATCGGTGTTGAAAACCCGGTATTTGCGAAAGCGATAGGATGACTTGTCGATTGTCTCTGCACTGAGTTGCAACGGTATAGAGACTCCCTAAGTGATGGGAAATCCGATCAGGATTGTGAATATCCGGATTGCAAGGACTTCTTTGTAAGTGCCTTCGGTTTTGTTCGAGCCCGGAACAGACTTGTATGGATTGTATGTCTGACGTTACAAATTGAGATATAAAGCAGATTTCATTCAAATATATTTCTGTTGGTGGCAGAGAATTTATTCTTTTAGCTTAACACCCTTCTCTGAGACGTATGAGCTCAGAGGTTATGTCGTTGAACGTTATCAGCGACATATTCCCAATTTGGTAATGTGACATGCTGAGTGTTGCCGTAAATGATCATTGTGTTGATTATTTGTGAAAGGATCGTTTATTTGATCGTCTATCTTGGTGATCATTTCTATGATCATTTGTTGACACAAAGCATGGCTTTTGTATAAAGTGTGTTTTTGTGGACGTGACTTCGTCAGACCTCACACCCTAAAATGGTCGAAACAGGAAAGATGCAGCAAGGTTATTGGGGGTAGCACCCCTTAGGGTATGTGCATTTCCTTCTGGATAGAAGTGGTATCATGGTATGGATCCCAGATACTTAACTTATGTTGATATCGCAGATATATATATATATATATATATATGATTTTGTGGTTTGTTGCTGGGGCCCCGGTTAAAGGTTGGTTACGACCGGGAGATGGCATACTCGTGTCAGTAGTTACCCAGTTAGGGGTAACCCAGCCTTGTGTTGGCAGAGATCCGGTTTGGTTCTCGGGGACGTCCTTCCAGAGGCGTTCTCATGTGGCAATGGGAAGTTCCTTGGCCTGACCATTTGTTGGAAATCTAATTCCCAATACGAAACCCTGTACGGTTTTAGTTGTAGAACCTGCCATTTACTTATGGTGGTCACCACTGTTTAGATGGTAGCTATAGTAGGCATAGTTCGGAATGTCTATGTTGGCTAAGATTTATATTCTACTTTCGAAATGAATTTTTTTCTACACTATGCACTAATAATAATATCAAGTGTTCTTTTTAATGCGTATCAAGCATCTTTGACTATCATAAGGAGAAATCTCCTCCGATTCTGTGTTTGCATTGTGTGTGTGTGCGGGAGGCCTTATGGTAGTCTCATTTTTAAAAGCATTGCGAATTGACTTTAAAAATATTCCTCTATTTTGTTTTCAAAGGTAAATAAACTGTTTTGAGTTCTCACACCAGTCACATGACTGACTCGGAGTTTATTGTTTTCCTTCCTAAACTCTGGGTGCCCACCAATTTCCACACGGGCAGTCAAGAGTTAGGTTTATCAGGATATTCTGGATATTCTGGAGTTGCTGGAGGCAAGATGGATGGCATGGCGTATTACTAGTATATAGTATTTCTTTTTCCGCTGCACTGTTTGTTGTTGTTGTTGTTGTACACTCTGATGATGATGTAATGAAATGTATAAAATGTAATAACTGATATAGTTCTTGTTTAAAGATTATTCATTTATCTATTATATGTTGTTCCGCTGCGAATTGTGAGATTCTGTTATTGTTCTGTTGTGTTCTATTTTCTTTATTTTCTATTTTCTTTCCTCTATTTCTTTTCCCTCTATATTTCTTCCTCTCTAATTTCTATTTTTTCTCTCTTCTTCTACCTCTTTTCTTTTCTTAAACCATAACATTTCGGGTTTCTGGCCTTCGATTTCTCGGCAGTCGATAAAGTGAGTATCGATGTTGAATTTTCGAAAGTCGTAAATTTTCCGGGTCGTTACATTTGGCTGTATATGCTTGCTAATAAAATATAAGGTACATATCTCGGATTAAATATCGTACTTTTACACTTTTTCCCTTCGGGATGCCTCATTACTTGATGAGATGTATATTTTTGATATATATATTGTCATTTTTTTTTCGGATCGAGCCGCACAAAGGAGACTATGGCGAATTTTTCCGAAAATTTAAGGCGTTAGAAAAAAATTTGAGAAAATTGGAAAATTTTGAAAACTTTAACTTTGATTTGGAATTGAAAGTTAAACAATAGTAGTTGTTTTTGAAAAGATAACTAAGTATGATTTGGAAACTTAGTAAAGTTATTGTAAGAAGTTTAACTATGGAATTTATGGAAAATTAATAGATTCTGTAACTTTTCTTACTTAATAATTTCGAGGACGAAATTCTTTTAAGGGGGGAAGATTGTAACGACCTAGAATTTTAATTTATTTAAAATTTGAATATTTAATTAATTTTAAATATTAATAAGTGAAATTTATAAGTCAAATGAATTTAATTTGAATAATTGGATTTAATTGGATAATTAAATCGATAATTTAATATGTTAAATTATGGAAATAATTAAAAATTGGGTTAAATATGATTGAAAATGATTTGTAAAATTTTATTTTATCATGTTGGAGTTAGAATGATATTTTAGAACTTTTAAAATCGAATTAAAAGTTAATTTGTGAAAATTGAATATTTTAATATTAAAATCGACTAGTGAAAATAGTCAATTTTTGAACAGTCTCAGAATTGAACGAACCAGTTCCATTGGATCCGTAATAGTTAGTTATTACTGGATTTCAATTTTTGTGTCAATCGGAGCTATCGTTTGATCGTGGCAGCTCGAAACGCATCGAATTATTTTTAATTTTAATTTGGCGAGTTAAAATAGCCATTTTTCAAAAAGTCTCGGATTTCAACGAAACTAGTTTCATCGGATCCGTAATGTGATATTATTGCAAGGTTTCAAATTTCGTGTCAATTGGATTTACCGTTTGTCCGGTATAAATTAAAACGCCTAGAAAATCGTTTAAATCGGTTTAATTTAAATCGAACGTTTGTTGCCATAGCTCGCACAGATGTCCGAATTAGCTTCCGAAACCTGTTCCATTGTGTCCGGAACGCGGGATAAACCCTAGGAACGTCAGTTTCGGTGCGTGAATCGGAGTTCGGAATTTCCGGATTGAATAGTGTTCGTTCATTTCCTTATAAATAGCCCCTACCCTTCATAAAATAAAAAATAAAAAAAAATATCTAAACCTAACCCTAACGCAGCCGCCACCCCTCAAACGAACGGCCAGAAACTTCATGCTTTCTTCCTCGATTATCTCTCGATCCATTCACTTTCGAGCTTCGTGTTCAACTACAAAGTTATAGAGGGCAGCGAGATCCTTATATTCAACGGTGGAGATCGAGATTGGAGTTGTATTTTGTGAGATTTTTAGCCGCGTTCCCCTTGCGTTCGTGCATGCATTTCTATGCAGGGGGGGGGGGGGACCGAGTTGAGCAAGCTTGAGGCCGAGCAAGGAGTTGGGTGAGGGCTACGCGATGGAACTACCTGATCGTGTTTTCGTGGAGCGATGTGGTTGCTAAATTCAACCCTAGTTGTTGAGAATGGGTTTGGGTGGTGCGGCAATTACCTGTAGGGGTTGCGTGAAGAAGATGAAGGGAAGTCACGGCTGGGATATGAAGTTTGAGAATCGATGGTTGTGATGCAGCAAGGTTTAATATTAGAAAAGAAATTGTAAATTAATTTAAGTATAAATCGTGTAAACTTCATAAATTCGTATCTTTTTCATACGAGGTCGAAAACGCGCGAAACCAGTTGCGTTGGAATCGTATGGACGAGCACTACGCGATGGAGTTGGATTGGAGTCGTTTGGAGTTAGTGAGAATTTTGGGTAAAATTATTCGAAATAAATCGCTAAAACGAAATTGAAATCAAGGTGAGAACTTCTCACTCAATCAAATCAGTTTCGATTTTATTTTAAATAGTTAGATTTAAAATATTTGAATGCATGTTTGAATGATGATTATTATCTATTGATTGTTAAAATAGACATTATGCGCCGTTAGTAAGCGGATGTTATTTATTAAAAACATATACCGCGAATATTTCATAAACAGTGAAATTGGTATTATATATAATAGCAATATATATATATATATATTGGCATATGTATATATTGGAGTAATTGATTTCCCGCATTTGTATAGCGGATGAGACCCTATTGCGCCGTTTATTAAGCGGATAATATTTTAAATCCCATATACCGCGATAATTCCGTACTGGAGCGGAATTGGTATTGTGCTAATGTTTTTGGATGCAGGAAAACAGGTTGGAGGGATCCAACTGGATTCCTCAACAGTTTTTATTTGATTTCAGATATTTTGATATTTGATGGACTATCATATCGATATATGATGTCGTTGTTGTCGTGATTGACTATTTGGTGTGTAGCATCATTGGACCAAATTTGGAACTTTAAAAATGATTTTTAAAGTGATTTTTGAAAATATAAAATATTTTTGGAATTGATTCATTTTAAATAAATAAACGTTATACTTTTAAAAAGTTATAAAAAAAACTATGATTTTTGAGAAATACGGTTAAAGTTGATTTTTGAGAAATATGGATTAATAATTTTATAAAATAGTTAAATTGGGATTTTTGGATTTATTGTAAAAAGTTTACAAATAGGATTTATAAAATTTGATTATTTTATAAATCAAAATGGTGAAATTATAAAAGACTTTAAAGACGTTTTGAAATATTAATATAAATTGATTTATATAAGAGACTTATAAATGAATATTTATAAATTGAAATATTGAGATCATAAAACGAGTTTTTATAAGTGTTAGAATGAATTGTGAATGAATTTCATAAGTGAATGAAATTTATAGAATTATAAACGGTGAAGTTATAAATGGAATTTTATAAGCAGTAGGTTTATAAAATTTATAAAGTTATTAAAAGAATGGTTTTGGATAAATCATTGAATCTTATAAGTTATAAGATTCATAATTATGAAGTTTAAAAGAACGATTTTGTAAATAATCGTTTTTATAAGTATTTAAATTATAATGTGAACTTTTGGTTTATAATTGAGCTATAAATCGAATAGGTTAATAAAGGAGATGTATAAAAGGAAGTTGTTATAAAATAAATAGAAATGGAGTTTATAAACGTTGTTTTATAAATTCGCAAACGACTTATTTTGATAAGAAAATTGTTGAAACCTATTAATGGAGTTATATTCACGTTTTTGACCGTGAATAATCCTTTAAAATAAAATATATAGAAAGGATGAAATTTGTTAACGTAGTATATTCACGTTTTTGAATAGTGAATAATATGTTAAAGAAATGTTTAGATTTGATGTTTTAAATAGAATTAAAACGATCTAACGATGTTTTAAAATGTGTTGAGATTCGAAACCATAGATTTCAACATTTATTGTTGAAATAGACGTTTTTGAGAAATGAAAAGGAAATAGTGGACTATAACACTGTTGTTATAGTAAATGATTTCCGAAAGGAAATGTTTTGTATAGTATTGGGATTTATATATATCTATTTTAATCTCGAATCCCTATACTAGTGATTTTGGGTTGTCGTAACGATGTTTTACGCAACATCCGTTTTGGCCCAAATAAATATGTTTAAAAGAATGATTTCCTTAAAGAATGAAATATATACTTAATTTTGATTGAAGTATATTGAATATTTTCCAAGTGTTGAAAATAAATAAAATTTGTGAATTACTTATTAAATAAGTATGGAAATGTTTTCCAATATAAAGTGAATACTTTGAGAATTTATCTTTTTGAAGATAAATTGAAATGAATAATTGAAATCGTATATGCATGGATATTTTGGAATGAAAATTCACTATGGAATTTGTGAATAAAAAGGGGAACTTGTTTAAAAATAAATATTGATTTATTTTTGAAGGGTGAAAATTATATATCTTGTAAAGATATTTTGGAAAATAAATAATTTGGAAAATTATTTGGAATATGGTGATGTTGTGCATATCCATTGATAGTTCAATAACCGACTATCAATATTTCCCTTTGAATGGGTATTTGATGTGATTTGTTTAAATGTGAATGCCACACTTATTTTTGAATAAGCGCTCACTATTCGGGTTAACCGGGAAAGGACCATGGTGTCGTATAACCCATTCCGAATATGTGATACGTCGTTATGAATTGCATTTGAAGATCGGTGTTGAAGACCCGGTATTTGCGAAAGCGATAGGATGACTTGTCGATTGTCTCTGCACTGAGTTGCAACGGTATAGAGACTCCCTAAGTGATGGGAAATCCGATCTGGATTGTGAATATCCGGATTGCAAGGACTTCTTTGTAAGTGCCTTCGGTTTTGTTCGAGCCCGGAACAGACTTGTATAGATTGTATGTCTGACGTTACAAATTGAGATATAAAGCAGATTTCATTCAAATATATTTCTGTTGGTGGCGGAGAATTTATTCTTTTAGCTTAACACCCTTCTTTGAGACGTATGAGCTCAGAGGTTATGTAGTTGAACGTTATCAGCGATATATTCCCAATTTGGTAATGTGACATGCTGAGTGTTGCTGTAAATGATCATTGTGTTGATTATTTGTGATAGGATCGTTTATTTGATCGTCTATCTTGGTGATCATTTCTATGATCATTTGTTGACCCAAAGCAGGCTTTTGTATAAAGTGTGTTTTTGTGGACGTGACTTCGTCGGACCTCACACCCCGAAATGGTCGAAACAGGAAAGATGCAGCAAGGTTATTGGGGGTAGCACCCCTTAGGGTACGTGCATTTCCTTCTGGATAGAAGTGGTATCATGGTATGGAGCCCAAATACTTAACTTATGTTGATATCGTAGATATATATATATATATATATATATGATTTTGTGGTTTGTTGCTGGGGCCTCGGTTAAAGGTTGGTTACGACCGGGAGATGGCATACTCGTGTCAGTAGTTACCCAGTTAGGGGTAACCCGGCCTTGTGTTGGCAGAGATCCGGTTTGGTTCTCGGGGACGTCCTTCCAGAGGCGTTCTCATGTGGCAATGGGAAGTTCCTTGGCCTGACCATTTGTTGGAAATCCAATTCCCAATACGAAACCCTGTACGGTTTTAGTTGTAGAACCTGCCATTTACTTATGGTGGTCACCACTGTTTAGATGGTAGCTATAGTAGGCATAGTTCGGAATGTCTATGTTGGCTAAGATTTATATTCTACTTTCGAAATGAATTTTTTTCTACACTATGCACTAATAAGAATATCAAGTGTTCTTTTTAATGCGTATCAAGCATCTTTGACTATCATAAGGAGAAATCTCCTCCGATTCTGCGTTTGCATTGTGTGTGTGTGCGGGAGGCCTTATGGTAGTCTCATTTTTAAAAGCATTGCGAATTGACTTTAAAAATATTCCTCTATTTTGTTTTCAAAGATAAATAAACTGTTTTGAGTTCTCACACCAGTCACATGACTGACTCGGAGTTTATTGTTTTCCTTCCTAAACTCTGGGTGCCCACCAATTTCCACACGGGCAGTCAAGAGTTAGGTTTATCAGGATATTCTGGATATTCTGGAGTTGCTGGAGGCAAGATGGATGGCATGACGTATTACTAGTATATAGTATTTCTTTTTCCGCTGCACTGTTTGTTGTTGTTGTTGTTGTACACTCTGATGATGATGTAATGAAATGTATAAAATGTAATAACTGATATAGTTCTTGTTTAAAGATTATTCATTTATCTATTATATGTTGTACCGCTGCGAAGTGTGAGATTCTGTTATTGTTCTGTTGTGTTCTATTTTCTTTATTTTCTATTTTCTTTCCTCTATTTCTTTTCCCTCTATATTTCTTCCTCTCTATTTTCTACCTTTTTCTCTCTTCTTCTACCTCTTTTCTTTTCTTAAACCATAACATTTCGGGTTTCCGGCCTTCGATTTCTCGGCAGTCGATAAAGTGAGTATCGATGTTGAATTTTCGAAAGTCGTAAATTTTCCGGGTCGTTGCATCTACACTCCAGATTGTATTCACTCTTCCTGGATCATAAAAAATGTGTTGGATTCAAATAAGGCTTGTGACTTTACCTAATACTTTACAAAAGAACTGAGCTTGACTGGACTTGGTTGTGAATTACACTTCTTTGGATTCAAGCTAAACACTCATTTTTACAATCTATCTATTACTTAAATAGGAAAGGAGAAACCAACAAAATTATTTGATTACATTTGTCCCAATTCAAAAATACTATTTTCTATTATCAAAAATATATCAATATTCAGTAAATGCTAATGTTTCTTTCTTTCCCTTCAATCACCATTATCCCTTTTTAATTATGCTTCTAGCATCTCCTCAATATCCTAATTGTCGCTCTAAACACTGTGTTCAACCTTGTGTCTCTCTACCTGTCGAGTGATCCTACCATAGTTATGTCCACATCCATGATCAACATTCCTTACTTTAACCATGAATGTGAAAAATAGGGTAGAAAAACTTCGAGGTCGTTGTCTAATTTTTAGATTGCGAGGATTAGGCGGATTGCTGTCATCATGCTCTGTCGCATCGTTGCATCATCACCCACCATCGTCAACCGCAAGCCTTGTGCAACTGATCCTTTCCTACATTTCTTTACCACTACTATTGTGGGAACTATATCACCCAGGAAAGCCATCCTCGGCAGCAAATTACTATTCAGGTTAGCCATTCTATACAACTCATATTTGGGATTTTTTTCAGATTTGAACATATAGTGGGAACTATGTACATTTGAATCCATAATTTCAGTGTCTGTTGTTTCAATATATTGTCACGAATGTTTTTTCTTCTTCAATTTTACTAATATGGATAAATATGAAGACATTGATGCTTAGGTTTATTTGCTTTGATAATTTGGTGATCTTTTGTACCAGTAAGTTTCAGTTTCCAACTAATTTATTTCACATGTCATGCATTTCATAACTTATAGATTTTCCATAAATAAATTTAGGTATGCTGTTGAAATTGGTTGCCTCAACTATTGAATCAAGATTATATAAACCCTTAGTTGTAAAATAATTTCATTACTTTTTATGGTTGCTTTGGTATATATTCCTCTGTTATCTTAAATCCAATACACCTTTACAAATAATCAACTTTCTTCTGTTTGTAGCAGCGTAGGATTGAGGAATATTAAATTATAATGCGATAAATTTTAGTACCCACATTTACAAAAATCGATAAATTTCAGAAGTTAAACCATTTCTTTCTCGCTGCTTCCATTAGATTAATTATACATTAGCTGGTTTCTGACCTTTTTTCATTCACTTTGTTATGATTAGTATGTATTTGTAATTAAACATGGCATATCAACCATAGGGAATGTATATCAATACCATGTCGGTTATTGCTCCTTCCACTTTTTTTTATTATTTATGACAATGATGTCCAAAATGTTTAGCTACTATTTAAACCTAAAATAATACATTAATCAGCATGATGTCAACAACCACGAATGTGTATTCTTATATACTATAGTATCCTATACATGATCCTAACTATGACTGTACGTTATGATATACAACAGTAACCTATATGTGATTGAGTTTAATGGAAAATCAATGCTCTATTTGGTTTGGAGATAACTAATTCCACACTCCATATTGTCTTCACTCTTCCTGGATCATAAAAAATGTGTTGGATTCAAATAAGTCTTATGACTTCACCTAATACTTTACAAAAGAACTGAGGCTGACTGGACTAGGGTGTGAATTACACTTCTCTGGATTCAAGCTAAACACTCATTTTTACAATCTATCTATTACTTAAATAGGAAAGGAGAAATCAACACAATTATATGATGACATTTGTCCTAATTCAGAAATACCGTTTTCTATTATCAAAAATATATCAATATTCAGTAAATGCTAGTGTATTTTTTCTTTCCACCCCAATCACTGTAATCCATTTTCAATTATTCTTCTTGCAACTCCCTAATATCCTAATCGTCGCTCTAAACACTGTGTTCCACCTTGTGTCTCTCTACCTGTCGAGTAATCCTACCATAGTTATGTCCACATCCATGATCAACATTCCTTACTTTAACCATGAATTTAAAAAATAGGGTAGAAAAACTTCAACGTCGTTGTCCAATTTTTAGATTTCGAGGATAAAGCGGATTGCCGCCATCATGCTTTGTCGCATCGCTGCATCATCACCCACCATCGTCAACCGCAAGCCTTGTGCAACTGATCCTTTCGTACATTTCTTTACCACTACTATTGTGGGAACTATATCACCCAGGAAAGCCATCCTCGGCAGCAAATTACTATTCAGGTTAGCCATTCTATACAACTCATATTTGGGATTTTGTTCAGATTTGAACATATAGTGGGAACTATGTACATTTGAATCCATAATTTCAGTGTCTGTTGTTTCAATCTATTGTCACGAATGTTTTTTCTTCTTCAATTTTACTAATATGGATAAATATGAAGACATTGATGCTTAGGTTTATTTGCTTTGATAATTTGGTGATCTTTTGTACCAGTAAGTTTCAGTTTCCAACTAATTTATTTCACATGTCATGCATTTTATAACTTATAGATTTTCCATAGATAAATTTAGGTATGCTGTTGAAATTGGTTGCCTCAACTATTGAATCAAGATTATATAAACCCTTAGTTGTAAAATAATTTCATTACTTTTTATGGTTGCTTTGGTATATATTCCTCTGTTATCTTAAATCCAATACAACTGTACAAATAATCAACTGTAAGTGTACGATTAAGGCATATTAAATTATAATGCGATAAATTTTAGTACCCACATTTACAAAAATGATGTCATGTAAGGTAGACATAATTTTTTTTTGTGTTTCCTAAAATTATCTCGAGCTATGTAGAATAAACGTTTGTTAACGGTCATGCATTTTACTGACATTTTGATATGTAGACATGGGATGTACTAAGTTTGTGTTTTCAATATGCAATGTTAATTTGATGTTATGCATAGATTTGAAGATTTGTATGCACTTTCAGTCATGTATACAGAAGATTGAGTTTCATATTTTGTTTTTTTATTTCTTGGTCGGAGAGCATACCCACAAGATAGGTTGAAATTCATCTAACCCTTATTTCCTTATAATGCGATATTATTGCAGATTATCATGCCATAATGTTCTAATATGAATTTAGTTGCATTTTATACTAACTTAAATCATCACCATGGTTGATTTTGGGGTAGTTTTTCAAACTTCCGGTTGAGTGTTCCAAGCTTAGGGTTTTCAAACAGTGAGTTAGAATAATTCGCAAGTGAGAGATAATATACCAGATAGGTATGAATTTGTTGTGCGAGATTGTTATTTCATACAACTTTAAACCCATTGGAAATTATTATGCTTTTTTGTTGTGTCGTCAACTCAGTTGCCTTTTGTTGTATTAATTTTTTTTGTGACTGCATTTGGGGATTTGTATGCATTTCCCCCTATTCCGTTGTTATGGTTTCCTTTTTTAACTTTAGTAATTTACAGCTGATAGAAGCTATGTACCACACCTGTATAAAGTCATGTTACTCGAAGTTATTTAACGGGCATTTTTGATAAATTTGGATTCATAAACTAATTTATGACTATACTTTAAATGATCACAAAACAAATATCTGTCAATTATACTCAATAATGATGCACCTATATTGTGCATGCTGTAAGTTTATGATTATAAATATGTGAAGCATCAACAAATTTCAAAATTACAAATATCCTTCTTTAAAGGCATTTTTGTTTTGTAATAATGTAATATGTCATAACTACAAAGTTCACTGTTTGTTGCTCATCAATGTATGATGTGTTGCTGTGTACTTTATTTACGTTGCAATTTGAATCATTCTACATTAGTTCCATTTGAATGAATTTTTGCCGATCACCCTGATTTCACAAAATATCAACTAAAAGACTACTACAATTAGCATGACTAATTATGGTTATGTAGAATGTGATAATCTTATTTTACAATAATGTATGGTCTTCAATTGAAAACATTACTTAATTTTCAAGTATTATGTTCTAACAATAGAAGTTCAATTCCCTTATAAGTTTAGTGAACACTTTTTATGAACAATTTTACCTCTGTAAAAATTTAATGTATATGTTCAGTTCTCAGTCTATAAGAAGTTCTACTATAAACGTCTGTTGCTTTTGAACGTGAGTATAATAAATCTGTACCAAACCAAAGCATATGGAAAACAATAAACATTGGTTCAGGCTGTCCATATCTACCAACCTGCTAAATTAGGTTTTGGGTAGAAAAATATCATACCATTCGCACTCTGGCTGAGGTTTTTTATTTCTTAAGCAGTTCATAATAATTTACTTATTTGTTGCTGTTTTTAGATGGTTCTATTTGTCACAGTTTTTAATTAGCTATCTTATTGTTTTTTTTGCAGATCACAACAACTAGATTGGTTTTGCAAATATCTTTGACTAGAAGGTTTGCAAGTTTGTAGGGAAAATTATCATATTGCTTATATTTTATTTTACAAGGTATGCCGAGGGGTTTAGCTTTCAGAGTGAAGAAGGGTTAGTGATTGAAGAGAATTCAAGAGTGGAGAGGAGATTTGTTAGTGAAGTGGAGAGGACTTAGGGAAATTGGAAGTGAAGGGAAAAGCAAAGTATGGCGGCCAATAATAAGAAGAGGGAAACAGGTAGAATATGACCGCTAAAATTTATTTTCCTCAAAGATTGCGTGAACACAAGCTATCGCAGATGTTAATGACCACTGATATACTTAACTATAGCAAGGCAGGTTTCAATGCCATTCTTGGTTGCAATTAATTGACCATTTTGTTGTAGTGATTAAAGCTAGTAGCTTGTCTTCTCTTTAGAAGAAACTCTACTAGCGTTGCATCCGCTATTGAATTTTCAGTGAAAATTATCTCAATTAGTTATAGGAATAGCGAGCTTTATATGATAACATTATGATCATAAGTTGTTGTAGGAGTCAAATTTACTTTCAAGTAGTTATAGGAGCAGCGAGTTTTGTTTGTTATTAGTTGAACCGCGGTTCCATTGAAGCTAATAGGTAAAGAAATTAAAGGTTTTATTTTTTCTTTTTACTCCCACAAATTCATGTATCATACGCTATATAAACTATGGCAATTGAAAATGAAAATGTGACATAAAATAATAAGAGTATATAATATTATTCCATTACATTAGAATAGAACTTTAAAATTAATGAAGCATGAGCATAGATATAAGCATCAGAAAGGGAAATAAGTCATTCCTTATATGCTTAATCATCTTATATCTATTCTATATTTAATCTATTTTGTATTTAATAAAGCTGAAGGCTAGTCAACCTTTTTTTCCTTTTTCTTACAATTTAGAGAAAATAATACTGGATTCTCCGCGTTTTCAGGTAATAGCATCAATGCATAAGCAACTCAACGTCACAAACACAACGTTCTCATACTTGATTAATACCTCATTCCCCTTGCTTATTCATATCAAATTAATTATCATTTGCTCTTCACCTCTTTCCAGTGTCACCTGCTGCATCTTCGAGTCCAAATTTCTCCCTGTCCAGCATAGTACATCCTAAATCTTGGCCTATGTAAATCTAGAAAGTCTCAAATTCAAATGTAATAATCCTATTCTTTTTATTTGTTTTTAATTTCCATATTTTTCCTAATTTTTTCATTCTGAAATCATATATGATATTTTTAGATAACTTAATTTCAATTGTACCTGATTAGGTTTTCACCAGATATGAGATGATATACAAAAGCATTTTTTGCCTGTCTTCTAGCAAAATAAGAGTCATGAACTCTACGAACTTGACTATCTAATGTTTCTTCATATTATTCATATTTTTTGGCACTTGAGCTAATCTTTTGATTTATTTCACATATATATTGATTCCAAATATTCAATTGTCTATGAAGTTTTCAGGATTTTGATCGTCTTGGATTCACTAATTTCGAACCGATGCTAGATTCATGTTTTTTTACTGAAAAGTTCAATTCTGATATGTTAATAGTAAATCTATTTAGTTCTGTTTTTCTTATCATTCTGAAGCTAAAATGTAGCATGATTTCAGACTGTTTTACATTAGAATTTGTTTATTGTGATTCTGTGAAGCAAGTATTGTACTCTAAGAATGTTCGAAATTACAATGCTATGGTGACCTTAATATCAAGAAAAAGCTCTTAAGATCTTTAGTTTGATAGATCATCTTCCAAGGAATACATCAACACGTGTTTCTTATGATGATAGGAATGATGATGAGAGGGACAAGACGATGGAAGAGATCTCTGAAAAATGAACTATTCTATAAGTGAAAAGTAATAATAGCTTACTAGATGAGGTACACTTTACGTGAATTTGTAATAGCTTTTGTAATAGATGTATATGTAATGTGAAACAAAGACGACTTAATTGCTAATATCCTACAGTTTCATATCAACAAACCCTTTAGACTATTGTTAAATGTGAATGATGTAAATATTCATTTTTGTTAAATGATTCTACCCAACTCTGATCAGATCCTAAACAAAATATATTCCATTATTGGAAGAAGGGAACGTTTTTCCTTTATAATCCTACATTTAGGTGTGGTATTAGCAATTTTAAAATGTGTTATATTTCATATAGAGCACAAATATTCAGTATTCCGTGTGATTTATTTTCCTAGGATCTTCTTATGTTCATTTCCTAGCTGTCCATCTACTACATAAGCTTAACCAAATTCCGCTTAATAAAAAAAAGGATGGGAACAAAATTACAACTCTAGACATAACGGAATCATAGAATGGATTGAATCATGTTAATTTCCTCATAGTCTACATAAGCCTAATGTCATAAGCAGGGCCGGCCCTAGTACAAGACAAGTAAGACGGTCTCCTAGGGCAACGGATCCGACAAGGGCAACCGGTGGTGGTGGTTGTTTAGCATTTTATGAATATAAAAATATTTTGTAGAAGATTGTTAATAATTGAGTGTGTCGTGGAGTGGTAATTGCATTGTTTGCTCAATGGGGCAACCTAGGTTCAATTCGCAGCAAAGTGCAAAATTTTTGGTTATGCTACTTAAAATCTGGGCTAGGGCAGTCAAATTACTTGGGCCGGCCCTCGTCACAAGCATTATTATCAAAACTGGATCTTGGTTTAACCAGTTAACCATCAGCCAATGTTTAAAACCTGTAAAATTAACGGTAATTAATAACTAAATTAACGTCATGAATAAAGTATGTAATTTTCCATTCACCAGATTGTTGTTCTGACCCCTCCTCATTACAACTCACATATAGATTTAGAGGGACAAGTTACTGGTGCAAAGCTGGAATGGTTGTTGGTGAAGTCTTCTTATTCATGCTCGATGCCCATAAGGCAACTAGATATTCAAGGAACGGTATTGGTTCAAAGGTAGTAGCTTCAGTCAGTATTTATATTTTACAATATTATTCTATTCTTCTGTAAGTTCATATTGATTACTTCTGATATAATTTTGTTTATTATAGGTTACTAAAACTAACGATTTGTATTCCGATGGACTTGAGTTTCGATTTAATCGAAATTCGGACATATTATGATGCAGGTTGTTACACAGTGATTATCAAGATTCAAAGTGGAATAAGGCCGTCTTCCGTATTGAGCCAAGTGAAGACATAAAGCTTCTGTTTGACCGCCAATGCCATAAAAAATAAGACGAAGGAAAAGGCTATGAACGTTTTTATTCCAAAAATTAACCACAAACACACTTGAATGAGCCAATAATATCAACACCCCAATTAAGCACATCTGTCTAATGGGGGAAACATTGAGAAAAATGTTATATATGAGAAATTTCCAACGTCCTATTGCAAAATTAAGGGACGCGGGACTAATCTTTAATAACTCATTGACTTCCTTTTCCACTATTGTACACATACTATGCTATAATTAATTACTTCGTCGCCCATTTTATAGAACAGTAATTAAACTATAACTTAATTAGGGATCTAAAAAAATATAATTCAGAATCTAATAACCATAAAGTATCACTGAAGATATATTTCAAATGTATTTCTAAACAACATGCTTTTCATATTAATTTGATATACTTTGGAATTATTCATAGGTAACCTTATAATAAAGTTATGTTTGTAACATAACCATATATATGAAAATGGATATATGCTTGGGTACATGAACATTGTTTAAATCATTAATATTGCATAAGCTTGAGCATATTAAGTTAATATAATAACCGAAAAGTACACATTCCATCCATTTTATCGATTAAATTATCAAAACCTTAAACCCCATATTGGCACCATTCGACTCACAATTTGATCATGGTAATTGTGGTACGAAGTGTCGATCGAAGCGGACTTCAACAATTTATTAGTGATCATATGCATTGACGCCATTCTTCTAAAATGTCTTACATAACTGCATGTTCTTCATATTGTCAATGGTGCAATGAAAAGAGTAAACCTGTTTAGGGGTGAATGTTCCGTCGGTATGGTTGGTTTTTGAAAAAAAGTCAAATCATATTGAAATCCAAAAATTTGAAAAATAAACCGAATCCGGTAACTGATTTAATCGAACTTGAAAAGTTGTAAGAGAAATAATCATATATTATTATTCAAAAGTTTACTTTACTCAAAGAAAAACATAAAATAAATTTTCAAGAGTTTTAAGTATTTCGTTTTGTTTAAAAGAAAATTTAGCTTATTTTATATAGGTAAGCATTGTTTTTATTATTTAACCAATTATAGAAGATACTGTAATATCATAAATTTTGGCAGTCTAGTAGAATCTTGGCTAATTCGGTTAAAACGATAATTGAATAAAATTATTTTACAAACCAAAGTTAAACCAATTTTTTTTGTAATCTAACTGGACCGATTGAAATGAACTGCTTCGGTTGGTTAATTTTGTTTTAACAGAGCATTTCTCATCCTTTTAACCCATCACACGTAACAAGTATCGATTTGATAAGATATATGTACTTATCTTCAATTCAAATTTATCTGGACACAAGTTAGTTATCGCAAACCATTAAGTTATCATCAATCCTTAGTTGTGCTTACAAATTTTTCGACCATATGTAAATATTACCTTAATTAGTAATCTTATAGCTTCTACTATGAATGTCTTTAAACTTAATTCTAAAGTCCACGGGTGCGGCGCAGTGGAAAGGAGGCTTGTGTTCTGGTAAAAAGACACAGGTTTGATTCCTACTATGTGCTTCCCTATCCTATATAAATTTACTAAGGGATATGAGGTTTGGATTCGCGGACGGCTTTACTATATCATCCTCAAGAGTTTACTGACCCGCCTTGCTCTTCTGGGTTTTCAAAAAACAAAAAAAAAACATTTAATTCTGAAAAAAAAACTAATTACCAACTTCCATGTATATTGGTTTCTAAATGTTTAGAAAGTTAAAACAGTACGTTGCTAATGGATTTGCCATATTTCTTAAAATGTCAACTTAGAATACCGACACAAAGATGAAAATATATTAAATCTACATAAACTATTGAATAACTTAAAAAATGTTAAATGGTAGCTTCAAATTCACAAAATCTACAGGACATATTACGCAATCACCTCAAAACTTTAGCTGTTTACATCGAAACTTCAGACCTACATCCTAATTCCTAAGCAAACTACTTTGTTACTAATTACTAAAGTGAAAACTCATAATGAAATTTAACATTGATAAAGGGACGATCTTCAAATTCTTTTCATTTAAAATTTGGGTATTATTTCCACTTACAAGTTCTATACGTTTCAAATTGGTTCTTTCATGGTTTGAAGATGTCTCTTTATGGTTTTAAGTTCATTCTCCTTTTTTGATGTATCCACCGACGTCGATGTTCGGCCTATCTCTACATCTTCCATATTGAATCGCGGAGTTATGTTCTTCTCAAGATTTTTGCAATGCACAGTTTCTTCTTGCACTTGAACATTTACCTTCTTAATCGATTTACCCATTTCGCAAGAATTTGGTGATCAAATAGTAGTTAATATTCCTGAGTTCAACTGTTAATGGAAGCACCACTTAATGTTAGACTGAAATTTGGTCTAATCTAATATGTTGTGGTCATGAACAGTCAATGATACTTGAATAAGGCTTAAACGCTTATTCAAGTGTGCTATTGTTGAGTTCACATGATGACATTATGCAATAGTAATTTGTTAGATTCCTTGGCCAAAATGTCACAAGTTCGAACATGACCAGCGACCGTTAAAGTACCAAATTTGAGATTTTATTATGCACAAGATAAAAATGTAAATGAGGTGAAGATCAGTTCAGAATTCTTCCATATAGGGGATACATGCCTACTTATAGAGAACCTTATCCCCCGGATTCATGACATGTGTCATTTGGGTAAAGTAAATGGTTATGTTTTGTTGATGTTGTTTGGAATGACATGTGGCACAATCTTTCTTTAGCTACCCTATGATGGTGTGGCACATTTAGTCTAATAGGAGAATGCCACAAACCAGTTGGTGTATTTTCAAAGCGCGATAGCTCAGAATTTTCAACTTCTAATAGCTCGACCAATCAACATGTGATAGCCCCGAAATATCAACATTCGGTAGTTTAATCAATCAACATGCGATAGCCCTGAAATATCAACATTCGGTATTTTAATCAATCAACATGCGATAGCCTTGAAATATCAAACTTCGATAGCTTAATCAGTCAACGTGTGATAGCCTTAATATATCAAACTTTGATAACTCAACTAAGTCAACATGCGATAACCCTGAAGTATCAACATTTGATAGCTTAATAAATGAGCATGCGGTAGCCTTGAAATATCAACCTTCGAAAGCTCAACTAAGTCAACTTGTGATCGCCTTTAAATATCATCCTTTGATAGCTTAATAAATCAATATGCGAAAGCCTTGAAATATAAACCTTTGATAGCTTAATCAATTAACATGCGACAAATTTTAAATGTCAACCTTCGATAGCTTAATCAATCAACATGTTATAGCCTTGAAATACCAACCTTCCATAGCTCAACTAAGTCAGTATGTGATAGCCCCAAAATATCAACTTTTGATAGCTTAATCAATATACATGCAATAGCCTTGAAATATCAACATTCGATAGCTCAATAAGTCAATACGCAATTGTTCTAAATCACCAACCCACGATAGCTCCACCTTTAACTTTATCATGCATTGATTTAATTTGTATCAACTTTTGATAGCTTCATTTGTCAATTTACGATTGCGTTGATCAACTCAACTTTTGATAGCCTTATTTATATTCAACTAGCAATTACTACATTATTCTTCAATTCACAAAGGCTCTTTTGCTTATCAACTTGTGATAGCCCTCTTTCATTAACTTGCGATGGTCCTATTCATATCATTCTACAGTAGTTCTATATGTCAACTTGCCACGGCTTATTGCTATCAGCTTACCATAGCATGTTTCTTGTCAATTTGCGACGGTTTCTCTTCAATATGTGATGGCCAATCTCAATGTCTAATAGCCTTTATTTCTCAATTTGTGGTGGTTTCAAAGTGCAATCTTTTTCACATCTTGTCCATTTTTGGATATTTTGGATGTAACACTTTTCCCCTCTCCTGTAAGAAGATTTAATATGATTTAACTTAAGAAAACTTCTGTTCTTATTTTTTTTCTCTTCTCGGGTTGTCAACCCTTGTTGTTGTGCTTTCCGTCATTGATCGTTTGTGCTCCTTGACATGTAATAACTTCTGGCCTTAAGAATCTTGATTTTTCAGCAAGTTGCTTTATTGAAGAGATTTTTCAACACATAGAGGTTTTTACAATATATTTATATTTGTAACGATCATTTTATTGAAAATGTTCTAAGGGGTGTACAAAAAGATTTACCCACCCCCTCCGGAAAAACATCTGTAGTTGCTCTCGTTTTTTCGGTGACCAATTATCGTTTTTTCACTAGAACCCATTGAAAATGCTTTTTGCTGAACCATCATCGCCTTTTCTTATTTTTCAATAAGTTGTCGATGAATTTTGTTATGCATGAGGAGTACAATTTCAAACCATTTTATTTTGGTGGAGTATTCATAACAATTTTTTTTCTAGGTGAAGTCATACTAAAATTTACCTCGCCCACATCAATTATGAAGTCACTTTAAAGTGTTGTTTCTAGAATGATCCATAACAACACATTTGTATGCATTATACAAAATTACTAAATACTAATATTGCTAACCATGTGTTGCAAAAGTCATAGCAATATAAACGTAAAATAGGAAAAACATGGAGATTGTCGTTAATTCTTTTTCGATGTTGTAAATATGTTTCAGGCTTTAACCCGATTATCGGATGAAATATGAACCCACAGCTATTGGGGGTTTTCAACTTTTTTTGTTCGAACCACTTCTTCCTCTAGTTATCTACTGCTTCTCCAAGGTCTACCATTATTACGTTGATTATCTATCATCGGTTGAGCTCGTATAGGTCTCACCGCCAGTTGTTTAAACTAGGGATAACAATTGAGAGGGTTAGGACCGGTTTTCATGCCCCGAACCTGCCCTGGGTTTTTCAAACCCCGACTCAAACCCGTTCTGTAGATCTAGTGTGGGTAAAGATTTTACTCGGAACCCAGAACCGGTTCGAGTCAGGATAGACCCGCCCCATCCCAAGACCCGATGAGACTTTATATGTTTATTCAGAATTGTATATTAATGTACATAGATTTATTTATTTTATTTGTAAGAGACATCTGCTAAATGATATTGAATATAAAGGATTAACAAATCATCATTATAGTAGTAAAGTGATTTTATGATATATCAGTAGTATGGGTCGGTTAGGGCAGGTCATTCAAGCCCCAACCCGACCGTAGATCCGGAGCTTCCAAGAGCGGGTCATGGGTCTACCCGCTCCGAGGACCCAATGGGATGGGTCTTAGCGGGTCAAAACTAGGGTTGGTCTACCAGTTTTAGACCTTATATCCGTCCCATTGTCATCCCTAGTTTAAAACATGAAGCTAAAAATGAATAGGGTAGATAAAATAGTGAAGAGGGTGATTTGTAATGCAATCAGGATGAACTTGAAAAAGAAAATAGTTTGTTTTTGTATAATCGAGAAAAGGAGAGCCAAACATTCAAGAATTGAGAGTTTTTATGTCTCTGTTATGATCAATCCCGCAATGATACCTGATTAGATTGAGTAGCAATATTTTAGGCGCTGTTTGGTTTAATTTTGTGTTCTATGTTTTGCGTTTGCAACATTCAAAACAAAAGAATGAGAATAACGGAAGAAAAATTAAAAATTTAGGCAACTACGACGACAGTGGAAGGACGACGGATGCGATGAAGCGACGGTGAAAGTGATAATTATTTCTCAAAATACTAAATTTTTCATTTTATATGTCAGCGTTATTTTTTTCAAAATTGTTGTTTTTTAAAAATACGTACATCGTGTATATGATTTTTGGAAAGAAACACAAAATTAAAAATACCAAACCAAATGGGAGTTTTTTCGACATTTTCTAGTTGCAAACTGGGCCTCCTCATCTCTTTATTATCCAATAACAAAGCGAGTTTTATGTCTAGTTGCGTAAAGACAATTGGTTTGTAGATTCCAAAATAAAAATGGAAAGGTATGCGAAGCGAAATTGGTTATCTTTAATTTTTGGAAAAGACAATGCGTGCGAAAGCTCTTCAAAATCCACCGTCCTTTACGGTTGTTTTTAAAATACCACTGTCAACTCCTGGTATGGTTGAAAGACAAGATGTAGTGGTTTAACCTTTAGATTTGATTTAAGATTTTGACAAAAAAGGTCGGATTATTTACTTCACTAGTTATTATAATCAAAAAAATCGAGATCACTTTATCTCATTACGTTAACCTCAGTTCATTTAAGCCTTCCTCCCTAAACGTGGAATTAACTTTCTGTAAACAAATTAAATTGTGGATATCTTCTATTTTTATCGTCTCCATTTTGTTCAAAATTTGTATAAATAAATTCAATTGAAACAGCAGAACAATTGGATCTGTGGCGCAATGGTAGCGCATCTGACTCCAGATCAGAAGGTTGCGTGTTCTATTCACGTCAGGTTCAAATTTTTTCCCACCGTTTACTACTTCCCACCTGCCCCACTTCTGCTATTCCCCCCCCCCCCTTTTCTACAAATAATTCTACCCACCACAATTTTTTCCCCCAATCTATAACATCAGCTTTTAAATTCCAAAATGTCAAATTTTAGCCGAATCCTGAGCAAGGATCCAGATTACGGGCAGAAAAGGTTTCTTTTTCACCTGGAATCCTCTTGCGGCTTTGCAACTCCAACTTTGTTCGTTGTAAGTGTTGCATTTCCCCTCTTTCTCTTACAGCTGCAGATTATGTGAAGGAGATTCAGTATTCATTTGCCACTGTTATTTTCTCTTCTGCCTTACCGCTGTTTCACCTTGAAAATTCCTTGATTAAACAATAAAAATACTTTTAGCAATATAAAATGATGAAGTAGGATAAAAATAAGAAGCATTCAAATTATATATTCCTACAAAGATAGAACCCAATGAACATAGAAAAATAACACAAATGGAAAGACGAATTGAACCAAACAAAAGAATTTTACCTAAAATAGAAGGAAATATCTGAATATGCAGTGCGACTGCTTCTTCAATCAGATTGTACCTAGATTCATCAGGAATGTCAACAAATAGTAGTTCTACTATTGCATCAAGCAGAAAAGGATACAACGAACAGAAGGAAAACGATATTAAATTTCAACATAATTTTCGAGGACATTACTGACATATCAGGTTCAAAAACATCAAAAAAAGTTCGAAGTAGCAAAAAATCATGCCAGAACTTGATCTATTTCTTGGTATTTTGGAGGAACTGAAAACGTCTTCGAGCGATAGCGGTTTGGCAGATTTGGACCTGAATATTGCTTATTTGAATGGCGCCATGGGGGCCGCTTTCCTAGCTGCCGTAATCCAGGTCCGCCTTAAGGGCGGAGAAGTCGCCCATGGTTGGAGATCCGTGTTTGTCTTGGGATATGGTTTCTCGATTTGAATTGAGTTAACGATTGAGGGAAATGAATGTTTAGGTTTGGATAAGAGGCAAGATAAGGGAAAATGATTAAGAATGTTTAGGGTTAGAGGATATTGAAGAGGAGGAAAAAGGAAGAAGGGGGAAGATGCGATTGAAGAGTCGACGAAAGTTTGGAGTGTAAGTAAGAAGCGGAGAGATTGAAACAAAGAGAAGGAAAAAAAATGCGACGCTTCATTTCACAAAATATTAAGGTTGCTTGTACGAACTTGAAATGAGACTCAATAATAATATAATAGCATAAATAATAATAATAGCAGCAACAATTATCAGTTGAGGATAGATTCCCACATATTGGAATGTTTTGATGCTTTGATGCTCAATGTTTTCGGCAATGTTTTGATGCTCAATACTCCCCACAGAAACAAGATTAAAAAAAAGTACTTTAAACAATTGTCATTTACCAATGTATCTAATAAGACAAATTCATAGGACTCATTTTACTAATAGGCCTCCTAAGAAAACTTATTGCAAGAAATGACGTCACCTGAAAGCTTATACAAACATGGATATCTATTTCAGAGCAATATATGCCCATTTAATTTGAAACTGCAAATGATATCCATCTTAAAGGAGTACTTTAGACGGAAGCTCTAAAGGTCTTTAGTTTGAATCTCAGATGCATCAAAATTATATTACTATCAGTTTCACCATTTTTTTACCAAAACATTTCTTTTGGATATCCAAGAGAACTCGAAAGGCCGGTAAACTCCTGAAGGTTTTTTTTTGCCAAAATGTTTTCTGAAAGAAAAAGTGAAATGGTTTTTTCTAGGTATACATGCATCGCATGGGCATGAGTACTGGAAACTAATAAAAGTAGTGTTCGTATCTGAAGGTTTCTTGATAGTTTGACATGATCATATCCACAGTAAAAAAAATGGTTGAGATTTCCACATGGTCTTAGGCAAGAACAAGGGGCTAAAAATAAATATATGTTACGTAGCCAATCATCAACATGAACAGCCAAAAAAACCATTCATAACCAATATCAAATATATAGAAAATAAAAAACAAATGATGATTGTTAACTAATCTACATATCACATCAACCAGACACTTCGTGTATTTTGAGTTGAGACTTATTCTTCCTGACCACACACCTTCCTCTCACAAGTGAGAAATTTGCAATATATATATATATAGAAAACGTAAAGAGGACTGAATCTAATGTTAAGTCTAAAGGGTTAAGATTTATTATTATTTCACAACATACCTAACAGTGCGGTATACTGGCTCTTTGCATAATTTGTACAAACCTAGTGACGTATGAAGACTTTCGAAATTAACAAAGAAATCCAGTACAAATTTGAGATTGTGTACATTAGTGATTATAAGCGGTAAGGCAGAAGAGAAAATAACAGTGGCAAATGAACACCAAATCTTCTTCACATAATCTGCAGCTGTAAGAGAAAGAGGGGAAAAGCAGCACTTACAGCGAACAAAGTTGGAGTTGCAAAGCCGCAAGAGGATTCCAGGTGAAAAAGAAACCTTTTCTGCCCGTAATCTGGATCCTTGCTTAGGATTCGGCTAAAATTTAACATTTTGGAATTTTAAAAGCTGATGCTACAGATTGAGGGAAAACACTTGTGGTGGGTAGAATTATTTGTAGCAAAAAGGGGGGAAAATAGCAGAAGCGGCGCAGGTGGGAAGTAGTAAACGTTGGGAAAAAATTTGAACCTGACGTGAAACGAACACGCAACCTTCTGATCTGGAGTCAGACGCGCTACCATTGCGCCACGGATCCAACTGTTCTGCTGTTTCAATTGAATTTATTTATACAAATTTTGAACAAAATGGAGACAATAAAAATATAAGATATCCACAATTTAATTTGTTTACGGAAACTCTTCATACGTAATAATAGCAGACGTATTTCACCTGGAATCCTGAGCATTTAATTTGCTTACGGGAAATTTTATTACAGTAGACTATATTACAAAGAGTAGGCTATCTGCCATTAAAATAACTTAGCAAACTTTAAATTTTGGATTACAAACACTGCCCTTTAACATCGAATACACACACATATATATACTAGTACATTCGGTTATTAGGTTTGCATAAACCAACATCTTCCATTCTTCTGCATCCTTATCAACAAGCTTTCCATCTTTTCTTCAGCAATAATTAAGCTTTGGTCACATCATCATTTGTCTTTAGCCATCCATTTGCCACCTTATTCCTTATCTTTAGTAATTATAATGCTTTTGTCACATCAGGTCATATCATCTTTTGAAATAACATTACGCGTATGAAATATCTGCTGGCATTATTTCATCCTTATCTTTATTAGATATTTTTGGCTAGAATTTTATCCTGTCTGCGGAGGGCTTTCTGGAACGTGTCCAGGTGGAGGAAATCCTAGAGGCTGTGAAAATGGTATTTCATCCATAATGAAAGTTACAATACCTGGTTGGTGAAAATATACATATACTATCCAGACTCCATTAACCTTCTTTTTAACGCATCTCACATTGTGCCTTTGGCTTTTTGCATAATCTTCCATTTCTCCTTGGTCTCTTCATGAACTTGGATCTGTAAATATGCTCATAAGCTCATCATCACTATTCGAATCCAATATGGCTTTGAGTTGTATTTTTAAATTTCTTTTTGAGGAACTTGCCATTAATTCTTTTAGTAAGTCAGATAATTCCCTTTTAGGTGAATCTGGTATTTTTTTGCGGTTTATGGCTAAATAAACACTTTTGTGAATAAATTGAATCTTTGAAAAATTCAAATTCATCCCACCATTTGATTAAAATCCTTCTTCCTAAATAAGGAATATTTTCAAATTTTATTTCAAACTTTTGTAAAGTTCTTGGAACAACAATGACATCCCATTTCATAATCCAAGGTACTTGATAAAGTGCTGCAAAATGTAGATTATGATATTTCATGGAAATATTTATTCGAACAAATTCGTCATAAATATTTCTTATTTTTTGTGGTAAAATCACTGGATATAATCCAAAAATTGAAAAGCAAACTACAAACCAATTTGGAAAATTTGTGATATTTTGAGTTTTAAATTGAATAAACCAACTATGTTTTCTCTCCCTATTTACATAAGAGAAAGCAAGCTCCCAAGCTTTAATATAGTTAAAATTTAATTTGTTCCTATAAGGATTTTTTAAATTTGTAATTAATTCTTTAGTTTTATATAAATCACTTTCCCATTGTTCTGGGGTAATTATTTTAACAATGGTAGCCTTTGAGAAAGCCCATTTTCCACCAGTTCTCATGGAGGATTCAAATTGTACAGAACCTGTGTAGGTTAAAATTTCTTGATAAAATTAAAATCCTTTGGATAAAGGTGTGGATCAGTAAAAAATTTTAAATAGAAGGTCATAACCTCTTCTTCATATAAATGAATATATTTTTTCTCTACAGGAGATAACCATATGGTTGATGTTGGAATATACGGGTATAGGTATTCTCTTGTAGATGTAGACTTTATTGCCAACTCATAAGCATAGGCTCTGAGTTGTTCATCAACTGGAGCAGTCTTTAAGACCTCTTCTCTAAGAATTTTTTTCATCCTTTTGAAAGGCCGACTTATAAGTCGTTATGGGCCGAGATAGTGCAGTTTTACTGCTTTCTGCTTTTTCTTCGCCTTTATTTATTTTTTTCCCTGTAAAAATTCTCAAGTTAAGAAATCTGGTAACGCACTATCAGATCCTTTAATAAACTCAATATCAAAATCGAATACTGATAACATTGCTTACCATCTAGCAAATATTTGTTTTGATGCTATGTTTTTAACATCCTTTTGTAAAATTTCTTTGGCAGACTTACAATCTACTCTTAGCAAGAACTTTTGATTTAATAAATCACTTTCAAATTTTTGCACACATAATACTATTGCTAATATTTCTTTTTTAATAGTAGAGTAATTAACTCTGGGTCCTTGCCAAATTCCTAAAGTAAATCTGACTAAGGATTCTTTATTGGTGATTCTTTATTTAAGAATACCACCATATTTCAAAGAGATATTATATTGCAACCACGGATGAATAGTACAAAATTGTACCTTAGTACAAAATAGTACCTTCTCTCTTGGGCGTTTAAGCCTGAGCAAACCTAGCCTCTACCACCACCTGGCTCTAATACTAAATGGCTTCGGACCTTCATTTGCTCCTTGTTTGATGGAAAGATGTAAGATAACAGTAGTAGTTTTTGCAAGCGCAGATATTATATTACAAAGAGAGTGATTTATTTGAGGAGAAGAAAACTTTATTACTATGGACTATATTACAAAGAGTAGGCAATCTGCCATTACAATAACTTAGCAAACTTTAAATTTTTGATTACAAACACTCCTCTTTAACATCGAATACACACACATATATATACTAGTACATTCGGTTATTAGGTTTGCATAAACCGGCATCTTCCATTCTTCTGCATCCTTATCAACAAGCTTTCCATCTTTTCTTCAGCAATAATTAAGCTTTTGTCACATCATCATTTGTCTTTAGCCATCCATTTGCAACCTTATTCCTTATCTTTAGCAATTATAATGCTTTTCTCACATCAGGTCATATCACCTTTTGAAATAACATTACGTGTATGAAATATTTGCGGGCATTATTTCATCCTTATCTTTATTAGATATTTTTGGCTAGAATTTTATCCTGTCTGCGGAGGGCCTTTTGGAACGTGTCCAGGTGGAGGAAATCATGGTGGCGGTGAAAATGGTATTTCATCCACAATGAAAGTTACAATACCTGGCTGGTGAAAATATACATATACTATCCACACTCCATTAACCTTCTTTTTAACGCATCTCGCATTGTGCCTTTGGCTTTTAGCATATAATCTTCCATTTCTCCTTGGTCTCTTCATGAACTTAGATCTGTAGACATGATCATAAGCTCATCATCACTGCCTGAATCCAATATGGCTTTGAGTTGTATTTTTAAATTTCTTTTTGAGGAACTTGCCATTAATTCTTTTAGTAAGTCAGATAATTCTCGTTTAGGTGAATCTGGTATTTTTTGCGGTTCATCGCTAATTAAACCCTTTTGTGAATAAATTGAATCTTTGGAAAATTCAAATTTATCCCACCATTTAATTAAAATCCTTCTTCCTAAATAAGGAATATTTTCAAATTCTATTTCAATTTTTTGTAAAGTTCTTGAAACAACAATGACATCCCATTTCATAATCTGGAGTACTTAATAAAGTGTTGCGAAATGTAGATTATGATATTTCATGGAAATATTTATTCGAACAAATTCGTCGTAAATATTTCTTATTTTCTGTGATAAAATCACTGGATATAATCCAAAGTTTGAAAACCAAATTACAAACCAATTTGGAAAATTTGTGATATTTTAAGTTTTAAATTGAATAAACTAACTATGTTTTCTCTGCCTGTTTTCATAAGAGAAAGCAAGCTTCCAAGCTTTAATATAGTCAAAGTAGTTAAATTTAATTTGTTCCTATAAGGATTTTTTGAATTTGTAATTAATTCTTGGTAGAAATTAAAATCCTTTGGATAAAGGTATGGATCAGTAAAGTTTTTTAAATAGAAGGTCATAACCTCTTCTGTAGATAAATGAATATATTTTTTCTCTATAGGAGATAACCATATGGTTGATGTTGGAATATACGGGTATAGATATTCTCTTGAAGATGTAGACTTTATTGCCAACTAATAAGCATCAGCTCTGAGTTATTCATCAACTAGAGTAGTCTTTAAGACCACTTCTCTAAGAATTTTTCATCTTTCTAATAGGCCGACTTATAAGTCGTTATGGGCCAAGATAGTGCAGTTTTTCTGCTTTCTACTTTTTCTTTGCCTTTATTCATTTTTTCCCTGTAAAAATTCTCGAGTTAAGAAATCTGGTAACGCATTATCAGATCCTTTAATAAACTCAATATCAAAATCGAATACTGATAATATTGCTTGCCATCTAGCAAATATTTATTTTGATGCTATGTTTTTAACATCCTTTTGTAAAATTTCTTTGGCATACTTATAATCTACTCTTAGCAAGAACTTTTGATTTAATAAATCACTTTCAAATTTTTGCACACATAATACTATTGCTAATATTTCTTTTTTAATAGTAGAGTAATTAGCTCTGGGTCCTTGCCAAATTCTTGAAGTAAATCTGACTAAGGATTCTTTATTATTGATTCTTTGTTTAAGAATACCACCATATCCTTTATCTGATGCATCAGTTTCGACTATTTTGAGTGCGTCGGGATTAGGAATTGCAAGATAAGGAATTATATTATTTTTGCTTTTATTTTTATAACTTCTTTAGCATGTTCCTCTGTCCAAGCAGGTGGATTTTTCCTTAATCTTTCAAATAATGGTTTAGCATCATAAGCTAGTTCTTTATGAAATTCGAAAACATATTTTAAGCTTCCTAAAAATCTTTGTAATTGATTTTTATCCTTAATTTTATTTGGAAATTTTTCTGCAAATATAATTGCTTTATCAATAGGAAATATTGTTCCATCTTTTATAATGTGTCCAAGAAATCTAATTTCTGTTTGAAAAAGCTTTATCTTTTTAGCTGATACAGCTAATCTAGCTCTTTTAGTGGCATTTATAAAAATATTTAAGTGTTTAAAATGTTGGTTAACTGATTCTGAAAATATAAGAACATCGTCAATATATATTATGGTAAATGATGTATAAGCACTATAAATATCATTCATAATTTTCTGAAATTCTGAAGGGGCGTTTTTTAACCCAAACGGCATTACATTCCATTCATAGTGGCCAAATGGAACAGTAAATGCAGTTTTATACATATCTTCTTCTTTAATCTGAATTTGCCAAAATCCAGATTTCATATCAAATTTAGACATTACTTTGGCCGAATAAAGCCTTGCTAATAAATCCTTTTTATTCGGATTTGGATATCTAATCCATCTTAATGCTTTGTTCAAAGGTTTATAATTTATCACTAGTCTTGGGACTCCTCTTTCTAGTTCTGCTGCATTTTCTACATAAAATGCTAAACAGCTCCATGGACTTTTAGATGGTCTAATAAGGCCTTTCTGTAGTAATTCTTCAATTTCCTTTTTACAAATTTCTAGATGTCTTTGAGACATGGCTATAGGTCTTGCTTTTTTTGGGATTTGACTTTCTTTAAAGTCTGGTTCATAAGGTAAACCTATTTCATGTTTTTTCCTCCGCCAAAAGGCATTAGGAGTGTCTGCACAAATAGTTTTCTTAATATAATTTTGTAGATCTTTAATCTTTTGTGTAAACTGGGTTGCAATAATTTTTCTTTTATTCTTTTGTAATTTGTCTCCTGAGATAAAGAGTTTAGAAAATTCTCTTTTCTTTTAATACTCTTTTGAATAATATCAATTTTATGATGTTGTGGTTGAGATACAAATTTAAATGTTAATTCTTGATTATTAATAGTACTAGTAATTCCTTCTTTTGATATTTTTGTTATAGGATATAACAAATGTAAGAAGGGATTTCCTAGCATAAATTTATGAGATAAATTTTTAACCATTATAAATGGAATTTCTATACAAATACCTTTATTGCAAACAGCTGTGTTTTGTAGCTTATAATTTACTAACAACTTTCTACCATCTGCGGCATTTAATATTTCGGTAGTTTTAGAAAAATATTTTGACGGTATTAACCCTTCATTAGTGCAGTTTAAGTCTGCACCTGAATCTATCATTGCTATTGCAGTAAAATAATGTTCTTTGTGGACTACAATAGTAACTTTAGTGTGCCATTTATGGGTGATTACCTTGTCAACAGCATTAATAAATGTTAAAGAGTTTAATTCTTCCTCTCTTGAAATATTGTTATTACTCTGGTTATTGTTCTTAGGGTTTATCTCTATTAAAAACATTCTTTCTTTTAATTCTTTTATTTCTTGTTTAAGCATTTTAACTTCATGCTGTAATTCTGCAATTGTAGTTTTAGTACTTACTGGATTAATATTATTGGAAGTTTTAACTCTGTTTAATATATCTTTTAAACTATAAGTTTCTGTTTCTTTCAATTTTAGTTTCTTTTCTCCTTTATGTGATTCCAAATATTTCTTTAACATAATTTTGTTTTCTTCTAGATCAGAAATTTTGTCTATGATGTCCAAAATAAAATTTTCTTCTTTTTTTAACATAAATAGTCCATTTGCATTACATAAAGCTTTATGATAGTCACAATTTCCATCGCAAGTATCAGATTCTGAATCGTTATCTAAATCATATTCATCTTCAGTTTTTGAATCAATTTCTATGATAACAGATAATTTTAAATTTTCTTTCTCTGAATCAGAGCTCGTTATAAATAATTTTGTGAATGAATTTTTTAATTCTTCGTCTGTTTCAATATTTTTTGTTTTATTTTTTTATTTACACTTATTAGCATAGTGGCCTGGTGTTTAACATTTCCAACATATTGGAAATTTTCTTTTAGTAGGTTTATTTTGCTCTTTTCTTTTATAGGGTCTTTGTGATTTCCTTTTAGGAATTTTACTACTTTCTGCATAATTTTTTTCGAAATTTTTATTTTTATCATATTTTCTCTTAGATGGTTTTCTAGATCTTTTTTCTTCATTGGTTGGTTTTTAGGTGATAAACCAAGTTGTTCACAGAAATCACCTAGATTTATTTTCCGTAAATTTTATCCTTTCGGATTTGTTTATGTAATTTTATTCCATTACACAAATGAATTCCTTCTACAACAACTTCTGTTGCTAATTCTCCATTAGTATATTGATTATAAGGAATAGTTCCATTATTTTTTTGTTTTATTCGATTTTTAACTCTTTCTGAAAAGAAATGAGTTAGTCCTGATCAGAACTTTTCTTTCCAAAATTCATGATTACTATCACTTCTAGTAAATAGCTTAGAAAAATATACATCTTTATACCATCTGAACTGAGATAAATTCTGACATTTTATATTCATTAATTATTCTTGTGTTTTGTCTGTTTGAAGAGCAGTTGCTCTAATGAAATGTTTAGCTATTGTATATATTAGCGTATTTACGCAATCGGTTTTGGGCATTCCATCTTCTAATTTTGTCGCAGTAAATATATGCGCTTTCGCTTCATTGGAAAGATGAAAATCCCATCAACCTTTTACTTGTCCTATAAATCCTTGTACAATTGCTTTTGCTATTCTATCGTCTTAATTATTTTTAATTAAAAATGCAGTAGCGTACATCGTCATATAATTCAGACAACTTTATATTTGGTATTCTGAATGACCGTCTATATTCCATTCTACAACGGAGGTACCGTCAAAAGATACAGCTCCAAAATTGTTTTGTTCTTCAAATAAGAGGTCGACCGGTGTTGATCTCGTATAATAAGGTTCACTATACGAGGTATTTCCATAATTAATTTTATTAATTTCAAAATTATTTTCAAGTTTATTTTGTTCTATATTCAAGAACATATTTTGTAAATTACTTTCATCTTCATCTGAATTATTATCAGATTCTAGTTCTGAAGTTTCTCTAGATTCCTTGCTTTCAATTATGGTTGCAACTTCCTTTTCACTAACGTTTAAGGCGTCTACCTTTTCATTATTTTTTTCAACATTTCGGAGTTTTCTCCTGGTTTATCCATATTCATTTCTAAATTTTATGCAGACCAGGGTTTGAATAAAACTTCATCTGTATCACAGAATTTTGTTTGATCTTTATTAGATCCTTGCTCAATTCTTGTAAGTTGATTACCTATTGATTGTAATGTTAAATTTGTAAAATTATTCTGCTCAATAATAGCTTCAAATGTTTTATCTTTTCTATAAGGAGTAGCTACAATTTCTTCTTTATCAATTTTAACTGATAAGTTTGCTTCTGGGGGATGTATACTCCTAATAGTTTTTCCTGCTTTTGTTGTATACTCTTTATAAGCAGAATTTATATTGAAACTGTTAATAAATCATCAAAATCTGGAAAACTGTCCTTTTGTTTTCCTATTTTGTAAGATTTTTCTATCATTATAAAGATATCATAATTTTCTGGTAAGTCATTTCCCATTTTATTTAAAAATAATTTATATTTTTTAATCCACATTTCTTGTTCCTTTGATCTTTCATAAAGAACCATTTTCTTTAATATTTATTTTCTTTCTTTATAAAACTTTGTTTTTTTAGATTTTGAAAAAGGAAATTTGAACTCTTCATCAAGAGTTATGGTATTTATACCAAACACTGATTTATCCTCATCATATCTCATATCTGAAGGTGTCGGCGATCTGGGATTTGATGGAGGAATTTCAACCCTATATTCAGGTTGACTAACTCCATCCGTTGTGTTTCTTACAATTACATTTTCCTTTTCAATTCTTAAAGGAGTAGCTTCAGCATTGTTGAATCTTGGTTCCTCTAATTTTGAGTTAGAACCTAATTTTAGGTGTGTGACTCTGTCTTTTGAAAATCTAATTTCGACGCCACCATCAGAATATTCAAAAATTTCTTTTAATTTTTTATTTTCTACTTTAGTAGGTTCATTTGCTTCTTCAAGAAGCCATTTTTCTGGTAAATTTAGCTCATTCCAGCTAATCGATTTGGGAATTACAACATTACTTTTACTGATGTTTGTTATAAACAGTGTAGTTGTACCTTGATTTTTAATTGGTACACATTTTGTATCAGCAATAATAGTATTCATTACTTTATAGCATATTCGATAAATAAGAATTACATTCTATGTTCCTGGTTTCATATTAAAACCTTCAGTTTTTATGTCCAAACAAATGGACTGGAGTAAATTTGGATCGGACAAGGACATAGTAAAATTAGGAAAACATGATAAATAAATTGGTCTATCGCATAATGTTGATTCAACTATTCCTAATAAGGAATCATGGAATTTATTATGTCTTTTATCTCTAACTGCAATAATAGCAGACGTATTTAGACCTAATCTTGTAGCTAGTTTTAAGGCGGCTTGAATTAATCCAACATGAATAAATTTATATTTTTCTTTATATAAATTTAAAAGCTTTTTTGAAAATAAAATAAATGAACTGTATCCTTCAGATAAAGGGATTGCCTGTTCAACCGTTTTAATTATATAATCATTTTTTGTAATAAAACTTCCAGTTTTCTTATAAATTTTTGAAGGTGAATAAGCCGGAATATTCCAATTGTTTAAACTAGATTCTAAATCTTCATTTATAGCAATTTCTTTATTTTTTTGAGAATTTCTCTGTCTAGATTATCTCGACTGTTATTATTTTTGTTTCTAAATGATAATGCTCTAGATAGTCTTTCCATATTATCTACCTTATCACTGTCAACGCTTTACGCAAAACTTCCCTAAACACCTATTCACGACAAACAAACGGGAAAAACACTGCTACACGACTTATGGACAAAGTCGCAGGATTCAAAGGCAAATAATAAGTAGGATTAGCTAGATTTTATCAGATAGAATTAAAATAATAACAGTTTGATAAACTAGCACCGAAAAATTTCTACAGTAATTGTTAAGAAACGATGATGAATAGTACGGTGAATAGTAACCACGGATGAATAGTACAAAATAGTACCTTCTCTCTTGGGCGTTTAAGCCTGAGCAAAACTAACCTCCACCACCACCGGACTCTGATGCCAAACGGCTTTGGACCTTCGTTTGCTCCTTATTTGATGGAAAGATGTAAGATAACGGTAGTAGTTTTTGCAAGCGCAGATATTATATTACAGAGAGAGATTTATTTGAGGAAAAGAAAATTTTATTACAGTTGACTATATTACAAAGAGTAGGCTATCTGCCATTACAATAACTTAGCAAACTTTAAATTTTTGATTACAAACTCTGCCCTTTAACATCGAATACACACACATATATATACTAGCACATTCGGTTATTAGGTTTGCATAAACCGGCATCTTCCATTCTTCTGCATCCTTATCAACAAGCTTCCCATCTTTTCTTCTGCAATAACTAAGCTTTTGTCACATCATCATTTGTCTTTAGCCATCCATTTGCCACCTTATTCCTTATCTTTAGCAATTATAATGCTTTTGTCACATCAGGTCATATCACCTTTTGAAATAACATTACGTGTATGAAATATTTGCTGGCATTATTTCATCCTTATCTTTATTAGATATTTTTGGCTAGAATTTTATCCTGTCTGCAGAGGGCCTTCTGGAACGTACCCAGTGGAGGAAATCCTGGAGGCGGTGAAAATGGTATTTCATCCATAATGAAAGTTACAATACCCGACTGGTGAAAATACACATATACTATTCAGACTCCATTAACCTTCTTTTTAACGCATCTCACATTGTGCCTTTGGCTTTTAGCATATAATCTCCCATTTCTCCTTGGTCTCTTCATGAACTTGGATCTGTAGACATGCTCATAGGCTCATCATCACTGTCCGAATCCAATATGGCTTTGAGTTGTATTTTTAAATTTCTTTTTGAGGAACTTACCATTAATTCTTTTAGTAAGTCATATATCGTTTCTCGACGGTGAAGTAAGACCAAGCTCATGAGCTTATTATCCTAGGTCGGAACAAGTTGGTAGGATCCCACTTTTTACGTCCCCATGCCGCCACACGAGAATAATTCCCTTTTAGGTGAATCTGGTATTTTATGCGGTTCATGGCTAATTAAACCCTTTTGTGAATAAATTGAATCTTTGAAAATTCAAATTTATCCCACCATTTAACTAAAATCATTCTTCCTAAATAAGGAATATTTTCAAATTTTATTTCAAACTTTTGTAAAGTTCTTGGAACAACAATGACATCCCATTTCATAATCCAGGATACGTGATAAAGTGCTGCAAAATGTAGATTATGATAGTTCATGGAAATATTTATTCGAACAAATTCGTCATAAATATTTCTTATTTTTTGTGGTAAAATCACTGGGTATAATCTAAAGTTTGAAAACAAAACTACAAACCAATTTGGAAATTTTGTGATATTTTGAGTTTTAAATTGAATAAACCAACTATGTTTTATCTGCCTGTTTTCATAAGGAAAGCAAGCTCCCAAGCTTTTATATAGTCAGTAGTTAAAATTTAATGTGTTCCTATAAGGATTTTTTGAATTTGTAATTAATTATTTAGGTTTATATAAATCACTTTCCCATTGTTCTGGGGTAATTATTTTAACAATGGTGGCCTTTGAGAAAGCCCATTCTCCACCAGTTCTCATGGCGGATTCAAATTGTACAGAACCTGTGTAGGTTAAAATTTCTTGGTAGAAATTAAAATCCTCTAAATAAAGGTATGGATCAGTAAAGTTTTTTAAATAGAAGGTCATAACCTCTTCTGTAGATAAATGAATATATTTTTTCTCTACAGGAGATACCCATATGGTTGATGTTGGAATATACGGGTATAGGTATTCTCTTATAGATGTAGACTTTATTGCCAACTCATAAGCATCAGCTTTGAGTTGTTTATCAACAGGAGTAGTCTTTAAGACCTCTTCTCTAAGAATTTTTTCATCCTTCTGAAAGGCTGACTTATAAGTCGTTATGGGCCGAGATAGTGCAGTTTTACTGCTTTCTGCCTTTTCTTTGCGTTTATTCATTTTTTCCCTGTAAAAATTCTCGAGTTAAGAAATCTGGTAACGCATTATCAGATCCTTCAATAAACTCAATCTCAAAATCGAATACTGATAATATTGCTTGCTTTTTTGCGTTTCCTAAAATTATCTCGAGCTAAGTAGAATAAACGTTTGTTAACGGTCATGCATTTTACTGACCTTCTGATATGTAGACATCGGATGTACTAAGTTTGTGTTTTCAATATGCAATGTTAATTTGATGTTATGCTAGAGATTTATATGCACTTTCAGTCATATATATAGAAGATTGAGTTTCATATTTTGTTTTTTATTTCTTGGTCGGAGAGCATACCCACAAGATAGGTTGAAATTCATTTAACCCTTATTTCCTTATAATACGATATTATTGCAGATTATCACCCCTAATGTTCTAATATCAATTTAGTTGCATTTTCTACTAGCTTAGATCATCACCATGGTTGATTTTGGGGCAGTTTTTCAAACTTTCGGTTGACTGTTCCAAGCTTAGGGTTTTCAAACAGTGAGTCAGAATAATTTGCAAGTGAGAGGTAATATATAACATAGGTATGAATTTGTTGTACGAGATTGTTTTTTCATACAACTTCAAACTCATTGGAAATTATTATGCTTTTTTGTTATGTCGTCAACTCAGCTGCCTTTTTTGTTGTATTAAATATTTTTATGACTAATTTTGGGGATTTGTGTGCATTTCCCTCCTATTCCGTTGTTATGGTCTCCTTTTTTAACTTTAGTAATTTATAGCTGATAGAACCTATGTACCACGCCTGTATAAATCCATGTTACACGATGTTATTTAACGTGCATTTTTGATAAATTTGGATTGATAAACTAATTTATGACTATACTTTAAACGATCGCAAAACAAATATTCGTCAATTATACTCAATAATGATGCACCTATATTGTGCATGCTGCCAGTTTATGATTACAAATATGTGAAGCATCAACAAATTTCAAAATTACAAATATCCTCCTTTAAAGGCATTTTTGTTTTGTAATAATGTAATATGTCATAACTACAAAGTTCATTGTTTGTTGCTCATCAATGTATGATGTGTTGGTGTGTACTTTATTTACGTTGCAATTTGAATCATTCTACATTAGTTCCATTTGAATGAATTTTTGTCGATCACCATGATTTCATAAAATATCAACTAAAAGACTACTACAATTAGCATGACTAAATATGGTTATGTAGAATGTGATAATATTAATTTACAATAATGTATGGTCTACAATTGAAAACATTACTTAATTTTCAAGTATTGTGTTCCAACTATAGAAGTTCAATTCCCTTATAAGTTTAGTGAACCATTTTTATGAACAATTTTACCTCTGTAAAAATTTAATCTATATGTGCAGTTTTCAGTCTATAAGTGGTTCTACTGTCAACATCTGTTCCTTTTGAACGCGAGTATAATAAATCTGTACCAAACCAAAGCATATGGAAAACAATAAACATTGGTTCAGGCTGTCCACATTTACCAACCTGATAAATTATGTTTTGGATAGAAGAAATATCATACCATTTAGTACAAAATAGTACAATCTCTCTAACTATGGATGAATAGTACAAAATAGTACATTCTCTCTGGGGCGTTTAAGCTTGAGCAAACCTAGCCTCTACCACCACCGGGCTTTGATACCAAACAATGGTATGATACCAAACGGCTTTGGACCTTCGTTTGCGCCTTGTTTGATGGAACGATGTAAGATAACAGTAGTAGTTTTTGCAAGTGCAGATATTATATTACAGAGAGAGATTTATTTGAGGAAAAGAAAATTTTATTACAGTGGACTATATTACAAAGAGTAGGCTATCTGCCATTACAATAACTTAGCAAACTTTAAATTTTTGATTACAAACTCTGATCTTTAACATCGAATACACACACATATATATACTAGTACATTCAGTTATTAGGTTTGCATAAACCGACATCTTCATTTCTTCTGCATCCTTATCAACAAGCTTTCCATCTTTTCTTCAGCAATAATTATGGTTTGGTCACATCATCATTTTTCTTTAGCCATCCATTTGCCACCTTATTCCTTATCTTTAGCAATTATAATGCTTTTGTCACATCAGGTCATATCACCTTTTGAAATAACATTACGTGTATGAAATATTTGATGGCATTATTTCATCCTTATCTTTATTAGATATTTTTGGCTAGAATTTTATCCTGTCTGCGGAGGGCCTTCTGGAATGTGTCCAGGTGGAGGAAATCCTGGAGGCGGTGAAAATGGTATTTCATCCATAATGAAAGTTACAATACCTGGCTGGTTAAAATATACATATACTATCCAAACTCCATTAACCTTCTTTGTAATGCATCTCACATTGTGCCTTTGGCTTTTGGCATATAATCTTCCATTTCTCCTTGGTCTCTTCATGAACTTGGATCTGTAGACATGCTAATAAGCTCATCATCACATTCCGAATCCAATATGGCTTTGAGTTGTATTTTAAAATTTCTTTTTGAGGAACTTTCCATTAATTCTTTTAGTAAGTCAGATAATTCCCTTTTAGGTGAATCTGGTATTTTTTGCGGTTCATGGCTAATTAAACCCTTTTGTGAATAAATCGAATCTTTGAAAAATTCAAATTTATCCACCATTTAATTAAAATCCTTCTTCCTAAACAAGGAATATTTTCAAATTTTATTTCATACTTTTGTAAAGTTCTTGGAACAACAATGACATCCCATTTCATAATCCAGGGTACTTGATAAAGCGCTGCAAAATGTAGATTATGATATTTCATGGAAATATTTATTCGAATAAATTCGTCATAAATATTTCTTATTTTTTGTGGTAAAATCACTGGATATAATCCAAAGTTTGAAAACCAAACTACAAACCAATTTGGAAAATTTGTGATATTTTGAGTTTTAAATTGAATAAACCAACTATGTTTTCTCTGCCTGTTTTCATAAGAGAAAGCAACCTCCCAAGCTTTAATATAGTCAAAGTAGTTAAAATTTAACTTGTTCCTATAAGGATTTTTTTGAATTTGTAATTAATTCTTTAGGTTTATATAAATCACTTTCCCATTGTTCTGGGGTAATTATTTTAACAATGGTGGCCTTTGAGAAAGCCCGTTCTCCACCAGTTCTCATGGCGGATTCAAATTGTACAGAACTTGTGTAGGTTAAAATTTCTTGGTAGAAATTAAAATCCTTTGGATAAAGGTATGGATCAGTAAAGTTTTTTAAATAGAAGGTCATAACCTCTTCTGCAGATAAATGAATATATTTTTTCTCTATAGGAGATAACCATATGGTTGATGTTGGAATATACGGGTATAGGTATTCTCTTGTAGATGTAGACTTTATTACCAACTCATAAAAATCAGCTCTGAGTTGTTCATCAACTGGAGTAGTCTTTAAGACCTCTTCTCTAAGAATTTTTTCATCCTTCTGAAAGGCCAACTTATAAGTCGTTATGGACCGAGATAGTGCAGTTTTACAGCTTTCTGCCTTTTCTTTGCCTTTATTCATTTTCACCATGTAAAAATTCTCGAGTTAAGAAATCTGGTAAAGCATTATCAGATCCTTTAATAAACTCAATTTCTAAATCGAATACTGATAATATTGCTTGCCATCTAGCAAATATTTGTTTTGATGCTATGTTTTTAACATCCTTCTGTAAAATTTCTTTGGCAGACTTACAATCTACTCTTAGCAAGAACTTTTGATTTAATAAACCACTTTCAAAATTTTGCACACATAATACTATTGCTAATATTTCTTTGTTAACAATAGAGTAATTAACTCCGGGTCCTTGCCAAATTCCCGAAGTAAATCTGACTAAAGATTCTTTATTAGTGATTCTTTGTTTAAGAATACCACCATATCCTTTATCTAATGCATCAATTTCGACTATTTTGAGTGCGTCGGGATTAGGAATTGCAAGACAAGGAATTTCTTTTATTTTTGCTTTTATTTTTATAACCGCTTTAGTATGTTCCTCTGTCCAAGCAGGTGGATTTTTCCTTAATCTTTCAAATAATGGTTTAACATCATAAGCTAAATCTTTATAAAATTCGAAAACATAGTTTAAGCTTCCTAAAAATCTTTGTAATTTATTTTTATCCTTAATCTCATTTGGAAATTTTTCTGCAAATATAATTGCTCTATCAATAGGAAATATTGTTCCATCTTTTATAATACGTCCAAGAAATCTAATTTCTGTTCGAAAAAGCTTTATCTTTTTGGCTGATACAGCTAATCCAGCTCTTTTAGTGGCATTTATAAAAATATTTAAGGGTTTAAAATGTTGGTCAACTGATTCTGGAAATATAAGAACATTGTCAATATATACTATGGTAAATGCTGTATAAGTACTATAAATATCATTCTTAATTTTTTGAAATTCTGAAGGGGTATTTTTAACCCCAAACGGCATTACATTCCATTCATAGTGGCCAAATGGAATAGTAAATGCAGTTTTATATCTCTCGTCTTCTTTAATCTGAATTTGCCAAAATCCAGATTTCATATCAAATTTAGACATTACTTTGGCCGAATAAAGACTTGCTAATAAATCCTTTTTATTAGAAATTAGATATCTAATCCATCTTAATGCTTTGTTCAAAGGTTTATAATTCATCACTAGTCTTGCGACTCCTCTTTCTAGTTCTGCTGCATTTCCTACATAAAATGCTGAACAGCTCCATGGACTTTTAGATGGTGTAATAAGGCCTTTCTGTAGTAATTCTTCAGTTTCCTTTTTACAAATTTCTAGATGTCTTTGAGACATGGCTATAGGTCTAGCTTTTATAGGGATTTGACTTTCTTTAAAGTCTGGTTCATAAGGTAAACCTATTTCATGTTTTTTCCTCTGCCAAAAGGCATTAAGAGTGTCTGCACAAATAGTTTTCTCAATATAATTTTGTAGATCTTTAATCTTTTGTCGTAAACTGGGTTGTAATAATTTTTCTTTTATTCTTTTGTAATTTATATCCTAAGATAAAGAATTTAGAAAATTCTCTTTTCTTTTAATACTTTTTTGAATAATATCAATTTTATGATGTTGTGGTTGAGATACAAATTTGAATGTTAATTCTTGATTATTAATAGTACTAGTAATTCCTTCTTTTGATATTTTTGTTATAGGATATAATAAATGTAAGAAGGGATTTCCTAGTATAACATTATGAGATAAATTTTTAACCATTATAAATGGCATTTCTAGACAACTACCTTTATTACAAACAGCTGTGTTTTGCAGCTTATAATTAACTAACAATTTTCTACCATCTGTAGCATTTAGTATCTCGGTAATTTTAGAAAAATATTTTGAAGGTACCAACCCTTCATTAATGCAATTTAAGTCTACACCTGAATCTATCATTGCTATTGTAGTAAAATAATATTCTTTGTGGACTACAATAGTAACTTTAGTGTGCCATTTATGGGTGATTACCTTGTCAACAACATTAATAAATGTTAAAGAGTTTAATTCTTCCTCTCCTAAAATATTTTTATTATTCTGGTTATCGTTCTTAGGGTCTATCTCTATTAAAGACATGCTTTCTTTTAATTCTTTTATTTCTTGTTTAAGCATTTTAACTTTATGCTGTAATTCTGCAATTGTAGTTTCAGTACTTACTGGGTTAATATTATTGGAAGTTTTAACTCTGTTTAATATATCTTTTAAACTATAAGTTTCTGGTTCTTTTAATTTTAGTTTCTTTCCTCCTTTATGTGATTCCAAATATTTCTTTAACATATTTTTCTTTTCTTCTGGATCAGAAATTTTGTTTATGATGTCCAGAATAAAATTTTCTTCTTTTGTTAACATAAACAGTCCATTTGCTTTACATAAAGCTTTATAATAGTCACAATTTCCATCGCAACCATCAGATTCTGAATCGTTATCTGAATCATATTCATTTTCACTTTCTGAATTAATTTCTGTGATAATAGATAATTTTAAATTTTCTTTCTCTGAATCAGAGCTCGATATAAATAATTTTGTGAATGAATTTTTTAATTCTTCGTCTATTTCAAGATTATTTATTTTATTTTTTAATTTACACTTATTAGCATAGTGACCTGGTGTTTTACATTTCCAACATATTGGAAATTTTCTTTTAGTAGGTTTATTTTGCTCTTTTCTTTTATAGGGTCTTTGTGATTTCCTTTTAGGAATTTTACTACTTTCTGCATAATTTTCTTTTCGAAATTTCCTAGATTTATTTTCCGTAAATTTCCTAGATTTTAGGAGTTGTTCACAGAAATCTCCTAGATTTATTTTCCGTAAATTTTATCCTTTCGGATTTGTTTATGTAATTTTATTCCATTACACAAATGAATTCCTTCTGCAACAACTTCTGCTGCTAATTCTCCATACGTATATTGATTATAAGGAATAGTTCCATTATTTTTTTGTTTTATTCGATTTTTAACTCTTTTTGAAAAGAAATGAGGTAGTCCTGATAAGAACTTTTCTTTCCAAAATTCATGATTACTATCACTTCGAGTAAATAACTTAGAAAAATATACATCTTTATACAATCTGAACTGAGATAAATTCTGACATTTTAAATTCATTAATTGTTCTTGTGTTCTGTCTGTTTGAAGAGGAGTTGCTCCAATGAAATGTTTAGCTATTGTATATATTAGCGTATTTACGCAATCGGTTTTGGGCATTCCATCTTCTAATTTTGTCGCAGTAAATATATGCACTTTCGCTTCATTGGAAAGATGAAAATCCCACCAACCTTTTAGTTGTCTTGTAAATCCTTGTACAATAGCTTTTGCTATTCTATCGTCTGAATTATTTTAAATTAAACATGCACTAGTGTACATCGTCATATAATTCAGACAAGTTTGTATTTGGTATTCTGAATAACCGTCTATATTCCATTCTACCATGGAGGTACCGTCAGAAGATACAGCTCCATAATTGTTTTGTTCTTCAAATGAGAGGTCGACCGGTGTTGGTCACGTATAGTAAGGTTTACTATATGAGGTATTTTCATAATTAATTTTATTAATTTCAAAATTATTTTATGGTTTATTTTGTTATATATTGAAGAACATATTTTGTAAATTACTTACTTTTTCATCTAATTATTATCAGATTCTAGCTCTGAAGTTTGTCTAGATTCCTTGCTTTCAATTATGGGTGCAACTTCCTTTTCACTAACTTTTAAGGCGTCTAACCTTTTCATTATTTTTTTCAAAATTTCAGAGTTTTCTCCTGGTTTATACATATTCATTTCTAAATTTTGTGCGGACCAGGGTTTGAATAAAACTTCAACTGTATCACAGAATTTTGTTTGATCTTTATTAGATCCTTGCTCAATTCTTGTAAGTTGATTACCTATTGATTGTAATGTTAAATTAGTAAAATTATTCGTCTCAACAATAGCTTTAAATGTTCTATCTTTTCTATAAGGAGTAGCTACAATTTCTTCTTTATCAATTTTAACTAATAAGTTTGCTTTCGCGGGATGTATACTCCTAATAGTTTTTCCTGCTTTTGTTGTATACCCTTTATAAGCAGAATTTATATTGAAAACTGTTAATAAATCATCAAAATCTGGAAAACTATCCTTTTGTTTTCCTATTTTGTAAGATTTTTCTATCATTATAAAGATATCATAATTTTCTGGTAAGTCATTTCCCATTTTATTTAAAAATAATTTATATTTTTTAATCCACATTTCTTGTTCCTTTTGATCTTTCATAAAGAACCATTTTCTTTTATACTTATTTTCTTCTGAATAAAACTTTGTTTTTTCAGATTCTGAGAAAGGAAATTTGAACTCTTCATCAAGAGTTATGGTATTTATAACAAACATTGATTTATCCTCATCATATCCCATATCTGAAGGTGTCGGCGATCTGGGATTTGATGGAGGAATTTCAGTCCTATATTCAAGTTGACTAACTCCGTCCATTGTGTTTCTAACAATTACATTTTCATTTTCTTTTCTTAAAGGAGTAGCTTCAGCATTGTTGAATCTTGGTTCCTCTAATTTAGAGTTAGAACCTAATTTTAGGTGTGTAACTCTGTCTTTTGAAAATCTAACTTCAACGTCACCATCAGAATATTCAACAATTTCTTTTAGTTTTTTATTTTCTACTTTAGTAGGTTCATTTACTTCTTCAAGAAGCCATTTTTCTGGTAAATTTATCTCATTCCAGCTAATCGATTTAGGAATTACAACATTACTTTTACTGATGTCTGTTATAAATAGTGTAGTTCTACCTTGATTTTTAATTGGTATATGTTTTGTATCAGTAATAATAGTATTTATTACTTTATAGCACATTTTATGAATAAGAATTACATTTTGTGTTCTTGGTTTCATATTAAAATCTTCAGTTTTTATGTCCAAACGAATAGACCGGAGTAAATTTGGATCGGACAAGGACATAGCAAAATTAGGAAAACATGAAAAATTAATTGGTACATCACATAATGTTGATTCAACTATTCCTAATAAGGAATCATGGAATTTACTATGTCTTTTGTCTCTAACTGCAATAATAGCAAACGTATTTAGACCTAATCGTGTAGCTGGTTTTAAGGCGACTTGAATTAATCCAACAGGAATAAATCTATATTTTTCTTTATGTAAATGCAAAAGCTTTTTTGAAAATAAACTAAATGAACTGTATCCTTCAGATAAAGGGATTGCATGTTCAACCGTTTTAATTATATAATCGGTTTTTGTAATAAAACTTCTAGTTTTCTTACAAATCTTTGAAGGCAAATAAGCCGGAATATTCCAATTGTTTAAACTAGATTCTAAATCTTCATTTATAGTAATTTCTTCAATTTTACTGAGAATTTCTCTGTCTAGATTATCTAGACCGTTATTATTATTATTTCCAAATGATAATGCTCTAGATAGTTTTTCCATATTATCTACCTTATCACTGTCGACGATTTACGCAAAACTTCCCTAAACGCCTATTCACGGCAAACAAACGGGAAAAACACTGCTACGCGACGTAAGGACAAAGTCCCGGGTTTCAAAGGCAAATAATAAGTAGGATTAGCAAGATTTTATCAGATAGAATTAAAATAATAACAGTTTGACAAACTAGCACCGAAAAATTTCTACAGTAATTGTTAAGAAACGATGATGAATAGTACGGTGAATAGTGATGGTGAATAATAACCACGGATGAATAGTACAAAATAGTACCTTCTCTCTAACTTAGCAAATAAATTAAATTGTAGATATCTTCTATTTTTATCGTCTCCATTTTGTTCAAAATTTGTATAAATAAATTCAATTGAAACAAGAGAACAATTGGATCTGTGGCACAATGGTAGTGCATCTGACTCCAGATTAGAAGGTTGCGTGTTCGATTCACGTCAGGTTCAAATTTCTTCCCGTCGTTTCCTACTTCCCACCAGCCCCGCTTCTGCTATTTTTCCCCCCCTTTTTCTACAAATAATTCTACCCACCACAATTGTTTTCCCCCAATCTATAACGTCGGCTTTTAAAATTCCAAAATGTCAAATTTTAGCTGAATCCTGAGCAAGGATCCGGATTATGGGCAGAAAAGGTTTCTTTTTCACCTGGAATCCTCTTGCGGCTTTGCAACTCCAACTTTGTCCGCTGTAAGTGCTGCTTTTCCCTCTTTCTCTTACAGCTGCAGATTATGTGAAGAAGATTCAGTATTCATTTTCCACTGTTATTTTCTCTTCTGCCTTACCGCTTATAATCACTAATGTACACAATCTCAAATTTGTACTGGATTTCCTTGTTAAATTTCGGAAGTCTTCATACGTCGCTAGGTTTGTACAAATTATGCAAAGAGCCAGTATACTGCACTGTTAGGTATGCTGTGAAATAATAATAAATCTTAACCCTTAAGACTTAACATTAGATTCAGTCCTCTTTACGTTTGCTATATATATATATATTGCAAATTTCTCACTTGTGAGAGGAAGGTGTGTGGTCAGGAAGAATAAGCCTCAACTCAAAATACACGAAGTGTCTGGTTGATGTGATATGTAGATTAGTTAACAATCATCATTTTTTTTTTTTCTATATTTTGGATATTGGTTATGAATGGTTTTGTTGGCTGTTTATGTTGATGATTGGATACGTAACATATATTTATTTTTGGCCCTTTGTTCTTGCCTAAGACCATGAGGAAATCTCAACCCCTTTTTTTACTGTGGATGTGAACATGTCAAAATGTCAAGAAACCTTCAGACACGAAAACTACTTTTATTAGTTTCCAGTACTTATGCCCATGCGATATGTATACCTAGAAAAAACCATTTCACTTTTTCTTTCAAAATACGTTTTGGCAAAAAAAAAACCTTCAGGAGTTTACCGACCTGCCGGATTCTCCTGGGTATCCAAAAAAAAATGTTTTGGTAAAAAAATGGTGAAACTGATAGTAATATAATTTTGATGTATCTGAGATTCAAACTAAATACCTTTAGAGTCTCCGTCTAAAGTACTCCTTTAAGATGGATATCATTTGCAGTTTCAAATTAAATGGGCATATATTGCTCTGAAATTGATATCCACGTTTGTATAAGTTTTCAGGTGACATTAATTCTTGCAATAAGTTTTCTTAGAAGGCCGATTAGTGAAATGAGTCCTATGAATTTCTCTTATTAGATACAGGGATAAATGACAACTATTCAAAGTACTTTTTTTTAATCTTGTTTCTGTGGGGAGTATTCAGCATCAAAACATTACAAAAAACATTGAGCATCAAAACATCAAAACATTCCAATATGTGGGAATCTATCTTCAACTGATAATTATTGCTGCTGTTATTATTATTTATACTATTATATTATTATTGAGTCTCATTTCAAGTGCGTACAAGCAACCTCAATATTTTGTGAAACGAAGCATCGCATTTTTTTCCTTCTCTTCGTTTCCATCTCTCCGCATCTTGCTTATACTCCAACCTTTCGTCGACTCTTCAATCGCGTATTCCCCCTTCTTCCTTTTTCCTCCTCTTCAATATCCTCTAACCTTAAACATTCTTAATCGTTTTCCCTTCTCTTGTCTCTTATCCAAACCTAAACATTCATTTCCCTCAATCGTTAACTCAATTCAAATTGAGAAACCATATCCCAAGACAAACACGGATCTCCAACCGTGCGCGACTTCTCCACCCTTAAGGCCGACTTGGATTACGACAGCAAGGAAAGCGACCCCCATGGCGCCATTCAAATAAGCAATAATCGGGTCCAAATCTGCCAAACCACTATCGTTCGAAGACGTTTTCAATTCCTCCAAATTACCAAGAAATTGATCAAGTTCAGGTATGAAACTTTTTTTGATGTTTTCGAACCTGATATGTCAGTATTGTCTTTGAAAATTGTATTAAAATTTAATATCGTTTTCCTTCTATTCGTTGTATCCTTTTCTGTTTGATGCAGTAATGGAACTACTATTTGTTGACATTCCTGATGAATTTAGGTACAATCTGATTGAAGAAGCAGTCGCACTGCGTATTCAGATATTTCCTTCTATTTTAGGTAAAATTCTTTTATTTGGTTCAATTGGTCTTTCCATTTGTGTTATTTTTCTATGTTCATTGGGTTCTATCTTTGCAGGAATATGTAATTTGAATGCTTCTTATTTTTATCCTACTTCATCATTTTATATTGCTAAAAGTATTTTTATTGTTTAATCAAGGAATTTTCAAGGTGAAACGGCTTGGTTTTCGATCTTTTTCCCATGTTTAGTTACTATTTACATTGACTTTTTGATTTTCTATAGATAATGGAATTTAGTATGTACATTTCTAAAAGGCTGCTTAGATTTAATTACATCGATTGGATCTATTTACAATTTGGTATGCTATTTTTACATGTTGGATGAAACTCCTACCTAAGGTATTTCACCCTGGTTTAGATTATATTTTTGCTCATGTTTTGCTACTGCTTGATTAGAATTTGTGGTTTTATCATAAATAATAAAATCAAATATGTACATTTCCAACAAGCTTCTTGTATTTAATTACAACGGCTAACTCTAGTTGCCCGTTTGGTATGTTGTTTTTATGTTGTAAAGTTTATATATCATAAATCATTTTATTTAACCGAAGTAGCTGATCCATCCTTATATTTATTTATTTATTTATTTATTTATTTATACCTATGTAAGCAGCAACTTGATTTTTTATATTATCTTTTACCATAACTTTACTAATACACTAGCATAAGTGCAGCAACATACATGCATTATAAAACAACAATAATAAAAAACACAACGTTTCTGAGGAAAAAACTACTTTATGCTGATAACATAAAACATACCTCTTCTCTTTATACTTATTATATATGTATTTCATAGTCCATCGTGAAATAAATTGTTATAATTTGATGAGATTACTGGGTAGACATTAACAGGATGTGGTTAACATATAAAATTTATATCTATTGATTTGGTTGCTTAATCATGAGTTGTTCTTGCAAACTCATGAAAACCAGCGATGAATACAAAGTATCATCAGCAGTAATTGAGGCCTAATCAATGGCATATAAATTCCTATAACCAATGCCTTTACCACATGTATTACACCCATCATATTTTTGCTCATACACACACTAGCTATCATGGTTCTTCGGAAAAGTTCATAATCAATGTAGAACCAAACCAATTCCTTTTGTACCTAAAAATAATAGTAAATAATGAAACAAACTTTGTTAATCCATATTATAATGCATACACAAGAGAACCACATGGCACCCAAATGATGTTGCTTTAGAACACACAATTAATTAGGTAAAGATACAAAAATATGTTGATTTGACAAAGCAATTGCTAGAAATTATTTGTTTCCTTTAATGGGAGCAATTATTTGTCCCATTCGTGTCCAGTTTTTTCAGAAGTTAAACCATTTCTTTCTCGCTGCTTCCATTAGATTAATTATACATTAGTTGGTTTCTGACCTTTTTTCATTCACTTTGTTATGATTAGTATGTATTTGTAATTAAACATGGCATGTCAACCATAGAGAATGTATATCAATACCATGTCGGTTATTGCTCCTTCCACTTTTTTTTATTATTTATGACAATGATGTCCAAAATGTTTAGCTACTATTTAAACCTAAAATAATACATTAATCAGCATGATGTCAACAACCACGAATGTGCATTCTAATATACTATAGTATCCTATACATGATCCTAACTATGACTGTACGTTATGATATACAACAGTAACCTATATGTGATTGAGTTTAGTGGAAAATCAATGCTCTATTTGGTTTGGAGATAACTAATTCCACACTCCATATTGTCTTCACTCTTCCTGGATCATAAAAAATGTGTTGGATTCAAATAAGTCTTATGACTTCACCTAATACTTTACAAAAGAACTGAGGCTAACTGGACTAGGGTGTGAATTACACTTCTCTGGATTCAAGCTAAACACTCATTTTTACAATCTATCTATTACTTAAATAGGAAAGGAGAAATCAACACAATTATATGATGACATTTGCCTAATTCAGAAATGCCGTTTTCTATTATCAAAAATATATCAATATTCAGTAAATGCTAGTGTTTTCTTTCTTTCCACCCCAATCACTGTTATCCCTTTTCAATTATTCTTCTTGCAACTCCCCAATATCCTAATCGTTGCTCTAAACACTGTGTTCCACCTTGTGTCTCTCTACCTGTCGAGTAATCCTACCATAGTTATGTCCACATCCATGATCAACATTCCTTACTTTAACCATGAATTTAAAAAATAGGGTAGAAAAACTTCAACGTCGTTGTCCAATTTTTAGATTTCGAGGATAAAGCGGATTGCCGCCATCATGCTTTGTCGCATCGCTGCATCATCACCCACCATCGCCAACCGCAAGCCTTGTGCAACTGATCCTTTCCTACATTTCTTTACCACTACTATTGTGGGAACTATATCACCCAGGAAAGCCATCCTCGGCAGCAAATTACTATTCAGGTTAGCCATTCTATACAACTCATATTTGGTATTTTGTTCAGATTTGAACATATAGTGGGAACTATGTACATTTGAATCCATAATTTCAGTGTCTGTTGTTTCAATCTATTGTCACGAATGTTTTTTCTTCTTCAATTTTACTAATATGGATAAATATGAAGACATTGATGCTTAGGTTTATTTGCTTTGATAATTTGGTGATCTTTTGTACCAGTAAGTTTCAGTTTCCAACTAATTTATTTCACATGTCATGCATTTCATAACTTATAGATTTTCCACAGATAAATTTAGGTATGCTGTTGAAACTGGTTGCCTCAACTATTGAATCAAGATTATATAAACCCTTAGTTGTAAAATAATTTCATTACTTTTTATGGTTGCTTTGGTATATATTCCTATGTTATCTTAAATCCAATACACCTGTACAAATAATCAACTTTCTTCTATTTGTAGCAGCGTAGGATTGAGGAATATTAAATTATAATGCGATAAATTTTAGTACCCACATTTACAAAAATGATATCATGTATGGTAGACATAATTTTTTTTTGCGTTTCCTAAAACTATCTCGAGCTAAGTAGAATAAACGTTTGTTAACGGTCATGCATTTTACTGACCTTTTGATATGGAGATATGGGATGCACTAAGTTTGTGTTTTCAATATGCAATGTTAAATTGATGTTATGCATAGATTTGAAGATTTATATGCACTTTTAGTCATGTATACAGAAGATTGAGTTTCATATTTTGTTTTTTTATTTCTTGGTCGGAGAGCATACCCACAAGATAGGTTGAAATTCATTTAACCCTTATTTCCTTATAATGTGATATTATTGCCAATTATCACGCCCTAATGTTCTAATATCAATTTAGTTGCATTTTCTACTAGCTTAAATCATCACCATGGTTAATTTTGGGGTAGTTTTTCAAACTTCCGTTTGACTGTTCCAAGCTTAGGGTTTTCAAACAGTGAGTTAGAATAATTTGCAAGTGAGAGGTAATATATCACATAGGTATGAATTTGTTGTGCGAGATTGTTATTTCATACAACTTCAAACTCATTGGAAATTATTATGCTTTTTTGTTATGTCGTCAACTCAGCTGCCTTTTTTGTTGTATTAAATTTTTTTATGACTACTTTTGGGGATTTGTATGCATTTCCGCCCTATTCCGTTGTTATGGTCTCCTTTTTTAACTTTAGTAATTTATAGCTGATAGAACCTATGTACCACACCTGTATAAAGCCATGTTACACGATGTTATTTAACGTGCATTTTTGATAAATTTGGGTTCATAAACTAATTTATGACTATACTTTAAACGATCGCAAAACAAATATTCGTCAATTATACTCAATAATGATGCACCTATATTGTGCATGCTGTAAGTTTATGATTACAAATATGTGAAGCATCAACAAATTTCAAAATTACAAATATCCTCCTTTAAAGGCATTTCTGTTTTGTAATAATGTAATATGTCATAACTACAAAGTTCACTGTTTGTTGCTCATTAATTTATGATGTGTTGCTGTGTACTTTATTTACATTGCAATTTGAATCATTCTACATTAGTTCCATTTGAATGAATTTTTGCCAATCACCATGATTTCAAAAAATAACAACTAAAAGACTACTACAATTAGCATGACTAAATATGGTTATGTAGAATGTGATAATCTTACTTTACAATAATGTATGGTCTTCAACTGAAAACATTACTTAATTTTCAAGTATTGTGTTCTAACAATAGGAGTTCAATTCTCTTATAAGCTTAGTGAACCATTTTTATGAACAATTTTACCTCCGTAAAAATTTAATCTATATATGCAGTTCTCAGTCTATAAGTGGTTCTACTGTCAACATCCGTTGCTTTTGAACACGAGTATAATAAATCTGTACCAAACCAAAGCATATTGAAATCAATAAACATTGGTTCAGGCTGTCCATATTTACCAACCTGATAAATTATGTTTTGGATAGAAGAAATATCATACCATTTGCACAATGGCTGAGGTTTTTATTTCTTAAGCAGTTCATAATAATTTACTTATTTTTTGTTGTTTTTAGATGGTCCTATCTGTCACAGTTTTAATTAGCTATCTTATTGTTTTATTTGCAGATCACAACAACTAGATTTGTTTTGCAAATATCTTTGACTAAAAGGTTTGCAAGTTTGTAGGAAAAATTATCATATTGCTTATATTTTATTTTACAAGGTATGCCAAGGGGTTTCATGGTAATTAAAGTTCTAGGATAATATATGTAATTATTGGTTAGTGATTACGTAATGATGGATGTAGACAATCAAGTACTTGAAAATGATTGTCGTATTCTCTTATTTGAATTAAGCTAAAGCTTATATTCAATACACGCATAGTGGTTAAAAAGAAAACATGGTTTACGTGTAATATACTAACAAACCATTTTAATACCGAAATTTTATAAACTGTAATTTTGGATAAATATTTTGTATTTTCCAACTTATTTAGTATGCACATAGTGGATTTTTTAATACCACAATGCACAGATTCCATGTGTATTCCAACTGTTTCACGGATTAGTTTTATTTTGTATTATATATAGTTATTATGTTCAACGACTTAATAGGTCATAAAATGCACTAAATACATTTCTACTTTCATACTATACGACTGATTTTTAATACTTACCTGCTTCAGGTTTAATCCAAATTAGTTACACAGTACTACGCTTCTACTATTGACGCAGTTGCATATGTTTGATCCTGCACCTTAGGAAGTTTTGAGCAAATTGGTGTCTATAATTTCATTAATACCCTACTACGTTATAATGGTAGCATTTCTTTTAACCTACATATGGCACGCTTGGACTATATGCTTTGCTATTCAAACTATTAGCTATATGAAAAGTTTGTGGTATCAATTATGTTAAAACCTTTTTTTTAATTTATGTACTATAAACTTAATGATTAAACATTTAGCCATCAAAACGTAACATCTATAGCAATGTTGAAATTCAAGATATTTTGAAATGAAACAAGAATAATATTAAACTACAAACTTATTACTCATAGATAAATCATTAAATGCAAATATTGCAGCAATACTCATATTTGTTTGGTTAAAGGAATTTCATTTTTGTTTACCTGAACCTCCAAATCTTTCTAGGTAAAAAAATATTGTTCCTTAAATCATTATTTTCTATTAACGTATTGTTGTTTTCGACTACTGATTATTATAATCCTAAATAAAGATTTAACTACACTGTTTACTGTTTTATAAATTTTAAAATTATGATTCATAAATAAATTATTACATGCTAATATTGTAATGCTACTCCTGTTTATGTTTGCCTTGCCAATTCTCTCTAATACCAGCATTACACTTAGTATTACCATTTCCAGACGTATCTTCCCAGTTATTAATTTTAATACCTACTTTTAATGTGAATCTACCAACAATCTATTTCTAGAAAAGATTTCCACAACTACCTAAGACCCGATGAAGGATAATTCTGACTATCATATGCTCCTCTAAACATATCAATAAATAATTAGATAACGACAAATTATACTACTCAATATTATAATAAAATCATGTTATATGCAACCTATGTTGAATACCTGCATATGCATATGGTTACGAAATTGTGGATAAAAACCGAGAATTGAATAGCCTCTTCTTCTTCATCCTATTCATGGGGAAGGACATATTAATATGCATGTCAACTTACTACTTTCATTAGTTTCTAGATTATTAGGTAGTGTATGGTTTGTTAATATTAGTTTTGGGTTTTCGTCCATAAAAATATGCACAAGACGCATATATATTACCGAAAACGATCAATCTAGAAAACGAAGTTAACATACGAAATAGAAATATTTGGACATAACAATTTATATTACTATTTTGCTAGCTTCCTAAGCATATTAATATCAGGTTTGGTCTGCCTATTTAATTTAGCATCTTCTTCACCAATGACCTCAAGCTCAGCCATGAAATGTTCAACTATTAAAGCAATTTCAACAGGTGGCTTCTCATTTTTCTTCTTTTTCTTTCCCTTTTTAAAGAGATTACTACATCATCATCATCCTCACCTTCTTCTACATAAAAAAATGATAACACTAATTTTTTTAAAAGGCTTTAGTCCAGATAGCATGGGACAACTAAGATAATGTGACTGTAGCAGTGGCTATAGTTTGGGTTTTTCTATCTTTTTTCGTATTATTTTCTGCATATACACCCAAACGGATTTGAATCACCTATCTGGTGGAATATTATAGTAGATACACGCCCTCCCTTTGTGGACTAAATAATCCAAATATAAATAGATATGAGAAGTTATGTCTGTCTCCATTTGTATTTGAAATAATCTCAGAATAGAATGATCAGTCAATCGGCACAACTGCTTTAAATTTGTTTTCTATAATTTACTACTTCTGTATATAGGATAATTATGTTTATTACTTATGTAAAGGATAAAAAATTCGACCCATTACGTTGCTTGGTCCCGCAATGATTTACTTACAAATGACATTTTATATTTCTTTTTTCAACTAAGGAGCTTTCATATTTGTAATGAAAACTAACATTAATTCTACTTTTGTACATGTGATTGATTATCGGTACTAAAATATTTACAGCCATGTCTTGATATTCCTATTACAATTTCATATTATGCTATGTTAATAATCATTAAGTCAATCATCATGTGACTTTATAAATGTATATTGATTCTTATATGTAAGTTGGGAGTATAACAAAAGAAATACAAGTTGACAAGTTGAATATTTTGATTTTTGTATGCCAAATCCAAGGCTATTCAATCGATCTCATGACTAGCTTGAAACTGGTTTAAAAGACCTTTTATTTTTGCTATTTTTCTCCCAACCAATGAATCCTCGAAATAATAATCACGCTTTACTACTGGTCTGATATGAGTTGTTTTCTGTGCATTGGACTTAAATCTACATCAGATTGATGAATACAATATTATCAGACTGCCCATCATTTACGTGTTAGGGTCATTCTCATTAGTCATATCCATTAAACCATGGATGAATTTAATTTTTTTCCTATTCAAGAGCTCTGTCTTTGAGGAAAAATAGCTACTATGCTATTTTTCTTTTAATACTCCATTTATAGTACGTTTTTTAATGGACTGTGTCTGAAGTTTTGGAAAGTAACATCATTTCCTTTAATTTGACATCACCAAACACAAAGTCGACTAAAATTGTGAAGTTCATTATTTTGTAATCAATGGGAGAAGTTTGTAACTTTTTGCAGATTGGTTTTGGAATGGGAAGTTATGAGTTTTTCCGAAGTGAGTGCTCATTATTTTATAATGGTTCACTGAAAAATGATGATACCATAATTGTTAGAAAAAGATGTAAAGTTTTTTCTTTCTTTCTTAGCTTAAATATTTATTTTGTTATTAGTTGTTAAATAGTTCTTTAGCTAACAAATGAGCTAGCTAGTACTTTACATGGCCATATATTCGACATAGCCTTTATTTTTTGCCATATATTTTCAGTCTTCTACTTGATTGTAGGTGAATTTTCCAAGTAAATCTATATTTGGTATTGTACGTTTACTGAACAAAAATATGAAATTAAACCTTTCCCTTCTGTGTTTCTCAGTTTCCAAATTTATGTTTAATGCATTTAATGTAGTTGCTTATTTTAAGCTTCATTGGTGTTGTCATTTAATAACCAAGCCCAAACAATGGCAAATAAAAAATGTACTTAACTGAAAATTTTCACTAACATTTATGGTTCTTCATAGTTAAATGATAATGAAAATTTTTGAACATAAACCGTTTAAATTAAATTTATTTACCACCATGGTAGTACAGTTCATATAAGTCAGTGGAGAACTTTAGTCAAATTGAATATTGAGGACTTGAGATAAAAATCTGATCATGATAGATGCAAGGATAATTAGTTTACAATATTGCATATTTTGTATCAGGTAAATATGAGGTAAAGCTTTTGGAAGCATTAATTCTTTTTTTTCTTCCAACTTTTCGGATTCCCCATCATCTTAGTTTGATCCCTTCATTTCAAACGAAATTTGGTAATTCCATTGTCATGCATATTCTTACACTTTGTTTTCAATATATATTATAATTTTTATGCCTCATACAAGCCTAAAATGTTAGCAAAAAAATATAGCTAGTTTAAACTTTAGTTATAAAGGATTAATTGTATTAACATTAATTCTCATCATTATTTCTGTTCTCGACTTTTCAACTTTATGACTAATCTATAGTCAGCCTTCAAATGTTGTCATCAAGGTAGTGATTCATATTGAATATTAGTTGATACTTTAGCTATGCTACCACCAAGCATGGGAAAAAAATTATATATTGCTCCTATAGTTTTTTATTCACTTATTTTCATTTGTTAAAAAATAAGTTAATAATGATATGTGCAAAATTCAAATGGGTAAGCTTAGACTACTTATTCCATTTACATATCTGATTATGTCTCTAAGTTTGAACTTTAAATGATTCCATACAAACTAAATGGTATGGACATTTTTTGGACAACTTCAAAGATTAGGTTGTTGTATGTCAATCAATCAAGGGAAGGATCAATTTTTTTATTACCTATTAGTATCATGATCTTCACATAGATTTTATGAAAGTTGATCCACCTAGGCAAATATCACAGTACTCCTTTTCGTAAAATAAGTGTAAAATGTGTGAGTTCTTTAGACTAAATTGAAAAGATAATTTTCAACAAAATTTACATGTAACTCAAACCATCCTGTGTGCAACAACCTTATGAGTAGAAAAAAACTAACCAGTCTCCTTGCAATGTTATAGTTGATGTTTTCATCAACTGTGTTCTACTAAAAAATTAGCGTTTTTGCCCTTATTTCGTCAAAAACAACTGTCTTTAGCACCTCTATGAGCATGTTGCATGTGCAGGCCGTCTGTGCGTTGTTCGAGGAAATCTTCTCTCTGTTGAACCAAGTGCCAAACAGTCAAAGATTTGAATGAAAGTTGTCTGTCATCACAAGGGTTGGTGGGATAAATACACATTGAAGCAGAATAAAGTATGAAATATCTTTATCTTTAACATATGGTTTTGATGCATTCCTAATTTTTTTTACCTGACCATACACTTTTCAAGACAACTGCAAAAATATCACGACTAAGTATCAAGATTTTAACAAATATTACCACATAATTTTACTCTGAACAGTAGTATGTAAATTAGTTTGCAATTTCAAATTTATACCCTTACACAAACACGTGCTATCAAAGAGTTGAGTACTCCAAATTCTAGCCATAACAGATTGTATTTGTATAAATGTCTATTTCATTTCCTAATTTTAGGTCCATGCTTTTTTTTCACTATGTACTTCAAAAGCACCAAAGAAAAATATCAGCGATAAAAGATCGAATTGAACAGTTATTTTCACACATAACATAAAAGATAATTTTTTTATTATCCTTTTGAGCCAATTCAAAAATACCACACACTACCCCTGCAAATGTTTTACAGACTTCAAAAGTAACATACTATCCCTGCAAAAATTGTTTTACTACATACAACTATTATAAAGGACATGTGATATTTTTTCATTGACCCTGTAATAACATGTTGTCCCAGTCATTCATGTGGAATACATCCCCTGTCTTGGCAAAACCTGTCAGCCAACTTGCACCTTTTGTAAAAAATTACTGTGCATCAGATTATAACCTGAATCCAACAAATATTATGCACTGTCATTACACCTTCTTTCTTAGTAAAGTTCACACCCAACGTACCCACGTTGTAACATACTGCTGTGCAAAAACTTAGACCTCAATTATCAATACAACTTTCTTTACTTCATTCGATTACTACCTTGCTGCTACACTTTGCTACTTACTACATACAATAATGGACCAGCTATTTTGTCTTCGCTTTTATACTGCTTAGGATAGGAACAGTTCTTGGGACATATTCAGCACAAATGAGAAAATGCTGCAAGGTTCAATATAAGCTAGGAAAAAATATGTGCTGCACCAATTTGTTGGGAATCTTCAGCAAACATTTTTTTAAAACCGTTGTTGCCTTTTTCCACGCTACGTTTTAACTTCTATTTGTCTTCCGCATAAATATTTATGTACCTATGTTGATGTGCGAATACATGAAAAATATATATATTCTATATGTCTGTTATCTTAGAAATCAAACTCTTATTATTTGATATAGACATGTTCGTCTTCATAATCTATTCATACAGCATAACTTTGACAGCTGATTATACTTTTGGGTTCATTGCCAAACAGAGCAATTTATGCTTTTTGTTTTTTATTTTATTTAAAGAAACGGGAAAAAAAACACTCAAATTCGATTCCCATCACCTATTTTAGTACCAACAGTAAGTTGTACATCAAAAAACAAGTCACCTTGGCGTTTAATTGCTCGGTTCGCCAACAGTACAATGCTCCCGTGCCACATATTGATGGGGTACTGGTAGATTTAAAGTTTAAATATAGCACATGGTCACCAAGACTCAATGAATTTAAAATTTAAACATTGAATGATTTCTAAAAATAAAATTTAAAAAAAATGGTGCATGCAGTCAGTTGGGCATATCCTAATATTTTTACTAACTTGCATTCATTTTTATGTATATTGTCCAGCTAGCTGTCTTTATGTATGTGCTACGAAATCGCAGGTTACGGGCAATATGCTCTGCAGTTAAAAGCTATGAAATATACAACTGCATCCACTTACGAAAATCATTGATTTAATGAAAGATAAGAACGATTGCCAATGTCCGATGCGTTTGTCAAGCAATGCAACCATGAAATATACAATGCAAATTTTCTTTACTTATATTGTTCAATCCCATGTGCGAAGCACAGGTTCATACTAGTTATTATTATTATTTACAATAGAATGAAGGTGATCTCAAATAATTTATCATACTTATTTACTGAGCAATGCATGCATGATTGTTGAATTGGTAGAAGAACTGGTTTCAGAGTCAGTCTAAGCTTTCATCTACTCACTGTAATAACTCCTGAAAGGCTAAAATGTCTTATCAAGTATGACAAACAGGTACAAGTAATTCACAACTAAGTAGTTGTTACTGAAGTTAAATTTAGATATTTGCATTTAAATCCATCTTTGCACTACGGTGGTAATATGTGTTTATGTACTTTTATTTTTCATGTTTAGGTATCATACCACTTGTCGTTATTGTTGTTTGTCTTAATATGTCTCTGCTAATCTAAACATCACAGTTCTTACTTATCTTGATATATTATTATGGTTTATATTGATGGAAATATTTGCTGGAAGGTTTTACTAAAAACTCTTAATAGTTCAAAATGTTGTATTTACTTGTATGATCTGTCATCGGCTGCATGAGACTGAATAATTAGAACATCTTTCTTTGCTCTTTTTATTTTATTAATCACATAATGCTAAATGTAGGACCCTTTTCACTGTAAACATGTTGAAGCTTTGGTCAAGCATTGAATGCTTTGATAATTAGCTTAACGTATGGTTTTCCTACAAGCATTGTTGCAATATCTGAATCAAGCCATGAAAAAATGCTTGTGGTCATGCTTGTCAGGTATGTATGAATGAATTGACAACTTTGAATGAAACACTGATAGCTTGGCTAGCCTTGAAAGAATTGAGAAACATGTATAGGTAACTTAAAATAATAATTTATGTAACTTGAAAAAGGTGGATTGATACCTATATTAAAACTCATTACATTAGACATGATGATTGTAACAATGAAAAAGTATTTTGTAAAATTCAAAAAGGGTCAACAAGGAATTTCAGATGGATTATGTTGCACAAACGTTTGCCTTCTTATGTAGAATTATAGTAGATATCTAAGTATAAAGCTAATAGGCTATCATATGCAAGTGAAATTTCACCACACCATATCTATATATGGAGCATTATTGTCTTTGTGGTACATCGGTACCTTTATAATTTATTTCATATTTATATTTCTAGCAATAGCTAATAGATCCTGTAACACCCAGGATTTTTAGTGAAAATAGTTAATCAACTTAAAATGGTGTTTTGATAATACCACACTAGTATGGGTCCGTGCTTCACACACAAACTGTTTGTATTATCCTAAACAGAAAGTAAGGGCGTTTTTGGAATTTTAAAAAGACACCAAGTAATTTAGTTTAATGAATTTTCTTTATTAGTAGTAGAGATAAAATAAGGAACATAATTCTTACAAATTGAGAAACTTGGAAAATCAGACTTCACCATCGCATCGAAAATATTTTGTACCCTAAATTCATATATAAAACGTTAAACATGAATGTCGGATGAAGAAGGATAGATCGTTCACTAAAACATTGTAACAACCTGATATTTTCAGCCATTCGCATCCGCACATGTCCGACTTGAATTGCTCAAAACACCACATTGTAATAAAATTTGGAGCAAATAAAATCATCACAGAATCACAGACACAGAATACCAGAATAACTCACAGTGGAAATAAAATACCATAATAGTTCATGAAGCTACTATAACAAAGTCTCAAAAAAAAACATAATATCAGTTTGAAACAAATCATATAGAGATCCCAAATACATAGTAGTCACAATACAATAGCTGAAATAGAATAACTGAAACTGGAAGATATAAATAACCAGATAAGCAGAATCTCCAGCGATTTCTAGCTCCAGAAAGAGAAATCCAAAGCTAAGCTGTGAATACTCGGCCTGACCCGAGCGTAAAGCAAAACACAAAACACTCGAGTCAGGACATACATACTTATACAATGTAAACCAACTCAAGTGAACTGTAATAAATGTAAGTAACTTAAAGGATGCTTGGAATCACCCATCCTCTAAGGATCCGTTAAACTATTTACTATGCAGTAATATTGCACTATTATAATAATGTCTACAGTAAAATAAACTTACTTTAAAATAGCATCAAGGAGTGACCCAATATTCCCCTTAGCACGTAATAGTCTCAGTAGTCCATCCAGTATCAACGTACCTCCAGATCGGGAGGCAACCCTAAATACTCCATGGGCTATGGAAGAAAAATAAACTCGTAGTAAGGCTCGCTATGGTAGGTGACACGGCACAACGAGGCAATGCCAGGGTAGATATACCAATTACGCACATGGGCTGGCGGTAACGTAGCAGCCACTACGCTCACCTTGGAACACACTCCCAATCAAAATCGGAAGATGGCCATCAAATCAACCACAAGTAAGAGTATAGTATCGAAGAAGTGCGTCCGACAGAGGAGCTACCCCTTTTGGCCCGAGATCGCTCCTGTTTTAGCCACCTTAAGCCAACTCACGGGAGTCGGATCCACGTAATATACCTCAAGAACGTCGCCACCATCCTACTTCATTCTGAAATCTCCACCACATACATAGGTATTAAAGTATTTTTCGGTATCGACAGAGAGTATGTCCATATCTGATCCCGGTCCCTTTAACAACCAATCGTTATTATAACCGGTGGTTATACATTTCAAAAATACTTTTTATATCTCAAAACCAAAATCATTTTTATTTGAAAACTATATTCAAATCAAATAGTATATAATTTTCATTGCAAACATATATTCACCTTTTAAAATCATAATACTTTCAAAGTTATAACTTTTTTAAACCAAAATACCTGAAATCGTTACATTTTGAAAATCATAACTTTTCGAAATCATACATTTGATAGCTTCCTTTAATTCTTTTACATTTACAAATTTATTCAATTAAACCCAAATTTGCAAATTTACAATTTAATTCAATTCAAACCATCAGTTTCAACTCAAATTAGTTTCCCAACAAACCATTTCAAAACTCAAATATCATATCTTTTCAAAATATCATTCATTTTTATATTATTAAAGACCATCCCAAACCACATTTCAATATGTTTATATTTCAAATCAAAATACTCCATTTAAACCATTTAAAAGTGAAGTTATTATACTTATAAATCAAGTATTCAATTCCCAAAAGTTTAGCCTTTCTGAGTTCATTTATTTACTTAAATACATTAAAACAGTGAAACTTCAGCTTTCCACAGCACTTAGAAAATGCTACGGTAAGTTACATTTGGAAACAATTCATTTCAACAGAGACAACATTTTAAAACTGTTGTAATAGTTCAGGGTTCAAATTAAAAGATTTAATTCAATTCAGCCAACTGCAGCACTTAACAAGTGCTATTGTAGACCTTTTATTACTTGTAGATTTTAGTTATAGTTCTACAACCACAACACTTACCAAGTGTTGTAATATTACTTAGTTAAATTTAGCCTTTTAGTTCATTTGCATTAACCACAGCACTTACAAAGTGTTGTAATATCCTTTACAATAGATATTAAGTTAACAGAAATGGTAGCATTTATGAAGGGCTGTTAATTAAATTTTCAGATTTCAATACAATTTCAAAAACAATTAAACTTCAATTTAAACCATTTTAACTTATAAAAATCATATTTTTACACTCAAAATATTCATTTAAATACCCTTTAACTTATGATTTTTTTATAAAGAAAATTTCACAAATAAACATCAAATTTTCAAGGCTTCACTTATTTATTCATGTGTACAAATTTCTATTTCTTTGCAATTTAAAAATTAAATTATCACTTAAGTTTTAGTTACCATTTCAAAATATAAACTTAAATTTCCATTTTATTTCTTAACTTAACTGTTATTTTTAAACCAAATTTCAAATTTAAATATTTAAGTTATATTCAAATTTCACTTTTAAGCATTCATTTATTTAACCATTTTAATTCATAGAAAAATCAATAACACTTTATTAAGTCATTTTAAATTCAAATTAATCAAATTATCATAATTTATTTACTTAACTCAAACTCTATTTTTAAACAAAATCTCAAATTTCAAAATTAAGTTATATTTCAAATTTCAACTTAACCATTCATTTATCAACATATTTAACTTGTAGAAAAATCATTAACACTTTATAAAAATCATTTTTGATTCAATTTAAATCAAAATATCATAATATGCAATTTTAAAATACTCAAAAATTACAGAAATATATATATATATAATAAGCAGGGGTCTGTATAATATCTTCTAACCTAGGCAAGTGATACGGATAATATATCATTTCAATCCATAATTTACAAAGAAAAATCCGGGTTCTATCACTTCAAACCCGCAATCCCAAGTAAAATAAAATAAAAATCACTCAGGCCTATCATTTCAGCCCATAACGATTTTTCCCTATTCTAAAGTCCGTTCGAGTATGTATCATTTCAACCCCTAGTGATTCTATTCTATAAGGAACTTGCAGTGTGAGAAACAGAAATAAATAAACAGTATAACAATATATGGCGATAACAGATGATACGACAGGGTTATAAACAGGGTTAACATCATATAATTTATATCACAGGCAGGTATAACATGATAAAATATTTCTACACATTCACTTGTTATCAATTCACAGTTATATAAGTATAGATGTCAAGCGTGATTACTCACCTTTAAGCTGGAGATAACAATTGAAACTACATAAATGAATTCCAGAAAGCACGATGCGACATGACACAACACGACTTTGATTCAAGTGAGTGGAGAGAGCCAAGATATTGATCTTGTAAGTAATAAACAAACAAAGCAAAACAATATACACATAAATATATTTAACACAAAATACAAGAAACAAATTGAATTTACAAAGCAACAAAGACAAGACCTTGCCTTTACTATTCAATTGCTTGGCCATAAGGGATCATATGCATATCTATGATGTGTTATAGCTCGGGTATGGCATCATGTAGGAATGGCAATAAGTGGATAAAGATAGTAGAAGTTGCTACATGAAGCATACATAGGGTCAATGCCAAAATTGAAGCGTTTTGTCAACAACTAGGCTCGGCCAAAGGGTAAATGGGCTCGCCAAAGCAAGGTACAGTTTTGGTGATGGCTGGAGCTACGGCCAGAGGTGGAGTAGCAGCTGGTGGTGGTGGCTAAAGGGGTGGCCGAAGCAACTATGAAGGGGTATGTGATGTTATGGCTCGGCTAGGCACTAGTTTTGGTGGAGTTTGTGCAAAATTTGTGGTGCTAGCTTCAACAAATGGTCACGACCAGATCATGGTCAGAAGAGGGGGAGTAGATGCTGTCGTGTATGGTGGTGGTGGAGATGATGGGGTGGTGAAGGGGTAGTGGCCGAGCAAGACTAGGTAGAAGAGGAAGGCAAAAATAAGAAAGTGAAGCCATTATCAATCTTTTTCTTTGGCCGTGAGTTTGAATGAGAGAAATATTTTTTCACATGAAAACTAAAGAGGAATACACGGCTACATCAAGCAGATGTACGGTCAAAAGATGGAATGAAAAGCCAAAAAGGAAAATGAAAAGACAAGGGTTAATGGAAAGACACAAGGAAAATGAAAGGGTTTTGTCCCTTGGAATTTTCATTTCTTTTAATCAAAATAAAACAAATAAATTTCAGTAAATAAAAATAAAAATGAAAATAATAAAAATGAAAAAAATAAAATGAAAAAGAAAATAAATAAATAATCTAAGGAAAAATAGAAAATAAATAAGAAAATAGCTTAATATATTGAAACTAGAATTTAAAAAACATTTGAAAAATTATAACTACACTTTAAAAATGTTTTAACAGTAAAATAAATGCATAACATGTCAAGTTACACAAAATTAAACATGAATATGACAAACAAAATAAAATTTATATTAATTAAAATAAACAATTTTGTTAAATAAATCAATTTGCACACAATATTGTAAAAAGCATAACTTTCACAATATGAATCAGATTTCAACAAAACGAAAAGCAGTATACTTAAAATTTTATTTATTTTCATAATAAAAGATAAAATTTAAAAATTCAAATATTTAAATTTTAAATTTAAAAGTCAAAGTTTGACAAAATTGACCGAAATTCACATTTTTGGAAAATATTCTATTTATTCATGTTTGGAATTATAATTCACATAAAAATCAAAGTTTATATTTAAATTAACAAAATTATTCATTTATATAAATAAAATAAAGTTTTTAAATCATCAATTCAATTAAAATAATTAAAATATACAATTAAAATAAACACAAAATACAGGGTTGTTACAAACACACTTTTTGCTGTCGACCTATCAAAATCATAATAGGGCCATTACAGGCAGGAAGTTAAACAATTTGGTTAAAGGTGAGTACTTTTATTTACTAATAAATCCATAAATTATCAAGTATGATGATTTGAAAGTTTAAATATGTTGAATGATTAAATGTTTGATAAATTGGTTGCAAATTGGTTGATTATATGATTGTTTATGTGGTTGATAACTTGTTTGATAAATGATAAGAGAAATGATTATAAATTAACCATAATTAATTTAATAAGAATTTAAATCCATATAAATGTGTGTATGGAAATTATTTATCCTCTTAAGTGTTTTCAAGATGTTTGAAAAGAAATTGAAAAATAAGTTAAAACTAAGCGCGTCGTGCAATGGTAGTTCGCGATTTCACGTCAAAAATTTCAAATGAATGTATAGAGTGGAATATAGCTCGGAATTCTTCGAAATAAGAAAATTCTGGATTATTATATCCATATCTTCTAAATGAAGAAAAAAATCAAAATTTTGTTGAGTAGATTTTGAATTAAGTGCAAATTAATTTTCTAGAAAAATCGCGCTAGTGCAGTTAAGTGACCATAACATGAAATCCCTTTAAATGAATGTTTCTAATTATGGAAAAACATGAAATAAATTTGATGAATTTATTTAAATAGTTTAAAAAAGACTTGAAATGGAAAATATGAATTTTCAAACATTAAAAAGTTGTTTAAATCAAATAAGCTTATACAGCACTTTCCGCAGCACTTTTATGCTGCGAACTCTATAACCTTTTGAATATGAGTTTAAACAAGAAATAAATTTGATGAACTCTATAACCAAAAGCCTTTTAAAATAAATGGGTTCCAAAACCCCTTCCAAGTTCCTTTTCAGTTCCGCTGCGATTGTGAGATTCTGTGTTGTTGTTTTATGTTTTTCTTCTACCTCCTATTCTTCTTTACCCTAATAGTCTGGTATTTTTGGCACTCGATTGCTCGGCACTCTATACGGCAAATGTATTATATTTCTCTTTTTCAGGGTCGAAAATCTTTGGTCCATTACAGGCAGGAAGTTAAACAATTTGGTTAAAGGTGAGTACTTTTATTTACTAATAAATCCATAAACTAATTCAAGTATAATGATTTAAAAGTTTAAATATGTTGAATGATTAAATGTTTGATAAATTGGTTGCAAATTGGTTGATTATATGATTGTTTATGTGGTTGATAACTTGTTTGATAAATGATAAGAGAAATGATTAGAAATTAACCATAATTAATTTAATAAGAATTTAAATCCATATAAATGTGTGTATGAAAGTTATTTATCCTCTTAGTGATTTTAAAATAATCTAAAAAGGTCAGAAATGATATTATGATAATATAACAATATGAAGTGAAATGGAATGGAATATGAGTTTGAAATATAAAAACATTGTATAAAATGAGTTTAAAATGGTCAAGAAATGTGTTATAAACACTTAAAAGTGTTTTCAAGATGTTTGAAAAGAAATTGAAAAACAAGTTAAAACTAGACGCGTCGTGCAATGGTAGTTCGCGATTTCATGTCGAAAATTTCAAATGAATATATAGACCGGAATATAGCTCGGAATTCTTCGAAATAAGAAAATTCCGGATTATTATATCCATATATTCTAAACGAAGAAAAAAATCAAAATTTTGTTAAGTAGATTTTGAATTAAGTGCAAATCAATTTTCTAGAAAAATCACGCTAGTGCAGTTAAGTGACCATAACATGAAATCCATTTAAATGAATGTTTCTAATTATGGAAAAACTTGAAATAAATTTGATGAATCAATTTAAATAGTTTAAAAAAGACTTGGAATGGAAAATATGAATTTTCAAATATTAAAAAGTTGTTTAAATCAAATAAGCTTATATAGCACTTTCCACGACACTTTTATGCTGCGAACTCTATAATCTTTTGAATATGAGTTTAAACTTAACGATTCTTTCTAGTATCATTTATAAATATTTTTGCTCTACAACCAAAATCGTAAAGGCACGTATTGGAGAATGGATTCCATACGAATGACTAAGTATTGGGTATCACTTGTCCTAATACACGTCTAGAAACAGCGTATTGAGGACCACGCTGGGATCCCCTGCAACACAAGACAAGACTATCCCTAATCTGGATAGACTAAATATGCTATTACCCCAGGTGTTCCCACCCTTTTTGAGCTTCTTCCATGTATCGTAGTAATAAAATGATATCCGAGGGTATCTAGAAAGGTATAAACATACCCCAATTGGGTGCGACCCACTTTGCTGCATCTCCCTTGGTTTTTAGTCATTCCCGTTTGATGAGGCTTGAGGATACGATTACCTTTAAATGGAAACTTTCACTTAGAATGCTCATTGTCCTCCATTGATAATGTACTGATAGCATTCATCCATACAAGTCCATTCTGGGTTCGAATGGAACCGAAGGCATTATTCCTATTACATCCGTTATGGAATCATCCTTAGGATTAGTAGCGATTAGCCCTTGCACTTCACTGCTCCATCTTCGACTCCGCGCTCTTGTTTTTCCATCGAAAACGCACTTGTTGGATCGAAGTGGTTCTAGGATAAATTATCTGATCCTGGTCTCTTCAAAAATACGTTCTATATTTTTGGGTAAACTCAACCCAATTTCTTTAGGAAATACACCAATGAAATAAGATCGGAGATCACCTCCTAACCGTTAGTGGACGGAATCCTTATCATCGCCCTAGAAGAACGAATGAGTTTATACATACAGTATAACATCTCGAACAGTAACTGTACCGTATAATTCCCATGTTTCTTATAGATATTCCCAAAGTTATACATTTGGGTCCAGAATTGATAATCAGTTATTTAATTATCAAATGTACAATTATCCAAACTAAGGTTTCATTCCCATTGAAAACATTAAGCCTTATTTAATTTAAATTTCAATAAATTAAAATTACTTAATCAAAAAAGCATATTCTTATCTAACTGGATAAGTATACTAAGAAAACATTCATTTCAAAATATTTGAAGACCCCTTTTAAAATAAAATAGGAAAGCATCACTGCAGTGTCAACCATGCATTCACAGCTTGATGGTTACGTCTCTATCCCTGAGAAATCCAAAACTTAATCCCAGGCATTACTGCCTTCGATTACGCCGTGAGAATATACCATTACTTTCTGAAAACTTTACTTAATAAATTTTCAAAAATAATACTTTTAAAGTTTCAATATAAATTTTCCCAAGTTCTAATTAAAAAAAAATACTCTCTTATAAAACATTATTAATATTTAATAAATCTATCCTCCAAATAACTATACTTTAGTACTAATTAACTCTTAAGTAATAATTAACTTTAAACAATCACTATAGAATAACTTTAATTAATAATTAATATTATTTAAACAATTAGATTACTAATAACTAATAACTTTAAAACAATAATTAATACTTTTTTAAATAGTTTTTTAAGAATAATAAATTAATTATTTTAAATCATTATCAAAATATTTACTAATTAACTTTAAAAAAACATTAATAAATAATAATCATCTTTAAACAATTTGGTTCAAAAGTCAACCTCCAAGTCGGAAAAAGAAGGCTTAATAATTCCAATGGTACTTAATAAAGTTACTATTTAACTTCAAACAGCCCAGAATAATAGATACAAATATTCATATCGATCAGTTCAACTTCATATGGCCAATATATTTTATCAGGAAAATGAATAGATGTATGTACGAATAGAATAGTAGAACATGGTTTTATTCCGGCTAGTAAATGTTCAGAAAACAAATATATTCAGTAATAAGGGCAGAACGGTGATTAATTCTGCCAACAAAGGTCTATGTTAAAACAATCGGCGGAACGATGTTTTATCCTACTAAACAGATGTCTAATTGTCTTAAATTAACTCATCGTTATTTTTATCTTAATAAATAACTTCAATAGATTAGTCAGATAGATTTAACCGAAGTTATTGGTTTAAATTGGATACTTAAATTTCTGCCTGTTTTAAATTGCTAAATTTTTTACTTCTTCAGCCAAACATTTTGCTCCCCCACCCATCCCAACAGGACGAACCCACCTAAACATTTCACCACACACTAATCTTCCTTTCCCAAGACTCATCCTCCCTTCCAGTTCTTTCTCTTTTTTTTTTTTTTTTTTTTTTTTATGAACCGAACCATGGTTGCACCCAACACAAATAGACTGAGACAATCAAACCCGCAGCACTACATTACTTTATCTTCTTCTTCTTTTTTTCTAGATGAAGCCAAATGTGCACGCAGATGCATGCGTATACGTGCACGCGTCTCGAAGCTACAGATCGAATAATTCGATAGCCCCCCAGGTCCATCTCACTCCTTACTACACGATGCTCAGTCCACCCATCCTCCTTTCGACTACGAAGACGAAGTTGAACCATTCCCGGGCTCGAATTTCACCCTATTTCCACCAAACCATATAGCCTTCGATGTTTTGTATGGCCGCCATTGATCCTGTATTTGACCGCACGTAAAAATCAACCTAAAACCCTAAAAACCCCTCGCTACCCCAAATCGAACCCAAAGTCAACATTTCGCCACGGTGAACCCCTGCTTTATGATCCCCTAGTCCTCCTCGTCTGACCGCATGACCTCCCGTCGACCACATCGTCGGCAATTAATTTTTGAATGGGTTCTGATCATCTAGCAATTTCTTATTATCTAAACCATTAAGATCTACGATTTCAGCGCTAAAAATCCTATCTTCATATGCCGGTCATAATCTAATGCTTGAATCGATGATTTGAACATGTTGAAATTTATCAAACTTGGTTTGTTTACTGTTATTTCACAATTACACACAAAATATAAGATAAACAAGCTTCGAATTATTTTTTAACATGATCTCTACCCAAAACCAAATACTTTGTTAGTTTTTCTTGTCTGCAAATTAAAATCAGATGGAGAGATAAAGAGTTTTGTACTAGGGCATGTATGAAATTATCAACTCTGTTATCATGACCGAGTAATGTTTTAACATTTTTAGGTATTCCTAATGCAAACTCTCACCTTCCATATTGTTTGAACCTTGAAAACTTCTGTTTGATCAATAGTTCTTATGATCTAAACTTGAACCCTTGCTTTTGCTTTGATTTTGGAAGTAATTTGTTCATTTTCTTTTTATTGTGTTCTTTGTTTACAGGCATTGATATTGCAAAGCTATATTTTTTTTTTTTTTTTACAGTTTTTAGTTTACAGACTTTAAGCAACTGAAGCTACCCACTCAGGCTCATATATGTACATGCTCATACCACACAATGATGGGTACGTATAATATATTTTTTGTTCAAGAAAGATTGGCTGTTGTACAAGAAAATTTTATATAGCGATGGATTTGAGATGAAAAGTTGGTGTTGAAATCTTGAAAAGAAATCAAGCTAAATGTTTTTGCCATTCCTCCTTTTGGCCAGCCAAATGCTTATGCATATATGTGTGTACTTACCCTTTTTAACTTATTCACTTTTTGATTGTTTTATTTTTATGTTTAGGTATATATTTGTATTTCTTTCATTTTTTTTGTTTTTTTGTTTTTCTACCAAGCAAAGCTGACACTATTTGCTTTTGAGTTGAAATGAAATGATATCCCAGCCTACAGTAATTCTTTTTTTTGATCAAGCATGCATTTACTTCACATGACTTGCAATATTTGACCAGGCAAATGCAACTTCCTTTTGATTTAAAACATATTTTCAGTTTTCCTGTTTCTCTTTGACCAAGCCTTGTATATATATTTATATTTTTCTTTCATTTTGTCTTGTAATTTACTTTTTACATTTCATTTTTATTTGTTTACTTTTTTTGTTATTTACTCTTTTATTTTACTTTGCTGAATTTTCTTTTCAAATTACTTAGTTAACTCCTTTTGATTTTAAAACTCAAGGCATTACAAGCCTTCATATTTATATGTATATATTTCTATATTATATATATATATATATATATATATATATATATATATATATATAACTTAAAAAAAGTCTTGTCGTTTCATTTTTATGAAAAATAACATATTTGTTAAAATGTGATTTGTGGAAGATTTCCTTTTCCAGTAATTTAAATAATTTTTTTTCTCATTTCTCTCATACATATTTCCACATGTATATTTTCTTATATATTTAATTTTCGCTATATACATATATACATATATATATATATATATATATATATATATATATATATATATATATATATATATATTGTTTCGATAACTATATTTATTTAGTCCCTATACACACACACACACATTTCACTTACCATTACATATATTATTTTCAACATTCTATTTTTATTTAGTTTATTGCATACAATGTTTATTTGTTTATAAATACTATGATTTTCCTTTTTATTTTTGAACTTATATATATATATATATATATATATATATATATATATATATATATGCATTCGTCTTAACTATATGTGTGTGTACATATATTTATAAGAAAAGTCGAATTTTAAATTCTTTCCAGGTATGCTATCCTATATTGTTCATAAGCCAAAATCATTCCCTTTTATAATATTCTTCTTATTCATTTTTATTTGCTATGAAATCTGTTTTCAAATTATATATAAATTTGTCGTCCTGAATATATATGTGTGTGTGTATGTGTGTGTGTATATATATAAGAATTTCCAATTAAATCAATTTTCTATTAAATAAATTAAAATTTGAATATTCATATATTATTTTGGCTTAAAAACTATATATTATTTCTAATTGTTATTTAACGAGGATTTTTGCTTATTAAAATACCGTATTATTGAATATTAAAAATTAATATTCAAAACTCGAGATATTAAAATCCTGGGTTGTTACATTCCTTCCCCCTTAAAAGAATTTCGTCCTCGAAATTTCCATAACTAGGCTACTGAACAAAACTAACCAAATTTTAATTTACTAACGAATTAATAACACCCCTATCACACAAGTCTATATATATATATATATATATATTTATATATATATATATTCCCAAATATCAGTTACACCAAGTATCGACTAGAATACTTCCACGGTTACCGTCATCATATACACATACATAAAGTCATATCAAACATCTACAGAGATACCTTACTTGGCTATAATCCAACAAACATGACGTCTACAGGTGACCAATACATACTAATAGGTGTACTCTAAGAAGAGACCACTTAACCCAAACCAACACTCACCGCAGACTCTCTCCATCAGAGTCTTCCACTTTGGGCCCCTTCAATTCCATAGATTCAACTTCATTATTCGGGACCCATGCAAACATCGAGCTTAGTTCCCTCTGACGGTTATTGTAACGACCCGTATTTTACGTGTCGATATATCGTAGAATTCTAGGTCGTTAGTGTTGATAAGTCGTCCTTAACCTAAGTCATAGGGGAGGATAACTCGTATGTTGTTTGAGTCGCGAGGAAGTTAGATTGGAAAGTTAACTCGAGTTAGTGTTGGAGCGAATTAACAGGTTAGTGGTCTTCGCGAGTTACGAGTTAATGAGTTAGATAGCGACTTAGGGGATGGACGAGTTAGCGGGGTTGACGACCTAAGGGGTTAGGTCGTTTGGATGTTAGGTCGTTGAGGAGTGGTGAGCGACCTAATGTGTTAACGAGTTAGTATGTTGAGTCGTTAGCAAGTTGGGAAGTATGGCCGAGTCAAGGAAGCTGCCGAGTTAGCGAGTTACGACTCAAGGCTGGGACGAGTTGGTAGATATGACCGGGTTAAGGCTTTGACCGACCTAAGTAAGTTAGCGACTTATAGGGTTTTGCCGAGTTAAGGACCAGCGACTTAAGGTCTCCACCGATCTAAGGGCTAACGAGTTTGTGTGTTAGCGAGTTGGGTAAGATAGGTCGTATCTCGTAACTCGTTTACGAGTTAGTAGTGATAGTTAGGTCGCTAGGGAGGATAGGTCGGCGGGCTCGATGAATCGTGTCTCGTGTGCTTTGATAAGTCGTAGTATGATAGGTCGGCTTTGCTGATGAGTCGTTGGGGGCTTAGGTCGTTGTGTCGCGTGTGGGTTAGGTCGCGCGCTTGGATGGGTCATAGGAGTGGTCTGTTAACTCGCGAGCGACTTAGGCTAGGTCGCTAAGTCGCGAACGAGTTAGAATAGGTCACTAAGTCGCGAACGACTTAGGCTAGGTCGCGGCCGGGTTAGAGGCGGACGAGTTAAGGGTTTTTCAGCCTATAAATAGAGGGGGTTGGCTCACTTTTTGGCACCGCTTTTTGAAGCGACGAAGTGCTGCCATTTTGGAAACTCGACTACAACATTTCTTCACTTCTTTTCTCCACTTTGATCGAGTGCTAACATCCATCCAAGATCGAAGATCAAGATTGAAGATTGAAGAGTCAAAGTTGAAGATCTTCATCCAACCAAGCTAGATTTCATCGTTTCAAGCGAGATTTCGGCGAATCAAGCTTGAAGCTTCGCTGTCCAGATCTGAAGTGATTAGTTTTTGAAGTGTTTGGGTGATTTGGTGAGTGGTGGTTATCTCTCACGCGGACCCAAAGGAGTATATTGGATTGGTGGTTTGTTGGAGTGTTATAGATAGTGATTTTATGCATTTTTCCTTAGATCCAAGTGTAGATCCATTACTTATGAAGATGTTACTTATGCAAGTTCATTTATCAAGTTGTAGAGACAAAACCCATGATTTATATTTGTTAGATCTATGCTAAAAACCCTTGGTTCATGTATGATAGACCCTTGCTCATTTATTTACGAAATTGCCATTTTAGTTATAAATGCCTATTTAGATCTTGATTGACTACTTATTTGTTTGGATTAATGTTTGCCTTGTTTGATTGTTGTGAATAAGTTATCTGGTTGATAGATTTGGACAAGTATGGTCAAAGACGATTCAAAAGCTACGGAAGAGGCTCTTGAATAAGGAAAGCTACTTGTGGCATATGAAGCGGATGTTGAAGCTCATATGTATGAATTAGATGATGTTGAGATGGGACTTTGCCATGATGCGATGAGGCAAGCCATGATGTTGAGATGGGACTTTGCCATGATGCGATGAGGCAAGCCATGATGTTGAGATGAGACTTTGCCATGATGCGATAAAGCGAAGCATGATGTGAGATAGCCTTGGTTTAATCCAGACGGGATCATCCCAAGCATGTTGATAACTCGATGATGCGATGCGAGTTGGTTGATAATGGTTAGCTTGAGAGGCGCTTGAGCTAGTATGAAAATAGTCGTCGAGGAGGATGACTAGGAGGCTGAGATCTCATCGTTGTTGAAGGTTCTAGCATGCTCAAAGCAAGAGTACGTTGGAACGGGCTGCGATGACGTTCCAAGCACGGGCTGGGACGACGTGCTAGTACTCTGGGTAGTTGCGAAAATTCCTAGGCACGGGCTGCGACGACGTGCAGAGTTATGTCTAGAACCGGGGTTACCATTAGCCCTTGACAGGTGGTCATTCAACTAACGGTGAAATCGAGGCAATGATAACAGTGATAGCCAGAGTCATGGATGTTTGGCTGTACCATCATTCGGTCTCAAGAGCGGTGTTTTCTGGGTGCTTATCTGATCTTGGTTTAGGCCTTGGGGGTTTGTATTTGGAAAACATCGACCTTGACTCGAATGATTATTGCTTTACTTTAATTGTCTGCCATGTTATGCTTGCTTCTCCTTAGTGTGTCTGGGGGCTATCACTGTAGAAAGAGGTGGAGTGGGATGGTTTGGTTCCTATTCCTTTTATCCCTTATGCTCTTTTGGTATGTTTGATAGTTGATTTACTGCTCACTAAGACTTTGTCTGACTCAAGGTTTTATGTCTCCTCTTATTACCTTGGGCTGTTCATCCATGTTGGGATGGGCAGACTAGGTGACAGGTGGCAGGTGCTGATCTTAGTGGCTCACGCTGATGATGACGAAGACGAGCAGGAGGCTTTACATATTATTTTCATATTTTATGTACTGGATATTCCGCTGTTTGTTGATTACTCTGAGTGCTATGTAGTGAGGCTTCTTGTATTCATGATTCAGACCATGTATAAAGCTATTATGATTAGATGATGATATTCTGTTCTATGGGAGCTTCACTATATTATATTTCTCTATTGTATTTTATCCATGCGCTGTGAGTTTTACGATAGAGTCTGCAATGTTTATTTTACCCTTGACGGTCACTCATGGTTGCCTGGCACACTTTCAGCGCACCATACCCTTGTTTCCGTGTGGGAGTCATGGGCGGTCGTCATAGTTATCCCCATCTATAACTGGCTCATTTTCAACCTCACCCATTTCCCAGATGACAGCGTCATCATTTTCTGATTTGGGTTCTTCCTCTGCTTGAAATTCCTCTTCATCCTCATCCTCGAATTCTTCCTCATCCTCAAATTCCTCATCGAATTCCTCTTTTGCTTCTTCCTCGAGCTCCTCTTCTTGGTGCGATGGCTGCTCGACAGGTTCTATTTCCTCCTCTAGCTCTTCCTCATATATCGATGGCTCGTTAAGATCCTTCAGAATCCTTCTAACTAAGTAATGATTGCCAGAATACTTCAAACTAAGTCATGATTGCCATCTCTCCTAGCCTTCGAAAGTGCTCCTCCTCGATCGATACTACAGGTTCTCTACAACCAATTAACAAGAGCCAAGAATAGGATCTTAAGGTATCAGGAATTTATATATGCTAAAGAGTACAAATATAGGTACACACTTCAAATTACTATCATTCAAAAATCTTTACTAAGCAATACCAAAATAATTTTCCTTAGAATTTTGTTTAAATTTTTCTTTTTTCAGAATTCACCAAAGTTTTAATCCTCAAATATCTCTTTAATAAATCAATTATTATAAAATTAGCCTTTATCTATGAAAAATATTCCTAAAATATTTATATAAAAATATTCCAATTTCCTTTTGTAAACAAAATTTACTAAAAATCCAAATTTCCCAAAACTCCCACCTTATAAAACTCAGATCACTAAGGAAATACTCAAGTCAAAGGGACCGGCACCAGAGGACACTCAAAGCCAACGGTTATGACCATTCAATTCCTAGATGATAAAATATTATCATCACTTATCAAACAACACCTCAAAATACTATATATTTTGAAAATCATGCCTTTCATATAAAAATATATTATGGGTAAAATTATTTCATCTACCCTCTTAAAACAATATTGTATCTGCTGGTCTTGTTCAAGTGTTTAGAGATCCCTATCAATAACGTTAGCTACTCGTATTGACCAGAATCCATATGCCACTCATCAGAAAAATCAACACAATATAAAAACATTTTATATCACTAACAAACATGTGCTCTCATATATATACACACTTAAACCCGCTAACCCTACATCTAATGAGTAACCCCACCAAAGTCTAGGTATTCGCTCAACCTAATCTTTGATACTACGATGTCACGACCCATTTTTCCATACAGTTTGAACTGACACTTTACCACGTTTATCCAATCCAAATTGAACAGAAAGGCGGATAGTAAGAAAAGAAAATAGAAAGAAGATAGAAAGAAGGTAGAGAGAAGATGGGAAGAAAATAGAACAGATAGAATCTCACAGTGGAAATGAATAATCTATAATATAGAACAAATCTTTACATAAACAAAACCGTGATATATACAGACATCAATCAGAGTATACAACCAATTCAGCAAGGAAAGTTATAACAACATGCCCTTACAATTTGCTGATATACACAACTAAATGCAATGGAATATAATCATCTATGAGAATACGACTCTGGCCCTCCAGCTCCTCTCCGGATGCTCCACTCCTTTCAACTAAACCTGGAAATATGCTCGGTCTGACCCAAGCATATAGGAAAAATCATGCTCAGGTCAGTTTGGTAAAACCAGCGTGAGAATTTAAATCACAAGGAATTTTGTTCATTACAACTTTCAAAATTCTTTTGAAATCAAAAGTATCCCGTAAGACCATGCCACACATAAACACGATGAGTTTTTCCCTTACGGTAACCAATTTTTTTTATAGAAAATTCAGTGATATTATAATAGTGTCCAAGTACAAATACTTATTCAAATAGCTGAAGTTGTTACATTAATTAAATTCCAACATACTATGCTCTCAACCAAAAACATAAAGGCATGTATTGGAGAATGAGTTTCATACGAATGACTAGGTATTGGGGTATCTCTGTCATAGTACGCATCTAGAAACAACGTACAGAGGACTATGTCGGGATTCCCTACAACACAAGACCGGACCATCCCTAACCTGGATAGATCGAATATGCTATCACCCCGGGTGTTCCCACCTTTTCCGAGCTCCTTCTATGCATTGTAGTAATAAAATGATATCCGAGGATATCTAGAAAGGTGATAAAAATACCCTAATTGGGTGTGATCCACTTAGCCATGCTGTATTTCCTCTGGTTTTCAGTCATTCCCGATAGATGAGGCTTGAGGCTACGATTACCTTTTAAAGGACACTTTCACTTAAAATGCTTATTGTCCTCCATTGACATTGTACTGATAGCATTCATACTTACAAGTCCATTCTGGGTCCTTACGGAACTGAAGGCACTATTCCTACTACATCCGTTTTGGAATTATCCTCAAGATTAGTAGCGATTAGGCCTTACACTTCACTGCTCCATCTTCGAATCCATGCTCTTGTTTTTCCTTCGAAAACGCACTTGTTGGATCGAAGTGGTTTTCGGATAAATTATCCTATCCCGGTCTCTTCGAAACAACATTCAATATTTTTGGGTAAACTCAACCCCGGTTCTTTAGGAAATACATCGGCGAAATAAGATCGAAGATCACCTCCTAACCGTTAGTGGACAGATTTCTTATCATCGTCCTAGAAGAACGAAACGAGTTTATACATATAGTATAACACCTCAAACGGTAACTGTACCGCATAATTCTCGTATTTCTTCTAGATATTCTCAAAGTTATGCTTTTGGGTCCAAAATTGATAGTCGGTTATTTAACTATTAAATGTACAATCATCCAAACAAAGGTTTCATTCCCATTGAAAACATTAAGCCTTATTTAATATAAATTTCAATAAATTAAAATTACTTAATCAAAACAGCATATGCTTATCTAACCGGATAAGTATATTCAGAAAACATTCATTTCAAAATATTTGAAAATCCTTTTTAAAATAAAACTGGAAAGCATCACTACGGTGTCAACCATGCATTCACAACTTGATGGTTACATCTCTATATATACCATTACTTTGTGAAAACTTTACTTAATAAATTTTCAAAATAATATTTTTAAAGTTTCAATATAAATTTTCCCAAGTTCTAATTAAGAAAAATACTCTTTTATAAAACATTATTGATATTTAATAATAAATTTATCCTTGAAATAAATATACTTTAACACCAATTAACACTTAAGTAATAATTAACTTTAAATAATCACTATAGAATAACTTTAATTAATAATTAATATTCTCTAAACAATTAAATAACTAATAACTTTAAAACAACAATTAATACTTTTTTTAAATAATTTTTTAAGAATAATAAATTAATTACTTTAAATCATTATCAAAATATTTACTAATTAACTTTGAAATATCATTTATAAATAGTCATCTTTAAACAATTTTGGTTCAAAAGTCAACCTCCAAGTCGGAAATAAAGGCTAGATAACTCCAATGGTACTTAATCAAGTTACCATTCAACTTCAAATAGCCCAGAATAACAGATATAGATAACAGATACAGATATTCACATCAATCAATTCAACATCATATGGCCAATAGAATTTATCAGGAAAATGAATAGATATCCGTGCGAATAGAATAGAAGAACATGATTTTATTCCTGCTAATAATTGTTCATAAAACATATATATTCAGTAATAATGGAAGAATGTTGATTGATTATGCCAACAGAGGTCTATGTTAAAACAATCGGTGAAACGGTGTTTTATTCCGCTAACAAATGTCTAATCATCTTAAATTAACTCATCACTATTTTTATCTTAACAAATAACTTTAATAGATAAGTCATATAGATTTAACCGAAGTTATTGGTTTAAATTGGGTAGTTAAATTTCTATCTGTTTTAAATTGCTAAAAAATTTTACTTGTTCAATTCCAATAACAAATCACACTACCGTGTTATACTCGTTCATACAAGCACGATGCAAAAATCCTGGAGTTAATCGGATTTAAAACGACCTTGTTATGACTTTTTAAAGATTTTGAAATATTAATAATAACATTAACTATATAACTAACCAAACATTTTTCTCACCCACTCATCCCAACGGGCCGACCCCACCTAAACAACCCACCATGCATAATCTTCCTTTCCCAAGCCTCATCCTCCCTCCAGTTCTTTCTCCTCTCTTTATTTTTATTTTTTTATACGAATCGAACCATGGTTGCACCCAACACAAACAGACCAAGACAATCAAACCCACGACCCTACAGTAGTTCATCTTCTTCTATTTTTTTCCTGGATATGGCCAAACGTGCACGTAGATGCGCATGTACACGTGCATGCGTCTCGAAGCTATAGATCGAACAATTCGATAGCCCCTCAAGTCCATCTCACTCCACACTACACGATTGACCACCTTTACAATGCTCAGTTCATCCCGTCCTCCTTTCGACTATGAAGGCGAAGTTGAACCATTCCTAAGCTCGAATTTCACCCTATTGTCGCCACCACGTCTGACTGCAACGAACGCCACCTTGTCACCAGTAGCTTCGATGCCTGAGACATCTCCACGCCAAACTGCATCACCTTCGATGCTTTGTAAGGCCGCCAGCGATCCTGTATTCGACCGCATGAGAAAATCAACCTAAAACCCTAAAAACCCCTCGCTACCCCAAATCAAACCCAAAATCAACATTTGGCCATGGTGAACCCCTACTCCATGATCCCCTAGTCCTCCTCGAACCGACCGCATGACCTGTCGTCGACCACATCGCCGACGATTGAATTTTGAATGGGTTTTGATCATCTAGAAATTTCTCTCAATCTAGACCATTAAAATCTACGATTTCGGTGCTAAAAATCCTACCTTCATATGCCGATCATGATCTCATACTTGAATCGATGATTTGAACATGTTGAAATTTATCAAATTTGGTTCGTTTACTGTTATTTCAAAATTACACACAAAATATAAAATAAACCAGTTTTAAATTATTTTTAGCATGATCTCTACCCAAAATCAAATACTTTGTTAGTTTACCTTGTTTGCAAATTCAAATAGATAGAGAGATAATGATTTTCAAACTAGGGCACATATGAAATTCTCAACTCTGTTATCATGACAGAGTAATGTTTTAACATTTCCAGCTATTCCTAATGCAAACTCTCACCTTCCACATTGTTTGGGCCTTGAAAACTTCTGTTTGATCTCTCGTTTTTATGATCTGACTTGAACGCTTGCTTTTGCTTTGATTTTTGAAGGGATCGTGCTTCCTTTTCTTTTTACCGTGTTCTTTGTTTACAGGCTTTGATAATACAGAGCTTTTATTCTTCTTCCTTTTTTTTTCAGTTTTTAGTTTATAGACTTTAAGAAACTGAAGCTACCCACTCAGGCTCATATATATACAAGCTCATACCACAGAACGATGGGTACGTATATTTTCTTATATATTTACTTCTTTCAATTTTCACTATATATATATTTTCGATAACTATATTTGTTTAGTCCATATATATATATATATATATATATATATATATATATATATATATATAAGAAAAGTCCAATTTTAAATTCTTTCCAATTTTGCTGTACTATATTGCTCATAAGCCAAAATCATTCCCCTTTATAATATTATTCTTATTCATTTTTATTTGCTATGAAATCTTTTTTCAAATTATTTATAAATTTGTTGTCCTAAATATGTGTGTGTGTGTGTATGCATAAGAATTTCTAATTAAATCAAACTCATATTTTACAAATAAAAATTTGAAAATTCAAATATCATTTTGGCTTAAAAACTATATATTATTACTAATTGTTATTTAGTGGGGATTTTTGCTGACTGAAATACCGTATTATTGAATATTAAAAAAAAGAATATTCAAAACTCAAGACGTCAAAATCCCGAGTCATTACAATTTTCTACTTACCCCACCATGATCGTCAAATGTTGATTTCGATGCCAATGGTGGAAATGTGGTAGAAAGAAATATTTCACTTGCATCAGATGCATCCAACGTTAATGGATTAATTTCTCCATGCCAACTTAACTGGCCTTGCTCAATGGTTGCCTCATTACCACGTCAAACGTGTCTTGTGCAACTCAAGCATCTAATCTTGTAACGAGGCAAATAACTCCCTATGAGAGCACCCTAAGTTATTATAGACATTAATGGATTTAACCCCAACTATGTTTGAATGTACTAGTGACTTAACTTTTTATTTCAAAATAAACAATAATCACCATTTTTTTAATTTATAAATAAAACAAAATTTAGTATTATACAATAATAATACAAATAAAACCAACAAAAATACTTATGCTGTCGATAACAATTTAAGATGCCTAATAAAATCCACTTTCACTATTTTCATTACTCATATGGATGCATCATTAACCATCGTTCAATTTTGGTGGTTGAAATAACACTTTTTTTATGTATTCTTGTATATCGTAAAAAAACTACTATCAACATCTTACATTGTTTTTTATGCTTGACCCTTAAAAACTTATTTATCCTTTTTTGTTTACAATGTGTGTTAAATGGTAACATTCTGTCATATCATGCTTTAGTCTCTCTTCTTTTCAGATGCAGCACAAGCAAGCTCATTAATATCTTATGTTTTTTCCCTAAAAAATAATAATTAGCATAGACTATTTATACTAAGAACAACGAGAATATATAAAAATCAAACTTAAGTGCTTGATTTTGATGATTTTGAAGCGATATTAGAAATTTCATTGTACTAAATTGTGTTTGCTTTACTTTGATACTTTATAGAATCAAGCACTACAAAGAGTGCTTGTTTCCACTTGTCCATTATAGAAAAACACTTTTTAATCTCAGTAAAGAACTCTTTAAAATTGGTTATGCTTGTTTGTGTCAAAGTTGGTCACAAACCTCAGAAGTAGTGAAAGCACCAATGTTTATGCACAGATCCTCAGTATCCAAACAGAGATCTCAGATCCGAATAAACTAGAGAATAAAAATGAAGAAATAGCAAAATCAAAATGTCAGAAAGCAAGAAAAGACATAAGATTTATAATTTTTCGGCTATCTTCGGCTTACGTCCACTTCGAATTGATCCTTTTATTCCTTTTTTATTGAGATTACAATTACAAGCCTTTGGACATCAACAAAATATGAGAGTTTTGGCATAAACAGTAGAAGAAGATCCCCCTTTTAGTTGCCATAGGACCGTTATTTATTGGTGTAGATCCAAAAATATCCGCCTCAAAACCTAGAATACCTTTTCCCTTATGCAAGTGGGCCTACTAGATAGATCCAAAATGATTTTGGATCGATCCAAGTACAATTCGTATCGATCCAAAAATGATCCAAACAAGCCAAGATCGATTATGTACGTCCCCGAGTGAACAAGAAAGCTCCTTTTAAAATTTAATAGCATTTGGACTTGTAGAATGAGAGTTATAATTGATCCAATTTTGTATTTGCAAGTAGGCTGGAAACTTCATATCTATGGATGTCGTATCCGTCGGTCACATACCCATCGCCCTCGTATCCATCAACCCATTCCCTTTTTGTATGATCGGCCACTGTCCTCTTCATATCGATCCCCTACTCTATATGCTGCCTTGTTTATACCGATCCTTGAGCACCCCGAAAGTGCATGCCTTCGTACTCATCAAACCTACTTCCATGTATGCCCTTCGTATCGATCATTATTGATCGATGCGAAGTGCTCTCCTAAATCCATGCAGTCATTACCTCATGTCCATCGGTTGTTCTATCGCTTGCATCGATCTATTTGATCGATATGAAGTGCACCTACGTATCCATCCAACTGATTTGCATTGCATCATTACGAAGTCTATCGATCGAAAGTATGTTGCTACGTCCATTTTGATCGATATGAACCTGCCTTCCATGAATATTGATCCATCCATATCTAGAGCATACGAACACTGATTGATCCAAAATTTGAAACGCTGCCTTTCCTAGCCTTGCCCATCATTCCCAATCAATCCCACCTTGACTGGAGCTTGGTCCAACTTTGACAATATCGATCATAGCCATGTTTTCCTATCGATCTCTAATCCCCATATCCATCCATTCTAGCCAATTTTTTTATATCTTGACCTTGACCAAAAGCGGGGTAACATTTGCCCCTCAAAACATGCCTTTCGATAGGAAGGCATGTTTTGTATAGCCTCAAGTCCAGCATCTAAAGTCCACATTCCATCCATAGCCATACCATCCGATGCATAGTCCAATCCACTGCCGAGCCATTCTATCCAAGTGTCATAGCCATACCCTTATCCAAATCTACGACTGCTCCAAGTCAATATCCGATTCCGAATCAAGTAACCAAATCCCTAGCAAATTCCATAGCCATCCGAACCCGCAAACCGAGTTTTATTCCATCCACATCCGATAACCAATAACCAAATCCATGACCTCGCTGGGTCGACATCCGAATCCGAGACCACTCCAGGCCCTTGTCCATATCCTTAGTTGTTCTTAGCCAATACCTGAATCCATAACCCCTCTGGGTTCTTGCCAAGCGAAATTCACACTCCACGACCTATGTCAAGCAATGCCTTGCTCAACAGTGACCCTGGTTCAGTGTACTTAAACGCTAAGTAATGGTGTGGCTTAAGACCTAAGCCGAATCCTGGTCACTTCAGATCCATGCCGAGCATAATCCATACTCGACAACCTATATAATAGATAATAGATAATATGTGACCTAAGTCCTAGGCCAAACCTTGGTCTCTCCGGACTCTTGCCAGTATAGTCTGTACTAGACAACGAGAATAAGCCATCTCTCCTTGTTCGAATGAAGCGACCTACCCCTTGCAGGAATAATCCATAGCCGACAGCCATTTACCAAAAACCAGATAAAAATCCAATCAAAATCCAATCCGAAATCCAAATTAAATCAGAAAACCAAAAATCCATACCAAAAGTCCAAATCAATATCCAAACTGTAAGCAAGCATCCAAAATAAAGTCCAAATCAGAAAACAAACAAAACCAGGAGTTCAAACCCAACTCCGACACCAAACCAGAAAAAAGAAAATGTCCAAACCAAAAAGAAAAGATAGATTTCACATACTAGAGCGTCGTAGTTTAACATTATCTCAAAGCATGCCTAGGGGCTATCTCTGTCCTCGTACATGAGTAAGTGACTTGGCCGTTTGCCCAGAGTTTTCTACTTAGTCCATACCATCCCTGTCAGTTGATAATCAATCGACCATCATTTCTAGGTCTAACGCCATCCTCATTTGAGGTAGATGGTGACTGCTCATGTTCCACTGCCTCATTTAGTTCCGAAATATTGCCGCAACTGACCACTCCTTACATGCTTCTCGATTATATCCTTTAGTTGCCTACAGCTGTTAGTATCGTGCCCGTCTAGGTCATGAAAGAGATAGTGCCTTCTTGATGCCTTCTCACATTCCGAGGGTTCTCTCCTTGTCGGCCTTTGGTAGGGAAGGCGATCCCGAGTTTCCATGTATATTCGTTCCAACTTCTTGTTTAGTTCTATATAACTAGATAGTTTTGGTTCTCCCTAGCATTTCCTTGCCCTGCTAGAGTCGTTATCCAACTTCCTCTTCCTTTTATCCTTATCCTTACCCAAGCTTTCACCGGATGATTCTCTATCTTTAATCGCGTTTACTTCTTTTAGCTTCAAATCCAGACTCGCGTCCTCCGGTCGAAGAAATTTTTTGGCTTCGTGAAAGAATTCACCAAGATCTATTGGTGGATCCCGCATCAACGATACTTTGAAATCCGAATTAACCCTGACTCCTAATATTGCCGCCATCAGAACCATCAATGGATCCGGTGGATCCACCGAAGCAACTGCCGCATTAAGCCGAGTTAAGAAAGTCCTGAGCGATTCTCCCATCCTCTACTTCACCGATGTCAGTGTCATCACATTCTTCGGCTTCTTGATGTGAACTCTAAACTGCTTCAAAAACCTATCCACCAAATCTGTCAATGTCCAAATAGATCCATCTTCCAACTGCCTGAACCACATAGCAGCTATATCCGTCAAGTATAGGTTGAAACACCGGGCCATAACTTCCTCTGATGCCCCTAGCACTTACATGTGTCTCATGTACCTCATCAAATGATCGGTAAGATCAGCCCTGTCATTATACACCTCTAGAGTAGGTAGCTTGAACTCTGGTGAATTTCTAGCCATTCTGATATCACAGGTAAACGAACTCCTATTTATTCCTTCCAGATCTCTGTTTGCTAAACCTCCATGCATAGTTCGCCTGATAATCTCAGCTAATCTAGTGTTGTCTACCAAGGGTTCCCCCCGAGTCCTCGAGGGAATTTTGGTACATACTCTTCATCACATACACAGTCATCTTCTGTGTTGAGCCAATTGAAGACAGAAAGCTCATGTTTGACTGCCAACGCCATAAAAAATAAGACGAAGGAAAAGGATATGAACGTTTTAATTCGGAAAATTAACCAAAAACACACTTGAATGAGAAAATAATATCAACAACCCAATTAAGCACATCTGTCTAATGGGAAATACTGAGAAAAATGATTATATATGGGCAATTTCCAACGTCACATTGCAAAATTAAGGGACGAGGGACCAATTTTTAATAATCCATTGACTTCCTTTTCCACTGTAGTATACACACTATGCTATAATTACTTCGTCGCCCATTTTATAGAACAATAATTGAACAACAACTTAATTAGGAATCTAAAAATATACAATTCAGAATATAATAACCATGAAGTATCACTAAAGATATATTTCAAATGTATTTCTGAACAACATGCTTTTCATATTAATTTGAAATATTTTGGAAATTATTCATAGGTAACCTTATAATAAAGTTATGTTTGTAACATAACCATATATATGAAAGTGGATATATGCTTCGATGCATGAACATAGTTTAAATCATTCATATTGTATAAGCTTGAGTATATTAAGTTAATATAATAACTGAAAAGTACATATTCCATCCATTTTATTGATTCAATTATCAAAACCTTAAGCCAAATATTGGCACCACTCGACTCACAATTTGATCATGGTAATTGTGGTACGAAGTCTCGATTGAAGTGGACTTCAACAATTTATTAGTGATCATATACATTGATGCCATTTTTCTAAAATGTCTTACATAATTGCATGCTCTTCATGTTGTCAGGTTGTCAATGTTGTCAATGGTGCAATTTATTAGTGATCATATACTTGCAATCGCCTTTAAATATCATCCTTTGATAGCTTAATAAATCAATGTGTGAAAGCCTTGAAATATAAACCTTTGATAGCTTAATCAATCAACATGCGACAAATTTTAAATGTCAACCTTCGATAGCTTAATTAATCAACATGTGATAGCCTTGAAATACCAACCTTCCATAGCTCAACTAAGTCAGTATGCGATAGCCTTAAAATATCAACTTTTGATAGCTTAATCAATAAACATGCAGTAGCCCTGAAATATCAACATTCGATAGCTCAATAAGTCAATACGCAATTGTTTTAAATCACCAACCCGCGATAGCTCTACTTTAACTTTGTCATGCATTGATTTAATTTGCATCAACTTTTGATAGCTTCATGTGTCAATTTACGATTGCTTTGATCAACTCAACTTTTGATAGCCTTATTTATATTCAACTAGTAATTACTACGTTATTCTTCAATTAACCAAGGCTCTTTTGCTTATCAACTTGTGATAGCCCTCTTTCATTAACTTGTGATGGTCCTACTCATATCATTCTACAATAGTTATATATTGTCAACTTGCCACTATTTATTTCTATCAGCTTACCATAGCATGTTTCTTGTCAATTTGCGACAGATCCGCTTCAATATGCGATGACTAATCTCAATGTCTAATAGCCTTTATTCCTCAATTTGTGGTAGTTTCAAAGTGCAATCCTTTTCACATCCTGTCCATTTTTGGATATTTTGGATGTAACACCTGTCCCCTCTCCTGTAAGAAGATTTAATATGCTTTAACTTAAGAAAACTTCTGTTCTTTTTTTTTTTCCTCTTCTCGGGTTGTCAACCTTCTAGTTGTGCTTTCCATCATTGTTCATTTGTTCTCCTTGACATGTAATAACTTCTGGTCTCAAGAATCTTGATTTTTTAGCAAGTTGCTTTATTGAAGAGATTTTTCAACACATAGAGGTTTTTATAATATATTTATATTTGTAACAATCATTTTATTGAAAATGTTCTAAGGGGTGTACAAAAAGATTTACCCACCCCCCTCCCCCAATGGAAAAAAAATCCATAGTTGCTCTCTTTTTTCAGTGACCAATTATCGTTTTTTCACTAGAACCCATTAAAAATGGCTTTTGCTGAACCGTCATCGCCTTTTCTTATTTTTCAATAAGTTGTTGATGAATTTTGCTATGCATGAGGAGTAAAATTGCAAACCATTTTATTTTGGTGGAGTCTTCATAACAGTTTTTTTCTAGGTAAAGTCATACTAAAATTTGCCTCACTCACATCAATTATGAAGTCACTTTAAAGTGTTGTTTCTAGAATGATCCATAACAACACATTTGTATGCATTATACAAAATTAATAAATACTAATATTGTTAACCATATATTACAAAAGTCATAGCAATATAAACGTAAAAGGGAAAAACATGGAGATTGTCGTTAATTCTTTTTCGATGTTGTAAATATGCCTCAGGCTTTAACCTGATTATTGAATGAAATATGAACCCACAGCTATTGGGGGTTTTCAACTTTTTTTGTTCGGATCACTTCTTCCTCTAGTCATCTGCTGCTTCTCCGAGGTTTACCATTATTACATTGGCTATCTTTCATCGGTTGAGCTCGTATGGGTCTCACCGCCAGCTGTTTAAACTAAGGATGACAATTGAGCGGGTTAGGATTGGTTTTTCATGCCCTAAACCTGTCCTAGGTTTTTCAAACACTGACTCAGACCCATTCTGTAGATTCAGTGCGGATAACGATTTTTACTCGAAACCCGAAACCGGTTCGAGTTAGGATAGACCCGCCCCGTCCTAAGACCCGATGCAACTTTATATGTTCATTCAGAATTGTATATTATTGTACATATATTTATTTATTTTATTTGTGACATTCGCTAAATGATATTGAATATAAAGGATCAACAAATCATCGTTATTGTAGTAAAGTGATTTTATGATATATCAGTAGTATGTGTCGGGTTAAGGCGGGTCATTCAAGCCCCAATCCGACCGTAGATCCGGAGCTTCCAAGAGTGGGTCATGGGTCCACCCGCTCCGACGGCCCAATGGGACGGGTCTTAGCGGGTCAAAACTAGGGTTGGTCTACCGGCTTTAGACCTTAGATCCGTCCCATTGTCATCCCTAGTTTAAAACATGAAGCTAAAAATGAATAGGGTAGATAAAATAGTGAAGAGGGTGATTTGTAATGCAATCAGAACGAACTTGAAAAAGAAAACAGTTTGTTTTTGTATGATCGAGAAAAGGAGAGCCAGACATTCGAGAATTGAGAGTTTCTATGTCTCTGTTATGATCAATCCCCCAATGATTCCTGATTAGTTTGAGTAGCAATATTTTAGGCGCTGTCTGGTTTAATTTTGTGTTTTATGTTTTGCGTTCTCAGCATTCAAAACAAAAGAATGAGGATAATGGAAGAAAAATTAAAAATTTAGGCAATTACGACGACAGCGGAAGGACGACGGATGCAATGAAGCGACGGTGAAAGTGATAATTATTTCTCAAAATACGAAAATTTTCATTTTATATGTCAGCGTTATTTTTCGAAATTGTTGTTTTTTTAAAAATACGTACATCGTGTATACGATTTTTGGACCAAAACACAAAATTAAAAATACCGAACCAAACGGGAGTTTTTACGACATTTTCTTGTTGCAAACTGGGCCTCATCGTCTCTTTATTATCCAATAACAAAGCGAGTTTTATGTCTAGTCGCGTAAAGACGATTGGTTTGTATATTCCAAATAAAAATGGAAAGGTATGCGAAACGAAATTGGTTATCTTTAATTTTTGGAAAAGACGATGTGTGCGAAAGTTCTTCAAAATCCACCGTCCTTTACGGTTGTTTTTAAAATACCACAGTCAACGCCTGAGATGGTTGAAGGACAAGATGTAGTGGTTTAACCTTTAGATTTGATTTAAGATTTTGACAAAAAAAGTCGGATTATTTACTTCACTAGTTATTATTATCCAAAAAATCAAGATCGTTTTATCTCATTACGTTAATCTCAGTTCATTTAATCCTTCTTCCCTAAACATGGAATTAACTTTCTGTAAACAAATTAAATCATGGATATCTTCTATTTTTATCGTCTCCATCTTTTTCAAAATTTGTATAAATAAATTCAATTGAAATAATTGATCAATTGGTTCTGTGGCGTAATGGTAGCGCGTCTGACTCCAGATCAGAAGGTTGCGTGTTCGATTCACGTCAGGTTCAAAACTTTTACATCGTCCTTTTACACCTCCCCGGCTGCCACGCTGCTGCTATTTTTTTCCCCTTTCGCTATAAATAATTCTACTCACCACAATTGTTTCCCCAATCTATAATATCGGCTTTTAAAATTCCAAAATGTCAAATTTTAGCCGAATCCTAAGCAAGGATCCAGATTACGGGCAGAAAAGGTTTCTTTTTCACCTGGAATCCTCTTGCGGCTTTGGCACTCCAACTTTGCGCTGTCAGTGCTGCTTTCCCCCTCTTTCTCTTATAGCTGCAGATTATGTGAAGAAGATTCAATATTAATTTGCCACAGTTATTTTCTCTTCCGCCTTACCGCTTATAATCACTAATGTACACAATCTCAAATTTGTGCTGGATTTCCTTGTTAAATTACGAAAGCCTTGATACGTCATTAGGTTTGTACAAATTATGCAAAGAGCTAGTATAATGCACTGTTAGGTCTGATGTGAAATAATAATAAATCTTAACCCTTAAGACTTAACGTTAGATTCAGTCCTCTTTACGTTTGCTATTTATATTGCAAATTTCTCACTTGTGAGAGGAAGGTGTGTGGTTTATGTTCCTTATTATGCATTAGTAAGACAGGAAGAATAAGTCTCAACTTAGAATACATGAAGTGTCTGGTTGATGTGGTATGTAGATTAGTTAACAATCATCGTTTGTTCTTTATTTTCTATATTTTGGATATTGGTTGTGGATGGTTTTTTTGGTTTTTCATGTTGATGATTAGCTACGTAACATATGTTTATTTTTGGCCCCTTGTTCTTGCCTATGACCAAGAGGCAATCTCAACCCTTTTTTTTACTGTGGATGTGAATACGTCAAAATATCGAGAAACCTTCAGACACGAACATTAGTTTCTAGTACTCATGCCCATGCGATGCATGTATACCTAGAAAAACCATTTTGCTTTTTCATTCAAAAAAAGTTTTGGTAAAAAAATGGTGAAACTGATAGTAATATAATTTTGATGCATCTGAGATTCAAACTAAAGATCTTTAGAGCCTCCGCCTAAGTACTCCTTTAAGATGGATATCATTTGCAGTTTCAAATTAAATAGGCATATATTGCTCTGAAATTGTTATCCATGTTTGTATAAGTTTTCAGGTGACGTCTATTCTTGCAATAAGTTTTCTTAGGAGGCCTATTAGTAAAATGAGTCCTATGAATTTTTCTAATTAGATGCAGGGGTAAATGACAACAGTCTAAAGTACCTTTTTTAATCTTGTTTCCGTGGGGAGTATTGAGCATCAAAACATTACAGAAAACATTGAGCATCAAAACATTCCAATATGGGGGAGTCCATCTTCAACTGATAATTGTTGCTGCTGTTATTATTATTTATACTATTATATTATTATTGAGTCTCATTTCAAGTGTGTACAAGCAACCTCAATATTTTGTGAAACGAAGCGTCGCATTTTTTCTCTTCTCTTCGTTTCCATCTCTCCGCTTCTTGCTTATACTTCAACCTTTCTTCAACTCTTCAATTGCGTCTTCCCTCTTCTTCCTTTTTCCTCCTCTTCAATATCCTCTAACCCTAAACATTCTTAATCCTTTTCCCTCCTCTTGCTTCTTATCCAAACCTAAACATTCATTTCCCTCAGTTGTTAACTCAATTCAAATCGGAAACCATATCCCAAGATAAACATGGATCTCCAACCTTGGGCGACTTCTCTGCCCTTAAGGCAGACTTGGATTACGGCAGCAAGGAAAGCGGCCCCCATGGCACCATTCAAATCAGCAATAATCGGGTCCAAATCTGCCAAACCCCTATCGTTTGAAGACGTTTTTAGTTTCTCTAAAATACCAAGAAGATCAAGTTCTGGTATGATTTTTTGCTACTTCGAATTTTTTTTGATGTTTTCGAACCTGATATGTCAGTATTATCCTTGAAAATTGTATTTAAATTTAATATCGTTTTCCTTCTGTTCGTTGTATCCTTTTCTGTTTGATGCAGTAGTGGAACTACTATTTATTGACACTCCCGATGCATATACAATCTGATTGAAGAAGCAGTCGCACTGCATATTCAGATATTTCCTTCTATTTCAGGTAAAATTCTTTTATTTGGTTCAATTGGTCTTTCCATTTGTGTTATTTTTCTATGTTCATTGGGTTCTATCTTTGCAGGAATATATAATTTGAATGCTTCTTATTTTTATCCTACTTCATCATTTTATATTGCTAAAAGTATTTTTATTGTTTAATCAAGGAATTTTCAAGGTGAAACAGCTTGGTTTTGGATCTTTTTCCCATGTTTAGTTACTATTTACATTGATTTTTTGATCTGCTATAGATAATGGAATTTAGTATGTACATTTCTAAAAGGCTGCCTAGATTTAATTACATCGGTTCGATCTGTTTACAATTTGGTATGCTATTTTTACATGTTGGATGAAACTCCTACCTAAGGTATTTCACCATGGTTTAGATTATATTTTTGCTCATGTTTTGCTACTGCTCGATTAGAATTTGTGGTTTTGTCATAAATAATAAAATCAAATATGTACATTTCCAACATGCTACTTGGATTTAATTACAATGGCTAACTCTATTTGCCAGCTTGGTATGTTGTTTTTATGATGTAAAGTTTATATATCATAAATCATTTTATTTAACCGAAGTAACTGATCTATCCTACAAGTATGAAGGCACGTCCGATGGACGTGAGTAAGGCAAGTTGTTGTAAAATTAGTAGGGTGTGAAGAGAGATATGGGAAATGTTTAATGGGGAGGGAAAATATTACGGTGCGAATTTTTTTTGTTCTGCAGTATGCATATTTTTTTAGTTTTCGTGTAGAAAATATGTTGGGGGAATGATGATAGGAAAGTACCACAGTTCAGTTAGCCGGTATCTTTGTCAAGCGTGATAACGGATGTTATTTTACTTGAATACAGTTGTGAAAAAGAGAGTTGAATGAATAAAGTTGTGGCAATGTCTATTTCAAATATGTAACATACCTTCTTAAATTATGAAGTGGGTAATAATATTGTGACGGAAGTTAATGGACGTTTTGAAACTAATCCGTTAGGACGTACAGCCGGTTTGTGGGAAAATGTTGGTTGTGGTGTGTAGTACAAAGATGTACCGTTGAATATGGAACTAGAGTAGTGGTGTTGGTGCTTATGTTGGAGAAGGCAAGTGGATTTGGACGTCTGCGTTAAATTGAGTTTGTGAAAAGGGGAAAGTAAATTACATGTATATGTTCACATAGACAAACAATGTTGTGTTGTGGGTGGAGGACGTGTGTATGTGTGAGGAAGTATGAATGGCGAAGTTGATAAAATGTGCAGACAACAAAGTAGTGATGCGGGCAAACATATTAAATTTAAAATCTAATTACTTGAAGAAATTGGAACAGACAAAAGGAAATCAAATGATAATTATGAGAGCGGAATGACAAAATTACATTGCTTAAGTAGAAAAAAACATAATGCTGCAGTAGCGAACAAAGGTAAAAAGGCAAATACAAAATGGTGGCCAAAAATGTTAAAAAGATGGATGTCATAAGAGCTCTAGCACGAACGATCAGCTAGAAAACGATCCACAATCTTATCACACTGCTCAATCTGCAAGAGGAATGTAAACTATGATTAAGTATTAGACGATTAAGATTAGTGGGGTAGAGGAGTGGACGTGAATAGTTAAAAAAAGATAGGAATATTGTAACGACCCGGAATTTTGGGCAATAACAATTTAATAATCTGTGTTAATAATTTAACTGGTTTGATAATTTTCTTTATAATTTTAATTTAAAATTGGCCAATTTATTCTTTTTAAAGGTTAATAAATATTTAATCTGTTAATAATAATCAATATATCTTTTTGGCAATATTGATAAGAATTGTTTTTCAAAGTTAGTCAGATTTTCTTCTGTTTATAATATATACAATTGATATATATTGTGAATAAAAGAGCTTTTGTTTTAAATTAAAGATTGAAGATTCAAATTGTAATATATATATATGTATATGTTATAGTTTGAGTTATTTTGAAATTTAATTTATTCTATTTATAATTGGTATATGAATGAATACTATAATTTTAAAACTTAATAGTTTTCAAAGATTAAATTTAAAGATTTATTTATTTTCTTTCAAATATAAGGTAATATTTATTTTTAATATGATAGTTTATAAAAAGGTTTTAAATAAAATTTTATTTCTTTAAAGTGTTTAAATATTAAATGGTTAAAAATGTACATGTATATGTTTTAGATTTTAAACATATATTAGAATTATTTGCATTTTTATTTGTGTTAGAATATATCTTTTAAAAGAAAACTTATATTTATTTATAAAGCAAATTTAATTAGTAGGATTAATTTCACATTTTAAAACTAAGTAAAATTTATTAAAAAGACTTAAAGTACAAATGTAAACATATTATCACCTTGCAATAACACATGTAAATAAATTAAGCAAGTAGAGTGACATTTGTTCAAATTAAGGAACATGTGGCATTATTTTCATTTTAATGAATGTTTTTAGAAAAGAAAGTTAGTTTTTTTTCAAACATTTTTCCTTTGTCTTCTTTCTTGGCTCAAAACAGAAAATTTTCTTTCTTCAAACATGAAATTAAACCAAAAGCAAATCAAACTTGAATTCTGCATAACCTGAAATCTTCAAACAAGTTCATCACAACAATTTCAAATCTGCAACATCAACTTTTAAAGCCTGCATCTCAAATGGAAAGCAAATCTGCAACCATCAACCTGCATTTCATTTGAGAGCATCTGCAAGTTAGAGAAATCTGTAAACAATTAAGATTGAAGCATGCAAGGAAGTAAATTTCATCAACAAATCATCTCAGCAAGTGTTTAACAGCAAAGTAAAAGCAGTTTTCAAAAATTAAAGAATGCAAGCCTGGAATTAAAACCTGTTCTCTGCCCCTGCAAATTATAGGGTGAGTAAACCTTTTAAAAACAGCTTTTGTCATAGTATACTTGAAATTGTTGTTGCATGTGATAAATTTGGCTTGGTAAATGGATTTGTTTAAATGAGTACTGTCATGCATGCATGTTAATGGTAGAGATTGCCTGAGAGTTGAAAACCTGCTCTACAATAATACAAGTGAGTAAATTAAAAAAAAAAAAACAGTTTGAAAGTGGGTTAAACTTGAATGCATGTTAAATCTTTGAATTGATATTTGTATTACATGAAAATCACACAGTTTTATTTATTGAATTTATTCTTACATTTATATAAGTAAATATATGACTGTATATATATATATTGATGTTCTTCTCTGTTTGAAGAAAACTGTGATCTTAGTTTTCAAAAATCAAAATTTCCCAAAATGGTCCATATTAGCTTTGACTATATGAATGAAGTTTGCTTAAAAATGTGTAATGAAGATCACAAAAATATTTCTATGATATTTAAGACAACAGATAAGTATAAATATAAGAATTACAGTAAAACTAAGATATTGGCTAAAAATTAACAACCTTAATTTTTAGTTTGGATTACATGCATGTAATCTTGGTAGGAAATCATGAATTTTGATATGTAAATTGTGATTTTTAGTTAAGTATCCATTGAGAAATTTGGGTTTGAGTGTTTTTGGGGGTTTTAGTAATTGCCATTGATTGGCATGTTAATCAGAGCTTGAATCTTGTTCGAAGTTTGTTTATGAATCAAGGATCATGGGAAAAATGTAATTTGATTTTCCTAATGACTGAGGAGTTGGTAATCGAGCAAAGTAGGGTTTTAAAGCTTGTTTACTGGGCTTTATTGTGGAGAAGTTTGCGACGTGAATGAAGGGTCGGGGGTAATCGCACATGAGGGAAAGTGAAGCTCAAGTCGTAGCGGTGCTATGGAGGGGACGGCAGCATGTACGACGTCGTTGGTGATGGCCGTGGAGGTGAGTTTTTGGGGGGGGGGGGGGGTCGATGTTACCTGCAGTGTTTCGACTTGAGTACAAATTTTCGACTTGCATATGTATTGATCGAGCTGGGTGTGTTGTTATGCTCGCTGGCGATAGGGTGACTGTCGGAGATGGTCGCGGTTGACCACGGTGGCCGGAGGTGAGGGGAGACATGCACGTGCATATACATATGCACTGGGTTTGGAAATTTTGGAGAAGATGAATGGAGCTCGGGGGAAAACTCGGGTTGTGCTCGCGTACGACTCGAAGGAGTTGGGTTTGGGTTGGCTTCGGGAAGGGTACGGGATTTTCTCGGGTTGTTACTCGAGTGGGATTTGTGTTTTATTTGGGTGCTGATGGTCTGCTTCTTAAATACTTACTGTATTATGATACAGTTGCAAGCAATTTATGTTGGTATGGCTTGAAGTCAAGTTGCAATGGCAACTCGAGTATTAATAAATGAAAGTTCAAACTTCAATATTGTAACCAAATTTAAACTTGTTTGTTTGAAATTAAGTTATTAGAACTTTGAAATGTAAATTAAATTTACTTTCAAATTTTAAACATTTGAGATGATTTCTTTGAAAGAAATTATACTTAATTAAAGTTTGAATTTTTGTTAAAAGAATTATTCGAATTTAATTATTGAATCAAAGGTTTTAAAGTAAAATAATAAATAATGTTTAAAAACAAGATTACAAATTTTATTGAAAAGGGTAAGCTTAAATTAGATAATTAAAATGTTTTAAATCTCAAATTGGTTTCTAAATGTTTTTTTCAGATAAAGTTCAAGTTAAAATTTTGTAAATCGAATAGATTGTTTGAGTAATTAAAATTGATTAAATTCAAATAATTACTTATGAAAATAATAAAGTTAGATTATTTGGATAAATTTAAGAATACTTCATAATTGGATATTTTGTAAAAGATTAATTAAGAATAATGTTTTCTTAATTAATTAAGGATTTTAAATTATAAGATGTTAATTAATTGTTTAATTAATTTTAAATAATTAGTTAATTATATATTAAATTTTAAATAATCACTTAATTATGAATTAATTAAGTATAATTACTTAATAAAGTAATTAATAATTAATAATTAAATGTAATTAAGGAAGTTAATAACTTATGGAAGTAATTAATGATAATTACTCATGGCGTAATTAGTAGTAGTGATTATTGTTTAATCACTTAATGATATCAATTAATGAATTGATTTATATAAATTATTGAAGTTAATTAATTATGAAGTGATTAATTAATTAAAGAATCAAGAATTATTTAATGATGTGATTAATTAAATAAGAGATTAATTAAGGTTTATTAATGAAGTAATTAGAGATAATTACTTATTAAAAGTTAATTACTTAATTATTTAGTTAATTAATCAATGTGATTAATTAATTAATAAATGAGATTAATTTAAGATTAATTACCAAGAGTAATTGATTAAATTGTAATTAATTAACAAAGTAATTAATTAAGGATTTATTTATTTATTTAATTATGTAATAATTACTTAATGAAGTAATTGAGGATTAATTAATTGAATTAATTAATCAAGGATTAAAATAATTAAATTAGAAGTTAATTAATTCAATTGAGTAATTACAAATTGTTAATTACTAATTATGATTAATTAGTTGATTAATTATAAGTTAATTATTTAGTTAATTAAAGTAATTATTAATTAATAAGGATTAATTAATGTAATTAATGATATTAATCAAGGTTGATTAATATAAGTGATTAATTTAAGTATGATTAATTAATTGTAATTAATTAAGGTTTAATGTAATTAATTATAGTTAATTAATTAATGAATGATCATTAATTATTTTAATTAATGATAGTAATTAAAGGATTAATTACTGAATATGGTTAAGGATAATTACTTGAATGTAATTAAAGGTAATTAATCAGGGAAGATTAATTAGTGAAGATCATTAGAGATGTTTAATTTATTTATTTGGAATAAATAAATGAAAGGATTTAGGTAATCCAGATGATTAAGAGTTAATCAATTCTGTTTTGATATGGATGATGGATATTAGATGATTGATTGATATTGGATATTGAATGATATTGGGTGATTGGTTGATATTGGATGTTGTTTGATATTGGGTTGATACTTGATGATTTGGATATATATGTTAAGTGATATGCTGTTATGAATTATCTCTTTGTGAAAATATGATTCATCTATCTGTTCATATATCATCCTGAATGAAGTTAAACTGTTTAAACCCTTAAGCACAACTTGGACATTAAAATGGCGTTTGGTTTCGGTGAGACCGGGATCGGGTATCCATATTTGGAATCTGAAAACCACATCGATTCCAATTAAACGTTAGGTTGTGTATCCAAGTGGAGCATGTGAAGACTCGAGGTATAAGGGCTATACGTCAGTATAACTCTGTGGGTGATTCCGTAATGAGTTTGACGGAATAGTGCTTATAGATTCGAGATGGTGATTTAGAGTGCAAGGGCTATGGTCGTTGACTCTGAGGGTGCTTCCAATAATGAGTGCAACGAGATAGTGCCTTCGGTTTCGTTCGAACCCGGAACGAACTTGTATGGATTGAATGCTTTCAGCACATCGTCAGGCGGGCGATGAGCATTCTAAGTGATGTGTTCTATAAGGTAATCGTAACCTCAAGCCTCATCAACCGGGAATGGCTAAAACAGGGGAGGTGCAGCAAGGCTTCGTGGGTAGCTCCCACTGGAGAGCAAGATACATCCCTGTCAAGAGGTCCCTTTCTATTTCGGCTTAGTGTGTGGTTGGTCGCGCCAACACGGGGTGGTCTTGTTCGGGACTGTTCAGTAAGGAATGGTTCCGGCCTTGTGGTGCAGGGGATGAAGGGAGTAATCCTCAGTACGGTGATCTAGGCCACGTACTGTGACGGGCAGTACCCCGGTAGCCCTGCCATTGATGGAAACCCATTCTTCCTACGAGACCCTACGGTTTTGATTGTATTACCCACTTTTGTGGCTAGTAGATGGAATTTAATCATGTAACAATTTCGGCTATTTCTTATTTACTTGATAACCCTAGACACTATTATAATATCACTGGATTTCCTATTAAATGTTTTGGTTAGCGTAAGGTAAAAACTTTTCCATGTTTATGTGTTGGAAGTCTTATGTGATACCTTTTCTTTCAAAGGTTTTCTAAAGTTAAGCAACTTTAACCCATTTACTCACACCAGACCCCTGTCTGACTCGAGTGTTTATTTTCTGTTTTATTAAACTCTTGGGTACTCATATTATGTATGAGTAGTCAAGTGACTCAGGTTAGCTTGACGAATTCTGGAGGAGTAATGGAGCAGGAGGCTTCGACGTGTAGTTATATATATATCGGTTCCGTTGTGTCTGGTATCTGTTTCTTCTATTGTACTTGAGTTGTATGAATTAGACATATGTTATAACTGTCTAATATATGTTGTATAGTTTTGTACTCTGATGTGTTGAGATACTATGTAATATTTTATGTTAATTATTATATTTTATTCGTTCCGCTGTGAGTTCTCTGATTTTGTTTGTGTTCTTCTTTCTCTTTCTTTCTTCTTCTATCCCTTTCTTTCTTCAAGATGACGCGATTTTCTGGGAGTAGAAAGTCGGGTTGTCACACTTGGTATCAGAGCATTAGGTTGAGTGGATAACAAGGCTCTGAAGTGTGTCTTTCTGTAAGGAGCATTAGGCTGAGTGAATACCTAGGCTCTGTAGTAGTGTCTTTCTTGAGAGAGCGTACTTGTAATTTTTATATATAACTATATATATATCTATGTCTACCTAATAGGTTGGGTTATCTGTACGGATTTTTCAACATAAGTTATAGAGGTAGATGGAGTAGTGGATTGTGTGTGTAACACGATTACCACTAATGGAAGAGGTCCATATGTTTGAGGTTGGAAGTATTTGCCGAGACTGTAGACCTAATACCGTCTCGAGTAAGATTTGTAGCTTGAGGTGAGGATTTCTATGATATCCGAAGGAAATCTTTTGAAGATTCGGAGTTTATGTTTGGAATGTAAGTTTGGATGTCGCTCGGGTAAGCGAATTTTTCTTGAGTTTGGGTCTGTCGGAAGTGCAAAGGTAAGTGATGATATCTTGGTAACTTCATGATGAGATGCAGTATCCTTGGATATTTATGAAGATGTTTTCTCTTGAAGCAGTTTTAGAAGCGGTTGAGGAGCAGTCTTTACCTGCCTCAGGGAAGACTCGTCTGTGTAGAAGCTATCTGGATCTTTAGTAAGGAAGTTGGCTATTTTGGAATATGAGACTAAGGTCTATGAGTTGTTTCTCTCCAGGCATGGTCTCATTGTTATTCCTTAAGGAAAGAGAGATATGGATGCTTGGTTTGGAGTCCGAGTTTCTTGAGAGGTTGTCTGCCCTCTCGGAGGTCCGTTGTGTGGTTTCTTGATGGTTTTGGTTTTGGAGAAGCCTTTGGATTTAAAGTCTTTGGTTAGTTGTGATAGAAGTGCAACTCGAAGTGTTCGGTGTGCTCACGAGGAGGTCTTTTAGCTTCACAGTATCATCAAGGGAGAGTTTAGAAGCTGCAATGTTGATTGTTTCTCCGATAATTCAAAAATCTTTGTGGTTCTCTTTCAACAGTCCGGGCTGAAGGTAGTGAAGTTTTCTTGAAAGGTTAACCTGGTTTAGAAAAGCTTAAAGCTGTTCTAATTGGTAAAGAGAGGACAGTTTCTTTAGAATCCGAACTAGGTAGGATCGCAAAAGTGACTTGCGATTAGTTGGGAATTTTCTTAGGCTATCTTGGGTAATCTGTTGTTGGAGGCTGAGGATTCTCATGAGAAGTAGGAGCTACTGATGTAATCTGAAGTTTGTCTACATCTGAAGTTGAGTTCCATATTGTTTTGATTCCGGAAGCAAATTTTGGTAGTTAGCCTGATAGTTGGATGGTTCTTGGAGAAAGCAGAGTTGGTGTAGCAACTCAGATATATTTGGAATTGGAATTGGACTGATATAGCTTTTGGAATAGGATCTAGAAACTGTTTTGCTTTGGTCTAGTTGTTTCTGGGAGTATCAGCATAGGCTGAGATGATCAGGAAGAGATTGGCAGCCCAGAATTGTCTGATGAGTTATACAGATGAGATAAGGAGTTTGATGTTTGAAGTTGGAGACTTCAGTGTTGTTAGAATTCTCTAGTTAAGAGAAAAGATATTGGATAAGATTGGTTGGTTAGTGCTGAGGCATTTGAAGATTTCTTATCTGTGTTTTTTTGATAGGATGAGATTGAATTACCAGTTTGGATAGCTGGAATTCATTTTTGTAACACGTGTCTCTGAGGGAGTACGTGTATGATTCATCGATTGGTTGTTGAATCTGTAGTTCAGTTGGAGTTGGGTGTTGAGCTGGATTGAGAGTAGTCTGATGCTCTATTTAGATTGAAGGATCTAGAGATGAGAGGAGTTCTGGATTTTGGTTATGTAGTTAGTTTGTTGGCTTTTGTAGAGCGAGTCACCTGGAGATTTATACTTGGGGAAAACTCGAGATAGTATTAGAAATTTATTCTGATTTGTGTCAGAATAATTAGTTAGGTTTGTTTGTTTGATTTGTTGCTATGGTTGATAGTTACTGGTTGTTAGGAATGTTTGCTAATTTAAATTAAAATTTGTACTGGATTATTAAATTACCTTTGCTTTTAAATTTCGGGGGCGAAATTCTTTTAAGGGGGGAGGATTGTAACGACCCAGAATTTTGGGCAATAACAATTTAATAATCTGTGTTAATAATTTAACTGGTTTGATAATTTTCTTTATAATTTTAATTTAAAATTGGCCAATTTATTCTTTTTAAAGGTTAATAAATATTTAATCTGTTAATAATAATCAATATATCTTTCTGGCAATATTGATAAGAATTGTTTTTCAAAGTTAATCAGATTTTCTTCTGTTTATAATATATACAATTGATATATATTGTGAATAAAAGAGCTTTTGTTTTAAATTAAAGATTGAAGATTCAAATTGTAATATATATATATATATATATATGTATGTATGTATGTATATGTTATAATTTGAGTTATTTTGAAATTTTATTTATTCTATTTATAATTGATATATGAATGAATACTGTAATTTTAAAACTTAATAGTTTTCAAAGATTAAATTTAAAGATTTATTTATTTGCTTTCAAAATATAAGGTAATATTTATTTTTAATATGATAGTTCATAAAAAGGTTTTAAATAAAATTTTGTTTCTTTAAAGTGTTTAAATTTTAAATGGTTAAAAATGTATATGTATATGTTTTAGATTTTAAACATATATTAGAATTATTTGCATTTTTATTTGTGTTAGAATATTTCTTTTAAAAGCAAACTTATATTTATTAATAAAGCAAATTTAATTAGTAGGATTAATTTCACATTTTAAAACTAAGTAAAATTTATTAAAAAGACTTAAAGTACAAATGTAAACATATTATCACCTTGCAATAACACATGTAAATAAATTAAGCAAGTAGAGTGACATTTGTTCAAATTAAGGAACATGTGGCATTATTTTCATTTTAATGAATGTTTTTAGAAAAGAAAGTTAGTTTTTTTTCAAACATTTTTCCTTTGTCTTCTTTCTTGGCTCAAAACAGAAAATTTTCTTTCTTCAAACATGAAATTAAACCAAAAGCAAATCAAACTTGAATTCTGCATAACCTGAAATCTTCAAACAAGTTCATCACAACAATTTCAAATCTGCAACATCAACTTTTAAAGCCTGCATCTCAAATGGAAAGCAAATCTGCAACCATCAACCTGCATTTCATTTGAGAGCATCTGCAAGTTAAAGAAATCTGTAAACAATTAAGATTGAAGCATGCAAGGAAGTAAATTTCATCAACAAATCATCTCAGCAAGTGTTTAACAGCAAAGTAAAAGCAGTTTTCAAAAATTAAAGAATGCAAGCCTGGAATTAAAACCTGTTCTCTGCCCCTGCAAATTATAGGGTGAGTAAACCTTTTAAAAACAGCTTTTGTCATAGTATACTTGAAATTGTTGTTGCATGTGATAAATTTGGCTTGGTAAATGGATTTGTTTAAATGAGTACTGTCATGTATGCATGTTAATGGTAGAGATTGCCTGAGAGTTGAAAACCTGCTCTGCAATAATACAAGTGAGTAAATTAAAAAAAAAAAGTTTGAAAGTGGGTTAAACTTGAATGCATGTAAAATCTTTGAATTGATATTTGTATTGCATGAAAATCACACAGTTTTATTTATTGAATTTATTCTTACATTTATATAAGTAAATATTTGACTGTATATATATTGATGTTCTTCTCTGTTTGAAGAAAACTGTGATCTTAGTTTTCAAAAATCAAAATTTCCCAAAATGGTCCATATTATCTTTGACTATATGAATGAAGTTTGCTTGAAAATGTGTAATGAAGATCACAAAAATATTTCTATGATATTTAAGACAACAGATAAGTATAAATATAAGAATTATAGTAAAACTAAGATATTGGCTAAAAATTAACAACCTTAATTTTTAGTTTGGATTACATGCATGTAATCTTGGTAGGAAATCATGAATTTTGATATGTAAATTGTGATTTTTAGTTAAGTATGCATTGAGAAATTTGGGTTTGAGTGTTTTTAGGGGTTTTAGTAATTGCCATTGATTGGCATGTTATTCAGAGCTTGAATCTTGTTTGAAGTTTGTTTATGAATCAAGGATCATGGGAAAAATGTATTTTGATTTTCCTAATGACTGAGGAGTTGGTAATCGAGCAAAGTAGGGTTTTAAAGCTTGTTTATTGGGCTTTATTGTGGAGAAGTTTGCGACGTGAATGAAGGGTCGGGGGTAATCTCACATGGGGGAAAGTGAAGCTCAAGTCGTAGCTGTGCTATGGAGGGGACGGCAGCATGTACGGCGTCGTTGGTGATGGCCCTGGAGGTGAGTTTTTTTTGGGGGGGGGGGGTCGATGTTACCTGCAGTGTTTCGAGTTGAGTATAAATTTTCGACTCGCATATGTTTTGATCGAGCTGGGTGTGTTGTTATGCTCGCTGGCGATAGGGTGACTGTCGGAGATGGTCGCGGTTGATCACGGTGGCCGGAGGTGAGGGGAGACATGCACGTGCATGTACATATGCACTGGGTTTGGAAATTTTGGAGAAGATGAATGGAGCTCGGGGGAAAACTCGGGTTGTGCTCGCGTACGACTCGAAGGAGTTGGGTTTCGGTTGGCTTCGGGAAGGGTACGGGATTTTCTCGGGTTGTTACTCGAGTGGGATTTGTGTTTTATTTGGGTGCTGATGGTTTGCTTCTTAAATACTTACTGTATTATGATACAGTTGCAAGCAATTTATGTTGGTATGGTTTGAAGTCAAGTTCCAATGGCAACTCGAGTGTTAATAAATAAAAGTTCAAACTTCAATATTGTAACCAAATTTAAACTTGTTTGTTTGAAATTAAGTTATTAGAACTTTGAAATGTAAATTAAATTTACTTTCAAATTTTAAACATTTGAGATGATTTCTTTGAAAGAAATTCTACTTAATTAAAGTTTGAATTTTTGTTAAAAGAAGTATTTGAATTTAATTATTAAATCAAAGGTTTTAAAGTAAAATAATAAATAATGTTTAAAAACAAGATTACAAATTTTATTGAAAAGGGTAAGTTTAAATTAGATAATTAAAATGTTTTAAATCTCAAATTGGTTTCTAAATGTTTTTTTCAGATAAAGTTTAAGTTAAAATATTGTAAATCGAATAGATTGTTTGAGTAATTAAAATTGATTAAATTCAAATAATTACTTATGAAAATAATAAAGTTAGATTATTTGGATAAATTTAAGAATACTTCATAATTGGATATTTTGTAAAAGATTAATTAAGAATAATGCTTTCTTAATTAATTAAGGATTTTAAATTATAAGATGTTAATTAATTGTTTAATTAATTTTAAATAATTAGTTAATTATATATTAAATTTTAAATAATCACTTAATTATGAATTAATTAAGTATAATTACTTAATAAAGTAATTAATAATTAAATGTAATTAAGGAAGTTAATTACTTATGGAAGTAATTAATGATAATTACTCATGGAGTAATTAGTAGTAGTGATTATTGTTTAATCACTTAATGATATCAATTAATGAATTGATTTATATAAATTATTGAAGTTAATTAATTATGAAGTGATTAATTAATTAAAGAATCAAGAATTATTTAATGATGTGATTAATTAAATAAGAGATTAATTAAGGTTTATTAATGAAGTAATTAGAGATAATTACTTATTAAAAGTTAATTACTTAATTACTTAGTTAATTAATCAATGTGATTAATTAATTAATAAATGAGATTAATTTATGATTAATTACCAAGAGTAATTGATTAAATTGTAATTAATTAATAAAGTAATTAATTAAGGATTTATTTATTTATTTAATTATTTAACAATTACTTAATGAAGTAATTGAGGATTAATTAATTGAATTAATTAATCAAGGATTAAAATAATTAAATTAGAAGTTAATTAATTCAATTGAGTAATTACAAATTGTTAATTACTAATTATGATTAATTAGTTGATTAATTATAAGTTAATTATTTAGTTAATTAAAGTAATTATTAATTAATAAGGATTAATTAATGTAATTAATGATATTAATCAAGGTTGATTAATATAAGTGATTAATTTAAGTATGATTAATTAATTGTAATTAATTAAGGTTTAATGTAATTAATTATAGTTAATTAATTAATGAATGATCATTAATTATTTTAATTAATGATAGTAATTAAAGGATTAATTACTGAATATGGTTAAGGATAATTACTTGAATGTAATTAAAGGTAATTAATCAGGGAAGATTAATTAGTGAAGATCATTAGAGATGTTTAATTTATTTATTTGGAATAAATAAATGAAAGGATTTAGGTAATCCAGATGATTAAGAGTTAATCAATTCTGTTTTGACATGGATGATGGATATTAGATGATTGATTGATATTGGATATTGAATGATATTGGGTGATTGGTTGATATTGGATGTTGTTTGATATTGGGTTGATACTTGATGATTTGGATATATATGTTAAGTGATATGCTGTTATGAATTATCTCTTTGTGATAATATGATTCATCTATCTGTTCATATATCATCCTGAATGAAGTTAAACTGTTTAAACCCTTAAGTACAACTTGGACATTAAAATGGCGTTTGGTTTCGGTGAGACCGGGATCGGGTATCCATATTTGGAATCCGAAAACCACATCGATTCCAATTAAACGTTAGGTCGTGTATCCAAGTGGAGCATGTGAAGACTCGAGGTATAAGGGCTATACGTCAGTATAACTCTGTGGGTGATTCCATAATGAGTTTGACGGAATAGTGCTTATAGATTCGAGATGGTGATTTAGAGTGCAAGGGCTATGGTCGTTGACTCTGAGGGTGATTCCAATAATGAGTGCAACGAGATAGTGCCTTCGGTTTCGTTCAAACCCGGAACGAACTTGTATGGATTGAATGCTTTCAGCACATCGTCAGGCTGGCGATGAGCATTCTAAGTGATGTGTTCTATAAGGTAATCGTAACCTCAAGCCTCATCAACCGGGAATGGCTAAAACAGGGGAGGTGCAGCAAGGCTTCGTGGGTAGCTCCCACTGGAGAGCAAGATACATCCCTGTCTAGTGGTCCCTTTCTATTTCGGCTTAGTGTGTGGTTGGTCGCGCCAACTACGGGGTGGTCTTGTTCGGGACTGTTCAGTAAGGAATGGTTCCGGCCTTGTGTTGCAGGGGATGAAGGGAGTAATCCTCGGTACGGTGATCAAGGCCACGTACTGTGACGGGCGGCACCCCGGTAGCCCTGCCATTGATGGAAACCCATTCTTCCTACGAGACCCTACGGTTTTGATTGTATTACCCACTTTTGTGGCTAGTAGCTGGAATTTAATCATGTAACAATTTCGGCTATTTCTTATTTACTTGTAAACCCTAGACACTATTATAATATCACTGGATTTCCTATTAAATGTTTTGGTTAGCGTAAGGTAAAAACTTTTCCATGTTTATGTGTGGGAAGTCTTACGTGATACCTTTTCTTTCAAAGGTTTTCTAAAGTTAAGCAACTTTAACCCATTTACTCACACCAGACCCCTGTCTGACCCGAGTGTTTATTTTCTGTTTTATTAAACTCTTGGGTACTCATATTATGTATGAGTAGTCAAGTGACTCAGGTTATCTTGACGAATTCTAGAGGAGTAATGGAGCAGGAGGCTTCGACGTGTAGTTATATATATATCGGTTCCGCTTTGTCTGGTATCTGTTTCTTCTGTTGTACTTGAGTTGTATGAATTAGACAGATGTTATAACTGTCTAATTTGTGTTGTATAGTTGTGTACTCTGATGTGTTGAGATACTATGTAATATTTTATGTTAATTATTATATTTTATTCATTCCGCTGTGAGTTCTCTGATGTTGTTTGTGTTCTTCTTTCTCTTTCTTTCTTCTTCTATCCCTTTCTTTCTTCAAGATGAAGCGATTTTCTGGGAGTAGAAAGTCGGGTCGTCACAAATATATTAGTAAACAAACATGTTTATATGCGTTTGTATGTGTGAACGTATGTTGGTAGTAATGAAGGAAGAAGTAGATATATTACAGCATACCACTTCAGGAGTGAAAAAAGTATCCCAGTCATAGTTGTCAGAACAGTGCGGAAGATGTTGCGGTTCAGCAGCTACTGGTACCTGTACATCATCTTCAGAAATGTGAGAGTAATTGTCATTTAATTCCACGTTTTTTCTAGTAAGCGGTTGTATTGGAAGAGGAACGTTTTTGTTCTAGTCGGTATCATTTTTCGATGGAGTAGGAGGAGCAGTGTGGTTTTTGACGGTGTTTGAAACTCCAACCTTAGCATCAGTAAATGAGTACGTCTGTTTTGTGTGACGTGCGTGTAGGATCGATTTCACCCTAGAGGGGGGTGAATAGGGTGATGGTATAAATTATAAAAATTAACTGCGGAAGCTTTTTAAAATAATTTCAACACAAATCACAGAACAATAGCAGCACAGATAATAGCAGAATAATAAATGCAGAAATAGAACGACACAGAATTTACCCAGCTTCGGCAAAACCCTGCCTACGTGCTGCCTCCAAGGTTTCTACTAGAAATTAGATAGTCAGACGCTTACACACGTAAACTCGCGACACCTACTATCGACTAAACCTAACCCTACGCTCAAAACCCTGCTACAACTCAGCCATTGAGTTGCGAATTCTCAAACTACGCCACGTAGTTTGTCCCCTAGTCACATGACTAGTAAATACTACGGTTAAAGGGATTTTAAAATTAAAAACAAAATTTAAATATAAATTAAATCCCTTAAACTTTAAACCCTTGTTTAATAATTTAAGCCTTTATTAATATTATCCAAGCCGGCCCCTTTTCTTTTTTATGTGTCCTGATCCTCTTCTATTAGCTCGGTCCTCTTCAATTTTTGTGAGAAGAAAATATGGCGGCTTCAATTCGATTTTTCTCAGATCTGGAATAATAGGGCTTTTTCGAAGTGCCGTTATTACATCTGTGGTTGTTCGAGAGTTGCCTTGCTCGATCGATTTCTCGTTGCTCTCTCTGGCTACTTCGAGTTGATGGAGTTCGACTTTGATTTGGTATGTGATTTTCGTTTATGCTATTCTGTTATGCTTTATTGAACTCCATGCTTTCGAAAATTGCCGATGATGATTGTTTATATAGGGTTTGTAACCCTAGATTTGCGTTCGTACGAATATATTTGAATTTGTCAATTATGTTTGATCGGCCGTTCAATTTCACTTTGATGCTGAGATGATTTCTGACCTTTTCATATGCGTATATTTTCGTTGCTTGCTTCCCACGGCTTTGATTCATTTCGTGATGACCACGGTTTTGAATTTAACTTGTTCGTTTGATTGCGACTTGTTCAAAATTGACTTTGGCACGAACTTGATATTGATAGCTTCGGTAGTACTTTCGACCTTATTTGATTTTTCCTTTGACTTTGCCCAATTTTTAGTTTCGTGAATTTTCTTGTACTGCTTCGGCCTTGACTTGAGAATCTTCACTGTCTGTATTTGTGTCATCCTGGACTTGCACGGCTTCAACTTGAATTTGTTATAACTATTAAATGCTTTGTAGTCTTCAAGCATTGTTGTGTCACTGATGTACTTCATATATGCATTGTGTTGATCTTGCTTGCTATCTGGTCGACACTTGATGTTTGTATGTTGGTTTGTGTGGTCTTGTGGCAGTTGCTTTGTCTCCATGTATTTCATGTAGTACGGGCATTTGGTTCATCGTATCTGTTGCACTTGGTCCCTGACCTTTGTTGCCTCTCAGTTTGAGCATTTGCATATTTGTAGCCTTGGTCTTTGTTGGTTTTTTTTGGTGGCATCTAGTTCTGTCATTTTCTTAGTGCATTGTGCATTTGTTTTGGACTTGCAGTTTGAATTGCATTGAGTTGAGTCGAGTTTGCAGTGATGGCTTGACCTTTGCACTTTGTTTGTTATTTAGTGCCTTCTTGAATTTGTGTAGACTATGCATTACACTTGAGTTGAATCCAGTTTTACAACTCGGGTTTGACCTTGTGCTGAAGTCGAGATTTTATTTATGTTGCACCTGAGTTGAACCCGTCTTTTTATTTGGGTTTGACCTTGTGCTCACCTGTCCCTGTAAATCAATCAAGTGTATATCGGTGTGCACGGCCTTGTGGCATGTACAGTGATACACTGTGCATGTCACATTATTCGTGTGTGATGAATTCAAATGATGACGAACAACCCAAATAACTGAGGCAAATATTATTTTCAAAAATTCATATTTTATTTTATATTGCAAAAATATTTCTTTTTCAATTTTACTGCGTTAGTGAATATTTTTGCAGACTTCTCAGATACTGGATTCTAACTGGAATGAAGTTGAAGATAAAATACGAATTGAGTGAATGAGTGATGTGTAGTGAGGTTAAATGTAAATATGAAATTGTGATGTATTTGTAATCAAAATTGTATATGTATAGTGAGAGCTTGAATTTGTACTATTCAAAATTGTAATAAATATTTGTTTGAATAAAATTTCTGTTTGAATTCAAATTCTGTGTTATTTAATTTTATTCGGCAAATATTTATTTAATATATGAAAAATAAAATAGTACATTAACAAATACATTTAAACGAATGTATATATGTTTATTATCATAAAACAAAAATCATATAAGCGCATATTCAACAATCTCCCCCTTTTGATGATAACAAACATATATTTAAGATTTTGAATATATTAAATGTATTTGATCATTGATATGCTCTAATTGCTCCCCCTATTTAAATGCTTCCTCTCTACACAAAGCTCCCCCTACATATATGCATACAAATAAAAATATGCAAATGAGCCTAGATGCAAATAGAAAATTATTTGACCTTTGCTTGATTTTATTTGACAAAAAATAAAATAGTACATTAACAAATACATTTAAACGAATGTATATATGTTTATTATCATCAAACAAAAATCATATAAGCGCATATTCAACAATCTCCCCCTTTTGATGATATCAAACATATATTTAAGATTTTTAATATATTAAATGTATTTGATCATTGATATGCTCTAATTGCTCCCCCTATTTAAATGCTTCCTCTCTACACAAAGCTCCCCCTACGTATATGCATACAAATAAAAATATGCAAATGAGCCTAGATGCAAATAGAAAATTATTTGACCTTTGCTTGATTTTATTTAACAAAAAATAAAATAGTACATTAACAAATACATTTAAACGAATGTATATATTTTTATTATCATCAAACAAAAATCATATAAGCGCATATTCAACAATCTCCCATTTTGATGATAACAAACATATATTTAAGATTTTGAATATATTAAATGTATTTGATCATTGATATGCTCTAATTGCTCCCTCTATTTAAATGCTTCCTCTCTACACAAAGCTCCCCCTACATATATGCATACAAATAAAAATATGCAAATGAGCCTAGATGCAAATAGAAAATTATTTGACCTTTGCTTGATTTTATTTGACAAAGAATAAAATAGTACATTAACAAATACATTTAAACGAATGTATATATGTTTATTATCATCAAACAAAAATCATATAGGCGCATATTCAACAATCTCCCATTTTGATGATAACAAACATATATTTAAGATTTTGAATATATTAAATGTATTTGATCATTGATATGCTCTAATTGCTCCCCCTATTTAAATGCTTCCTCTCTACACAAAGCTCCCCCTACATATATGCATACAAATAAAAATACGCAAATGAGCCTAGATGCAAATAGAAAATTATTTGACCTTTGCTTAATTTTATTTGACAAAATCTTAACTTTTCTCTCCCCCTTTTGTTATCAGCAAAAGAATAATCGTGTTAGAGAAAATAGAGATAAGGTGATCGATATAAATTCAACATTAAAACTCAATTGAATATAAATATTAAATTTCAATAAAAAATCAAACAAAAATCATAAATATTTTGTTAGGCGCATATTCCACTTTTAGAATGATGGGAATGATGTCATCATATAAAACCATACAGTTTTGTCTATTTGTGGTATATTTATATCAGGAATTTGAATATCTACTAACCATGCATAACCGTTAGGACTTTTAAATGAGATTAACAGTATTCCAATTTTATTTAAAAAAAAATGAATTCAAGTATCTTCTAACCACGCATAACTGTGAGTAATTTTAAATGGGATTAGAATCAACTTGTTTATTTTAAAAATCAACTTTTGATATGCGTTCCATACATGCATAACCGTGAGGACTTTTAAATGAGCATGGAAGCACATAACAAATTCCAAGTAATTCACCCATGCATAACCGTGAGGACTTTCAAATGAGAGTGAATACTTTGTTATTTATTTATTTATTTTTACTATATAAATTTTTTATTTTTTTTATTTTTTTATTTTTCTTTAAGAAAAAAAATGTAAAATGAAAAACGAATGATTCCTGCTTAAAGTACCACATATCGACAAACTATATAGAATTTTGATGAGTGATGGTTGTTAGAAATATGATAGAGATAGAGATGGTCATGGAATTTTTACCAACAAAAAGTTTTATATCTCTTGTTTAAATTTCTAAAGAAATTTACTAATTATACCGTCTCGAGTCATAAGATATGATCAACATTAGCACTCATCACTCTTTCAATCACTATTCATCTTTATCATAATCATAGGGAGTCAGATTAGTCAAAATAGTCATTTAAAATCAAATACAAAAATAATTATAAAATCAATTTTTCAAAAATGACTAATCTGAAAAAAATGGTCAAAAATGATTTTCTCAAAGGGGTTTTATAAGAAAATTTTCTGCTAAAAAAAATTATTTGAAATGAAAAATATGAAGATATTTTCTTTGAAAAACGATGCAGTTACTAAATGTCTCAAAAAAAACACGTTCAACTAGTAATTTTTCTATCAACTAGATTACCAGTGTAATCTGCATTTGAATTTCTTTTTCACTCAAAATGTTCATTAATTGAATTTGATCGACCAAACCATGAAGTGTGCACCAAAAATTTCAAACTCAATTTTAACAGCAATTTAAATGACATTCTCTTGAATTTGAATTGAAGCCTTGTAAATAATCAAAAAAACCATGAATATAGAGTTAGCCGTATTATAACCAAATGTATCTTCCAACAAAACACTAGTTTTAATTCAAATTAATATATATGAAAAAATTCAAAGAATCTAGAGAATTTTATAATGTTTTTGGCATAAGAATATAATTGGCCAACTATTTTGAATAAGTCAGAATCATCATCTTTTCATCATCACATTATTGGCTGATTTTAATTCAGAATATGGTGCATATTATCACATTTAATATATCGTTCAAAATATACCATTACCTGTTTTACCTTTACGATATTTTTCATTGTTGTCAGTTGTGATTCTGTCAACTTTATACTAGGCTAAGGAACTTTGCTTTGTTGCTCGTTGTGTCCTTGGAACAGCCAAAATCTAGAGAACACTGTTGTTGTTCCTTAGCCTGCCACCACAACTACACGTTGAAAGAATTATGTGACCTATTTGTTTTTATAGGTCCATGGTTGTTAGTGGCAGAAAATTTTGAAAAACAATTTTGTAAAGACCCAAAACTATTTATAATTGTTCCCTTCGGCACCCAAATTTGTTTAACTTTGTAAGTTTTTATAGTTGTGCCTTTTGGAACCCAAATCCGTATAGTTTTCACATGTTTGGGTCTATACCAACAATTATTGTGACTGTGTCCATATTTTCTACAAATTGTGCACAAAGTTGACTTGATTGATATTGCTTTCAACAATTTTCGATTTATTATATCCAAGTCATTGTCTAACCGTATTAACAGTTTGCTTTCCTAATAGCATATTCAACGATTTTTCACTTTTTGAAAATTTATCTAAAGTCGTTGACAAACGTTGGACTTGTGTTTTGAGAGATTCATTTTCGTTTAATAATTATGTGAACCTTTTGATAGAATTCTCTCTACTAGTATTTTCACTTTCTTTCAAAATCAGAATTTCATTTTCAAGCGATTTCATTTTAATTTCTGATTTTTTAATTTCTTCTTCAAATGTTGGACACTTATCACACTTAGGGATCCTACTTTGATAGGTTTTAACTAATTGGTCAAGTTGTTCATTTAATTCTATCAAAGTATCTTTTTGTGATTCAAGTTTAGCGTATTTTTCCCTAAGTCGTTCAAAACAGCCATTTACTTCGTGGAAATAAATTAGTAATTCAGAGTGAGTAAGTTTTGATACCTCGCTTGGCTCATCATCGTCGCTATCAGTTACATTTCCCTGAAGGCACATATCTGCTTTCTCACTCTTACTGCTAGAACTTTGATTATCTTCATCACTTGTATTCCACGTGGCTGTAGTATTTCTCCGTTTTGATTTCGTTTCAAAATCGCGTTGAAATCGGGGATAATTGGGCTTGATATCACCGGGTTTGTTGCAAATGATCCCGTGTTCTTCCGAGTTGTCTAGTGCTTTGATTATTCTGCTTTTTAATTTTTGATTTAGAGCTGAATTTCCATATTTGTGGTTCCACCTTTTTAATTTCTTCATTATTAACGCTAGCTCAGCTACTCCATCATCATCATCCTCATCACAACTGCTTTTTACAAATCCCGTTAAGCACATTTCTTCAACTGAGTTGGTTGTGGAGGATTTCTCATTGCTGTTGACTTTTGCACCATATATTGCATCGAAAGTATTCCAGATTTCCTGTGCATTTTCACAATGAGAAATGAAATTAAAATTATCTTGATTAATATGAGAATATAATATATGCATAGCAAGAGCATTAATCGAGATAATTTTCTTATCTGTTATGTCACACCCATTTTCAATAATATCCCAACATTTAATATTAACAGATTTTAAATTAAATTCCATTTTCAATTTCCAATTCAAAAAATCTGTTCCATCGAAAATAGAAGGAATAATATTGGAACGACCCTCAACAAAAGTATTATTAAAAGAAGCCATTTTAAAAATTCAAATTTTTAAAACAAAAACCGATTTTTGAAACACGAATTTTTAAAACATTAATTGACTTCTATTCCTAGCTCTGATACCACTTGTAGGATCGATTTCACCCTAGAGGGGGGGTGAATAGGGTGATGGTATAAATTATAAAAATTAACCACGGAAGCTTTTTAAAATAATTTCGACACAAATCACAGAACAATAGCAGCACAGATAATAGCAGAATAATAAATGCAGAAATAGAACGACAAAGAATTTACCCAGCTTCGGCCAAACCCTGCCTACGTGTTGCCCCCAAGGTTTCTACTCGAAATTAGATAGTCAGACGCTTACACACGTAAACTCGCGACACCCGCTATCGACTAAACCTAACTCTACGCTCAAAACCCTGCCACAACTCAGCCACTGAGTTGCGAATTCTCATACTACGCCACATAGTTTGTCCCCTAGTCATACGACTAGTAAATACAATGGTTAAAGGGATTTTAAAATTAAAAACAAAATTTAAATATAAATTAAAGCCCTTAAACTTTAAACCCTTGTTTAATAATTTAAGCCTTCATTAATATTATCCAAGCCGGCCCCTCTTCTTTTTTTATGTGTCCCGATCCTCTTCTATTAGCTCGGTCCTCTTCAATTTTTATGAGAAGAAAATATGGCGGCTTCAATTCGATTTTTCTCAGATCTGGAATAATAGGGATTTTTTCGAAGTGTCGTTATTACTTCGATCGAATCTGTGGTTGTTCGAGTGTTGCCTTGCTCGATCGATTTCTCGTTGCTCTCTCTGGCTACTTCGAGTTGATGGAGTTCGACTTCGATTTGGTATGTGATTTTCATTTATGCTATTCTGTTATGCTTTATTGAACTCCATGCTTTCGAAAATTGCCGATGATGATTGTTTATATAGGATTTGTAACCCTAGATTTGCGTTCGTACGAATATATTTGAATTTGTCAATTATGTTTGATCGGCCGTTCGATTTCACTTTGATGCTGAGATGATTTCTGACCTTTTCATATGCGTATATTTTCGTTGCTTGCTTCCCACGGCTTTGATACATTTCGTGATGACCACGGTTTTGAATTTGACTTGTTCGTTTGATTGCGACTTGTTCAAAATTGACTTTGGCACGAACTTGATATTGATAGCTTCAGTAGTACTTTCGACCTTATTTGATTTTTCCTTTGACTTTGCCCAATTTTTAATTTCGTGAATTTTCTTGTACTTCTTCGGCCATGACTTGAGAATCTTCACTGTCTGTATTTGTGTCATCCTGGACTTGCACGACTTAAACTTGAATTTGTTATAACTATTAAAGGCTTTGTAGTCTTCAAGCATTGCTGTGTCACTGATGTACTTCATATATGCATTATGTTGATCTTGCTTGCTACCTGGTTGACACTTGATGTTTGTATGTTGGTTTGTGTTGTTGCTTGATGAAGAGATTGAACAGTTGTTTGCATTGCATCACCATTGTTGGATTGATGTTCTTCATGTTGTTTGATGCATTGTTGTTTGCTGTCATGTTCGCTGTGTCACTTACAAAAATTGGTGCATTTGTTTGCACTGTGCATTGAGCATTGTCACTTGTACCTTGGTCTTGAGCAGTGATGGCTTGACCTTTGCACTTTGTTTGTTATTTAGTGCCTTCTTGAATTTGTGTAGACTGTGCATTACACTTGAGTTGAATCCAGTTTTACAACTCGGGTTTGACCTTGTGCTGAAGTCGAGATTTTATTTATGTTGCACCTGAGTTGAACCCGTCTTTTTATTTGGGTTTGACCTTGTGCTCACCTGTCCCTGTAAATCAATCAAGTGTATATCGGTGTGCACGGCCTTGTGGCATGTACAGTGATACACTGTGCATGTCACATTATTCGTGTGTGATGAATTCAAATGATGACGAACAACCCAAATAATTGAGGCAAATATTATTTTCAAAAATTCATATTTTATTTTATATTGCAAAAATATTTCTTTTTCAATTTTACTGCGTTAGTGAATATTTTTGCAGATTGCTCAGATGCTGGATTCTAACTGGAATGAAGTTGAAGATAAAATACGAATTGAGTGAATGAGTGATGTGTAGTGAGGTTAAATGTAAATATGAAATTGTGATGTATTTGTAATCAAAATTGTATATGTATAGTGAGAGCTTGAATTTGTACTATTCAAAATTGTAATAAATATTTGTTTGAATAAAATTTCTGTTTGAATTCAAATTCTGTGTTATTTAATTTTATTCGGCAAATATTTATTTAATATATGAAAAATAAAATAGTACATTAACAAATACATTTAAACGAATGTATATAAGTTTATTATCATCAAACAAAAATCATATAAGCGCATATTCAATAGTGCGCTTTTACGTTCTTGTTTTTTTGTGCCGATGGCTGTTGCAGCATTTTTTATTGAAGGACAGATTTCCACTGCGAGGTAAAAAGTGTCTGTTAGTGGCGAGATAAAGTTTAAGTGTGGGGTATGCAAAATGTGCGCAGTGGAGTTTTAAGTGCAAGTTGAAAATGGAGGATAGTGTGATGTGTGCTGGCTATGGTGTAAGGAGGTAAAAAAATAAAATGTGGTGGAAGAGAGAAGAATCTTTGTCATAATGCTTGGGACAAATAATGTTGGTAGATTATGAAGGAGCAGAATAGGAAGTGGAGGTTATATACTAATAAGAATAGGAGAACGGAAACTATTGTGGGGTGATAAGTGGACCATGTGGTGGTGAGTAAGTAGCGGAGGTGGAAGAGGACTGATTTAATTGGTTATATGCTTAGATTTGAACAAAATTTGGTAAAAAGTGGATGCAAAATATGCGGTTGTGAAGTACATCATGTCAGCTATGCAAATGTTACAGCCGATGGATGTGGTAAAGGTGGGAGGCTGACATTGGGTGATGGGAAGAAAGAAGTTAACGTGTTTAAAAGGGATGTTGTTAATGCCTGCAGTGTGTTATAGTGTGTGCTGTCAGTTCGACATTGGGTAAAGTGGTATGCAAAGTTAGCAGTAAAAGAAAGTCAAATGTTTAGTTCATTAAATTAGAAAACTAAATTTTGTAAGCAGTAGCAGTCGTACATTTCATTCTCCAACAACCCATAAAGCTGCAAACGTACATATAATGTAGGCTAGTCTGTTGCTAACAATCATCAATTACTATTGACTGTATATTGTGAGCAGCAAAATTACTGTCAGTTACATTGTCATTGTCATAAGTTTGTAATGTAGTAATTTTGTCAAGGCGGCTTCATTTTACCATCAGGCTTTGATCTTTTTTCGGTCATTTTGGCCTTATCCTGTTCAAACGTCTGCATGCTTAAGTGGAATATTGTTGGGCCGTACTCCGAGAACATTGGGATGAAATTTTGAGCGATGTTTTGAACTCGTTTGTTCCACTGACCTCTTCCTTTTTTTGCACTGCAGGGAATATAATAGGCAGCATGATCTTTATGTTTTGCTGTATTACATTGTAGATATGATTGCTGGTCCATAAAAAAAGTGCCCTGTGAGCTATCTAAAAATGCCAATAACAAAATTGATTTAGCTTGCTTGTGTTAACAATCATGTAAAAAAAGGAAAAATAGAAACATAGCAGTCATACATCATGTTATGTATTAATTTTGCAGTATGAACGGAAATATAAATCCAATATCTAATATTGGGGATAGGTAAGAGTATGTATATATATATGTGTATAAATATACGTATACGTATATATATATATGTATGTATGTATGTATATATATATATATATATATATATAATGTTGATATGTGTTAGATGTGTACAGTGTTTAAGGAAGTAGTAAGTGAGTGCATACTGCAAAGTTACATTGATATATGGAACAACATGCGATAGTGGAGTGGAGTAAAAATGTGTAAGTAGAGTGGTGTAAAAATGTGTAAGTGGTGAAGACAGAGAAAACGTGTGTAATGAAATGCAAAAAGTAAAAAGTGGAAACTGTACCGTATTAGTAAAGCAATGATGTAACAAATCATAAAAGCAAGCTATAGCCATTTCCTGAAGGAAAACCGATATATAGTCAACCAACCAATATATGTGTAGTGTATAAAAGAAAAAAATGTTATATGTTTTGTTTTATGTCTTTACAGCAATGACTAACAGGACAGTAGGTAATTATAAGGAGAGAATAGGAAATAAAGTAATAAATGCAGAGCAGATTTGAACGTACCTAGAGATCAATCTGTGAAATGCAAGTTGACAGATGGTAGACAAATGGGTGGAAAGAGGAAAATGAACTGCCTACGTACGTATAATGGAATGAACTTTGAGCAGGGAGACGTATGCAACGTCGTAAGGCCAGTCCTCGTTTATTAGTAATGTTGGAAAAAGAAGAAAAGCAGCAGCTTTATTAGTAGATAGAAAGTAAATTAATGCATTTATTTTATGATGAATGAGCCATATTTTCCGTACATGTGAGTAAAACATCTTTGTAAACTACATTTCTAGTATAAGTTCCTCTTTTCCTCTTAATGTTTCCATTTTGTACTAATACCGTTTTTGATCGACGTTCGGTACCGAGGACAAAGCTACGTATAGCTGACCATGAGTGAAAACATGTTGTGAAAGGTAAATGCCAACGTTTGGAATTGTTTGGCCTTGGGACTTGTTAATTGTAATTGCAAAAGCTAATTTTACTGGAAATTGTTTTCGAATTAGGGTGAAAGGCATGTGTACATTTTCTGATGGTTTAAGTGGTATGCGGGGGATAAATACTCTCGTACTGTGGAAGTGATCAAATGTAATTTCAGCATCCATAAGATTTCTGTGGAAAACACGATAGATTAATTGAATACCATTACACAATCCAATCTTGGGGTCAATATTTCGAAGAAGCATTATTGGGGATCCTACTTTAAGAGTTAATTAATGAGGTGGTAATCCACCCGGAGCGAGAGAATTCAAGAATTCTGGTTGGTACAAATTATTTGTATCGTCTTCAACTGAATCGAAGGAGTAATAAATTTGCTCAATGCTTGGGAGCATGTGTATTACTTTAATATTGAGTTCGTCAACTACCTCATTTGTTGGTGCTAATATGGCTCTATTTATTATGTAATCCATATCGAACAATTCGGTAGCAAGGTTAGGGAAAACAGAGTTAATTAAAGAGTGAATGGAGTTTGTGTTATTCCAATTTATGACAATATCATCTGGAAGTTTGATCATGTCATCTTGTACGTATGGTTCGTCCCCATCTCCAACACATAAGACAAAGTCGGCGTATGGAGTACCATTTCTAGCACACATATTTTCTGTTAAGTGTATGACGTGTACGGAAGACCATAAGACTGATCTTACTATGCATGCGTCAACTGTTTGAGCCCTAGTACCTTTACTAATGATGGGCAGAACTTGATGGAAATCACCTCCTAAAATGACAACTTTACCACCAAATGGTTTGTCGGTATTGGTTAGATCTCTTAACGTTCTGTCCACTGCCTCAAATGCGTGGCGATGAGCCATTGTAGCTTCATCCCATAGTATAACAGTGAACGCACGTAGTAGTTTAGTTGTATCAGATTGTTTGGGAATATAACAGATGGAGGAGGAATCAAGGTTTATTGGTATTTTAAAGCGAGAATGTGTAGTTCGACCACCGGGTAAGGCTATAGAAGCAATACCTGAAGTGGCAACTGGAATTGCAATAAGTCCCTGACCCCGTGAGTGAGCTAAAATTGCTCGATATAAATAAATTTTTCCGGTTCCTCCTGGACCGTCGACGAAGTAAATTGAGCTTGTTTTAGATTTTATCGAATTCATTATCATATCAAAAGCCTCCTTCTGCTGTAAATTGAAATTGTTTACGGATTCTATGTCCGCCTGTGGTATTTCGATCGAATGGTCGTGTAAAGTAGTGGTTGTGGTGCTATAATCGGTAGAGTAATTAAGAGTATCGTGCGGTAAGTCGTAATCAAAAACTGATTTATTGTATTAGTTTAGTAGGTCATTAAGATCATAGAGACGGTGAAGGAGTGAATGGGCTTTGGTTGATGTGGAAGTGGAATTATTCTCATAATCTTCAATTAAATGTGGAGAGAAGTCTTCCCACAGCTGGTGCACATGACTTGGTTCACAGTATACCAAAATCGTTATGAATAACCTTCGTAGTGCAGAAGGCATATGTGTGTTTGAAGCATAGGTTAAACAGTCTTTAATACTATCCTCATTTTCTAATAGACCTCTATGCTCAGCCGCTTGTTTGAAGGTATGATATTGTACTCCAACAGTGGTAAGTAAATGGTTGAAGGATAATGGTCCCTTAACATGCGTTAATAACGATCGTAAAAAATAACGATCGCCTTCTAGGGGGACGCCGTGTACATTCTTCCTATTACCCTATGATTGTTTCGTCTGCGAATCCAAGCCTTTTGTTTGTAGTCCCACCAATATTTCTCGGGGAACTCATGATAAAAGTATTGTCGTGCATCCGCACAGGTAACATTTGTGTGGAAGAATTTAGTAAGCATTGTTTTTGACCTGGCCTGATCGTTGACAACATGTTGTAACTGTTCAGTTGACGAAAATTGGACGGGTTGTCTGTTTGGTAAATGTATTTGTAAGCCAATAACGGAGGGTGAAATATTATTGAGAGAGAATTTAAATATTCTCCATAAGGCCTCTAGTGCACAGACCCAGCGTGCATTACTGAATTTCGAAATTTCATCGTCGTTATCAGTTGGTGTAGTAGAAACAGTATCTGACACACAATTTGGTCCCTTGTACACGTACTTGTAAATATATTTTATGTATTTGATACTGGTATGAATTTCAACATTTATATGACAGTCATATTTCAAAAGTAAGTAGGGATTATAAGGAACTACCCAACGGTTGTCAGCTGTATGTTCAACTGTTTGACAATGAGTTTGATTATCGAGACGTCTGTAAATTGGGTATGAGTCATTTCCTTGTAAAGTGATGGGAGCGAAAGGCTTAGGAAACCCTTTGTTACACATGCCGTTTTTCATACAAACGGCGGTAGGGTTGAACCGACCATAGGGACGATGAATCATGTGTTTCATGACGACAGTATACAAATCAGGTTCAACATCCTTGTTGGGAATTTCAGCTCTAACTATGGCATCGTATTCATCGGGGTTGCTAATTTTATCACTTTTGGCTAAAATAAGTAGAATATGTGAGTGTGGTAGGTCTCTTTTTTGAAATTCAATTACATGCACATGGGCGACGACCTTACCTAAAACGCCTTTGTCAAACAAATCATGTTTCAACTGTTCTAATTTAGCGCGAAAAACCCTGGTCGCTAAATCAGGTCTGTCGGGTGGTTGTTGACCAGGAAGGAGTTCGTTAGTAATTTCTATCCATTTAGCATTACAGGTTATAGTAATAAATAAATCAGGCTTTCCATACCTCTGAACTACTGCCATTGCATCTTGGTACCGCTGGTGCATATCACGTGGACTACCAATGTGAGAGGAAGGAAGAATTTTCCTCACACCAATATGATTTGAGTAGATGAGTTGTTGATTAGGTTAGAAATAAAGGTTGTAGGGAGGTAGTAGTAAGTGGGTAATATGATGTGGTGAGTGTAACGACCCGTAAAATTTCGATAATTAAAATAGCTAATTTAATAAGATTTCGTGATTTAATGTTAGAAAAAAATTTGTAAGTCGTTTGGGATAATAATAACTGGAATGAATTGCAACAATAATTATCCAAGTAATTATTTATAGATTGAATGGAGTTCTAATCTAATTGAATTGACTCAAATGTTATAACTTGGTTAAGGGAATATATGGGAAAAAACCAATGCAAATAAGTGAATAAGAATTATGAATGATTTAGGTAGAAGTACAAATTTTAATAGATTGGTTGCGAAGATTTGAATAGTAATAAGTATTGGAAAATAAATGCTATCTAGTGAATGTCTTTGAAATCAATAGTTGGATAGGATAATAAATGTTGAATTCATTGGGTATAATAGAGTAATTGATTAATAAGTAAAATCTAGTTCAAATCAAATAATTGAATATTGAACAGGTAAATTGTTTAAAGTAAATATTTAAAACTTATTGAATAATTGAATAACGGAAATTGGATAACTGATTAATGGAAATGGTTGTTCTATAATTTGAATTAGTTTTAAAGGTTAAATCTTATAAGTTCGTTTTGAATATTTCAAAAGATAGTGATTTAAGAATAATCAAATTTGTTTAAATTTAATATTACAAATGTTTGAATAATTAAATTCCGAATTTGATATGATTAATTTGATATTGAAATTTAATATATGAAAATAGAGTGAACAATTGAAATTTGATTTAATATGATTCAAATTGGTTTCCAAAGTGAATGTAACTTATATCGGGATTATAATAGAGTTAATAAGAATTTAATATTTGGAATTTATTGAATAATTGAATAATGGGTTAAATATGATTAAAAATGATTTGTAAAATTATATTTTATCATATTAAAGTTAGAATGATGTTGTAGAACTTTTAAAATCGAATTAGAAATAAATTTATGAAAATTGAATATTTTAATATTTAATTGACGAGTTAAAATAGCCATTTTTCAAACAGTCTCGGATTTCGACGTAACTAGTTTCATCGGATCCGTAACGTGATATTATTATAAGATTTCAAATTTCAAGTCAATCAGATTTATCGTTTGTCCGGGGCGAGCCAAAACGCCTAGAAATTCGTTTAATCGGTTTAATGTAAATTTGATCGTTTATTGCCGTAACTCGCACAGATGATCGAATTGGAAACCTATTCCATCGTGTCCAGAACGCGGGATAAACACTAGAAACGCCGGTCACCGCGCAAGATTTGGAGTTCAAAATTTAGAAGTGAATAGTGTTTTTCGTTTAAATTCTATAAAAGGACCCCTCTACCATTCATTTGCAAACCCTAATTAAATTAAACCCTAGCCGCCAGTGAATAGAATCAATGGCCACAAAACATTCTCATTCCTCCTCATTTTCTCACGATCCCTTCACTTTCAAGCTTCGATTTATAATGGAAGATTGTAGAGGACATTGAGATCTAGCATCTCAACGGTTGTGATGGTGTTTGGTGGGGTAGATTCGCCGTAATCGGCTGATGAAGTCAGGCCGTTCAAGCACGGCTTCCTAGGTCTCTTGATGACCGAGCTCGACGTGCTCATAGGCGTGAGTAGGGGAGAACACGAGCTACAGGATGGCGGCCTTGGATCAACGCCTCGATGAACTTGGTGGTTGTGGCATAAAGATTTTCGAACGCGAAATGGGTTTGTGCGTGCGTATGGAATTGCCTGGAAACGAACGTGAATTGGGAGGGAGGAAAGCAAGGTGCGGCCTAGATTTCATCTCTGGAACATGCGACCCTGATTAGTTGAGTTTAAAATTAGAAAAGAAATTGTAAATAAAATTATATTATAAATCATGTAAATTTTAAAATATCGTATCTTTGTCATACGAGGTCGAAAACTGATGAGACGAAGTGCGTTGGGTTTGTATTGTCGAGCACTACGCTATGGAGCTGGATTGGAATCGCTTGGAGCTAGTGAAAATTTCGGGTAAAATTAAACTCTCGTTTAATTTTATTCGAAATAAAACGCCGGAACTACATTGAAATCAAGTTGAGTGTTTTATAACGCTCACAACATACTGAATATCTTTATGGTAGTTAAAAATTGACATTATGAAGTGTTATGTTTGTATTTGTCATTGTTTGATAAAATTTAATTGTCACATAGATTGTCATTTGAATTCACCGTTGAAAATTAAATTGACAGTCAAATTGAAATTAAAATTGAATTGCGATTAAATTACCTGACATTGATAACCTATGAAATTGCCGTGAATTGTATTGTCTATTGGATCATTTATTTTGAGGGATGCTATTGGTTGATATTTTAATGTTTGGATGTTTATTTGCTTATATATATATCCTGTTATGCATACATATGACACTGTGATTTGGTTTAAGTGATATATATTCATCCCTGACATTTAATTGAAATAAATAATCACTTGGCCATAGGATAGAAAATTATATACGGACACCGGATTGGCTAAATTAAAAAATGTTAAAATCGTCGATTTGAAATTTATTTAAATGTTTTGATTTAAAAGTTATAAATAGAAATCAATTTATAGAAATCGAATTTATCGAAAAAATTGAGTTTGGAAGGTTGAAATAAATTTTGGTTAAAATAAATTGTTAAATAAAAAGTTGAGACTTTGGAATTTAAAATTTGGATATGATTGAATTTTGAAAATTTATTTGTTTTAAAGATTGAACATTATTTCGAGCTTTGAGTATTACTAAGTAAAGGTGATATAAAAATGATATTCTGAAATGGAGCTTGGAATTGAATCATATTTGTATTTGGATTTAAATTTGAATATTGAAGGATAATCTTGTTAAGTGTTATAAATTGATATTTCGGAAAATCACGCTCCAAATTGATATAAACTGAAATTGAATTAATTGAAGGTGAATGAAGAATTTAATTAATTTGAAGTCAAAGTTGACATTGATTTGAATTGAAATCGAAATTGAATCGGTAGAATGGAAATTGAAATTGATTTGAATTGGGAAGTTATAATTGAAATGGACTGAATTTGAAGCTGTTTTATTTTGTTTTCCAAATTACTCTGTTATATAAACCATTTTTGAATACTTGAACTAGTTTAATCTATTTTAAATCTACTTAACCCAATTTAAATTATTTAAACTAATTTATCTATTTTAAATCCATTTTAAGATTTTAAGTATTTTAACTATTTTAATTATTTCAAACTACTTATAAACTACTTATAACTATTTTCTAAAAATTCAAGCTGGTCAATAAGGTGAAATGTTTATGTTTAAATCTTGAATGTAAATACGAATTGGGTTAAATGAAGTTGCAATCTAAATTGAAATTCGAAGTGATTTTGAACTCGAAATGAGATATTGAGGCGAAAAATGATTTTTGAAACGGAATCTTATATTTTGAATAGATATGATGATATTTGAAATGGATTTGATTTTTGAAGCGAATATGATATTTTGATATCAATTATGAATTGATTGAAATGTAAAAGAGCCACCGGTGTAATAATATGTAGTTATTAAAGAGACCGGGATCGGATATGGACATACTCTCTGTCGATACCGAATGCCACTTTAATAACTATTATACGCGGAGTGTTGACCCAGAATGAAGTGGATGGTTTGGTGAACGCGTTGATTGAAGAAAGAGAACGATATTGGATGACCCCTGACATGACTAAAACAGGAGCCGCGCCGGGCCGTTGAGGTTCGCCACCTCTCGCGGACACACTTCTTCGATACGATATCTATTACATTTGTGATACGATTTGGGTGCACCCCTCGGTTTGGGAGTGTTGTTTTGCGGTGTTGAGGTAGCTGCTGGCTATGCTCAACATCAGTCCGGATCACGCAACTACTAGTATCCTAGTTGGTATCGCCTCATGTACCTTGTCATACTGATTATCCTATTCGCGACCACTACGTTTTGTTTTGTGTTATACCTATGGGGTACCCTTTGATAACCACCAGTTTATGGTGGGGCTTACGGTGTTGTATAGACTATGGCATTATAAAAAATGTGTTAAGGGGGATTATGGTAACGCCTTAACGCTATTTTAATACCTTTACTTTACTGTAGACATATTATAATAGCGTATTGTACTACATAGTAGATAGTTTAGCGGATCCTTAAGAGATGGAAAATCTCGTAACATCTCTTAAGTTATTGCATGCACGTTGACACTGGATATGAGATGTCAAACCCCATAAACATCTTTGACGCCGTTACACTCATATTTATTACGATTGATTTAACTTACATGAGGATATTTTAGTCCTGACTCGAGTGTTTTGTCTTTTCATTACGCTCGGGTCAGACCTGAGTTTTTCAGCTTATTGAAGATCTATTATGGAGGACGAAGACGAAGATTTGGTATACTATTACTCTTATTATCATTGCATCATGTTGTCTGCTGCATTATTTTATTTGTTCTGTTGTATATGTATAACTCTGATAAAGGTTGTATAAATAACGATCAAAGTATTGTAAACAGCTTCATGAACTGTTTATTTGACTATTATATTTTATCGTTCCGCTGAGAGATTTTGTGTTGTTTCATTTCCTTTATTTCTCTTTCTTTTCTTTTCTTATTCACCCCAATAACCATCTGCCCTTTTGAATGGTTTGGAACTGGCATGTGTATTTGATCGTCGGTTTAAACTGTCCAAAAAGGCGGATCGTTACAGTGAGTGTGGAAAACTTACTTGTCAATGTCTCTCCCATGGTGGGAGCATCTTGCAAACCTTGATATAGATCAGCTCTAATGGTATCTTGGTTGGTATGAAGAAATCTAAGGCGCATGGTTTCTATTTTCCCAAACATGTCAACTGCATATTGTTGAAATAGGCGTCCACCGAGCAGAATAACTGATACATCTGCTGGTCGAATCTAAGTAGAAAAAAATGTTTAAATGCAACAGTAGCAGGGAAATAATACGTAACAGATAACAGTATGATGTGTAAAATACTTGTTTATTGACTGATATATATCTAATGGTCAGATAGTGGTATTTCTGTTTACAGCATAGGATGGTTGTGGGAGTAAAAGCAAAGGTGGAGTTATTTTTATAGGACATGAAAATCTATTACTATGTGGATAACTGGTGGTGTAGCATTTATACCTGCATAAGATGGGAGTAGTAAGATGCACAACTGATGTGGTTGTTTCCATTATCGTGAGCGTTCAAATCCCACCCGTGGTTACCATACGGGAGCAGCAGAGGATATTGTAGTGGGTCATAAAATCCGGCTGTATCTAGAACTCGTTGAAGATTTCCACTTCTTGTTTCAATAATGATATACCTACCTTGCAAGTCACATTCTTTGTCTCCTACAACTATCGCAGCTACTTGTGATGCGGTTGGTAAGTCGTGAAGATGTCGATTTACTGTAATCGCCTTTATTTTAATTCTACATTTTTCAACATCTTCACGTTGCCCAAGTTGAGGGAAGATGGATACGTAAGGATTGTAGGTATCTAGAATGTGCTATAAGCGGAGAAGTACATCCGATCTCACTGTCTAATTATGAATTTGTCGATTTTGAATCTCATGGTCTGTGTCGTAGATGTAAAGTTGTAGATATCTCGGTCTGCTTTCAGTTGTTGGTAAAACACTTTTCGATGATATATGGAACCCTGGGCACGATAGGAATAAATTCCGGTTGTTGCATTTGCTAGGTTTTGATCTATATGTGCATAAAAGCAAATGCATTACTATAAGCTCTGATGTTTTTCCTATAATGCGTACCAACTTCGCCTTGATCGATAAATAAGTTGTTTAGTTCCTATGGAGAAGTGGGTCGGCAAATACTAATACTTCCATTGGAGCAACAGATTTGCGAAGTTTCAGCAAATAATTTTTTGGCTCCACAGAATGAGCAGTATGTGGGTTATGGTAGTAGGTGAGGAAGAAGAGCAGTCGTTGGGATAAAGTTTCGACCGCAATTGTGAGTGGTGGGAAAAGGGGGGCAGAGGTTCTAAATCTTGTTGATTTTCAGTTGGTGCAGTTCCTGAAGATGGAGTACGAACCGCGATATAAATAAAACATATATTGATAATGGAGGATGAAAGCGGGGTGGAAAAAGGTGGAGAAAGTTATGGACGTAATTAAAAAGGGAGGGTCGATGAGGTATCAAATTGTGAAATACATTGTCGAACAAAGCTGTTGTGACTACGGTAAGGGTTAACTGTATTGTGATTTGATTTACTTTTATACGGTTTGTAAAAAAATACGTTGCCCATGTGAACGAAGAATTTATTAATAGTAACGAATAGAACAGTTGTATGAGTGGAGCGTATGTGTTAAGGGGAAAGTAAAAAAACAGTAGACAGTAGGGAGTGCTAATAGTGGGAAATAGAGGTAAGTGAATAGCAGTGTATAAAGCCGGGTAGGTGGTACATAGGTATGTAGAAGCGAGCATAGGTAAATTATGTAATCATGCGTGCAAAACCAAACGGGACTTGTTTAGTAGAATAAGCACTATTTGTTATAACACGTGTTATAAAAATAAGTAATAACGTAGAGTTCGTGAAATATTGCAAAATGCTAATGGTTAATATATGGGGTAGATCAGTATTAGTGAAATAAAAGAAGGGCCAAAACAGTATTGTCGGAAACTTCAAATTATGTATAGGTTTATGGGAAAAAGTTAAGAACGGCAGGTGGCTAGTTTGCCATCTTTTTGTTATGTGTTTGATAATATTTTATTGAAACCTCAAATGTTCAAACCAAAACGTGTTATGCTTTGAAAACCAAATTTATATATACCTTTTTCAAAACCCAATTTTGTATATACCTTTTTCAGAACCCAAAGGTATACATGTTCGGAGTCCTGAACTGTAAGATGCATAAATAGTGATATACAGTCCATAGGTTATGCATTTTAAATTATATGTTGAAACGACAATTCACATGAAATTCAATATGCTTAAAACTAAAAAATTTAGAAAAAGCATTCATTTTAAAACTCAGACATGTGCTGAAAACTAAGTTATTTGAAACCTGGTGATGTGCACATAAATTGATGCGTATGTAAAAAAAATTAGGTTTTTAAACATGCAATCCCTATTCTGTTGCAATTTTGAAATACGTATAAGGCTCCGTAATAGTTACACATATGAATCTTTACATTTGAAACCAAATACGCTTGAACGTTACATATTTCGAAGTATACAGTATGAAGTCTGAGGCAGTGGAATGCAGTATGTACGGCAATCCATATACTTTAGAAATGTCTACACTTGGTGAACCTAGTACATATAAAACTTATTTTTCTTACGTAAAATTCCGAAGAAGGTTTTCGGTAATCGAAGCTCAAGTATATATGTATATTTGAAACCGTACATATTTATAAGACCTTGTACTCATTTGAAAAACGATCTATATTTCAAGCGTCAAAACTGCATAGATATGTATGTAAAGAAATATTATATATTTTAAAACATGACACATTATAAATGTTTGTGAATTTAAAATCTAATATCTACATTCTTAACCTTATAATTGTATTGACATGATGGTATATGTTCGAAAATAGGTGCATCCCAAAGCTTTGATATGCATAAAACTTGGTAAAGTTGATACTTGTAAGGTCTTAAACCCAAATTTACGGAATTGCAGTTGTAATTTGCAGTTTGAGAAGTTTGTGTGGAAAAAATAATTGTGTACGGTGTGTAGTAAATTTTAGAATTCACGGATATACACAAAAATTTGCAATTGGTACTATTAGTGAAATAAAAGAAGGGCCAAAACAGTATTGTCGGAAACTTCAAATCACGTATAGGTTTATGGTAAAAAGTTAAGACAGTAGGTGGGTAGTTTGCCATGTTTCTGTCATGTGTTTGATAACATTTTATTGAAACCTCAAATGTTCAAACCAAAACGTGTTATGCTTTGAAAACCAAATCTATATATACCTTTTTCAAAACCTAATTATATATATATACACCTTTTTGAGAACCCGAAGGTATACATGTTTGAAGTCCATTTGTGAACTGTGAAGATGTATAAACATTGATATAAAGTCCATAGGCTATGCGTTTTAAATTATATGCTGAAACGACAATTCACATGAAATTCAATATGCTTAAAAACTGAAAATGTAGAAAAAGCCTTCATTTTAAAACTCAAACATGTGCTGAAAATTAAGTTATTTGAAACCTGGTGATGTGCACATAAATTGATGAGTGTATAAAAAAAATTTAGGATTTTAAACCTGCAATCCCTATTCTTTTGCAATTTCGAAATATGTCTAAGGCTCCGAACTTTCATTAGTTATACATAAGAATCATTACATTTGAAACCAAATACGCTTGAACCTTAGATATTTCGAATTGTACAGTATGAAGTCTGAGGCAGTGGAATGCAATATGTATGGTAGTCCATATATTTTACAAACGTGTGCACGTGGGGAACCTAGTATATATAAAACTTTATATTCTTACGTAAAATTCCGAAGAAGGTTTTTGGTAATCGAAGACCAAGTATATATGTATATTTGAAACCATATATATTTATAAGATCTTATACTCATTTGAAAACCGACGTATATTTCAAGCGTCAAAACTGCATAGAAATGCATGTAAAGAAATATTAAATATTTTAAAACATGACATAGTACAAATGTTTGTGCATTCAAAATCTAATATCTACATTCTTAACCTTATAACTGTATTGACACGACGGTGTATGTTCAGAAATAGGTACATTCCAAAGCGTTGATATGCATAAAACTGTGTAAAGTTGATACTTGACGGAACTACAGTTGTAAGTTGCAGTTTGAGAAGTTGGGGGGAAAATAATTGGGTAGGGTGTGCAGTAAATTTTATGATTCACGGAAATACACGGAAATTTTCAATTGGTACGCACATTGTCGACCTATGCATGGACTGTATAGGATGACGGTGAAGTAAAACTGCACGAAATGCAGACCCAGTAACGGCGTGGGAAAGGAGTTGTAAGTAAAGAAAAACGGAGAAGATCAAAAGACAAACCTGATGTAGATGGTAGCTGCAATTCTGATGTCAGCAGCTGGTGTGCACGTCGTTGTCGTGTATGATTAGCCAGCTGAACTTGTCTTGCATCGTTGGATAGTCGTTGTCGTCGGGCTCTCTGTGCCAACCGACGGTATTCACGTTGCTCAGAATCCATCTGCTTGGAAGTCAGAGCTGGAAAATAATGAGTGACTGAGTAAGTGATGAATATACAGGGTAATTAGGCGATGTAAAGTTGCTGTAATTGGAAAAAGTGGTGTTGTGGAACAGTGGGTGAAAAGCGATGGAGGACTGTCAGTGTAAAAGGAGTGACATTAACTGTGGAGCAGTGATGTAAGCAAGGAAGAAGGGGGAATACGTAGGTGGTGTAAGTTTGGAAACGTGTGAACAGACGAAGGGGGATGCAGAGGTCAAATAAACTTGATATTTGTGTACGTAGTCAGTGTAGGAGGAGAAAGAAGGGGATTTTTTGGGGTTTGAATGGAAAAAAAACAGAAATGTTCAAAGTGGAAAAAGTCAGCAGGGATTAGCTGCTTTTTGTGCAATATGTGGGCTAAAAGTAGACTGTGCATTATGACATTTGAGAAGTAGGAAAAACAGTTGATTTTGAAAGTAAGTAAACGGAAAAACCGATAAACAGTAAAGAGCAAAACAGAAAAAAAGTATCAGATATTTTAGATTTTGAATCAGTAAAATAGATACAATGTGAAAGTGGAATAAGTCAAAGTGTAGTAACTGAAATAGTTAAATATTTTTCAGAGATCAGTTGGAGGCTGCTGAACAGCCAAAAAATCAGTAAATTGACGTTCCTGCATACTGCAGTTTTCTAATTAGTAGACAAACGGTTGAACATCAAAACAAACTAATGCTGCGCTGAAATGTTATGTACCGTTGGAGTACAAACAAAATTTAACCAAAATACAAACATATATATATGAATAATATATATATATATATATATATATGATTCTATGTCCAATGTAATAGTGTATATTTATGTTTCGCAAAATACGTATCAACATTTGAACGAAATTTGATGTATTGCCTCGTGAAGGATTAGTCGATGTTAAAAAAAAAATCGTAGTGAATGCAGCTGATGATCAGTTTGAGTTCTGTGTAATAAATTATATGTTCTAAATTCATAAAGTAAATAGTTGTGAGAAGTTAAATATTGGTTGTCAAAAATAAATACCGAAGACAAAGCATACATATTTTAGTTAACGGACAAACAAAGTGGGCAGTCGTGTTGTACCTGCCAGCGTTGACGTCCACGTCATCCACCACACTGTCTCCATCAGAAGCATGGGTCGGCATCGCCCACGTGAGCCGACTCTTCAATGAATGCGCCAGCAGGTAGAGCTACCACAACATGGCTCGATGTTGAAATGCTATTTTACATGAGTAAACTGCAAGTGTCAATCTAATGGAATAATTTATGTTTAATCACTGAAGATAAATTTCCAGCTGAATAAAATGACTGTAAAACGTGAGTGAAGAAAATAAAGTCAAGCGTATAAAATTTCAAACTGTACCAACTGAATTACCGTATAACGAAATTTAGTGTAAGGAAAGTCATATATAGGTTGTCAGAAATAAATATTGTAAACAAAGCGTACATACAGCAGGCGTGGAGATCGGAAACAGTGGATTGTTGGAGTACAAACAAAATTTAACCAAAATACAAACACACACAGATATATATATGTATGTATGAAATATATATATATATGATTTTATGTCCAAAGTAACAGTGTATATTTCTGTTTCGCAAAATACGTTACAGCATTTGAACGAAATGTGATGTATTGCCTCGTAAAGGATTAGTCGATGTTAAAAAAATAAATCGTAGTGAATGCAGCAGATGAACAGTTTGGGTTGTGTGTAATAAATTGTATGTTCTAAATTCATAAAGTAAATAGTTGTGATAAGTTAAATATCGGTTGTCGAAAATAAATATCGAAGTCAAAGCATACATATTTTAGTTAACGGACAAACAAAGTGGGCAGTCATGTTGTACCTGCCAGCGTCGACGTCCGCGTCATCCACCACACTGTCTCCATCTGTAGCATGGGTTGGCATCGCCCACGTGAGCCGACTCTTCAGTGAATGAGCCAACAGGTAGAGCTATCACAGCATGGATTGGTATTGAAATGCTGTTTTACATGAGTAAATGGCAAGTGTTAACCTAATGGAATAATTTGTGTTTAATCGGTGAAGATAAACTTCCAGCTGAATAAAATGTCTGTAAAAGGTGAGTGAAGAAAATAAAGTCAACCGTATAAAATTTCAAACTATACCAACTGAATTACTGTGTAACAATATTTAGTGTAAGGAAAGTCATATATTGGTTGTCAGAAATAAATATTGTAAACAAAGCGTACATACAACAGGCGTGGAGATTGGAAACAGTGGATGCATGCAGAACATGCACAGTAATGCAAACGTAAGTTGATAAAATTTGGGCAGGGAAAATGGTGGAAGGAAACAGGTGTCTGTTCAGTACTACTTACTACAGTAAAATCTATGTCAGGTAAAAATATTGCACCTGCTGAATACATAAAGTCTGACTCATAGGGTTTATTTCAATAAACTGTTACCATTTAATAAATGGGCGTCACTATTTGTGTGCAACTAAACAGTTGGTTAATCTTGTTTGAAAAGTGAAAAGAAGTAAAGAAGTGGTGCAAAGATCGGGATGGAAGCAAGGGTGATTGAATAAAAGGCAGTAATGGTGATAAACCGTAAGTGTAAATGTAACAGTTCATTATGTATTAATTTACAAAGGGTATGACAAAACATATATCAAATGGGTGAATCAGCAGACAAATTGATAAACAATAAATTTGTTGAAAAATCAGTTTTGAAAAATCAGCCATATAAACTTCCGAAGCAGACCAAACTGTGCAACAAAATATAGTTGTAGAAAAAGTTATATATTGATTGTCGAAAATAAATATAGTGGACAAAGATTACATATTGTAGTTAATGGTCAATGGAAGGGGTGGAAAGAAAAAAATTTAGCATTTCAGTATATATTAATTTCTGACAGTTGTGAGAGAAGAAAGGTTACCAAATGGGTGAATCAATTGGTAAATTAACAGAAACTGATTTTGATGAAAAATCAGTTTTGGAATAACTTATGTGCAATCCGTGAAGATAAACTTCCATCTGAATAAAATGTCTATAAAACGTGAGTGAAGAAAATAAAGTCAACCGTATAAAATTTCAAAGTATACCGACTGAATTACCGTGTAACGAAATTTAGTGTAAGGGAAGTCATATATTGGTTGTCGAAAATAAATATTGTAAACAACGCGTACATACAGCTGGCCTGGAGATTGGAAACAGTGGGTGCATACAGAACAGGCACAGTAATGCAAACGTAAATTGATAAAATTTGGGCATGGAAAATGGTAGAAGGAAACAGATGTCTGTTCAGTAGTACTTAATGCAGTAAAATCTATGTCATGTAAAAATAGTACACCTGCTGAATACGTAAAGTCTAACTCATAAGGTTTATTTCAATAAACTGTTACCATTTAATAAATAGGCGTCACTATTTGTACCCAACTAAATAGTTGGTTAATCTTGTTTGAAAAGGAAGAAGAAGTAAAGAAGTGGTGCAAAGACCGGGATGGAAGCAAGGGTGATGGAATAAAAGGCAGTACTAGTGATAAACCGTAAGTGTAAATGTAGCAGTTCGTTATGTATTAATTTAAAAAGGGTTTGACAAAACATATATCAAATGGGTGGATCAGTAGATAAATTGATAAACAATAAATTTAATGAAAAATCAGTTTCGGAAAAATTTGTTTTCATTTAGGGAAGATAAATTTGCATGTAAATAAAATCTGTTTAAAACGTCAACGAAAAAAATGAAGTAAGCCATATAATATTTCGAAGTAGACCAACTGAATTACTGTGCAACAAAATATAGTGGTAGAAAAAGTGATACATTTATCGTTGAAAATAAATATAGTAGACAACGAATACATATTGTAGTTAATGGACAAAAGAAGGGGTGGAAAGAAAACAATTTAGCATTTCAGTATATATTAATTTCTGACGGTTATGAGGAAAGAAAGATTACCAAATGGATGAATCAATTGGTAAATTAACGGAAACTAATTTTGATGAAAAATTAGTTGTGGAATAGTTTGTGTTTAATAAGTGAGATAAATTTTCTACGGAATAAAATGTCTATAAAACGTGACTGAAGAGAATAAAGTGAGCCATATAAAATTCCAAAGTAGAGTATACGATTCAAAACAAAAGAATGAGGATAACGGAAGAAAAATTAAAAATTTAGGCAATTACGACGAAAGCGGAAGGACGGCGGATGCGATGAAGCGATGATGAAAGTGATAATTATTTCTCAAAATACGAAAATTTTCATTTTATATGTCAGTGTTATTTTTTTTAAATCGTTGTTTTTTAAAAATACGTACACCGTGTATACGATTTTTGGAAAGGAACACAAAATTAAAAATACCGAACCAAACGGGAGTTTTTCCACATTTTCTAGTTGCAAACTGGGCCTCATCGTCTCTTTATTATCCAATAACAAAGCGAGTTTTATGTCTAGTCGCGTAAAGACGATTGGTTTGAAGATTCCAAAATAAAAATGGAAAGGTATGCGTAGTGAAATTGGTTATCTTTAATTTTTGAAAAAGACAATGCATGCGAAAGTTCTTCAAAATCCACCGTCCTTTACGGTTGTTTTTAAAATACCACTGTCAACTCCTGGTATGGTTGAAGGACAAGATGTAGTGGTTTAACCTTTAGAGATTTGATTTAAGATTTTGACCAAAAAGGTCGGATTATTTGCTTCGCTAGTTTTTTTTTTTTTTTTGAAATGGTACTTTATATACATTAAATCATTGGGACAGCATATCCCATGTCAATAAATGTTCGAAAGCAAGTTTCGAACTTGTGACCTCTTGCACCAAAGCCGAATCAATTAACCACTTGGACAATGGTGCTTGTCGCTTCGCTAGTTATTATAATCAAAAAAATCGAGATCGTTTTATCTCATTACGCTAATCTCAGTTCATTTAATCCTTCTTCCCTAAACATGGAATTAACTTTCTGTAAACAAATTAAATCGTGGATATCTTCTATTTTTATCGTCTCCATTTTGTTCAAAATTTGTATAAATAAATTCAATTGAAATAATTGAACAATTGGATCTGTGGCACAATGGTAGCGCGTTTGACTCCAGATCAGAAGGTTGGATGTTTGATTCACGTCAAGTTTATATTTTTTTCCCACCGTTTACTGCTCCCCACCTGCCCCGCTTCTGCTATTTTTCCCCCTTTTGCTACAAAAAATAATTCTACCCACCACAATTGTTTTCCCCTAATCCATAACATCGGATTTTAAAATTCCAAAATGTCCAATTTTAGCTGAATCCTCAGCAAGTATCCAGATTATGGGCAGAAAAGATTTCTTTTTCCCCTGGAATCCTTTTGCAGGTTTGCCACTCTAACTTTATTCACTGTAAGTACTACTTTTCCCCTCTTTCTCTTACAGTTGCAGATTATGTGAAGAAGATTCGGTATTCATTTTCCATTGTTATATTCTCTTCTGCCTTACCGCTTATAATCACTAATGAACCCAATCTCAAATTTGTGCTGGATTTCCTTATTAAATTTCGGAAGCATGATACGTCGCTAGGTTTGTACAAATTATTCAAAGAGCCAGTATAATGCACTGTTAGGTCTGCTGTGAAATAATAATAAATCTTAACCCTTAAGACTTAACGTTAGATTCAGTCCTCTTTACGTTTGCTATTTATATTGCAAATTTCTCACTTGTGAGAGGAAGGTGTGTGGTTTATGTTCCTTATTATACATTAGTAAGACAGGAAGAATAGGTCTCAACTCAGAATACACGAAGTGTATGGTTGATGAGGTATGTAGATTAGTTAACAATCATCGTTTGCTCTTTATTTTCTACATTTTGGATATTGGTTGCGAATGGTTTTTTTGGCTGTTCATGTTGATGATTAGCTACGTAACATATATTTATTTTTGGCCCCTTGTTCTTGCCTATGACCATGAGGCAATCTCAACCCTTTTTTTTACTGTGGATGTGAATACGTCAAAATATCGAGAAATCTTCAGACACGAACATTAGTTTCCAGTACTCATGCCCATGCGATGCATGTATACCTAGAAAAACCATTTCACATTTTCTTTCAAAAAAAGTTTTGGTAAAAAAATGATGAAACTGATAGTAATATAATTTTGATGCATCTGAGATTCAAACTAAAGATCTATAGAGCCTGCATCTAAAGTACTCCTTTAAGATGGATATCAGTTGCAGTTTCAAATTAAATGGGCATATATTTCTCTGAAATTGATATCCATGTTTGTACAAGTTTTCAAGTGACGTCTATTCTTGCAATAAGTTTTCTTAGGAGGCCTATTAGTAAAATGAGTCCTATGAATTTTTCTAATTAGATGCAGGGGTAAATGACAACTGTTTAAAGTACTTTTTTTAATCTTGTTTCTGTGGGGCGTATTGAGCATCAAAACATTACAGAAAACATTGAGCATCAAAACATCAAAACATTCCAATATAGGGGAATCCATCTTCAACTGATAATTGTTGGTGCTATTATTATTATTTAAACTATTATATTATTATTGACTCTCATTTCAAGAGCGTACAAGCAACCTCAATATTTTGTGAAACGAAGCGTCACATTTTTTTCTCTTCTCTTTGTTTCCATCTCTCCGCTTCTTGCTTATACTCCAACCTTTCTTCAACTCTTCAATCACGTCTTCCCCCTTCTTCCTATTTCCTCCTCTTTTATATCCTCTAACCCTAAACATTCTTAATCGTTTTCCCTTCTCTTGCTTCTTATCCAAACCTAAACATTCATTTCCCTCAATTGTTAACTCAATTCAAATCGAGAAACCATATCCCAAGACAAACACGGATCTCCAACCGTGGGCGACTTCTCTGCCCTTAAGGCAGACTTGGATTACGGCAGCAAGGAAAGCGGCCCCCATGACGCCATTCAAATTAGCAATAATCGGGTCCAAATCTACTAAACCGCTATTGTTCAAAGACGTTTTCAGTTTCTCCAAAATACCAAGAAATGGATCAAGTTCTGGTATGATTTTTTGCTACTTCGAATTTTTTTTGATGTTTTCGAACCTGATATGTCAGTATTGTCCTTGAAAATTATATTGAAATTTAATATCGTTTTCCTTCTGTTCGTTGTATCCTTTTCTGTTTGATGCAGTAGTGGAACTACTATTTGATGACACTCCCGATGAATTTTGGTACAATCTGATTGAAGAAGCAGTCGCCCTGTGTATTCAGATATTTCCTTCTATTTTAAGTAAAATCCTTTTATTTGCTTCAATTAGTCTTTCCATTTGTGTTATTTTTTTATGTTCATTGGGTTCTATCTTTACAGGAATATATAATTTGAATGCTTCTTATTTTTATCCTACTTCATCATTTTATATTGCTAAAAGTATTTTTATTGTTTAATCAAGGAATTTTCAAGGTGAAACAGCTTGGTTTTGGATCTTTTTCCCTTGTTTAGTTACAATTTACATTGATTTTTTGATCTGCTATAGACAATGAAATTTAGTATGTGCATTTCTAAAAGGCTGCTTAGATTTGATTACATCGGTTGGATCTGTTTACAATTTGGTATGCTATTTTTACATGTTGAATGAAACTCCTACCTAAGGTATTTCACCCTAGTTTAGATTATATTTTTGCTCATGTTTTCCTACTGATAGATTAGAATTTGTGGTTTTTTCATAAATAATAAAATCAAATATGTACATTTCCAACAAGCTACTTGGATTTAATTACAACGGCTAACTCTATTTGCCAGTTTGGTATGTTGTTTTTATGTTGTAAAGCGTATATATCATAAATCATTTTATTTAACCGAAGTAACTGATCTATCCGTACATTTATTTGTTTATTTACTTATACCTATGTAAGCAACAACGTGATTTTTTATATTATCTTTTACCATAACTTTACTAATACACTAGCATAAGTGCAGCAACATACATACATTATAAAACAACAATAGTAAAAAACACCATGTTTTGAGAAAAAACTACTTTATGCTGATAACATAAAATAGGCCTCTTCTCTTTATACTTATTATATATGTATTTTATAGTCCATCATGAAATAAATTATGATAATTTGATGAGATTACTGGGTAGACATTAACAGGATGTGGTTAACATATAAAATTTATATCTATTGATTTGGTTGCTTAATCATGAGTTGTTCTTGCAAACTCATGAAAACCAGCGACGAATACAAATTATCATTGGCAGTAATTGAGGCCTAATCAATGGCATATAACTTCCTATAACCAATGCCTTTACCACATGTATTACACCCATCATATTTTTGCCCATGTACACACTAGCTATCATGGTTCTTCGACAAAATTCATAATCAATGTAGAACCAAACCAATACCTTTTGTACCTAAAAATAATAGTAAATAATGAAACAAACTTTGTTAATCCATATTATAATGCATACGCAAGAGAACCACATGGCACCCAAATGATGTTTATTTTGAACACACAATTAATTAGGTAAAGATACAAAAATATGTTGATTTGACAAAGTAATTGCTAGAAATTATTTGTTTCCAATAATGGGAGCAATTATTTGTTTCCATTCGTGTCTAGCTTTTTCAGAAGTTAAACCATTTCTTTCTCGTTGCTTCCATTAGATTAATTATACATTAGTTGTGTTCCTGACCTTTTTCATTCACTCTGTTATGATTAGTATGTATTTGTAATTAAACATGGCATGTCAACCATAGGGAATGTATATCAATACCATGCCGGTTATTGCGCCATCCACTTTTTTTGTATTATTTATGACAATGATGCCAAAATGCTTAGCTACTATTTAAACCTAAAATAATACATTAATCGACATGATGTCAACAACCACGAATGTGCATTCTAATATACTATAGTATCCTATACATGATCCTAACTATGACTGTGCGCTATGATATACAACAGTATCCTATATGTGATTGAATTTAATGGAAAATCAATGCTCTATTTGGTTTGGAGATAACTAATTCAACACTCCAGATTGTCTTCACTCTTCCTGGATCATAAAAAATGTGTTGGATTCAAATAAGGCTTGTGACTTTACCTAATACTTTGCAAAAGAACTGAGGTTGACTGGACTTGGGCGTGAATTACACCTCTTTGGATTCAAGCTAAACACTCATTTTTACAATCTATCTATTACTTAAATAGGAAAGGAGAAACCAACACAATTATTTGATTACAATTGTCCCAATTCAGAAATACTATTTTCTATTAACAAAAATATATCAATATTCAGTAAATGCTAATGTCTACTTTCTTTCCCCCCAATCACCATTATCCCTTTTTAATTATGCTTCTAGCATCTCCTCAATATCCTAATTGTCGCTCTAAACACTGTGTTCAACCTTGTGTCTCTCTACCTGTCGAGTGATCCTACCATAGTTATGTCCACATCCATGATCAACATTCCTTAATTTAACCATGAATGTGAAAATAGGGTAGAAAAACTTCGAGGTCGTTGTCTAATTTTTAGATTGCGAGGATTAGGCGGATTGCCGCCATCATGCTCTATCGCATCGCTGCATCATCACTCACCATCGTCAACCGCAAGCCTTGCGCAACTGATCCTTTCCTACATTCCTTTACCACCACTATAGTGGGAACTTTATCACCAAGGAAAGCCATCCTTGGCAGCAAATTACTATTCAAGTTAGCCATTTTATACAACTCATGTTTGGGATTTTGCTCAGATTTGAACACATAGTGGGAACTATGTACGTTTGAATCCATAGTTTCATTGTCTGTTGTTTCAATCTATTGTCACGAATGTTTTTTTTCAATTGTACTAATATGTATAAATATGAAGACATTGTTGCTTGGGTTTGTTTGCTTTGATAATTTGATGATCTTTTGTGCCAGTAAGTTTCAGTCTCCAACTAATTAATTTCACATGTCATGCATTTCATAACTTATAGATTTTCCATAGATAAATTTAGGTATGCTGTTGAAATTGGTTGCCTCAACTATTGAATCAAGATTATATAAACCCTTAGTTGTAAAATAATTTCATTACTTTTTATGGTTGCTTTGGTATATATTCCTCTGTTATCTTAAATCCAATACAATTGTACAAATAATCAACTTTCCTATGTTTGTAAGTGTACGATTAAGGCATATTAAATTATAATGCGATAAATTTTAGTACCCACATTTACAAAAATGATATCATGTAAGGTAGACATAATTTTTTTTGTGCTTCCTAAAATTATCTCGAGCTAAGTAGAATAAACGTTTGTTAACGGTCATGCATTTTACTGACCTTTTGATATGTAGACATGGGATGTACTAAGTTTGTGTTTTCAATATGCAATGTTAATTTGATGTATGCATAGATTTGAATATTTGTATGCACTTTCAGTCATGTATACAGAAGATTGAGTTTCATATTTTGTTTTTTAATTTCTTGGTCGGAGAGCATACCCACAAGATAGGTTGAAATTCATCTAACCTTTATTTCCCTATAATGCGATATTATTGCAGATTATCATGCCATAATGTTCTAATACGAATTTAGTTGCATTTTATACTAACTTAAATCATCACCATGGTTGATTTTGGGGTAGTTTTTCAAACTTTCGGTTGACTGTTCCAAGCTTAGGATTTTCAAACAGTGAGTTAGAATAATTCGCAAGTGAGAGATAATGTACCACATAGGTACGAATTTGTTGTGCGAGATTGTTATTTCATACAACTTCAAACCCATTGGAAATTATTATGCTTTTTTGTTATGTCATCTACTCAGTTGCCTTTTTTGTTGTATTAATTTTTTTGTGACTACATTTGGGGATTTGTATGCATTTCCCCTTATTCCGTTGTTATTGTTTCCTTTTTTAAATTTAGTAATTTACAGCTGATAGAAGCTATGTACCACACCTGTATAAATTCATGTTACTCGAAGTTATTTAACGGGCATTTTTGATAAATTTGGATTCATAAACTAATTTATGACTGTACTTTAAATGATCACAAAACAAATATCTGTCAATTATACTCAATAATGATGCACCTATATTGTGCATGCTGTAAGTTTATGATTATAAATATGTGAAGCATCAACAAATTTCAAAATTACAAATATCCTCCTTTAAAGGCATTTTTGTTTTGTAACAATGTAATATGTCATAGCTACAAAGTTCACTGTTTGTTGCTCATCAATGTATGATGTGTTGCTGTGTACTTTATTTACATTGCAATTTGAATCATTCTACATTAGTTCCATTTGAATGAATTTTTGCCGATCACCATGATTTCATAAAATATCAACTAAAAGACTACTACAATTAGCATGACTAAATATGGTTATGTAGAATGTGATAATCTTATTTTACAATAATGTATGGTCTTCAATTGAAAACATTACTTAATTTTCAAGTATTGTGTTCTAACAATAGAAGTTCAATTCCCTTTTAAGTTTAGTGAACCCTTTTTATGAACAATTTTACCTCTGTAAAAATTTAATCTATATGTTCAGTTCTCAGTCTATAAGCAGTTCTACTGTCAACGTCTGTTGCTTTTGAACGTGAGTATAATAAATCTGTACCAAACCAAAGCATATGGAAAACAATAAACATTGGTTCAGGCTGTCCATATCTACCAACCTGCTAAATTATGTTTTGGATAGAAAAAAATATCATACCATTTGCACTCTGGTTGAGGTTTTTTATTTCTTAAACAGTTCATAATAATTTCCTTATTTGTTGTTGTTTTTAGATGGTTCTATTTGTCACAGTTTTTAATTAGCTATCTTATTGTTTTATTTGCAGATCACAACAACTAGATTGGTTTTGCAAATATCTTTGACTAAAAGGTTTGCAAATTTGAAGGGAAAATTATCATATTGCTTATATTTTACTTTACAAGGTATGCCGAGGGGTTTAGCTTTCAGCGATTGAAGAGAATTCGAGAGTGGAGAGGAGATTTGTTAGTGAAGTGGAGAGGACTTAAGGAAACTGGAAGTGAAGGGAAAAGCAAAGTATGGCGGCCAATAATAAGAAGAGGGAAACAGGTAAAATATGACCGCTAAAATTTATTTTTCTCAAAGATTGCGGGAACACAACCTATCGCAGATGTTAATGACCACTGATATACTTAACTATAGCAAGGCAGGTTTCAATGCCATTCTTGGTTGCAATTAATTGACCATTTTGTTGTAGTGATTAAAGCTAGTAGCTTATCTTTACTTTAAAAGAAACTCTACTAGCGTTGCATCCGCTATTGAATTTTCAGTGAAAATTATCTCAATTAGTTATAGGAATAGCGAGCTTTATATGATAACATTATGATCATAAGTTGTTGTAGGAGTCAAATTTACTTTCAAGTAGTTATAGGAGCAGCGAGTTTTGTTTGTTATTAGTTGAACTGCAGTTCCATTGAAGCTAATAGCATGTCTAGGACTGAAGTTTCTTCTAAATGAAGTAATTTTCTATGCGTTATATTAATCTTTATATGATAAAAATGTGATCATTGTAATAATTGGTTCAGTAGCTAATTCCGCTAATAATGTTTACATATAAAATTAGAGGGTAAATTCAGTCATATATTATCTTTTATTATTCCAGCAACTTATCCTACATAAATAAGATTGCTAGCTGACATATTATTTCTGTATATGACAAATTAACTACAAAATAGTGAAATTCATAATAAAAAATGGTCATCTAAAAAAAGATATTTCAAAGCAATCTAAAGTATAAAATATAAATATGAATTTGTATATAGTCATAGGTACCCATATATAGACATTGTATACACCGAAGCATGTTGAAATCTTGAAATATAGCCTTAGTACTGATAAATGTAAAATAAAATTAAACAAAATTTTTAATTCAACTACCATCATGTAGGGAAAATAGGTAAAGAAATTAAAGGTTTTATTTTTGCTTTTTACTCCCACAAATTCATGTATCATACGCTATATAAACTATGGCAATTGAAAATGAAACTGTGACAGAAAATAATAAGAGTATATAATATTATTCCATTACGTTAGAATAGAACTTTAAAATTAATGAATCATGAGCATAGATATAAGCATCAGAAAGGGAAATAAGTCATTCCTTGTATGGTTAATCATCTTATATCTATTCTATATTTAATCTATTTTGTATTTAATAAAGCTGAAGGCTGGTCAACTTTTTTTCCTTTTTCTTACAATTTAGAGAAAATAATACTGGATTCTCCGCGTTTTCAGGTAATAGCATCAATGCATAAGCAACTTAACGTCACAAACACAAGACTCCAGATCAGAAGGTTACGTGTTCGATTCACGTCAGGTTCAAATTTTTTCCCACCGTTTACTACTTCCCACCTGCCCCGCTTCTGCTATTTTTCCCCCCTTTTGCTACAAATAATTCTACCCACCACAATTTTTTCCCCCAATCTATAACATCAGCTTTTAAATTCCAAAATGTCAAATTTTAGCCGAATCCTGAGCAAGGATCCAAATTACGGGCAGAAAAGGTTTCTTTTTCACCTGGAATCCTCTTGCGGCTTTGCAACTCCAACTTTGTTCATTGTAAGTGCCGCTTTTCCCCTCTTTCTCTTACAGCTGCAGATTATGTGAAGAAGATTCAGTATTCATTTGTCACTGTTATTTTCTTTTCTGCCTTACTGCTGTTTCACCTTGAAAATTCCTTGGTTAAACAGTAAAAATACTTTTAGCAATATAAAATGATGAAATAGGATAAAAATAAGAAGCATTCAAATTATATATTCCTACAAAGATAGAACCCAATGAACATAGAAAAATAACACAAATGGAAAGACCAATTGAACCAAATAAAAGAATTTTACCTAAAATAAAAGGAAATATCTGAATACGCAGTGCGACTGCTTCTTCAATCTAATTGTACCTAAATTCATCAGGAATGTCAACAAATAGTAGTTCTACTATTTCATCAAACAGAAAAGGATACAACGAACAGAAGGAAAACGATATTAAATTTCAACATAATTTTCAAGGACAATACTGACATATCAGGTTCAAAAACATCAAAAAAAGTTCGAAGTGGCAAAAAATCATGCCAGAACTTGATCTATTTCTTGGTATTTTGGAGGAACTGAAAAAGTCTTCGAGCGATAGCGGTTTGGCAGATTTGGACCCGAATATTGCTTATTTGAATGGCGCCATGGGACCCGCTTTCCTAGCTGCCGTAATCCAGGTCCGCCTTAAAGGCGGAGAAGTCACCCATGGTTGGAGATCCGTGTTTGTCTTGGGATATGGTTTCTCGATTTGAATTGAGTTAACGATTGAGGGAAATGAATGTTTAGGTTTGGATAAGAAGCAAGAGAAAGGAAAATGATTAAGAAAGTTAGGGTTAGAGGATATTGAAGAGGAGGAAAAAGGAAGAAGGGGGAAGATGCGATTGAAGAGTCGACGAAAGGTTGGAGTATAAGTAAGAAGCGGAGAGATTAAAACGAAGAGAAGGAAAAAAAATGCGACGCTTCATCTCACAAAATATTGAGGTTGCTTGTACGCACTTGAAATGAGACTCAATAATAGTATAATAGCATAAATAATAATAATAATAATAGCAGCAACAATTATCAGTTGAAGATAGATTCCCACATATTGGAATGTTTTGATGCTTTGATGCTCAATGTTTTCTGCAATGTTTTGATGCTCAATACTCCCCACATAAACAAGATTAAAAAAAAGTACTTTAAACAATTGTCATTTACCCCTGTATCTAATAAGACAAATTCGTAGGACTCATTTTACTAATAGGCCTCCTAAGAAAACTTATTGCAAGAAATGACGTCACCTGAAAACTTATGCAAACATGGATATCTATTTCAGAGCAATATATGCCCATTTAATTTGAAACTGCAAATGATATCCATCTTAAAGGAGTACTTTAGACGGAAGCTCTAAAGGTCTTTAGTTTGAATCTCAGATGCATCAAAATTATATTACTATCAGTTTCACCATTTTTTTTACCAAAACATTTTTTTGGATATCCAAGAGAACCCGGAAGGCCGGTAAACTCCTGAAGGTTTTTTTTGCCAAAACGTTTTTTGAAAGAAAAAGTGAAATGGTTTTTTCTAGGTATACATGCATCGCATGGGCATGAGTACTGGAAACTAATAAAAGTAATGTTCGTGTCTGAAGGTTTCTTGATATTTTGACATGTTCACATCCACATTAAAAAAAATGGTTGAGGTTTCCTCATGGTCTTAGGCAAGAACAAGGGGCTAAAAATAAATATATGTTACGTAGCCAATCATCAACATGAACAGCCAAAAAAACCATTCATAACCAATATCCAAGAGATAGAAATAAAAAAACAAATGACGATTGTTAACTAATCTACATATCACATCAACCAGACACTTCGTGTATTTTGAGTTGAGACTTATTCTTCCTGACCACACACCTTCCTCTCACAAGTGAGAAATTTGCAGTATATATATATATATATATATAGCAAACGTAAAGAGGACTGAATCTAATGTTAAGTCTTAAGGGTTAAGATTTATTATTATTTCACAGCATACCTAACAGTGCGGTATACTGGCTCTTTGCATAATTTGTACAAACCTAGGGACGTATGAAGACTTCCGAAATTTAACAAGGAAATCCAGTACAAATTTGAGATTGTGTACATTAGTGATTATAAGCGGTAAGGCAGAAGAGAAAATAACAGTGGAAAATGAATACTGATTCTTCTTTACATAATCTACAGCTGTAAGAGAAAGAGGGGAAAAGCAGCACTTACAGCGAACAAAGTTGGACTTGCAAAGCCGCAAGAGGATTCCAGGTGAAAAAGAAACCTTTTCTGCCCATAATCTGGATCCTTGCTCAGGATTCGGCTAAAATATAACATTTTGGAATTTTAAAACCTGATGTTACAGATTGAGGGAAAACAATTGTGGTGGGCAGATTTATTTGTTGCAAAAAGGGGGGAAAATAGCAGAAGTGGGGCAGGTGGGAAGTAGTAAACGGTGGGAAAAAATTTGAACCTGACGTGAATCAAACACGCAACCTTCTGATCTGGAGTCAGACGCGCTACCATTGCACCACAGATCCAATTGTTCTGCTGTTTCAATTGAATTTATTTATACAAATTTTGAACAAAATGGAGACGATAAAAATAGAAGATATCCACAATTTAATTTGTTTACGGAAAGTCTTTACACGTAATAATAGCAGACGTATTTCACCTGGAATCCTGAGCATTTAATTTGTTTACGGGAAATTTTATTACAGTGGACTATATTACAAAGAGTAGGCTATCTGCCATTACAATAACTTAGCAAACTTTAAATTTTTGATTATAAACACTGCCCTTTAACATCGAATACACACACATATATATACTAGTACATTCGGTTATTAGGTTTGCATAAGCCGACATCTTCCATTCTTCTGCATCCTTATCAACAAGCTTTCCATCTTTTCTTCAGCAATAATTAAGCTTTGGTCACATCATCATTTGTCTTTAGCCATCCATTTGCCACCTTATTCCTTATCTTTAGCAATTATAATGCTTTTGTCACATCAGGTCATATCATCTTTTGAAATAACATTACGCGTATGAAATATTTGCTGGCGTTATTTCATCCTTATCTTTATTAGATATTTTTGGCTAGAATTTTATTCTGTCTGCGGAGGGCCTTCTGGAACGTGTCCAGGTGGAGGAAATCCTAGAGGCGGTGAAAATGGTATTTCATCCATAATGAAAGTTACAATACCTGGTTGGTGAAAATATACATATACTATCCAGAATCCATTAACCTTCTTTTTAACGCATCTCACATTGTGCCATTGGCTTTTTGCATAAATCTTCCATTTCTCCTTGGTCTCTTCATGAACTTGGATCTGTAGACATGCTCATAAGCTCATCATCACTAATTGAATCCAATATGGCTTTGAGTTGTATTTTTAAATTTCTTTTTGAGGAACTTGCCATTAATTCTTTTAGTAAGTTAGATAATTCCCTTTTAGGTGAATCTGGTATTTTTTGCGGTTTATGGCTAATTAAACCCTTTTGTGAATAAATTGAATCTTTGAGAAATTCAAATTTATCCCACCATTTGATTAAAATCCTTCTTCCTAAATAAGGAATATTTTCAAATTTTATTTCAAACTTTTGTAAAGTTCTTGGAACAACAATGACATCCCATTTCATAATCCAAGGTACTTGATAAAGTGCTGCAAAATGTAGATTATGATATTTCGTGGAATTATTTATTCGAACAAATTCGTCATAAATATTTCTTATTTTTTATGGTAAAATCACGGGATATAATCCAAAGTTTGAAAACCAAACTACAAACCAATTTGGAAAATTTGTGATATTTTGAGTTTTAAATTGAATAAACCAACTATGTTTTCTCTCCCTATTTACATAAGAGAAAGCAAGCTCCCACGCTTTAATATAGTCAAAGTAGTTAAAATTTAATTTGTTCCTATAAGGATTTTTTTGAATTTGTAATTAATTCTTTAGGTTTATATAAATCACTTTCCCATTGTTCTGGGGCAATTATTTTAACAATGGTAGCCTTTGAGAAAGCCCATTCTCCAACAGTTCTCATGGCGGATTCAAATTGTACAGAACCTATGTAGGTTAAAATTTCTTGGTAGATATTAAAATCCTTTGGATAAAGGTATGGATGAGTAAATTTTTTTAAATAGAAGGTCATAGCCTCTTCTTCATATAAATGAATATATTTTTTCTCTACAGGAGATACCCATATGGTTGATGTTGGAATATACGGGTATAGATATTCTCTTATAGATGTAGACTTTATTGCCAACTCATAAGCATAGGCTCTGAGTTGTTCATCAACTGGAGTAGTCTTTAAGACCTCTTCTCTAAGAATTTTTTTCATCCTTTTGAAAGGCCGACTTATAAGTCGTTATGGGTCGAGATAGTGCAGTTTTACTACTTTCTGCCTTTTCTTTGCCTTTATTCATTTTTTCCCTGTAAAAATTCTCGAGTTAAGAAATCTGTTAACGCAATATCAGATCCTTTAATAAACTCAATATCAAAATCGAATACTGATAATATTGCTTACCATCTAGCAAATATTTGTTTTGAAGCTATGTTTTTAACATTCTTTTGTAAAATTTCTTTGGCAGACTTACAATCTACTCTTAGCAAGAACTTTTGATTAATAAATCACTTTCAAATTTTTGCACACATAATACTATTGCTAATATTTCTTTTTTAATAGTAGAGTAATTAACTCTGGGTCCTTTCCAAATTCCTAAAGTAAATCTGACTAAGGATTCTTTTTTAGTGATTCTTTATTTAAGAACACCACAATATTTCAAAGAGATATTATATTGCAACCACGGATGAATAGTACAAAATAGCACCTTAGTACAAAATAGTACCTTCTCTCTTGGGCTTTTAAGCCTGAGCAAACGTAGCCTCTATCACCACCTCGCTCTAATACCAAATGGCTTCAGACCTTCGTTTGCTCCTTGTTTGATGGAAAGATGTAAGATAACAGTAGTAGTTTTTGCAAGCGCAGATATTATATTACAGAGAGAGAGAGATTTATTTGAGGAAAAGAAAATTTTATTACTACGGACTATATTACAAAGAGTAGGCAATCTGCCACTACAATAAATTAGCAAACGTTAAATTTTGGATTACAAACTCTCCTCTTTAACATCGAATACACACACATATATATATACTAGTACATTCGGTTATTATGTTTGAATAAACCGGCATCTTCCATTCTTCTGCATCCTTATTAACAAGCTTTCCATCTTTTCTTCAGCAATAATTAAGCTTTTGTCACATCATCATTTGTCTTTAGCCATCCATTTGCCACCTTATTCCTTATCTTTAGCAATTATAATGCTTTTCGCACATCAGGTCATATCACCTTTTGAAATAACATTATGTGTATGAAATATTTGCTGGAATTATTTCATCCTTATCTTTATTAGATATTTTTGGATAAAATTTTATCCTGTCTGCGGAGGGCCTTCTGGAACGTGTCCAGGTGGAGGAAATCTTGGAGGCGGTGAAAATGGTATTTCATCCATAATGAAGGTTACAATACATGGCTGGTGAAAATATACATATACTATCCAGACTCCATTAACCTTCTTTTTAACGCATCTCACATCGTGCCTTTGGCTTTTAGCATATAATCTTCCATTTCTCCTTGGTCTTTTCATGAACTTAGATCTAGACATGCTCATAAGCCCATCATCACCGTCCGGATCCAATATGGCTTTGGGTTGTATTTTTAAATTTCTTTTTGAGGAACTTGCCATTAATTCTTTTAGTAAGTCAGATAATTCCCGTTTAGGTGAATCTGGTTTTTTTTGCGGTTCATTGCTAATTAAACCCTTTTGTGAATAAATTGAATCTTTGGAAAATTCAAATTTATCGCATCATTTAATTAAAATCCTTCTCCTAAATAAGGAATATTTTCAAATTCTATTTCAAACTTTTGTAAAGTTCTTGGAACAACAATGACATCCCATTTCACATTCCAGAGTACTTAATAAAGTGCTGCGAAATGTAGATTATGATATTTCATGGAAATATTTATTCGAACAAATTCGTCATAAATATTTCTTATTTTTTGTGGTAAAATCACTGGATATAATCCAAAGTTTGAAAACCAAACTACAAACCAATTGGAAAATTTGTGATATTTTGAGTTTTAAATTGAATAAACCAACTATGTTTTCTCTGCCTGTTTTCATAAGAGAAAGCAAGCTTCCAAGCTTTAATATAGTCAAAGTAATTAAATTTAATTTGTTCCTATAAGGATTTTTTGAATTTGTAATTAATTCTTTAGGTTTATATAAATCACTTTCCCATTGTTCTGGGATAATTATTTTAACAATGGTGGCCTTTGAGAAAGCCCATTCTCCACCAGTTCTCATGGCGGATTCAAATTGTACAGAACCTGCGTAAGTAAAATTTTCTTGGTAGAAATTAAAATCATTTGGATAAAGGTAAGGATCAATAAAGTTTTTTAAATAGAAGGTCGTGACCTCTTCTGCCGATAAATGAATATATTTTTTCTCTACAAGAGATACCCATATGGTTGATGTTGGAATATACGGGTATAGGTATTCTCTTGTAGATGTAGAATTTATTGCCAACTCATAAGCATCAGCTCTGAGTTATTCATCAACTAGAGTAGTCTTTAAGACCACTTCTCTAAGAATTTTTCATCTTTCTAAAAGGCCGACTTATAAGTAGTTATGGGCCGAGATAGTGCAGTTTTACCGCTTTCTACCTTTTCTTTGCCTTTATTCATTTTTTCCCTGTAAAAATTCTCGAGTTAAGAAATCTGGTAACGCATTATCAGATCCTTTAATAAACTCAATATCAAAATCGAATACTGATAATATTGCTTGCCATCTAGCAAATATTTGTTTTGATGCTAACTTTTAACATCCTTTTGTAAAATTTCTTTGGCAGACTTACAATCTACTCTTAGCAAGAACTTTTTATTTAATAAATCACTTTCAAATTTTTGCACACATAATACTATTGCTAATATTTCTTTTTTAACAGTAGAGTAATTAGCTCTGGGTCCTTGCCAAATTCCCGAAGTAAATCTAACTAAGGATTCTTTATTATTGATTCTTTGTTTAAGAATACCACCATATCCTTTATCTGATGCATCAGTTTCGACTATTTTGAGTGCGTTGGGATTAGGAATTGCAAGATAAGGAATTTATGTTATTTTTGCTTTTATTTTTATAACTTCTTTAGTATGTTCCTCTATCCAAGCAAGTGGATTTTTCCTTAATCTTTCAAATAATGGTTTAGCATCATAAACTAGTTCTTTATGAAATTCGAAAACATATTTTAAGCTTCCTAAAAATCTTTGTAATTGATTTTTATCCTTAATTTTATTTGGAAATTTTTCTGCAAATATAATTGCTCTATCAATAGGAAATATTGTTCCATCTTTTATAATATGTCCAAGAAATCTAATTTCTTTTTGAAAAAGCTTTATCTTTTTAGCTGATACAGCTAATCCAGCTCTTTTAGTGGCATTTATAACAATATTTAAGTGTTTAAAATGTTGGTCAACTGATTCTGAAAATATAAGAACATCGTCAATATATACTATGGTAAATGTTGTATAAGCACTATAAATATCATTCATAATTTTCTGAAATTCTGAAGGGGCATTTTTAACCCAAACGACATTACATTCCATTCATAGTGGCCAAATGGAACAGTAAATGCAGTTTTATATATAGCTTCTTCTTTAATCCGAATTTGCCAAAATCCAGATTTCATATCAAATTTAGACATTACTCTGGCCGAATAAAGCCTTGCTAATAAATCCTTTTTATTTGGAATTGGATATCTAGTCCATCTTAATGCTTTGTTCAAAGGTTTATAATTTATCGCTAGTCTTGGGACTGCTACACGACTTAAGGACAAAGTCCCATTTTTCAAAGGAAAATAATAAGTAGGATTAGCAAGATTTTATCAGATAGAATTAAAATAATAACAGTATGATAAACTAGCAACGAAAAATTTCTACAGTAATTGTTAAGAAACGATGATGAATAGTACGGTGAATAGTAACGGTGAATAGTAACCACGAACGAATAGTACAAAATATTACCTTCTCTCTTGGGCGTTTAAGCCTGAGCAAAACTAACCTCTACCACCACCGGGCTCTGATGCCAAACGGCTTCGGACCTTCTTTTGCTCCTTATTTGATGGAAAGATGCAAGATAACAGCAGTAGTTTTGCAAGCGCAGATATTATATTACAGAGAGAGATTTATTTTAGGAAAAGAAAATTTTATTACAATTGACTGTATTACAAAGAGTAGGCTATCTGCCATTACAATAACTTAGCAAACTTTAAATTTTTGATTACAAAACTCTGCCCTTTAACATTGAATACACACACATATATACTAGCACATTCTGTTATTAGGTTTGCATAAACCGGCATCTTCCATTCTTCTGCATCCTTATCAACAAGCTTCCCATCTTTTCTTCTACAATAACTAAGCTTTTGTCACATCATCATTTGTCTTTAGCCATCCATTTGCCACCTTATTCCTTATCTTTAGCAATTATAATGCTTTTGTCACATCAGGTCATATCACCTTTTGAAATAACATTACGTGTATGAAATATTTGCTGGCATTATTTCATCCTTATCTTTATTAGATATTTTTGGCTAGAATTTTATCCTGTCTGCAGAGGGCCTTCTGGAACGTGTCCAGGTGGAGGAAATCCTGGAGGCGGTGAAAATGGAATTTCATCCATAATGAAAGTTACAATACCTGACTGGTGAAAATACACATATACTATTCAGACTCCATTAACCTTCTTTTTAACACATCTCAAATTGTGCCTTTGGCTTTTAGCACATAATCTTCCATTTCTCCTTGGTCTCTTCATGAACTTGGATCTGTAGACATGCTCATAGGCTCATCATCACTGTCCGAATCCAATATGGCTTTGAGTTGTATTTTTAAATTTCTTTTTGAGGAACTTACCATTAATTCTTTTAGTAAGTCGGATAATTCCCTTTTAGGTGAATCTGGTATTTTATGCGGTTCACGGCTAATTAAACCCTTTTGTGAATAAATCGAATCTTTGAAAAATTCAAATTTATCCCACCACTTAACTAAAATCCTTCTTCCTAAATAAGGAATATTTTCAAATTTTATTTCAAACTTTTGAAAAGTTCTTGGAACAACAATGACATCCCATTTCATAATCCAGGATACTTGATAAAGTGCTGCAAAATGTATATTATGATATTTCATGGAAATATTTATTCGAACAAATTCGTCATAAATATTTCTTATTTTTTGTGGTAAAATCACTGGATATAATCCAAAGTTTGAAAACCCAACTACAAACCAATTTGGAAATTTTGTGATATTTTGAATTTTAAATTGAATAAACCAACTATGTTTTCTCTGCCTGTTTTCATAAGAGAAAGCAAGCTCCCAAGCTTTAATATAGTCAAAGTAGTTAAAATTTAATGTGTTCCGATAAGGATTTTTTGAATTTGTAATCAATTCTTTAGGTTTATATAAATCACTATCCCATTGTTCTGGGGTAATTATTTTAACAATGGTGGACTTTGAGAAAGCTCATTCTCCACCAGTTCTCATGGCGGATTCAAATTGTACAGAACTTGTGTAGGTTAAAATTTCTTGGTAGAAATTAAAATCCTCTGGATAAAGGTATGGATCAGTAAAGTTTTTTAAATAGAAGGTCATAACCTCTTCTGCAGATAAATGAATATATTTTTTCTCTACAGGAGATACCCATATGGTTGATGTTGGAATATACGGGTATAGGTATTCTCATGTAGATGTAGACTTTGTTGCTAACTCATAAGCATCAGCTTTGAGTTGTTTATCAACAGGAGTTGTCTTTAAGACCTCTTCTCTAAGAATTTTTTCATCCTTCTGAAAGGCCGATTTATAAGTCATTATGGGCCGAGATAGTGCAGTTTTACTGCTTTCTGCCTTTTCTTTGCGTTTATTCATTTTTTCCCTGTAAAAAATTCTCGAGTTAAGAAATTTGGTAATGCATTATCAGATCCTTTAATAAACTCAATCTCAAAATCGAATACTGATAATATTGCTTGCTTTTTTGCGTTTCCTAAAATTATCTCGAGCTAAGTAGAATAAACGTTTGTTAACGGTTATGCATTTTACTGACCTTTTGATATGTAGACATGGGATGTACTAAGTTTGTGTTTTCAATATGCAATGTTAATTTGATGTTATGCATAGATTTGAAGATTTGTATGCACTTTGAGTCATATATATAGAAGATTGAGTTTCATATTTTGTTTTTTTATTTCTTGGTTGGAGAGCATACGCACAAGATAGGTTGAAATTCATTTAACCCTTATTTCCTTATAATACGATATTATTGCAGATTATCACGCCCTAATGTTCTAATATCAATTTAGTTGCATTTTCTACTAGCTTAGATCATCACCATGGTTGATTTTGGGGCATTTTTTCGGTTGACTGTTCCAAGCTTAGGGTTTTCAAACAGTGAGTTAGAATAATTTGCAAGTGATAGGTAATACATAACATAGGTATGAATTTGTTGTACGAGATTGTTATTTCATACAACTTCAAACTCATTGGAAATTATTATGCTTTTTCGTTATGTCGTCAACTCAGCTGCCTTTTTTGTTGTATTAAATTTTTTGTGACTAATTTTGGGGATTTGTATGCATTTCCCTCCTATTCCGTTGTTATGGTCTCCTTTTTTAACTTTAGTAATTTATAGCTGATAGAACCTATGTACCACGCCTGTATAAAGCCATGTTACACGATGTTATTTAACGTGCGTTTTTGATAAATTTGGATTGATAAACTAATTTATGACTATACTTTAAACGATCGCAAAACAAATATTCGTCAATTATACTCAATAATGATGCACCTATATTGTGCATGCTGCCAGATTATGATTACAAATATGTGAAGCATCAACAAATTTCAAAATTACAAATATCCTCCTTTAAAGGCATTTTTGATTTGTAATATGTCATAACTACAAAGTTCATTGTTTGTTGCTCATCAATGTATGATGTGTTGTTGTGTACTTTATTTACGTTGCAATTTGAATCATTCTACATTGGTTCCATTTGAATGAATTTTTGCCGATCACCATGATTTCATAAAATATCAACTAAAAGACTACTACAATTAGCATGACTAAATATGGTTATGTAAAATGTGATAATCTTAATTTAAAATAATGTATGGTCTACAATTGAAAACATTACTTAATTTTCAAGTATTGTGTTCCAACAATAGAAGTTCAATTCCCTTATAAGTTTAGTGAACCATTTTTATGAACAATTTTACCTCTGTAAAGGTTTAATCTATATGTGCAGTTCTCAGTCTATAAGTGGTTCTATTGTCAACATCTGTTGCTTTTGAACGCGAGTATAATAAATCTGTACCAAACCAAAGCATATGGAAAAAAATAAACATAGGTTCAGGCTGTCCACATTTACCAACCTGATAAATTATGTTTTGGATAGAAGAAATATCATATCATTTAGTACAAAATATTACATTCTCTCTAACCATGGATGAATAGTACAAAATAGTACATTCTCTCTGGGGCGTTTAAGCTGAGCAAACCTAGCCTCTACCACCATCGGGCTTTGATACCAAACGGCTTCGGACCTTCGTTTGCTCCTTGTTTGATGGAAAGATGTAAGATAACAGTAGTAGTTTTTGCAAGCGCAGATATTATATTACAGAGAGAGATTTATTTGAGGAAAAGAAAATTTTATTACATTGGACTATATTACAAAGAGTAGGCTATATGCCATTACAATAACTTAGCAAACTTTAAATTTTTGATTACAAACTCTGATCTTTAACATCGAATACACACACATATATATACTAGCACATTCGGTTATTAGGTTTGCATAAACCGGCATCTTCCATTCTTCTGCATCCTTATCAACAAGCTTCCCATCTTTTCTTCTGCAATAACTAAGCTTTTGTCACATCATCATTTGTCTTTAGCCATCCATTTGCCACCTTATTCCTTATCTTTAGCAATTATAATGCTTTTATCACATCAGGTCATATCAATAGGATTGTTCCATCTTTTATAATACGTCCAAGAAATCTAATTTCTGTTCGAAAAAGCTTTATCTTTTTGGCTGATACAGCTAATCCAGCTCTTTTAGTGGCATTTATAAAAATATTTAAGTGTTTAAAATGTTGGTCAACTGATTCAGGAAATATAAGAACATCGTCAATATATACTATGGTAAATGCTGTATAAGTACTATAAATATCGTTCATAATTTTTTGAAATTCTGAAGGGGTACTTTTTAACCCAAACGGCATTCCATTCCATTCATAGTGGCCAAATGGAATAGTAAATGCAGTTTTATATCTATCTTCTTCTTTAATCTGAATTTTCCAAAATCCAGATTTCATATCAAATTTAGACATTACTTTGGCCAAATAAAGCCTTGCTAATAAATCCTTTTTATTAGGAATTAGATATCTAATCCATCTTAATGCTTTGTTCAAAGGTTTATAATTCATCACTAGTCTTGGGACTCCTCTTTCTAGTTCTGCTGCATTTTCTACATAAAATGCTGAACAGCTCCATGGACTTTTAGATGGTGTAATAAGGCCTTTCTGTAGTAATTCTTCAATTTCCTTTTTACAAATTTCTAGATGTCTTTGAGACATGGCTATAGGTCTAGCTTTTATTGGGATTTGACTTTCTTTAAAGTCTGGTTCATAAGGTAAACCTATTTCATGTTTTTTCCTCTGCCAAAAGGCATTAAGAGTGTTTGCACAAATAGTTTTCTCGATATAATTTTGTAAATCTTTTGTCGTAAACTGGGTTGTAATAATTTTTCTTTTATTCTTTTGTAACTTATATCCTGAGATAAAGAGTTTAAAAAATTCTCTTTTCTTTTAATACTTTTTTGAATAATATCAATTTTATGATGTTGTGGTTGAGATACAAATTTGAATGTTAATTCTTGATTATTAATAGTACTAGTAGTTCCTTCTTTTGATATTTTTGTTATAGGATATAATAAATGTAAGAAGGGATTTCCTAGTATAACATTATGAGATAAATTTTTAACCATTATAAATGGCATTTCTAGACAAATACCTTTATTACAAACAGCTGTGTTTTGCAGCTTATAATTAACCATTATAAATGACATTATGAGATAAATTTTGTGAATGAATCTTTTAATTCTTCGTCTATTTCAAGATTATTTATTTTATTTTTTAATTTACACTTATTAGCATAGTGACCTGGTGTTTTACATTTTCAACATATTGGAAATTTTCTTTTAGTAGGTTTATTTTTCTCTTTTCTTTTATAGGGTCTTTGTGATTTCCTTTTAGGAATTTTACTACTTTCTGCATAATTTTATTTTCGAAAATTTTTATTTTTATGAAATTTTCTCTTAGATGGTTTTCTAAATCTTCTTTCTTCGTTGGTTGGTTTTATATGTGATAAACCAAGTTGTTCACAGAAATCTCCTAGAATTCTTTGTTCATAAATTTTCTCCTTTTGGATTTGTTTATGTAATTTTATTTCATTACGTAAATGAATTCCTTCTGCAACAACTTCTGCTGCTATTTCTCCATATGTATATTGATTATAAGGAATAGTTCCATTATTTTTCTGTTTTATTCGATTTTTTACTCTTTTTGAAAAGAAATGAGGTAGTTTTGATAAGAACTTTTCTTTCCAAAATTCATGATTACTATCACTTCGAGTAAATAACTTAGAAAAATATACATCTTTATACCATCTGAACTGAGAAAAATTCTGACATTTTAGATTCATTAATTGTTCTTGTTTTTGTTTGTTTGAAGAGTAGTTGCTCCAATGAAATGTTTAGCTATTGTATATATTAGCGTATTTACGCAATCGGTTTTGGGCATTCCATCTTCTAATTTTGTCGCAGTAAATATATGCGATTTTGCTTCATTGGAAAGATGAAAATCCCACCAACCTTTTAGTTGTCCTGTAAATCCATGTACAATAGCTTTTGCTATTCTATCGTCTGAATTATTTTAAATTAAACATGCACTAGCGTACATCGTCATATAATTCAAACAAGTTTGTATTTGGTATTCTGAATAACCGTCTATATTCCATTCTATAATGGAGGTAAGGTCAAAAGATACAGCTCCATAATTGTTTTGTTCTTCAAATGAGAGGTCGACCGGTGTTGGTCACGTATAGTAAGGTTTACTATACGAGGTATTTCCATAATTAATTTTATTAATTTCAAAATTATTTTCTGGTTTATTTTGTTTTATATTTAAGAACATATTTTTGTAAATTACTTACTTCTTCATCAAATTATTATCAGATTCTAGCTCTGAAGTTTCTCTAGATTCCTTGCTTTCAATTATGGGTGCAACTTCCTTTTCACTAACTTTTAAGGCGTCTAACCTTTTCATTATTTCTTTCAAAATTTCAGAGTTTTCTCCTGGTTTATCCATATTCATTTCTAAATTTTGTGTGGAGCAGGGTTTGAATAAAACTTCAACTGTATCACAGAATTTTGTTTGATCTTTATTAGATCCTTGCTCAATTCTTGTAAGTTGATTACCTATTGATTGTAATGTTAAATTAGTAAAATTATTCGGCTCAACAATAGCTTCTAATGTTCGATCTTTTCTATAAGGAGTAGCTACAATTTCTTCTTTATCAATTTTAACTGATAAGTTTGCTTTCGCGGGATGTATACTCCTAATAGTTTTTCCTGCTTTTGTTGTATACCCTTTATAAGCAGAATTTATATTGAAAACTGTTAATAAATCATCAAAATCTGGAAAACTGTCCTTTTGTTTTCCTATTTTGTAAGATTTTTCTATCATTATAAAGATATCATAATTTTCTGCTAAGTCATTTCCCATTTTATTTAAAAACAATTTATATTTTTTTAATCCACATTTCTTGTTCCTTTTGATCTTTCATAAAGAACCATTTTCTTTTATATTTATTTTCTTCTGAATAAAAGTTTGTTTTTTCAGATTCTGAAAAAGGAAATTTGAACTCTTCATCAAGAGTTATGGTATTTATACCAAACACTGATTTATCCTCATCATATCTCATATCTGAAGGTGTCGGCAATCTGGGATTTGATGGAGGAATTTCAGCCCTATATTCAAGTTGACTAACACCGTCCATTGTGTTTCTTACAATTACAATTTCATTTTCTATTCTTAAAGGAGTAGCTTCAGCATTGCTGAATCTTGGTTCCTCTAATTTAGAGTTAGAACCTAATTTTAGGTGTGTAACTCTGTCTTTTGAAAATCTAACTTCAACGTCACCATCAGAATATTCAACAATTTCTTTTAGTTTTTTATTTTCTACTTTAGTAGGTTCATTTTCTTCTTCAAGAAGCCATTTTTTTGGTAAATTTATCTCATTCAAGCTAATCGATTTAGGAATTACAACATTACTTTTACTGATGTCTGTCATAAACAGTGTAACTGTACCTTGATTTTTAATTGGTATATGTTTTGTATCAGTAATAATAGTATTCATTACTTTATAGCACATTTTATGAATAAGAATTACATTCTGTGTTCCTGGTTTCATATTAAAATCTTCAGTTTTTATGTCCAAACAAATAGACTGGAGTAAACTTGGATCGGACAAGGACATAGTAAAATTAGGAAAACATAAAAAATAAATTGGTCCATCACATAATGTTGATTCAACTATTCCTAATAAGGAATCATGGAATTTATTATGTCTTTTGTCTCTAACTGCAATAATAGCAGACGTATTTAGACCTAATCGTGTAGCTGGTTTTAAGGCGACTTGAATTAATCCAACAGGAATAAATCTATATTTTTCTTTATGTAAATGTAAAAACTTTTTTGAAAATAAACTAAAGAACTGTATCCTCCAGATAAAGGGATTGCCTGTTCAACCATTTTAATTATATAATCGGTTTTTGTAATAAAACTTCCAGTTTTCTTATAAATCTTTGAAGGCGAATAAGCCGGAATATTCCAATTGTTTGAACTAGATTCTAAATCTTCATTTATAGTAATTTCTTTATTTTTACTGAGAATTTCTCTGTCTAGATTATCTAGACTGTTATTATTATTATTTCCAAATGATAATGCTCTAGATAGTCTTTCCATATTATCTACCTTATCACTGTCAACGATTTACGCAAAACTTCCCTAAAGCCTATTCACGGCAAACAAACGAGAAAAACACTGCTACACGACGTAAGGACAAAGTCCCGGGTTTCAAAGGCAAATAATAAGTAGGATTAGCTAGTTTTTATCAAATAGAATTAAAATAATAACAGTTTGATAAACTAGCACCGAAAAAATTCTACTGTAATTGATAAGAAACGATGATGAACAATACGGTGAATAGTAACCACGGATGAATAGTACAAAATAATACCTTCTCTCTAACTTAGCAAACAAATTAAATTGTAGATATCTTCTATTTTTATCGTCTCCATCTTGTTCAAAATTTGTATAAATAAATTCAATTGAAACAGGAGAACAATTGGATCTGTGGCGCAATGGTAGCGCGTCTGACTCCAGATCAGAAGGTTGTGTCTTCGATTCACGTCAGGTTCAAATTTTTTTCCACCGTTTCCTACTTCCCACCAGCCCCACTTCTGCTATTTTCCCCCCCTTTTGCTACAAATATTTCTACCCACCACAATTGTTTTCCCCCAATCTATAACATCGGCTTTTAAAATTCCAAAATGTCAAATTTTAGCCGAATCCTGAGCAAGGATCCGGATTATGGGCAGCAAAAGGTTTCTTTTTCACCTGGAATCCTCTTGCGGCTTTGCAACTCCAACTTTGTCCGCTGTAAGTGCTGTTTTTCCCTCTTTCTCTTACAGCTACAGATTATGTGAAGAAGATTCAGTATTCATTTGCCACTGTTACTTTCTCTTCTGTCTTACTGCTTATAATCACTAATGCACACAATCTCAAATTTGTACTTGATTTCCTTGTTAAATGTCGAAAGTCTTCTGTAACGATCGTGATTTTTCGTTGCCGAAAAACCGAAATGTTAGGGTTTAAGAAGAAGAAAGAGGTAGAAGAAGAGAGAAAAGATAGAAAATAGAATGGAAAGAAATAACAGAACAATATCAGAATCTCACAATTCGCAGCGGAACAACATATAATAAATAAATGAATAATCTTTAAACAAAGAACTGTATCAGTTATTACATTACATTACATTACATCAGAGTGTACAACAACAAATAACAACAAACAACGGAAAAGAAATACTATATACTAGTAAATACGGCATGCCATCCAACTTGCCTCCAGCAACTCCTGAATTCCAGAATATCTTGATAAACCTTAACTCTTGACTGCCCGTGTGGAAATTGGTGGGCACCCAGAGTTTAGGAAGGAAAACAATAAACTCCGAGTCAGTCATGTGACTGGTGTGGGAACTCAAAACAGTTTATTTATTTTTAAAATCGAAATAGAGGAATATCTTTTTAAAATAGATTCGCAATGTTTTTGAAAATGTAACTACCATAAGACCTCCCACCACACACACAATGCAAACGCAGACTTGGAGGAGATTTCTTCTTATGTTAGTCAAAGATGCTTACTACGCAAAAATCAAATCAATTTTGATATTATTATTAGTGCATAGTGTAGAAGATATTTCGAAAGTAGAATATAAATCTTAGCCAGCATAGGTACCATTATATTATGCCTACTATAGCTACCTCCTGAGGAAGCAGGTCCTACAACTAAAACCGTACAAGATCGTATTGTTTCTTTGGATTTCCAACAAACGGTCAGGCCAAGGAACTTCCCATTGCCACATGAGAACGCCTCTGGAAGGACGTCCCCGAGAGCCAATCCGGATCTCTGCCAACACAAGGCCGGGTTACCCCTAACTGGGTAACAACTGACACGAGTATGCCATCCCCCGGTCCTTTGGGACCTTTAACCGAGCGCTCGTAATCAACATCACACAATCATAAATAAAGTGTTTCAACATGAGTAAGTATCTGGGCTCCATACCATGATACTACCCTTTTCCAGAAGGAAATGCACACACCCTAAAGGGAGCTACCCCTCATAACCTTGTCGCATCTTTCCTGTTTTGACCATTCCGGGGTGTGAGGCTCGACGAAGTCACGTCCACAAAGCCACGCTTTATACAAAAGCTGTGCTTTGGGTCAACAAATGATCATAGAAATGATCACAAGATAAACGATCAAACAAATGATCTTATCGCAAATGATCAACACAATGATCATTTCACAGCAACACTCAGCATGTCACATTACCAAATTGGGAATATATTGCTGATAAACTTCAACTATATAACCTCTGAGCTCGTACGTCTTAGAGAAGGGTGTTAAGCTAAGAGAATAAATTCCCTGCCACCAACAGAAATATATTTGAAAGAAATCAGCTTTATATCTCAATTTGTAATGTCAGGCATACTATCCATACAAGTCTGTTCCGAGATCGAACAGAACCGAAGGCACTTACGAAGAAGTCCTTGCAATCCGGATAATCTCTAATTACGTCCGGATTTCCCATCACATATGGAGATCTCTATACCGGGAATCAGCCAGTGCAGAGACAATCAACAAGAAACCCTTTCGTTTTCGAAAATATCCGGTCTTCAACACCGGTCTTCAAATGCAATTCATAACCACGTATCACATATTCGGAATGGGTTATACGACCCCAAGGTCCTTTCCCGGTTAACCCGAATAGTGAGCGCTTATTTGAGAAAAAATAAGTGTGGCATTCAAATTCAAGCAAATCACAACAAATACCTATTCAAAGGTAAATATTGATAGTCGGTTATTGAACTATCAATAGATATGCACGACATCACCAGATTCCAAATAATTTTCTAAATTATTTATTTTCCAAAAATATCTTTACAAGATATATATTTTCCATTCTTCAAAAATAAATCAATATTTATTTTTAAACCCATTTTCCAAATTTCATTTTTAAATTCCATATTGAATTTACATTTCCAAAATAACTATGAATATACGTTTTCCATTCGATTTCTAATATTCATTTTCAATTTATCTTCAAAAAGATAAATTCAAAATATTCACTTAATATTGGAAAAACATTTCCATACTTATTTATTTATAAGTAATTCACAAGTCTTTTTATTTTCTACACTTGGAAAATATTCAATATACTCTAATCGAAATTAAGTATATATTTCATTCTTTAAGGAAATCATTCTCTTAAACATATTTATTTGGGCCAAAACGAATGTTGCGTAAAACATCGTTACGACAACCCAAAATCACTAGTATAGGGATTCAAAATTAAAATAGATATATATAAATCCCAATACTGTACAAAACATTTCCTTTCAGAAATCATCTATTATAACAACAGTGTTATAATCTACCATTTTCTTCTATTTCTCGAAAACGTCTATTTCAACAATGAATGTTGAAATCTATGGTTTCGATAGTTAATACATTTTAAAACATCTTTAGATCGTTGTAATTCTATTTAAAACATCACATCCAAAACATTTCTTTAACATATTATTCACTATTTAAAAACGTGAATATACCTTGTTAACCAATTTTATCATTTCTATTCATTTTGTTTTACCGGATTATTCACTGTCTAAAACGTGAATATAACTCCATTAACAAGTTACAACAATTTACTTATCAAAATAAGTCGTTGCGGATTTATAAAACAATGTTTATAAATTCCATTTCTATTTATTTTATAACAACTTCCTTTTACAAATTTCCTTTATTAACCTATTCGATTTATAACTCAATTATATACCGAAAGTCCATATTATAAGTTAAATGCTTATAATTTATTTGTTTACAAAATTGTTCTTTTAACTTTCCAAATTATAAATCTTATAACTTATAAGATTCATTTATTTATCCAAAATCTATTCTTTTAAACAACTTTACACATTTTATAAACCTACTGTTTATAAAATTCCGTTTATAACTTCACCGTTTATAATTCTATAGATTTCATTCATTTACGAAATTCATTCACAACTCATTCTAACACCTATAAAAGCTCGTTTTACAATTCCAATATTTTAAATTTATAAATATCAATTTATAAATCTTTTATATGGATCAATTTATATTATTCTTTTAAAACGTCTTTAAACTCCTTTATAATTTCATCATTTTGATTTATAAAATAATCAAATTTCATAAATCCTATTTTTAAACTTTTTATAATAAATTCAGAAATCCCAGTTTAAACTATTTTATAAAATCATTAATCCCCTATTTTCAAAAATCAACTTTTAAATGTATTTCTCAAAAATCATAATTTATAACATTAAAATTTATATCATTTATTTATTTAAGATGAATCAATTCTAAAAATATTTTTATAAACGTATACTTCAAAAAATATCGCTTTAGAAATCCCTTAAAATAAAAATCATTATTTTTAAACTTCAAAATTGGATCCGATGATACAACACATCAAATAGTCAATCACGACTTTCAAACATCATATATCGATATGATAAACAATCAAATATCACAATATCTAAAATCAAATAAATATTTGTGAGGAATCCAGTTGGATCCCTCCAACCTGTTTCCCTGCATCCACAGACATTAGCACAATACCCATTCCACTTCGAGGTGGAATATCGCGGTATATGGGGTTTATAAAATATTATCTGCTTAATAGGCGGCACAATAGGGTCTCGTCCGCTATACAATGCGGGAAATCAATCAACTGCAATATATACATATGCCAATATATATATATATATATATATATATATATTGCTATATATATAGATATATCCTACTATATCTAATATCACAACCAAATAGCAATCAATAATTAACTACAAATCCAACTTTAAATTTTTGAGTGAGAAGTTCTCACCTTTGCTTTTATTAGCAATCCATTTCCTTCTTGACTCGATTTTTCTTGATTTATACCTTGTATAAATATTTACACAATTTATTAATATTCGAACAAATCGAATAACCAATTTTCGTTCTTGATTGTTTAATTAATCAATAGTTTTATTTAAACCAATTCCTTCTTAAATAAATTTATTTTAACTAATTTTCCTTTTAAAATAATTCTAGCTAGAAATTTCCAATTGAACTAAATTTCCTTTTTATAAATTAAATCAACTAATGCTTTCGTTTCAAACTAATTTTTTTCTTTAATAAAATATTTAACTAAAAATTTACTTTCAGAACTAAATTAAATAAAATAACCTCTTGTAAAAATTCAATTAAGTTTCATTAAATAAAACTATCTTTATAATATATTAATATTCGAGACGATCGAAAAATCAATTTCTTTTCAATGGAAATTAATTAACACTTTTAATTTATCTAATAATTTTGTTTGACCAAATTTTCCTTTTATAAATTTCTCTTTTAAATAATTTCTGTTTGTCTATTTTTTTTTCTATTGATTCAAATTAAAAATCAATTTAATATATTTCTTTTCTGTAAACATTTATTACTTTATACCTAAAAAAAAGTTTGTTTTCCTTATTCTGTCTCACAATTTACTGTCTTTATAGACTCAATATATATTAATATCAAGAAAAAGAAAAAAAATTAAATAAATCAATACCTCTAAACTCGAACCCATTTGCCTGCTACCATCGCCTGCAGCATCTGATCACCGAGCCTATGCTCGAGCGCGCGTGCCCAGAAACCCTACCACCTGCGCAATCGCCTTCGTCCTTTCCTCCACGCCTCGCCACGACAGCGCCATCGCCGCCTCCGCACCCTCCTACGCGCGCGCGGTTCCACTCGTCGTGACGCGAATTTCTTCCAGGTCGAGAACCCTAGCTTGCGACATCAAACTCGACAACCCGATACCAACGACGCGACCCAAACTCGCTCCACGCGGTCGCCTCCCTCTCCCATGCACGAGGACGCGCGCGTGCGCCTGCGCCTCGCGATTTTGATTTAGGGCTACGGCATTTTTTATTATTTTTAAACTGCTTTTCGATCTTGAGATTGAAGAAGGAAAGGGGGAAGAAGGAAATGGGAGAGACGGCTTCGGCCATTAAAATTTGAACGAAGATTTTTTTTTCTTTCTTTTTGATTTCTGCATCAGCCATTTGATTTTGAAATAAATATAGGGAAATGCGGCCATGCTTGCACGATTTCTTCAGTGATTTCTTGCGTGATACTCGGCTGAAATAAAGGGACGTGTTATTAAAGAAGAACGTGGTGTGTTGTTGACCAATTTAAATTTTAAATTTAAATTGAATCTCGATAAAAATTCAATGCGTTTACACACCGTGTGCTCACATATCAACTCCGAAAAATACAAAATTTGAAATCCGAGAATAATTCAATATTACAGACCCAATGGAACTGGTTTCGTCAAATTCCGAGACTGTGCCTCGGACGGCTATTTTTAAATATCGATCCAAACGATAAAATTTCAAAACTGAACAATTCACTTTCAAATTCAATTCTGAAGCTTCTATAATCTTCAGTATTATCAATATGGATTTTACAATCCTTTGAAATATTTTTAATCAGCTTAAAATCGAAGATTCAAATTTTTATTCAACTATGAATAGATTAAATTCTAAAATTTAATCGCCAAATTCATTCTGATAATTTGAAATTCAAGTCAAACCATCATTCAAATATTTAAAATTAATTAAATATTTCAATTTAAATTGTTCAAAATTCTGGGTCGTTACATCTTCATACGTCGCTAGGTTTGTACAAATTATGCAAAGAGCCAGTATACTGCACTGTTAGGTATGCTGTGAAATAATAATAAATCTTAACCCTTAAGACTTAACATTAGATTCAGTCCTCTTTACGTTTGCTATATATATATTTCAAATTTCTCACTTGTGAGAGGAAGGTGTGTGGTCAGGAAGAATAAGCCTCAACTCAAAATACACGAAGTGTCTGGTTGATGTGATATGTAGATTAGTTAACAATCATCATTTGTTTTTTATTTTATATATTTTGGATATAGGTTATGAATGGTTTTTTTGGCTGTTCATGTTGATGATTGGCTACGTAAAATATATTTATTTTTGGCCCTTTGTTCTTGCCTAAGACCATGAGGAAATCTCAACCCCTTTTTTACTGTGGATGTGAACATGTCAAAATATCAAGAAAACTTCAGACACGAAAACTACTTTTATTAGTTTCCAGTACTCATGCCCATGCGATATTTATACCTAGAAAAAACCATTTCACTTTTTCTTTCAAAAAACGTTTTGGCAAAAAAAACCTTCAGGAGTTTACCGGCCTGCCAGGTTCTCCTGAGTATCCAAAAAAATGTTTTGGTAAAAAAATGGTGAAACTGATAGTAATATAATTTTGATGCATCTGAGATTCAAACTAAAGACCTTTAGAGTCTCCGTCTAAAGTACTCCTTTAAGATGGATATCATTTGCAGTTTCAAATTAAATGGGCATATATTGCTCTGAAATTGATATCCACGTTTGTACAAGTTTTCAGGTGACGTTAATTCTTGCAATAAGTCTTCTTAGGAGGCCTGTTAGTAAAATGAGTCCTATGAATTTATCTTATTAGATACAGGGATAAATGACAACTATTCAAAGTACTTTTTTTTAATCTTGTTTCTATGGGGCGTATTGAGCATCAAAACATTACAGAAAACATTGAGCATCAAAACATCAAAACATTCCAATATAGGGGAATCCATCTTCAACTGATAATTGTTGCTGCTATTATTATTATTTAAACTATTATATTATTATTGACTCTCATTTCAAGAGCGTACAAGCAACCTCAATATTTTGTGAAACAAAGCGTCACATTTTTCTCTTCTCTTTGTTTCCATCTCTCCGCTTCTTGCTTATACTCCAACCTTTCTTCAACTCTTCAATCACGTCTTCCCCCTTCTTCCTATTTCCTCCTCTTCAATATCCTCTAACCCTAAACATTCTTAATCGTTTTCCCTTCTCTTGTCTCTTATCCAAACCTAAACATTCATTTCCCTCAATCGTTAACTCAATTCAAATTGAGAAACCATATCCCAAGACAAACATGGATCTCCAACCGTGGGCGACTTCTCCGCCCTTAAGGCCGACTTGGATTACGACAGCAAGGAAAGCGGCCCCCATGGCGCCATTCAAATAAGCAATAATCGGGTCCAAATCTGCCAAACCGCTATCGTTCGAAGACATTTTCAGTTCCTCCAAAATACCAAGAAATGGATCAAGTTTTGGTATGAAACTTTTTTTGATGTTTTCGAACCTGATATGTCAATATTGTCCTTGAAAATTGTATTGAAATTTAATATCGTTTTCCTTCTATTCGTTGTATCCTTTTCTGTTTGATGCGGTAGTGGAGCTACTATTTGTTGACATTCTTGATGAATTTAGGTACAATCTGATTGAAGAAGCAGTCGCACTGCGTATTCAGATATTTCCTTCTATTTTAGGTAAAATTCTTTTATTTGGTTCAATTCGTCTTTCCATTTGTGTTATTTTTCTATGTCCATTGGGTTCTATCTTTGCAGGAATATATAATTTGAATGCTTCTTATTTTTATCCTACTTCATCATTTTATATTGCTAAAAGTATTTTTATTGTTTAATCAAGGAATTTTCAAGGTGAAACGGCTTGGTTTTGGATCTTTTTCCCATGTTTAGTTACTATTTACATTGACTTTTTGATTTTCTATAGATAATGGAATTTAGTATGTACATTTCTAAAAGGCTGCTTAGATTTAATTACATCGGTTGGATCTGTTTACAATTTGGTATGCTATTTTTACATGTTGGATGAAACTCCTACCTAAGGTATTTCACCCTGGTTTAGATTATATTTTTGCTCATGTTTTGCTACTGCTTGATTAGAATTTGTGGTTTTATCATAAATAATAAAATCAAATATGTACATTTTCAACAAGTTACTTGGATTTAATTACAACGGCTAACTCTATTTGCCCGTTTGGTATGTTGTCTTTATGTTGTAAAGTTTATATATCATAAATCATTTTATTTAACCGAAGTAGCCGATCCATCCTTATATTTATTTATTTATACCTATGTAAGCAACAACTTGATTTTTTATATTATCTTTTACCATAACTTTACTAATACACTTGCATAAGTGCAGCAATATACATACATTATAAAACAACAATAATAAAAAACACAACATTTCTGAGGAAAAAACTATTTTATGCTGATAACATAAAACATACCTCTTCTCTTTATAGTTATTATATATGTATTTTATAGTCCATCGTGAAATAAATTGTTATAATTTGATGAGATTACTGGGTAGACATTAACAGGATGTGGTTAACATATAAAATTTATATCTATTGATTTGGTTGCTTAATCATGAGTTGTTCTTGCAAACTCATGAAAACCAACGATGAATACAAATTATCATTCGCAGTAATTGAGGCCTAATCAATGGCATATAACTTCCTATAACCAATGCCTTTACCACATGTATTACACCCATCATATTTTTGCTCATACACACACTAGCTATCATGGTTCTTCGGAAAAATTCATAATCAATGTAGAACCAAACCAATTCCTTTTGTACCTAAAAATAATAGTAAATAATGAAACAAACTTTGTTAATCCATATTATAATGCATACACAAGAGAACCACATGACACCCAAATGATGTTGCTTTTGAACACACAATTAATTAGGTAAAGATACAAAAATATGTTAATTTGACAAAGTAATTGCTAGAAATTATTTGTTTCCATTAATGGGAGCAATTACTTGTTCCATTCGTGTCCATTTTTTTCAGAAGTTAAACCATTTCTTTCTCGCTGCTTCCATTAGATTAATTATACATTAGTTGGGTTTCTGACCTTTTTTCATTCACTTTGTTATGATTAGTATGTATTTGTAATTAAACATGGCATGTCAACCATAGGGAATGTATATCAACACCATGCTGGTTATTGCTCCTTCCACTTTTTTTTTTTATTTATGACAATGATGTCCAAAATGCTTAGCTACTATTTAAACCTAAAATAATACATTAATCAGCATGATGTCGACAACCACGAATGTGCATTCTAATATACTATAGTATCCTATACATGATCCTAACTATGACTGTACGTTATGATATACAACAGTATCCTATATGTGATTGAGTTTAATGGAAAATCAATGCTCTATTTGGTTTGGAGATAACTAATTCAACACTCCATATTGTCTTCACTCTTCCTGGATCATAAAAAATGTGTTGGATTCAAATAAGTCTTATGACTTTACCTAATACTTTACAAAAGAACTGAGGCTGACTGGACTAGGGTGTGAATTACACTTCTCTGGATTCGCTAAACTCTCATTTTTACAATCTATCTATTACTTAAATAGGAAAGGAGAAACCAACACAATTATATGATGACATTTGTCCTAATTCAGAAATAATGTTTTCTATTATCAAAAATATATCAATATTCAGTAAATGCCAATGTTTTCTTTCTTTCCACCCCAATCACCGTTATCCCTTTTTAATTATTCTTCTAGCAACTCCCCAATATCCTAATCGTCGCTCTAAACACTGTGTTTCCACCATGTGTCTCTCTACCTGTCGAGTAATCCTACCATAGTTATGTCCACATCCATGATCAACATTCCTTACTTTAACCATGAATTTAAAAAAATAGGGTAGAAAAACTTCGACGTCGTTGTCCAATTTTTAGATTTCGAGGATTGCATCACGCTTTGTTGCATCGCTGCATCATCACCGACCATCGTCAACCGCAAGCCTTGCGCGACTGATCCTTTCCAACATTTCTTTACCACTACTATTGTGGGAACTATATCACCCAGGAAAGCCATCCCTGGCAGCAAATTACTATTCAGGTTAGCCATTCTATACAACTCATATTTGGGATTTTGTTCAGATTTGAACACGTAGTGGGAACTATATACATTTGAATCCATAATTTCAGTGTCTGTTGTTTCAATCTATTGTCACAAATGTTTTTTCTTCTTCAATTTTACTAATATGGATAAATATGAAGACATTGTTGCTTAGGTTTGTTTGCTTTGATAATTTGATGATCTTTTGTGCCAGTAAGTTTCAGTTTCCAACTAATTTATTTCACATGTCATGCATTTCATAACTTATAGATTTTCCATAGATAAATTTAGGTATGCTGTTGAAATTGGTTGCCTCAACTATTGAATCAAGATTATATAACCCTTAGTTGTAAAATAATTTCATTACTTTTTATGGTTTCTTTGGTATATATTCCTCTGTTATCTTAAATCCAATACACCTGTACAAATAATCAACTTTCCTATGTTTGTAGCAGTGTAGGATTGAGGCATATTAAATTATAATGCGATAAATTTTAGTACCCACATTTACAAAAATGATATCATGTATGGTAGACATAATTTTTTTTGCGTTTCCTAAAATTATCTCGAGCTAAGTAGAATAAACGTTTGTTAACGGTCATGCATTTTACTGAACTTTTGATATGGAGACATGGGATGTACTAAGTTTGTGTTTTCAATATGCAATGTTAATTTGATGTTATGCATAGATTTCAAGATTTGTATGCACTTTCAGTCATGTATACAGAAGATTGAGTTTCATATTTTGTTTTTTTATTTCTTGGTCGGAGAGCATACCCACAAGATAGTTGAAATTCATTTAACCCTTATTTCCTTATAATACGATATTATTGCAAATTATCACGCCCTAATGTTCTAATATCAATTTAGTTGCATTTTCTACTAGCTTAAATCATCACCATGGTTAATTTTGGGGAACTTTTTCAAACTTCCGTTTGACTGTTCCAAGCTTAGGGTTTTCAAACAGTGAGTTAGAATAATTTGCAAGTGAGAGGTAATATATCACATAGGTATGAATTTGTTGTGCGAGATTGTTATTTCATACAACTTCAAACTCATTGGAAATTATTATTCTTTTTTGTTATGTCGTCAACTCAGCTGCCTTTTTTGTTGTATTAAATTTTTTTATGACTACTTTTGGGGATTTGTATGCATTTCCCCCCTATTCCGTTGTTATGGTCTCCTTTTTTAACTTTAGTAATTTATAGCTGATAGAACCTATGTACCACACCTGTATAAAGCCATGTTACACGATGTTATTTAACGTGCATTTTTGATAAATTTGGATTCATAAACTAATTTATGACTATACTTTAAACAAAACAAATATTTGTCAATTATACTCAATAATGATGCACCTATATTGTGCATGCTGTAAGTTTATGATTACAAATATGTGAAGCATCAACAAATTTCGAAATTACAAATATCCTCCTTTAAAGGTATTTTTGTTTTGTAATAATGTAATATGTCATAACTACAAAGTTCACTATTTGTTGCTCATTAATTTATGATGTGTTGCTGTGTACTTTATTTACGTTGCAATTTGAATCATTCTTATACATTAGTTCCATTTGAATGAATTTCTGCCGATCACCATGATTTCAAAAAATAACAACTAAAAGACTACTACAATTAGCATGACTAAATATGGTTATGTAGAATGTGATAATCTTATTTTACAATAATGTATGGTCTTCAATTGAAAACATTACTTAATTTTCAAGTATTGTGTTCTAACAATAGGAGTTCAATTCCGTTATAAGCTTAGTGAACCATTTTTATGAAGAATTTTACCTCCATAAAAATTTAATCTATATGTGTAGTTCTCAGTCTATAAGTGGTTCTACTGTCAACAACTGTTGCTTTTGAACGCGAGTATAATAAATCTGTACCAAACCAAAGCATATGGAAATCAATAAACATTGGTTCAGGCTGTCCATATTTACCAACCTGATAAATTATGTTTTGGATAGAAGAAATATCATACCATTTGCACAATGGCTGAGGTTTTTATTCCTTAAGCAGTTCATAATAATTTACTTATTTTTTGTTGTTTTTAGATGGTTCTATCTGTCATAGTTTTAATTGGCTATCTTATTGATTTATTTGCAGATCACAACAACTAGATTGGTTTTGCAAATATCTATGACTAAAAGGTTTGCAAGTTTGTAGGAAAAATTATCATATTGCTTATATTTTATTTTACAAGGTATGCCAAGGGGTTTCATGGTAATTAAAGTTCTAGGATAATATATGTAATTATTGGTTAGTGATTACGTAATGGTGGATGTAGACAATCAAGTACTTGAAAATGATTGTCGTATTCTCTTATTTGAATTAAGCTAAAGCTTATATTCAATACACGCATAGTGGTTAAAAAGAAAACATTGTTTACATGTAATATACTAACAAACCATTTTAATACCCAAATTTTATAAACTGTAATTTTGGATAAATATTTTGTATTTTCCAACTTATTTAGTATGCACATAGTGGATTTTTTAATACCACAATGCATAGATTCCATGTGTATTCCAACTGTTTCATGGATTAGTATTATTTTGTATTATATAGTTATTATGTTCAACAACTTAATAGGTCATAAAATGCACTAAATACATTCCTACTTTCATATTATACGACTGATTTTTAATGCTTACCTGCTTCAGATTTAATCCAAATTAGTTACACAGTACTACGCTTCTACTACTGACGCAGTTGCATATGTTTGATCCTGCACCTTAGAAAGTTTTAAGCAAATTGGAGTCTATAATTTCATTAATACCCTACTACGTTATAATGGTAGCATTTCTTTTAACCTACATATGGCACGCTTGGACTATATGCTTTGCTATTCAAACTATTAGCTATATGAAAAGTTTGTGGTATCAATTATGTTAAAAGCTTTTTTTAATTTATGTACTGTAAACTTAATGATTAAACATTTAGCCATCAAAACGTAACATCTATAGCAATGTTGAAATTCAAGATATTTTGAAATGAAACAAGATTAATATTAAACTACAAACTTATTACTCATAGATAAATCATTAAATGCAAATATTGCAGCAATACTCATATTTGTTTGGTTAAAGGAATTTCATTTTTGTTTACCTGAACCTCCAAATCTTTCTAGGTAAAAAAATATTGTTCCTTAAATCATTATTTTCTATTAACGTATTGCAGTTTTCGACTACTGATTATTATAATCCTAAATAAAGATTTAACCACACTGTTTACTGTTTTATAAAATTTAAAATTATGATTCATAAATAACTTATTACATGCTAATATTGTAATGCTACTCCTGTTTATGTTTGCCTTGTCGATTCTCTCTAATACCAGCATTACACTTAGTATTACCATTTCCAGACGTATCTTCCCAGTTATTAATTTTAATACCTACTTTTAATGTGAATCTACCAATAATCTATTTCTAGAAAAGATTTCCACAATTACCTAAGACCCAATGAAGGATAATTCTGACTATCATATGCTCCTCTAAACATATCAATAGATAATTAGATAACGACAAATTATACTACTCAATATTAGAATAAAATCATGTTATATGCAACCTATGTTGAATACCTGCATATGCATATGGTTATGAAATTGTGGATAAAAATCGAGAATTGAATAGCCTCTTCTTCTTCATCCTATTCGTGGGGAAGGACATATTAGTATGCATGTCAACTTACTACTTTCATTAGTTTCAAGATTATTAGGTAGTGTATGGTTTGTTAATTTTAGTTTTTGGTTTTCATCCATAAAAATATGCACAAGACGCATATATATTACCGAAAACGATCAATTTAGAAAACGAAGTTAACATACGAAATAGAAATTTTTGGACATAACAATTTATATTACTATTTTGCTAGCTTCCCAAGCATATTAATATCAGGTTTGGTCTGCCTATTTAATTTAGCATCTTCTTCACCAATGACCTCAAGCTCAGCCATGAAATGTTCAACTATTAAAGCAATTTCAGCAGGTGACTTCTCATTTTTCTTCTTTTTCTTTCCCTTTTTAAAGAGATTACTACATCATCATCATCCTCACCTTATTCTACATAAAAAAATGATAACACTAATTTTTTTAAAAGGCTTTTGTCCAGATAGCATGGGGCAACTAAGATAATGTGACTGTGCAGTGGCTATAGTTTGGGTTTTTCTATCTTTTTTCATATTTTTTTCTGCACATACACCCAAACGGATTTGAATCACCTATCTGGTGGAATATTATAGTAGATACACGCCCTCCCTTTGTGGACTAAATAATCCAAATATAAATAGATATGAGAAGTTATGTCTGTCTCCATTTGTATTTGAAATAATCTTAGAATAGAATGATAAGTCAATTGGCACAACTGGTTTAAATTTGTTTTCTATAATTTACTACTTCTGTATATAGGATAATTATGTTTATTACTTCTGTAAAGGATAAAAAATTCGACCCATTACGTTGCTTGGTCCCTCAATGATTTACTTACAAATGACATTTTATATTTCTTTTTTCAACTAAGGAGCTTTCACATTTGTAATGAAAACTAACATTAATTCTACTTTTGTACATGTGTTTGATTATCGGTACTAAAAAATTTACAGCCATGTCTTGATATTCCTATTACAATTTCATATTATGCTATGTTAATAATCATTAAATCAATCATCATGTGACTTTATAAATGTATACTGATTCTTATATGTAAGTTGGGAGTATAACAAAAGAAATACAAGTTGACAAGTTGAATATTTTGATTTTTGTATGCCAAATCCAAGGCTATGCAATCGATCGCATGACTAGCTTGAAACTGGTTTAAAAAACCTTTTATTTTTGCTATTTTTCTCCCAACCAATGAATCCTCGAAATAATAATCACGCTTTACTACTGGTCTGATATGAGTTGTTTTCTGTGCATTGGACTTAAATCTACATCAGATTGATGAATAAAATATTATCAGACTGCCCATCATTTACGTGTTAGGGTCATACTCATTAGTCATATTCATTAAACCATGGATGAATTTAATTTTTTTCCTATTCAAGAGCTTTGTCGTTGAGGAAAAATAGCTACTGCGCTATTTTTCTTTTAATACTCCATTTATAGTACGCTTTTTAATGGACTGTGTCTGAAGTTTTGGAAAGTAACATCATTTCCTTTAATTTGACATCACCAAACACAAAGTCAACTAAAATTGTGAATTTCATTATGGACAAATTTTCAAAAGAGGCCGGTTTTTTAAACTATTGGCATAAATAGGCTAGTTTACAAACTATTTGCAAGTTTAGGCTAGTTTTTAAAAAAAATACTACGGGGCGCATTTGTGAAATGCGCCCATACAAAATTACACCGGCGCATCTGCCAAATGCGCCAGTGTAATTTTTTGTCCAAACCTACATCCCGTCAAAGCAACGACAACTTCAATCTTTGCTAGCCTTCTACTCCAATTGTTTTCCTTTTCTTTCTTCATGTTCATCTTTTCAGTAACTTCAATAACTATTTTCTCAACTCTTTCTTTGAACCCGTCGATATCATTTGATTCCTCTTGCGATAAGACCTTCTCGTCCACTTCGACTTTTGTTCCGTCTTCAACAGACTCCGACTTGTAATCGTAATCTGCATCGTCGCCTTCGATCTGAATTTCCTAATCAACTTCTTCGTCTTGATAATGATGGCACTCACAGAGGAACAAAGATTGGACGTACTCTTCGACCGAGTGTAGTCTGTCTTCAAACTCTTCGAGTTCGGCATCTACTGTTTCAGTTTCGGTGTTTTTGGTAGAGTTTTTATGGAAGCTTGATTTGGTTTCGACGTCGAGGAGTTTGCGGAGGAAGGAGGCTTTGGAGTGGAGTTCTTCGTTGATGGATTCATCGTGGGTGGTCGAGTTGGACTTCATGCGACCGACGTCAGATTCAAGTTCTTCTAGTTTGGCAAGGATGCTGCTGCTTGCTGTTTAGGTTTGGATAAAAAATTACACTGGCGCATTTGGTAGATGCGCCAGTGTAATTTTGTATGGGCGCATTTCACAAATGCGCCACATAGTATTTTTTTTAAAAACTAGTCTAAACTTGCAAATAGTTTGTAAACTAGCCTATTTGTGCCAATAGTTTAAAAAACCGACCTCTTTTGAAAATTTGTCCTTTCATTATTTTGTAATCAATGGGAGAAGTTTGTAACTTTTTGCAGATTGGTTTTGGAATGGGAAGTTATGAGTTATTCCAAAGTGAGTGCTCATTATTTTATAATGGTTCACTAAAAAATGATGATACCATAATTGTTAGAAAAAGATGTAAATTTTTTTCTTTCTTTCTTAGCTTAAATATTCATTTTGTTATTAGTTGTTAAATAGTACTTTAGCTAACAAATGAGCTAGCTAGTACTTTACATGGCCATATATTCGACATAGCCCTTATTTTTTGCCATATATTTTCAGTCTTCTACTTGATTTTAGGTGAATTTTCCAAGTAAATCTATATTTGGTATTGTATGTTTACTGAACAAAAATATGAAATTAAACCTTTCCCTTCTGTTTCTCAGTTTCCAAATTTATGTTTAATGCATTTAATGTAGTTGCTTATTTTAAGCTTCATTGGTGTTGTCATTTAATAACCAAGCACAAACAATGTCAAACAAAAAATGTACTTAACTGAAAATTTTCACTAACATTTATGGTTCTTCATAGTTAAATGATAATGAATTTTTTTGAAAATAAACCGTTTAAATTAAATTTATTTACCACCACGGTACTACATTTCATATAAGTCAGTGGAGAACTTCGGTCAAATTGAATATTGAGGACTTGAGATAAAAATCTGATCATGATAGATGCAAGGATAATTAGTTTACAATATTGCATATTTGGTATCAGGTAAATATGAGGTAAAGCTTTTGGAAGCATTAATTCTTTTTTTGTTCCAACTTTCCGGATTCCCCACCATCTTAGTTTGATCCCTTCATTTCAAACGAAATTTGGTAATTCCGTTGTCATGCATATTCTTGCACTTTGTTTTCAGTATATATTATAATTTTTATGCCTCATACAAGCCTAAAATGCTAGCAAAAAAATATAGTTAGTTTAAACTTTAGTTATAAAGGATTAATTGTATTAACATTAATTCTCATCATTATTTCTGTTCTCGACTTTTCAACTTTATGACTAATCTATAGTCAGCCTTCAAATTTTTTCATCAAGGTAGTGATTCATTTTGAATATTAGTTGATACTTTATCTATGCTACCACCAAGCATGGGAAAAAGATTATATATTGCTCCTATAGTTTTTTATTCACTTATTTTCATTTGTTAAAAAATAAGTTAATAATGATATGTGCAAAATTCAAATGGGTAAGCTTAGACTACTTATTCCATTTACATATCTGATTATGTCTCTAAGTTTGAACTTTAAATGATTCCATACAAACTAAATGGTATGGACATTTTTTGGAAAACTTCAAAGATTAGGTTGTTGTATGTCAATCAATCAAGGGAAGGATCAAATTTTTTATTACCTATTAGTATCATGATCTTCACATAGATTTTATGAAAGTTGATCCACCTAGGCAAATATCACAGTACTCCTTTTCGTAAAATAAGTGTAAAATGTGTGAGTTCTTTAGACTAAATTGAAAAGCTGACTTTCAACAGAATTTACATGTAACTCAAACCATCCTGTGTGCAGCAACCTTATGAGCAGAAAAGAACTAACCAGTCTCCTTGCAGTGTTATGGTTGATGTTTTCATCAACTGTGTTCTACCAAAAAATTGGCGTTTTTGCACTTATTTGGTCAAAAACAACTGCCTTTAGCACCTCTATGAGCATGTTGCATGTGCAGGTCGTCTGTGCGTTGTTCGAGGAAATCTTCTCTCTGTTGAACCAAGTGCCAAACAGTCAAAGATTTGAATGAAAGTTGTTTGTCATCACAAGGGTTGGTGGGATAAATACACATTGAAGCAGAATAAAGTATGAAATATCTTTATCTTTAACATATGGTTTTGATGCATTCCTAATTTTTTTTACCTGACCATACACTTTTCAAGAAAACTGCAAAAATATCACGACTAAGAATCAAGATTTTAACAAATATTACCACATAATTTTACTCTGAACAGTAGTATGTAAATTAGTTTGCAATTTCAAATTTATACCCTTACACAAACACGTGCTATCAAAGAGTTGAGTACTCCAAATTCTAGCCATAACAGATAATTATAGACAATAAATGAATTTGTATAAATGTCTATTTTATTTCCTAATTTTAGGTCCATGCTTTGTTTTTCACTACGTACTTCAAAAGCACCAAAGAAAAATACCAGCGATAAAAGATCGAATTGAACAGTTATTTTCACACATAACATAAAAGATAATTTTTTTATTATCCTTTTGAGCCAATTCAAAAATACCACACACTACCCCTGCAAATGTTTTACAGACTTCAAAAATAACATACTGTCCCTGCAAAAATTATTTTACTACATACAACTATTATAAAGGACATGTGATATTTTTTCTGTCCCAGTTATTCATGTGGAATACATCCCCTGTCTTGGCAAAACCTGTCAGCCAACTTGCACCTTTTGTAAAAAAAACTACTGTGCATCAGATTATAACCTGAATTCAACAAATATTATGCACTGTCATTACACCTTCTTTCTTAGTAAAGTTCACACCCAACATACCCATGTTGTAACATACTGCTGTGCAACAACTTAGACCTCAATTATCAATACAACTTTCTTTACTTCATTCGATTACTACCTTGCTGCTACACTTTGCTACTTACTACATACAATAATGGACCAGCTATTTTGTCTTCGCTTTTATACTGACAACAATACATCTGTGTGTAGGTATAGCTAAAGCAACCACTTTTCAACTACTCAAGATAGGAACAGTTCTTGGGACATATTCAGCACAAAGGAGAAAATGCTGCAAGGATCAATATAAGCTAGAAAAAAATATGTGCTGCACCGATTTGTTGGGAATCTTCAGCAAACATTTTTTTTAAACCGTTGTTGCCTTTTTCCACGCTACGTTTTAACTTCTATCTGTCTTCCGCATAAATATTTATGTACCTATGTTGATGTGCGAATACATGAAAAAGTATATATATTCTATATGTCTGTTACCTTAGAAATCAAACTCTTATTATTTGATATAGACATGTTCGTCTTCATAATCTATTCATACAGCATAACTTTGACAGCGGATTATACGTTTGGGGTTCATTGCCAAACAGAGAAATTTATGCTTTTTGTATTTTATTTTATTTAAAGAAACGGGAAAAAAACAAAAAAAAACTCAAATTCGGTTCCCATCACATATTTTAGTACCAACAGTAAGCTGTACATCAAAAAACAAGTCACCTTGGCGTTTAATTGCTCAGTTCGCCAACAGTACAATGCTCCCGTGCCACATATTGATGGGGTACTGGTAGGTTTAAAGTTTAAATATAGCATATGGTCACCAAGACTCAATGAATTTAAAATTTAAACATTGAATGATTTCTTAAAAAAAATTAAAAAAAAAATGGTGCATGCAGTCAGTCGGGCATTCATTTTCATTTTTATGTATATTGTCCAGCTAGGTATCTTTATGTATGTGCTACGAAATCGCAGGTTACGGGCAATATGCTCAGTAGTTGAAAGCTATGAAATATACAACTGCATCCACTTACGAAAATCATTGATTTAATGCAAGATAACAACGATTGCCAATGTCCGATGCGTTTGTCAAGCAATGCAACCATGAAATATACAATGCAAATTTTCTTTACTTATGTTGTTCAATCCCATGTGCGAAGCACAGGTTCATACTAGTTATTATAATTATTGACACTAGAATGAAGGTGATCTCAAATAATTTATCATACTTATTTACTGAGCAATGCATGCGTGATTGTTGAATTAGTGGAAGAACTGGTTTCAGAGTCAGTCTAAGCTTTCATCTACTCACTGTAATAACTCCTGAAAGGCTAAAATGTCTTATCAAGTATGAAAAACAGGTACAGGTAATTCACAACTAAAAAGTTGTTACTGAAGTTAAATTTAGATATTTGCATTTAAATCCATCTTTGCACTACGGTGGTAATATGTGTTTACGTACTTTTATTTTCCATGTTTAGGTATCATACCACTTGTCGGTATTGTTGTTTGTCTTAATATGTCTCTGCTAATACAAACATCACAGTTCTTACTTATCTTGATATATTATTATGGTTTATATTGATTGGAAATATTTGCTGGAAGGTTTTACTGAAAACTCTTAATAGTTCAAAATGTTGTATTTACTTATATGATCTGTCATCCGCTGCGTGAGACTAAATAATTAGAACATCTTTCTTTGCTATTTTTATTTTGTTAATCACATAATGCTCAATGTAGGACCTTTTTCACTGTAAACATGTTGAAGCTTTGGTCAAGCATTGAATGATATGATAATTAGCTCAGCGTATGGTTTTCCTACAAGCATTGTTGCAATATCTGAATCAAGCCATGAAAAAATGCTTGTGGTCATGCTTGTCAAGTATGTATTAATGAATTGACAACTTTGAATGAAACACTGATAGCTTGGCTAGCCTTGAAAGAATTGAGAAACATGTATAGGTAACTTAAAGTAATAACGTATGTAACTTGAAAAAGGTGGATGGATACCTATATTAAAACTCATTACATTAGACATGATGATTGTAACAATGAAAAAGTATTTTATAAAATTCAAAAAGGGTCAACAAGGAATTTCAGATGGATTATGTTGCACAAACGTTTGCCTTCTTATGTAGAATTATAGTTGATATCTAAGTATAAAGCTAATAGGCTATCATATGCAAGTGAAATTTCACCACACCATATCTATATATGGAGCATTATTGTCTTTGTGGTACATCGGTACCTTTATAATTTATTTCATATTTATATTTCTAGCAATAGTTAATAGATCCTGTAACACCCAGGATTTTTAGTGAAAATGGTTAATCAACTTAAAATGGTATTAGTTTGATAATATCACACTAGTATAGGTCCGTGCTTCACACACAAACTGTTTGTATTATCCTAAACAGAAAGCAAGGGCGTTTTTGGAATTTTAAAAAGACACCAAGTAATTTAGTTTAATGAATTTTCTTTATTAGTAGTAGAGATAAAATAAGGAACACAATTATTACAAATTGAGAAACTTGGAAAATCAGACTTCACCATCGCATCGAAAATATTTTGTACCCTAAATTCATATATAAAACGTTAAACATGAATGTCGGATGAAGGAGAATAGATCGTTTACTAAAACACTGTAACAACCTGATATTTTCAGCCATTCGCATCCGCACATGTCCGACTTGAATTGCTCAAAACACCACATTGTAATAAAATTTGGAGCAAATAAAATCATCATAGAATCACATAATACCAGAATAACTCGCAGTGGAAATAAAATACCATAATAGTTCATGAAGCTACTATAACAAAGTCTCAAAAAAAAACATAATATCAGTTTGAAACAAATCATATAGAGATCCCAAATACATAGAAGTCACAGTACAATAGCTGAAATAGAATAACTGAAACTGGAAGATATAAATAACCAGATAAGCAAAATCTCCACCGATTTCTAGCTCCAGAAAGAGAAATCCAAAGCTAAGCTGTGAATACTCAGGCTGACCCGAGCGTAAAGCAAAACACAAAACACTCGAGTCAGGACATACATACTTATACAATGTAAACCAACTCAAGTGAACTGTAATAAATGTAAGTAACTTAAAGGATGCTTGGAATCACCCATCCTCTAAGGATCCGTTAAACTATTTACTATGTAGTAATATTGCGCTATATAATAATGTCTACAGTAAAATAAACTTACTTTAAAATATCATTAAGGAGTGACCCAATATTCCCCTTAGCACGTAATAGTCTCAGTAGTCCATCCAGTATCAACGTACCTCCAGATCGGGAGGCAACCCTAAATACTTCATGGGCTACGGAAGAAAAATAAACTCATAGTAAGGCTCGCTATGGTAGGTGACACGGCACAACGAGGCAATGCCAGGGTAGATATACCAATTACGCACATGGGCTGGCGGTAACGTAGCAGCCACTACGCTCACCTTGGAACACACTCCCAATCAAAAACGGAAGATGGCCATCAAATCAACCACAAGTAAGAGTATAGTATCGAAGAAGTGCATCCGACAGAGGAGCTACCCCTTTTGGCCCGAGATCGCTCCTATTTTAGCCACCTTAAGCCAACTCACGGGAGTTGGATCCATGTAATATACCTCAAGAACGTCGCCACCATCCTACTTCATTCTGAAATCTCCACCGCGTACATAGGTATTAAAGTGTTTTTCGGTATCGACAGAGAGTATGTCCATATCCGATCCCGGTCTCTTTAACAACCAATCGTTATTATAACCGGTGGTTATACATTTCAAAAATAGTTTTTATATTTCAAAACCAAAACCATTTTTATTTGAAAACTATATTCAAATCAAATAGTATATAATTTTCATTGCAAACATATATTCACCTTTTAAAATCATAATACTTTCAAAGTTATTACTTTTTAAAACCAAAATACCTGAAATCATTATATTTTGAAAATCATAACATTTCGAAATCATACATTTGATAGCTTCCTTTAATTCTTTTACATTTACAAATTTATTCAATTAAACCCAAATTTGCAAATTTGCAATTTAATTCAATTCAAACCATCAGTTTCAACTCAAATTAGTTTCCCAACAAACCATTTCAAAATTCAAATATCATATCCTTTCAAAATATCATTCATTTTTATATTATTAAAGACCATTCCAAATCACATTTCAAAATGTTTATATTTCAAATCAAAATACTCCATTTAAACCATTTAAAAGTGAAGTTATTATACTTATAAATCAAGTATTCAATTCCCAAAAGTTTAGCCTTTCTGAGTTCATTTATTTACTTAAATACATTAAAACGGTGAAACTTCAGCTTTCCACAGCACTTAGAAAATGCTGCAGTAAGTTACATTTGGAGACAATTCATTTCAGCAAAGACAGCATTTTAAAACTGATGTAATAGTTCAGGGTTCAAATTAAAAGATTTAATTCAATTCAGCCAACTGCAGCACTTAACAAGTGCTACTGTAGACCTTTTATTACTTGTAGATTTAGTTATAGTTCTACAACCACAACACTTACCAAGTGCTGTAATATTACTTAGTTAAATTTAGCCTTTTAGTTCATTTGCGTTAACCACAGCACTTACAAAGTGTTGTAATATCCTTTACAACAGATATTAAGTTAACAGAAATGGTAGCATTTTTGAAGTGTTGTTAATTAAATTTTCAGATTTCAATACAATTTCAAAAACAATTAAACTTCAATTTAAACCATTTTAACTTAAAAAATTCATATTTTTACACTCAAAATATTCATTTAAATACCCTTTAACTTATTATTTTTTTATAAAGAAAATTTCACAAATAAATATCAAATTTTCAAGGCTTCACTTATTTATTCAAGTGTACAAATTTTTATTTCTTTGCAATTTAAAAATTAACTTATCACTTAAGTTTTAGTTACCATTTCAAAATATAAACCTAAATTTCCATTTTATTTCTTAACTTAACTTTTATTTTTAAACCAAATTTCAAATTTAAATATTTAAATTATATTCAAATTTCACTTTTAAGCATTCATTTATTTAACCATTTTAATTCATAGAAAAATCAATAACACTTTATTAAGTCATTTTAAATTCAAATTAATCAAATTATCATAATTTATTTACTTAACTCAAACTCTATTTTTAAACAAAATCTCAAATTTCAAAATTAAGTTATATTTCAAATTTCAACTTAACCATTCATTTATCAACATATTTAACTTGTAGAAAAATCATTAACACTTTATAAAAATCATTTTTAATTCAATTTAAATCAAAATATCATAATATGCAATTTTAAAATACTCAAAAATTACAGAAATATATATATATATATATATATATATATATATATATATATATAATAAGCACGGGTCTGTATAATATTTTCTAACATAGGCAAGTGATACGGATAATATATCATTTCAATCCATAATTTACAAAGAAAAATCCGGGTTCTATCACTTCAAACCCGCAATCCCAAGTAAAATAAAATAAATAAAAATCACACAGGCCTACCATTTCAGCCCATAACGGTTTTTCCCTATTCTAAAGTCTGTTCGAGTATGTATCATTTCAACCCCTAGTGATTCTATTCTACAAGGAACTTGCAGTGTGAGAAACAGAAATAAATAAACAGTATAACAATATATGGCGGTAACAGATGATATGACAGGGTTATAAACAGGGTTAACGTCATATAATTTATATCACAGGCAGGTATAACATGATAAAATATTTCTACACATTCACTTGTTATCAATTCACAGTTATATAAGTATAGATGTCAAGCGTGATTACTCACCTTTAAGCTGGAGATAACAATTCAAACTACACAAATGAATTCCATAAAGCACGATACGACACGACACAACACGAATTTGATTCAAGTGAGTGGAGAGAGCCAAGATATTGATCTTGTAAGTAATAAACAAACAAAGCAAAACAATATACACATAAATATATTTAACACAAAAGACATAGAAACAAATTGAATTTACAAAGCAACAAAGACAAGACCTTGCCTTTACTATTCAATTGCTTGGCCATAAGGGATCATATGCATATCTATGATGTGTTATAGCTCGGGTATGGCATCATGTAGGAATGGCAATAAGTGGATAAAGATAGTAGAAGTTGCAACATGAAGCATACATAGGGTCAATGCCAAAATTGAAGCGTTTTGTCAACAACTAGGCTCGGCCAAAGGGTAAATGGGCTCGCCAAAGCAAGGTGCAGTTCTGGTGATGGCTGGAGCTGCAGCCAGAGGTGGAGTAGCAGCTGGTGGTGGTGGCTAAAGGGATGGCCGAAGCAACTATGAAGGGGTATGTGATGTTATGGCTCGGCTAGGCACTAGTTTTGGTGGAGTTTGTGCAAAATTTGTGGTGTTAGCTTCAACAAATGGTCACGAACAGATCATGGTCAAAAGAGGGGGAGGAGATGCTGTCGTGTATGGTGGTGGTGGAGATGATGGGGTGGTGAAGGGGTAGTGGCCGAGCAAGACTAGGTAGAAGAGGAAGGCAAAAATAAGAAAGTGAAGCCATTATCAATCTTTTTATTTGGCCGTGAGTTTGAATGAGGAGAAATATTTTTTCACATGAAAAATAAAAAGGAATACACGGCTACATCAAGCAGATGTACTGTCAAAAGATGGAATGAAAAGCCAAAAAGGAAAATGAAAAGACAAGGGTTAATGGAAAGACACAAGGAAAATGAAAGGGTTTTGTCCCTTGGAATTTCCATTTCTTTTAATCAAAATAAAACAAATAAATTTCAGTAAATAAAAATGAAAATGAAAAAAATAAAAATGAAAAAAATAAAAATGAAAAAAATAAAATGAAAAAGAAAATAAATAAATAATCTAAGGAAAAATAGAAAATAAATAAGAAAATAGCTTAATATATTGAAACTAGAATTTAAAAAACATTTGAAAAATTATAACTACACTTTAAAAATGTTTTAACAATAAAATAAATGCATAACATGTCATGTTACACAAAGTTAAACATGAATATGACAAACAAAATAATATTTATATAAATTAAAATAAACAATTTTGTTAAATAAATCAATTTGCACACAATATTGTAAAAAACATAACTTTCACAATATGAATCAGATTTCAACAAAACGAAAAGCAGTATACTTAAAAATTTATTTATTTTCATAATAAAAGATAAAATTTAAAAATTCAAATATTTAAATTTTAAATTTAAAAGTCAAAGTTTGACAAAATTGACCAAAATTCACATTTTTGGAAAATATTCTATTTATTCATGTTTGGAATTATAATTCACATAAAATTCAAAGTTTATATTTTAATTAACAAAATTATTCATTTATATAAATAAAATAAAGTTTTTAAATCATAAATTCAATTAAAATAATTAAAATATACAATTAAAATAAACACAAAATACAGGGTTGTTACAAACACACTTTTTGCTGTGGACCTATCAAAATCATAATAGGGCCATTACAGGCAGGAAGTTAAACAATTTGGTTAAAGGTGAGTAATTTTATTTACTAATAAATCCATAAATTATCAAGTATAATGATTTGAAAGTTTAAATACGTTGAATGATTAAATGTTTGATAAATTGGTTGCAAATTGGTTGATTATATGATTGTTTATGTGGTTGATAACTTGTTTGATAAATGATAAGAGAAATGATTAGAAATTAACCATAATTAATTTAATAAGAATTTAAATCCATATAAATGTGTGTATGGAAATTATTTATCCTCTTAATGGTTTTAAAATAATCTAAAAAGGTTAGAATTGATATTATGATAATATAATAATATGAAGTGAAATGGAATGGAATATGAGTTTGAAATATTAAAACATTGTATAAAATGAGTTTAAAATGATTTAGAAATGTTTTATAAACACTTAAAAGTGTTTTCAAGAAGTTTGAAAAGAAATTGAAAAACAAGTTAAAACTAGGCGCGTCGTGCAATGGTAGTTTGCGATTTCACGTCAAAAATTTCAAATGAATGTATAGAGTGGAATATAGCTCGGAATTCTTTGAAATAAGAAAATTCTGGATTATTATATCCATATCTTCTAAATGAAGAAAAAATCAAAATTTTGTTGAGTAGATTTTGAATTAAGTGCAAATCAATTTTCTAGAAAAATCGCGCTAGTGTAGTTAAGTGACCATAACATGAAATCCGTTTAAATGAATGTTTCTAATTATGGAAAAACATGAAATAAATTTGATGAATTTATTTAAATAGTTTAAAAAAGACTTGAAATGGAAAATATGAATTTTCAAACATTAAAAAGTTGTTTAAATCAAATAAGCTTATACAGCACTTTCCGCAGCACTTTTATGCTGCGAACTCTATAACCTTTTGAATATGAGTTTAAACATGAAATAAATTTTATGAACTCTATAACCAAAAGCCTTTTAAAATAAATGGGTTCCAAAACCCCTTCCAAGTTCCTTTTTAGTTCCGCTGCGATTGTGAGATTTGTGCTGTTGTTTTATGTTCTTCTTCTACCTCCTATTCTTCTTTACCCTAATAGTCTGGTATTTCCGGCACTCGATTGCTCGGCACTCTATACAGCAAATGTATTATTGTCGATTTTTCGGGGTCGAAAATCTTTGGGCCATTACAGGCAGGAAGTTAAACAATTTGGTTAAAGGTGAGTACTTTTATGTACTAATAAATCCATAAATTAATCCAAGTATAATGATTTGAAAGTTTAAATATGTTGAATGATTAAATGTTTGATAAATTGGTTGCAAATTGGTTGATTATATGATTGTTTATGTGGTTGATAACTTGTTTGATAAATGATAAGAGAAATGATTAGAAATTAACCATAATTAATTTAATAAGAATTTAAATCCATATAAATGTGTGTATGAAAGTTATTTATCCTCTTAATGATTTTAAAATAATCTAAAAAGGTTAGAAATGATGTTAGGATAATATAATAATATGAAGTGTGAAATATAAAAACACTGTATAAAATGAGTTTAAAATGGTTTAGAAATGTGTTATAAACACTTAAAAGTGTTTTCAAGATGTTTGAAAAGAAATTGAAAAACAAGTTAAAACTAGGCGCGTCGTGCAATGGTAGTTTGCGATTTCATGTCGAAAATTTCAAATGAATATATAGACTGGAATATAGCTCGGAATTCTTCGAATAAGAAAATTGCGGATTATTATATCTATATCTTCTAAACGAAGAAAAAAAATCAAAATTTTGTTGAGTAGATTTTGAATTAAGTGCAAATCAATTTTCTAGAAAAATCACGCTAGTGCAGTTAAGTGACCATAACATGAAATCCGTTTAAATGAATGTTTCTAATTATAGAAAAAACTTGAAATAAATTTGATGAATCTATTTAAATAGTTTAAAAAAGACTTGGAATGAAAAATATGAATTTTCAAATATTAAAAAATTGTTTAAATCAAATAAGCTTATATAGCACTTTCCGCGGCACTTTTATGCTGCGAACTCTTTAATCTTTTGAATATGAGTTTAAACTTAACGATTCTTTCTAGTATCATTTATAAATATTTTTGCTCTACAACCAAAATCGTAAAGGCACGTATTGGAGAATGGATTCCATACGAATGACTAAGTATTGGGTATCACTTTTCCTAGTACACGTCTAGAAACAGCGTATCGAGGACCACGCTGGGATCCCCTGCAACACAAGACCAGACTATCCCTAATCTGGATAGACTAAATATGCTATTACCCCAGGTGTTCCCACCCTTTTCGAGCTTCTTCCATGTATCGTAGTAATAAAATGATATCCGAGGGTATCTAGAAAGGTATAAACATACCCCAATTGGGTGCAACCCACTCTGCTGCATCTCCCTTGGTTTTTAGTCATTCCCGGTTGATGAGGCTTGAGGCTACGATTACCTTTAAATGGAAACTTTCACTTAGAATGCTCATTGTCCTCCATTGACAATGTACTGATAGCATTCATCCATACAAGTCCATTCTGGGTTCGAATGGAACCGAAGACATTATTCTTATTACATCCGTTATGGAATCATCCTCAGGATTAGTAGCGATTAGCCCTTGCACTTCACTGCTCCATCTTCGACTCCGTGCTCTTGTTTTTCCATCGAAAACACACTTGTTGGATCGGAGTGGCTCTAGGATAAATTATCTGATCCTGGTCTCTTCAAAAATACGTTCGATATTTTTGGGTAAACTCAACCCAGGTTCTTTAGGAAATACACCGATGAAATAAGATCGGAGATCACCTCCTAACCGTTAGTGGACGGAATCCTTATCATCGCCCTAGAAGAACGAATGAGTTTATACATACAGTATAACATCTCGAATGGTAATTGTACCGTATAATTCCCATGTTTCTTATAGATATTCCCAAAGTTATGCATTTGGGTCCAAAATTGATAATCAGTTATTTAATTATCAAATGTACAATTATCCAAACTAAGGTTTCATTCCCATTGAAAACATTAAGCCTTATTTAATTTAAATTTCAATAAATTAAAATTACTTAATCAAAAAAGCATATTCTTATCTAACCGAATAAGTATACTAAGAAAACATTCATTTCAAAATATTTGAAGACCCCTTTTAAAATAAAATAGGAAAGCATCACTGCGGTGTCAACCATGCATTCACAGCTTGATGGTTACGTCTCTATCCCAGAGAAATCCAAAACTTAACCCCAGGCATTACTGCCTTCGATTACGCCATGAGAATATACCATTACTTTCTAAAAACTTTACTTAATAAATTTTCAAAATAATACTTTTAAAGTTTCAATATAAATTTTCCCAAGTTCTAATTAGAAAAATACTCTCTTATAAAACATTATTAATATTTAATAAATTTATCCTCAAAATAACTATACTTTAGTACTAATTAACTCTTAAGTAATAATTAACTTTAAACAATCACTATAGAATAACTTTAATTAATAATTAATATTATTTAAACAATTAGATTACTAATAACTAATAACTTTAAAACAATAATTAATACTTTTTTAAATACTTTTTTAAGAATAATAAATTAATTAGTTTAAATCATTATCAAAATATTTACTAATTAACTTTAAAAAAAAACATTAATAAATAATAATCATCTTTAAACAATTTTTTTTCAAAAGTCGACCTCCAAGTCGGAAAAAGAAGGCTTAATAATTCCAATGGTACTTAATCATGTTACTATTTAACTTCAAACAACCCAGAATAATAGATACAGATATTCACATCAATCAGTTCAACATCATATGGCCAATATATTTTATCAGGAAAATGAATAGATGTCTGTATGAATAGAATAGTAGAACAGGGTTTTATTCCTGCTAGTAAATGTTCAGAAAACAGATATATTCAGTGATAATGGCAGAACGGTGATTAATTCTGCCAACAAAGGTCTATGTTAAAACAATCGGCGGAATGATGTTTTATCCTGCTAAACAGATGTCTAATCGTCTTAAATTAACTCATCGCTATTTTTATCTTAATAAATAACTTCAATAGATTAGTCAGATTTATTGGTTTAAATTGGATACTTAAATTTCTGCCTGTTTTAAATTGCTAATTTTTTTACTTCTTCAACCAAACATTTTGCTCGCCCACTCATCCCAACAGGACTAACCCACCTAAACAACCCACAACGCACTAATCTTCCTATCCCAAGACTCATCCTCCCTTCCAGTTCTTTCTCCTCTTTTTTTAATTTTTTTATATGAATCGAACCATGGTTGCACCCAACACAAATAGACTGAGACAATCAAACCCGCAGCACTACATTACTTTATGACGCAGCGGATTAACAAACTGGATATGTCGATGGAATTAGCAATCGATGGATTGAACAATACTGAGAATGCCCAAATCCGTTGATCTCAAGAGATACCGGATTCTAGCTATCCTTAACACGTTGATCGCGCACGATACCGTGATGAAGGATCTACGATTCTTCGACGTTGATCAAGCGCACTTGATTCCGTGAATCGGCTTCAACGTTCGTTGATTCGAGCGCACTCGAATGCCGAAGTGGAGATAGGAGATTTTCACTCGACTACCAATTTAAAGAAAGCACAAAGCAATCAAATAGAAATTTTATTCAATATTCAACTCCCTTTACAAATGACATGACTCGCCTATTTATAGGCTTTCAACACATTACAAACAGTACAACGGTTACAACATAACATGACTTCAAAAAGTTACAAAACAAACGACTTAACACTGTCTCGGCTACGACTCAACATTATCTCGCGACTCAATCAATAGGTGATAAAACAAAATTCGCGACTTACTGGAGCTTCTCTATGCCATTCGCGACTCAGAATACTCTCAGGTGACGTTAAGTCGCTCGCGACCCAAAATTAGGTCATTCGATTCTTCGTACGGGTTAAGAGAAGGCGGCAGGAGGTCTTCGCGACTTATTGGAATGAGTCGTTCGCGACTCAAAATAGGCATAGGTGGAGGGGTTGAGTCGTAGGTCGGCCGCGATTGAAGATGGAAGTGGAGTTGTGGTAAGTCGTTCGCGACTTAGGCCAGAGAAGTTAAGTCGTGGCCGAGTGAAATTGGATTGTGGGTCTGTGGATAAGTCGTAGGTCGTGGTGGATGAGTCGTGAGTTGCGGTGGAAGTTGAGTCGTGGGTCATGGGAGGAGTTGAGTCATGAGTCGTGGATTGTGCTTCATCATCGCGAGTCGAGGTATGTGCTTCATCATCCTCCCCTTGTTGGAAGGAATTCGTCCTCGAATTCACACTCTCATCATCTTCGTCAAGTTCCTCCCCATAATACGGAATTAAGTGTTTGACATTGAAAACATCAGAAGTATGAACCTCTTTCGGCAACCTTAATCGATAAGCATTTTCATTGATCTTTTTCAAGATTTCTACTGGACCAATCTTTCGTGCTTTCAATTTATTGTAAGTTCCAACTGGAAAATGATCTTTCGTCAATACCGCGTAAACAAAATCTCCCTCTTTGAAGGCAACACTTCTTCGTTTCTTATCCGCCATTTGTTTATACTTCTCATTTGCCTTTCCCAATCGTTCCTGAACGATTCTATGGCATTCCGTCAACCCATCAACAAAATCAGCAGCCCGTTTAACTGTTCCCTTCGGTTGTGGTACTACTGCCAAATCCAACGGTCCCCTGGGTAAATTTGAATATACAATCTGAAATGGACTGAATCCTGTACTTCGGTTATCTGCATGATTGTGAGCAAATTCAGCTTGACACAACTTTATATCCCAACTCTTTAAATTATCTTTCACAAGACATCGTAACAAGTTTCCCAACGATCTATTCACCACTTCTGTTTGCCCATCTGTTTGCGGATGATAAGCACTACTAAAATTCAGCTTCGTTCCCACCATCTTCCACAAACTAAGCCAAAAATGACTTAAAAATCTGGTATCCCTGTCGGAAACAATAGACTCTGGCAACCCATGTAAACGATAGATTTCTTTAAAGAACAACTGAGCCACTCGAACTGCATCCGCCGTTTTCTTACAGGCTATAAAATGTGCCATCTTCGAAAACCTGTCCACCACAACGAATATAGAATCATTCCCCCTTTGAGTTCTTGGCAAACCCAAAACAAAGTCCATACTCATATCAACCCATGGTTTAGCGGGTACATGCAACGGCATATACAACCCAGCATTGGTCGCAGTTCCTTTCGAAACCTGGCAGATATGACATCTTTCTACAAATCTCTCAACCTCTTTCCTCATTGACGGCCAAAAATAAGATTGTGTAATTAACTGCAATGTACGATCACGGCCCACATGTCCTTCCTCGTGCAATTCCTTGATAATTTTCATTCTCAAGCTACAATCTGGTATACATAAATGATTCCCCTTGAACAAGAATCCATCAACCAATACAAATTCATCAGTACTTCCTTCCTTGACTTTTTCAACAAATTCCTTAAAGTAAGAATCTTCTTCAATTTGTTCTGGCAACAATTCAAACCCAGTCACCTCAACTTCCATTGTTGTCAATAAATGATTCCTCCTGCTCAAAGCATCAGCTACACGATTCGTCACTCCCGACTTATGTTTAACAACGAAAGTAAATTGTTGCAAATAGGCAACCCATGATGCATGTCTCGCTGAAATTTTATCCTGCCCCTGTAAATGTTTCAAAGCTTCGTGATCAGTGTACAGAACAAATTCTTTCTAAAATAGATAGTGTCTCCAATGCTTAACAGCTTGGACCACAGCATAGAATTCAACGTCATATGTACTGTATCTCATCTTCGCTCCTGACAACTTCTCACTAAAATATGCAATAGGACGCCCATTCTGACTCAATACTCCCCCAATTCCAACCTTCGACGCATCAGTATGCAATTCAAACAACAATTGAAAATTTGGTAAAACAAGAATCGGTGCTGTCGTCAATAGTTTCTTGATCTTCTCAAAAGCAACCCCGGCTTCCTCTGACCACGAAAACTGTTTACCCTTCATGCAATCAGTAACTGGCGCCATCACGCTACTGAAGTGTGGAATAAATCTTCGGTAGAATGAAGCCAACCCATGAAAACTCCGAACTTCTGTTATCGTCTTGGGCTGTGGCCAGTTTCTGACTGCCTCAACTTTACTCTGATCAACTTGAATACCTTCTCCTGAAACGACATAACCCAGAAATAAAACACTATGCGTCATAAACACGCATTTCTTTGTAGCAGCATAAAATTGTTCCTCACGAAGAATAATCAACACTTCCTTCAAATGTTGAACATGCTCCTCCGTACTCCTGCTATATATCAGAATATCATCGAAATAAACCACCACGAATTTCCCAATGAATGGTCTAAAGATTTGATTCATCATTCGCATGAACGTACTAGGTGCATTTGATAAACCAAATGGCATAACCAACCATTCGTACAACCCCTCTCTCGTCTTGAAGGCTGTCTTCCATTCGTCTCCAGGTCTAATCTGAATTTGATGATAACCGCTTTTCAAATCAATCTTTGAAAAGATAGTTGCCCCACTCAACTGATCCAGCAAGTCATCCAACCTTGGCATAGGAAATCTATATCTCACCGTAATCTTATTTAATGCTCTACTGTCAGTGCACATCCTCCACGTCCCGTCCTTCTTCGGTACCAACAAAGCCGGCACAGCACATGGACTCAAACTTTCCTGCACACGTCCCTGCTCAAGTAACTCTTCCACCTGTCTTCTCAACTCTTCATGTTCCTTCGGACTCATTTGATAATGTGGTCTATGCGGTAATACTGCTCCCGGAACAAGATCGATTTGATGTTGAATATCTCTTAGTGGCGGCAACTCCTTAGGCAACTCCTCTGGGAATACATCCTCAAATTCTTTCAAAACTGGTTTTGCTTCTTCTGGAATTTCAACCTCTTCGTTACACTCTCGTCCAATCAACAAGTACACTTTAGGTTCTTCTTCGACTTCCTTGACAAACTCCTTCAAAGTTAACAGAGTTTTCAATTCTTCAATTTCCTCCAGCTTGCTTTCTTTCTGTTGCTGCTTCTTGGGAACTAAAGTAATTTTAGTGCCTTCAAACATGAAACTATAGCTATTAGCACGACCATCATGTTGAACTGCTCTATCAAACTGCCATGGTCTGCCCAACAACAGATGACATACGTCCATGTCTACAACATCGCACCAAATTTCATCCTTGTATTTCTTCCCAATTGAAAATTTAACACAAGCTCTCCTTCCAACTTTCACCTCACCTCCTTTCCTCAACCAAGCTAACTTGTACGGTTTAGGATGCTTCTCGGTTTTCAATTCCAACTTCTTTACTGCCTCTGTAGAGATAATGTTATCTTAACTCCCAGCATCAATAACGAATTTACAAACTCTTCCAAGAATAGTGCAAGTAGACTGAAATATGTTATTCCTCAACCAACTGTCTCCCTCCTCTTGCTTTGGTGTCAAACAACTCCTCCTCATCATCAGTGAATATCCTTCGTCTCCCGATAACAAGTCTTCCTCCTCAGCCGGTAAGGAATTAGAACACTCAGCCTCTTCATCCTCATCCTCAGCTTCAACTATCATAGTTCTCTTCTTCGGCTTCGGACACTCATTGCTTTTATGACCCATTTCCTGGCAATTATAACATTTGATCCCACTATTAACCTTCGCCTTCTCACCCTCCTTCACAATTGGATTACTGACAGGTTTAGGAACATTAGAACTTCCACTGGCCCCCTTCACTTGATAATTAGAATTAGTAAACACACCACCTCCACGCCTTCCCTGCTTCTCCCAAGCTAACGCTTTCTGATGTGCCTCTGCTACAGATCTTGGATCAAACATATTAACCATATACTGGATCTGCATTCTCAATCCCCCAATGAATCTAGCAGTTAACTGTTCTTCAGTCTCCATAATATCGTTCCTGGCAATGAGTTGGTAAAATTCATCAGCATAATCACTAACAGACTTTGTCCCTTGCCTCAGATTCTGCAACCTCTGGTACATAAGTGATTGATAGTTGTAAGGTAAGAAAGTAGATCTCATCAACTTCTTCATCTTATCCCACTCAACAACCTTCGACTTCCCCATCCGTTCTCGTGTAAGTTTAGTTTGCTACCACCATGCCAATGCTCTTCCCCTCAATCTAGTAGCAACCAACTTCACTCGACGATTCTCCGGCACTTCCTTGAAATCAAAGATTTCTTCAACATTAGATAACCAGTCTAAGAACTCCTCAGCAACCATTCCACCTTTAAACTCCGGAATCTCCATCTTCATTCCCGATTCCCATCGACGATCATCATCTACATCTCGATACTGACGTCGTGTTTGTTCTCTATCTCGATGCATACTCCCTCTGTCACCAACAAATTCCTCATCAAAATCTGAAGTATATCGTTGTCGTTCACGTCCTCCAACATCTCTACCACCACTCCTACTACCAACATCCCTTCGATCCCGATCATCAACATTCCTCCTACTTCGATTATCAACACTTCTATGCTCTTGACTTTCTCTCCTCTCCCGTTCTGAATGTGATGAAACTCTACTACCCCCACAGTTTGATTCAGGTGAAATTCTTCTTCTACTTTGATTCATTTCAAGCATCATTCTCTCTAATCGACCAATTCCTTCGTTCAACTTTTCAGTGAAGCTCTCGTGGATTCGTTGCTCCATTTCATCGGCCTCTTCTCTTCCATACAAGGCATTAATATTGCGATGACGTTGAGCTCGTCTCGGTGGCATGATTGAACTTCGTAAAATCTTTAAACAATAAACTTCAACAAATCAAAACTTTAACACAAAATCAAACAAGTCACGGTTCCTTAGTGTAACAGCCCTAGTTTTAGCTATTTATTTTATTTTAATTATTTAACTTTGAAATATATTTTATATAAATTGTGTTTATCAAAATAGTTAATTATTTTATTTGGAGATATATTTTATAAAATTTGTATATGTCAATAAAATTAAATAATAACTGTGAAAATTTAAGCTATTTTTGAACTGTTAAATTTCGCGTTTAAAGGACGCGTCAATTATAGGGTATAAGTGACGTAATAAAACGTGTGTTTTTAAATGTTATTTTTATGAAAATTTTTGATGTTTTGGACTGCGTCTGTTTAGCGTAGTGTAAAAATCATGTTTTCGTAAAATTTTGGAGAAAAATATCAGTCAGAGATTTTATAACAAACGTTACGTTGCATTAACTGACAGTCTGATTTTAAATAAATTTGTATACGTTTTTCTAAGCTTTGCATAAATTCTTGCCATTCCATTTATTGTTTTCAAACTAAAATCAAATAAATAAAATGAAGTAAAAACTTAACATGGAAGTAACGTGTGAGACAAAAATCCAAGGAGAAATTTGTACATGCCTAAATTGATACGATACATATCAACTCTTTCGTTCATCCTCTGATGTATACTTACCTTTATTTCTCCCCATATCAACGTATGCCTTAATTAAACCTTTTGTAAATCAAAACTGAATTGAATATGAGTTTGCCTTTCCTTTTCTCAGAAATAAAATCATGCATTGATAACTTCCCTTGTTTATTTCTTCAATCACGTTTAAGCATTTATTCAAAGAGAAAACTGAAGCAAATCTCTCGGCCTTCCAGTAAATTCAAAAACTTATAATTTTTGCAAACTGAACTAAAAAAAAAGAACATAAAGTTACGTACAAACTTTATATCCAGGCTTATATCACGCAACTTTTCATTTTGTACGTTTCTTTTTAAAAAGTTTTGCATTAAGTCTGACCAGTTTGTTTATTAAATCAAACATAGGAGAATCAAAGCATGCTGAAATCACGCATGCATATTTACATATTTTCAAACTTTATATGTTGTGTAACTGCCTAAATCTTATATCACGTAAACATATTTATAACTTTTGTAACTGAAAGCTTTAAATCTCTACAGCTTCCTCTTTTTCCCCTGTGTTTTTGCCTATGATCTAGTATGGTATCTGCGAACGTCCAAATACATTTGTAAACATATTTAATACAAATCAAAATTTATGTAAATATAAATGAATCATCACACACATATTCATATTTACATATTTATATATATAAAACTGATACTTTAAACCATTTAAGCTGCTTGCCCTTTTCTCCCCATTTGTCCATTTGATTCCGCCTCAAACAAATCCTTTTATCTGCAAATCATCAATCTAAAATCACGCCTACATTAAATAGTATAAGATTTTGAAATCAAAGCTTCTCATAAAAATTGCAGTTATCGCATGCATTAAATCTAGATTTCAATTGGCAGTTTTAAATCACGCATTCATACTTAACCTTGCCTATCTTTTCAACTTCTCAATTCCCATGTATATCTCTCTATTTCACCTTTATTGTGCAATAAATAAATAAATAAATAAATAAAATTTTCCGTTCCTAATCACACATATAATTCAAGCAAAGTATCCTGGAAGGAAATTACACAGTCCATATTCATCAAATCTGGAAATTTATAAGGCACGCATGCTTTTGAAAAAAAAAAATTCTTATAACGTGCAAATATTTATATTTGGAAGATATATCACGCATGCATTAAAACTGGAAATGAATCACGCAACCTACAGTTAAAACAAATCTATATGTATTTGCTTGAATCACTAGTTGTATCAGCACCTCTGCCGTTTCTTAAGACCAAGGGAATATTGCATTGTATCACTATTTGCCGTTTGTTTGCCTATAAATCAATGTATAAACTAAATCACGTATAAGCATTTATCATATAGAAACTGATGTTTTCATTCCCATTTATCTCTCCTTTAATTCATACGAAGATTTAAAGCAAATATTTACCAAATCAATGCTTGAAATGTGAACGTATTCCCTGACATCTTGTATAATTGATAACTATTGATTTATCTCCTCTGATTTAGCTCGTCAGTTATATTCAAAGCCCTATATATTTATCCCATTGCTTTAATCACGTGAGTAAACAATTAACATAAGAAACTGATGCATTCAATCAATTGTGTATAACTGGCAGCAGATTTGATTTCTCTTCCTCTTAATATTGAAACCTTTATTTCTTTGAAACTGAAAGGAGAAATCACGCATATATGCAAAACGTTCAGATTTCAAAGCAATGCTCCGTTTCTATTCTTGCCATTTTCCCCATAAATCTCTGCAACTACTTCAAAGCATGTTTGCTTTAACCATGCAACTGTTTAATTGGAACATATTGTGAAATCAAAATATATTCATAATGAGCAGTTTAAAATCACACATATCATCTGGAAAGAAAAAAAATATAAATCAAGCACCCTTCAAATGCGCATCAGTTCAAATTTATGTGCCTTGCCGTTTTATCATTTAATCACACATCACATAAATTTGAAGTTATAACAATGTATACCTGCCAAGATACCAGTTCTCTGGTATGAGCTCAAATCACGCAGGAAATTAATCTGGCATTAAATTATCATCAAGCTTTATACGTTGTGAAACTCTTGGCTTCCCCTGTATATTTCGAAGATTTATCCTTTTGCAAACTGATTAGTAAATCACGCTCATAACGTTCTAACAGAGGAGTGGTAGGAGAGATCAACGCTTACATTAATACTCGTACGTTTCATATCTGACTATTTCGCAAAATCCATCTATATATACTTTGCTTTATCTTCTTTAGTTTCATTCTCTCTTGTCTGTTCTTCTCGGGCTCGAACTCTTATCAGGTAAATGGTCTATGTCATTTTCTTTTCTTTGTTCAGATATTTCCTCTTCCTCGAAAATTTTGTTTTATCTCTGCCTTGCTCGGCCACACTACCATTTATCCACTTTGTTTTCTCTAAGAATCTTATCATATGCCTTGAACAACATATGGATCTGGGTTTATAGAGTTTTCTTTTTTTTTTTTTTTTTTTTTTTTTTGTATACATAATTAAGTCAGAGGTACTAACTTTATAGAACTGAGAGGTTACTTTGAAAAAAATTTTTACATATGTAAAACCAAGTTCTATCAAACATCTCATTAACCTGAGTTTTCTTTTGATTTCAAAATCATGGGTTCGACTAGGGGTATAATAAGGAATTTGCTCATTTTTCTCCTTTCAGACAAACTGTATTTGTAAACTTAGACCAGGTTTGGGTTCTAGTTTGGGTAAGTCATTGCAAAAGAGGATAGAAGAAGAAAAGAGCATAGAGGCATATATGAGTGAATTAAGAAAAACGTAGTTGAGTGGTAGTCTGCATTTATAAAATTCATAGGCTGTGCATATCTATGTATCACACGGTGCACGAATGGATCAGTAAAAACTTGCTTTGGATATGATGACCAAGCCTTGTGAGTGAATTCATCTAACCTGAGTGTTTAGTAAAAGGCTGGAGTTTGGGGATGCTAGTAATAGTTGAAGATAGGATGAGGTGTGTCTGTACAGTTTTTAAGCCTGGAAAGTTTAGATTGAAGATGGATGAAGTCATAAAGCAATGATGCAAATTAAGTTTAAAATGTAAGATAGTAGCTGGATTTGAAAAAGTGACTCTAAGTTTGAGGAAAATTTAAGCAACAACATTTTCATAATACATAGGAATGCAAGTGTGCACGTGTATGCGTATTCAACATTTTGCCGTTTTTGTTTTAGGAAATTTTGTCGTAATTTTTGTGTTAGCACGGTTCACGTTTGGGTATATTTAGGTCACATTATACGGTGGAGTGGTCGAGCAAGTCAAAACAATTTCCGTTCTATTTTAATCCTTTCTTGACCATACATTCTAAAGTCGCGTTTCAAAATATTTGAATTTGTTCTAGATTTGAATCTAGGCGACATCAGAAGAAATTTGATCGTTATTTTCTGTCGGTCTTTACCGGTGAATCGTCGTTTTGAATTCAAATTTTCTGCAACTTTCAGGTGAGTATTTCTCACCAGACATACGTATTTATATTTCGTAAATTATTGCAAGTGTATGTGTAAAATTTTATGTCACTATTATCTGTCTGTAGTGTAATGTAAAATGATGAACCCCATTTAAATTGACACCTCATCAGTTATTATCTGTTGTATTATATCTGCAGTTATATTATGTTATTGTTTATTTACTGCTTAAATCACACTGCAAGTTCCCTATTATACGTAGATTGTTATGGGCTGAAATGATAGGCCTAAATGATTATTATTGTTAAATTATGCTGTTAACTGTTAAACTGTTAAACTTGGGATTGCGGGTTTGAAATGATAGGACCCGGGATATTTGTAAACTACGGATTGAAATGATATAAATCCGTACCACTTGACCTAGGCTAGAAAACTATATACAGGCCCGTGGTCCTTATAATATTTTCTGAAATATTTAAAATTATTTTGGAAGTTAAATATTTGATTTATATCTTTAAAGGAATTTATATTGATTTTTAATAAGTTATAAATAAAGAAATAAATAAATATTTGAATAAATTTATGGAATATAACTTATTTGGTAAATCGGGATTTTGAAAGAATAAGATTTCAGTTAATAAATGAATAAATAAATAGGTTATATTTGGAAATATTTATCAAGTTAAACAATCTATTACAGCATTTAAATGCTGTCTTTTGAAATTTGACTAGTTTTACCCATAACTTTAGGTAGCATTTCCTAAGTGCTATGGAATCTAGAATTTGATTGCTCTAAAATTTATGGAATTTGATAAATTTTATTTTACCTTAAGTTTTGGAAAAACTTAAGACATAATATTTATAACTGTATTTTCCTAAATAAATTAAAGATAAATATTCTGGTATTAAGTAAATTTTGGGAAAAATTTAATGGTTAAAATTTGGAGTTTTATTTATGGAAATTATGGGAATATTCAAGACTAAAAATATAAAACATTGATTTGTGAAAGAATAAAACCCAAACTAAGTTTTGAATAGTAAATACTCCAATTGGATATATATAAAAATTTAAATGGTTTTGGGAACATAAAGGGATATTTAAATTATGGTTAAACTTTAAATAAAGAAATATATTTGTGAAGCTATGTAAATTATCTTCTTTACAAAGTAACCATAAAGTTAACCCATTTATATATATACCGTTGAATGTCCAAACCATTGTGTTTGGGAGTTATGGATTTAAGTAAAGTTTCCAAAACATTATCCTTTGAAGATATAATTCAAATATTTGGTCTCCAGATATTATAAACAGTATGGTTTTGGAAAGAATTATATTTGAATATAACGATATCCTATTGTTTTGGGTTTTAAAATGATATCGTATCTATAGTTTTGAAATGGAAATGTTTATTCTGATTTAAAGTATAAACTGTTTTTAAATAACCACGGGTTATAATAACGTTTGGTTGGCAAAGAGACCGGGATCGGATATGGGCATACTCTCTGTCGATACCGAAAACCACTTTGACAACCGTGTACGCGGTGGAGATTCCAGAATGAAGTAGGATGGTGGTGACGGTTTCTTGAAAGGTATATACGTGGACCCGACTCCCGTGAGTTGGCTTAAGGTGGCTAAAACAGGAGCGATCGACGGATTAATGAGGTAGCTCCTCTGATCGAACACACTTCTTCGGTTGCCATTCTATTACTCTTGTGATTGTTTGGTGCGCGCACCTTTGATTTGGGAGTGTTGTTCGAGGTGGGCGGTTGCTGCGGCTTCGCGTTACCATCGGTCCGGAAGCGTAATTGGTATATCTACCCTGGCATTGCCTAGTTGTGCCGTGTCACCTACCATATCGAGCCTTGTACGAGTTTGGATTTCTCCCGTAGCCCGTGTGGTATCCTCTGGTGGCTTCCCGATCAGGAGGGGCTATGATATTGGATGGACTACTGGGACTATTACGTGTTAAGGGCTATATGGGTAACCCCTTAATGCTAAGAAAAAAGTATGTTTATTTTATAAATAGACACTATTATAATAGCGCAATATATTACATAGTAAATAGTTTGACGGATCCTTAGAGGATGGGCGGTCCCAAGCATCCTTTAAGTTACTTGCTCTATATTACAGTACACTTGATTTAGCTTACATCATATAAGTATGTATGTCCTGACTCGAGTGTTTGTTTTATTTTACGCTCGGGTCAGCCTGAGTTGCAGCTTCAGTTTCTTCTCCGTAGCTAGGACACTCAATAGATCATTCGTGCTATTGGAAGTTGTTTCAGCCTTTATCCTTTCTGGAATTCAAGACTTTGAAGACTCTCTATCTGTGTATGTTAAAATTTGTATTGAGGATTATAGACAATGTAAGTTCTGTTTTGTTAAAGATGTATCAGTGGCTTCATGAACCACTAAATTTTAATTTCCGCTGCGAGATTCTGATATCTGTGTATGTGATTCTGTGATTTATTTACTGTATATTCTGAGTTTGCTAAATTTATTCTACAACGCAGTATTTTGAACAATTCAAGTCCGACATGTGCGGATGCGAATGGTTGAAAATATTGGGTCGTTACATTTGGTATCAGAGCTTTGGCTCTAGGCAAACTTAGAATGTATGGTAAATTGATTTATAGAATCACCTTCATTCGAGCTTGAACCTCTTCCTTTTCGAATTTGGAACATTCCCTGTGGTTCCAAAGTTCATCCGTGTCCCTCACTTTCATCTACTTTAGATTCTGGAGTGTCCCATAACTCCACTTCGGATGATCTTTATAGTAAATTGGCGGTCTCGCCATTATTCTAATAAAGGGGCGAAACTCCTTTACCATTAACATTGATTCACCAGAGATTTATATTTATCCTCGGTTTATATGCCAGTATCTTTGGTTATTCCGAACTCTATCTCTTCGGATCAAATATAGATTTACCCAATCATATCGATCCGACTCTTCAAGTCACGGTTGACCAGGTCAAGGTTGTCCGCGATTTATATAGACTTACCCAGTTCCTTATTCTGTTATTTAATCATCGGACCTTCTGATTTTAACTAGCTTGGATTCTATTTGATTTGAGTTCATCAAATTTGAATTTCTATCCTTGTTTTGGAAATAGACATGTCTTGAAAAATGGATAATTATGATTAAGATGTATTTTAATATCACTAAAATTTGATAATTGAGAATTTGGTTTTCAAATGGAAATTTCAAGTGTAACTTATTAAAGGAATATCTTAATTATAAAATAGGTATTTTAAATAAAGTGTTAGGTTATTGCTAAATCAAGAGTTAAGTAGAATAATGAATTGATTGGAAAATACTATTATATCTACCGTAACATATTATAAGTGCTGCTGTTTTTAAAAATAAAATGTTTTGAAAATTTTATAATTGAATAAATGAACCTTAAAATATTTCAACTTTGAAATGAGTATTATTTGGCATTGAATTTAAAAGGTATAAATGAAGATTATTTTAAAAAGTGCTATGATTTTTGTAATATGATTTCCAGATGATGATATCTATAAATTTTAACGACCTTCAAAGTATTATAATCTCAAAAGCATTATGATTTCAAATTTATTATCTTATTTTGTTTATGAACTATTTTTAAGTGTCCTTGGTTTCCCTATCTGCTACAGAATGGGGAGGCGATTGCTTCTACCAGCCTATTTAGGAATCTTTCAATATTCTTTGAAACCTTTGTTACTCATCGAGACCTAAGCACCGTTTATCACCCATGGACTGACGGTCAAACTGAAGAGTAGAACCGATTCTGGAGGATCTTCTTCGTGTTTCAAATCCGGAACTATTCGTTTAAGATTCTTGTTTGTCTAGCTTATCCTCTTTTGATTCTTTTCCTTTCGTTCCTTTTCGAGGACGAAAAGTTTTTAAGTGGGGGAGAGTGTAACAGCCCTAGTTTTAGCTATTTATTTTATTTTAATTATTTAACTTTGAAATATATTTTATATAAATTGTGTTTATCAAAATAGTTAATTATTTTATTTGGAGATATATTTTATAAAATTTGTATATGTCAATAAAATTAAATAATAACTGTGAAAATTTAAGCTATTTTTGAACTGTTAAATTTCGCGTTTAAAGGACGCGTCAATTATAGGGTATAAGTGACGTAATAAAACGTGTGTTTTTAAATGTTATTTTTATGAAAATTTTTGATGTTTTGGACTGCGTCTGTTTAGCGTAGTGTAAAAATCATGTTTTCGTAAAATTTTGGAGAAAAATATCAGTCAGAGATTTTATAACAAACGTTACGTTGCATTAACTGACAGTCTGATTTTAAATAAATTTGTATACGTTTTTCTAAGCTTTGCATAAATTCTTGCCATTCCATTTATTGTTTTCAAACTAAAATCAAATAAATAAAATGAAGTAAAAACTTAACATGGAAGTAACGTGTGAGACAAAAATCCAAGGAGAAATTTGTACATGCCTAAATTGATACGATACATATCAACTCTTTCGTTCATCCTCTGATGTATACTTACCTTTATTTCTCCCCATATCAACGTATGCCTTAATTAAACCTTTTGTAAATCAAAACTGAATTGAATATGAGTTTGCCTTTCCTTTTCTCAGAAATAAAATCATGCATTGATAACTTCCCTTGTTTATTTCTTCAATCACGTTTAAGCATTTATTCAAAGAGAAAACTGAAGCAAATCTCTCGGCCTTCCAGTAAATTCAAAAACTTATAATTTTTGCAAACTGAACTAAAAAAAAAAGAACATAAAGTTACGTACAAACTTTATATCCAGGCTTATATCACGCAACTTTTCATTTTGTACGTTTCTTTTTAAAAAGTTTTGCATTAAGTCTGACCAGTTTGTTTATTAAATCAAACATAGGAGAATCAAAGCATGCTGAAATCACGCATGCATATTTACATATTTTCAAACTTTATATGTTGTGTAACTGCCTAAATCTTATATCACGTAAACATATTTATAACTTTTGTAACTGAAAGCTTTAAATCTCTACAGCTTCCTCTTTTTCCCCTGTGTTTTTGCCTATGATCTAGTATGGTATCTGCGAACGTCCAAATACATTTGTAAACATATTTAATACAAATCAAAATTTATGTAAATATAAATGAATCATCACACACGTATTCATATTTACATATTTATATATATAAAACTGATACTTTAAACCATTTAAGCTGCTTGCCCTTTTCTCCCCATTTGTCCATTTGATTCCGCCTCAAACAAATCCTTTTATCTGCAAATCATCAATCTAAAATCACGCCTACATTAAATAGTATAAGATTTTGAAATCAAAGCTTCTCATAAAAATTGCAGTTATCGCATGCATTAAATCTAGATTTCAATTGGCAGTTTTAAATCACGCATTCATACTTAACCTTGCCTATCTTTTCAACTTCTCAATTCCCATGTATATCTCTCTATTTCACCTTTATTGTGCAATAAATAAATAAATAAATAAATAAAATTTTCCGTTCCTAATCACACATATAATTCAAGCAAAGTATCCTGGAAGGAAATTACACAGTCCATATTCATCAAATCTGGAAATTTATAAGGCACGCATGCTTTTGAAAAAAAAAAATTCTTATAACGTGCAAATATTTATATTTGGAAGATATATCACGCATGCATTAAAACTGGAAATGAATCACGCAACCTACAGTTAAAACAAATCTATATGTATTTGCTTGAATCACTAGTTGTATCAGCACCTCTGCCGTTTCTTAAGACCAAGGGAATATTGCATTGTATCACTATTTGCCGTTTGTTTGCCTATAAATCAATGTATAAACTAAATCACGTATAAGCATTTATCATATAGAAACTGATGTTTTCATTCCCATTTATCTCTCCTTTAATTCATACGAAGATTTAAAGCAAATATTTACCAAATCAATGCTTGAAATGTGAACGTATTCCCTGACATCTTGTATAATTGATAACTATTGATTTATCTCCTCTGATTTAGCTCGTCAGTTATATTCAAAGCCCTATATATTTATCCCATTGCTTTAATCACGTGAGTAAACAATTAACATAAGAAACTGATGCATTCAATCAATTGTGTATAACTGGCAGCAGATTTGATTTCTCTTCCTCTTAATATTGAAACCTTTATTTCTTTGAAACTGAAAGGAGAAATCACGCATATATGCAAAACGTTCAGATTTCAAAGCAATGCTCCGTTTCTATTCTTGCCATTTTCCCCATAAATCTCTGCAACTACTTCAAAGCATGTTTGCTTTAACCATGCAACTGTTTAATTGGAACATATTGTGAAATCAAAATATATTCATAATGAGCAGTTTAAAATCACACATATCATCTGGAAAGAAAAAAAATATAAATCAAGCACCCTTCAAATGCGCATCAGTTCAAATTTATGTGCCTTGCCGTTTTATCATTTAATCACACATCACATAAATTTGAAGTTATAACAATGTATACCTGCCAAGATACCAGTTCTCTGGTATGAGCTCAAATCACGCAGGAAATTAATCTGGCATTAAATTATCATCAAGCTTTATACGTTGTGAAACTCTTGGCTTCCCCTGTATATTTCGAAGATTTATCCTTTTGCAAACTGATTAGTAAATCACGCTCATAACGTTCTAACAGAGGAGTGGTAGGAGAGATCAACGCTTACATTAATACTCGTACGTTTCATATCTGACTATTTCGCAAAATCCATCTATATATACTTTGCTTTATCTTCTTTAGTTTCATTCTCTCTTGTCTGTTCTTCTCGGGCTCGAACTCTTATCAGGTAAATGGTCTATGTCATTTTCTTTTCTTTGTTCAGATATTTCCTCTTCCTCGAAAATTTTGTTTTATCTCTGCCTTGCTCGGCCACACTACCATTTATCCACTTTGTTTTCTCTAAGAATCTTATCATATGCCTTGAACAACATATGGATCTGGGTTTATAGAGTTTTCTTTTTTTTTTTTTTTTTTTTTTTTTTTTTTTGTATACATAATTAAGTCAGAGGTACTAACTTTATAGAACTGAGAGGTTACTTTGAAAAAAATTTTTACATATGTAAAACCAAGTTCTATCAAACATCTCATTAACCTGAGTTTTCTTTTGATTTCAAAATCATGGGTTCGACTAGGGGTATAATAAGGAATTTGCTCATTTTTCTCCTTTCAGACAAACTGTATTTGTAAACTTAGACCAGGTTTGGGTTCTAGTTTGGGTAAGTCATTGCAAAAGAGGATAGAAGAAGAAAAGAGCATAGAGGCATATATGAGTGAATTAAGAAAAACGTAGTTGAGTGGTAGTCTGCATTTATAAAATTCATAGGCTGTGCATATCTATGTATCACACGGTGCACGAATGGATCAGTAAAAACTTGCTTTGGATATGATGACCAAGCCTTGTGAGTGAATTCATCTAACCTGAGTGTTTAGTAAAAGGCTGGAGTTTGGGGATGCTAGTAATAGTTGAAGATAGGATGAGGTGTGTCTGTACAGTTTTTAAGCCTGGAAAGTTTAGATTGAAGATGGATGAAGTCATAAAGCAATGATGCAAATTAAGTTTAAAATGTAAGATAGTAGCTGGATTTGAAAAAGTGACTCTAAGTTTGAGGAAAATTTAAGCAACAACATTTTCATAATACATAGGAATGCAAGTGTGCACGTGTATGCGTATTCAACATTTTGCCGTTTTTGTTTTAGGAAATTTTGTCGTAATTTTTGTGTTAGCACGGTTCACGTTTGGGTATATTTAGGTCACATTATACGGTGGAGTGGTCGAGCAAGTCAAAACAATTTCCGTTCTATTTTAATCCTTTCTTGACCATACATTCTAAAGTCGCGTTTCAAAATATTTGAATTTGTTCTAGATTTGAATCTAGGCGACATCAGAAGAAATTTGATCGTTATTTTCTGTCGGTCTTTACCGGTGAATCGTCGTTTTGAATTCAAATTTTCTGCAACTTTCAGGTGAGTATTTCTCACCAGACATACGTATTTATATTTCGTAAATTATTGCAAGTGTATGTGTAAAATTTTATGTCACTATTATCTGTCTGTAGTGTAATGTAAAATGATGAACCCCATTTAAATTGACACCTCATCAGTTATTATCTGTTGTATTATATCTGCAGTTATATTATGTTATTGTTTATTTACTGCTTAAATCACACTGCAAGTTCCCTATTATACGTAGATTGTTATGGGCTGAAATGATAGGCCTAAATGATTATTATTGTTAAATTATGCTGTTAACTGTTAAACTGTTAAACTTGGGATTGCGGGTTTGAAATGATAGGACCCGGGATATTTGTAAACTACGGATTGAAATGATATAAATCCGTACCACTTGACCTAGGCTAGAAAACTATATACAGGCCCGTGGTCCTTATAATATTTTCTGAAATATTTAAAATTATTTTGGAAGTTAAATATTTGATTTATATCTTTAAAGGAATTTATATTGATTTTTAATAAGTTATAAATAAAGAAATAAATAAATATTTGAATAAATTTATGGAATATAACTTATTTGGTAAATCGGGATTTTGAAAGAATAAGATTTCAGTTAATAAATGAATAAATAAATAGGTTATATTTGGAAATATTTATCAAGTTAAACAATCTATTACAGCATTTAAATGCTGTCTTTTGAAATTTGACTAGTTTTACCCATAACTTTAGGTAGCATTTCCTAAGTGCTATGGAATCTAGAATTTGATTGCTCTAAAATTTATGGAATTTGATAAATTTTATTTTACCTTAAGTTTTGGAAAAACTTAAGACATAATATTTATAACTGTATTTTCCTAAATAAATTAAAGATAAATATTCTGGTATTAAGTAAATTTTGGGAAAAATTTAATGGTTAAAATTTGGAGTTTTATTTATGGAAATTATGGGAATATTCAAGACTAAAAATATAAAACATTGATTTGTGAAAGAATAAAACCCAAACTAAGTTTTGAATAGTAAATACTCCAATTGGATATATATAAAAATTTAAATGGTTTTGGGAACATAAAGGGATATTTAAATTATGGTTAAACTTTAAATAAAGAAATATATTTGTGAAGCTATGTAAATTATCTTCTTTACAAAGTAACCATAAAGTTAACCCATTTATATATATACCGTTGAATGTCCAAACCATTGTGTTTGGGAGTTATGGATTTAAGTAAAGTTTCCAAAACATTATCCTTTGAAGATATAATTCAAATATTTGGTCTCCAGATATTATAAACAGTATGGTTTTGGAAAGAATTATATTTGAATATAACGATATCCTATTGTTTTGGGTTTTAAAATGATATCGTATCTATAGTTTTGAAATGGAAATGTTTATTCTGATTTAAAGTATAAACTGTTTTTAAATAACCACGGGTTATAATAACGTTTGGTTGGCAAAGAGACCGGGATCGGATATGGGCATACTCTCTGTCGATACCGAAAACCACTTTGACAACCGTGTACGCGGTGGAGATTCCAGAATGAAGTAGGATGGTGGTGACGGTTTCTTGAAAGGTATATACGTGGACCCGACTCCCGTGAGTTGGCTTAAGGTGGCTAAAACAGGAGCGATCGACGGATTAATGAGGTAGCTCCTCTGATCGAACACACTTCTTCGGTTGCCATTCTATTACTCTTGTGATTGTTTGGTGCGCGCACCTTTGATTTGGGAGTGTTGTTCGAGGTGGGCGGTTGCTGCGGCTTCGCGTTACCATCGGTCCGGAAGCGTAATTGGTATATCTACCCTGGCATTGCCTAGTTGTGCCGTGTCACCTACCATATCGAGCCTTGTACGAGTTTGGATTTCTCCCGTAGCCCGTGTGGTATCCTCTGGTGGCTTCCCGATCAGGAGGGGCTATGATATTGGATGGACTACTGGGACTATTACGTGTTAAGGGCTATATGGGTAACCCCTTAATGCTAAGAAAAAAGTATGTTTATTTTATAAATAGACACTATTATAATAGCGCAATATATTACATAGTAAATAGTTTGACGGATCCTTAGAGGATGGGCGGTCCCAAGCATCCTTTAAGTTACTTGCTCTATATTACAGTACACTTGATTTAGCTTACATCATATAAGTATGTATGTCCTGACTCGAGTGTTTGTTTTATTTTACGCTCGGGTCAGCCTGAGTTGCAGCTTCAGTTTCTTCTCCGTAGCTAGGACACTCAATAGATCATTCGTGCTATTGGAAGTTGTTTCAGCCTTTATCCTTTCTGGAATTCAAGACTTTGAAGACTCTCTATCTGTGTATGTTAAAATTTGTATTGAGGATTATAGACAATGTAAGTTCTGTTTTGTTAAAGATGTATCAGTGGCTTCATGAACCACTAATTTTAATTTCCGCTGCGAGATTCTGATATCTGTGTATGTGATTCTGTGATTTATTTACTGTATATTCTGAGTTTGCTAAATTTAT